>OY755082.1:0-2400000 GCA_963576655.1 Gastrophysa polygoni | reverse complement strand
CCACCCAGTATAACCTCTCAGGAGGAATTCCGCAATAATCCATTTCAACATGATGCATTTGATTACGAAGAACAATTTCATTGCCAAATTTCCTCCGTACCTTCACTATTGTCTTCAATGTCCACCTGAAGGTAGATTCGTGTATTCACAGCGTTACCTCTGTATCATCAGTTTCCTCAGATGCCTGCCTCTGAGCTGAATTCCAGCAATCGAAATGACTGAACTTATCGAGACCTAACCCAACATTTGCGCAAACAGTTACCCGCTACGTAGGAAAAAGTCTTCCCTGACAAAAATGATCCGAACGCGATTCTTTCACTAACGGTATCGGAAAATATAACAACACCTGAGCTCGGACAGACCATTTTCAAGCACGAAAGATGACCGATTTAGATCGCATAGCCTCGAACGATAAAGAGAATCATATCTGCCGACCATAAATTCCCGATGAAAAATCGCTCCGATCGCCAAACGGTGTGCAATAACACACTAGAGAATCTAGAATGGGGCCGGGCCCAAGGTGTTGGACGTGCAGAACACGTGTTTTGGTTCGAATGGATGTCGTTACCATCTGAACAGGAAGGTGGAATCGGAATGATTTGCGGTATCCAGAAAAACCTTCAAATTTCGTTACAAAGAGGGTATGCAAGAGAATATCCAAAGAAAGTTGATATGTTACAGCAGTGTACATCGAAACGCGTGGGTTGGAACAGATCCTTAGAAATTCAGTGGTTATTTTTTTCATATTGAGAGGCTTGGACACGTCGATCTTCATTTCTCCTGATCATCGACACAATTCCTTCAATTGGGAGAAAAATATTCTCTTCTACATTTCTGCACTTTGTCTGGATAATCGGCAGAATTGTGTGTTTAAAGAAGAGTGCCCCCAAGAAGAGCTGCTCAGAGTCCTTGCTGATTCAAGTAGTATGAATACTCTATCACTTTTTGTGATAACGCCACAATTCATCATACCGTATCTCATCTGCAAATGGAAATATTGAAGTATAATGGAGAGTGAGGAAGTCCTTGTTTTGATTCCATTCGATTTCGATCACAATGTTCATTCAATTATCACAGGACATAGCAGACTGATCTCAATTCACCGACAGAGTACAATAATATGATTTTCCCACCTCCATTTTTCAGCATTCAGTGAGATTCTCTCTCCTCGTTTCTAATAAATGAAGTGAAACTTTAGAAATTTATTACAGACAGTTTTCCCACTTCCGGTTGTTATCGAAACTCACTTCACAGTATTTCCACATCACTCTCTATGACAAATCATGTTTCTCATTGTATTTCGACAGATTTCCATCAAGCCCTTGACGAAAAACAAATCATTGAAATCGTTTCATCTTGATTGGGAGGAATTTTCTTTTTGTCCGACCAACACTCCACAACAAGAGTGAACTTCTACAGCAAAGGCCATAGTTTCATATAAACTGATGACCTCAATCGAGAAATCATCGTAACAAATCGAGTGATGAACTTCACTGAAATTCTGACTATACTTGAGTTTACACGTTATAGCCCCTTCGACTTTTGAATGGCGGATGAGAGTGATGAACAATTAGGAAAATTCAAGGTAGAATAGGCAGAGTGAGATTTCTACTAGAAGATGAAGGTGCTGATATAGAAATATGAGTAGGAAAAAAAAATTCTATAGGATGAAGCATAAAAATTGAGAATTGTTACATGAGGATACAATCAGGAGAAAAATTACTCCATTTCCGTATTTCGGTGAAGTAACTATATGTATATAGCCATAATTCAAAGTCTAGATCATAAGTTTGCTTTCAGTTCAAGTAGGGAGCGATTTTAATTCCACTTGTTCCGGAAAAATTCCATTCGACATAACATAGATTTCAATATGAAGGAACAAAGTCGATCGCATCTCGAAGAAAAGCGAAAGTCCGCCATATTGGATTGTAACGTAAAGAAATTCTTTTACATAATCAGATATGTCCCGATATCCAGTGTCACTTGGTATGTCACAATATGAATGAAAAATAGCCACACCAAATCTGTATTGATAACTCTACACTAAATGATCAGTCGAATTGAGAGATCTGCTTTCCTGAAATGGGTTGTGTTTTTTGAACGGATGTTCATTCTGTATAGTAATGAACTGCTCTTTGTAATGGTGATAATCTCCCCATCCAACAAGCAAGTGATTATTTTTCAGAAAAAAAAAACAGCAGCAGTAGCAAAAACCGTAATTCGCTCTTGTACTTTGCCAAGAAATTCTTCTACCTGGAACACAACTATTTATTTCCATTCAAAAGTCTCTCCTCAGCACAGCCACATCGTTTCTTATCTCATTCATCAACATCCCAGCATACTGAACCTTGATTTTCCTAATGATTACAAGATATCATTGCGGAAGCAATTTATTCAGAAATATCAATTTATAAGCTCACTTTTTATCTTGTGTAAAAACATTAGACAGAATTAATTAACCTGGCAAGAATTCTTGTGAGATTTCATAGAAAAACATTCTCAAACGATGCTGGTATTGAAATTAAGTTGATTAAATGCATCGAGTTGAGTAATTTCACTAAAAATTGATGAGTATTGTGTGGGACTACTTCAATTTCTTCACGAGTTTTTTTTTTATATGTGGACAACACGAAAGAGAGAAACCTATAATGTTTGAGGAACATCGTGTTAGCCGGCGGTGGAATTTTGGGAGAGTAGGAAGGTGTTGGAATTTTTCTTGAAAGTTTGGAGGTTGTAAGCATCAGGAAAGACTTCACTAGGCAAAGAATTCCATAACTTTGCCGTTCTATGTAGGGGTGACCAGCTTGAGCTCGTCTGGTTTGTCTACCAGGAATCGCGAGTGGTGGCATTATAGATGATGATAGTTGATATATGGAACTCACAACATGGCTGTGACAGGAACATCAACATGTCGAACCTGTGAAAATATTCACCTCAATATATTGGTGAGATATTTTGATGATCCGATAGTTCTTACCTTCCTTTTGAATAGCTGGGGTCAGGTCGACCTCCATTTAACTGGGACAAATCTGACCCCTTCATAATGCCATCATCGATGTTATTGAAATCAGGTGATGCTGATTTATTGGGAAATTTCTATTGCCATGAGGATGAACATATTGACGAAATCTCGATTGTTTCATTTTGTAGCAAAGTGCAAAGTTAGTTCAATTGAAGTTGATGCCAGCAAATTTAATGGATGTTATTAAAATGTTCAATCACGATGTAATAACACAGAGGTATTTATCCCAATTAAGGACTCGCTTTGTGATATAGAAGCGATTCGTTTAATTGTTGGTATTAATGGTAATTGCAAGTGGAGACATGGTAATGTAGTTTTCTCGTATTTGTATCTGCAGGCGTATCTCAATTTCTCTGTACTTATAAGTATGGAATTCATCTATGAAGTGATTCCATCAGCGGTAAAAAAAAACTGTTACAGATTTGACATCGACTTTCCATTGACTGAATATCGAAGTGAATTTTCCAGATTCAAGATCGATTATAGAGCAGATCATCGTAGAAAAGTCGGCGATCTATGCATTTTTTATAGGTAATTTCACGGTCGGTGCTGAACGGAAATATCATCTATTATGCCACCACGCGTGATTCCTAGAAGACAAACCAGACGAGCTCAGGCTGGTCACCCCTACACTGTCAGGCTCGAGACCTGTCGAACATCGCTATACCGAGCACCATTCATCAATAGAACGGCAAAGTTGTGGAATTCTTTGCCTAGTGAAGTCTTTCCTGATGCTCACAACCTCCAAACTTTCAAGAAAAATTCCAACACCTTCCTTCTCTCCCAAAATTCCACCGCTGGCTTACACGATGTTCCTCGAACATTATAGGTTTCTCTTTCGTGTTGTCCACAGATAAAAAAAAAGTTCTTTGAAGAAATTTCAATTGAATAATGATAAATGAATTTCAAATATCAAATCTCCGAAATCAATCCAGCTACAGTCTCGAATTTTTCTCCGAACCATTTCAACCTCCGATCGGAATTGGTTCCTGGACGGATATTGGCAACATGACCTCATTTATTCCCATTACAGCCTTGAATGAATATGGCGACTTGATATAAATACCAATAATTTCTCACCAAGAAAATATACACTCGCGTAAATTTCGCTGCGAGATAAGATAATTACTGCCCACGCTGGTCTATCCAGTTTCCTTGAACCACAACAATTATCGCCTTGAAAAGCAATATTCCAATGTTCACGATTCGTAACATTCGATATTATTTCTTGATGAGTTTCTGAACTTGCCTCGATTTCATGGCAAACAGAATTTCTGACCGAGAATTGATCTAATTATGATGATATTTGAAGGAAAAAAACATCATCACCATGTACCATGTCGACAAATAATCATCACGATCAATTCGAAAACTGGAATATTGGGAGGAATTTTGATTCTCAGGATTTTTGAGCATCGGGTTATTTTCACTACAGGTGCTGACATCCTTTGTGAGTAGTGGAAATACAATGGTGGAAAACTAATTCTCGATAGGTATAGGTACAATTCTCCGTGATCCGAAATAAACCAGATCACTCACCATGAAGACTGAATGAAACAAAAATATTGGTCACATTCGCCCCAGAATGATGTTCCTCATCACACAAGAGTACAATACAAAATCCTGATACGGAAAGACGGAATTAATAGTGAGTGCAGATGAGCCTGTAGAACGTTTTCGAATGACATCTGCTTCGTGGCTCTGAAACTTGATTCCTAGTCACTTCTGAAGTTCTGATGATGTTTTGCTCTCAACACCAACATGAAACTCTGTCGAATAAAACTTGAGACTAACAATTCGAAATTCCCCCTTCAATCAGAATGATATTAGATGAGTCGTCTCCATACCGAAGAATTGTGGTATGATCTGCAAATAATGTGAGATGATCGATGTCAGTACAGAAAATGATGTTGAAACAAACAAAACTAGAGGGGAAGAAACAGTGTAATAGGACATATCCTTGAGACACCCTACAAGATATAGGTAAGGGACATTGCATTACAGGAGAAAGTGAACAATTGGCTCCGACCTGATGAATATGATAAAAATGAATACGTTTTCAGAGGTATAAAAGTTTTGAACTTCAGAAAGCTGCTGAGAATACTGTAATGAAGCAATTATCGATGTCATGAGAATATCAGTTTTTCATTGTCAATTAATTATAGTCACACATATCAGATCTCATGGTGTTTTCCACGCCAGATGAATCATTTTCATGCCAAGTGGGAGTCAATTCATACCAATTCAATGAGTGATCGTTGATATAGAACAAGAAGGAAACTGATCCTGAGACATATGCTAGTGGCGCTCCGAGAGTCATCGATGAGGAACCAAATATTGCGCCAGAAAATCCAACAATTTTGATTCTGCCTACTGGATACAATAGAAACAAGTAGAGTACGTTGTCAGATATCTCTATCACCAACCTAAGAATGCTACCGAAGATACTGAAATGTATCTGCCATCGATTACATAAATCAAAGACGTCCTTGAAGCTGCTGACAAGACACCATCGTCTGTCCAGTGATGGTAGCTGTGTGAACAATTCATAGTCACACTCTCGATGGCTCCGAAAGCATAACAGAAGATTCTTCTGCACGCATTGTCAATAATTGTGAATCATCGTGAGTGCAATTTCCATTTATGGAAGACAAGTGGAGCATGAGTGCAAGATGTCGATCGGAGGAATGATCAGGCGTTGATAATGTCTTGATTTGATATAATTTATTTTTCGATGACTCAATCACTTGGGTTACCATTCATGGGTTGATTCATCTCAGACATTCCAATTGCTATTTCTGAATGAATCCCATTGAATTTCTTCATTTTATCTTGGTGGAATTTGAATTCTGCGACGATTCAAATAATATTTACATTGGACTCATATCTTCATTTACTTGTTCCAATAATGAGTATCTCTGATCTTCATCTAATGCGTGAAATAATATTTGTAGTCATGTTACAAAGCACAGAAATTCCAAGGCTTCATTTCTCTGGAAGAAAATCGCTTGACTTCTATGTGGAGAACATCTGGCAATCTTCAGTAATGATTGAATGAGGAATCCAAAAATGATGGAATGTTCAAGGTATACCTTTCGGAGTGAGGAAGTAGATTTCTACTTCCAGTTCAGCCAGAAGTATTTAGTTGCCTATTATTATTCTTCGATGCTGAATTTTACAATACTGTTCTGAATAGTTCCCAAGGAACGTGTGAAGGAAGATTTCCATGAATAATAATAATATTCAACATCACCAATGTCGGAATTGAAATTTATCATGCTGAGTTGACAATATAACTCAATTGCCCATATTGTTTTCCCCAACGATTTCATCTATTCCATCAAAAAATCCATCAAATATTTATGTGTAGAAAGTATACAGCGAAGATCGGTTGTTGACACATTATTGATTGCAAACTGAACAGTAAGGATTGTTATGTGAAATTATCGACTATTGCGACTGCGGATGTTTAGAAATAATCAACAATATATTGATTGTTAAAGTATGGTAGGCATACGAAACCAAAAGTGTTCTGACAATATATTCAATATGGGCATAACCAAACTGTCTCTTTCAACTTGTTGATTGTTGTTATATCTGATTGTTTCCCAGTCCACTTCAGGATATACAGGGTGTTCAACTTGAAAATTTCTTCAGAAATGCAGAGCAAAGTCCTCGTCGTTTATTTCGGATGACGAATCGATTACTGAAGTTGCCAAATTTTCAAAATGATCCGATGTCCCGTTTTCCATATCCGGCAAAGATAACATAGACCGTGATCCACCCTATGTGTTAATCAGCTTTTCGTGCTCTTTCCAAATACGTAAACGAATACGGAAATTCGAGAATTCATGGTGTTCATCGAGGACCCAAAAATATGTTGAATTTTTGTTGAACCGGATCTGACTGAAAGACAAGTGGCTCGAATTGAAGTATAACCAACCAATAAAAAACAACGAAAATCTTGATATATCAATGAATAATGAAATAATAGGAGATTCTTAGGGCACCACTAAGACACCAAACTGTCGTGGACTGATCAGATCAACACTGTGAAACGCAAACTCGCGTCGCAAAACTTTGCGCTATTCCAACTTAGAAAATCAGTACATATCACAATATTGAAAACTCATTTTTTTTTCGATGATTTACTCGACAACCAGTTACAGTTTTTTATGCTGGGGCAACTCTAGCAAACTACAAGAAATATTCATTCAACAGAAAAAAAAATATCAAATGCAACTCAATGTTGCAGAGAAAATTTCAAAAACTTTACTATGTATCTTAACTATGTATTCGATATTCTGTACGTCGACAAGCACTATCCAGAACTTCCAAAATGAAGTGAATAAATATGTCACAAGTCAGGCAAATGATCTATTCATACTGACAGTCAGATTAACACAAACTGCTTGCAGCTCTTATATCTCACCACTCAGTATACAGTTATATAATTATCCACCGTCATCACTGAGACAAATATCAATAAATTCAAACTCAAAATGAAAATGATCCTGATTATGAATAATTTGAATGTGTTTGTTGTACCACTGTTGATTTTAGACCTATAATAAGAAGTATTATACATCTGTGTATATGTATTTCATAGAAACATATCTCAATTATACAACTTTTGAGACTCAACAGATATATTATAATCAGAACCAACCTGGTGACATTTATCAACTGTGGACTAATATCCGTTCATCAACGGACCACCCTGTACATATTATTTCTTCTCCAGTGACCCACCTTGAAGGACGGATGAAATCATCATTGTCATTATTGCTATTATCATTATTATCATCATTCCTATATTTTATGACATGGAGTTGCTCTGATGTTTCTCCCACGGCTATTGAAAAAGCATGTCGAAGAATCATTCTGGAGATTTCTAAACGTGCATGATTCATTTCCGAAATGAATATTCATGAGTGGACGCCACTGCAATTTTAAGTAGACCACTCACAAAACGAAACTCCGAATTAACGGAACCATATTTCCTCACTTTTTATTAATTTATAACTTGTTTCTCAAATTGAATTAACGTGTCTGCAGAGAATCCATTTTTCATACACTTATAAGAGATGATAAAACAGTCGGAACGTCTGGCCACTATCTGCCTACGTCAACATTTCTTCGATTATCGCCGTTTCATTAATTCCTTCCAGTTTCTACGGAGCGTTCCACTTTCCTCGAGCGAAACTCCAAACGGACGTGGAGAAACATAAAAAATGGAATTTGATTAATAGGATCGCTGAACGCAGTGGGTGAATAATCGAAACAGTGATCATCGCTGTGTTTTGAACTGATGTATATGGAATATACATGTTCTTCCAGCTAGAAGCTTTGAGATCATGGTCTGATTAATAATTATCTATGAACAA
This sequence comes from Gastrophysa polygoni, assembly GCA_963576655.1. Taxonomy (NCBI): domain Eukaryota; kingdom Metazoa; phylum Arthropoda; class Insecta; order Coleoptera; family Chrysomelidae; genus Gastrophysa; species Gastrophysa polygoni. The sequence continues at coordinate 2,391,591 of OY755082.1, read as the reverse complement.
AATTGATGAGCGGAAATTATTGAAGGGTGAATATTTCATCAGCGTGGTACATTGCTTGTATTCCAGGAAGATTATTACACAAGTACGATTAACTAATACAGAAGATACTTGAAGTAACCAGATCATGCCATTTTGAAACGACTTCGTATCGATTGAAACCAAAATGACTCCATAGTGGCAGTTGATGATTTATTTTTCGACAGCACGAGAAGGAATCCTTCCATGTTCGAGAAACATCGTGTTAGCCAGCTGTCGAATATTGGGAGAGAAGGAAGGTATTGCAATCTCGGATTGGAGTTTGGAGATCGTAAGCCTTAGGAAATACTCCACTGGACAAATAATTCCACAAATTTTCCGTTCTAGTTATGAATTAAATTTGGTATGTGAACAGTACTACGAAAACAAAAAACAAGTTTTCGTGAAGCAGTTTTCACAATGGACCTCACATGATCGTCTCATGAGAGAGCCCTGTTGGTGGTGACACCCAGCATGGATATTGACGACCTCATAGGAACAGTGGTGGTACCCGACATCATCAAATTGGGCATTGTGTCATCTGCCTTCTTGGTGAACATACAAGCTTGAGTTTTTGTTGCATTGAACTGTACTAGATTCTCAGATCCCCATTTCAGAATTCTTGTCAGATCCTCATTCAAAGCATCAACCTGTCTTCGCCTTGCACCTCTGGCCTCATTGGATGATATAGGGGCTCTAGAGAAAAAGGCGGAATGAAGTGTACTATCATCCGCAAAGCTATGAACAGGGCTGGAGGTCACATCCAACAAATCATTGATGTGGAGCAAGAACGAAGTAAGTACCAATATACCATATTGGGAGAGGATATGGATTACTATTTGGTTTACGATTTGGTTCATGACATAATTGAAGATTCTCGACAGTAATTTGGACATACGTGTATCAATAGATCAAAATGCTCCTTTAATTCTGAATTTCCCAGAGACTCCAATAATAATCGATGACAAACTTCAAACGGCTAGCAATGTGAAATGGAGTTCGTATGAAAATATCAGATATGAATTGTAGACTTCGTCATTTCCACTTGCAGAAGCTCTTCAAGGTCTACTAAGATTTTCTTCAGCAACTGAGGAGATCTCAGGTGACTGAATAAATTTAGAAATTTCTTCAGAATCTGGAGCACTCAGCACTGATTTCAAGAATAAATATGACCCGGCGAGATACTCTATTGAACAGCTACTTCGAAGTAGAAGTGAACTGAATCAGTCGAACGATGCGAATGGAAAGTTAAAGAAGAGAATGGGGTGACTACAGTACGTTACTACAAGTGCAAAACTAACTAATGAAAACGTTACATTCTATTAGCAAGATTCATATTCATAGGCTCATAGTTATCTCGACTAGTACTCCGGAATGTTGCAGATGGACAAGAGCACTTCTTTGGCACCCAGTCTCTTCGTGCAATATCTCGAAAGAGTGCTCGAGAGAAGGAGAGTGCTCTGAACACTTTCACGAGCACCAATTACAGTGCGTTGTGACAGCTCTGCTGACAACCTGATCGATAATTCATGATCCCAGACAATGAACAATAGACATTTCATGTCAACGGTGCTGGTTCATCCAGTTTTGTTCACCTAGTAATCCAACGTTGTTTGTCTGGCGTTATATTTTTAATAACCGCTCATATTTCGAGACAATCCATCGCTATGAGAGCTTCCATGCTCCAATTCCGAAGTACAATGCATAACAGACGCTGGTTCGCATCAGTGAATTTTCGACGGTACATTTTTCATTACAGACCTCTAATCTCCCAGTATATCTTGTTCCTGCGGTGATGATTAGATCGTATCTGCGAGTCAGGCATATTTGGTGGGTTTTCTGTTCAGACCACAGCATTTGAATAGGAGAAGCATTCGCATTCGGGTCATACGCAAGATAAATGTCTCCAGATAACTCGGATCAGATTCAAATGAGAATGAATAAGCGCTGGATGTTTTTGAGTTGTTGCCTTATTTGCGGCATGGAAGAACTGAAGTAGATTTCAGAGCACTGGCTCTACAAGTTGCCCGAACAGTAATGTTCATGAATGGCAGGATGTTGATCAACTACTCCAAGGGGTACTTGAACTTCGAAGGTTCTAGCAGACTGCAGTTATTATTTATCGAAATGACATTCTTCGTCATTGCTTGCTTACCGATTTCCCACAATATTTCGTTGAATATTCAATAATGTTATGATAATGAATAATAATGAATAATGAATATTCGATCCATATGGTGATGCTCCTTATTTCTAATATTTTCCCAAGTTCATTATCTATTCATGCTGTCGTACAATATCTTCTTCGTAGTCAACACACTGGTTTCAGATACGATATTCTCTGTATGTCGATCACACTTCCAATGCTGCTTCGAATACCAAATTGGATTGAATTGGCCGAAATTCGACTCTTTCTCCTAATATCACCATGCTTTGGCTGACTTCCAACGTAATTTCCACCTACTCCATGACTTTTCTAGAGATACTCAGCTTCCTTATCGGATGGAATGAATGAATATGAATATATTGTAACATCTTCAGTGAAAAAATTTAAACCCTGCTCTAGGTACTCCCTCACTTTGTCTCGTCAACACTATGTATATAATTTATCTGCATTATCTTTCACCTCACCTGAGGTAGATAATGAGATGTCCAGAATATGACCAATGACAAGCTTCTCCTACGCAAACAACTACTTATAGTCCAGCGTGCATGGAAATTGGTACGGTATTTATGTTGCATTCATTCGCAGTCCAGATATGGTCGATATACATCCAACGTGAGCACATTGTATGCAAAATATTCAGCTAGGAAAGATGATAAATCATGAAGTGTGGAAGTGCAGGAAGAATATGAGAAATAGACGATTTCAGCAGGGGATCTTGACGTGAAACAAAGTAAATGATACGATACCTACACATAGATATTTCATCTCATTTAATTTCCACTTGTAAATGTTAATGTTTCCAAACAATACAAAAATATATGCCTCATCGTGCTGAGTAGAGTGAGAAGAAGTATTCTTGATGAAGATACATATCTAGATTGAGTACCTGTGAGAAAACCGTAGTTATAATCTGATTATTCTCCTTAACCTCTAGTCAAACAAGGAATACCGAAATACCAAAATTTGAATTCATTCAGACTCAATGATCATATGAGATGATTTTTCAGCTTTCTGTGGGATTTTCTCTCCTCGTTCCTGAAAAATACAGTAGAAGTTATTGAAAATTATATCAATATATTTGTAGCAAGGCCAGATTTTGTGATCTGCCCCAAAATGTCAATGCGCTTGGAATTGAACGTTTAGATACCTGAAAGAGAATTTCTCTATTTGTCAGTGACACCTTGTTCTTGAAAAAATTGGAAATATGAATATATTCACTGAGAATAAAACCTCTACTTATCTTGGTGGACGTTTCGCGAACGAATCTGCTACCGTTCTCAACACAATTAAAATATTTTTCTCTTCGCAAAATTTCTCAAGTTGTCGGTTTTTGTATTTTTCTCTATGTATTTCCAAATTTTTCAAAAACAAGGTGTCACTGACGAATAGAGAATTTCTCTTTAAGGTATCTGAAGGTTCAATTCCAAGCGAAGTGACATTTTGGGGCAGATCATCACAAGATCTGTCCTTACTGCAAATATATTGAAATAATTTTCAATAACTTTCACTCAATGTTCTAGAAACAAAGATAGAAAATCTCACAAAAAGCTGAAAAATGAATGTACCACCTTCTCGAAAAACTCACAGACAGTATATGAAATGATGTGAGAACATTCTCCAATTATTCCTTGATACATGGAATCGAACTTTCTGTTTATATTTCATATTGAAAATCAAATTCGCTTGCGACAACAAAATCGAACCAGGAGGCAAGTGATCGCCACTAACGCAATTTTTCCATGAAGAATTTGAATAGTACAGCAGATAGATTGTATAATGATAAACATGATTCATATAGAATGATCACCATATGATTCACAGAGTTGTCAATTTCAAAGCCGATGAAATCTCACGAATTAGTCTCACACGTACCACGAAAAAACGGTAAGGAAACTAAAGTGTGGTTGAATATCCATCATATTCACGACTGAATGGAACCTGACAATACGAGAACAAAAAGCTGTCGGGAAATTATTAAAATTTCAACTTTAATTCGATGCAATTAAAGGTTCCATCACTCTTGTCAGTTTTTCATAACGACACAGTTTGATACCTGTCGTCCCTGCGACTATCTCCACTGAATACTAAGGAAAGTTTTGCTTCATTAAAAATCCACAAGCGAATTCGTTGCAGTGGTTGTGTCGCTGACCGCCTATGAAGAGTGTCTTGAGTGTGATCTCTCGCAATCCCATGATATAACTGTTTGATGGATGAAAATTTAATAAAATCATCCACTGCATGGAAATATCAAATTTGACATCTCATGAACAGATCGGAACGAGAAATATGAATGAGAAGTGAGTACCAATGTTTGCATACAGGGATATAATTGAATCGAGTACAAGGAACAAGTTCATGACTGCATCGAATTATTGAGGAAAATCTGCAGAAGGAGGAGGGTCTGAAGAAATCATTCATCTGCTCAGCTAAGGAAAGTGTTCTTCTTGATATAATTGCGTAGTTTGATTTATATACAGGGTGAGTCAAAAATGTGTACCGAGCTTTCTGGGGGTGATAGAACATTGAAAAATAAGTGTAGTTTGATGATCAAACTCATGGCCCAAAATGCATATTGAGGGAGATATATCCTTCCAAAGTTGATAAAATTAAAATAATTTCTCCGCATAACTTCTGAACGATGAAAGCCACCTGATTGAAATTTTGTGCATGAATGTATGTTGTCAGAATACATTTTTTCGTCACACTTCCACATTTCTGATATTGTTATAAAGGGTGTTTTCAGAGGGTGAGTCATGATTTTTTGTAAAAAACTTTTTTCCCTGTATTATTTTCGGTGAAAAAATAGAAGCATTCGATGGAGCGAAGAAAATTACATGAAAAAGGTACTCTTATTCAAATACAAAAAATTGAGCCGTTCGTGAGATATTTGAGTTTTTGTAGTTACATGATATCAGCAGATTGATTTTATTCATCGCGAGATTCATCGGTATAACGATATTTCAGCAGCATTTGCATTTCCGAAGCACTCGCCAAGCAGTAGAAGCATATCAGTTTGTTCAGAGAACGAATAACCTGCCATATTTCTTAAAATCTCAGTTGATAATCGCAGTGATAAATGACACAGAAAAACCATACGAACAAATCGACTACAACAATGTTGACTCGAATGTTGATGAGATGAACGTCAAAATTGAGAAAAAAAATTATTCATCATGGCCTGCTAAAATATCGTTATACCGATGAATCTCGCGATGAATAAAATCAATCTGCTGATATCATGTAACTACAAAAACTCAAATATCTCACGAACGGCTCAATTTTTTGTATCTGAATAAGAGTACATTTTTCATGTAATTTTCTTCGCTCCATCAAATACTCCTGTTTTTTCACCGAAAATAATACAGGGAAAAAAGTTTTCTACAAAAAATCATGACTCACCCTCTGAAAACACCCTTTATAACAATATCAGAAATGTGGAAGTGTGACGAAAAAATGTATTTTGACAACATACATTCATGCACAAAATTTCAATCGGGTGGCTTTCATCGTTCAGAAGTTATGCGGATTAATTATTCTAATTTTATCAACTTTGGAAGGATATATCTCCCTTAATATGCATTTTGGGTCATGAGTTCAATCATCAAACTACACTTATTTTTCAATGTTCTATCACCCCCAGAAAGCTCGGTACACATTTTTGACTCACCCTGTATATGTTATGTATATGTATATGTATATGTTCACGATGAAAAGTGTGGTAATAAATATGATCTCATATCTTTGAAATGATGTTTTGAGGTATCTCATTGCTATTTTTGGAACTATGAATACACATCGGAAGAATTGACTATCACATACCCCTTCCTCAGAAAGAAATGGCATACATGGATATCAATAAAGGTATCTATATATGCATCTAAAACTGATTTGGCAACAGTTTACCGCGAATCATTGTTCCCAGTACATATCAACCAGATAGTATGAAGTCACAGAAATTTTACTGTGCCTCGATTCACGGATTCGAAAGATTTGATGCTCGTCTCACTGAGACTCAAAGTCTGCAAGTTAGAATCACACCATTCCCATATTCTGCAAATGTGTAATCTATTCTTATATTCATGGTGTAGTAGAGGATGAATATCATATCTTTGTTTGAGTCTTACGATTGCTCGATAATATTGCAAGTTTGAATGTCATCACAATGAAAACACGTCTTCCACATGAATTTATTTTTTTGATCCCATAAAGGAGTAGACACTACCACTTGGAACTGCAATGAAATTAAGTTCGGACAAAGTTTGGATGAACTTCTCACGATCATGACAGGTTCAATAATAAATAAATGGACAGGCATGGCATGCTTTCGCATGAAAATTGCCCGAAGACCTAATTTGCATGATAATTTGCGATTATTGCATTTTTATATGCCTGGAATTTGAGAGACCCATCATTTTTATTTTACGATATTTGCGTTATCATTATGTTCGGTAATTTTGTGACTAGAATGTCAAAATATCAAGTCATCATCATTATAGCAGATAAGAATTCAATAAGATATCGATGCATTCGGATGGTAATGATATTCTGATATAATATATTCTGATCTTGATATCAGGAACTCAGAAAGTGTTCATTCCATTGGTGAACGATCAAATCGGAATTTCGATTGACCTAGACCTCTGCTGATTCGTTATAAAAATAAGGAGAGATATTTGTTCAGTCGGAAATAGTGGTGTTCTCACAGGAACTATTCGAAAACATGGCATCGAAAAGTGTAAATATTTGAATAAATTAGGTCGGCTGAAATTTGTATGAATCAAGACAGTTATCGAGTGGAAGCGAAGTGTTTTTAACATCATAAAGAAACTGCAATGAGTAACGATCTATCAATTTCTGTTGTTAATTCATTCATAAATTGATTCGAGAAGGTTTTTATCAGGAATAATGTCCAATATTAATACGATATGTTGACGACATTTTCGCATTTCATACAAATAGTGCGATATAGACTGTTGAATTCTCGATTTGGATCGATTCAAATCCAACTTAGGAAAAGAAAGTAACGACGGGTCGCCTCTTTTGAATACTTCACTTATCCAGAAACGACATAAATGAGTTCATGATTTGATATTCATAGGAGAAACTTGTAAACTAGGTCCATACCAAATCATTCTGAACATTGCATCTACATAGGCATATGAAAGTCAATTATCGTGCGTTAGTCTTGCAGTTGATCTGACCAATTCGAATATTTTTCATGTCCTGTTCGCCCCAATCCAGGAGTGGTTTGGGAAAAAAATAGATTAGGAAAATTCCTAACCTGATTTTGTATGGGAATTCTACTGATTTTGTATGGGAATTCTAACTACCACGATATTCCTTGAACATCGAAGGATTTCCTTTCGTGTTGTCAACAGAAACAAGAAATAACTCTCCATTCTGTGCTGCTGAAGACCACATCAGATCACTTCCAATAGATTCCCTATTATCGATTATTTGAATTGATTTGACGAAAATCATGGTTCATACTGAGTTGAGATAGTCACTGATCATTCTCACTTTTCATTTCACAACCTGGTTGCCAAAATACGTATTTGAGTTCTCATAAATATCAATGTAGTACTTTGGGTATTCATTCTGATCTTGCTCTGGTAACGAAGTGGAAAATCCAATTTCCATTTCACAATGTGAAATTGGAAGCATTGAAGAACATTCATTATGGAATGGTTTTGTTAAAACGGCATGTACCGTATCTTCGTGATCGCCCAGTACACCAGATAACATTAGCTTCGACGAAATTAAAATTTTTATATCTGTGTCATTGCATTCCGATGTTGATATTGATGCTAATATTGATGTGACTCAGTCTACAGAATAATCTTTCGAATATTGACACTTCAAACACACGAGATCATAGAAAAATGCAGATAACAGCTCTCTCTTCCTATAAGACTTCTGTCGAATAATATTAAATCTAATGGATAAAATCTAATGAATATAAAATTCGTTTTTTTTTTCTTATAGATATAATTCGAAGAAGTGGGCCAGAAGTGTAAAGCATAAAATAGGAACAGCTACACCTGTCTCCATTGAAGACGTCATTCAAATAATTTAAATCCACCGAATTTGAGTGACATCAACTGTTTTTATCAGTTGCGAATAAAGAAATTCATCGACAGTTAATCGTTTCCATCATAAATGGACGTGAATATTCGTAATGAACTTGAAAAGAACCTGAACAAATAAAACACTCTATCCAAGCTACAAATAGGCGAGCAATGTAGAAATAATAACATGCTGTGAATAGCAATGGAAACTGGAGAAAGTTTCAGATGATCTCCATCAATTTGCAAAGGCTAATACTACCAGTGTCGGACTAGCCGTTTTCAAAAGAAGGTGTGAATGTGAGGTCACTGTCATGAATAAAACACTTGAAAACAGTCTCGGATTGCGTTCCTTCTATTGAATAGAAAAATAGATAAGAAATCATGTGTACCAACAATAACTTGTGAATGGTTGTGGGTCCTGCTCAACAACGTCAAATCCCTCGTCAAATCCTAACTGTTCGTCATGTGAAGCTTCTGCATCTATGATAACAAAAAGCATGCATTAAAATCGGTTTGACAGTTCTTATACTTCTCAGATAATTAAAAAATGTATAGCATCAATTCGAAAATGAATTTGAAAATAATTAAACCAATCTTAAGTCACGAATTTATTGGCAAACATTGTTTTCGAGTTTTTTAGGTTATGTTTCCATAATCAACTCAATATTGACTTGAAGTATGGAAATTAGACTCACCAGAAGATTCTTCGCTTTCGCTGGGTATATATTCAGACCCAGAGTCACTGAAATCACTGAATTCGTCCATTATAAAACTTTTATTCCACCATTAACACACAAAACGTTCTGCGACGTCCGGTTATTGCAAGTAATAATGGTCTAACTCCTAAGATGTTCCAGTATTATTCTGAATGTGATAGTTGTACTATTTTTATACTGAACTATAATGAAATTCAATCAGAATAAGAGTAAGATAGTGTCATCTATTGACCAGAAACTGAAGTATGGAGTTAGACCACCTATATAATGACAGATCAAGGTAGATTGATACTTTTCAGATGACTGGCGCCAATTTTCAAATTATTGGAGTTAGACCATCATTATTCTATGTGCCTCAATTCACAGATACATTCCACAAAGAAACGGTCATAGAAAGGTCAGTAAATAAGATTTCTCATTGGAAAACAATTCAATTCCTAATCAATTTGAACTCACTTCATGAGTATGAATAGAAAATAAAATTATTTTTCGCACAAATTTCATTGGATGAGTACCCAAGTGGGCTGATTCATGTTCCCCATTCAAAACTCCATCAACACACTTGCATAATTCTATCGTTCCAACGATTTTCATCCACCATCCATACACGCCCTTATACTACACACTTGTTGCTGAGTATCACGATAAACTCTGAAAATACTCCACAGTTCTTGTTGTCTATCCACGCATTCAAATTATTAGGGGTGAAGAAACACCAAACGTCCATTGATAGATAATATCATTTCAAGACGACAAAGAAATCAAGACGAAAAAACTCTGTTGGGAGCTCATTCATCAGAGGAAAAATTCCGCAATTATAATTTATTGCTAGGTACAAACATCCTAATAATTGGTTGATCGGAATAATAATGACAATGTATTACATGATTCTACTGTGATTACATATAAGGAATGTAACATATACAAATATCTGAATGATCGATGAGTATTGAACTGAACTCAACAATGATCTCGATGAGAACGGCTGCAACCTACTGAAATATAATTCTAATTCCGAGGAGCTAGAGCCATATCGCGCAAAGCCCCTGAGTGTACTTACTAGTCAATAGTGGTCATGAAAAGGAAATTTTCCCCCAGGGATCACAGTCAACGTGTAAGGGAAATGAGGAAACTCTTAATTGGCACCTGTCACGTTTGGAATGTTATGACTTGTTACGAAATTCTGGCAGGGCGATGATAGATGGGTTTATTCAAATTCGATTCAATGGAATGAGGTCAGGTGTCTGACTCGATCAGTGGATACTTTGGCGATACGCGAAACGCAAAATATTGGTGACAAGTGTCATATCACGATATGGAAATGAAGGAAATCAGCTGTACACTTCCACTTTTCTCCAACTGTCTCACTAATGAGGTTAATTTATTCTCTTCGAATTGCTCGTACTGAACTTCCATATAGATGCCAGTACTGATTCTCTCATAATTATCAAAACTACTTCACTCACTGCTCGTATTTTGAAGTAGCTTCCATCGCGATATACCTGTGATCAGCTCAATACGCTCAATACGCTCAGACATCATTTCCAGGAATATATCGAAATTCTCTGTCGTTGGAATTTCGAGAGTAGCCAGGATGGATTCGAACCACTATTCAGGAAATGGACCATTTTTCAGTCAATAAAACGGATTGATATCATCATAATGCCACAGAAATGAGTATTTGTGTTCGAATTCCTACCCGAAATTTGTCTCCATATCTCTTCATCTTGGGCTGACCAATTAGGCTCACCAAGCAACAGGTAATTATAGCATAATTCATGTCATTAACAACAACAATCATAATTTCTCCGTATGTAATTAATAACCCGCATAGTCGCAGTCATAGCTTATTAATTAGTTCTACTTGTCTCATACTGTTCCGTCATAGGTATTAACTCTGACACCTCAGCTCCGCTAAGCGAAGAAAACTAACAGTTTCACACTCACAGCTTACCACCTTCACTCAACAAAACTCATTTCCACATCATCTTTCTTGATTCCTCGTCTGAACGAGCTGTATAATTGTTTTTTTCCATCTCCAGACACTATGATTTCCTTGAAACATCATGTGAGCCAGCGATGGAAAGTTGGAAGAGAAAGAGGTAGTGCCAACTATTCTATACGAATATAGAAGCTGCAGTTTTTGGTACATTAAACGGAAGTAGATTTTCAGGTTCCCATTTGTTGTATCCTCATTCAAAGTATTGACCTGTCTCCGTCTTGCACAACTGGCCTCTTGAAATAACATGAGCATTATAGACGAGGAGGCGAGTTTGAGTTTACTATCATCCGCGAAGCTGTGGACTGGACAGGAGGTCTCATCCAACAGATCGTTGATGTGGAGAGGAAACTAAGTCGGAGACGAGACTCCTTCTACCACCACAAGGAGTGAGGAAACTCCGTAGTGAACGTGAACGACATGGTTGGGCATGAAACTATATAACGGAAGTAACGCTAGAAAACCTCGGTGCCAAACTCGGTCGAATGCTCAAAAGATTTCCAATATCTTTCAAATCAATATCATTGACACCTCATTTTCTAAATCATCTATTACATCGCCCTCAATATCATTCATTTTCACGAGTGATCATGTCATTTTCCTAAGTCTCATCTTCATCATCCTCAGCCTTCTTTGAACTCATCAGATCCTTCATATCCAGAATCATTTTCGCTGACCGAAACTTACCTCACTGCAATTTCGTTAGATTCTGAAGTGAAATATCTGTTCGATTACGTCTATAATGATCAGTCCAATTGCGGATGGATGAATTGCACTAGGTGCGACTCCTCAAAGTATCTCAGATTAAGAAATCAGCGGTATCCGTCAATCAGGTCGTCATCAGTCATTCCACTTCGACATATTTGAAGAGATCGGACAAGCTACTTGAATACCCAATGATACATGGAATGACAGAGTCTATATGATACTTCACAGTTCCCAGGTGTTTGTATATCACCTCTCAGAATCCATGCATTCGTTAAGTTGAATTCCAGTTTAGCTAGTTGACCTAGATCTACTAAATTCAGATTCTATTCGATACTTGCGGTATATTATTGTGCTTGGTGATTGACTAATGAGTCAAATCATCATAAATGCAGTACAATATATTCCGACAGAACAATGATAATAAGAATATCTTCTATCCCAATAGTATATGCGAAAAAATTTCGATGCACGAAAGTTTTCACCTGACTGACTTCCTTAGTCGACCCTGACAGTCGTCTAATCCTTTCCTTCATATTATTATAAGTAGAATAGCCTCAGATTCAGAAATCAGGAATCGACAGAAGTTGAAGAGGTATGTTTATCTTAGTACCTACTGAAGAAATGACCATTCGGTATGATTATCGGAATTGAACTGAAAATAGACTTGGTTCACTTCTTCTCTGAGTACCCCAGATATTTGTAGCAGGCGAAGCAGATGGGATGGGATATCGAAACTTGAATGTGCGAGAACTTCCTATCATTCTGAAACCTCCATCGATGGTCATGATGGAATCATCAGAATTACTCAATTGGATCAATATCATAAGTAGTATCAATTATACACTTCTACACAAATATATGAAACATCATAGTACCACTTTCTCAGCAATGACAATTCTATGAAAAAGGCAATCGCATCAGGGCTAGTATCACGAAAATGTCAAAACCAATAAATGATTGGTCGTTCTCACATACGAAATGCAATTGTCGATGCAGAAAATACAACACCTTCCATGAGAAATTCTTCATATCATCCTCCTCACAGTTACTAACAGGCAATAGTTGAGATGCAACAATGATTTATACTATCCATATTTGACAGGAACACAGTCGTGGGTGTCAAAGTTCATCGATATTGCGATAAGTGGGTACCTAAAGTCTTATAAATATTATACGGTCGGTTTCGCATTATCAGCTCCTACACATGATTTATGAACTCATGAAGTTATGAATCGCCAGATATCACAATGATTTGATTTTGCTTTCGATAGATATATTATAATTTAAATGTGTGAGATATGTTTATAGCTGATTCTGAATTTTTCTATTGATTCACAGTTCACTTTCAGAGTGGCTCGATATCTTCATGGCATGATCGAGGGTCTGAAGGAATACAAAATCTCTTCACTCATTTTATCTGACCTCACCAAGGTCTTCGATTATTTCTCTCAAGATGTCCTCGTGAAGAAAGTTGAATCTTTATGGGATCTAGTGGACGTACGTGTATGTCCAATAGTTTTGCGATACTGCTCTGAGCTCGTGGATCTGGGAAATACGAGCTCTGCGATTGGTCTTCTACTGACAATGGCATGTAATGCTACTCGGGAAGGTGAAAACTTATCACCTTCATACACCCAATACTAGTACCCATTCGGAAACGTCACCACTGAGGCATTTCGGATATTTCTCTGTAGATCTTCATGATATACATTTCACAGCGCATGTCGACCACTTGGCCTAGTAGATTTATCCTAATGAAAAAATATATATATTCGCAGAAGCAAAGTGTGTAAGACACTGTAACTAAATGTATTTGTCTGTGGTAGGCAATGCTCTTATGATTTCATTGTTTCCATATTCGTCAATAGAAAATCAGCGAATAATTGAAATCACATCGATACCTATCATTGATCTACTGCTCATCCACTGACTATACTCATTGACTAACTATATCGACTAATAATTTTTTTTTCATAACTATCATCACTGAAATCATTGGATGAATCTGTTGGAAATCATCCTTGAAGTCCCGATGCGGATTTCTATTCGTCCTCAGGAGTCTTCATAAGGATCTGGATCGCGTCGTTCAGCATGAAGAGTGTAATTACTGAGCATTGTCGTACGTGGGATGAGATTCACCCACAAATTATATGCGCTAGGGGCACCCTTTCACTTCCTGATGAAATGATTTCACATTGACTGATCAATAATAAAATTTATAGTGAGAATCGAATTTGTCACGGTTTCATTCCACGAGACATCTTCAATTCGAATCAAAGTTTTAATGATTACGAACCATTATCGTGATATTCAGTTCGCACATAAAATTCAAATTGAATTGTTTATTCATGAGATTCGACCGGCGAATTGATAGTCTGAAGAGAAATGTTCGCTGTACAGGGTGATAACACTCGATATGGTAACACTCGATTTTTCAACCATCATTACTCATATATTTCATAGCTGATGATAAAATGTGCTCGCAACATGTCTTGGATAAAACCTGATTGAATACATTGTCATATCCAGATTCTTTTGTGGGCTTTACTTATTCATTCGATTCCGCTTTGAAACATATATGTCTACTATTGTCATCACCTACTCCTTCTCAAACATCATAATGGATTGAAGGAATATTATCATTATTATTATTAGATTCTCACTACCAATTTTCTCCAAGTTTACAGTGAAGAAACAACTCCTTGAATTATCCTCGGATCGATCCATACCCCAATTTTTTCCAAGATATTTTCTTTGCACTCAGCAACAACTTCTGTTTTTGTTCCACATTAACGTCCATAAATTCTGCATATGCCTTCTCCTTCAGAGCCTGTATCGCCCAATGAAGATAGATGTGCTAGTCGGAGACAGGTCGATACTTTTGATGATGACCTGGAAGAATTTTGAAATCTAGTAGAGTTCATTGCTTGAACTCAAGCTTGATTCTCCACCAGAAAGGCAGATCACATTATTATCTCTCCTCTCCTGTTCTCGAAAGATAGTACGAAATAAATCATGATAATTCATCCAGATAACTCCAGAAATATAGTTAACTGGTAAGGATTATAACACGGTGTGTAGGTATCAGATGCAAGATATATCATTCAAGAAAGGCATTGTCAGAATTGAACTGCAATAATCCCCACTTCCAATTTCTTCGAGAACTATTTATAAAACATTTCATCACTCCATAGTGAAATATAGATTCAATAACATTTACGATTCGCTTTCTTGCTATGAAATTGTTTGACTTGGGTACCCCGTCGGGGATTTCACCTTTCATTCTGTAACTTGTTGTACATGGCATACCGAGTGATTTGTCTGAAATGTTCAGTATAGTGATTGTCTCATAATCGTGTATTATTAACAGGAACAAGAGATTCACAGTTGCCGTTAGCACGTTGAGAGGAGTACACGGTTCATTATGATTAACATGTGAATATCGCTCCTCTGCAATCAAATGGCAGTTGGTTGGTCCAGTTCTAGATCCTTTGGAATGCTTGCCAGAAACACTTCTCACATTTTCAGGACGAGAAACCATTGATGATATGATGAATACCAGTTTTGGGTGATTATTGGAGATGAAATCGTCAGAGGATCTCCCTTATCTATGACCGATTTGGTTCCCGTATGGTAACTTTGGAGAATTTTCCGAAGTTCTCTGACGGAAACCAATCGATGTTTCAAACACTACGTTCACATCACTGAATCAATCTCTTCAAAGTTTTTCATTGTTCTCAGTTCTCTCTGTGAAAAATAATATGTGCGATTGAGACCTGTATATCAAAGTGTCAGTTTTTTTCCTCATGAGGAATATTTCACAATGCATGGTGAGCATCACGAATTAATGGAAGAACCATTTCATCTACGAACAGTTACGTTGTGGATCGACCATAAACAACAAATCATTCCGCAAATGTAAATGAACCAAACTGACTGAAGAAAATGACGGTCATCTACTTAACATAGCGATTCAAAGAAAGATATGCACCGATTAGGTGAGACAAGATCAAAACCTAATTTCAGTTCATCAGTGGCGTGACAATATCGTCAGGAAGGGGCATTATGTTGATATGATCTAGAATTCGCTCAATCCGACCATTCTGCATATTCCGCTCAACAAAATAATCAGATGGATTGAACTTTGGATTTACTCCAGAAACAAAAACATTTCCGGATAAATACCTCAACAGTAATCAAAAAAATGTTTGCGCAAATCATGAATTACGAGCCAGTCCTTTCCTGTCTTTGTGCTGAGAACAGAAACTTGGTTGTGGTGTCGAATAATAGTTCTTGTTTGATGAAATATCACACCAGAAAATCATTATGATGTACACACAGCCGAAACCGTTGATTCAAAGGCATTTTCTTCATAGGAGTGACATAAGGAAAAAGTTATTTGGCCAATTAGTGTTATTTTGACCTCCCTTGAGTGCTCCCGAGAGATTGTCACGTATCCATGGGTCACGCTGTGTATGCCTAACATTTCGGTTCATGGTGATAAATATCGCTTGAATCGAAGATTGTTCACGTTCCGTGCGCCAATGATTCCGATTCCCGGATCCACCTGAGCTATGTAGGTTCACGAGGAAGGCTAGATTTATGGCTTCGTAGGTATATACCCCGAGGCGATCTGTCCACCGCTTCTACCGTAAACTCGAAATATTTAGACGTAATTCCCGAGGGTATTGTGGCTGCGCCTATCTGCCACCTACTTGACCATTATTTGCGAGGCGATAGCGCTGTCCGATTTTTCCGATAGTAATACCGGAACGGTCGGACTCGGCTCAAATTATCTGTTGAACAGTGAACGCGATCTCCGTTCTATGTGCCTGCCGCCTGCGACTGCACCTGCCGCGGTCTATTCTATTCTTCGCTTTGGAATACATAACGGGCGAGGATTTCGAGAGTTCGATAGATAGTTGTTTAGGAATCTCGCTACATTATAATATGGCGATAAGAAAATAGGGCCAACTGAAAATATCGAAAGATCGAGCATTGGAAAATTTCTTTGCTTTTTTTTTTCTGTGGACAACACGAAAGGGAAACCTATGATGTTCGAGGAACATCGTGCTAGCCAGCGGTGGAATTTTGGGAAAGAAGGAAGGTGTTGGAATTTTTCTTCAATGTTTGGAGGTTGTAAGCATCAGGAAAGACTTCACTAGGCAAATAATTCCACAACTTCCGTTCTATTGATGAACGATGCTTGGTATAGCGATGTTCGACAGGTCTCGAGCCTGACAGTGTAGGGGTGACCAGCTTGAGCTCGTCTGGTTTGTCTACTAGGAATCACGCGTGGTGGCATAATAGATGATATTGATGATTGATGATGCTCCTAATTTGTTTCCAAAACTTCAATAATTTACAAGAGAACAGATCAATGTCAGAATTGAGTGAGTTATAACGTTGACACATCCTAGATATTGGTGAATTCTGACCCATATCAGTTCTATGACAACTTATATAAAACAATTGTCTACTTCCACCTCTCAGCTGCAATCTCACTTAACATTTTTTTTTTCAAATTCAAGTTACTGGTTGAACAGATAATAATTGTTTTTCCGACTTTTGCGCAACGTTGTAGAATAACATCTTGTTGGTGTTTCGAGGAAATATATACAGGTTGATAGGGTCAACCTCCGTTACCTCCTCTGAGGAGCTCTACTTCCGAAGGAAATAACAGGTGAATTGGACATCAATATTTATCAATTGTACTGAAGCTCTCCTCGTAGTTATTGTTATTGTAACTCATCTCCTCAGTTGCTGAAACAACCCTCAGACGCCCCGAAGGGATCGTGCGAGAGAACAAGACAGGGATCAACAGTTTATGCAAGTGGAATCCAAACCACTGTGGCATTTGGGATAGTTCTATGTAGAACTTCATGATATACATTGTATAGCGCATTGATGAACCCAAATCCAGTTGAGTACCTCCAGGAGTGAGATTATCGGTTTCACGTTGGCTACACCTTGATGTTCTTCGCATTTCTGTGTCTACACATGCTACTGATAATGGCAGTAATCGCAACTGGTGATTGCGAGTCTTGCATTGTGAGTATGTCGGGCATACTTACGGTTGTTATCAATCCTATTGTCTAGTTGTGTGGGTCACGTTGAGAATGAATAGGATAGAGAACAACAACTTTTGACTTCATATGATGCTTTCATGTGGAGGATTAACCCCTCAAGAGTTGAAACACCGACAAAGAAGTCTCCTGCAGATGAGTTTTCATGACGTTTTTTCACCACTTTGCAGTCTGAATTAGTAATTGAAATAATCCGATTGAATTTTTTCAAAAAAAATATTGCAATGTCGATTATTTTTCGATAGGGATGATAGCGCTGTTATGATATCTGACTTGATCAAGTCTTGGAGAAATTGTAATTCATCAACCATTGTGGTAGTTTGATCTTCATATTCAGAGTACCAAATTTCCTAGTAGTTTTGATGGGTGTCATTCCAAATATTCGCAGATTCGAAATGAGTTCGATATCAGCAACAATGTTCTCTCATTATAAAGATGCAATCAAAGAGAATTGATAAAGAAGTCTTCAGGATGTTATTCACACTTATGTACCATGCACTGAAGCGGTTTCGAGATAGTCAACACGAACAGATACATAGAATCATTTTTTTTCTCATAAATATTGACTGGCCGACTTCAAAGAACATGTATCGATGAAAAAGGTTCAGATCAGTATCAAATTTGAATCAACCCGTATATATTTCCTCCAAACACCAACAAGATGTTATTATTATCTGTTCAACCAGTAACTTGAATTTGAAAAAAAAAATGTTGAGTGAGATTGCAGCTGAGGGGTGGAATCATTCGTGAAATGTATCTACGATTTTTCTCACTGGTTGAACAGTTTTATAATGAAAAAAAAAAAAAACATGTTGTTAGCTATACTTGACTATATGATACTTCTTGAATTTATTCTCATTAATTCCACGACAAATACTGTAATTATCGAAGACAGAACTGAGATCACACCACGAATTGAAACTGTTGATATTTCCTGGTATGTTTACATTTTTACAAGAACTTCTCTGGTACCTATAATAACGGTGCAACCTAACTGTCGGAAAAAATATGACTCGTTTTCACGATTTAATAATGATAAATGATGTATTAATTACTGGTTCACATAAATTACCCACTTATTAAATACCTGAATGTTATTATTCCGAACTATGTTTCGTGATAGAGTTAAGTAATGTTATCTTTTTACATTTTTCATCGTAAATTGTGAGTCGGCATGGTATTCGCTTGACAGTCATAATTATTAACGTTAATTCTCTCTCCTCAGCACCGATAAATACAGTCAAAACAAATGAATGCATATATCACAGGTCGAGAGTTATGACTTTTGTAATTGTGAAATCCTGAATATGCCACGAATCAAAATTCATATATTTCTGTTTATCGTTGACTGGATGAGAGAGAAAATCACTAGATAACCGATTGTCGGGAGTTGATCGATGATTGTATTGTTTTTGTGGCTTGTTAATGTCAAAAAATCAGATCACTGTGTGATTTTCATCATTTACAATTAGGATTTCTCTTAATGATGCACCAATCTTGAACATGAATTTTGTACTCAGTCGCTTATTCTGAAGGATAAGATATGAGGATCGTTTCCAAAAAATTGATAGTGTTTCATTTTGTGACTTGATGTATTCTCAGGACAAGCGTTTTGTTCGAGGCTTTAATTGAACAGAGTTAGGAGTGGAACTCATGTAATCATGTAACAATAATCTAATCTAATCTAATCTGATCATAAAAAATGTTTCCAATTGGTCGAGCGAAAAGAGCACGAAGTGTTTTCAATTTTTCAGCCAATCAAGGGTGACTGATGAAGCCTGTTGCGGACCGGAACAGGTTTGTCTCATTTGATCTGAGCATTTCATGTTCTATATTCGGAAAAAGGAAATATTGAACCAAAGAAGAAAAGGGCGTGTACCAAGAGTCTGCGTCACCCGGTATAGGATCAGTAACTTTGTGTAATATTGTATCAATCAAATTTGGAAGATTTCAATATTACGGGTCATTTATTGAAAACAAATTTCACGGAAATTACCTTCGCCAATCATTTCGTCATTCGAAGAAGAATACTGACCATTATTTCTCGATGGGAAATTGAGGTGTTTATAGTTCGAATGCGATCACACCCATCCAACACAACTGGATACATAGCACTAGCCGTAGGCCTGTTTTGATTTCACTTTTCCCACGAACCGGGGTAATCAAATTAGACATACGAAAGCTGATATGAATTTTGTCGTCATTTATAATAACCATAATTTGTCAATGTTACATTTTTCCCAACCAACGGTCATGTCATTAACATGTGTTACCTAACACCTGAGTTTAATGTAGGGAACATTAACGATTGGCATAAAGCACTAGTGGAATGTTCTTCAATTATAAATCTGCTGAGGTAACAGCATAAGGAACAGTTTCTTTAATGTTAATGTTGATGACCAAATTTCTCCTTTTTGATTAATCTGATCTGAAGATATGAGGAATAGAGAGGAGGAGTATCAGACGACTGTCTGAATACAATGTTTGTACAAATACTTAACATGTCATAGTTAATTACTGAAACTATACAGGGAGTTACAGAACTATGGGATCAGACTCCTAGGGGTTATTCGATGCAACAGTAGAGAACATTTGAGTAGTGGGTCCCATATGTCCGGAAAAGTGTCACTACGGCCCTAAGATGCGTTAAAATTCAGAAATTAAATAGTATTTTATGCATTCGATTCCTGCCTTCTGTACATCACAACAATTGTTCAAAATGTCTTCCTCCAACCTGAATACATCGATTTAAACGTCGCACATGATTTCGGCAGACTTGACTGAAAATTTGATCCTCGATTTGAATGATTGGAAATGCTGCTGTAATTCGTCCAATTAAGTCTTGCTTTGTTTCTACTGGAGTTCCGTAGACCAGAGACTTCACAGGGGAAAAAATCTAGCGACGTTAATTCGCTAATTATTAACTGCTCCACCTCTGGCAATCCAACGGTGCCCAAACCGCGGATTTTTTTCCTGTGTGAAGTCTTTGATCTACGAAACTCCCAGTAGAAACAGAGCAAGACTCAATTGGACGGATTACAGCAGCATTTGAAATCATTCAGAATAAGGACCAAATTTTCAGTCAAGTCCGCCGAAATCATGTGCGACGTATAAATCGGTATATTCAGGTTAAAGGAAGACATTCTGAACAATTGTTGTGATGATATCATGAACAAAAGGCGAAAATTGAATGCATTAAATCCTATTCAGGCAATTCATCGTCTTTCTGAATTTTAACGCATCTTAGGGCCGTAATGCCGACATTGGACCCACAGCTGAAATGTTTTCTTCAGTTGCACTGAATAACCCCTAGAAGTTTGATCCCATAGTTTTGTAACACCCTGTATAACTCTCGCATCAGATTTGATATTGCTAGTAGGACAATGGGAATGACTCATTTGTCTCCTCCAGTTTGTTTTTTTTCTTGAATGAATCCCAATAAATGATCCATGAAAGACAAATCATTGAATGCATCGAATCATTATTACTCAAAATTTGTTTTCGGATAATTGGTAAGAAGAAACTGTGAATACACTCAATATTGGTGAATTGTTCAATCAAGAATGTTGACCTGAACATTCACTCATTAATAAGAGGTTCAACATGTACAAAATATATAAAAAAATATTTGAAAAATCAAAATTCATTACTAAACCATTGGAAACAATCATAAAAAACCGAAAAATGAAGAACAATCATCAAAAACTTGTATTTACAGTATACCATGTGTTTGTGGAAAAATATTATACCGGTGAAACCAGCAGGCCTCTATCAGTAAGGATGAAAGAGCGTAAGAACAATATAAAGAAAAGATAAACTGACAAATCAAAATTAGCTGAGCATATCCTTACTGAAAATGGACAACATATGGCCGATTGGGGTAATATTAAGATCATAGGAAAAGAAGACAACAACCAAAAACGGAAAATCAAAGAGTCTGCTTGCATTCTCCTGAACGGAGACAATAATATTTCTTCTTGTTCAGTTGATATAGATGGAACTTGGCATCCACTTCTGTAAACTGAATATGAAAATGGAAAATTCGATATCAATTAATGAAAACACCTTGTAACCAGAATTCCTCCGTCTACCAAATTTTCAGTGTCAAATCCGACAACATATTGAAAAAATTTTGCGAACATATTGAAAAAATTTTGAGAAAAATATTTCAATTGTGTTGAAAACGGGAGCAGATTCATTCCCGAAAAGTGCACCAAGATAAGTAGAGACTTGATTCTCATTAGATATATTTGTACTTCCAAATTTTTCAAAAACAAGGTGTCACTGACAAATAGAGAATTTGTCTTTCATGTATCTAAAGGTTCAATTCCAAGCGCAGTGACATTTTGGGGCATATCACAAAATCTGTCCTTACTACAGATATATTGAAATAATTTCCAATAACTTCTACTCTATTTTTCAGAAACGAGGAGAGAAAGTCCCACGAAAAGGTGGAAAATGAAAACAATCATGTCAAAATTGCCTATGTTTCGTAGCTGCGATTTCATTATCCTATTCTACGCATATGCATGATTGATATAATTCCATCAGAAGAATAGTTATTATTGCGTTTTCCTTTTGGATTCACGAATTTTTATGAGCTCACACATACGGAACGAACAGAAAGTACCCATTTAACGTTCCGTACCAAACCTCCAACCGGCAATCTAAATGTAATTTGAGTTTGTCTAATTACAGTTTGATCCCAAATGGCCAGAACATTACTCTTAATAATTGATCATTTCAGTTGATGTTTGTTGTGGAGATTGAATCGCTCGTACAGAGTCGGACCTTATCGAGAACAACTGAAATTGTTCCTAGGTTGCACATTATTTATTCGTCACAAGGATCACTCGTTGTTGTCGTCAATGTGGTACTACAAATAAATGAGAAATATCACGTTGGAATTCATACGCTACATACACGCGTTATATTATATACGTTATCATCATCAGGTGAATGATAAATAACAAAATGTTGAATTTTGAATTCTAGAGCAGTATTTGGAAAAATATGATCGATGCTGGTAGAACAAAAATACTCTGACACGACCTCTGTACTCTGTACCATCTCGTCAATTTCCTGATACGGTCCTGTTACTACAACAAACTCCATAATTAATGTCTTGTTCTCATTACACTTGTACCTGGAGCACGACATCAGAACAAAAAATCGCTGCGAGCCGACAATTTGCTTTTAGAAAGTGTTTTGATTATTGTTGTGAATTAATTTATGACAAAAGCCAATAAAACGATTCAATTTCTAAATTATAATTAGATAATCACGCTAATTATAAAGCGCAAGGTTGTGTAAGATCTACTGTGAATCAGGTAAATTTTTTTGTCAGATCCAACTGAAGATTTTTAATGATCGTGTTGATACTGTTCATGCAGGAATTTAATCACTTCCTCGTAATCTATTTGTCACTAGAATTTTCTCTCATCAAACCATATTATGAAGTGTTGCTCGGTAGCGATATTTTGGGTACTCTGTGACGTTTATTCGAATCACCCAAGAAATCTTCAGATTTCTCATCATCTTATCTCATCTCATAACGAATGTAGATTGTTCTAAATAGTGTCAATTTGACAATAATGAGTCTCATAAAACGCGTGATAATTTTTTTATGTTTCACACTTTTATTTCGGAAATGATGTGAAAGATTAGTGTTAACCTACTCATAGTTGTTATTTTCATTCAATTCGTGCGTTTGTTTCATATGTTATTGATAGGGTTCACAATGAAAAATGAAGTTTGAAAATTACAGTGGAACTTCGATTACATCGCCTCAATTTTTTTCGTCCATCTGTCGCAAGTCATGTCACAGCCGTCTACGAAGTAGGGGTGAAGTAGGCGGTCGGCAGATCAACCAAGGTGAATATAGCGGCGCCCATGGCTCGCATCAGCGATTCGTGTAGCATATATATTCGCACTCCTTCGTGCAAATGCTCTGCGGTTTTTGTGTGTTTTGATCAGTGTATTGATGTGAATGTTGTCATTTGATAACACATATCAACATTCTCAATTGTGAAACATTGAATATTTCGTACTGTGATACGCAGATCTGAGTTGGAATCTATAGTTGAATATTTTGTCTTCTATTGATTTCAAAGGTTTTTCTGGGATTTCCTCTCCTCGTTTGTAGAAAGTTGGATAGAAGTGCATAGAAGTCATGAATATTATTTCAATATATATTTGTAGTAGAGGCAGATTTGTCATCTGCCTCGAAATGTCACTTTGCTCGAAATTTCAGATACCTGGAAGAGAAATGTTTTTTTTTTATTTTTCTCTTTGGAAAATGCTATAATGAATCAATTATCATTTTTGGATATTTTGATCCAACTGAATTGAATATTATAATTCTTCTTTCGAGTCCTTGAAGGATTTTCTGTCTTCACTTCTGAAAAATGGAAATATTCATCAAATATATTTTTCTTGCAAACATTCTTTCGAAACCAAAATTTCACGAACGAGCAGATAATTTCTCTCGTAAGTATCTGAAAGTTGAATTCCAAGGGCAGTGACATATCATATATTATTATATTATAATATATTGAAATGATTATTTTAATTGCTGATCTTATTCTCAAGAAACGAGGAAAGAAAATTCCACAAAGAATATAAAAATGAATATTCCACATTCTCGAATAACAATGATCAGTCAGCTCATTTTGTTTTCTATTGATAAAATAAGGACGAAATTCAGTTCATCTCTAATGACACGGAACTAATCACGGAAGATGAATTTCCTCCTCTCATTTTCAATCAGTATGAAATTCGCAATTTCTCATCAATTCAACCAAGTGAGTATCTCTTGAGATAACCAAGATCCACATCACGCTACAAAAACTGAATAACCCGTGATTATTTCGATTTTGATATATTTCGAAGTTGATATATGCAATGCTATTTGGAATAAGAGTGTAGGAAATATTGTGATTTACTACTGGCACTTGCATACATATTGAATTCGTGAGCATTGTAACATATTGAACATGCTTACTGGGAAACCTGGTAGGTAAATAATCGAGCCAATTTCAACTGTCACTCTGAACTGACCTGATGAATTTCAACAAGTATACCATTTTCGCCATTATGGTGATATTATCAGCATCGTTAGGCAAATGCACTGAAATTCTTCTGACGAATGAACAACGGTAATGGCCCGTCAGTCAATCAAAGTGAACGCTATTATTACCACGCGGACATTTATTATCTGCTTGGTGCCTGCAAAGTTCCGCTTGAACACTCCAATGCAGTTAAAACTAACGATTTCCTCAAAGTTGCTTGGATTAACAAATGATGCAAACACTATTTAAGATTGAACATCGATTCATGGAAGTTCCGAATGATTTTCCACAACACTGTGAATTCAGCTCGAAAACACAGTAAGAAATCATGAAATATTCATCCTCCTTTGCTGATATCTCGCCGATTCTCAAAAAATGTCTGATCTGATATCTCGTGTGGAATTTTTAATGATGAGAATGAAACTGACAACTATGGAAAAACTTGTATCATAATGAACAATCATTTTGGAATTGGTTCTTTCGTTGAACCTTGCGGTACTCCAATGTAATCTTTCAAGCCGAATGTGATCCTTCAGAATCCAATATCCTTTATTATAAAATGTTTCCTTCCAAATGTAATATTCCATCGGAATAGAAATTATTATTTTTCCGAAACTCAAAGTTCCACCTGCTTGCGTGATCATTCATATATTGATGAATTTCCACTTCGAAATCGTCTATAACAGATATTGGAAAAAGTGGCCTCATTATCGAACCTTGTGGTACTCAAGAATATTTCATGAGTCCATTGACTCTAACCAGCACAGACATAACAATATGATATCGTATCCGGATCGATGAAAAAAAAAAATCAGCATCATTTATAACTCTCGTTAAGGAGTTGTTCGGTTGACATTCATAACTGCTCACCTGATAGGACTCTGAAAAAAATTGTTGCAGAATAAATGGGCGTACATAATCTGGATTTCATTATGAATAACTGATCTAGATCATTAGGAGCTCATAGGCTCGCGTATCGTAAATCCTCGACATACCAAAGTGACGAACCGAAATGAGGTGTGACCGACGCACTCTCTTGATATGGAGTCGTTAATTAATAGGAAAAACTGCGTGGGCAACCTGATTAATATACGAAAAATTCCATCAAGGAATTACAAACACAGGGTTTTTAGTAATAGCTCAATTAAGGAACTGAGAAACAAACATTGACACGCCTCGTCTAGTTTATCTTTAAGAATTAAGTCATATAGTTAATCACCAATCTGGGCTTCGAATTGAATTCGAATGAGTTCACTTACATAGCAAGATGCTCCATACGTTGGATTCAATTATTTACCAGTTAGTTCAGTGTGGGATCGTTTGACTCTTTTGTGGACACCCTGCGTAATAAACGTTCGGGATGTTCAACTTTCTCTTCATTATCCTGGGACACTGTTCAGGTGACGATTGGTGCTTGCTGCTTCCTTGTGGAGTCCATCCAGATTTCCTTCAGGATATTTCAATGACCATCATTTTCACATCGTTTGACTACATTTGCCTCAGTGAGTTTCGGAGCCCAACATCCTATCTTGCATGGAAAGTGTGATTCCAGGTGCGTATATTTCACGAGAAAAATTGCCTGAAATCACATAAGTGGACTTACTGAGGAGAGGAGAAGTGTCCGAGTTGAATATAGAAAGAGACCAAATGTCAAACACTTCAGTAATCAATTCCACTGATATTATATTACTATTGCATCGTAAAACTTCGTCACGAATATAATATAATCAATATCAGACTGAGTAAAGTAATCATATCGGTAAATTCTCATTGGGTATCGAATACCGGTAGCATTTCTAATAGAATTCAGAAGAATCTAACCACAAGATGAAATAGAAATCTATATAATGGGTACTAAGTACAAGGCAGCAGCTTTTATAATTCTGTTTTGATGAAGTTGCATATGCTATTTATAGTGAATCATTTATTGTGCTATCAATATTATGCGAATAGTGATAGATCTTGGAAAAAGTCTTGAACCAAATAATCTCTTATATTTTGTTTTTCTCATGTTGTCTAACTGAATGAATTTAAAATGACGCGATATATTATTCCTGAGAACATTTACACTATATAGGATAGTCATCGTCAACAATGTTGATACTCCTCAATTTTCATAGAGGCAAACAACGAACGAATACAATTGAGTCAACTCTAGATCTGAATCAAACCTCACTGATTCTGAACATGTTCCTTTGACTATCCTGAATCTGAATACATTTCTCTAGAAACCAATAACAGGCGATGTATATGGAATGCCATTGGGTGAATATAGACTGATACTGATATATTCCATGGAATCATACTCGAATTTTTGAGGAGTCTGAGATCTTAGATAAATAGACGACATATTTCGTTCGGTTACACTAAGGCCGAGAATCAGAATTTCGACTGAGGAAAGTATTTTTCGATGGTACTATAACGCTCAATGTCAATCAATGAAATCACTCATGTTTCATGAGATTAACAGTAACAGGACCTAGAGAAAATTCAATCCATCTATTGTGAGTCAATATTTGACGTGATATAATGTGAGAAATCAAAGTCTGAATCATTCAGGGCCTTGTTTATTTATTATCTTGATACATTCGTTATTTCGCTTGCGTGGGTATAAACAGTCATTTTATGGACTTGGTGTATGAGTTAATACCCGATTCACTAATTTGACAAGCAATGACTTCAATGCGAACATGAAACATGAGAACATTCGACAGTTTAGGCCTTCAACATTTACATAGGAATTTCGTGAATACTCATTAATCGATTCGATCGAATATATTATGAACAATGGAACATGAAACTTCAGTTTTTTGACACCGAGAATATATCAAACGTCCTTCTTCCGTGATTCTTGTGTATTGATCTCGAACTTTCCTCCAGATATCCTTTTCCTCATTCACTTCCCCATATTTTCATTCAAGTACCGAATGTTTCATGTATAATCTCAAGTTGGTGACAACAAAATTGTGTACTGTAGAATATCCGAATGAAACATGTGATGATGATGATAATCCATTGATTAATTTCGGAATAATTAGCACCTATGAATTATCAAACGTTAGAAAATTATTGCTAATCAACAGCTGACGATTGACTATCTGAATTATACACAGGAAGAAAGGTCGTCCAGTCAAAACAGATTTACGATTCATTATTATGTCCATAAAAAAGTGAGAGACCAATTAACAACTGAAAACTATTTTGGTAATGCCCAACAAATCTTGACAAAGTGCTAATTTGGGAAAACTCACGCTGCACACATGCTCAAATTTATTAACGATGTATGAAGTGATATCTACGCATCTTCCATTTTTATACAGATAAATTGAAGGAAGAGGCAATCGCTAACTTATATCCAAACGAATGTTATCAGTACTGTCTGTAAGCTTGTCGTGGGATTTTCTCTCCTCGTTTCCGAAGAATTAGGTAGAAGTTGATCATAATCATTTCAATATATTCGTAGTAAGGACAGATTTTATGATCTGACCCAAAATGTCACTGCACTTGAAATTGAACCTTTAGATACATAAACGAGAGATTCTCTATTAGTCAGTGATACCTTGTTTTTGAAAAATTTGGAAATGCAAATACATTGAATAAGAATATAACTTCTACTTATCTGAACATATCTGGAAATGGACAATATATGGCCGATTGGAGTAATATTCAGATCATAGGAGAAGAAGACAGCAACCAAAAACGGAAAATCAAAGAGTCTGCTCGCATTCTCCTGAACGGAGACAATAATATTGCTTCTTGTTCAGTTGATATAGATAGAACTTGGCACCCACTTCTGGAAACTGAATATGAGAATGAAATATTCAATATCAATCATCAAGAACACCTTGTAACAAGAATTCCTCCGAATTGTCACTTTTCAGTGTCGAAAACCAACTGCACGTTGAAAAATTTCACGAAAAAAAGTGTTTTAATTGTGTTGAGAACGGGAGCAGATTCGTTCTCGAATCGTCCACCAAGATAAGTAGATGTTTTATTCTCAACAGAAATATTTGCATCTCCAAATTTTCCAAGAACAAGGTGTCACTGACAAATAGAGAATTTCTCTTTTAGGTATCTCAAGGTTTGATCTCAAGCGCAGTGACATTTCGGGAGAGATCACAAAATTTATCCTCACTGCAAATATATTGAGATAATTTTCAATTACTTCCACTTGATTTCCAAAATCGAGGAGAGAAAATTCCACGGAGAGCTGCAAAAAAAAGAAGGAATGAATTCACGTTGGCAAATAATCATATTTCTCAGGAGACTGATCCCAATTTTTCTCAGGGGATGACTACAGAGATATTATTTCCTCAGGAACATCATTGCTCATCTTTCACATAGGTTCAATGCAGATATTTCTCTCAGGATAATCTGATTTCCTCCAGGAGATTACTTCGAATGTTCTTTGAGAATTTTTTCAGAAGTAACCCCAAAGATCCCTAAAAATGCACCTCTGGGTTCAATGCAGGTAGTCCTCTGGAGTTCGAGGTTTTTTTGAAAACTCAATCTCCATATGACATGGCCATGCATCATATCTGAGTGTGCCAGTTCTTCCGAATGATGCCCCAAGCGAAATTTCGATTCACTCTACAACACAAAAATTTCATTGTACCAGAATCATTCACAATTTTGTCCATCAGAACTAGCACAATCAGAAACTTCTCCGTGTGAAGAGATCGTCTATTGATACAATGATAGAAGAAATCTCCATTCAAATTCTACCTAGAAACATGCCTCTAGTTACACGATGAACTAAAGCCCTATTTGTCCCATGTACGGTATATTCCAATTATACTTTCCATCATGTTGCTTATAAACGAAATAAATTTGCATGTTTCTGATAATTATAAATCTGCGAAATTATCGGCTACGCTATATGACCTGTGCCTCAAAAATGAGCCATAACTTGATACCTGCTTGTTTGAATATCAGCTCAGAGGCATAACATACGAGGGAAGTACTCGAAATAAACGTTCAGTTGCTTCGAGGCAATAACTTTCATCACGGAGGAAAACACTTCAGACAAAATTATCACTGCAGAAGAAAACACTTCACAGTCATCTTTCATTTGTGGTGGCAGAGCTCCGAAAATAATTCACTGACTGTTTGAGTAGCGAAGGAATTAGCAAAACAACAATGTTTGCTACTTTTTTGACGACATTCTCCAGTGTACTTCTCAAAGTAGTTTCGCACGTGAAAACCAACAAAAATCATGAGAATATAGACGGATGCATGAAAAAATTGTCTCATTCAATGAAGGATGAATTTTTACTGTAGGAATCATGGGGCTATTACATGTTACGCTTCTTCAATATTACATTGTAACCACAAGTCGGTCATTGGCCTACCATCAATAGAAAATAAAAAGCACGGAGTGATTATTCCTTGACTCATGAAATTGTTGTATTCAAGGTTACGTTGAATATCTCATTTCGAGAGTCTTGACCAGTCTCAAATTCTGAATCTTTCTCCTTAGCATCGCATTTGTGGAAATATTCTAATGTTGAAATGAAAATGTTGTTTTGATGTCTCTTATCACCCCTTCAAGTGAAATGGGACACCCTATATATTCTTACAGATTTTGGAAAAGCTTATTATTTTGAATTCATACATACTGAGTTCAGTGTAAAAAAAATTGTAAGAACGAGGAATATGGCACTTTAATCAACCTCCTTCGAGTTTTTTGCATTAGAACAATGGATGTACAAGGGACAATTCGTACAATTCAGAATGGTTCAATTGAGTGAAAAATGGCGTATTGAAATTTAAACGATGATCGGTTATGGTCATTATAAAATTCATTTCCGTCAATTAGAATTCGACACATGGAGAACAAAAGAGTACTCGTTCATTCATTGCTATACATACAAACAACATCAATTAGTTTTTCCAAATAGTTTTCTGCTCTAATGCAAAAAGTTCGAAGGAGGTTGATTGAAGTGCTATATTCCTAGTTCTCAAAATTTTCTTTACACTACACTCAGTATGTATGATTTCAAATTAACATGCGCTTCAAAAATCTGTAAAAATATATAGGGTGTCCCATTCAAATTGAAGAAGTTGATGGCATTTCCGGTTGAATCCTGAGTATATTATTGACAGGAAGATGTACACCATCGCAATCACTTGAAAATTTTCACGAAAATCGTCCTTTTCGTGTGTCCATACTTCATACCAACCCTGTATGGTCTACGTTTATGTTTTAGTACTATGCTGAATTGCAGTTCGCCTTCAGCGAAAAAGAGAATCAGAATTGATAAACATGCTGATATTACAGTGCTAGTACTAGTACAGTGGTAGTAGTAGTAGAAAAAATATCATATATAACTCGGGTGAAAACGGGTGAAAAACGGGTGAAAACGAAAATCATATAGCTCGCACATCAAAACTGCTCGCTATGTAATAACTCACCGCTTTCACGACGATAATATGCTCTTCTCTCTTCTGTCAATATTAGGGATGGGCAAACTTATCGATATATCGATAATTATCGATGATGTTGATGATAATTTGGGAAAAAAATCATCGATATCATCGAGATTATCGATATCATCGATATTATGGATATTATCGATATTATCAACATTATCGATATCACCGATAATATCGATGATCTTGGGAATTGATATAATGGAAATCATTGATATTATCGATATTTTCAAAAATATTAGTTTTCCATTTGAAATGTGGAAGATTAGTCAGCCGGTGAAGCCAGAAATACTGAAACTTTCTGAACAGGCTATCGAACCTATCAAATTTCATTTCGATAGTTTCTATAATATCGATAATATCAATAATATTGATAATATCGATAATAACGACAATATCGATAAATCGATAAATCGATCGATATATTACGATTATCGATAGTTCGAAACTGTCATCGCCCACCTCTAGTCAATATGAATGGCATCATCCCGACCGCTCCGAACTCCTGCTTCGACCCTCGTAACCGGCAGTCGCGGAGGCTGGCCGGTATTCCGCAAGGATGCAATCTACGGACGCAGCGAAGCGGGTCATCTCGCTCTTCCTGCCGGTCGTAAATGGCAGGTGCCCGTTCAGCATAGTAGTGATGCCCACCAGTAGTATCCGTCCTACTCTTGTCAATAGATAATGCATATGGTTTATCGTCATTGCTGTCGGAGCCACGCCCGAGCGGGAGTCGTTCCTCAAGGCACTGGGAACCGCGAGGTATACCCGTCCTGCCAGCACGAGGACGGCGATAGTGCGATACCAAAGACGTACTTCGGGGGGTTCCCGTCATCGAATCGACCGTTCGAAATCGAAGAATCCAGGAAGGATTGATTTCCATCGAAGTGAAAGATTTTCCGAGTGACAAGCAGCAAGGTTCGACAAAGTGTCAAGTCGATGCCATATCATGTTATTCCAATCAGTCAACGAACCATGGAAACGCTCAAGAAAACTGTGGACGTTTTTCAGTCCTGTGAGACGAATGAGCCCACTCATAGTGTTAGTGTTGGAGAAACTAGACGGAATGGAGGGTACACAGATAAACATGGATATCTTCCTGGTCGTATACAAAACATGGCCACTCATTCAATACTAGTAAAACTTGTCCCCGCTCGATCTGTGTGAAATCACCTCGAGCAGCGAAAGACCAACATTACGTACTTGAGGAGACTCCTATCATCGAACGAATCAGTGCTGTTGGATTTCCATCGAGAGAGAAGAATGTACAAATGTTTCTGAGCAATTGTTCTGGCATAAGCTGAAAACATGAGCTATTTATAAAAATGTTATTATTCATAAATGCATACGGAATCGTTGTGTAGAAAGTGGTCATGCTAGAAATCCAATTGTCGATATAGAATATGTATCCGTACTATGCAGAAATAATTAAGTCTGATCATCAATCTTTGAGCAGTGCAATGTTCATTTTCGAGGACGCCTGTGGAGTGCAAACTATTGTGATTTTTATACGAAATTTCTCTCCACCCACACTATGCTCGAGTAGCATATTTAATAATATATGACTGGAAGCCATATCGAGATTAATTATAATGGAAATGATCTCCAGGTTACCAGAAGTTCATATGGTAATTCAATAGATAATTATTGTCGGTAGGTATTCTTTTCGGAATATACCCACAGTGTGACCCACACGCAAAGAAACAGCTGCCCAAACTTTTCGATTCCGATACATGTTCTTTCATTGTGGCGCTCAAAAATCTTCATGTACTTATTTTTTTTTTCATCTGTGGACAACACGAAAGGGAAACCTATAATGTTCGAGGAACATCGTGTTGGAATTTTTCTTGAAAGTTGGGAGGTTGTGAGCATCAGGAAAGACTCCACTAGGCAGAGAATTCCACAACTTTGCCGTTCTATTGATGAATGATGCTTGGTATAGCGATGTTCGACAGGTCTCGAGCCTGACAGTGTAGGGGTGACCAGCCTGAGCTCGTCTGGTTTGTCTACTAGGAATCGCACGTGGTGGCATAATAAATGATATGTCCGTTGAGCACTGACCGTTGAAGTATCTATGAAAGAGGCAGAGATCGCCGACCTTTGAGGTGAAAGTTCAAGATTTTCCTAATGAGAGCTCCGTTTCAAAATAACTGATGCAAAAATAACCCTAAGACCACTGAGTTGATGGGAATTCAAAATGATGGTGAACATTGATGGGTTTTCTTTTATTTTTCACACTCTGCGATAGGTTTTCTGAATGTTCAATTGTGTCTTTCATGAAAAGTTTGAGCAGAATCGCTAACATATCTATATTCAACATCCATTCCATGTTTCCATCAATCAAATGTAAGATTTAAAAAATGTGATGCTCATCACAAATTCTTGAATTTTTACTCCTGAGAATGTACATAGTGGGCTTTGGTTCATGAAGGAGGAAAATTACATTCTGCTCAACAATGAAAATATCTTTCCTCCATAAGAATATAATCTAGACAAGAATAAGAGATTATTTCTCCGACAATTTTATCGAATAGTATTCCTATTTCCATTGACATTACGTAACTTATTTTCAATAATGGCGATTTTACTCCAACAGCAATATCATTACCTACCGTTCTTTGTTTCCTCATGAGATATCATGAGACTAGAATGAATCGTAATATACTCAAGGTTGCCAAGATAATTTAAAATGAAATAGCATGAAATCGATTTAGAATTTCCATAATCCAACAATTTATTCATGGAAGCACCAAAAACATTATACGTAGCGGAGCGACTCATAAAACAAGCCGATGGTTTTTATAGAGATAATAATTTCTATGATCTTCCTATACAAGTCGTATGAAGAACTGGTACAATTATAAGCCTTCTATCTCAAAGTGGCCTAGAATGAGTTCTATCAGGCAACGCTGTTTAGTTATTTGCCAAGTAAAGTCCCTCCTAGAGCTTACGACCTCAAAAATTTCGAGATTACCATTTCCAATACCTTCCCTAATTATCTCTCAACATTCCACCGCCTGCTTACACGATGTCACATTATGAGAGTTCATTTCGTGTTGTCAAGGTATAAGAAAAATGAAATGCCAACTATTCCGTTGGATTCTGATATTGGGAGACACTTATGCTCTTTCTCGTATTCGAAAATCTCATTGAATACCAGATGAATTTGGCAATGAAAATCATCCGGAAAACATTTCAATAGAAAAACAGCTGCCGTCAACAGTTTTGAAAGATTCTTCGGTGTAGGTAACATTAGATCGAGAACTGATCTCACCATGAATTTGAAGTCATACAACATTCAGTGGAAATCGACAAACCAATCCAATGAAGATACGTCCGTAACTTATCGTTCAAATAGGAACATCAATTTCGAATTTCCTAATGACAAAGGTATTTGATGATTCTGGACTGAAGAGCAGTGTAGTTCTTACTGGACGAAAAAGGATGGTGAATGATTTTTCCAGATTTCATTTTTTTTTTTATGTAAAATTGATGCAAAACTTGATGTTGAGCTCAGGTTTCAATCAAATGCCACCTTGGGCTCGTCTCACAATTATTGGAGCAGTTTGTCGACTGATATGATTTAAGAAAGATTTTCATGTACAGCTCCTTCTGGAAATTGGATACAATAGTGAGGTTTCTATTTGAAAGACGAACATCATAAAAAAAACGTGAACTTTCGCTCCATTACGATGGTCAGAATATCAGAAATTTACATTTAGAAACTCAGCAAATGCACTGGGCTCACCATTTCCAATCATTTGATATTCTAGGTGAGGTATTCGATCTATTCGACAATAGAAAACTCAGCATGCATCAAGAGTAATGGTATCTCATCGTACTAGTATAATTTCGTTAGGTATGTTCGTAGTTAGTGATTGATTAATGATATCTCTTCGGTATCCTCCTTTGATTTACGAAGAATAGCTTGAGGAAATATGGGGTTACTGTGATGAATTCATGATTTTTTTTCTCGCGGTAAGATATGCTCGAAGCTGAAACTACTGTTTTTTCTTTGAGAATCGACTCATAGTGACAGATTGACAGTATCTTGATGATAATAATGATGAATGTTCTCGACTTCGAGTGAAAATGTAATCACTTATTGAATGAGAAAGTAGCTCACTAGGATTTACAAACGAGTGAGGTGTTGCAGCTCTATCAGAATCCGTACAGATTCATTCGGTGTAATATACAGAATGTTCTCCAAGGTGAAACTTCAGTATATAGGACTCACCAAGAAGAACGATTCATTATATATTCGTCAAATAGTTGGGAGATAAAGGGACTATTATCAATCGAGATGAAGGAGCAATTCTTGGGAGTTGAGAGATAAAGGAACTATTATCAATCGAGCATTTCATACTCTATTCTACATTGAAGTTGAATCATCTCGAAAATAGATTACATTCCAGCAGTTTCCCACTACTCAAAACGCTGTTCACTTTTTGGAATCTTTTGATGAAATTCAATTCCTCAATTAATATTTCGAGTGTCTTGTGTCTTTGTTGATGACCTATCGTTAAGAAGTATGCCATTTCGTGTCAAAACTAAGTTATATCTTCTGATGAAGTCGGGGGATGAGTTTATTTGATCGCAGTGATAAAACCTGCGATGAGACACTGTTCTATAGCAGACATGAGTTGCATTTTAGATACAAGACGTATTTGTTTCAAAACGCCATGATGTAACAAAGTTCCTTGTTCGACCTTTTTGTGATGACGCCTAGATGACTCAATTCAAACACGTGTGATGAAACAAAACAAGATATATTTCAGATGCAGGTTGCATATGCTCCAGGACTTTCTGATGGAACAGTTATCCGACTGATCTTCCTTGGGCTGACACAAGAGTATTGTCTACTGGGCATACATCTACAGGATGTGACTGAATGAGTGTTGAACATTGAAGGGGGTGATTCATATATCAATAGAACGGCAGAGTTGGGGAATTCTTTGTCTAGTGAAGTATTTCCTGATGCTCACAACCTCCAAACTTTCAAGAAAAATTCCAACACCTTCCTTCTCTCCCAAAAATGCACCGACGGCTAACACGATGTTCCTCGAACATTATAGGTTTCCCTTCCTTGTTGTGCACAGATAAAAAAAAATCTCCATTGTAGCATCCCATGTTGAGATAAAGCCACTTGATGGAGGTACATGAAATTTGTTCAAAATTTTTTCTCACCAGCACTGAAAAAGTTACAGTATTGAAATTAACCCAGTTTCAGTTCTGTTTATACCCCTTCAATCATTCAATGCAGGTAGTAACTAAAAAATATCAATAGATCCAGTTCGCATTTATGGCGGTGTATCTCTGTAGTTGTTCGTGAAATAATTTTTTGCTGCGAACTGGTTCATTTTTTGGCAAAAAATTCAAGGGAAAATTTTCATTCGGAATGAAACAGGCTGTTGGAAATGAATTCTCAAATGGTGAACAAACGATAAGACAAAAAGTTACATTGGAAATAAATTTCAGGGGTTGCGTTTCCCACCCCTTACACCATGGGGTAAACCAAATAAATAACTGGCTGAGTGACTTTTTAGTAGTAGAAAATGTCAGGTTGATTTCAATAGTTCAAATTCTTTCAGTTCTTGTGAAGAAAATTGTTGAACAAATTTCATGTACCTCCTTCAAGGGGCTGTATCTTAACATGAGATGCTCCAATAAAGTTTCTTCATTTCGATGAGGAATCACCCCCTTGAATGTTTCACACTAATTCAGTAACACCCTGCATATATATAAATCTTCATTCTGATTCGACACTTCGACTGAGATTTGTTTTCTTTCCGAATCTGTCGGGTGTATTTATTCAATGATACTGAAAGTTACGTCGCAAACTTCATGAGACACACCGTCCAACAAATCGTCTTGTATAATAGATCGTGCACTTCGCAGCATGGGCACAAGACATAACAACCCGGCACTAGAACTAAACCACAAATCGACCTGCCATATACATTTCGCTTGCGCAACTCTCGAATCGTACGAAACTCTCGACTAAACGACAGCATTTCACGGACCTCAGCGAGATTGATGTGAGGTGAATTACAATATGGATCTAGGTGCTCGTTACTGATGAATTCTGCGTCGTCAATCATTCGTTTAAATCGAGCAGATAAACGCGTTCATTCATTAGTTCTCCCCGACAGCAGAGCCGTGTCAAGCACTGCTAACGGTAGGTCAGCAATTGCTACAGATTCTCAGCAGGAGGTTATTTGCTAATGACTATGCCGTTGCCTTGTTCATGATGCGAGTCGATCCTCGTGGTTTGATTCATCTACAGGAATCGAAAAGTTCGACCAATCCTAGCCGCTTCGAGTGGATGTTTTGGCGAAACGCTGGGGCACACTGATTTTCATTTTTGGCTGTGGTTTATCTGTATACAGGGTGGTCCAAAAATTAGGTACGAACATCAACTTCGATGTTCACATGGACGAAACTCATGTTCTATTTCGTGTTTGCATTCTGCATTGGATTCTGAGTAATTACCAAGACCTCCACCCAAACTCAACAGTTATCGAGATAGTTACGGTCATATCAGTAACTGAGACTATCCTTGAAATATCAGGTCGATAAAAATAAGTGGTCAGTTGAACTTTTGCATTCATTTTCTGTTTTTATTTTCTTCGATATATCGGATTTCTCCACACCACAAATTTGTGAAAGAAATACGGGTCTCTTCGCATGTACTTTCTTTGTTAATAGAGACGTATTATTGTATCATTGCATGAAGAATGAAAAGAAAACATTTGGGGAGGGTGATTTATATCTGGGCCACCCCAGTGACTGGGAGTTTTTCCAGATATCGGTTTATTTTCTCTGTTTTAGTCAGATCTTATGTGTGTTTTTCTCTTGCAGTTTTTCCATTCATGAACCCACTAACTGTTTGAGCAACATCGCTTTCAATGCAATAATCGACTATTGTAGTGACATTTCCGAACGAGAGCTAATTTGTGGTTAGTGCTTTACTTTTTTTAATAATTTCTCCTCACCCTAACGTGACTATCCAGTGACATTATCCTATTGGGCATAGTATGATCCTCCTTTCTGGTCAATGAACCAGCCATAATTTTCGTTGTATTGAACTTTTCAGATCCCCATTTTGGAAAACTTGCTAGATCTTCATTCAGTAGTGAATCAACGGATTTTTTCAACACATATACTGAATTCGCATCAGAATCGAAAAGAGATTATCTTGAAGTAGTGGCACAATGTCCATATTGAATTCATTCCATACACCTATAATGATCGAGATTGATTGATAGTGGAGGAACAAATTCAATACTTCTTTCCCAAAATTCCACCGCTGGCTAACACGATGTTCCTCGAACATCATAGGTTTCCCTTTCGTGTTGTCCACAGTTAAAAAAAAAAAACATACTCCTTGGTAGTGTAGAATGTTTCACCACAAGCCTTTGGATCCTTCGAATATGAATAACAGATCTGCGGTGATTTTATTCATCTAGATTCCTATCTATTCATCTTGTATTTGTGGAAAATTCCCTTCCAGTTCTTCGATAAACATCATCATTACTATAATTGAATGAATGCTCCACGTGATGATCTTCATTCTTGAACCATCGATTTCTTGAGCCACTGTATTTCATCCATTCGTCTGTTAGATCCTCACCGTTATCGCACCGTTATGAAGTGAAAAAATAATATCGAAATTGATGGGAAATCGCGCGAATCTTATTTGACACCTCTCAGAAGACTTTTTCGATTATATAGACGTCGGTTGATTGAATGAGTCGAATGGATCATGGCAAAACGGCAAGTCATCGATTAACAGCAGGAAACCATCATGTTGTTACCTGTATCAACTACACCCGAAATTTCCTACTTCTCACGATAGTGATTTGTCCTTTGAATGCCACATTTTTGCTACTGATAATTAATCGAATCGAATCATCTGAAGCCTTCGAGATAACATACATTGTATGAGTTGATAGCGGTAGCATATTGGATGAATGAATACACTAAGGAAGATACAGAAAGAAAAATTATTTTCAAGAGAAAACAGATTATTTCCATCTATAGTCATAGTCATAAGAGATAATGTGAAATGGGCTACTTCAGTCTTGCGGATTTGAAGCAGTGCAGGGAAAACATTTTCCCGATCTGCGATTCTTTCCTTGCGCTATGAAATGCACGAAGAAAATTTATAGCTGAAAGATGCTATCTGATCTATCGAATAAGTTCATGCTGACCAAATTCACTCAGGAGGAATTCTCGAGATTCCCCTTGACCTCCTCAGCAAGCATTATTCATCAATAGAACGGCAAAGTTGTGGAATTGTTAGCCTAGTGAAGTCTTTCCTGATGCTTACAACCTCCAAACTCTCGAGGAAAATTCCAACATCTTTCTTTCCTCCCATAATCCCACCGCTGGCTAACACGATGTTCCTCGACCATTATAGGTTATGGAAAGATGAAAAAAAAATTAGGGATGTATATTTGAGCACTGCACACATCGTGAATATGCAGCTGTATAGATAGCAACTTCCTGATTCGACTGGAGAAGGTCAGCTTGAAAGCCTTCTTGATACACAAATTACCAAGCCTGGATAATACTTTTTCCCTCATGATGAAATTTGAAAGACTCGAAGACATTCCTTTTCCCTCAAAAGACCCTGAATGACACTCTGCTCATACTCCACTTCAGGTTCTACTGTCACCCATTCATGAGAATCAGTCATGAACAATTCGTACAAATCGAAACAACTTCTCACAAATGGAATAAATAATATCTACCGGCAACTATAGCGCAGTGATATATCTCTTGTTGTTTCAGGAAAAAAACTTGACCACCTGCTTTGCAGACATGGTTCGGTGGATAGAATTTTTGTTTCAATTGTAATTTATGCATTGGAAACTAGTAATTTGCTCCTAATGTGTTTCTAAGATTTCATTTTCAAGAGGAAGTAGGTTTGTCTGAAATGTAGTACAACACTCCGAGTATTGCGACAATCTGTATGAATACGTTAGTCTGTCGTGTTGTTGAATTGATAGTTCATCCCAGCTTCCTAACTGTCGGTTGAGAAATGTTTGTTATTCTTATATATGAGTATGCGGACGATATATTCATGTCAAAGTCTTCGACAAATACATTATTATCAAAACAAGAAACTGAGAAATCAATGAATGCTGCTAGCAAGTTTTTCAATAACCACGATCTATATTTCAATGCTAAGAAAACCCAAGTAATTCGTTTTCATAACTATAAACAGACATCAGTTGATTTACAACTGGATTTCAATAATACGGTTTTGTCTGATACAGTTGAATTTCTTGGAATTGACTTCGATAAACACGTCAATTTCGAAATTGCACTCATCCTATTATATGTTCAAGAACTTGGAAACAGTACTGATGTTGGCCATCTTGTAAATATCTATTACGCACAAATTGAATCTCGTCTTCGATATGGAATCTGCTTGTGGGGCATCTCTACCAAGACACAATATGTATTTATCGCACAAAAGGCAATTCTGAGGTGCATTTTCAATATACCGTGGAGAAAATCATGCAAACAAACTTTCAAATCCAATAATATTTTGACTCTCGCTAGTTTATACATATTTGAAATTTAATGTTATATTTATAGCAACATTACCGATTACAAGCTTAATGAAGACATTCATAGCATGAATACACGTCAGAAGGGCTCAATTTACACGAAAATTTGAAAATACAAGATAACACAAAATGCACCTAACTTTATAGGACCACGCATTTTCAATCATTTATGTGAACATTTTGAATCAAGTTTGACGCTTAAAATGTTCAGAATGAGCCTTAAAACATTTCTGGTGCAAAATAGTTTTTATACTGTGCAAGATTTTCTTAATTGTCAGGTACAGTAAGATTTTTTATACTGTTTTTCGTTTCCTGTGTTGAAGTTTGTTTTTATGTATACTTTGAGAATTTTGACGTTTCCGACACAATGGTATTATTGTCTTGAGGAAAATAAAGAGTATTCTATTCTATTCAATTCTTTC
Organism: Gastrophysa polygoni; assembly: GCA_963576655.1. Lineage (NCBI taxonomy): Eukaryota > Metazoa > Arthropoda > Insecta > Coleoptera > Chrysomelidae > Gastrophysa > Gastrophysa polygoni. The sequence goes on along the minus strand of OY755082.1, from coordinate 2,350,327 downwards.
TTGAAGTTCTCGGATGGAAATGATATCCTGAGCGCATTGTGAAAAATTAACAAATATCACTCAAGAAAACAATCATGGATGATGATTCCATACTTCCTAGGATAGATTGAACCTCATCATCTAGAATTCTATACGAGACTCTAAAATATAGACTATGTCTCGTAGTTCTAGCTTTAGTACCTGTGAAATCAGTCTGAGGATTTTATTGTTCATTATCTCTCAATACATCCACTGATTTCAACCGATACAACGACGATAGGAAAGGAGGGAGAAAGTGGCACCAAGGCGAACTCAAAATATCATATCTAGCCCAATCGAACTAAGAAAAATACAATGAAGATAAGAAACAAAATCAAAACACTATTCCTTGAGATTCATTATGAATATTTCCAACAATATCTTCTGAATGGAATATTTTCATTCGTCACATTTCATTGAATATCCTGGAACTTTGCGAAATGTGACAGTACCACAGGATCCTCATCCTGAATTTGATCCGCGGAAGGCATGATGATTGATAGAATCGAATGTGCTTCTCAAGAAGAACGGTCTAGGAGAGACTCATTTGCCGATATCATTCAGTACCTAATTCGATTCCTCATTCGATGATATCAAAGACTCCTTCATCGATTATTCAATGATTTTTTTTCCGTCAAGTTCTTCTGTGACATGAACATTCGATTGGAAGCTTGACGTTCAACTGCTTCCAGTTCACTTATCTAATAGAAGATGTATGATCTGAGAGAGTATAGTTTTCTATGGCTCACATCTTCTTCATGAGTTTGATCTACAGTAGGTTCAACAGAACCATATTCAGCAACTGTTGGATCAAGCTCCTTTCTGTAGGCAGTTGAAGTATCTGAAGATTGATATCTTATCATCTCTGAGTCACATAAACGTTGATCCTTGAAAACAAACTCTGGATTTCAGGTCGTGCATATAATCGAACGAATGCCAATCAAACATACGCCTCTATTACCCAACAATAGGAATGAATTATCACAGATTATTCGCCGCCTGTATTATTTCTCTAACAGACATCGTGATGTATAAACAAAAGAACGCAGTCAGAAGAAAGTCCAGTTCATGAGCCGAAGAAAACAATTATCGAATTTTGGTGGACTGCAACTACACGAACGAAAATCTTCAATGAAGCTGCAATCCAAAGTTATCATCTAAATCGTTGGAAATTAATTCAATAATGAAGTAGTTCAGGAAACCAGAAAATTCTGGAAAACTAAAAAGAGCAGCCACAGAATCGAAAAAAAAAATATTATTGATTCCGTCCGATTGTGTGGACTTCATTACATTCAGAATTTGTCTTTCAAAGGGTTGAAGGATTTTGAAAATGAAATTGGTTCGAGCGAATCAACACTTCCCAAACATTCATTTTGATCAGCTAGGTGAATCGACTTTGCAGGCTCAGACATGAGCAGGAAGCGGCCAATATTGATCTCAATGCGAATAGAACGAGTTCAGAAAAGTTTAATTGATTATGAGTTCAACTGTACGTGAAATTTCGATTCTCAATAAATATGGAAAGGACATCCTTCGACTTATCATAAGAACATTTTTTTTCTGTCTGTGGACAACACGAAAGGGAAACCTATGATGTTCGAGGAACATCGTGTTAGCCAGCGGTGAAATTTTGGGTGAGAAGCAAGTTGTTGGAATTTTTCTTGAAAGTTTGGAGGTTGTAAGCATCTGGAAAGGCTTCACTAGGTGAAGAATTCCACAACTTTGCCGTTCTATTGAGGAATGATGCTTGGTATAGCGATGTTCGACAGGTCTCGAGCCTGATAGTGTAGGGATGACCAGCTTGAGCTCGTCTGGTTTGTCTACTAGGAATCGCGCGTGGTGGCATAATAGATGATATTTCCGGTGAGCACCGACCGTGAAAGTACCTATAAAAAAGGCATAGATCGCCGACCTTTCTAAGATGATCTAGAGAGGATAATGATTTGGTGAGTGTTGTATCATCGACTAGGCGAATAGCTCTCTTCTGAATTGAATCTAAGAGCTTTAGCGTATGTTTGGGGGCTGAGCTCCAAACATGTGAACAGTACTCTAGGACAGGTCGAATTTGTGCTTCGTAGATCATAAGCAGCTGCTGGGATGTGAAGTATCTCTTCGCACGGAATAGAAAACCAAGTTTTTGTGAAGCAGTTTTCGCAATGGACCTCACATGATCGTCCCATGAGAGAGCGCTGTTGGTGGTGACACCCAGCATGGATATTGACGACCTCATAGGAACAGTGGTACCCGACATCATCAAATTGGGCATTTTGTGATCAGCCTTCTTGTTGAACATACAAGCTTGAGTTTTAGTTGCATTGAACTGTACTAGATTCTCAGATCCCCATTTCAGAATTCTTGTCAGATCCTCATTTGAAGCATCAACCTGTCTTCGCCTTGCACCTCTGGCCTCGTTGGATGATATAGGGGCTCTAGAGGAAATGGCGGAATGAAGTGTACTATCATCCGCAAAGCTATGAACTGGGCTGGAGGTCACATTCAACAAATCATTGATGTGGAGCAAGAACAAAACTCTATGATTCGTCAATGGATATTGATACCCATCGAGTGATAGATTCCAAATTGATAAATATCTCATTCAATCTGTTGGACAGTCTGCTTCTGCATTTATTCACATTGTGTAGTTTCATAAAACAACTATGCAAACGAAACATTTTTCGTATCGTAAGAACCAAACATGAAATTTTTCCAGAAGGATAATTATTCGATTCAGGGTAAGCATTGAAATCGCCCTTTCCATCTCAACCTTATGATCGGAAAATGGAAATGATAATGTGACATGAATAGTAACTATGAATTTCATTAGACGTATTAGAGCATGAAATACATGATATTTCACAACTGTAAATATAGATTCGTGAATTGGTATTGTCAAACAACAACATCAACATTGATACACTGGTCAAAACACACAAATACCTCGGAGCACTTGCACGAATGAGTGGGAATATATATGCTACACGGTTAGCTGATACGATAGAGGATGGACGAAAAATTACATTGAAAATAACAATAAAAACCAAAATTGTTTCGTTTCAAAATTCGAAGACAAACGGATCCGTAGCCCGATAGGATCAACTCGTTTTCGGATCGTTTACGGCCCGATCATCGCTCAAAGACAAGTTGGTGTTTCGCAGGCGTGGGTGCCCGCGATCTAAACGATTTTTCGTCGATTCGCGTTTGTTTGATTTCTCGCCGTTGACCCCGTTTAGAGATCGAGAGTTTCGCAACACGTATTCTCAAGAGTGGCGGTTAATGATAGCTTCGGCATCGTTAATACACACGATTCTGGGACCGTGACATAATAGATCGATTTTCAGCGCTTGTGTATCGACGGCATGACAAGAAAACCACTTTTCGAATCTAGTTCGTCCATCTACCATGTTACCTTGATCCCATCGTACGTCTTATACACATCATGGAAGGATATACAGTGAGGATCAAAGGTCCGTCGAGACCCCCAGCACTAACTTCTTCAGTTCACATATCACAACATAATGAAGGACACAAAGTGAAGCGATTTAGAAGTTCATTTTTTTTTCGGAGAGGACACTCTCATCAAGGATCGTACTGTGAGAAATCGCTGTTGATGATGATACCGAGCATTTTGGAACTGACGACTTCATGGGGACGATTAAACAATGAAGATCCAAGCTTGAGTTTTTGTTGCTTCGGGTTCTACTAGAATCTCAGAACCTTCTTCTTCTTCTTTCTGTGTCAACTTCTGCCAAAGGTTGGCAATCATCATATGATAGGTTTATCTGTTCTGCGCCGCATGAAATAAAGTTGAAGCTCCTGATAATTGGAACCATTCATGCAAGTTCTCCATCCACGATTATTTCTTTCTTCCCAATCCTCTCTTCCCTCCTTTCTTTCCTTCTATGATCATCAAAATGACATACTGGAGTACAGTGCATGATTTCATCTCATCATTTTGTAGCTCTGCAGTCTGTGAGTTCACGTTTTAGGAATGAATAACATTAAATGCTCCTTAGAGCACGTGGTTCATTTTTTTGGAGTTGGGTTTGGAAGAGAGTAAGATATTCATCACTCTATGGGGCCGGTTGCATGAAACATTCAACAGACGAATGAATATTCGATTTGTATATTTCCATGGCAACGCATGTCATTCCTGGTTTTCTTGCATCTTCCCAAGAATCGCATTTTCTGAATTTTCGAAAACAGCACTGTTTCTGCTATCCTCATTACTGATTACCATTTTTCATCTCGTAACGCTTTCCATTGAAGTCTACAGCACGAGAACGATTATTAAATTAGCGGATGTGAGAAGGATATACAGGGTGAGTCAAAAATGTGTACCGAGCTTTCTGGGGGTGATAGAACATTGAAAAATAAGTGTAGTTTGATGATTAATCTCATGGCCCAAAATGCATATTAAGGGAGATATATCCTTCCAAAGTTGATAAAATTAAAATAATTTCTCCGCATAACTTCTGAATGATGAAAGCCACCCGATTGAAATCTTGTGCATGAATGTATGTTGTCAAAATACATTTTTTCGTCACACTTCCACATTTCTGATATCGTTATAAAGGATGTTTTCAGAGGGTGAGTCATGATTTTTTCCCTGTATTATTTTCGGTGAAAAAACAGGAGCATTTGATGGAGCGAAGAAAATTACATGAAGAAGGTACTCTTATTCAAATACAAAAAATTGAGCCGTTCGTGAGATATTTGAGTTTTTGTAGTTACATGATATCAGCAGATTGATTTTATTCATCGCGAGATTCATCGGTATAACGATATTTCAGCAGCATTTGCATTTCCGAAGCACTCTCCAAGCAGTAGAAGCATATCAGTTTTGTTCAGAGAACGAATAACCTGCCATATTTCTTAAAATCTCAGTTGATAATCGCAGTGATAAATGACACAGAAAAACCACTCGAATGTTGATGACATGAACGTCAAAATTGAGAACAAAATTATTCATCATGGCCTGCTAAAATATTGTTACCGATGAATCTCGCGATGAATAAAATCAATCTGCTGATATCATGTAACTACAAAAACTCAAATATCTCACGAACAACTCAATTTTTCGTATTTGAATAAAAGTACTTTTTTCGTGTAATTTTCTTCGCTCCATCGAATGCTCCTGTTTTTTCACCGAAAATAATACAGGGAAAAAAGTTTTCTACAAAAAATCATGACTCACCCTCTGAAAACATCCTTTATAACAATATCAGAAATGTGGAAGTGTGACGAAAAAATGTATTTTGACAACATACATTCATGCACAAAAAAATTTCAATCGGGTGGCTTTCATCGTTCAGAAGTTATGCGGAGAAATTATTTTAATTTTATCAACTTTGGAAGGATATATCTCCCTTAATATGCATTTTGGGCCATGAGTTTAATCATCAAACTACACTTATTTTTCAATGTTTTATCACCCCCAGTAAGCTCGGTACACATTTTTGACTCACCCTGTATAATTATAACCAAGCCCGATTCCTGCAAATATCGATGACATCGCCAATGAGTATGAGAAATTCTATCTGTAAAACACACCTAACGATTCTACTCCTTTCATGGATATCTCAGTCGGCTTTCTTTCGAAAATTAGATACTGATGAGGATTCGAGCATAACTACTCGGCTCGATGCGAAAAAAGCGAAATAACGAAATTCCTCGTGCCAAAATGAGACCGACAAAAACATCGCTCGCCTCAGCGTGACTAAAATGGACTATTAATTTTTTATCTACCTCGGCGTACCGTTAGCTCTACTTAACAGAAGGTATTTGAATAGATCGTATATTAAGGTAGACATAGAACAGAATTCTGCAGGACCACATTGAGGTTTCCTTCGCTATAATTCTTGCCCCCGCCCTACAAATTTCAATTCTACTTCATTTTTCCTCTATTGTCTTACTCTTATGAGTGAGAAAAAATATTCAATATGTATACCTGCATACATATGAAAAGGAGCAATGTTTCTTTCTGATGGGAAGTGAATTGAAAATGTATGGAATTCATCTCGGAAATGAAAAATGATTGTATAGAAAAATCAAGATCATCGTGAAATAGTAGGAAAATTTGAGGAAATATTAAAATTTGAAAAAAATATCAAATCGATAATCGAATCCTCAGTCGTGAAATTTCTTCTGCAAATTGGCATTTCTTCAGTTGATTATTCGACGGGTTGGAGTGAACCACAGGAAAAATAACCATAACGGAATGAACAAAACATTGACATTCCAATAAGAGCTGCAGTTGAATGTATGGAAATGAAATAAATCCTCATTGAATCCTATAAGAACCGATTCGGATTTTTTTTCGAAATCTAGTCTACATTCATTCATGGAAGAAATTGAGTAAGAGTCGATTACATGATTTTTCTCTCCATATTCCTGAAATTTCCCAAATATTATGAAAATGAAAAAAATCAGAAAGATTCAATATTACGTTGGAATTCTAGCCACTTATCTGTGTGAAATTTTTTCAAATTCAAGGTAGCGGAACTCATACGCCTCGCCTGAGTAAACCATTTTTCTTCTTTCTCCCGAAAACTCAACGCCCTAGTTGAATTCCAAGATGCGTTAACATGATGGGATCTCACTGAAGGACCCCGTAGGATCCTGTTAGCCCATATGCAGTGATTCCCAAGCTTTCTAATCCAAAGTCGTAAAGTTAACTGAAGCAATATTGAAATATTCGAATTATTATCCATATAACACGGCACAGGCGAAATTTAATGAAACAATAACATTTTACGATCCTATTCCATATTCTCGAATGCAGAATAATCGAATCATTAATAATTGTTTGATATTTCCCCACGGTTTTTGCGCAAAACTCCTCTCAGCTGAAACTGCCTATACAGGGTGATAGTGAAAGCTCGAACTAACGATCGTTCATTTGTCCATTCCCAATCAGTCGTACATCGCATCGAATCAAATAACTTTTCTATACATAGAGAATGCTCTGAATGAATAGCGACAGACTACAAGGGGTGATAGGAGCAATCGAAAAAAAAAGCATTTTTGTTCACATTAACATATGTCCGAAAATGAGCCGCTTTGACTCTGGAGCGAAAAAAATCTAATAATGGTTAACAATTGTTCAGAATGTTGACCATTCAGTTTGATGCGAATATTGCACAATCTGGTCATCGACTCTGGAATATTCCGGGAATAGCTTCTACATGGATGCTACTCATCATTATATCCTTGTCAACAGATCTCCCTCTTTGCATATATGTTTCGTAGACTGAACTTTTTTATCTCCTCGAACTATTCGCATGATTCAGAAGAAGAAGAAGTCAATAGAATAAGTGGAAAACAGCAAGGCACAAGTTGAATTCGAGCCCTCATTCGAAACCTTTCTCAAAGACCTCTTCCTTGCCCAGAAAAAGCTCAGCATGGAACATTCCATCGTTTTCATCTAGCCACCATGTACAGCCAACGATTTTCTAATAAAACAAGTATTGCTATATCCAGTCGAAAAACAATTTCGTTTTAAATCACGTTCGGACTAATTATGTAGCTATCGAGGCAGTTATGTAACAATTGGAACACTAATTAATTGTCTGGTATGGAGGGGGAATCAACGAAAGCGGACAGTATTCGTCGCAATTTCATCGATAAAGAGTTTATTAGTGATATAAATAATTATTTATTGTGTCGCATGCAACATGATACTGATTTTATCTCTATAACCAGCCGATTTCTGATGGGATACATGGGCGTATTAATTGTTTTGGCCAAAGGCGTCTAGATCCACTGGGGAGAAATCAGCGTTTTCGTTAATCAATATGGTGATCGAGTGGAAAAACGATCTCGATAAGTTGATTGTGCTTGAACTGGCTGGATAGAATAACATTCGTAAGCCCGTGGTAATCAAGGAATATGATAACACCGGAAGTGGAGATATCTTGTGATGTTTTTTCTTTTTGTTGTTCCCCGACAAACAGCTCTGCTATCAGAAATACGAAATGTTACGAAATAGAGACTATTCGGAAATTGAATATTCTCACCCAAAATACAACTCGCATTGTCATGATGATCTGGTTTTCAAATGTTCATATTCGAAATAAGTGAATTCCAGAAACTCACCAATATTCGTGATCATTCGGTATATGCTATGAAAAAGTCTTCGATGTAGTAGATTGTGTTCCAAACAAGCAGTTGCCTCAGTTCACCACATGATTTAACAATGATGATATCCATCAAAAGATCGAATATGTATTTGAATAGCCTTATTTTTTTTGTTCCAGATGCCAGAACCTATCCAGTTGCCTGATACCTCCAGGTATGAAATTTCGCTGAATTCGTAAGTGAATAATCAAGAATGACTCTAAAGGAGTAGTTGATACTAGCAACTCCTCATGATCTACAAGGCGCGAATTCAACCTGTCCTGAAGGTGAAGTTCTCAAATTCATTCAGTGAAAGGTGGGCGATTTTTCTCTTTCTTATCCGTGGTTCTCGGAAACCTCATTTCTCCCCGAGAGATTCAGGTGGACGAATGAAACGAGCTTGGGCTGGTCACTCCTCTACCAAAAGCATCGTACATTGATAAGAATTTGTGGAATCACATGTCCAGTGGAGTCTTTCCTTATGAGAAGGAAAAAATGGAAAAATGAGAGCCTGAACCTGAGCCTGAGAGTGAGAACGTTGTGATGTAATGATCCCTTTTAGTATTGTTCTGATGAGAAGGAAGCAACGCTGTATGTCAGTTTGCATGACATCTAATACTGGATTATAAAGAGAACAATTATATCATGTCCAATATTTCTCATGATATAGTGACCAAAAATTGAATGACCTCTGTGAATTTCAATCTCAATTCCTTCTGCAATAAAGACCCGTTACCAACTTTTGCTCACAATTTCCGAATTCCAAGCGATACCTCTCGCCTCGTAACTGATTGTTGTTTTCTGATTGTGTTTTATAGGTTAGGATGATTATAGATGTGGCAGGCGAGATCTTGCTTTCGATAACAATGTTGGTAATAAGCGCTAGCCGCTACGTTAAAGTCAATTCTCAAACATGTATTCATGCTGCCGGGTGATGTTTTCACGTTGACCTATTGTTTTCATAGTGAATTTTTCATCGAATGTGAATAAATATCCATACGGTGATTTCACTATGAGGGCATGTTGCCAACATTGATGAAAGTGACGAAGTATGAGGGATTTTTTTACTACAGTTTCCAGCCAAATTTTCAGGCAATAGTACGAATATGCTAACAAACACAGTGGAAGCACTGCATGAAAATCAAATAGAAATCAACTCGATGTGTGAAATCAAGTGCTTCTCTATGTAGGTTGGGACGTTTTGTTTTCATACCTAATAGACTCAACCAGATCAATTAATCTGATACTTCCCTAATGACGTTACTTCTCACTTTACTGACATCTCTACTCATTATGATCTCGTAAAATGCTCCATAGCAACTGACATATCGACATTTTGCCTATATCATACACTGAGAAATACTGATTCGCTCATTCAGGAAAGTTTTTCAGTCACTTAGTCAAAAGGAACTAGGAAAGGTGTTTCGATTGATGGAATATCTAATAGATAGAGTATATGAGTATAGTGAAATATTTGTTGATCGTCAATTACAATTGAAAGAATATGCAAATAGTTGACGATTAGTTGTTATTGGTGTGTGTTCATCATTATTTCTTATCGCAGGATTCCTTCCAGTATTCTAACTGAACAATCAGGGATCTGAACGGAGACAATAATATTGCTTCTTGTTCAGTTGATATAGATAGAACTTGGCATCCACTTCTGAAAATTGAATATGAAAATGGAAAATTCAATATCAATTGATGAAAACACCTTGTAATCAGAATTCCTCCGTGTACCAGATTGTCACTTTTTAGTGTCAAAACCGACATCATCTTGGAAAATTTTGCGAAGAGAAAAATATTTTAATTGTGTTGAGAACGGGAGCAGATTCGTTCCCGAAACGTCCACCAAGATAAGTAGAGGTTTTATTCTCATTAGATATATTTGTATTTCCAAATTGTTCAAAAACAAGGTGTCACTAATGAATAGAGAATTTCTTTTCTAGGTATCTGAATGTTTAATTTCAAGCGCAGTGACATTTTGGGTCAGATCACAAAATCTTTCCTTACTACAAATATATTAAAATGATTTTCAATAACTCCTACTCTATTTTTTAGAAACGAGGAGAGAAAATCCCACGAAGAGCTGGAAAACTAACTATCCAACGTGAATAGAAATTCCAAAAAATCGTAACAGAGGTAACAACATAAACTAGTTGCTATCTATCGTACTCATCATTCTCGTTGCAGTTACTCATTTCTCCTATTGACTTGATTCGTTTTCTTTCCTGAGTTCATGTTTAGGAGAATGTGTTTGAAAAATAAAATGATCAGCCCTCCCAAGTGAATCACAGCGAGTCTATTTCCGATGGAGAAGTCCATCAAAGTGTGCCACCAAAAACGTGTGCAGACCACCTGAAAGTCATAGACCATCATTATACATCACAGTTACTCCATTTACAACAAGCGATCCATCAATAAAAATCATTTCGACGAATGCGTGGCTCTTCAGATTGCATGTACAGTCATAATTAACTTAATAATAGTCTTTTTCGAATGAAGCAGAATTATTAGCAATTGTGTAAAGTGACCGACGTCCTATATCGAATTTCACCATTGGTCATCTGACTTTTCTTTTTTTTTTTCTCTCCACGCCGCGACTATAATTTCGACTGCGGCCTCTAGGATTGCGAAATAGTGGCTGAATTATGACCATTTTTATCGAATAGATCGATATTTGATACAGTCCTGAATCGTGACTGGTACTAAACTGCTTTTTGTACTGATTCAAAGTAGGTAGTTATTGGGTGGCCATTATACAGATCCGACAGAGCATCGATAAAATGACCTAGAGCTAAAAAAGAATAGAGTTTCAATCATAAAAACAATTGCTGGGTGAAGGATGTACAAAAATTATTCGTTATTTCTCATAAATCCTCTGATAAGAGCTTCCTTGTCACTATATTACTTGCACAAATGAAACCAGTATATTTTGGAAAACACGGATAGTGAAGCCCATTTGTCGCAATTATTCGCAAATTCAATCGACGGATAGAGTAGAAGTCACCGAGAAATAGTTGTCTAGGCGGTTTCCATTTCATTTTGAGTTGAATTACTCGAATTGATTGTCGTTATTGTCATTAAAGAGAATAAACTCAACCTTGATGGAATATCCAATCAAAAATATCACTCCGAACATCTACTCACTAACAAGGCTCCTTCTACGGTGTAGAGAAGTCGCTGAACTCGTGAATATAGAATCACCGACCAGGCGAATAGCTCTCTTCGGAAGAGAATTTGAGAGATGCAGCTGATATATGTGACAGGTCGAATTTCTGCTTTGTAGATCATGAGAAGATGCTACTACACAATTTCATGTGTTGAAAAAGAAATGGAGATGCTACACACTTGCAGGTCAGTTTTCCACTTGCTTCTTGTTTTTGAACAAGTCATGACGTGTTTTCGATTTATTGGATCTCTGATAGGCTGGAACTAGTCTATTTCACTCCATTTCGAAGAACTGGAAGTATCGTCAACCAAATTCTTGAGTTCGTTTATAAATATTGTGTCTCACTGCTACCGCTATCAAAGAGGTAGGAAGGAAATGAAGCTTCACCGAAATAAACGGGAAATATCAGGAATGGTCAAGATAGGTCATTATCATGGAAGATACAAGGGTGCTCACATCAGAAGTGAGACACATGGTATAATAACCCCCGTCTGAACAAATTATGTTTCTTTGTATTCGCGGAATCAAGGATAAAGACGTCCCAGAAGATCCGAAAATAACGATAAAAACTCGAAATCATACTCATAACCCTCGAATAAACATCAACAGACCCACAGACATATCTGAAACAATTTGAATGTGATTCACTCATTCAAAAACTCGGCCTTCTTGAGCATCAGCTGATATTTTTTGGTTCTGACATGATATAGTGGACACCCACCGTCACGTTCTCGACTTGCTTTCTATTTTTTATCCATAGATCTTGCTTGGACCCAAACCACATACTTATTCGAACGATCTATAACAATAGCTGCCCATTTCTAGAGAGAAATTCATCTCCTCAACATATCATTTTCGAGAAATTGTCGATCATTACGCAACAATGGACTATTATGCTGTCGCCACATCGAAGAAATGTTCAGAAAGTGACTTTTTGTAACGATCGGTACTTCTATAATTTGGATTTTAATCGATATCGAATAATAGGCTGAAAACGCTCGTCGGTTTTTTATAACGATCCTTATCTTCGTTACAGTTTTCATTGCGCCAAGCCGACTATGGGATATGGTTGAACACGTACAATTACGAGGAATGGTTATGGATTTTATTAAGATTTAATGGCTGAGTATACAATGTGTAACGTGATGTGGATTGAAGAAATTATCAGAAATTTCTATCTGCTAATCATCGAGTGAACAGCAAACTTCCATTTCATATTATACAGACTATTTTTAATGGCCCCGCATGAATATATTTCGTTGAGACAATTCAATCGTTCACGAGAGAAATTGTAACCTGAAAATGAAATGGAACAAAGATGTGGAAGGCTTGATGGAGGTGGAAGATTTGTGGAATTTTTGAGGATTTTCCGAAAATGTTCGCTAGAATTCGCAAGATTCAACAAATATCGGTAGATTTCCCATCATTCATTGGGACTCGTTAAAATTATGACAAAATTCGTGAGCTTCATCAATATTTTCTGTATTCTCAAGAGATCTACAAGTCATCCGATAGCGTAAATATTGTAATTTGAAGCATCATATACGAAATATTCGTGGCAATCTAAGATAAGTAGGATTTGTCAGAAATTTTTGGAGTGTATCAAGAAGTTTGTCTGCATAATTCGCATTATATATCAGTGAATTCGAAAAGAAGAACTGCAAAACCTTTCAAGAGAAAGTTCTCTGAGGATTTCTTATATAACGATCAGATACAAGAGGACACAACAAGATTTCTCAATGTTTCCTCACGGTTTTGCACAATTTGTCAAATTTTGAGAGATCAGAGTAATTCTTCAAGATATTCGTTATTTTCCAGGGGAACGTCAGATTCATCAATATTTTTGGATATTAACAAGAGATTCCGATTAACAAGATCTATAACTACCAATGATTGAGACGATTTTGAGATTTCCCAATAATCGGAATAAGATTCAAGAATCTGGAAATGTCTGCTGATGAACTTCATAGATTTGTACATTCTGACAGTAAACATTAGTCTGCCAAAGTACGGTTCGGGCATTTCACAGCTCGAGACCTGTCGAACATCGCTATACCCAGCATCATTCATCAATAGAACGGCAAAGTAGTGGAATTCTTTGCCTAGGGAAGCCTTTCCTGATGCTCACAACCTCCAAAGTTTCAAGGAAAATTCCAACACCTTCCTTCCCTCCCGAAATTCCACCGCTGGCTTACACGATGTTCCTCGAACATTATAGGTTTCCCTTTCGTGTTGTCCACAGATAAAAAAATCTGATAAATCGAGAATTAATATTTGCATGATTCTGGCTGATCAAAATCGTGTGATTTGATTGTTTATGTAAATCAATCCTGCTGATGTATATGAACCCCTCCTTTTCCACTTCAAAACTGCCTACCTCTCACGATTTCAGAACTCCACAATGCTGTATTGCAAAATCAAATAGCGCAGCTTATACGATTCAAAACAAATTGAAACAAAGCACAGTCGGAATGAATCATAATCATTCAAACGGCACCACCCAGTTGTGTGCAAACCGATCAGATCTCTTGCCAATCACCACACACTATTATTATCATCGATTTTCGATCCTACAAGAGCTCCAAGTTTTTCTTGGATATGCACCGGCACATATGAATACAATGAGATGTTAACGCGCTCTGATTTACATATATGAGTGTAATACGTGTCAAGTGCCTTACAACAATAGATGCAACACCTTCTCATTCTTGTTTATTGTTTGAAAGTCATGGTGGTTCATCAGGATCCGTCTCGTGAAGATCCTGTACCGAAATGTTCTTTCAACCACAAATCTCGATCCGTATATCTGCCGAAATGTCGTGACACCTTGACAAAAATATACTCTCATCCTCCAGAAGATAATGAATCTACTCAAATATACTTTGATACGGAAAGATAGCTAGGAATAATTACAGAATAGGTATCTTTGGTATCTGCTATTATTGTTCCCCAATACAACTGCTGGAGATTTCGAAATCATCAAAATTCCAGAAGAGAAAAGTAGAGAAGTTAGGCGCTCTCCCTTGTAATTCATCTGACATATGAATTCACTGATAGAGAAGGATCATTCTACAAAAATCCCAAGCATCTTCCGAATTCACCACATGGTGTCAAATTTCTGTCAACAGTCAGAAACGAATCATTTGAGATCAGTAAATTGAGATCAGCTTGCTATGCCTTGAGGTCATTAAAGGAGCACTGCAGTCAAAAAATACTCCTTACTCTGTATAACGCGAATTTTCACTCTCAAATTCGATATGGCATAATGAATTGGGGAGCGGGCATTGATTGTTCAAGAATATAAACTTTACAAATATCAGCGGTAAGAATTCTCTGCAATCTTCCCTGGGGACACTCATGCAGGGAGTCGTATAAGAATGATAAAATTTTAACCGTAGTTGATACCTACATATATGAAATATCGTACTATGTTCATAAGAATCTTTCATTGTTTAGCTGCAACAGATCCAAGCATAATTACTCTCAAGATTCAAGAACAATTTACTTCCGGCAAAGCACTCGACCAAGTTTTACTAAAGAAACTTGTATTACAATGGCTGCAGAATCTATAATAACTTACCTGAAGATGTACAAAGTGCGCCAAATATTTTCATTTTCAAAGGCTTCTTGACCCAAAAGAAATTCTACACACTTGACGAATTCTTTTCTTAAGATGATGTTAGGAATACTGTGGGTCTAGATGTATACATTTATATATTTGTGGTTCGTCTTTATTCGTGTTTTACTGATAGTCTATTTTATATTACTTGTCTTGTATGTTCCTGTGTATACTTCCACTTACTGACGCTCTCGGCAATTTGTTATGCATATCATTGTAATGGTTTTGATAACTTATTGTTGATTAAAGTATATTATTTTTTTTATTATTATTATTATTATTATTTCTGCCAGTTTAATCATTTCGGCAAAATTTCCCTAAATAATTATCGACTTATGTTATGGAAATATGTATCCGATATCAACGGAACTGTATAATACAGCCGAAATGAAGGAAATGATATAAAACATTCATCACAAAAGGAAATGCAAAGTTGTGGAATTCTTTGCCTAGTGAAGTCTTTCCTGATGCTTACAACTTCCAAACTTTCAAGAAAAATTCCAACACCTTCCTACTCTCCCAAAATTCCACCGCTGGCTAGCACGATGTTCCTCGAACATCATAGGTTTCCCTTTCGTGTTGTCCACAGATAAAAAAAAACTCGTTCTTTCGGAAACTCGCTCATTTCCGAATTTCAGACTCGTTCTAGAATATGTTGCCTGCTTCTGTAACTCACGACCTAATATACCTTACTGTTATTCGTGTCAACTAAATAATTGTACGTATTTCACACGGATCTAACACGTATCCACTAATTATTATGGAAAACTTATTCGCCAGTATCAGACAATGCTCCTAATTACGATGAACCCAGTGCAGTTTTTCTAGGACAACCGTGAATAGCAGAGCCTTCAGAAATTTCGGTTTACCCACTTCGAACCGATGAGAGAAAATTAGGCTTGCCACGAGGTCGAAAATAAACAAAGATTTATTTGTCCATTGTTGCGTACCGTGTTTTATAGAATAAGCTCGAGTCATCTTCAATGATTATCATGTTTTTTTTTCTTCGAACGATGATCAAATAATAATTGTCTATGGAAATAATAATAGTCGAAAGATGTCTCGCCTTTTCATTGAATTTTTTCGTGGGTTGGGTTCCTACAAAAATAGTCAGCGAAAAGATCTAGGACTGCAAGTTTCAGAATGTGGGTTAAACCCCTGAAGAAGGAGGGCGTGGCTTTGTGTCGAATGGAGAGGGCAATACCGGATGTTCTAGGATCGGAGTACAACCTTAGAGGTGGATTCATGCAACTCCAACTAGAAATGAGGAATCAATTAGAAAAAGTACAAATCACTATAGATGGAAATCTGTCCAAGCAAATTTCGAAATGGCATTATCTGAATGGATGTTCCACTTCCTGTTCCAACTTGAGTGATGAAAACACTTCATTCATGATCAGTTGGGGATTATCGTTGGTACTCCAGAGAGGAATAAGGGAAGATAAGCTATATTTCCATGGTTTTTCAAGATATGATTGTCAAATGCATAGTTGGATCCCTATCGATAATCCCGACATTCTATAGAACAAATTTTCATTTCCATAAGTATTCGAATAGTGAGTAGACCGAAAGTTGCTTTAGCAAAGTGTCAAGAATTTTCAGAGAATTTTGATATAGTGTTTGTTGCTCGTTGACTCCAGAACTGAAGGAGCTAGATCATGGGTTTTTGGTTCATATTATTCCGAGAATCGCTATTTTTGATAACTCCCCAATATATTTTTGGTTTCTCATTCCTTCACCGAGATACGAATCCATATCAAGGGGTTCCTCGAGAGAAACTGCATCACTATTGATCAAGATGTGATGTTCTCTATGGTATCCAATCGAATACCTACTGTTGAAATCCTGTTGGAGTATGATGAGTCACATATTTTTTAAATTCACCCTGATGTTCACCTACTGCAGGTCACATTCGAAAACAACTTGACATGGTGAAGTCATATTGATGTTCTTTGTATGATGACCCCACAGTCGTTGAATGAAGATTATAGTCAAGATGTTTCGATTCCTTGTACTCTTCATCATTAGTAGGTAACATGATGGTTCATTGTTCAATGAATCTCTTCAGTTCATTCATGAGTTGTTGTTATTGTCATCGTGTTTCTGAATTTCAATGATACTCTAATGTTTTGTCGAGTATCGTATATGCCATTTAGGTTCGAATTTCCATGTTGCCCTTCACAATTTGTCATTTGAATCTATGTATTGGTTTCGAAAAATATTGGTGATCAAAGTATATCTATCTGTCTATTCCTTCACATTCCAATTCGCATAGATCTGTGCAAACCATTGATGACGGAAATATCTCAATCACAATTCCATTTGTAGTCGCCTGCGGAGGATAATAAAATAAATATAGCCATCAAAAGTGAAATCTAGTCGAGACTCAGTATTGAGACATATGAAATGCAGTGATTTCAATATTCAGGAATTGGATAGAGTATCAAGCAATGCAGTTCATAACCATAACAAGGTGCGGTTTTGACTTGGGAACTATTCTCATCTAGTTTCAGAATTTCACGTCATTATGATTCATCTAGTTATTTGGATAGAGAATAATCAGAATAATGTTCGAGAGGTTTCTCCACCTAGAATTGTTTTCACCTGTCAATTATTCTGACCTGTCATGGGATTACTTGTGGGTATGTAGGATGGTTGAATGAACTACAAATCCAAAAGTAGGTCGGTTCTGATCATCAATTTTGAGTCACCAAGTTAATTTTCACTCCTCCCAGAGTGGAGCGAGAAATCAACCCACTTGGGCGTGGACAGATATTGAGACATTATTGAGAGATATTTGGTAAAATTCCATGTGAGAGCATTCGCCAACTTGAGATAGGTGATCACAGTTTATTCTGTAACCAAAAAGCAATCAACTGCGATGCTCGATAAAATGTCGATCAATAAAAGTATCATCAATAAATACTCAGAAATCGTTTGACTGATGATAATCATAGCAGTGAGAAAGGTACAGTGTGAAACTCATCATTCCATGGTTGTTTCACAATATACTATTGTCTCGTCAGTCACAACGAAACATTCATTATCGATCAAGGAAACACTTTTCAAGTTTGATTCAACCGGATATCGGTACTCAATCTGCTTTTATGCTGCTGTGGCGTTCTGAAAACTGATGAATATTATCCATGAATA
Organism: Gastrophysa polygoni; assembly: GCA_963576655.1. NCBI lineage: Eukaryota > Metazoa > Arthropoda > Insecta > Coleoptera > Chrysomelidae > Gastrophysa > Gastrophysa polygoni. The sequence goes on along the minus strand of OY755082.1, from coordinate 2,332,250 downwards.
TTGTATATCGTAAAATAGCCAATTGCATGAGTTTGTTTTCAAGATTAGGAAAAAACCATATTCATGTACGTAGTGCCTTGCAATTTATTCTGGCTTCCTACACAATTAAACACGTCTGCATATTCAAACAAGCCAGTATATAGGAGACTTATCAAATCTCTAACAAGTAATTATTCCTTTGTATCTTTGACTTGCCAGTTTTGGCGTGAATAAGTAGTTGATATTGGTATATAATGGCAACCTGCTCTGGCTGTTATCAGGTAATAACGTTCCTGCTCTGTAATTGAAAATTATGAAAGTGTGAACTCCGTATGATTTCTAGGCACTATTATTTATACAAGAGATAATTCTCGCACCAGTGCCTTGTGATCATTCAGGATAATTCTGTTTCGAAATTGAAGTGATAATGAATAAATTAGTGTAACCAGTATAGTATCCAACCATTTTAATCAGAATAGTAAATACTGAATTGATAAAAAAGAATTCTCGAGATTCTTTCCGGAAATGGATACTCAATATGAAAACCATCATGCACTTCTCCAGAATAGGAATCCAGTTCGAATTCGCATACTGACCATCAATTATATATGAAATCAATATTCTTCAGAGAAATTGTAGCGCATCCAATCTGAGGGCGTTTTTTCTTCATCTCAGACTTTGTGAGACTTTTTCTCTATATAACTAGACGAGCTCGCAGGCTGGTCACACCTATCTCGTTAGGGTCAAGACCAGTCGAACTTCTTTCCACCAAGCATCAATAGAACGGCAGAATTGTTGATTTCCCTGCTTAGTGAAGTCTTTCCTGACGCTTTCGACCTCCAAACTGTCGAAAAAAATTCCCATACTTCCACCTTCAACATTCTAACATAAGTTTCGCCGATGTTTGGTTATGAGTTTTCAGGGGTGAAGTATGGAGTTACTCTTGATATATCATGTACACCAGTTGGTATCCCTCTGTTGTATTCTTAGCTTTACATCATACCATAAACGTTCACCTGTTAGATTGGAATAACCTGCTCTATGATTAGGACAAATTGTATGTCAATGTGAAATGTGAGGTTATTCTTACTTCATCAGGTAAACAGTTAGTATCTTGACATCTGTGATCATAGCGGAAATGTCTGCATTGTATTTGTTGAAATGAAATCGCAGGTACTGCTCCATGAATTCGGCAACAAAATCAGACTGAACCAAAGAAATTATTCCAAATTGAGAATAAAATCGAGAGAGCTGAAACCCGATAATTGAATCCATCATCTGTATGAATCTTGATGAAATTAATAATCTGGTCCTATTAGAGAGTGAGTAGTTCTTGGTACTCCCAATTACTGACAAGTAATTTTTTTACGTATATGTCCGACTGATCTAGTTCATTATAAAAATTATTGTATGTGAAGCACTCAAAAAGAGAGTTCATTAGACCGATTCATTCCACCTTATTATATTCTGCTCCGGTTGACAGAGCCCAAAATTATTATATTTTTAGCAAAACGGACGATGAACCTCGAATTTTGCTAGGAGAACATGCACTGACCGCTTTCTGAAACTATTCCGTATAGAGATGGGTCCCAAGAGATCGATTTTGAGAAGAAGACAAGAGATGTAATATTGTTGGTTTGAAATCTGAGGCAAAACAAAATTTTCGACATTTGAATTTCTCTGAGAAATGATAATATTTCATTTCGCTATGATCTCATTCCTTTTTATTGTTTATACAGGATGTCATCATGGGTATGAGCGATATATTCACTATAAATATACTGGAATGATTATTTTGATTTTAATTTATATTTTCCAGCAACATGGAAAAAAATCCTGAAAATATAAGGAGATTCCACTTCCGAAAAAAGAGGTTCCATAGGCCTTGGATTTTGTTAGAATTCAGCGTTTTTTGTTCATATGATTGAGTTCATATAGCTCTACAACCAAAAAAAAAATCCGATCGATGTGGTATGCCACACAATCAATCAAGATTTCACAGGGTAACTCGAAAACAAATTCTAGAGAATCCCGAAATATCTATGAACTGAAAACACCACCTTCTTAATTGACCTAAAGGAACTATTCTTGAGTCTATTGGAGAAAGAAATGCGTCGTCTCAGCGAACACACCGTATTATAATGAAGAGAATCATCCGAATTGTTTCGCAACTCGTTTTCTTTTCTTTCGTGATATACTTCTCACTCCAGGATGTTGCCTAAGAATTCGTAACAATGGAATGTTTAATAGAGATGGATATTACTTACATGTTTTCGTTATACAACATGTTCAGAGTATATCCGATAGTCTTATATTGGATTTGACGTATTTCTTTGGAGCAAAAAATTTGCGGATGATTTAGTCAATGTATACAGGGTTAGCACTGTTCCGTTTCTCACTAATGATATCGGATGAAAAATAGTACATGACATAATTAGTGTGAAAAGTGGCATATTCCGGACGTGGACGTATTCAGCTTGAAATTTCAGAGCCCAAAAACATACATATATATATATTGGGGCACATTATGTTGAAATATTTCCTCCTTGAAATCACCCGAGGATTCACAGCCTGTTTCATTGGCCCTCAATCAATCAACACCCTGTATATATATGTTCGAACATATAAAACAATGCGAAGATAAGATCTATTTCGTTCACATAGCTTGTCGAATGAAAAATTACAAGTCATTCCATATTCGAAATGATCAATCAGCCACAGCTTTTATGTTTTATCATTGACAATGATCATTATTCGTTCACAAGAACGGAACCTTGATATCATTTCGTTGTGAGTTTCATTGAAAAATCAATTTCATTACTCATTGACAAACTGCATGATCTCCATTGTTTCTGATATTGACTATCAGATGAACTAGATGTACAGCAAATTAAATGAGATTGTTTTTTTTTCTCAATAACAGTCGCAAATACGAAAAGAGTACGGGAAGACAAACATTTTCTAAACGAAACCAATGATCCAATCTGTATCTCAAAACCTATCAGTAGCATATCGCAGAAGAAGTTCGAGGAGAAAAAAGAGGAGATGGGATAATTCCTTTGAAATCATCTTCCTGTAAACTTATAGATTCTGATGATGATGATGATGATGTGAGCCCTGACGAGTAATCATTTATAATCATCTCAAAAACCACAGAAGCTTTGAGAAAATGAAAAAAAATCGAGAGTTGAACAACTTGTAGATCAGTAGCGTTTCTTTACTGGAGATTCAAATGGTCGTATAGATGAGAAACCCTAATGAATAAAAAAATATATTCGATATCAATAATAATGAATATTATCAATGAATTGAGTATTGGCCTCTTCCGTATCCAGGAACGCTCTGTATCATTCGGCATCCACCTGTTCACACCTTCAATACAACTTCTATGATATTCATGGGTCACTTCGTATATGCGGGCTCTCCTCGAAACGTTTCTAAATTATTATTACTCTGGGAGTAATGACAGTGTTCGTCTTTCAATTATTGTAGCCATATAATCTTCTTTTATGGTTTCTGAATCCGCTGTGGAATCAATGATAGTCCCGTCTAATAGATTTCGAGATACGTTTCCAGGATAGCTGATGGGTGTCAACTTCGAACTTGTCCACCAGTGATTATGAACAGTTTCGATGTTTCTAGAGATTCAGTCATGGTTAGTTGTGATTTTGACACAAAATGAAGGAGTATTTCACACATTTCATCCGTGAAATGTTATTGGATTATTGAGATGTATCACGTCGTTGAATCATATTATATTCTAGTGGGCGATGAAAAATATACAATTATTATGGAAATGAAGAAGTTCCTCTTTCTATGACTCTTGATTGATGTTGCAGAATGATCGATATCAGCTTGAGGAGTGCTTTCCAAATTCATGCATGTTTCATTTTTATTCCCCAAAATGACGGAATTATAGATCAAGGTGTTTTTCAAATTATGCTGAAGATGGGTTCTCCCACTCATTTCATCACATTTAGATAACCATTGGCATTGAGCTTCCTTCTGCTTTTTCACTTTGAGGAACCTTGGTTAACTTCTAGATCTTTAGAAAAATACGGAAGATGAATACAGTGTAACTCATTTCTTGTTGAGTCCCCCTCTAGATTCATCCTTCATTGATTCATTGATTTCGACCTCCTTTTCAAATTGTGAAGCTTGGTAGATTTTATTAAACCAACAAGAAGCTCCAAATTCCAACAGAATACTACAGGCTCACTATAGTAGGCCTCAAACAATGAACAAATGTTTATTATCAGGAATAAAATTTCAGTATCTCATTTCATGATAACGATCTCGAAAAACGAAATATCGCACGTTATTGGATTCACCACCTCGAAACCGGCCTGAATTGGATTCCATCAGAAATTCCAGACTGATGATAATTTCATAGCCAAATTGAAAATGCACTAGGTATAGTCTAATTCTGTTCATCATTCCACAATATGATAGTCAATCTACCCAAAGAACATAGGAAAAGATGATTGTCGGAAGTGACATATCAAGGTGTTGAAAAGTTATGACACTTTATGTAACGTTGATTGAAATGAAAAATTCAACTTTGAAGGAGACAGAATAGGAGATATGTTCAGGAAGGGTAGCTCCGATAGTATACAATGAGAGACACCCAGAAATACTGTCAGTCATACTGTACAACAAATCAATGAGACAGGATGTGTTCATGAAAATTCGCACGACTTTTAATGAATCAATTGTTGGAAGGGATCAATTGTTGAATGATTGAGTGGTTTTCTTTTGATCTTCCTTAATTTTTCCTGACTCTTTGTTTATGAGGCTTTGTGAGGTGAGTCCTACATTACGTTTCTCCTGCCTACTCCACAAGAACTTTGACTCATATGGAATATTGATGGAGCAATATCAATCTCTGATGACAATCACGGTCTCATAAGTCGTTTTCCGTGAAACCCGATATTGTTGGAGAATAAAAACATCATAGAGGGTCATCACTCCACGTATTTCCAATTCAACTGAAGCAAATAACACTGATGATTCAATAATCAAAGCAGACTTCAGGTCGTCGTCGTCTCTGTGGTTTAGTTTATTTGATTTCGTTTTATCCGCATGTTATCTACCAGGATTTCCATTCCTTCGATCGATTACAGTTTCAACAGTAGCGAAATCTATATAGTCAACAGTTCAGCCTAATGAATCACCTACATATCGATGAAATGAACCGTTTCTCTGCATATGAGTATCGATAGATATAATTTATTCGTTTTCTTCAACATGTATACTTGGAGAAGAAGAGGAATGAGTCGAGTATCGAGAGTACACCATCGAGTCACCGTTCAACCCGGTGCAGTGCGCTTCCGTCAACTATCGCGCTCCCCCGCGCACGCCGCTGATCAACCGAAGATTGTCCTTGACTGAATTCATTCTTCGGACGCTGGCTGCACCGCGGCCGGGGCTCCACACCACAGACCTAGTACCGTGAAATTTCGTCGGTGGGTCAAACCAAGCACCTGCCCCCCACCCGAATTTCCGCTAGGCAGGCCGACAGCCTGGCCAGTCCGTCTTAGGCTGCCGCGTGAGTGGTTCGCGGACGCCTCGACGAATATGGTAGAGTGTCGCCGAAGGAGAAGAAGAAGAAGAGGTGTCGCGCGATACTCTGGGAACTTCTTTTTGGTGATGGTGTGGCGTTTTTGAGTGTTTGTGTATCGGTTTCAGTGATCCGAAGGGATTGCCATGGCGGAGAGTTCGATGGTTGCATAGACAGCGTGCGCCATATTATTTGATGTGAGTCTTTGTGTCATTCTGGTGTTATTGACAACATCTTCGATATCACAGGTTTTGACAATTTTGATGATCCTGGTCATCCTTCTCGACATGAATAGAACAATTTCTTCTGAACCCTGTGAAACAGAGGCTAGTTCCTGTTCCTCTGACCGTTTTCAGAACTATTCCTTGTATAGACTGCGACTCTTGTGTCGATAAAATCTCTCTCAACTTGACAGGAATCATTAACCCACACACAATGAATAACTACACTCAGACTCGATCATGAGAATCTCAGATCCAAATGAGGGAAAACAATCAATGACACTAGTAAGTCACTGAGGAAATTCAACGATCGAGGCTGATGAATCAGGTTCGAACGTGGATTTTCCTATAAAAATTTCCTCTTTCATCCAGCGTATGATGAATGGAGTGAGATAGATTTTGACTTGGTATCATCACCTGGATTCTAGACAGCCTGAGCTGACTGGAGGAGAACGAAACAAAGCCAGCAATAGCTCTGCTATTCATTGCCTGATCATGGAACTCAGAAAAGCAAGTACTGGAAGGTAACACTAATATTTTTCCTCGACTCTGAGGTTCTTGATTGTTCCTGATTTTCCGTAGAAGTCGTTGGTAGTTCTTTCACACAGAAAAAAACTTCTACTATATCCTCACCAAACGGAGGTTCTTCATATATATATATATATATATATATATATATAGGTTTTTCAAAGTGTAGAAAAGGCCTCTGAGTTAGTGAATGTTCGATTTGAAGTCCGTCTCCTCATCAGGCTTGTGTACTCGACAGCTTATCATTCGTGACAGTTATATATCGAAGTATATTCGTGTGAGCAAAGCAATAGTGGTTTTATAGCGATTCCAAGAGATTACCAGTTCGGAGATTTCAATGATTGCATCGACAGCGTGCGCTATACTGAATGATGCAAGTTCCTGTTCCATTCTGGAGATGTCAACAATATTTTCAGATGAAGACAATCCGTACACAAACTAGAATCTCACCAGCCTTAGCGTTGCTATCTTTCATCAGATTTCAGGGAATTGAATAATGACTCCCTTGGATCTAGTCCTCTGTATGATAGTCCCCACGAAAGTTTTAGAACAAACATAGTCTAACATGTATATTGAATTAGTTTGCTTATTCTCAGAGTGAGAACATCAATGCAGACACACAATCACGCCTAGTAGTAGGAGCATTGATTCAATCGATGGTTGTATAGGGTGAGAAAAGTAGATTAGTAGTTCTCATACCAATTTCCAGTCATTTAGTTTCATTCCACTATTTCTAGTGGAGAGAAATTGAGATATCAACTCAGATACTACAGACTGAAATTTGAGTATTATCTCAGTTATCATTCACCTCAGTACAGTGACGAAGAGAAGATAACGTTCAATATATGAAATCTACCTCCCATTTTTTTTTTTTTGTACAGAATACTGAATGAAATTGATGAAGAACGTAATAATGTTATGCATTGCTATAATCTCTCCACTTGGTGTGATCCCATCTTATCTCCAAAGTTACCGAAAAATCTCACATCGTTAAACTATGATTAGTGCATACCATTATAGTACCATGAAGAACTGCTGCTTTTACCGACCTATTATGGGGTTTTTTGGTAGGTTAGTTATTTGAATCGCTCACAGAAAAGTTATATATACTTCGATTGAATGCTTATAAATCCGGCTAGAACACAACCTGGATGGAAGAGAGAATTGCATGAAAATTAGTTGATCACGAACATGCACATTCGGAAGGATGCTGCGCTCACTCAAATAGATGAGCATCATTAATATTTTTTCGTTTCCTTGGGGTTTCTCGTCTATTCGACTATTGTAGTTCCCAAGGAAGGAATCGAATCATGAATGGAATTTTCATAGAAAACGTCTCGGTAAACGTCCAATCAGAGTTGAATGATGGATTCTGCAACATTGTATCCACGAATTGGAAAAAATCCAAACTATATTCACGAGAATGCTTCACTTCATGCTCAAATTACCATAGTTGAAACTTCGATGAATGGCAAAGTTCAGCCTGAGCTGATTTCCAACCCAACCAGAATGACTCAACTCATCCCAACTCAACTCAACTCAACGTAGCTCAATTTTACTCAATTTAACTTAACACACCTTAACTCAACTCTACAGAAATGAAGTCAGTGAAGAAAAACCTACGATATCAATCATTCAATAAAGTATATTGTGAGAAACGTCAATCTGGAGAGGCATGATTGTGGAATACTGGGTATAATTTGACAACTCACAATGAACCGATTGAATATTCTTGTGTTTATATAGAGGTTCGAACCCTGATGCACAAATCTGAATACATTGACACAACAATGTCACGAAATATCGATTCTAAGGCATTTCCTAACGAAACGATTCAATATCTATTATTTCCCAAGACAATCAAATCAGAGACCGTTTAATTTCTGGTACCAAAGCAAAACTAATGATCATTGCTCACGATAAACTCTATGTGAATAGCCTTTTGAATGGATGATAATAATTGAGAAATGATGTTTATTATGTTGGAAATTTCGAATAACTATGAGTAGTTCTACGTACACGATGCACACCTGTTGTGTTATTAATGAATTTGAATGAATTGTGCACAATCGAGTTCTTTAAATGGTGAATATATCACAAAATAACTGTGAGCACTAAAATTATCGACAAAATAAATGTTATAATCGATCATGAAAATACACAAAAAGGTTCTAACCTATAACAACACGTTATTCTTCGATGGAGATTCGAAGAGATATACTGAAATAATCATCAACTTCCATTCATTACATTATGGAAACTCGTTTCGTTTTCACCCACCACACACTTTGCTCACCTATTTCCATTCTAAATGGATTCATATGACAGTATCCATCTGAATATTAAGTTTTGAGATGATCCACTGGATCCACTTGATGACTTCTCTCAATAATAATTTGTCCTTTGGGAAGAACTGAAATAGGTATTTTGTATTGACAATGTGTGGAGACCCAAATAGTTGATTAGACGAGAAACCCACACGAATTCATATTATCAATTTCGTAAGATTGTTTCAAAAAACATACGCTAGTGGAAGATTCTTCAGATAGAAATATCGGAGGGATGTTCTATATATACTTCTCTCAAAAACGGACCCGTTTTCGTGATACAGGGTGTGATAAAAATTCTTCAGAATTGGGGTTTTCAACTTTATCCCCAAAACTGGTCTTACGATTCGAATAAAGATTTGTATAGTCAGAATATGCAATGGGATGAACTCGTCGAGAAAAATCATCGATTTGTTGAGAGATTATCCGCGAAAGAAATTGTCGGAATTTCACAAAATTTGTCACTATAGGTGAATTTTTTCGGACATCAAAATGCAGAATCACAATTTTTTTATGAACGGTTTGTTTCACGGCATTCTAACAGAAGTATCTCTTCCATGTGGAAGTGTTCAAGGAATCATATTCTGGTACTAGGAATTAGATGATTTGTGGAGGAGATGGGACATTTTTATAGCATCGGTTACGAGATATGCACCTCCCTGTATATTTCGTCATGCTTTATATATCTCCAAACGACAATGACCGGCATTCCTCTGAACATTTCATCAAACCAAAAATTGGTAAGAAGAAGTTTTCTCAATATTTTTTCTATCTTCAAAAATGACGGTGAGAAATAGAAAAGATTCGTCAAAAATTCAACTTTTCCAAAAGAAATAGGTATGAATGATATATGAAACAATGAATAATTTCGTAAATCTACAGAGACAACAAGATGAGGCAACTTTTTTACCATTCAATCTTCCTGCTTTTTTCCTCATTTTGGACACATTGTATAATGTTTTTTTTCTTCATATATTTGACTAGGGAATGTTCCATTAGGCGATATCTCATGTTTATGAAACGCCCTGTAGATGAGAAAGAATAGAGCCGTTGAATCCACGTGTAACGAGAAATCCAACCATTTTATTCCTCGTTCCAAAAACCAAATGAAAAGGCGGTCATTTCAAGAAAAAATCCCAACATATAATTTCAGTACTCACATCCACATCCGACCTGACTTTATACATAGACCATGATTCACAAAGACATGGGAGTCATGCTTCCATTTTAATTGTTCGTAAGCTCGATCCACGATTCTCATTAGAAATATAATAATTTTTCTGTTGGAGAGACCAATGGTCGATGAGGCGAGAAACCCCGACGAATTAAAAATATCCTTTTGTAGTCGGTAGCCTTTCTATCATGACTGGATACTATAGCTAATGATGATTGTTTTGTTTGCTCGGAATTCTTCGAAACAGGTCACTGGACTTGGGATGATCATATGAATAATTACCTTTCTTAACGGTGTTTTATAGTAATAAGTTGGTATGGTAGGTGCACAGTAAAAAGTCCCATTGATCGAAATTCTACTCTTGAACCGGTGTCAACTGTATAAGTGTCCAATTTTTGGTGAAATCTGCTGAGGTGACTCAATTTGATTTATTTCATCGAAACTTTTCGTCCTTATACGCAATCTTGATGAGTATTTCATGTTCGATCAAGAAATATCGTGTTGACCGCTCTTTTCCTGAATCGATTCGGCGTTGAGTATCACCAATATATCGTGGCGCCATCTGATATTATTATTCAGCATTCATCAGCATTCAAAATCAATCGCGCAATCGAAACACAAATATTGACGACCATGGAAAATTACATCAGCACATAAGTGATTATCAGTACATACAGTGACAAGCAACGACTTTACATTTCATTACACACGGTATGTGAGATTTCGGGAAAAGTCATGTAATGATTATGGAAAACAGGATGGAAATATGTACAGAAATACATGAAATATATCAGCATACAAGTGATTATCAGGGATTATAGAGAAATATATATTAATCTCAACTAATTTTCAAGTATACATGATTACGAGTTGGTTTCAATGGGATGTTTCTCAGTTTCGACAAGAATCACTCAAGTTATTTTCCATCGATTGGATCGAAAAACCATTATATTTGATACGTACATACCTGGTTCAAGTCTCTTGACTATCATCAGCCATATTTTTGGATGCCTCATAGGTCAAAACCTATATCAATATCATTTTCGAGCTTTTTTTCCGTTAGGTATCAAATCAACCAGCCATTAAATACGTAAATACGTATATCTACTCACCCAGTTCGATAATTTGTTCATATTTGCCATTGGCCATATCAATGAATGCCTCAGAGATCGAACATCTCATAATCAGTAAATTCAGTTATACCAGGTTTCTGATTTGGAAATTGTATCAGTTAGGTATGATGATATTCGATTAACCCTCCCAAACACTCGTGACTTCTAACCCATCAAGTGAGAAGAAAACTGGAGGAAATATATAACTCACATCCACAAATCCATGTATTCGACGAATTCATCAGACAACAGTCAAAAATGTCCATGTGAGTTGCAACGAACTGAAAACTGCACATTCGCACAGAACCCATTTATCGATGTTTATGTCGGTTCTAATTGAAAATGGACGTTTACGTCTCCAATTGCTACATAAATACTCCCTCGTTGACCATTAATGAACGTATTTACTGTTAACAATGTTGTCGCTACTGAATGGTGCTCCATTTCCATAGATTGAATCAGTGGCGTCTATCAGGGGGTTGTGCAGGGATATTCTCTCAATATGTAGATATCAATCTACACAGCACAACCTCTGGTCAGTGTTATTTTTTTTCTCGGATTCTCATCTTGATTTCTTATTTCAAATACGATTTTGTCACGAAAAAGTGAAGTTATTTCCGATTTGGATTGAATTCTCGCCTATGATTGGGGAGATGAGCGATTTCCATATCATATTATGGAAAACGTAGTGAGTTCCTGACCTCCAATCGAATGAAGCGTGTTCCCATAATCAATAATGAACTTTTCAATCTCTAGATCGCGTTCTGGAGATACACCCTGTTTATGGGTGCATTTTCATCGGTACATAAGAGGGTATATGTGTATGTCAATATATATATTTTCCGTTCGAAGTATATCTCCTGGATTCGTGAATTGTGCATATTCATTTTATAAAAATGGGGAAATTACTGTTATCATACTTTGATCATCGCAACAGAAATCATAGATAGTAGAGCCATATTCATGAGGTACAACTATTTTTTTTTTCACTCATTAAATGGATAAATGAATATCATTCATTATGAGAAGATCGAAATTCCATAAATGAAGTTTGATACACATGAAGGAGCTATAAAAAGTCAATAAGATACTGAGGGAATGTCAAAAGAAAAATATATATAGAGATTCAATTCGAGAAGGCAATTTCCAGAAAAGCTTCTCAATTATCGTCCTGATAATGACTACCAACCGACGTCCTGAAAACTGTACCATCAGTGATGCATTCATATATCTGAGCTGGTAAATATCCATAAATCTTTCATAATATTACATTCGACAACGCTATATCGGTAAACTATAGTTGCACACTTTTATAACCAGCATATGAATTCAGATTGCTTTCGAACTCAACCTATGCAATAAAAAGGGATACGATATAGCCCCAAGCATCCTGCCCAAATTATAAACTGTGTTGCGCCCATGCATGCCTCAGTTCAACAGTTTTGAAGTATGATAATATGTAGGTTGTGGGCACACTTTTTATGGTTCCTTATATGGTGGTATATCTAATCGCAATGAGAATGAGTTTTATATCCCTAGCAGTTTCATGACTCAGTAGTAGCGCTAACTGAAAGTGCTTCGCACCAAGCACTCTTCGAGAGTGCTCACTAAGCACTCTTGAAAAGTGCTCGCCAAGCAAAAAGCACTTTTGAGAAGGATGATTCATAGGAGTCATTTCTTCCGATGATTCATCAATACTGTAGAAAAAGTCTGAGTGATTGCATGTCCGGAGTGAAGTTTTTGATTGAACTTTGAGATTTGTCGATTGTACGAGAAAAAAACTCGAAAATAAAATCTGACCAAACTGTATGAGGAACTCAAACGTTCCATCGTCAAGATTGAAATACATCATGATTTTGTAGCTATCGCGAGAAAAAATTAGATACCTGTCTTAATTTCTGATGGATCATCACGAAAGTAGAACATGTTTTCATGTACTCAATTCGTCGAATCCCGCAACCAAAGAAATCACGCATTTCACGCGAGGTCTCAACGATACGTGCTGGAATACTCAATAAATACTTCAATTCGATGAGAGAAGAGAAGATGTGAGAAAAAAGATAGAAGAGAAACCACGGAATATGCCTCGATGGAAATATTAACTGTATTTTTGATATTCATATATTATTGTGCAATCGTTTCACAACTCATTTATTATGTTATGTTCTTCGCTCGATATTTTCGATGCCACAGATTTATTCTCATCTGTCCAATCTCTCCATTATTTTTGAACTATGGAATCAATTGTATATTCCAAAATTTCAAATTCCATCACGACCTCATGTTTGAAATTTGCTAATTTTGTTATTGACACGTGTTGAGTATAAAATTAGTCCATGATGAATTATGAATTAGGTACAAAATGTAACCCGGAACCTGCACTCTTGGGTTATTTCGTTCCATATTATCATGATAATGAAAAAAATACCCTTGAATATAACTGTACCCATGAAAATTGTGGATGATGTTCTTCCGAATAAAGCATTGAAGAAATATTCCATTTTTTTGACTCGATATGAATGGCATTCACATCGATAACAAAACGTTTTGGTCAAGTTTCACCTACACATTTAATAACTGAGAAACTTTCTTTTCACTTCATCACATTATGAATGATGCCTCACAAGATTACTATTGATATTAATAGGTTAACGACTACATAAACAAAGTTAATCTCACGTCTTAAAAAGGATAATCGACCATAAAGAAAGCTGGAGAGTGACATAAAGAAATTTGTTTAAATGTCTAAGCTCTTGCTTCTGTTGAGAGCATGACAAATCGAACATTGAATGATCCATTATTTCGATCAAAATATTCCGACAATAGTAACTCATTCGATGAGCGGCTTATGATGGCTATCACCCGCGAAGATGAAGTTAAAAGATGAAAGTTCTGATACACGAGTTGAATACTATACTTTGTCAACAACTGTCTATCATCTCAAAATGCATTGAGAGCATCATTTTGTCTTTGTATGAGAGTATTCAGAATGAAATCATGATATTTGGCATCATAGGTGTTTGAGGGACGAGGTGAGGAGCGGCTTTCTATTGAAAAATAAAGAAAAACTTTTGGTGTCATAACCTTATCCGGAAGAATTGTTTTCCTTCAGTAGCAGCTTGAATGGAATTGATTCATGTCATACTATTCATGTGAATGAATCTACTGATGCGAATCATCAAACAGTTCATCATACAGTGTACAGTGGGCCAGAATTCTAAGGATTGAAATTTGTTCGAGTGAATCTCATTACTTCCATATGGAACCCAGGAATAATAAAATTTTCAGGTTTCATCTTGAAAGAAATAATCGTTATTCCCCTAACCTATCATCTCTTATTCTTCTGTCATGAAGCCTGCACATCATACCTATCCACATTATTCGAGTTATGTCTCAGTAAATACTTGAGAAATATCCCTAAATCGAGGTTAACATAGATAGTACAAAATATTATGGTATTTATGGAAATAACCTGATTTCTCCTCCTCACGTATATCTTCTGCAACCAAACTCTGTATTGCCAAACTCATCAACATAAGTATTACTGACGTTATTCCTTGCAAATGAAGGAATTTCATTTTCTATATCCATACTCTCATTAGGCGAGTTCACTTCGCGCGAGTCGGACTGGAGGAATTCTCAATCAATCAATAATGAGTCGGTATTCGTTGACTCATCAGAAGTATTTCCAGGATACACTGTATACTAGGTAATACGGAAATATTGAGATATTGGGTAGGTTGAGTGAATGAACATAGATATAAATTGAATCTTTGCTCACAGTCAGAAGAATGAATATGGTTGATATAGTTCCGCTCCACAAAATCTAGTTAATTAATGATAAATTCCTTTCGATCACTTGAAAAGTAATCGACCCCAACATTATTTGTCAATTCATTGCGAATATCCTTTCCTAATTATATTGTTATATGATTATATAACAATATAGTTTCAATAAATCTATTGTGCAATCGTTTTTATGAATTCATATTTGGGAAGTACCTCGATTGAGTAGTGAGTGGATATGTGAAATACAAATACGTCGCAGGAAAAGAGTAGTAGCAATAGAGTTAATTTTTTGATACGAATCATTAGCAAACATTTACAGGTCAAAGGTGTCTTCTTGTAACTTTATTATTCGAAGGAATCAAATGAATATTCAAATTCTCAGAACTGAATGAATATTAAAAGTGCTACTTCATGACATTTTCGAATGAAAAATTCCACTGTCAATATTTTTCGCATATTCTCATTCTGCGTCGAAGGAATTCATTGTAGAATCGATATGAACTAATATTCTGTCCATGCATGAGTTGAAGAAGGTGTACGCCTATGCTCTGTCTCTTATAGACTGAATTTCCACTCTCTCAAATTTCCGAACAGACAATATAGTAATACACAAGAAAATCACTGGAATTAAAAGGAAACATCCAGTATCTCGAACGGTACTTCTATATAATGAATTCGAATTATTCATGAGAGATGCAAAATGTCGTACAACCTCAAAGGACAGCATGTATTTGATACAGTCCTGCTAGTTCAACCTGTTTGATCGATTGAATTTCATTAAAGTCTATACAGGCATTTCCAACGTCATCGATATGCACGGTCATAGAAAAAAATAATAATTAATATTGTAGTTCGTCAAACAAGTTTTCGAATGCTTAATTCTTTGTTCAGAGATATGTTTCACTTCCTAACGGTTTTCTCGAGATTATTGAATAATCAATATCACAATGTTCTCTTAGGACAATTACCCATTGTTTCAGATAAATCAGTTCTCCGTTGAGTTTGAACTATAGATTCTTTCAGTATCATCTGTTCATTCGTGGTTCAATGATACGTTTGGTTTGAAATTTGTAGTCTATGCTGTCGTTTAGAAAGTAACTACAGTTTCATGGTATTCCAAATGTTCAAGGATTCTTCAGAAAGCATTTGAAGAATCAAAATGTGGTGTGAATCAAATTTTATGTACATGGATTGAGATATTGATGATACTCAATTTAACTATCAGTTTCCATTTTGATCAGAAGTTCTCATTGAAAACAACTATGAAATCACTCTTTACCTACTAAAACTTTGACAGAAACGATCTGCTGACATTCCATCAATTTGTCGCTGGACGTCATAATTTGACAAGCCGTAGTCGTCGTTATTTTACAGTGAACCTAGACCTATTATTTGTTGCTTAGCAACTTACATAGCAACCGATGCAAAAATAAGATTGAAGTTATGGTTATAAAATGAATATTCATCGAGGTTGTCGTAGAAAAAATATATATTTGGACACAGTATCACAGAAATATGACTCAACTATCACTGAAATATTCATCAAGCGTATAATAAGATTTTTCCAAGAGCCACTTCTCGATTCGATACTTTTAGTGGTTGACAGGCGGATTCTTGATTTCATCTGATATTTTATTTGGAATTCACAGTGAAGTAATATTGTAAAATACTTCTTCCATAATGACCTCGTTTGATAGTCCGATGAAATCACACTTCACTGTGTTGAAACTGCTCAAAAATTTCCACTTCATGGATAATCGACATCGAAAATATGAGATTCGTTCAATAATTCACAAGCGATAAACCTTGAACGAGAAAACCTGTTTGATGGACACCACGTGCGATAGATTTTACTTTCTTCAGAACGACAAAAAACCTCGCGCATTTTCTTTCCCGATATATAACTTCCGTTGTGGATACCAGAATGATTCTCATGTTGCTTCTCACATGGTACGTAGAAAAGTACAGAAGAAAAAGTGGATGTCTGAATGGGTCTACATTTTTTTTTGGAATCCCAATTGATTGAAGAGGATGTCTCTTCCATACCAATGTTGATGCTTCGTGGTGCAAACATACTGGGTGGCCCAAGGAAAACGAAACAAGGCCGATTTGACATAGTTATCGTTCTCAGGAAAAAAAAACGCTCGAACCGGTTGATTTTTATCCGGAGGGAGAAATATTTTGCGCATGTTATCAACATTTTCACTTCGAACCCCTCGGAGGGGAGAGCTCGAACCCTTGAATCTCAAATGGGATAATGGGTCAAGTGATACATAATTTTGAAGGTGATCGAAATCTCTTGCCAACGCTTCCTTGTTTTTGGAACTAGTACTCGAGATAACACGTTTATGAAAATAATCGGCTAGTGATGGAAAGTAACGCTTTTTTCCCTTTCATCACTATTTCTCATTTTGTAGTTAGAACGATGGTCATCTGAGAAGTCCTTATGTGTTTTTTTTTCAAATACTGTTCTATCCAATATGACATAGTGAATCATTTATCTCAATGTCAGTTCCTTGATCTCTGAGTGAAATGCATACCTTGTTTTGTTTTCATTAGGACACCCTCTATAGATGGCCTAAGGCATCAATGTGTTGAATACAGTTTTTTTTTTCATTTTATCACACGAATTCGTTCATCTACAAGGTGGTGGAATTCTTCTGAATCTACTGGTGCTTGATTGAAGCTGTGAAGTCAATTCCATTTTCATACGCCTTGTATAATACTCCAGTAAAAAAATCAACCATAATTGAATGACACGTTCGTGAAGTGAGCGTGCATTTCACTCATTTCTTTCCGAGAATCCTTTCGGTACTATAACAAGTTCTTGACTCTGTTCGTATACTCAACAATGATCAATCTGTTGATGAACAGATGCAGACTATATTTGCCTAGTGAAGTCTTCCCAGCCTCCAAACCTGGAAAAACTCTGACACCCTCCTTCTCTCCCAGAATTCCACCGCTGAGTAACATGATGTTTCTCGAACGTTGAAAGTTTCACTTTCAGGTTGACCACACACCGGCGCCAATTTCAATCTTATCAACATCAAATTCGCTCCATAAAATTGTTCAGAACATTTTTGTGGGTCCAAAACAAATACAAATTCTGCTATCAAGAACATTATTTCAGTCGTAGGTGGATTTTTATTGACCGTAGATGTTATTTTCGAAATAAGAATATAATTCCGTCTATTTTCGGGTGAATTCCTGTGTGACTGCAAATTATTATTATATTATTATATTATATTATATTATATTATATTATATTATATTATTATTATTATATTAATATATATTATTATATCCTTATTGTGAAGTCTGAATGACTGTATTATTTTCTTATAAGAAGATATTCATGAATAACTAAAAGTTTCAGTGGATGACATATTTAATCTCAGCAGATGTTATAATATTTCTTTTTCACGATGAAAAACGTTCTCGATATTTCTCTTCGTATACATACACTACGAATTTCGTAATATCGGTATGGGTATGGGAACCCAACCCGTTCGACCTATAGAGAGAAAAAAATTATACACCCACTATCAGCACACTATTTCAATCGAACGTTGTTCTCCATTGGCGTACAACTTCCTTTTGAATTGAGAATGCAAGAATTCGGAGGGTGGACTAATTTTCAAACAGGAGGACCAAATGAAATATTCCTTCTCTCAGAGAAATTTAAATCTGATATGTTTCTCAGAATGGGCAGAATCTCGGGCGAAATATATTGGGCTTGCAACGGCGGCTCACAATAAAAAATATGTTTCGAAATGAAGTCAATGAATTTCATCGCTACTAATGACATTTTTCAGTAGTTATGCGTACGAAAATGCTTGCGCACATACAACTTTCGCACACGCTGGTGAAAAATGTTTTTTTTCCCTTCATCAATCGAGAAACAATACGTTGTACATATGATACACAGCGTATAATTTTCCTGATAACTTTCAACTTCTCAACTTATTGCGAACTTTTCTTGTTTCAGTAATTTTTCTAGACACGCTACTGCCCACCTTCGTGAGACTACCTTGAGAATATCCCTCGAAGCATGTTCAATCCAATATAGCAGCGGTATTCCATCAATGTCGAAAACTCAGTCAATAATTCATCGTTGAGCATTCCACCGTGTATCGATTTGATCGGGAACATTCGAGTTATCGATACGATTGCCAGCGTTGAATATGCTCGAGTTGAATTCGTAATCATTTCGCGCCTATGGCATTTGAGACACGAAACGGAAAAGGCTCCATTCGTGACTAACTAAACAATAGATCTCACCAAGTTATGTGAAAGATGTAGGTGATTGATTTTGGAAAAATTCCAATGTTCATGGCAGATGAAAACGTGAACCGCAAATGAAGTAACTGATAAGAGTTCCTCATTCAACAAGTGGGTGATACTCATTTTGCGCGAGTTGAATACTATACTTGATCTACAACGATTCAAATACTCGAGTATCTCCACCATGATCATATTTTCTGTTGTAGAAGTGATCGGAACATTTCTAAATGAATTGGCAGAGTGCAAACGGTAGGCTTTGCCATGATTTGTCTCAGTAGCTCAGACACGAAATAGTAGCGGAAAATAGTTCGTACACCCGAGTGAACGTCTCGAATTTTTTTTTCATATTTCCAATCTAATTGAGTCCAAATATATATTTCGTTACTGCGAAACGACCTGCCAAATCAAATCGAAATCGGCTAACGGATGCTCGAACTATGAATGTAAAACCATTTTGTTTTCTAAACTCCAACAGCCCGTATGTCGAAAGCGAGGTCTATCGCCCATTGCATTTCCCCGATTGAAATCTGGAACATCTTGTATCAAGATTGATGTTTACGTTTCACTTGAATCACGAGTGAGGATCCAGAAATTTCAAAATAAATCATCAATGGTACTGAAATTGAATTCCTTTCAGATTGTTTCCATTCCGTGCTTGTGCACTCCTCCGAGGAGTTTGCAGTGGGAAGGTTAAAAAAACATGCACAAAATATTTCCTCCTCGAAATAAAAATCGACCGGCTTCGAGCGTTTTTTTTTTTCTGGGAACGATGACTATGTCAAATCGGCCTTGTTTCTTTATCATTGGGCCACCCAGTGTAGATGGAATTCAATAAGTATACGGACTGATATCCGTAACATACTGGATACTATCAACAATTGAAATAGTCTCACCAATCTTCCGTCTTGTGTCTTACATGTTGAATCTACATTACTCGGAAGGAAATTACTACAATGCTTGAACACGAGAACATTGAGGTCCTTCAGTCGATAGCTTGGTAGTAAATTTCATAACGACTCTTCCTCTAGTGCCCCTATATCATCAAATGGGGTCAGAGATTTAAGACAGATTAATACAGGTTGATGCTATAGATCATGATCTGGCAGAATTTTTTAATGGGGATCTAAAAACCTAGTAGAGTTCAGTGCAACAAATACTCAAGATGGATCTTACAATGACCAAAATGATGATGTAGGTACTTGTGTTCCTATGAAATCGTCAATATTCATGCTGGGTGTCACCACCAACAGCGCTCCCTCATGGGACGATCATGTGAGGTCCATTGTGAAAACTGCTTCACAAAAACATCACCAAAACATCGAAAGTTGCAATATAACTAGCAAAGCAGAGAGATTTCCTGCTCATGCAGGGATAGTGCTCTCGTAATAACGTACTACATGAGCTGTTCCTTTAATAATATTTTTCTCTTTGTGAATTTTGATCTATTTCAAATCCGCCAATATGAATCAGTTCAACATAGGCGACCTTTAGCAGCATAACGAAACAGTGGTTAACATACTGAAAAAGGCTTCCCTCGTGACTACCGACACAATAGCTTCCAGCTCATGTTTATTATATTTCTTATTACTAGGTATTACTAAATCCATTTACTGTTGTCATACGGCGTGAGGCATAAATCGTGAATAATATCAGGAGTATCTGAACAAATTATGGTTCTATTGTTCATAGTGACTTATTGATCGGATTATTTTCACATGTTGATGTCTGTTGGGTATGTTGTTAGAGCTTAATTGCTCTTATCAATACGAACATCTGAATTATTGCTCTGATAGCAGTGCCACATAGAGATGTATCGAAGTGGATCTTACAGAATATCGGAAAACTGAAGACATCTACGGAAGAAATTGTTGAAATAATGAAAATGACAGGTGGTGATTATATCAGAAGAATGCGAGGGGCAAACCAAGATGGAATCAAACAACTAAGATTTTCTTCTATTTTTTGGAATTCCTGGATATAATAATAATAATAATAATAATAGGTCTTTATTTTCGAGAAGTACAGAGTAGGTACACTAGAAAAACGCCGAAGATCTCCTTGGGTTCAGAATAGTTCCAAGAACTAGTTCGGAATTTTCTGGAATTCTATTTTTATTTTATTTTATAATAAAATTCGAATGATCCGAACCGAAATTCTTAGGTTCCTTGCAAACAATACCCCATTTCATTTATCACTGCAACTTCGGAAAAACCCTGTGGAGTGAAATAATAATTTTGTTCATCATTATGATCTCTCGATACCTATAATATCGATTCTCCCAGTTAATATCCGTCAACTCAGATACATATGGCTTTCGTCACCAGAGGTCAACTGGAGATCTGCTTGCCTATGTGACACATAAGTGGCAGGTGTCAATAGAGAAACATGGGGAGTCTCTGGCTGTAGCCTTGGATATCTCCAAAGCATTTGACCGAGTTTGGCACCAAGACCTCCTAGCGAAACTTCCGTCATATGGTTTGCCGCCCCAACTGTGTCTTTTACTATCGAGTTTTCTTGCAGATAGATCACTCTACGTGGTGGTAGACGGGATCTCGTCTGATACAATGACGATCAATGCTGGTGTTCCACAAGGCTCTGTCTTGGCACCAACTTTGTTTTTGCTCCACATCAATGATTTGTTGAATGTGACCTCCAGCCCAGTTCATAGCTTTGCGGATGATAGTACACTTCATTCCGCCTTTTCCTCTAGAGCCCCTATATCATCCAATGAGGCCAGAGGTGCAAGGCGAAGACAGGTTGATACTTTAAATGAGGATCTGACAAGAATTCTGAAATGGGGATCTGAGAATCTAGTACAGTTCAATGCAACTAAAACTCAAGCTTGTATGTTCACCAAGAAGGCTGATCACACAATGCCCAATTTGATGATGTCGGGTACCACTGTTCCTATGAGGTCGTCAATATCCTTGCTGGGTGTCACCACCAACAGTGCTCTCTCATGGGACGATCATGTGAGGTCCATTGCGAAGACTGCTTCACAAAAACTCGGTTTTCTTTTCCGTGCGAAGAGATACTTCACATCCCAGCAACTGCTTATGATCTACAAAGCACAAATTCGACCTGTCCCGGAGTACTGCTCACATGTTTGGAGCTCAGCCCCCAAACATACGCTTAAGCTCTTAGATTCAATTCAGAAGAGAGCTATTCGCCTAGTCGATGACACAACACTCACCAAATCATTGACCTCTCTAGATCATCTTAGAAAGGTCGGCGATCTCTGCCTTTTTATAGGTACTTTCACGGTCGGTGCTCAACGGAAATATCATCT
This sequence comes from Gastrophysa polygoni, assembly GCA_963576655.1. Lineage (NCBI taxonomy): Eukaryota > Metazoa > Arthropoda > Insecta > Coleoptera > Chrysomelidae > Gastrophysa > Gastrophysa polygoni. The sequence goes on along the minus strand of OY755082.1, from coordinate 2,309,987 downwards.
ATTATGCCACCACGCGCGATTCCTAGTAGACAAACCAGACTAGCTCAAGCTGGTCACCCCTACACTGTCAGGCTCGAGACCTGTCGAACATCGCTATACCAAGCATCATTCATCAATAGAACGGCAAAGTTGTGGAATTCTTTGCCTAGTGAAGTCTTTCCTGATGCTTACAACCTCCAAACATTCAAGAAAAATTCCAACACCTTCCTTCTTTCCCGAAATTCCACCGCTGGCTAACACGATGTTCCTCGAACATCATAGGTTTCCCTTTCGTGTTGTCCACAGATAAAAAAAAAAAAAAAACATGGAACATCATCGAAGTTACATAAGGATATATATGTTCGGGCAATGAGATTGATCAAGGCGAACGTGAAAATGCTACCAAATAACTGTGCTGGTTCCAAATGTCCTGTATTGCAACAGCAGTAATAAAATGAAGCACCATCGAGTGTATATAAATTTATGACACCATCAAATTATGGATGGAACTATTTGAATGTGAATAGTTGAAAGTTCACTGCACAGGAATAACGCTTCAATTTTTTATGATACCATTTTATGATAATGACTTTTACAGTAGCAGAGTTTAAATATATGTCATTTTATATAGCAGTTTCATTATCATACAAAAACACTAATCATCTCAAAATGAGCTAGACTAATCCAAAATATCTCGCCTATCGGCTTGCATTTCTCGAAGTCGCACTTCCCGAAGATCTTCAATCATCGGATTTCTCCGACAAACTATCATCACTAGTTGAATCACATGTGAAACAATACAAAGACTTAGACGATGACTTTGTTGGCGCAGTATGCAATCTACTCAGTATTCTAATCGTTTCCTTCTCTAGGATGTTAGAGGTACAATAAAGTAAAATTTATGTCCTCACTCTATTAATATTCACGAAAGATAAATCACGATTTGGATGTATGTGTCTCTGTGATTATTCTTTGAATTATGGGTTGCCGGTTATGTTCTATTGTTTGTTCGAAAACGTGTTTTTTCTTCAGGCGAGTAGATGTCGATGATTATATTTGTGGAATGTCAGCAAGGCATAGCAGTGAACTAACAACTTAGTAGGCTCTAGATTTCTGAATTTTACTATTTTTCGGCGGGTTCATGCTTCCGTATTAGCAATTCATAATCTGAAGACAGAGAATATGAGGTATTCAACTTTTTTCTGAGCCTGAGCTCGACTAGTTTGTCCACCTGCAATCACTCGGTTTGGTATAATAAAAGAACTTCCTCATGAGTATCCACCAAGGAAATATCTATGAAGTAAGTGAAAATCGCCCATTCGTCTGAGATGTTCTAGTGAGCTCAAAGAATTCGTGAGTATATCGTCACCAAATGGACATCTGTAAGCTTCAGTGTAGGTTTTGAAGCTGAACTCCAAACATGTGAATAGTACTCTAGGACAGGTCGAATTTATGCATATCGTTGATGTGGAGCAAAACCAAAGGTGGTGTCAAGGCAGTTCTTTTTAGAATACCAAAATTGATAGTTATCGTGATAGATTGAACCTTCGGATCACCGGTTGATCCGAGGGTTTTGTTTCACATTATGTTCAAAAAGTGATCAGGGAAATTATTGAAAACTCTAGACACGAACTTCCTAGAAGTGATCTAATTATAAAATACTCTCAGTCGCACGAAAATGATGATAATATCGGAAAGAATGATCTATTGGTTCCAGACATTTCAGGTGTGCCAGAGTAGCCTGAAATCATTAACAGAATAATAACGCGAATAGTCTGACCTTGAGATCTGGGTATTGGTAGAATACCCAAAGATATACATCTACATACTGAGTAGGTCAATGAATATTACAAAATATCCAAATAGACACGTGCTAGAGTAGATCCCGAAATAGAATTTGTATTGTCTGTTTTCAAACAAGAAATACAAGGTATTCAGAATATATGTATATATTTGCTCGAGTATTGGATGAATAATCATAGTTGAATTATGATAATATGTTGTCTAAATTATTGGATGTATCGTGATATTGGATCTGAAACATTAGATTCATCAAACAAGCTCGCTTTCATAGATGGACACGGTCTCATATCTCAGGACCGGCTTCAGAGAAAATCGTGAATTCTTCTACAGGTAATCGGTGTTGCCAGATTCGATGGTGATATTTGCGAAATCGTCGAATTCACCGTTCGATAATGTGGGTCTCTTCTGTTTTCCATCATTATTAATTCTGATTACATCAAATTAGGCTGCCTCATATTACTATAACCGCAGAATGTCAAATCTTCATTCTGCTTTGTTCACATGATGAAAGAATTCATCATATTTTCTCGAATGGATCTCAGATTATCAGAATGTTATTCTCAATGTACCATACCTCAAAATAACTGTACCTCCATTATCCTCAATTCTTCATAAGAACATTTTTTGGTCAAATATCTTATTTTGGTTAGAGAATATACACTTGTTGAAAAAACTAACTTTCTGACTCACTCTGTATATCATTTCCATGATAAAAAATACACCCATAATATAGCTGAGATCCATCAGTTTGTTTCTCCAAGTATTGACCTGATCCAGTATCATGAATCATGAGAAAGATTATCTTGCGAAAATAGTGCTTCTCTGATCAGATATAACTATAACTACTGCTCTTGAGCAATCATCGCCCCATGATTTATTTTTAATTTTCGTCTGCTTTATAAATTGCTCTGCAAACCTTGATGACAGTACTACCGATAAACTACTCACTCATTATCGTAATCACTGGTTCATTCTATCGAAATATCCGATCGCAAAAATTCCATAATCTCACAGCCAGTGTGAAACTCAATTAAATTTTTCTCTCTCCTCCGAACTAGATCACCAGGAAGAGAGCAAGAAAGCAATCTATTACAATTTTTCCAGTACTCAAAGTAGTGTGAAGGTTCTCTTTGCAACCTACTTATTACTATAATGGCGATGCGATTGATAAGTTAATTGTTATTCACACTGCTAGATAAATGTTTGTTCAGCGAATGGAAGAAAGTTCGGATTCATCAGTTTGACCTCTTCAAGGTTCTCTCCAGTTTTATCATCGTTATCATCAGTCATAGTTTCATTGTTCGTATTTCTAAACAATCAGAACAGATATTGTTCGTCACATTTCATATGATCAATTTCAATAGTTTCATTATTTGTTAAACTGAATTCGTCGCCTCAGCTCCAATATCTCTCAGTATTCTTGATTGGAATACTGTAAGTCAGATACATGAAATATTTTTCTCTATCGATTCATTCATTACATCTTTTATATTTTTGACATTATATACTTTATTGGATATGGACATCAATTTACTGCATGGCATGGTAAAATTGCCAACTTCACTTTGATTGCTGCAATTTCCATCTGCGTCAATGCAGTAATAAACGAGGTAACAATCGACAAATTGCCAGTATCCAATTCGTGGTTTCACAAAACGCTTTTGGCCATTTTAAAATCGAAATCGAAGAAAGATTTGTCTCTGATTTAACTCCATATTGAATTATTCCCGAACAGTGACATAATGCTTGACCTCATTCTAGCAATAATATTGAAAATAACTTTTTTCTGACTATCGAAGGAGGATGGATGATGGTAATTCTCCTGTTGAAGTATGTCCTACAAAATGGAGCTGTTCTAGATGAATTTGGTTAATGAATGCCATTCCAGGAGGGACTACTCTCATCCTTCATCATATCTCCTGAACAAGGGACAGATATTTAGTTTAGATAATAGTTTATTTTACAATATAGTTAGATTCCAGTCGAATAAACGTGATGTGACATCTCTACCTATGATGAAAAATTGCAATCACTTAGGTACTGGTAACAATATTACTTTCACAAATTTCTTATAGATAAACATCTAGAGAATTATGAAGAATCAGATTTTGGACATTACATAAAATTCAATAGTTCAATTCCAGTCCAAAGTGAGATCAGGAAACTTCAATCCATCAGATTACTCAGAGTATTTACACATTGAGAAAAAGGATTACAGAGAGATCATCCCACATATGAGATTAAAATAGTGATCATCCCTCCATGATGACAACCATTATATCTCGAAAGGAGTCAATTCCGGATTTGTGTTTCAATAACTCTTCATCAGACTTTCATTTTGGACTTGAGTACGGTCTCCCTCCTTGGTTTTGGACGTGTACCACTATAGGAATCTGCCTTCAGATCTGGTTATAGCTAACGTTTCTCGCAACTTTGTACTGGTTCTGTTGGACCGAAAGACCTTTTTGGTCTTCAATGAGTTCTAGATCTGTATGTACTCACATTTTCTGAGAGGTCAAGTTGGACAAACTTGTACTCGTACTTTCACGAGCAATGTAAGATATAAGTCGTTTATTCTCGTTGTGATGTACAACGTTGTTAGTTTCCACCAGGTGACGCTTTCACGATGATTTTCGGTAAAATTCCCGAAATTTCACTTGATAGTCTCATGATCCAGTCTTTCTAGGTGAAATTCACTTCTCACTTTATTAATGAACATTGAATGTTTTGTTTCCGAATTGAATTTATGTGTACAGTCAAATTTCGCCGATTTCATCATCATCATCATCATCATGTCCTGTTGGATTTGGTTATTGAAATAATTCCATTCAGTAGGTTAATTCCACGATCATTCCATTCCTATTGGATGATTATGATGTCTGATCACCAATGGTTTGTGGAATCAATTCATTCGGAACTCTTAAGTACTTGGAGAGTCAGTTATTGATTTCTTCACTATTCGAAGCACTTTGCAATTATACAATTAAATATTTTCAGACAATACAGTCTTCATTCGATTGAATGAACGTCATACCTTAGGTATGCCTAATTCTTGTTACCTTGCTCCAATATTCGACCTCTATAAATAAATAAGATACTTAACACTAATCAGCTACAAATTAGGTGTTGATGAACTCGACTTCAATCTCACAAGAATTCAACTCATTCGAAATAGAGGTGTGGTGTGGCTTAGATATTATCAAGGACGACCTTTGCGTCATTCGGATTTGTCTATCACGATTGAGTCATTATACAGATTGAGCGTACGAATTGTGCCGATAAGAAATTGTTTATCTCATATCGTGGCTTTATTTATCAGAACCAGAGGACTTCTTGCAGTAGAATCTACGAATCTATGAAGGATATTCTCTTTCCATCGAACCTTGGCTAAGTGAAAAATTATATGATACTATTGTAGCAAATCTATTCAGCTTCCATAATACGAGAATGGAAATGAAATTTTCACAATAATGTTAATTATCTTGAGTGACATTGAGAACCGTATTTTTTTGAGTGAACCAGAGGACTTCTTGCAGTAGAAACTACGAATCTATGAAGGATATTCTCTTTCCATCGAACCTTGGCTAAGTGAAAAATTATATGATACTATTGTAGCAAATCTATTCAGCTTCCATAATACGAGAATGAAAATGAAATTTTCACAATAATGTTAATTATCTTGAGTGACATTGAGAACCGTATTTTTTTGAGTGAACCAGAGGACTTCTTGCAGTAGAAACTATGAATCTATGAAGGATATTCTCTTTCCATCGAACCTTGGCTAAGTGAAAAATTATATGATACTATTGTAGCAAATCTATTCAGCTTCCATAATACGAGAATGGAAATGAAATTTTCACAATAATGTTAATCATCTTGAGTGACATTGAGAACCGTATTTTTCTGAGTGAAATATAGACTTCATGATTGTCGAAAGTATTTCCATCTCACCACAGATTCGCGCAACGAACTGAACTGATTACAAGAAATCATCAGAATGGCTCTAGTTGCACAACATACCTTTGCCGAAGAAAATACAATAAAGCCAATCAGGGACAAACGTTTGCATGAACAGCCGATCACAACACATTTTATTGCCTAGACGAACATGTCATCTTGCTGAGTCGATACGAAATCAAAGAGATCTACTCGATATTGGTAACTACTGGTATATGTTAAGTCGTACCAGATACGTATCTAGACTCATGATAGGTATGCCAGATAAGTATCTCACTGGAAACTAATTAAATTTCAAAGATAAAATTAAGCAAAGTAATGAATGGAACTGACAAAGAAGGTATTGAACGACATGGCTAGACAGGTTTCTTTCTGCTGATTCTTTCATATAGAGATGTCGCATGAATGGGATTGAGTTAGTTTTTATGAATTGGATCGACTGAACAATATGTCGTGTTCGAAGGAAAAGTAAACGATGATAACTCCAATTTCGAGTTGTTTTGGACTGAAAATCGTCAGCAAAGAGTTCCTGTTTGAATAATTCCATTCCATGGTTGGTCCATCATCAGAAATGACTGGGACGTATGTATTCTTCATTGCCCTTCTCTCATAACGCATATGTATTCCATCGATGTGAAATACAAAATCAGGTACTGAGTTGCTTTCTATCCGCTGTGATTCTTTTTCAATTAAAAACTTTTCAAACTCCAAATTGAATGTTATCCATTATAGGAGCTCAAATAAAAATGAAAATAGACTTGTAAAATATCACTACTTTCCCCGATGACTTGCGCGATGTTTTTCATATTATTTATTATTAACCCAGATATTCAATTTCGCTAGACACACGAGGAGTAAGGAAAACAAAAGTTGTTTCGAGGTCATTCGCTCTAGGATCTCATTATTCGGCGTGATTAAGTCTATTGAATCGGTCTCATCAGTGGAATGATCTCAGTGGTTGCAAACTATAGACTCATCGGAAATATGGATGTGATGAACAAACAATCGCGATTGGCAAATCATTCCTATCAAGCGGATCGAGTACGTACCTGAGGAAATAATTTATGAGCTCAATATATCAGCGAAAAGTACATACAATGAAGTTCGAGAAGAAATATCAAGAAGGTTCTTACTAAACATCATTTTACACAGTTCGAATGGAACATCAAGAATCTTCACAAACACCTATATGCGACATGAAGAAAAATAATACTATATCAAGATTTCCCAAATGGATATTTTTCTTTATATAACAGTTGCGCTGAGGAAACTTTATCTCGTACCTCAAATAGCTGAAATTTGTCTATTTTAGCAGCCCCAAGAGAGCTCGAATATGGCGTTTATAATGATATCGTTTGGAATGATGCTCATTTATCATATTTTGACTATCAATACTTATCACCATGTATCTTCCCAACCTTTACAAGAATTCGATTCCTCACAGGTTTCCCCAATTTATTGTACATCATTTATGTTAGCTTATGATATTTCATAAGCTGTAACGGTTTTTCCTCTTGTACAATTAATTTTTGAATATATTTTTCAGCCATCCCATGGAGATAAACTATTCTCATAGTAACAGTACATAGCATTAGGTTTCATAACCAAACGTAACAGAACTATTTTGGCAACCTACACATAAATCCTCGAGTGATTTTCATGTTCTGGCAACCTTATACACTCTGTTTGTGAAGTTGTCGAATGTTTCTGTCTTCTGTCATTTTCGCTGCCGAGATATGAGCTTCATCTGTAATTGTTCATCTATCTTGGATATATTTTTCATTTCGATCTCAACTCAACTTATTTATTTGATGAGTAAAATGGACAGAAGATGAAATAGTTCAGTTCATTTGTAACTCTGATACACAGGTTCAGATCATTACATTGTATGGAAGTTTTCAGCCATTTTCAGGAGTCCGAATTGAATCAATATCATCATATTACCTTCCTGATGGAATGGAGTGAAGTGATTGATTGGGTATGCTGAAAATGTATCGAAAACTGAAAAAATATGAGTTGAATTTGCAATGACTCGAACTTTAACCTAATAGGAAGGAATATATATCGAATGATTGTGATGAAATGTAACCTTGTATAAATTAATCAGCTATGAAGGAAACTCTTCAAAAATTCCGAATATCTCAGAGCTGACGCATCATAAAGATTCCATTCCCCATGAATTTCACATTTTTTTCTCTGAATATTCATTCCCTATCTCTGCGATATTGGAACGCAGTCGATGTCCAAGGTGTGATCTGTCACCATGACCGATCGAAATGATTGATTCATCATGTTTTCGAATCGACATCGACAAAAACGAGAAGAACTGGCCGTATTATCGAATTGCATGAGTGGAGAAATGAAAGCTGAACCTCTCGACTTCTCAATACGACAAAACCGATAAAGAAAAAAATAGACACGAATTCCAACATTGCCAACATTGATTACACTCGCATGTTCTTCGTTTTTTTCACAGTTTGCATTTCCATGGATATGTCACGCAGAACATGAGGAAAACATGAAACTGTCTGTTCAATGTTTATCTCCATGTCATTATCTCTACATCAGTATCGAACAATAATTAACTTGTGTAACAGATCAGATTCAGATAAGACTGCTATAAGTAGGTTTTGATAATTACCTCTTCCTATGTCTACTGCTACCACATTTCTATCGATTGTGATAATTATAACGTGTATTTGGTTCATGCGTGTTCATATTTGTACACATGTAACTTACAAGCTGATTAATAAATCATTCTGTAGATTTTTTCCAATTCGAACACTAGGATCAGGATTCATAGTGAATCTGTTGCGTCTTGAGTTCGAATCCCAGTCAGACAACTCCTCGGACAACTCCCTGAAACTTTCGAGTTATTGACTGTTGAGTCTTCAGAATTTTCTCTCCTTGTTTCTGAAAGATGGAGTAGAAGTTATTTAAAATCATTTCAATATAATTGTAGTGAGGACAGATTTTGTGATCTGCCCCAGAATGTCAGTGCGCTTGAAATTAATCCTTTAGATACCTAAAAGAGGAATTCTTTATATGTCAGTGACACCTTGTTTTTGAAAAATGCAGAAATACGAATATATTTAATAAGAATGAAACTTCTACTTATCTTGGTGGACGTTTCGGAAACGAATCTGCTTCCGTTCTCAACACAATTGAAACACTTTCCCTCACAAATTTGACAAGAGTGATAATTCGGCAGACGAAGGAATTCTGGTTACAAGGTATTTTTTTAACAATTGATATTGAACTCTTCATTTTCTCATTCAATTTCCAGAAGTGGGTGTCAAGTTCTATCTATATCAACTGAACAGGAAGCGATATTATTGTCTCCGTTCAGGAGAATGCAAGCAGTCTCTTCGATTTTCTGTTTTTGGTTGTTTCCTTCTTTTCCTATGATCCTAATATTACTCCAATCGACCATATATTGTCCATTTTCAGTAAGGATATGTTCAGCTAATTTTGATTTGTCAGAATATCTTTTCTTTATTTCGTTCTTATGCTCTTTTATCCTTATTGATAGAGGCCTGCTAGTATATAATATTTTCCACTAACACATGGTATACTGTGAATATAATTCCTTGATGATTGTTCTTCATTTTTCGGTTTTGTATGAGTCAAAATCGATCTCATTGTATTGTCTGTCTTGAACTCTGTTTTCAGTCGAAATTTGTCGCCAACACGTTTACTTCTTTCAGATATTCCGAAAAACATTCGAACAGTATCGAGTGTTGGTTCCATCGATAAATTTAATTTCGTCGTTCAGATCTCTGATCGTTCAGATTTGTTTGAGCCCAAATAAGACAAATATAAAAAAAAGAAAATAACCCACAAACCTAACGTAACTATCTGCTCCAAAATAATATGTGCAACAATGGGATTGATCAAAGAAAACACTCGATCATCGGTTATTGCGTAGCAACATTTCAAAATGAACATGACATAGGATAAAAGTTACGTGAGCAATTTAATTTGCTCGCAGAGGGACTGATTACTATTGAATGGCCAGCATCGTCCAGTTAACTCCACAGTCAGTTGCTGTTCTTTGTTGTTCCCATCAAGCGGGAACCCGGTGCCATTAAAAACCATCAGCGTCAACACACAAAAGAATAGAAGACGAGAAACAGATCAATTGCTAGCCAACTAACGGCAAAGTTGCGAGAATGTGGGCGTTCGATGTCAATTAAGTTTCACTCCTTATTTAGGTGGATTCCGAAACATTCTGTGCATGTCCGAGAATGTGTAACAACTTCAGATACGTGCCGACACCTAATACGACACATGTTTTGATATGAATTGCGATCGAATTATCCGCGAGTGGCATGAATATGGTTCGAAGGTATATTGATTGAAACCAACCTCGGTAGATTTCAAATTCTCATGTTTTGCATTATTCAAACGCGTCGAGTCGGCGTGACTGATCTATGTAGAAATTAAAATAGAATTGTTGTACAGACGTATGGTATCCTCATGGTAGCTTGGTAGCAATTTGAAAGAATATGCATGCTTTTTTATGGTCTATTCATACATACACATTTTCCCAAGTTGTAGAATCTCAAAGAAGGGAACTTGAACTCAGAAAAAATGATTCGCATTATTATTTCAAGAAATATCCATCATGACCGAGCAATGATTCACTCACTGATTGGATTTGATCTCACTCTGTTCATGGATGATCGACGTTATAATCATTTCAATTGCCATAATGAAAACGGAGCGAGGTATGCATTTTACTGAGAGATCAAGGAACTAACATTGAAATAAATGAAGGATTCGTTATGTAATGTTGGATAGGACAGGATTTGAAAAAAAAAACACATGAGGCACTTCTTGAATGAACATCGTTTTAACTACAAAATGAGAAATAATGATGAAAGGGATAAAAGCGTTACTTTCCATCACTAGCCGATTATTTTCATAAACGTGTTTTCTCGAGAACTACTGCATTGAATTCCAAAAACACGGAAGCGTTGGTAAGAGATTTCGATTACCTTCAAAATGATGTATCACTTGACCCCTTATCTCATTTGAGATTCAAGGTTTGGATCTCACCCCTCCGAGTGGTTTGAAGTGAAAAAGTTGAAAACATGCGCAAAATGTTTCCCCCTCGAAATAAAAATCGACCGGTTCGAACGATAACTTTGTCGTTTTCATTGGGCCACCCAGTATATAAGATATGAAACTTGATGAAAATCTATTGGAGAGGTCCAAAAAAGGCTAGATTATGTGATCTAGCTTTTTCTGGCTATTTTTCAAAGGTGGATTGGCATTTTTCAGCTATTAACCGTTGACAATAACTCTTGAACTCATATTCGAATTCAGAATGAGTTGAAATGGAATATAAAAACATAAAAGATTCATCAATTACCAAGATAAAAATCATACAACTCTGTATTCGTGAAGCCTGCTACACCATGGACACACTTTGTACTGGCTAGAACTATTCATATTCATGATCATTTCATCAACAGTCCACGCACAGTTTGAGTAAAAGTTACGACATTTTCCATATTCCCTTCCTCAACCCTTTAGTGATAGCATGGATTACATAGTGATCTACATCTTTTTTTTTTTGTTCGTAAATTTCAGAATCAACGCACATAGGAGTGGGAGTTTCCGTTGCTTCCTGCAATCAACCGAAGTTACGGATACCACATCAAGTTCCACTTGATTTCTGAATGATCACGAAAGTTTATTCAGAGAAATGCAATTTTCTGATTCACTGAATCAAAAATGAATCACAAGACTCTTGTATCTCCCTTCATCACATTGTATGAATTGTTGATTGTATGAATTGTTGATTATATGAATCATATTTTTATTGGCTCATGTTTCCTTCATGAATTGAAGGTGTTCAGACACTGACTATATTATTCCTCAACAATTCCATTCTACTTTGCGACATCAATGACTTCGACAAGAGAATAATGATTGTTACATTTTGTTTCAGATTTCCATGCATCATTATCGACACCGGATGCCACAGACGATGAGAGGCTGGACGAACTAGATAAATTATATATGGAGCTGAAAGAACCTGTGATAATGGACATAACAGATGCATTCCGCACCGAAGACATATCCAAGACGGACTTTTTCGATTTCGTCGTCCCGCCCGACACGAACGACTCCCAATCGCTGCAGCAGTTCACCAAACAGATGCGAAGTGTCAACGTGTTCCTCGAAAGCAGCACCGACGAGAACAAAGAAACCAACAACAACAACATGCTGCTCACAGAAATCCCCACCACTACCTCATCAGCAAGCGTAGCCAACTTCGATGCCAACTTGTGGAGCGAGAAGGACACGGTGCGGATAGAAACTGCTCTGCTAGAAGACCTCAACAAGTACTGTTGGATGACAGACGATCCGGGAGTGGAGCAACTCAGTCCTGGGAAAGCCAACAACACCGACGGACAGATTTACACCTTGACAGTATTAAACGGCATCGATCAGAGTGCCACGTGGTACCGACTCCCCAAGGAAGACGAGTCCATCACCAGCCCCAGCTCTATGGAACACCTACAGAGCGGTATCGACATCGATTCGATACTCAGCATCATGCCAGGTGGTCAGCTGAGCAGCTTCAACAACTACCCCGAAGGTACCATCAGCCCCAACACCGACGGGCTCATCAAATCGGAAACGTACACGTACGAAGACAGCGGGTTCGCCGACAACAAGGACGAGCTGCAGAACACCCTCATCATCGACACCCCGATGCTCGAAGCTCACGACAGCTTCAGCAACAACAACAACGACTGGAAGATGGCGAATAACAACAACACGAGGAGCAGCTCTCCGGACTCTTTGCTGAGGAGCGCTCTGCAAGGTAAAGCATTCGTGCGCTACAACGGCGGGGTGAAGTCCCCGCAGAAACCAGAAAACAACAACGCGGAGCTGAGGAGGGTGCTGTCCACGCCTCCGATCAAAACCGAGAGCATCTTCCTCAAGGAGGAACAACCCGCGGACAATATACCGACGATAGTAGCCGGTATCGACGCCAACGGCAAGGTAGTGTTCGAGGAGCACGTCGGTTCCAGGGCAGCCAGAGAACCGGAGAGCAACACCCACGACGTGGACGACCTCCTGTTGAGCCAGCTGGACAATCCCTATCCCGACGACTTCGAGAAGCTGAAGAGAATAGCGAACGAGGTGGCCGAGTCGGTGAACCAGTACTGTCAGATCGACACGTCGGCGGACAATACTGTGAACAGTATCAGCCCTTTGGGCTCCGATCAGATAGGGATACTGTACAACATCGCTTCGCCCATTCAGATAACGGCTCCTTTGGTGACCAGCACCAATAAGCCGGCGAAGAAGTACACCAAGAGGCAGAACAGCAACGGCAAAGGGCAGACGACGGTGCAGAGTGCGACTTCGACCAGCAACGGGGTGAGGAAGGAGCGGTCGCTGCATTATTGCAGCATCTGTTCGAAGGGCTTCAAGGACAAGTATTCGGTGAACGTGCACATAAGAACGCACACGGGGGAGAAGCCGTTCGCTTGCAGCCTGTGCGGGAAGAGTTTTAGGCAGAAGGCTCACTTGGCGAAGCATTACCAGACGCATATAGCGCAGAAAAATGCGGCGGCTGCCGGTAATGCTACGGCCAAAGCGAAGTCGAGGTAGCTCGGTGCAAGTCTGTAAATTACCTACCGGATGTTCTTAAGTCGTTGGGATGATGCGATTGCAGAGTCTACGAGTGATATTGAAAGTCTTTAATCATCATTTCTTCATAAACTGTGTCCAAGATGAGGAGTGTCAGTGTGGGCATCTAAGAAACTACGAGAGATAAAAATTTGGTCGAGTGGAAGAGAAGTTGTGGAAGTGGAGGACCAACAAAATGACTATCGAAAATATCTAATATGATTTTTCGTATTCGGGTTATTTAAAAAAAAAAAAAACTGATCAATAATTTTTGGAACACGGACCTGAATGTATTCCAATTCTGTGAAGAGTTATGGAAAATTCAGGTCTGTTTTCCAAATATTCTTTGATGATGGCCCTAATAGGCTCGAAACCACAATCACAATGGGGCTATTCGAATTCAATATCAAGAAATTAGAGCCGCATTTGAAGAAACAGAGTTGATGATGGTTGCTCAAAGATGGAATCAATCGAATTAAATGAGTTAAATCAATAAGCATCGAAAATTGCCACGCACCTTCATATTTCTTATAATTTCATTATTGACGCGAGGAGAAATAGAATCCCAATTCCGGTGATCAGGTTTTCTGAACACAACTCAAAAACGAAGAATCACATCGAAGATTTTCGAAACTAATTTTGTTGGTCCTCCAATCGCGCATCTTTTCTCCTATTCAACCAAATCTGTATCTCTTGTATTTGGTTTCCAATATGCCCCATATTCATTCCTCCTTATTCTTGGACATGGTGTAGTATAATGAATGCGTATGAAGAAATTTCAAGGTTTGATTCGTTGTTGAAAATAGTATGCAAGGATCTTTCATGTGGAGAGAATTCATTCACTATTCAACACTATTTCCGAAAAAGTAGAAAGAGCAGAGTAATTTCATGCAGTCGAGAGGACACAAAACAATATCACCATGACAGCCACTTTCTGGATGATTAAAAATCCCATTCAAATTCCATCTACTTGATTATTATTTTTTTCTTGTCACAAATATGAATCGTGCTATCTAGAATACAATTACGAATGTTAGAATATGAATAGGGGAAAAATGGAGGGAAACTGATTTTAGGGGTAGCTTTCCCTACCACTTGCAACCATAGCACAGTACCAAATTTTTGAGGGCCCTCTAGATCGAAGAAAATCTTCGCTCCATTTCATTTTTGTAGTTTCTATCGACACAAAAAAAAATTGTTTTGCCTTTTCATTAGTGTGATGTATTCAAACGGGGGCTGCTCGAAAAACTTTTCATTCAGAAAAGGCCACTCTATTTTTTCCCTTGAATCATCCCTTGAATTTTTTGAAAGAAATACTCAAGGTGGTCTCAAAGTTGAGTCACTCATTTCAACTGTCTGTAGAACTCGTAAAGAACTGAAAATCGTTTACATAAAAGTTGCCAGATAAAGAAATGAACAATTATTTGCGTTGACCGAGCAAGTGGGGACAATTTTCGACAATTCTTCTAGAATAGAATGCATTTCACCGATGATCCATGATTTTTATTGATTCGATTGTATCACTCATAATTTTCTCATTCTGCAATTTTTGGGTGAACGATTCTTGGCAAATTTACTTCTTTTCAGGAGTTCTACAAGCTGTTGAAATGAATGACACAACTCAGAAAACACCCTGTATGTTGCTAAAAAAAGAAATTCGTCGAAAATGAGGTTTTGGGAGAGTGGAAGGAATATTTCAAAATTAGTAAATTGCATTTGGTCAAAATAATCAGCTGTTATGAATGGAGGAGACTCACTATTAATTTTTTCAGTACACCAAGGATTATAATCATATTCCTCTATTGGTTTTCTTGGAAAAAGATAAAATCAACATTGTTCATGAGTTCGAAATGTTGACAATTTCAATATCTCTGCCCATCTTTCGATGCATTGAAGCAAATCCCAACGAGCATTTTTTTTTCAAATTTTGGAAATTGCATGGTATCGACAATGTCGAAATATAAGTAATTGAAGAAATAAATATAATGAAAAATTCAATACCTATTCGCAGATAATTTTCATAGTCTTGTTCCTAAGCTTAATTTGTTTTGTTATCGTTTTCGTGTTTTTGTGCTGTGATTTTTGAATGTAAAATTATATATTCAAAAAAATAACGAATTGAAATAAGTGAACCTGCCTAAAATTTTTCTTGCCATTTCTGTATTATCGAATACTTTTTAAATTTAGGTATTTATTTATCATCGATATGAAATCATATTCTTATGAAGAATCTTGTTATGTACAGGGTAGATGTAGTTTTTCTACGTTGATGTTAAGGTCATTTCCTAATATTGAAAGTATTATTCTGCCCTGATTGCACGTATTCAAGGTGGGTTTGAAATTACGTTTCTATATGAAGATATTCACAAATGACATTGAAATCTACTCTGGAGTGTAGATATACCGGAGGGCGTGAAGCAACTCTCATTATATAAATCTTATAATTTTCGACACATCTTGTTTATTCTTGTTAGTGAGCTTCTAGTTATTTTGTTAGCTGCCTAAATAATAGTTAAACTACAGATTACCATAGATCAAGGCATTAAATTGACCTTTCATACCTTCAAATACTCACTTTGTAAAAAGTATTACTACTCAGTTATGTTATTATTATTTTGTAAATGAAACCTACTCATAGTAATGATTATTGTAGTCAAGTAATCCCTTCTTCACTCATTGTCCATTCATCTTTTTCAGCTGATTTCAGCACAAGCATATACGAGGGTGAATCAAATAATAACAAATCGAATGAAAACACTCATGGGCTGAATTCAAAAATAATTGTCTATCTGTTCATCTTCTTCACTATCACTGTATCCGTTGATATCCGATGAAAAAAACATTTTTCAGATGAGACAACTTAAAATGGTATCCATCGATTCTCACTTTTCCTTTATTATTCCAGTCTCACTGCCGATTTCAGTTCAAAATGTAGGCGGCTATTTCTTTCTTCTAATTTCAACGATATATCTGGTGATCAAGTAGATAGGTATGTCCCTGAAAGTTTTTCAGTAGAAGAAATGCAATAACCAAATTTTCACGACCTAATATATATGTAGAATGATACGAGGACTGAGAAACTTCATCGGTATCATTCATCTCAATGAGAGATGAAAATAATGCCTATTTAGTTTTTTCTAACGGGAGATATCTTATGCCGATAGCCAATTTAGTACACCCTGTACATATATTCCTAGCGTAGAATGATAGGAACCTATTTCATGAGAGAGGAAGGGATATTCGTCTTGAGTTTGTAATTTGTTGTTAATAAATATATAGAGATTACAATGTGAGTACAAACACGAGAAATTCCATAGATTCCTCCGTTACTTGTTGATCATCTTATTGTAATTTTACCATCATCAATTATAATTGTTGTTTATTTTATAAATATTTATAATACGTTTTCATCAGTTTTGTAAAAATTGATATTTCTTACTCAGTTCAAGACATCGAATGAGAAAACAAACTATGTTCATCTCACGAATTTTGTGATAAAAAATCGTATTCACTGAATGACAATTTACTGTTACTTTTCTCAGATTCAATAGAATTTCTTTATAAGATTGCGACGCATCAGTTTCATGAATGATATTCTCTCTCATTCACGACATATTGCCATGGTATAGGGTTTTTATAATTTTTTGGATCTCAACCGCTTGATTTTGATATTGGCCAACTTGCTGCCAATATACATTCGTTCACTGTGTTCCCTTAAAGACAGATAATACTCTTTAGTCTATATGAATATCTACTAAAACAGAAAATACCTATTCATGATAAAATGCATCATCATATAAACATTTTTCTGTTTATATGACGCCATAGAACCTGTTTACACAGTTTATACGTTATGTATAGTTTCATCAGATTTTATCTTTTCTTTATTTGTATTATTGTTTTTATTAAAAGTATTTTCTTTACTTTAGATACATATATTTACGTTTTATAACTTTTTTATAATATTTGTGAACCAATAAACATTATTCAAATTAAAACTCAATCAATCCACCCTGTACAAATCATCCAGTAAACCACACAAATATTATTAGTGACCATAGGTATTGTTTCATTCCATAGATATATAGGTGGACCCATACAGAAAAATACAGGGTTGGGGTAAAATATGGAACCAAGTAAATATACATAGAACGAAAGAACGATTTGGTAATAAAAACGAGGAATAAAGCACTTTGATCAACCCTCCTTTGAGTTTTTTGCATTGAAGCAAAAAACTATACAGATGAACTAATTGATGTTGTTTGTATGCATAGTGATAAGTAATCCTACAATTCACAAATTGTACAATTCAGAATAGTTCAATTAAGTGAAAAAGAGCGTATTTAAATTTTGATAATGATCGGTTTTTTATGGTGATCATGCAATTTATTTCCGTCAATTGGAATTTGACACTCGGAGAACAAAAGAGTACTCGTTTATTTATTACTATGCATATAAACAACATCAATTAGTTTATCTAATGCAAAAAAACTCAAAGACGCTGCTGTGCGTATTTTGATATTGTAGCTGCTTCCTTCGCTAGCCTCATCACATAATTGCTACGAGCTACGGAGATTAGAGAAATCAAAAGAGAAGAGGCAAGATGAGAACAAGAAACTAGAAGAAGATGAAATAGACGTCAAAGTCTAAATTTCCTAACCTATATTGAAAATGAAACAGAAATGAGTGTTGACTGAATAAATAAATACTCGCTGATTCAATAATGGCAGCAGTTTTGAAAAAACGTGCCTTGGCTGAATTCAGTCAAACCATTCAGGTATTGCTTCATTACTTTCTCTTATCAAAATGTTCATTAGAACTGATTATTCTAGGAACCAGCACCAGCAGTTCCAACAAAGAAACTACGCCTGATCAAAAACTCAGTCCCAACAAGTAGTATCCCATTTCTTACTCTCATCGATGATCTCACAGAATGCAAAACTAGTAGTGAAGCTCTGAAGATACTACTACAGTTATCTGAAACTGAGTTGGACTGTTCAGATTTAGCAGAATCGGTCAAAAAACTATCTGACCATTTCAAAGCGGAATGTGAATCGGCTGTCAGAGTAAAAATTCTATCACTGCTATGTGACATCGGACTGGAGAATCCTACAGAAGCAGTCAATATTGTTGATGAGACTATTTTGTTATTAAAAAATGATAAATCTCATAAAGTCATGGCTCAAGGCATGAATACAATACTGAAGCTAGGCAAATTGGTCATAGATAACTGTACTGTATTCCACACCAAACTTGTGGAAGTAGCAAAAGTCTATTTGAAAGATACAAGTCATGCAGTGAAATGCAAATGTTTAGAAATAATTGGAGCACACTCTCCTCTTTCTACTGGTGAAAGTACTGAAAAACTATTACATCTAATAAGTTCATATTTCAATCATGACGATGCCAGAGTGAGATGTGCTGCTTTCCAAACAGTAGTTGTACTTCATGATAGGGGTTTCAAAATAAATCCCAATATCTATGTTAACGTTTGTGAAGGCCTGAAGGATGATTATGAAATAGTACGAAGAGTTGTGGTCAAATTGATATGTGTGCTGGGAAATTCTTACCCTGATAAGTAAGTACTATTCCAATATGTATTTGACCAAAGATGTATGCACTGTCCACGGCACTAACTTATGAGCAATCATGATTGATTCATAATCATTGATTCAGTATGATAAAGACAGATTTGTAGGCCAGTTTTTCGAAAATCCTTATTTCTATTCACATTTTTCCATTTTTTCAATATTTCGATTTTATTTTACAAAGTTTTTGTAGATAACATGAGTTGATGAAGTAGTTATTTTATTCTCGAAGTGCTCCACCTAGTATTCTAGTATTAGAAAATTTTCATTTTGTGACAGAATCCAATGTGGAATGTGTATAAAAACTACTACGAGTTATCCATTACCCATTTAGTATTATTTGTTCACTAATATCACTTCATTTTCATACAATTTCAGTGAGATCTTGTTGCCAGAAAGTATTCATGAAATTCGCTTGATAGATGACGCATTTGGTAAAATTTGCAATGCTGTGTCTGATCTTTCAATGAATGTAAGGACATTGGCTGCAGAACTTTTGGGATCCATGAAGATGGTCAGCCCCAAATTCCTCAATCAGACTCTCGATAAGAAACTCATGTCCAACATGAGAAGAAAGGTACGAAAACTAAAGAAAATCTATAAGAAAAACATCCCGACTATATCAACAATTTCTATTTCAAGAGGACAGCACACGAATTGGCTTGGGAAAATGTGACTAGCGGAGAGTGGGCTAGTGGTAAAAAATGGGCTGATGATGCCCCTAAAGAGCTTCTGGATGCTGATAATATCAGTTTGATGAGTAGTGGAGCCTGTGGGGCATTCGTACATGGACTGGAAGATGAGTTTCTAGGTCAGTCTAACAATAAATAAATAACAATTAATTTTCTGTGGGATTACAAATATTTCAAACAGTTTTGTTTCTCTCAGACATAAATGTTGAAGGAAGTTCAATGTTCAAGCTCCTTTCTGTCCAATATCATATTGAGAAAGTATGTTCATGATAGAATCTAAAAAAGGTACTATCCTGAATCGATTTCATTGTAGTTTGAGGGCAATTGACACTAATCAGTTACCAATCCTCTGAAGAAAAAGTTGCAATCTTCAACTGTTGATGAAACACTTTGTTGGTAATTTATTGCACCCATTCAGTTGACAAATTTTCTCTGTAGAGGTTAGATCAGCTGCTGTTGAATCCATCTGTCAGCTGTCTGTGTACAATCCACAGTTTGCCAATTTGGCCTTGGACTTCCTGGTGGATATGTTCAATGACGAAATAGAAGATGTCAGACTGAAGGCCATCGACAGTCTCCGAACAATATCAGAGCATATCATCTTGAGAGATGATCAGCTAGAAACAATATTAGGTGAGTGAATGTTCAATATGGTGGTTTTAGTCATTTCCAGGAAATTGGAAAATAATATTTGGTGTTTTTGACAGATCTAGTTGTCATTTCTTAGTCGCTTTCAGTTCTTATAGCATTTTATCATCAACAAAATGCTAATGGAAAACAAAATAGTATGATGTCAGCAAAGTGTCCATAAAATAATAAGAAATCATCTGAAAACAATATCCTATTATATATTTGAAAATTCAGTACATTTATTTGAATTCAAGACAATCTTGTAACGAAGAAAAATTGGTCATGATGATCAATGAACTTCTTCAAGAAATTTATTTTGCTATTCAGTGTGGTCCAGCTTATAGTAGCAATGATTCACCAATCAATGGTGCATCAAAAATCAAGTAACATGCATCATATTATTCTTTTTAAACCAATTCTCATGAGAGTTATAGCTCTACAAAGTTCAGAAAGATGGAATATGGAATGCACATAAATCAAAAATGAAAAATAAACTTGTTCATGATAATGGAGGTTAAAAAATCTAGACAATTCCGTTTCTGGTAAAACCAGAAATAAAAGTAGAGTATGAAATATTGAAAAATATTCTGTTGCTTGAATCCACCACTACTGTCTAGTTTGAATCAGCTTGTCTGAAGAAAATATTACACCTGATATATGTTTATACGTAACTAAATTTTCCATCACATTTTCTATCAATCAACATAGTTCCAATATAGTTCGTGGTCATAAGTACCATTTTTTTTTTCAATATCTCAGGCGCAATTGAAGATTTCTCGCAAGAAGTGAGAGAAGGTCTGCACAGGATGTTGGCCTCCTGCAGGATGTCCACGACGGCCGGCTTGAAAATGTGCGTGGAGAAGCTGTTGGACAACCTGAAGAGGTATCCCCAAGACAAGAGATCCACCTACAGATGCCTGCAAAAAATTGGAGGGCAGCACCCAGATCTGGTGCTACCGTTGGTGCCGCAATTTTTGAACATCCACCCCTTCTTCGACACGGCTGAGCCGGACGTCGAAAATCCTCAATGTATCCTTCGATTTCTTCGTTTGGAAGGAGAAAATTGATGTTCTCTGTTGACTGTTTTATTGCCATGAAATTGCAGAGTGATAAAGTGAATTCGTACAACTTCATTTCAACTGAAATGAAAGTAGGATTTGAATGCAAATGTTAGTATCCAAATGAATGCATCTGAGATGAAAATTGCTCAACTATTTCAAAAAGTTTGTTGTCAATATCTATAACTGAAAAAAATTATCCAAATTATCTATTCAAATATGAAGATATATTCAGTACATGCCAAAGTAATTTTTTCAATAATCACTCAGAGTAGACTCATTTGTTTGAACTTTAGAAATGTACATTTATAAAACTCATTTCTCTTTCAGTTCTACATTCGAGTCTCAAACTAATTGCATATTCATCTTTTTAGTTTTTGGCGTTTTTTCAATAGTTTCTGAATTTCAGAAATATGAAAAAATCAAATCTCGACAAAACTGTTCCAAACTAGTAACTCTATCATTCTACCATTCACTAAATAACATGAACATCAATATAAAAATGTCTCTTTTTGAGAAAATGACCATTTTGGGCTTGATTTTTTTTCTATGATGCAAAATTGAGGGATCCTCTAGAGTTTGAGAATTCATCAAAATGGTTTTTTTCAGTACAAAAATAATGCCAGTCATGAATGAAAGAATCGTCAAACTATTCACTGAATGCTTGATGATACATCAAGGACAACTAAAATTTGAAGCAGTATATTTCACTCAAAAATTTGAATATCTAAAAGTTATAATGAATATTCAGAACGTTGAAATTTGAGATACATGTGTAGAATTATTCATAAGAAATTTCAACTTCTGACCTTGGTAGGCCATTATTCTTCTTCTTCGCAGCAAATCGAGACTGAAATGTATTAGTCACGAAAGCTCTTCCCAATTTTCTGAAAGATATTTTTAACTCCATACCTCACTTATGCACACCCATTACAGGATTTGCACCTAATTTTTGAACACCACCTACAAGGAGGGTCATTCATAAAGTCGTCATATCATAATAAATTCAAAAGAATTATATTCCTCAACGAACGAATAGACATTTGCCTTCTCATTTTGATCCTGAATGCTGCTCAACATTCCCTGACTATAATGCAACTCTTGGAACCACATACGATAAGGCATTTTCTATATTTGCGAGACACGATGACACAGTATGTACCTGTTTTGAACTTGACGGACTTGAACTTCAATGCGGTGTCGAGGCCAATGACTGTACCGGAAAGTTTGGCTTTTTTGGACAATGTCATCAATAATCTGGATATGGCTGAAAATACAGTGAGGTAAGGGCGAAGGGGTGCATGACTCACTTTGACAATCTGGGGTACACTTCACACTTCGAATTTTGAAAATTTTGTCAGTTCAAGATCCAATCCTTCAAATACACATTTTAATTCTTGAGATTGCGTAAATCTCTTTCTTGTCGAATCTATTTATTGTGAAGCTCTTCAATTGTGACAAAATCATGATTCCAAATTTTTCAATCCGATTGACAACGAAAATCGTCCATTCCTTTCAAACTATTATATATTATGTATCAAATACCTGTGAAACTCCACCATGAATCTATAATGATGTTTATCACTAGGAAAGAAACACTAGAACCTTCTAATAATTCTTAAATAAATATCCTAATATTTGTCAAAATCTGTCGAAAATTCTACGACATATCTCCAGAAATCTCTCGAATTTTGATCGATATCGGAAAACCTTGGAAAATCTTGAGAAAAATGATAAATTCTTGAGAACAAGCTGCAATATTTGAAAACTCTCCTGAGTATTGAGAATTAGCAGAAATCTACTAATTCTTGGTCAAGTTGAAAATCTTCCAGAAATGTCCATAGAAATTAGTTAAACGTGGATGAACCTTACAAATCCTAGAAAAATCCATCAAATCTTGATATATATCTTGCGAATATTTGAAAAATATCTCTCTGTGAAAAATATTGAAAGTAAATCTCTCGAATATTTGTGAAATCGTCAATAAAATTCTTCAATCTTTGGATCTCACAAATCCTAAAATCCCTAGTGATCTTGAGAAACTTTAGAAATCAGAAACCTTAGAAAACAATTTTGTTGATGAAAAATTTCTCTGGTAAAAATAATTTTTATCAAGTATATGAAATTTTCTTGCAGGATATTTCGCTCATTCGCGATAAGAGTGTCACAACTCAAAATTTAGCAAAATTGCTGCCAAACTGTTGTAATTTCACTTTGAAAACTTGCCGTTCTCCGTATTTCCTGTATGTAGAATTTTGAATTGCCAGGTCAGATAGTTACACTTATTTGAAAAACTGAAATAGTGTCCTGAGAAGTAACAGATTTTGAGTTGAGTGGCAAATGAGCGATTTTCAATGATTTATCGAATTTTTTTCAATGTTTCAGGGTACACACGACTTTACTACAGACAGCAAAAGAGCATTTGAACAGACTTAGTAAAATGGATTCAACGGTTGCAGGCACTGCCCAATTCACAGCTTTGTATATCGCTGCCCAACTCGAAATTCTTCAAATAATAGATAAAGGTAATATAAAACATAACAAGTACAGGGTTCACAAGTATATTTTCACAACCCGTATATGTGAAAATAATAAATACTAATGTTCGATATTTTATAACATGTCATTACAAATATTTTTTTAGGTTTTTGGGCTAACCCTGGCACCCTTGCGACTCAGCAGGCGAATAATTTGAAAACGAGCATCGACAATCTTCTTCAGCTATGCCTGAAGCTGCAGTTCTTTTTCGTTGGACTGAGTCCCGTCGAACAATGTGCTATCAAGCAGTTCAGGCTGAGAGCTTTAGCACTGAATCTAGTCTATATCGTTAAAGGTACGAACGTGTCATTTCATTATTTCTCATTTCTCAACTAGGAGAGGAACACCATTCTTAATTTTTTTGTACAGTACATTCTCATTAGACATTCAACACCAATGAAGTTACATGACGCACTTGTCCGAGCGATTTCTTTTTTGATTGCTGCTTCTTAGATATTTTATTGAGTATATCCCAACCTGATCCTGCCAAGGAGACATATTGAGTGGCCTCCCAGATCACCTGATCTGGCTCCACTAGACTTTTCTTAATGGGGTCACCTGAACTCTAAGATTTACGGTACCCAGCCTGAGTCAACTGATGATTTGCGAATGTGGATTAATAATGAATGCCGTCGAATTATAACAGAAATGTGAACGTTTCGAGCAAAACCTTCTTTACTGTTAGTGAATGGTACATTTCCAGCATTTAACTATAAACTAGTAAATTATAAATTTCAAAAATTAATTTAAAATATTGATAAATTATAAATTTGGAAGCGATATTTCAGGATCAGATAGTGCTCGATAAGCTCTTCAAAATGAGGTATCTCAACACCCCCCCCTTTCCTATTCAAACTCAAGGGATTGTGCTCCCCCTCATTATTGGGATGAAAAAAAAAACAGGAGAATTTGTTGCTCCTAGATTCAGAAATTGACGGGTCCGAGTGAATTCCTATATTTTCTTTTTAAAGCCGGATAATCGAGTTTTCTTCGGACCATCTTGTATACAGTACTTCTCCCCACCTCTTGTTTTAGGAACGATTGAACATAAACAAGTGAAATTTGGGAACTGAATATTACTGAATAGACCCATTTGACAACTAACTATCCAGAGTTGGAGCTTGCATTTTGAATTCTATGAATGATTAAATGATTCAGCTTTGCTTTTTCAAAAGCGAGTTGCCAAAACTGTCATAAACAGAGACGAAATTAGTATCATTGAATAGGTTTTCTCGATACCTTTCGAAAGAGGTGTCGCTTGCAGTAGAGTTTTATTCAAAATTATTGGTCACAATGTCCTTGTGACTTCATCTTTGACAATATCGTCATCTATCATCACTACACCTTTTCTAGTTGTATTTCAGAAAACGTCAAGTTAATTTCAGAAAACGTGAATTGTATTTCAGAATATTTAATTCAATTTCAGAAAGCGTCAACTGAATTTCAGATTAGTCACTTTGATTTCAGAGAGTATCAGTTGTATTTCAGAATAGTGCATTCAATTTCAGAAAGGGTCATTTGTATTTCAGAAATGTCAATTTGATTTCAGAAAGCATCAAACGTATTTCAGACTAGGCAATGACAAAGCAATGACAAAGTCTGAGAATCAATTAACTAATCTGAAATACATTTGATGCTTTCTGAAATCGAATTGACATTCCTGAAGTACAAATGATACTTTCTGATATTGAATTGACTATTCTGAAATACTATCAACGCATTCTGAAATCAAACTCACTATTCTGAAATACAATTGATAATTTCTGAAATAAAAGTGGCTATCCCGAAATCCAAATGACGCTTTCTGAAATACAATTGGAAAAGGTGTAGTAGGGTAGTTTACAGCCTTTGAAATTTCACTTGTTCATGTATAATCGTTCTAAATATAAGATGGGGGGAAGGGACTTTCGAGAGGCACTGTATAATATACTCGAGCGGGACGACCTTGATGAGGTTGTTCGATAGGTCTAAGTATGTTCATGTTTTGGAAATGAATACTCGTAGTGTTGTGTCATCATCCTATATCCACCTTGTCAGCGGCTAAGAAAACTGTGCTAGTCGCCGTCATCACAACAATTTTTTTGTCCTCCAGGCAGCAACGCGTCTGCCCTGGCCCCCTGCCACCACTTCCTCGCCGTGGCCGAGGACATGCAGCGCGACGTGGCGCAGGCCGGTCTGCAGCCCGACCGATTCGCCGCCGCCGTGTTCGCCGAGCTGGCGCATTTGGATGAGCCCAAGCCGGGGGCGGTCGCCCGGGGACTGACGCCCCTGCTGGCCGACGCGAGGATCGGCCGGATACCCAGGCCCAACATTGATGTGAGCGAAACCGAAGTTTTCAATTCAATTCAATTCAATTTATTTCCTTCTCAGTATTCCATGTACAATATATTCATTCATTTTTCAGCTTTTCGTGGGATTTTCTCTCCTCATTTCTAAAAAATAGAGTAGAAGTTATTGAAAATTATTTCAATATATTTGTAGTAAGGACATGGTGATCTGCCCCAAAACCCAAAAGAGAAATTCTCTATGCCAAGATGCCCCTGCGCTTCAGATACCTAAAAGAGAAATTCTCTATTTGTCAGTGACACCTTGTTCTTGAAAACTTTGAAAATATATTTATTAAGAATGAAACCTCTACTTATCTTGGTGGACGTTTCGGGAACGAATCTGCTCCCGTTCTCAACACAATTGAAATATTTTTCTCTTCGCAAAATTTTTCAATATGTTTTCGGTTTTGACACTTAGGTCACTTTTCAGTGTCAAAACCGACAACATATTGAAAAATTTTGCGAAGAGAAAAATATTTCAATTGTGTTGGGAACGGGAGCAGATTCGTTCTCGAAACGTTCACCAAGATAAGTAGAGATTTTATTCTTATTAAATATATTTGCATTTCCAAATTTTTCAAAAACAAGGCGTCACTGACCATTAGAGAATTTCTCTTTTAGGTATCTGAAGGTTTAATTTCAAGCGCAGTGACATTTTGGGGCAGATCCCAAATCTGTCCTTACTACAAATATTTTGAAATAATTTTTAATAACTTCTACTCTATTTTTGAAAAACGAGAAGAGAAAATCCCACGAAAAGCTGAAAAATGAATGTACCACCTCCTCGAAGAACTTACAGACAGTATTTAATATATTCATCATTGAATCAATAGTTGAATTATATTCATTCAATTGTACTATTTGCTATTTGACAATTTTTCGGTTACTGAGTGCCCAACAAAACATCGTCACGCTAGACTTGGAAGTCTGTCTTGTAACCTCTGTTAAGTAAGGCACCCAAAATGCTAACAGTGGATTATTTTGATGCGGCAAATAATAAATGTTTACTAATATTTCGCGGTATTCATGTTAGTGAAGGAAGGTAGGTTGGACGAAAGTCCAAGGATGGCTCAATATATATTTCGTTGTTTCCTTCTTGAAAATTTTAAAATTCATCATTTCTTCAAGATTTTTTGGGAGGCTATTATAGATTTTTGGCCCCGTAGTGAAAAAATGAATTTTGTGTAATTTTTTTTTTTAAAAATTCGACTTTAATATTCGAGTTTGGTACTGACCGAGTTTCTCGTAAGTGTTGTTATGTGAATTTGTGTTGATCTCGGAAGATTCTTTTTGTGCGTTGATAGGCACAGATTGATTGAATGTTAAATAACTTGAATTATTGGTATAATTGATTTGTATAGAAAAGTCTAGGTTAACGATATGAGATTCAATCTGAGCAAAGTAAGCGATTCTCGATGTATTGTAATTCAGCTCATTTGATATAACTCTTATAGCATAACATCTACTAGAAATCTTTTTACTCAAATGCGATACATGTTCTTTGAAATTCAATTCGTTATCTATATATATACACATAAAAATTTCGTACGATCTTTGTATTCAATGAATTTAGTGGACCACTAAATTTTTTTTTCGACAGTCTCAGCGTCGGTTGCTTAAAGCAATGATGTACAGAACATGTACACATAGTTGATGTTCTGAGATTGTTACTATATAGTTTGATTATTAGATGAGGAGTAACCTAAATTACTACCTTTGCATGAATGTTTTTATAACACTGATTGTGCAGTTATCAAAAATAACATCCCTTTGATTTTTTATAGATACGGATGAGTACCGCTGTGATCTTGGAACCGAGCGGTCACACAGATACATCACTGAAATTCACCGCCGGTTTGATAATGTCTGTGCCTTTCGAAGCTGAGTTGAGGTATCTCAGAGATCCGAGTAGGATACGACTGAAAATCAAGTATCCCGATCAGCGAACTCAGATCGTTTTGCCGAGGCCTGCGCACATGAAGCCCCTGTATTACGATTCGACGGATAAAGGTGAGAAATCGAGATGACGGAAGGTGAAAATACAATATTTCTTCAGCTCTTAGAAGAAACTAATCTTTCTCAACTGTTCAAAACAATGAGGTAGATTGTATGAATGTCTTCAATTTCATTTCCTAACCTTATGAAACGATATGTACCAGAACAAATGGATATAATAATAATTCCATATCTCATATCATAATAATCGTCATGGAATGTCGTATTCGCTCTGTCTATTTAGATGTTATGTTGAAATTGTCAAACACTTGGGCTGATAAGCATCGTGGATGATTCAGAACTAAATCAGGAACAAAATATAGGAAAGTATCGAGAAAAAAAGCCTACAATTCCTTGACATATTGACAAAGGGAACAGGCCAGGGCGTCTATTTTCAGAAATATAAATATCATAGTCGTAGAAAAAGTATGGTGTATAACTCGCACGGAATGCTTATTTCCCACTCGTATGACTGCATACTCGTAAGAAATGACTATCATTCCATGTTCTTCACAATATACTAGTAATTTATATATTGCATAATTGCATAAAAAAATATTTTAACAAAAACTATGGTAGCTGGAAATGATAAAATGATTTCATTCATTTCATTCCATTTCATCTCATAACAAAACCTAATATTCCATTGATAACTTTATTAATTGATTCATTAAAAAAGTTATGAATTTCATTAGAAAATAATTGAACTGAACCGATCAAGATTATTTTTTATCATTTCTCATGTTTTCATGTAGGTTTTCCCCTTGCGATTTGAAAATAAAGTGCACATACATGGCAGCTTATATGGTAAATTTATGCATTGACGATGGTCACTTTTTTCAGTATTGATCGTGAAAAATAAATAATTCAATAATTCACCCAGATGTAGTTGATTTATATGAATAACAGAAGAGAATAGATCTTCAATTACTTTATTTTCTCAAATATGTGTGAAATGAGTGTAGTTATTCCTCTAAAAATTTTTTGCTCATCATTGGCATATGTATTCTTGAATATTTCAGCAGATGTTAACAATTATGATTTCAATATTGTTCTTTTTCGAGATATATCGAACAATTTCTCGTAAAGCCTTGAAAAAAGTTGCACTCAGTTTCTGTTCCTTCGGACTTTTTCAAAAATATTTCCTTATCACTCTTCAACTTGGTGAATTTTTGATTCTATACTTCTCTATAGAAGCTTGTCGTTCTTCTCAAAATGTTACACTCAATTATAATACAGTACAATAAATTACTTGATGTCTCTCCGGGACTTTCCTTCAAGTGATAGTTGACTTCTACACCCATCTGTCATCTGGGTACTGATATTGTGTTACACAGTGTTATCACTTATTTGTAAACTGATTTTTATCAAACATGCTATTTCGCCTATTCAGCCCGTTTTTTTTTTCATTCCAGAATCTCAAATCGGCCATAACATCCGTTTGCTGACCTCCGTGTTGATTTCGCATCAAGTTTGGTCGGAGGCGTGCGACGTGGAAATCAACATTGCCCTGGCCATTCAAGAAGCCGACGTCGGAAAAAGGAAGGTCGTGGTGGATTCTACGCCTACTTTGCTCGATCTTTGCAAACCTGTCAGAGTCAGCGTTGCACCCAAGCCGATCAAGAAAACTTTGTAATTTTCATCGTCTTCTTCGGGATATCTACCCGACGGTTAAGACACGGGAATTGAGTACAGATTCGATTGGTTGACGTGGAATTCCAAATGGTCGACTTCCGGTTGCAATTTTCCACACACTCACACTCAGAATATGAAATGTAATAACTTGGGTTCTATCTCTTTTACAATTCAGCAAGTCAAGATGCTTCATTGTGAATTTATTCGTTGAAATTCTCCAGTAGAAACTTCAAACAAATGTCAAGAGATATTATCTTTGGCTGCGCTATTGTCTTCGAAAATGGAAATCTGAATCAATCATGAAATAATTCTGATGAGGAAACATTCACAGGATGTATCTGCTTCCAGGCTGAATCACATTTTTGATCGATGCGAAAGTCGGCCATTTTGTTTCTGATAGACTTTACTTGGACAGTTATTGGGTTGTTCTCTTGTACTGGACCATATGTATAGCAGTTTATTGTATTTTTTATATAAGGAATAGATGATGAAGTATATTACTGAACATTAATAAATACAAAGAATAAATCAGAAAATTTGAATTCTACGATTCACATAGAAATAAATTCCTCTGAAAAAGTCAGATCATGAAACAATGGAATAAAACAGAAAATGATGATGATGAATTTGTCAAAAATTGAATAAAAGGAACAGATCGGATTATAGATATGATATTAATCATTGATTAATAAATGGATGATTCAAATTGAATAAGTCGTCTATAACTGGAGCTTGTGCTTCTATTGTGAAAATGAAATATATTTGTTCTCGTACTAGAAACAAATGCTTTTCTGCATGGAATTCACTATAAAAGTACAATTGTAACAAAAAAGACAACTCTGTACATGATACAATACTGATAATAGTGTAGTGTGTATGTACCTTCGATCATTGAGTGGGTTTGTTGTTCGGAGGTATGTACCATCGAGATGTAATAGCTAGTTCATTATATCAGTTATTTACCTATGCAGTATTGACCAATAAATAATAATAATAACGTTTATTCAGGATTGTACAATAGAAATTTCCCTTTTTCATATATTTATAAGTTATATAAGCCTGAGCAAACATTGAAAGAAAGCCACAAAAGCCGGAGCTGCGCGTGGTACATTCAATGTTGTAGAAAACTTGAGATTGGTGGAAAAATACAGATAATAAAATAACAAATAATAAAGTTAATATTAATGTGGTAATGAAACGAATAATATGAATAAGGCTTACAAAATGATTTTAAATAATTATATAGGCACACAGTATACCCATACATTTCTATCTAGAGTTACCAACATATAAGTCGCCGGGAGAAGAGAAAATAACAAAGTTGTTGTGGTGAGTAGAAAATATCATGCTAGTAATTCATTGATAGTATATAGTTTCATTTCAAGTATGAATAGCTTCAATTTTTTCCTCAGGAAATTTTTTGAATTTATCGTAACTACATAATTTTTCTGTTTTTTAGGAAGAAAATTGAATGATTTCAGTGCTAAATATCTGTGACCCCTTTGTCCAATTTTTTTCGTAAGAAGAGGTGTTTTTACAAAATGTTCAGTTTTTGTTCTTGTTAAGTATGGATGGTCGATACTATTTAATAAATGTTTGTGATCGTGTATATGAATTATGAGATGCAAGAACTGTATTTGTCTGACAGATAATACTTTGGATTCAGTATAAAGAGCTTCGGTTGGGTAAGTAGGTTCTTTCTTAAGGATTATTTTGAGGAAACTTTTTTGTATGGTTTCTAACTTTCGTAGGTGGATGTTTGCCGCTCCACCCCATCCTAGAATTCCATATTGAATTCTGGATTCCACGAGTGCCGCGTATATTATTTTACTGTGATGAGTATCTAATATTTTGCTGAGAAACTTGAATTTGTATAAAATAGTTCTTAGTGTTTTTGTTACGTTATTGATATGAATATCCCATCTCAGGTGGCTGTCTATTGTTATACCTAAGTACTTAATTTCATTTGCTATTTTTATGGATGTATTATAGTTATCAATTTTCAAGGTTTCGTACTGTGGTAAATTATTTTTATATGAGGTAAATGGAACAAAGAAAGTTTTTTCTGTATTGATCGTTAGTTGTTTATGATTGAACCATGTCATAATTTGGGTCAGGTCATTTTCAGCTTTTATTTTTAGAGAAGAAACACAAAATATCAAGTTTCGGAGGTGGTAGAACCTTCGATAAAAAAAAAACAGTCGTTCAACCAACGTTTTACCAACAGGAGAAGCTGTATCTAAATTGTTATGAAGAAATTTCAGGTTCACCAACTTTGATTCCGCATGAATAGCACCATCATCTATAGGTAGTAGGATGAACTTCATGGAATGATCCCCCCTTCGTTGAACATACGAATAACTTTCCCATTCAGATGTTAGATGTCACTTCAATATCATCTACGAGAAATTGAACCATTACAATGGCACTATGCAAGACGGTACACTCAATGAGAATCCTATTGAGGAATTTTTCAATTCCCGTTCTGTCAACAAAAATAGTATTGGTTTTGAATTCGCAAAGTGATCCTATGCTGACAGAATAGGATGAGATACCTATACTTATTGGTATTTGTGGCATTTTTTAATTAAATATTTCTTGAAGAAATTCAATTCTATCGTCATGATGAAGATCATGTTATAAGTAGGTAAACCCATAGGTACATATGACAAGTTTCTTTATTATTTCCTTCGACCATTTTATGGTCGAAGATTATTTCCTTCATCGAAAAAACTAGCCAAAATATTAGGTATGCATAGGTACCAATTCTTGATCTTGAATAATATGCATGAAAGATGTAGTATAAGATAAATAGTACTCACATTATTGATCTTGATTCAAGATTGGAATCTTGGATGAGCTGTGGCACTAAAAGTTCCTGAAAATGCATTCAGTTGTATTTGTCTAAGATATTCGTAGAAGTTCATCACTTTCACTTGCACTTTCAGAAATATATTGTTCACGAATTCTACTCGGTCTCGTTTCAAATATGACGGATCTAAATTATCGTTCGCAATTCGTAAACTTAGACGCAAAAAACCTGTCACTTTTTTGTAGTGATGATGGTTTTTCAGCACATTCGACAGAGTTTCGATTGTATAATGACATAATATGATTTGATACAAACACATTCGATACAATAGGCGCATGAATAAATAATGATAATAATAATAAGAATTTCCAAAGAAGATGTTTCGAAAAATAGTAAATATTGAGAGATAGATAGGTTGATAGTTCATTTGACTACCATACATAATTATATGATTTTAGCATTTCCAAAATGTGATTCAGGTAAAAACAGATTTATCTACAAAGGGTAATACACATATGGAAAAAAGTTAATTATATTGTAATAAAACGATAGATGTCGTGAATTGAGATTCATTTCATGATTTTTGTTGAATCGATAGCCACTGAGTTTCTTTACATCCGCTGGAAGTTTGTTAAAGAGTCCGAGGCCTAGTGAATTGTTTGTAGTGACATTCAGTCTAAATTTTGGGGTATACTGTGTAAAGAGAACGTATAGTTATTTTTTTATTTTTCATGATTATGAAATGTTTCAACACGTGCCCATCTATTGCGACATAGTTGCACAACGAATATGAGATCATATTGTACAGGGTGATCCATCGAAGAGGCACTAGATCACATTTTGTGCGATCACAATAATTATACAGTGTGTCTTACTTCCGATGGAAGCACCTTCTGTATCTTTCGTAATTGTTGTGGGATTTTGAAACTTGTAGGAACGGGAGAAATACCACCTACACTTAATGATATAGGGTCATCTTCAGTGACATACACGTAACAGGGGTGCTTCCATCGGAAGTGAGACACAGAACTGTAGGTGTATGTATATTCAATAAATAGTCTTGTACCGTATTCTTCTAATTTGAATTTTTTCGGGTTCACAACATTCTTATTGTGGTGGTTACCATAGATTTTCATAAATCCTTCTTCACATTCATGACTTGCAGCATCATCGAATATTTTCTGAAACTAATTGTCAGTTCGATGATAAACTGAATATCTACTATAAGAATCTGAAAATTGATAATTTCTTCAAGTCGTATGAATATTATATTAATGAATAAATGACGACATGAACAAGTATCAATATATTATATACTGTCTGTAAGTTTTTCGAGGAGGTGGTACATTCCTTTTCCAGCTTTTCGTGGGATTTTCTCTCCTCTTTTGATTTCCAGTGTCAAAACCAACAGCATATTGAAAAAGTTTTGTGAAAAGAAAAATATTTTAATTGTGTTTAGAACGGGAGCAGATTCGTTCCCGACACGTCCACCAAGATAGGTAGGTAGAGGTTTTATTCCTATTGAACATTCATTTTTAGCTGAAAAATGAATGTACCACCTCCTCGGAGAACTTACAGACCTATTGAACATATTTGTATTTCTAAATTTTTCGAAAACAAGGTGTCACTGACAAATAGAGAATTTCTCTTTTAGGTATCTAATGGTTTGATTTCAAGCGCAGTGACATTTTGGGACAGATCACAAAATCTGTCCTTACTACAAATATATTGAAATTATTTTTACAACTTATAATCTATTTTTTAGAAACGAGGAGAGAAAATTCCACAAAAAGCTGGAAAATGTATCAATATATTATTTGAATACTTACTCTTGATAATATTTCGAACTCAAAAATAATTTTCAATAAAAACATCCAAAGCACCTTCAAAGTCCTTCTGAATTCAATGTGAAATTTGTGAATCTCATATATCTCGACAACCGTTAGTAGTAGTAGGGATTACTAGCAATACATACATATATAAAATCACTAGAATTCACTTTACCCGACAGGGGCAAATTCTATAGGGTGTTCCGTTTGAAAATTCACAATGGATGCCCATAATTTTTGGTCGAATGTTCAAATGCTCTTCTGTTCTAACATAAAATCTGAAGGAAAATCTGATGAAAGTGGACATTCATTCGTGGCAAAAAATAATATCTATACATAAGAACGTTGAGGGGAAAGGGTTCATCGATTTTATGTGCTGAAAATTACTTGTAGGAGGTTATAACTCTGATTTATCGTCTTCAGATGGGAAATGTTCGATTATAACCAATAATTCAATTATGCACTGAACCGCCCAGTAACACCAACAAGCACAAAATTCAATCTACGTCGAAAAAATATGAAGAGATGAAGGCGGAACTTCATAAAACAACTCTCAGGCATGCAATATAATGCGAAACACAAGTTCCAGAGATAATCTAGAATCTAGACAGCTGTGTTGCTCGTACCAGATTCAATTATGCGGTTATTTTTCACTACCGGAGAATGAAACGAAGGATCTACCCAATACTGTTCTCTATACAGGATGATTCCCTGACCTGATAATACACAGGATGTTTGTATCCCTTGTTCCTCTGTTCCCTAGGGAGGTGGGTACACTAGGTATACAAAAATTCATTCTTGACTTGTCTCTCTTGTGTTTCGATTTCATATTTGAGTATCGGAAATTCATCTCAGAAAACAGAGCATCTTGTAACAACTCTCGCGTTATCTCTCTCGGTATATTTTCACGGACGTAATCATGAATCACCCTGTATCATCCTCCAGCACATAGCACATAAACCACGTCCAGGATAAAAAGACCTAAAAATCAACTCATTCAGGTTGATGAGACACTGACGATCATCTATAATGAAAGACATTCGCAAAGTAACAACTCTCTGAGGTTACGGATGAGGGATAATTGGATCATCATGGTATCAATTTGGAGTTATCGGTGTAAAATCACGTACAATATGCAGGCAGCGATTTAGTGCCGGTGTGATACAAAACCAGTGACAGTTGACGACTCTTCTCTTCAGGCTGGGTGATGAATATAGTTCAGATACGTAAATCCAGGAAACACGTTACATCGCGAATGATATCTTCATGAGTATTACGTTCGTTTCTTTTTTTTTTTTCGTGTTATCAACAGATGAGAATGAGTCAAAAATGATTCAATGGACTTTTATGGCATGTAATCCAGCCTGACAACTTGGAACCAGACTAACCTGGTTTGCCCTCTCTTAGACAATCGCCACCAGGCTGTATAGGCTTCACCAACATCTAGAGAGTGAGACTTCTTGTTGCCCTGGGAAGTGTGCTCCAAATTCGTTCAGTAGAATTGGCGTTGTTGCCTACTAATCACTTTGAAGTAATCTATCGATAGGAAAAATAGTTCTCCCCTCAAACATTATTAACATCATCCTCCAGGAGTAAACCACAGTCAGCTCGAGGTCGGACTTAGCTCCACCAATCAGAATCACGACTGCGTTTAGATTTTTGTGAAATCTGAGGAATGTATACCATCAAAATCGGCATCCCAGGTTGATTCAGTCTCGAGTTAGAGATCCAATGTATTGATTAAGAATCCAGTCTTCGTTCGAGTCTTCGAAGTGTCATTAGTTTCTCTCCGTGTTATCAGACTGTTCCCAAGTTGTGAACAAGTGGTATAAAGTGGGCTAAAGTTGTTCGTTTTGCCGATACTCACCAGAGTTTCCAGATATTTTCATCCAGGGTGAACCAAATGGGTGAAATTAAAGCCCTCAATCCTTGCAGTTCCGAACCTTGGCACTCCAACAAGACCTTATTGGCAGTTTTGACCACTCTCATAAAACTGGCACTCACGGCAATCCTTATCTACTGAAGGTAGCCATTTCGGTTGACCGTCACGAAAATGGAGACGTTGTACCGTAGAATAACATAAATCTCTTGGAATATGGATACGCCACTGTCTACGGGAAAGATCGTGCTCCTCGTTATATCTCATCAAATTAATTACACCTATTTTCTTGAAATTTACACCGGTATCGAACAACGTGTAGCTTCGACACTCCATTATTTCGTCGAACTGACTGGTACGGAACCGCTGGCAAATTACTATGCGCGGCCTGTTGGCGTATTGCTTGATTGAATTCGGAATTTTCGCTAAGAGGTGACACACGGATCCGCTCCGGGGCCCTTCTTGATTCGATCTATATAACGGAACGAAGCCGCGTAGAGGCAGTACCACCATGATCAGTGGAGGTCAACGACTGTCTATTTTTACATCCATAACGTACGCGATTCAGACCAGTTACTGTTATTGATTACCATTGGATTGAATTATCAAGATAGTTCGAACCAATTATACTCGTCAGTCAATCGATCTGTCGAATACAAATGAAACTTTCTTTTTCAGACCTCTTTCCATGGCTTGTGGAGCACATTCACACTTATATAGATATAAGGTACAGGGTTTTCTTGTATATTTTTGCACTCCACCTACAGAGGTTGTATTTTTGAATTACTCATGATTTTTGATAACTTGATGCAATATATATTGCTATTTTATTATGAATATTCAAGCAATAGAAGGAACCCATTTTTGCAATGCTCCACTCAAACTTATGGAACAAGGAATTAACGGAAATTTGTTGCAAATGCTGTGAAAGAACAAACAAAGGACTACATTGCAGGAGTTAATTGAGATCTGCTAATACTAACAAATGATAATAGTTATAATAATGAATCATGAATAAAACTACAAAAATCACCAGAATACCTTCTTCCTGAAGAAACTAAATGTGTAGTGTATGAATTGGAACAAATCTCAAGAAAATTTTTAAGAAAAACAATTGAAAATGTTATACCACACGCTCTTCGAACTTCATTCGGATGGTGAGCAGATTTTTCAGATTTTAGCATCATTTTGCTCTTGCTTCTTAATTTCTTGTTTTCGTTCCATTCAATTTCATCATTGTTTTGTTCTTGCCTCCTGATTTTTATTTGTTCCTTTTATACTTCAGATGACATCAGAGAAGTGATGTATGAATCGTTCCAGAATTTTCTAGTATTGATTTAATTTTTGTGTTACCGCGTTCAAGTTGTTGATGCTATCAACACTTTCTGTGAGTTTTCAATGTTCATTGTATGGGTGCAATTATTTCTCTAACTGTATTACATTTCAATGTGAATTAGCAGCAGTCAGTCGTCTTGAAAATCTGGCCATTTCCACACTGCAAAGTACTTCTCGATAGGAATGTAGTGAATGTGAAATTTCATCTCACTTCATCATCTTCACCTGCACATCTATGTATTACATAAAATCGATTGCGCTGGCTCATTTGCAACAAAGTTTAATTCATTAGCCTTATTTCAACTTCGGAGCTGTTCCCAAGTCATCAACTATTGTGAGAAACCACACAATAAACCGACTCCACAAGACCATATAATCATAATACCAACAGCAGATTGTTTCAGGCAACGTTTGCAGAAGTCAATTTGCAATTAGACACGTACAGAGCCATTAACTCTATACGTCAGAATCATACCGTACATTCTACCGATAGTACAGCAAATAAAATGCTAGTCGCACTAGTCGAAAGTCGAAAAAGTGCAAGATCTTCATTTGGTATCTGATCAAAAATGTCGACGTCACAGGAAAACTGTAGTGATGAAGATATATTCTTATCAAGGCACGGAACATTTCTTGGTTGTATTCTTGAAAATGAATGAAAAACTAGTTTATCTACAAACATCATTGAGATTTGGGAAGTGTCACATTACACTCCTCAACCTCCCAACCTCACTTCTTGTCCTCATTTCCGACTTTATCTGACATTTATTGACTTTACTCGATCATTCTGAGAAAACCGCGTTCTTGGTAATTTGTCATTGAATGTAATATTTTAGGTATAATCAGAATGAAACAGAAATTTATTAATTTCAATTGAAATATGATTGTTGTGAATAATATAGTATACAAACCTCATCACATCTAACACAGCTAACTAATACAGGAATGAATCTCTTCCCACCTCGTTGTGTAATATACTAATTCATGTGTTCGAGACAAGGAATTTGAAGGTTAGGTCTCGTCATGAGGTGAGAGCACTGAGATTCATCTGAAGACGAAATAGTGCATAGAACAATCATATTCTTGCTCTTACAGTGTTCGTTCCAAGTTTCATCTGTGGGTTGCCTGTCGCTGGCCGTGACTCCGTCTTCTCCATTTTCGATGATAAATTTCATCGTTAATACAGGCATTTAATCTTCCACATTGGCCGACCCACCATCGCTTCAAGATTCGACCTGCTTTGCAGTCGGCTTCGGTCCCACAAAAAAAATTAATCACACCATACTCAACTTACACACCAATTTCAGATCAAATATGAGACGCTTTAACGTCATAACGAGATAAAAATCGAGAACACCTCGCAATTACACCGTATATGTGAGGAATTGATTATAACTTTTCGCTGGATACATCGATATCCGACACTTCTCCATTTGATTTATGCCTCTTCTATGGTAATGTTGTATATTTTAGGTAAAAGGCCTGTTCGATGGGATGATATTAATCAGGGTGTTCAGGCAAACCTTGTGTGTGACCCGACAATCGCCTACGATCAGTTTTCGAAAATTGGATTTTAATAAGGTGATATCTAGGCGGAGGCGGAACCTGAGGTAACGTATCTCCTTCGAAATGAAATCATGTAAGGAGTACATAGAAAGGATATACTTTGCCTTACTATAACTACGACAGATCGAGGACTGGACCACTGTATGAAAGAATGAAAGTTTGAAATCACTCACCCTGCAGTATCCGAAGCGATGTTGAAGAAATTGCACAAACATGTCTATCAACATTCATTACTGGAAAATATATGTTTGCACTGTTCCAATGAATTTATCTTTCTATATAACTATCTCCAGAACATCTCCATGTAAACTGCAATAATGCATGAATAGTATCAATTACAATGTATAAAAATACACAGCACTTGGACATTGTATATGTACGGCAAATTAATCCACAGTAAGGAATTTCCAAAGCTGACACCAGTTCTCTCAAGGATGTTTGCAGTTTCATACAAGCTTCTTGTGTTTCATTCTACTGGGTATCGGCTAGAATCCAACCCTTTCCAATCAACTACGGACCGATCGCATCACTATTCGTGAATGCTGAAGTGAAATGAATAGGAAAAATACAAAATGGAAATGGAATGAAATAATCAACAATCGACAAAATGGTTTCCTCACCAAAAATCACCACGAGATCTACTCGCCTATACGTGACATATATGTGGCAGGTTCCAAGAGAGCTGTGTCATTGGATACCTGCAAAATATTCGACCGAGTTTGGTACCAAGACTTTCTATCAAATCTTCCGTCATATGGTTGCCAACTCCAATTCTTCTTCTACTTCGCAAGAAGATAATTCTATGTGGTGGTAGTCGGAGTCTCATCTAATACAATGATGAGCATTGCTGATGTTCCATGAGGAACTGTTTTGCCTGACGCTAAGTACTATATGTTTCACATCATCAACTATCTGTTCAATAGATAGGAATATAGATAAATACATACATAGATAGATAGATATCGATAGCTTTGCAGATGATACACTTCATAGCCTGATTTTCTAGAGCCCAAATATGATTTCATGATGTAAGATGTGCAAGATGGAGACAGGTCGATACGTTTAAATGAAGATCTCCCAAGAATTTTGATATGGCAATAGTGAAATTGATATAGTGCGATGCAACAAAATCTTAAGCTTCTATCTCCACCAGGAAAAGGGATTATACAATAATGCTCCATATGATGGTGTCAGGTACCACTATTCTCATGAAGAAGTCGATATCTGTGCTTGCTACTCCTTCTCTCATGAAAGGTCCATGGTCCATGGTCCAAGGTCCATGGCGAGAACTGATTCACAGATATTTGGATTTTCGTTCCATATAAAGAGACACTTCAAACCCCTGTAGCTCCTAGTTGTGACGAGACCAGTGCATTATAAAAATGAGTGATATTCTACGTTCCAGAAATGATTTCTGAATAACATTCGATGGAGGCATTCGATGACAATCGTGGTTGAAAAAAATCATCGAACATTCAACAATGCTATTATTGACTGAAGAAGGGAATTGCAAAATATTTCTATCTCGATCGAATTCCCACAGCGGTTTATCAATCAATAGTAACATGTGAGAGGAATCCAGAAACTTCATAAACCACGCAAAGTGTTACACTTTTCACCAGATTTCCTGAAAATGACGTGACTGTCGATCATTACATCACCGACAATAATTCCATAAATGAATTCCCAAATGACACGGTTGCAACCAAGAAAAAAGTTAATGCAATGTAAAGACAAGATTAAAGATCCCTATCAGTAAAACTTATAAGTTAAACTTTAATAAGAAAACAGTCTGGGCCTTATTAATAGTCTGCGAAGTTAGAGACCGTGTTTTTAGTGCCTTCGAGCACGAAAAACCGCTGTTTGTTACAATATCCTGAGACAGGAAAGGGAGTTCGAGTCAGACGTCGAAAAAATCGCAGTAAAATCATGCAATAATACTGGAGATGCATTGGCTCCGTGGGAAACCCCGAAGCATACTCAAATCATGAGTTTATTGAACTCCTCAGCTATCAGATTATACAAAACCAATCATAGCTGAGTGAATCTGAGTGAAAAAGCTGGTTAATTTTGCATTTTATCATGGAAATAGTACATGTACAGTAGTAAAAGTTTCAGTTGTTCACATCTTATGTTTAACAGGTGTACTTGTATGTACTATATTGAGGAATTAAACATTCCCGAAAGCTCGGCTTATTAACGAAGTACTCAAAAAACTCATTCCAGTATGTCATCATATACAGGGTCGCTGATATGTAAGGAAACGGTCGATTATTTCCTGAAGTAAGATAGCTAGCGAAAAATGTTAAGATACAAAAGTTGTAGGGTTTTTCAAAATCCATTAAGCTAATGAAAAATTAAGTATACAGGATGAGTCAAAAAGTCAGGACGAAACAAAGTTGCTTTTTCTCTAATGGGACACCCTGTATATTATTCCACATTTCAATTCTGCTCGAAATTCTGAACAAAATTGATGAAATTTCCTAAATTCAACCGATTTCGAGATATCGAATTTTGAAAATAACTTACAATAAATTATCCAAAAATGTTAGTCCATTAAGTTCATAGTCCATCAAGTTACCTTTGAAAGTTTCCAGCTCCATAACAACGCCACGTCGTTCTTTTGTCTAACAGTGATGATCTTGACAACACATGTCAAAAATACATTTAGTGTAAATAAGTTTCGCGCGAAAATGGCACGTTTAACTAATACTGAGCGTATTGAAATTTTAATGATCATAGGATTCGGTGATAGAAGACGAAGTTGTGACCAAGTAGTGAATAACTATTGTTTTCATAAAATTTTAAATATCCTGGACATTCATTAAAAAATACATTTTATTGTTTTAATTGCATTTTAATCAACCCTGAACAATTATGCGTTTTTTATTTTCTGTAAAAAAATTATAATTAAATTGTAATCATAATATCCACATACTCCACCTTTTGTGACTCTCATAATAAATATGCATCATTTCGTGCTTTTTCTTTAATAAATTTGAGAGTAGTGAAAAGTTATTTTCAAAATTCGATATCTCGAAATCGGTTGAATTTAGGAAATTTCATCAATTTTGTTCAGAATTTCGAGCAGAATTGAAATGTGGAATAATATACAGGGTGTCCCATTAGAGAAAAAGCAACTTTGTTTCGTCCTGACTTTTTGACTCATCCTGTATACTTAATTTTTCATTAGCTTAATGGATTTTGAAAAACCCTACAACTTTTGTATCCTAACATTTTTCGCTAGCTATCTTACTTTAGGAAATAATCGACCGTTTCCATACATATCAGCGACCCTGTATAACAGATAAAGAATACCAATTGAAGAAATGAATCCATTACAATTGATTCATATTTTGAACTCCTTCATACAACTGAAAAGAGGGCTTCTGCGGCGTTATGAGTCGTAACGCCCTAGGACATTATGAGAGTATTTATTACAACCGTATCCAAGGTATTATAAACGAAAATATACAGGTGGAAAATGAAAAATTTCAAGACACGTCATTTTATATTTGTCGTTGTTGTCATTCGAATGATATGTGTGTGAATAGATACATTTCAGTGATCATAATCATTTCAAATTGTTGGATTTTCAAATTATAGCTCATTATCCTCAGTTTATTCAGTGTAGCCTCCGAACTGGATAGAGTTTGTCAATGCAATTAGGACAAACAATATCAGTGATCTGAATAGATGGAAAACTAAAACAATTCATTATATTCATGATCATTCTCACTACAAAGCGGCCCAGGATAATTGTGCTAATTTCTTGAGAAACAAATGACACCATCAGTAATGTGTTTGATATGCAGGAATTTTTCGAAACAACATACCTTCTGTGTACCCTAGGCATTAGGTTTAATGATATTAATGATGAAACAAAAGAAACTTGTGATGGTCTAATTGGATGTGCGCAAATTTTTCCGATTTTGTTTTACATATTACAAAATTATCATGACATGATCGATAATCGTAGATCCTTTCGGTTTCATGAAGGATTGAACAGTATTCGTGTGCCTACTACTTCGAACCATCATTTTATACTCCTCCAAGGTGGTCCAATGAAAACCAAACAAGGTATGCATTTTACTGAGTGATCAAGGAACTGACACTGGAATAAATGATTGTTTGTTTAATGCTGGATAGGACAGGTTTTGAAAAAAAACTCATAAGGCACTTCTTAGATGAACATCGTTCTAATTACAAAATGAAAAATAGTGATGGAAGGGAAAAAAGCGTTACTTTCCGTCACTAGCCGATTATTTTCATTGACGTGTTTTCTCGAGAACTACTGCATTGAATTCCAAGAACAGGGAAGCGTTGGTAAGAGATTTCGATTACCTTCAAAATGATTTGTCACTCCACCCCTCATCTCATTCGAGATTCAAGTGTTGGAGCTCACCCCTCCGAGGGGTTTGAAGTGAAAAAGTTGAAAACATGCGCGAAATATTTCTCCATCGAAATAAAAATCGACCGGTGCGAGCGTTTTTTTTTTCTGAGAACAATAACTATGTCAAATCGGCCTTGTTTCGTTTTCATTGGGCCACCCAGTATGGAATAAATAGCGACAGCCCAAGCACAGAAACCTAGCGTATTCGGTGACTAATGTGTGAAATAACTGAGTCCATATTATAGAAACGAACCAGATTGTTTCTGCCTTTCAAGAAGTATGACTGCATTCACTGCAAACTAGTATTCCTGAACACGTAGTGATAAAGCTTCAGAAGCAGAATCAATTAAATACTTTTGAAACATCACAAAATACTATTGCGACAACCTCACCACTATTGATGTCTTCATATACATCATACATGAAGGAAGAAAAGACATCATCTGTGCTTTTATTCTGCTGGAATTCAAACTGCAAAATTGCAAAGTGCAAAATTCCAATAATGCGACTATTTGCCTATAATTTCCGCGATTATCGGGATGATCCCAATGTTTCTTGCCTTGTTTCCTTAGTTATTATTATTATTATGACCCAGACAACTTGTTCTCTGGTGCTATAGTAACTGTGCGAAGATCACATTCTGAGGATAACGTACTCTACATTATTCATAATCAATTCTTCGTCCCGGCTTCTCATCAAGAGTTGTTATAGATTGTTGATAACCGACTTCAAAAACACCCTTTTCAACGATCTGCCAGTGGCGGCACATATGAGAGTGACCGAAGTCGAACACAATATTATACAGATCATTTCAAACTCTCTCACCATTCTAGTGAACTAGTAAGGTTGATCGAATTAGAGAAAACTTTGGGTTCTGAAGTCG
The DNA here is from genome assembly GCA_963576655.1 of Gastrophysa polygoni. Classification (NCBI taxonomy): domain Eukaryota; kingdom Metazoa; phylum Arthropoda; class Insecta; order Coleoptera; family Chrysomelidae; genus Gastrophysa; species Gastrophysa polygoni. The sequence continues at coordinate 2,265,432 of OY755082.1, read as the reverse complement.
ATGACGAAATCTGAGGAAAAAACTTTGATCTTCAAATATGACCAAACAAATTGAAAACCAAGTTTTTCAGCGATATAGAATATAGCGTTATCAATAATTTGATCAATACATAATAATAATATCATTCGAAAGCAATCTGAAATTTTGATCGAATGGTAAAATGATTCTCAGGGTGTCCCATTTGAAAAAATTAAAGTTATGTGTTGATATGTCGGAAACTATGGTATTCATAATTTAACTTTTCTCTAGTTAGCGTCATTGTTTTTTTTTTCTCACCAAAATCAAGCTCTGGACTCCCCGGTCGGTTTTCGCATCGAACTAATAGTTCCAGAGGAATCCCCTTATACCATCGGATCTGGCCCACCCTGTACATGTTGGGACCTTGTCCATCGGACCATCTTGAGCTCTCTGGGTGCGATGCTCGACTGTTATTCACACCGCCACCTCTCTTGCCGCCCACATTATAGAGTGAAAGATGGGGTTCGATTAAATATTTGATCACAGTTATTAATTTGGATATAAACAAAATCGTGAGCGCTGTGGCCGTATCAGAGATCGGTTTGAGAAGAAATTACCTTTACACCGCAAAGAAGGATTCGAGGAACAAACGACCTGAAGGTGTTCTCGAATTTGAGTTACTCACATTGTAGATGATACCATATTCGTACGTATGATTTTCTGATATGATTGTTCAGTATTTATATAGTGGAAAGAGAGTTGGAAATATTCCTTCCTACAATCACCCAAGAAAACAGCGCTTCCAACATTGTTTAATTATATAGAAAGTAGCCCATCACACTATGGTAACAGGAAAGTAAAACTCACTAGTGTGGAAATGTTGGAAAAAAGCACGGTTGCAGTGATCGATGAATGTATATTTCACCTGGAAGTTTTCTTGCTGGTATCATCACAAGGTACTTACATTCTAGATTGATCCTACTTCATACCCTCTCGGGAAAAAAATTCAATTCACTACCTTCGTTCCTTTTGCGAGATGCTTCTGGTAATGTGACCATCATCTCCTCCCTTTCATCAATTCACTTTATTATTCAAGGAGAAAAGGTTAAAAATGACAATGAAAAACAACGAAACAACAATGACTCGGTTGAGTGAAGTTGGTTACCAAAGATTTGTAGCTGGAATATCCAGAATTCATTGGCGTACACATTTATTTTCACAAAATCGACCTCGATAACTAACAAAAGGCTCTGGTTCCTGACTATACTGTATCTTGGAATGCGTGGTAGCTGTCTACGATGAGCGATATAATTTTCAAATTCGAGTAGACGTATTTTGTGAAATTTCAATGGATGACAATGGACATGGGTGAAACTTGGAATAATAATGATTCAAATATTCATTGTAGTAAGATTATAAGTGTGTACATTCAATCTTCGCAGGGATGTCGAATTCAAGAATTGGAAAATTCTCCAATATAACATAATCTGCCATCACATGGAACAGCCTGAACATTTTCATTTTAAGACAACAAATGGTGAATTTGATTATACGGAAGAATCTTTAATTTTGCTCCTGGAAACCATGACTTATCTAACAAATACGACGACACCCAGTATAGTAGGGTGAGTAGTCGAATTTCAGGCCGATGCCGTAGGCTGGGATAGTGGTTATCAACTATTACATCTAAAGATTTTTTCACCAAATAACCTGAACGCTATCTCGATTTAGTATAAATTAAAAGAAAAATACTTGTTACCAATTACGCTAGTATGTTTTTGTAGCAAATAACCTGAGGGATCATTCTCACACATAACGATCTCCGACAATAAAGTACCTTTAATTACACAGTCTCGTTTCGTATTTAATATTTCAACAAACGCAATAACAATAAAACCCGCATTTCCAGACTGACATTACGATAATTACGAAGTTGTTATCGGGCTGTATGACATATGTTAAAGTTGTGATTTAGATCGAAAGTTGAATAAATAATCCTCGATCGGCAATAGGCAGGTCCAATACAATAGCATGTTGTACAATGAGCAAGGAAAAATAAGTGCCAATTATTCAATCTCATACGAGTCAATAATGAACATTCTTCGCTAGTTCCACAGCTATAATATAAAATAGCGAAATGATTTCGAAACAAAAATAACTCGAAATTCAATAGTATGTGCGACTATGAAATACCCAGTTCCTGCACGGGTTGTGAGCTATATTTTTTTGATGACCTACCTGAAAAAAAAATCATGGTGAATTCAAAATATATTTGAATCAACCCAAAATACGACTCAGAAAAATTTTCCCAGTTTCAAAACCATCACGCGTACTTCAAACGTCTTGCCAATAATACCAAATTGATTCACTGAATTCACTATAAATATCAATATAATCAATCGATCATCATGGAATCCATTCATTTGAGATTACACCAGATTTCAGAAAGTTGTTCATATTTCAATCGAGTGGCAAATATTTTTGGTCAACTCCAAACTGAAGATACCATATCGCCTGAAAATCAACTTCTGTTTATACTCTGATCTGTACCTACTAAAAACGTACCTACTAAAAATGTGACTAAACTTTTGTTTTTTGCATACATATTCGTGTAGGCGCAGTAGATTGAAACATACAAGGATCATTTTACCACCACTTGCATTGAGAAGTATGCCATCTTGATAGAAAATCTAAATGGTCTGGAATATTCAATAGTTTTGGCATGACGTATCATTTCATAATACAAGTGAAATCTTTACAGCGTCTCCTTTCAATCAACACCAACACGACAGGAAAACCTTGAAAGTTTCAACTTTACCGTTCTATCCATGAACTGTGCTTGAATTCGACTGGTTTACGGGTGATGAACCAAGCATGTATATTGAGAACATCATGAGAACTGTGGAACATGACATCATCGTATCAGAAATTGTGTGATCTGCCTTCCTAGTGAAGATGAATGCTAGAGTTTTTGTTGCATTGAACTTCAGATCCCCATTTCAAAGTTATTGCCAGAGTATCGACTTGCCTCCACAGGTCCTACTTGCACCTCTAGCCTCATTGGATGAAATTTCATGGGAGAGATTTTCAGCTTCTCGAGTCTCAATAACAATTCGAAGTTCTTCAACAGGAAGGATTCAATCAACACTATTCCAGTGACTGCAGTGACTGCAATTCGACTGGACTATGACTGTAGCCAGGCCGACTCGAAGAAATCGCTCTGTGGGAGGTGTTTAAACATGTGTTCAAATGAAATCTTATTGTTTTCCGCCAAGCACGCCTCTGAGCCAACGGGGGCCCTTTCCTTTCGAACTATCAGAGACACATCCGGTCGGTCTCTAGGACGGATGCATTTCGATCACCTTCATTCACAGTGTATACAGGTTGTATCACTGGATACCGAGTTTGGCACCAAGGCGAAACTATCTTCCAGCAAAACTTCCGTCATATTTTTCCTCCTCCTCTTCTCACACAATGACTATCCATGATGGTGCTCCTCAAGGATCTTTCTCGGCACCCTGAGTTAACGATCCATCAAATGTCTTGCTTCCACTCTCATGCTCATGAATATATGACAACAACTTTGAAATGAGGATCTTCTTATCCCGTAGTGTTCGACGAACTCTCAAGCTTGTATCTTCACCTGGAAGTCGGTACCACTATTCCTATTTGTTCGAAAAAGTTGTTTTCTCTGTCTGAAAGCTTCCGTTGATGATGAAAAATCTGAATTTATACCAAGTTATAGCGTCCATGAGACAGACTGTGAAGAAATATTGAATGAAGAAGAGAGAGAGAAGTGAAAGAAGGAAAGTGTTAGGTAAATTTATTTAGGTAGCAAGGTATACCTATATATCTAGAAGTATTTCATAGTTAACCTTCATTAGTGTATCTTTATCGCAGAGAGCTTAGGGAAAATGGTTAGCCAATTTGCTGACAATGTAAATTTTAAATATGAATAAAATAATTGAACGAATCAGATATCGCAACGTAAGTGCCATAGTCATGATTGTGGTGAGTAACTACTGGAAAGTGGTATTGAAAAATTCATCCAGGTTATAGAAAACATGTTGGTGTAGTATTTTTTTTTAAATTGATCTTGAATTTATTCATAGAGAATCCTCTCAATGCTTCCGGAAGGTGATTATTAATATTCATGTATACAGGGGTCCCTTACGAGTTCTATTGAGTCTGTAATTTGGTGGGATAATAGACTGGTTTCTCGTTGGGTATGAATGCATATCAGCTGGGCGCAACAGGGAACCTCTATTTTTGTGGATTGAAAGCGAAACTTTGTGGATATGTAAAGTGGTTAAGGTGAATATTTTTATAGTTTGCGAAATAATTCCTGCATGAATCTCTATACCTCAGATTGAATCGCACGTTTCTGTATAACGAAGGTAGATACTGATTCAACAGAAGTGCCCCAAAACTCAATACCAAACTGTAAAAGACTGCGGAAGTAGGCATAATAAACTATTTTGGCGACGTTATTATTTGTATTCATTCTTATGGTTCGAATGGCGAATATAGCTTCGCTCAATTTCGTGTTCAATTGTTTCATGTGTTCAAACCAATTCAGATTACTATCGATGGTTAGTCCTAAAAATTTTGTATAATCTGATAATAGTGATTGAACATGGAACATTTGAATTGCAGTAGTGATAGAACCGATGTACCAAATTCAATCATGTATGTGATGAGTCTGAAGAAAATTTGAGATTTCAGTTGAGGCACACATCCATCTATACTATATCTCTGATTGGAGCCTCGCTGTGATTCTTATTCTCCTTCGTTTCTCATATGCGGCACTGAAAAAAAGTCCTCCCACATTATCCTCTTCCCCTTCCGAATCAGCCACGTACCTGTAACGAGTATCAGAAATAATTAAAGGTAGAGGGCATCTTAGTTACTACCCGTTGGTTATAGTATACGCTCGACACGTGATGCGGGATATATGTTGCACGTGCGAAATAATAGGATACGCCGTACCTTTATTATGTCGTAAGAGAATCATTCAGGTTTTGTAATGATCATAATGAATCGGGTATGGGGTGTGGGGATCAGAGGGGGGTTCGGATGCCAATGAAATTATTCAGTCTCGGTTCATCCCAAGGAGATGATCGATAACTAATTCATACCAGCTAGTTCATCACTGCTATATTTTCTTCGTTGGGATTTGCATTATCGAAGAAGTTCACTAAGTCATTTCGACCCAGTTGCGAATTGAAATCACCATTCGGAGACTGTGGTTGAAATCTCAAATACAAAATAAATAAATACCCAGAAAACCACAACGATATTTAGAAAAATCTCTCTCACTCTCAATGGTAGTGTCTGGAGAATATCTTGAATGATACTAAGGAGTCGCTAATCATTTTCACTTTTCCGGTCTACTGAGGATGGCAGCTTAGTTGCCGAAATACGTATTTGGATTTTTCTGAATATTGTTGTGGTTTTTTGTGTATTCATTCATTTTGTATTCCAGTTATATAACACTTTCTACTGATGAATATTCTCTTATATCTGTTGATAACACGAAAAAAAACCGTAATTTTCTCCAGGCAAAAAAGTCTGTGAGTTCTAGGTAGAAAACTTCGCCGTCCTCTTGATGAATGATGTTCGGTAGAGAGAGATCCAACTGGTCTCGAGCCTGATAATATAATATTACAGACTGAATGATAATCAGATAATGATATCATCAGTTTTTGCACTTATTTTCATCTAGTATTTCTGCCTTGGGCAATGAAATTTGGAGGAACCTCTTTGGAGGTGCCTCTTTGTGGTCTTTCTTCACCTCCTACTGCATTGGTATTTTCGCTTTTAGAAGATGACTTCAACAACAGATCTTGGGAAGAGTCCTATGTAATTTGGTTAGACGAGTGATTTTTCAATGTCTTCGTCTTCATTTCCTGATGCTATTTCGAGTTTGAGTCTTATCGAGTCTTTCTGTAGTGTTCGAAGAATTGTGTAGTTTAATCTGTTTAATAGTTTTAGTGTTCAATAGTTAACTGAATCGCTGAGCTAGTATATTTTTACTATCAGTAGTTGAAAATATCTGGAATTCAATGAATTATGACAACATCCTTATTCCACACAAATAACATTGGTATTTTCCATATCATCTATCGTTAATAAATGTACCATCTATGAAAAAGATTCTATTCCTTGTTAATAAAGTCTCATTCTAGGGTTACAAATAACATCTATCTGCCATATCTGGTATGCTATTCATCGAATATTGTAGTAATAGTAAGGCCAATTGTTGTAGAACCATGGCGAGTTATAGAAGCTCAGATTCTTGATGATGACCATTAAGACTAGGTGATTTTCTTAACCAAGGCTTTCACCACAATAACCTGAGAAATCAACTGAACTGTTCATTCGAGACGAATAGTAATGAATTGCCACAGTAACATAACCTAGCCGTATAATTATAGTAACCTATTCTTTATTTTGAACCATTATCAATTTTATTGAAACCTCTTCACGGATTCTCAGTCAACCATACTTTTTATGAAGATATATCAATTCAATAGATTCAAGATATAAGTTTTTTCAGAATACAGGTCGCTCTGTAGGTATAATCTCTCACATTATTATCACGTTTACTTACGTATACGTACCTTGTTCTCGATGAAATCAATGTCTCCCCCCGTGAAATATCGCTGAACAAATAATATCCACCCATAATAACTCATTTCTCTCATTAAATCGTACATTTGGAGCCTGCCCAATCAGCATAGATATTGGCCGTTGCACAATAAATACTTCTCCTGGTGATTTTCAATTGGAATGCCTTGCTCGGGCTGCGTGTGGCTCCATAAATAAGTCGGAGAGGTGGGCAAAACGCACCTATTATAGAATAAATAAATAATTAAATAAATAACTGCTTGTTAGCGAAGTGTGTGGTTCGAGAACTGGCGAGATGAAGAAACAAGGGCGTATCTCGAGACTCTTCGTGACGGGTATCAACAAGGAAATCACAGATTGTCAACAGTATCATCAGCTATTTCATCTGAGCCAAAATTCTTTCTGTATTATTCTATAACTTCAAAAATCCTGATGATAATCTATTTTGCATTTTGCAGGCTTTTTCACTCTGCCCCTATATATCTAGCAGCACTTGATTTCCCCTGACCCAACTAATATTCTACAACTTCCCAGTCATATTTCAGAAAGCATCAATCGAATTACATATTCATATTTCAGTTAGTATCAGTTGAATTTTTGAAGTGTGACTTGACTTTCGAAAGACATCGAGCATTTCAAAATAGTCGGATTTCGAATACTGTCAGCACATCAAAAACTGTCCTTGCATGATTATCCAATACTGAATCGAACAGAACCATGAACATTGATTTATGGATCACATATTTATAATGCGATTTGAAATTTTTTTGACGTCCTCATAAATTCAAATCACCATTATTAATCTATTTATAACGTCATCTGCGATATAATTGACTATTTCGAATTCAAATGATGGTTTCTGAAATCAAACTGATTATTCTGAAATACAAGTTAATGACCTTTCTGTGACTCTTCTGAAATCGAACTGATACTTACTGAAATTTCACTCATCATTGTGAAATACGGTCCTTCCTGAAATTAAGAGCACTCTCCTGAAACACAATTCATACTTTCCGGAATATGGCCATTCTGGAATCCATATGACGCTCTGAAAACTAGTAAAATGAGTAGTTCTAGTGTTCTTTTTCTGACTTCCGCAACCGATTCTTTCGTAATGCACAGTTCAGCCGGTTTCATTTCCGAAAACAAATTCAACCAACATTCTCAAGATTTCCTCTCCATTCATGATTTGAAGCTCGTATACTTCCAACTATACTAAGGAAAGTTGCAGGTTCATTGTGCGTTTTCTGGAATTATCAGAATCAGCCAAGAAGAATCATCGTTACTCTATTTTGAAAACGGCATTTATAATTGTCAGATGAACTTAAACTGGATGCTTGTTTTCTCACTAGAAATCTTTCCATTTATTTTCTCCGCAATTAAATCGGATATAAAAAATTTTACATGTTCTGGAAAAAAAATTATCTATCGAGTCATTGACATTGAACACAAAAATGGATTTGACAATGAAAATGAAAATATCGTGAATCATTAGGAAGAAATGACTCGTGAATTATGTTTGGATTGTCCAGAAATTATCAGAATTCCTCATATCATCAGATAATTCATTGGATTTTGATCGCATCGTTCTTAATTTTTGTTTATCCATCTGAATCTTTTATTTTTTTATGATATAATGATGATGATTATGAATTCGGGAGTTTTTTTGTGAATACGTAATTTGATTTCAACTTTTTATTGATGATGGTTTGGAACATTTCGAGAGTATTGATGGAATTGTTGTCCTCTGGAAAGATTACAGTCGTATCTTCATATAGTTCACATGGTTATCATATTGAACACAATACAGTAACTTCAATCAATTGATTTTCCTCGATGTATCCGGGATTTTTTCCTTCTCGTTCTCGAAAAAAAAATAGAAGTTATGATAATTATTTCAATATATTTGTAGTGAGGACAGATAAATATTCATATGATGGATCATTCGACTGAGGATGTGAGACAGGAGAATATTATTCACTCTATTCACTGAGTTTTGGACATGTTCTCAGAGTACCAATAATAGGTGATATCATCCTTTCAAGGATGCTCATATGTTTGTCCCATGTTCATTCTTCATCAATCCAGAATCCAAAGTATTTAGTGTATTTAGTTTATATATGACTTATGATTCCAGACAGATTCATCCTTGATAGAGAGATGTACCCTAAAATCATCCCATTGTAAAGTGGAATTCAGCATCGAAACGAAAAAATTCTTCGTGTAACGAAACCTCCATCACGGACCAATGTTATCAGCCCTCGGTTACGTCTATGAGTTGTGATGAAGAAGCGAGAACGGAAAGTGATAAATAAGGTGCCTAACAAGATGTTGTTAGTCAGAACGGGCACCCCCCGAGGTGAAGAACACAGCGATGGGCTGCCATAAACCGAAGCTCGAGCTTTTACACTTCTTTATGTTTTTTAATTGAATTACACAAGACATAAAATAATTAGTTTGGGGTTTGGTCGGACGGGACATTGATATGCAGCCGTTGAAATGACTGCTCTCGAAGGCAGCAGGATTTTGGTGTCGATTAATGAAACACTCTCAAAAGATGAACTCGATGAGATAAATAAACATTTGTCTGGATACAAAGAACATCTGAAAGTGCGTAGTCTATGGACCAGTTGCAGAAACCAACCATCATTGTCTTAATTTCCTTCTTGAAAGTTTGTGGATCCAAAACATCTGGAAGCCATCAACACTAGGCAGAGAGTTCCACAACTTTGCCTTTCAATTGATGAAGTACGCTTGCATGGTCTAGAGATTGACAATGTCTATGTATTTTTATTACAGTGAGATATACATCAATTTTCGATAATTTTCTTAAGAGTTCATCATGAATAGAATCTGGGAGCTTCACCGTATGTTTGGGAGCTGAACTTCAAACTTCACATGTTGGACCTCCAGTACAAATAGAATTCGTGCTTTGTAGAAGATAAGCAACTGCTGAGGAATGAAGTGCTTCTGCCCACTGAACAGAAAGCAAAGTTCAAGCAAGGCACTTCTGGCAATGGACCTCACATGATCGTCCCAAGAGAGGGCGCTGTTGGTGGCGACACCAAGCATGATGGACATTGACGACTTCATAGTAACAGTGGTACCTGACTTGGGAGCTGCCTTCCTGGTGAAGATACAAGCTTGAGTTTGTTCATTGAACTCTCCTGATTTCACAATTCTTGTCCGGTCCTCAATCAAAGCATCGACCTGTCTTCGTCTTGCACCTCTGGCCTATATATAGCAGGAGGTGGCATCAAGTGTACTTTGTAATGTATATCGTTGTTGTTGTAATGTATCGTTGATGTGGAGCAAAAACAAAGCTGGTGCCAAGACAGTGCAAATGCCAGTTAGTGCCTGTAGGAACATCAACATTCATGATAATTGTATGCGAGAAGACACTGACCACAATATATAGTGATCTATCAGCGAGGAAGCTCGATGGTGAATGAGATAGTTGGCGTAGCATACCTCATTACGAAAGTTCAGCTAAAATATATCGAATGCTACAACCAGACTTCTCATCATGAACTACATTGTTCATATTCTGATGAGCTATAAATTTTTAGTAGTAATATTCGATACCGTTCAAATCATCTTCCTCTCCTTCAAGAGGAGATCATTCAATTATACAACGATGTTCTCGCAGGAAGTATGGAAAGTATTATACTTTCTAAAACTATACCGGCAAGATCATTTATGTTTCAGCTTTTCATGGGATTCTCTCTCCTCGTTTCTAAAAAATAGAGTAGAAGTTATTGAAAATTATTGCAATATATTTGTAGTAGGGACAGATTTAGGATCTACCCCAAAATGTCACTGCGCTTGAAATTAAACCTTTAGATACCTAAAAGAGAAATTCTCTATCGGTCAGTGACACCTTGACAAAGTGACACTTCTCAGTGACACTTTTCAGTGTCAAAATCGAAAACATTGAAAAAATTTACAAAGAGAAAAATATTTTAATTGTTTTGAGAACGGGAGCAGATTCGTTCCCGAAACGTCCACAAAGATAAGTAGAGGTTTTTATTCTTATTAAATATATTTGTATTTCCAAAATTTTTTTCAAAAACAAGGTGTCACTGACCAATAGAGAATTTCTCTTTTAGGTATCTAAAGGTTTAATTTCAAGCGCAGTGACATTTTGGGACAGATCAAAAAATCTGTCCTTAGTACAAATATATTGCAATAATTTTTAATAACTTCTACTCTATTTTTTAGAAACGAGGAGAGAAAATCCCATGAAAAGCTGAAAAATGAATGTACCACCTCCTCGAAGAACTCACAGACAGTATTTAAGATCATTTATCTTTTGAAGATATCGAGTGTGAGTTTGCAATATCTAGTGAGGATTGTGGACAGACTGATATCGACAATGGTGCTCACAAAACCAATATGTAAAATGGTGGCTCACTAACAGGTGCAACTAGATGCAAAATATTGCTGATGGAAGAAAAGATTTGTAATCCTCACCTACTCGTTTAGTCTGAATTGAATAAACAGTGAGATTCCAATCAAATCAGTTAGGATGTTCTTCCATCTGTTGAATTATGCAGTATGTACTCGAATAGTCAGCTCTTATTCTTGAAAGGAGTCATTTAATTAATTCAACGCCAAACTATTATAGATCGCTGACGATACCGTGTATGATGAGTTTTTTAACAATATCATTGCTCGATCAGCCGGTAAATAGGGGGACTCTTATTTAACGACGCGTAAGCAGTAAAATTAACATTCCAGGTAAACGGACGACAAAAATTGGTCGAGAACGGCTGTCAGTATAGGTGGGTGGGCGGTCTGAATCGTCTTTTTAATTTGATCGTTGATGACAGGGTGAGGACCACTCTTGCGTATCGCTCGATTTCGGGAAATAACAGTCGATGCATGTGGAAAACAAATGTAGCGCGAAAAATTCAGTACCGCATAAGAGTATAACCAATGAAAAATTATATTCACCGTGAAATTTATATTACCTTCCTTGAATTTGATTATCATGACTTTTGATTATTGGTCTAACTCCTCGTTTTGTCATTTTCGTAATGGATTCATGAAAGCAATGTTGCTGTTATTTCCTCATTCTCATAAAGATAATAAACAATACTACTAAATAACTAAATAACTGGAATATTTCAGTTATGAAAATGAGGTCATGGTAAAGTTTATACAAATGTGTTAACGATATTGGTACCAGTAAATTTCATCGAATGATGATCGATATGGTTACAATACATCATGATATAACTAGAGGGTGCAGTTACTGTAGTTTATTAACTATAATAATACCATGTTACTGAATGGTGGGCTCACGAATGTCCGTGTCCTCTATACTGGGTGGCCCAATGAAAACGAAACAAGGTATGCATCCTACTGAAAGATCGAGGAACTGGCATTATAATAAATGACTCTTCGTGTAATGTTAGATAGGACAGGATTTGGAAAAAAACACTTCCCTTCCGAGAGATTTGAAGCGAGAAAGTTAAAAACATGGGCAAAATATTTCCCCCTCGAAATAAAAATGGCTTGGTTCGACCGTTTTTTGTTTCTGAGAAAGATAACTATGTCAAATCGGCCTCGTTTCGATTTCATTGGGTCACCCAGTATATACTTCGCTCACCTCTATATATTTATTATATAAAGAGACCTCACTAGAGTTGCGGAAAACGTTCATTAGGGATAGTATAAATTGAAGCAATAGGTTCTCGTTATGAGCAGACAACATCAATTTCAGATATACTCAGGTTCTGTTATGTTAAATAATACAATAGACGCTGTTCCATTACGAGAACGTACAGTTCGAATAAGGAAGTGTACTAATGAGGGCGAAGAATAATCAAGATGTTCCAACATCCGAGTGAAGCGAAAAATCAACCGTTATTCGATATGAGATATTCGACCGAAAAATGTCAACTTTTGTCGATTTTTCCAACTTACAGTGTAATCTTCGATTAGGTAATTTCTACTATTGAATAATTTCTTTTGATTATTTCAACGTGCTGGAAGAACCAGAAGAAAGAGCTTTGCAAAATGAAAATACAAGGAATACAATCAACTTCCATCCGGGACATCCATGATTCGTTCCATTTCAATGTTTTTGACGTTGAGTTAAGTTATCAAATGTATCGAAGAATATAAAAAACAGACACACCTCATGTTCTGATAGTTACTGTGAGTGTAACTGCACAAAAAATGTTTGTTGCGGAGTGTGGTTCAAAGATTCACGATGATGAGAGTTTCTACAATTTCATCGAAATCGAGATGTGGAGGAAACTCTTCACATGATCAACCCTCGTCACACGGTATAATCAATTCGTGTCATTCGCGATATTTCACAAAATAGTGCATTTCAAATGGAGAGAACTAATTTTGTAATTTCGTACAGAAGAAAATCATCAGTGATCATTCCAATTGACTGGTCAAAATCAAAGTTATGGATGTAAATATTTTCATCCATTTATCTAATTTCATTTCATCATTCGATAATGATTAATCAACGTTGTTGACTTTATTTTTGCACCAAATTGAATGCAGTCCGTCGAAGAAGACGAAAACCAGACACTAATATTCTGTTGGAACATTTGAATTCCCTTCAGGATAATATTGAACACATTAGGAGCAGAAACAACTCCCTGGTGGATTGTCTCTTATCTCGTGTTTGTGTTTTGGTGTACCCACTAAGCCTCGATGTTGTAATCCATTTCATCATCGATACATATCGTGAAGAGACTATACGGAGTCTCTTTCAGTGGCGGGACATCATGAGATGAAAAGGAATAACCAAGTGATGCCCTGCTATGCATCACAATAATTATTGATGACAAATAATTTCTTCATATATTTGGAATATAAGAAACATCTGCTGTACCCAGATTTTCATCATTATCATAGTTTGAGGACTGAATTTAGACTGAGAGAATCAGAACTTAGGCCTATATGTTGTTATTCTTGTGCAAACTGGTGAACAATCAAATCAATTTCCCAAGATTATTCAGACTAGTTGATATTTCATATCTCGACAGACCATATTAGACCAAGGCATATAATATTCTCCCAATCAAAAATCAGAACTACAATTCAGCAATTTATTTCAACAATTTAAATATGGTATGTGGTCTTCGTCATGTCAATATTAATATTTTCTGCTTAGCATATTATATTATGCAACTTTTTTGATAAAGCATCTATGAAACTGAATGTGGATTTGAATGAATTCCAAACTAAGAATAACTCTGTTTTGATGCCACATTGAATAACGAATAAATTATTCATAAATAATATAATATATAAATAATCTGTGAGTTCTCGAGGAGGTGGTACATTCCTTTTCCAGTTTTTTTGAAGAATTCATTCTGAAATTTTGCGAAGAGAAAATATTTTAATTGTGTTGAGAACGGGAGCAGATTCGTTCCCGAAACGTCTACCAAGATAAGTAGAGGTTTTATTCTTATTGAATGTATTTGTATTTCCAAATCTTTCGTAAACAAGGTGTCACTGACAAATAGAGAATTTCTCTTTCAGGTATCTAAAGGTTCAATTCCAAGCACAGTAACAGTGAATTTTTTATAACTTCTACTCTATTTTTCTAACGTTTCATCCCTCAAAAAAAAACAAAAAGCTGAAGAAGAAGAATAACTTCCATCAGTTGTGCGAACATTTTCGAGCGCGGCCACAGAAATATAAATTCACAGAACGACTGGTTGCTCTTTGACGTATGCGCTGTCGAGAACTATGGAAAAAATCAATTTCTCAGTTGAATTTCGGCCATCTTTCTTAGTTTCAATTTTGATATCAATTGTTTAATTTCGTGCATGGCCACCTACATTACATTTTATAATCTTAGTTTTAGATTTTCACAACTTAGATAGCAAACACAGAAAATTCTCAGTGAGCGCGAATACATCATGATTATTGGCAAATGAGGGATATTCGATATTTCGAAGTGAGGGAATAGGGTCCTCCGACGCCATTGGCATGACGTAGTAATATGACACCATGTAATTCGGTTTGCATATTCTAACAAAACAAATACACGGATCCAGTTACAGTTCGGAATGGAAGGAATTGTTATAACCTACAGTGTTGTCTTATCAGGTTACAAATTCCATCTCCTATCCATTGAATCAATTATTGCAGGAAATTGTTCAGCCCTCCTAATTCGATTGTCAAAAATGTAACTTGTTTGTTATGATCTTGATGTAGAAGGAGAAGATAGGCTAGAAGTATCAACGATAATCAAAGCAGATGAAGAGATCTTACTAATGACAGTCACTCATGAAATGCATACAGAATGGAAGAAGACCATTGAATCAGACTATGAGTAATAGAGAATGCAATTTCATGAATAGTTCATTCGAATGATGCTTCACAAGGGATCAGTAAATAATAATTTTCAAATGAAACAAATATTTCATGATGTGATATGTAATGAGTTCTGATCCACCCCAAAAATTTCTATTCAAAGTAGGCTATAAGTAAATTCAGGACAAGAAGAAAACAAATTATTGTTCAAACTCCTCGCAGAATGAAATTATTCTTATTAAATATATTTGTATTTCCAAAAATTTTTTCAAAAACAAGGTGTCACTGACCAATAGAGAATTTCTCTTTTAGGTATCTGAAGGTTTAATTTCAAGCGCAGTGACATTTTGGGGCAGATCCCAAATCTGTCCTTACTACAAATATATTGCAATAATTTTCAATAACTTCTACTCTATTTTCTAGAAACGAGGAGAGAAAATCTCATGAAAAGCTGAAAAATGAATGTACCACCTCCTCGAAGAACTTACAGACAGATATTATTCGTATTTCTTTTTTCCTTACCATGTGAAAGGAGATTTGGCTCGTCTGAAATATGATAAGTTCATGGGATAAGCTCATCAACATGATTGGTTTCTCACTCATATTATCAGATATAAGAAATATTTCTACTTCCTTCCCATGAAAAATAACAAAAAATATCAATATCATTTTTGATTTTCATCTTCTGTTGTAATCCTCTATATGAAATGTTTCAATGTGTTCCATTTTCTCATGCAGGAGTAGTTATGTAAATGAATTTGCGATGATTTGTTATTAGGTCAGAGTTGATAACTCTGTTGCTCAGAATTACTATTTTCTGTTGGTTCTCGAAAATAAAAAGAATTATCTATCAATATCATTCGTGACAGTCAATCATACGTTTCCTGAATTTTATTGTAGTTCATCAATTTATAGTTTCAATAGTTCCTTGACATTGATTGAGAAGTTCTAATTGCTTGTTTCGTTTCTACAGTCTGACTCGAAATTTGTAATCAGTGACCTCGAGTTACAATATACAGTTCTCAGACGCGCCATAAGTATGTATAATAGCGGTAGAAGTGCTAGATTTTGAAAATTATGATAGAAGATGATAACATGAATCGTGATTCTATCAAGGAAAAGTATGTGTTTGTAACTGATGATGAGTTTAACTTATTGTTTTCGGAGTTCAACGATCAGTTAATTTCGTTCGAGAGAAGACAAATCCATCTTGATGCTTGCTCCTTCGTGTTTGACTTGGAACACTTTATATTACTCGTTAGGCTACTTTGTTTTAATGAACGCCTTTGTTTGAGTCAATGATACGTGACTACGTGGTGTTTGTTGATGATTATCGCTTCAGGATTTTGTCTGAGAAAAAAACAAAAATAGTCATGAAAATGAGATTATTGATTAGTGTTTACTCAACATCTCAGTCAGTCATACGGTCAGTTTATATTCAGATCAGAGCTATTCGTCTAGTCGGTGAGACTACTCTCACGAATACATTGATCTCTCTAGAACATCGTAAAATGGTAGGCGATCACTCTGTTTCTTGTACATATTTCTAAAGTCGGTGCGATTCTACATAGCTAGACTAACTGGATGAGCTCAGGCTGGTCACCTCCACATTGTCTGGCTCCAACTTAGCTCTACCAAGCATTATTTATTGATAGAATGGCATCAAAGTTGTGGGATTTCCTGCCCAGTGACGTCGTTCCTTATGCTCACAACCTCCAAACTTCCCAGAAAAAAACCTTCCTTTTCGCAACATTGATATTCATCCAGAGGAGGATACTCTTTCAAAAATCAGGTCATCAGAAGAAGAGGCCAATTTTTTTACGGGTTGATTAGTCAACAAGAGGTGGTGAAGTTCTCGACAGGTGCGTCGAGGGATGTTTTTTTTTCGTGTAGCAGGTTCATTCCGGGATTTTTCAAATTATTCTTGCCCAGGAAACATCCATATTCTCAAAATATTTCGGAAGATTTTGGTCTCCGGGGTTCTCATTTCAAAATCATATAATATGAATTCGATGTTTCGGATAATAAGATATCTTGGTTATTTTATGAAGTATTATTCAAGTGTCGTGGAGAAAGTATAGTATTCTAATTGCAAATTATGGCGATCATTCACTTCATACGCGTGAATAATAGGCATCATAATACGCTCATTGAATAATATACCTACTATTACCTACTATACCTGTGTATTGCTATAAGTCGAAAGCCTGTAGTAGCACAAACATACTTTCTTATGTATTTTCTGATTGCCCACAATGCGAATAGCGATGATAATATGATTGATCATTCATGGATGAATGCAAATCATTCAAAAAGATTCTCAATTCGTTCGATGAATAGAATATAAAATCACTCATACATTTAATTGAATGAACATTAGGTACGTATTTATTACATGATTGAAATATCTGGTCTCCATATTTTTATCAGAAATAACACAAGGTCTCACAGAACCGGCTCGGAAAAATTCTTTTCCATGTGCCTATTGTGTTCATTATAATGCTCAGGTATTGATGCACTTCATTCAGTTGAAAAATTCATATCTAATGGAAATGTGTTATATTTATGTATACATGCTTATACATGAGATATCCTTCATGGACGTCATAAAATGAAAAAAAAACTGGTATCACGGGATATCGAACTCGAGTTCTCTCGATGCTGATGCCTCATTCACCACTCAGAATATCTCACTCGCTGAAGGATTTATATCCAAACAAGTATTCAGGGTGTCTAATGACGCTTCAGTAGCAACGATAAACAGAAAAATATACTGGCCAGTCCAGTGCTATATTCGACGTAGGGTACATATAAGTTCGGTGACGTATACATGTTAAATATCACATCAGTAATAACAACATATCGATGTGTACTTCAACGGATAAATTACATAATGAAGGTTCTCTACATACATTTGTATCAACGAAAAAATTGATGATCAACCTAATTTCGGAGGTAAACGTTGGAGTTCATTGGTCCGAACAGGATACCCCATGGATATCCATCGGATGTCCAAAAGAACGCTAATAGAAACCTCATTCACTATTATGTTACATTTAATTCGACTCTGCAAGCACTTGTTGACATCGAATGTCTATCGAATAGTCTACTGCTATTTTTTTGCCTCCATGATATATGTAAACAGATAAGAATACAAATTAATATGATCGCACTCATTGAACGCAAGGTCGCGAAATGTTGTGCAGTGCACTGATGACCATTATACAATAATCGAAAGAAAAACAGCTAGGTAAGTGATGCACTATGTTTACTCATCACAAAGATAATACATACTTTGTCATCATTCAACATCATTATTATCGATAGTTTTGGTACTCCAGAGTTGGAATTTTCACTAGAAATGTTGAATAATAATTGATGTATATAATCAGAGTTATATCGGAAATAAATGACAGAACTGGTGAAGAGTATACTACGTAACAGAATGATTGTTGTAATGAAGCTATAATGAGTGCCCAATTGCGTTATTGAATTGCACCACTCGAGTTGTGTATTATACTGTTTCTACGACCACGAATACAGTGAGTCTGAGAAAATTTGCGCCATAAGGTAACATCTTCATCATCACTGATCAGGACAAATGATCAACACTTTACTCTAGTGGTTGTAGGAAAAGTATTGATACATCAAAATGGGTGCAATAACTAGTAGTAGGAAATTCACAAAGGTGTTGATGGAAAGTGAAAGCACGTTAAAAGTATATACCAAATCTAACAGTGAGGAGTACATTACTAAAAACACTGGATGAGGATTCAGACACTTATGATTGTTCTCCTCCTTCTCTTCTAGACGTGTTTCATATACCATCATATAAGTTGTTTTTTCTGTGTTATCTTCTAATACTTACAATAGTTCTATAAGAGCTGATATTGACACCGAAATCTCGAAAACTTCGAAATTCCTGTCGAAAACTCTGATCATGATATTTTTTGTTTCTAGTGCTAATAGAAAGTGAAAGCACGTTGAAAGTATATACCAAAACTAACAGTGGGAAGAAAATTACTAAAAACACTGGATGAGGATTCAGACACTTATGATTGTTCTCCTCCTTCTCTTCTAGACGTATACCATCATATAAGTTGTTTTTTCTGTGTTATCTTCTAATACTTACAATAGTTCTATGAGTGCTGATATAGACACCGAAAACTCGAAAAAAAATTCCTGTCGAAAACTCTGCTCATGATATATTTTGTTTCTAGTGCTAAGCTTCGATCCCAGAGGTGAGTCCATAACCCTGAAAGGTATTGTTCCATTCAGGTCATTATTATTTTCTACAGATGATATCAGACTACAAATCTGTCCTGTTGCCAAAAACAACATGGCTGCTGCATCCCTTGGTACTATTTTCCATAGTCCTGCTGCTTCTCTATAAATACAGCATCAGGAACTTCGACTACTGGAGAGAGCGAGGGATACCATTTTCAGAACCTCTTCCACCATTCGGCAACTTTGCTGGAGTCATGACCTTCAGAACTTCACCATCAGAATGGCTCAAAAAACAGTATGATTCTTGTGCCCATTCAGTTTTCGGAATATACATAATGGATGACCCGTATTTAGTGATCAAAGACCCGAAGTTGTGCCACCGTATTCTGGTGAAGGATTTCAGTTACTTCCCCGACAGAAATATAGCTGCACCGACACACGACAAACTGACTGCCAATTTGCTGTTTTTCCAAAAAGGGGCGACATGGAGAGAGAGAAGATCGAAGTTGAGTCGACTTTTCGCCACCGACAAAATCAGAGCTATGTACCCACAATTCAACAAATGCGCCGAAGACTTGGTGGAATACCTGGAAGACCACGATGGGGCTACTATAGAAACGAAAGAATTAATCGGAAAATACTCTACCGACATAATGGGGAAATGCTTCTTTGGATTCGACGTGGGTTCATTCAGAGGTGATCCGGAATTTCGAAAATACGGGAGTGGCATATTCGATTTTAATTTAAGAAATGCGGTCATCCAGAGTATTTATGTTTTCAAACCCACATGGGTGCAAACATTCAAAATCGATTTCTTCAAAAAAGTTGATAAGGCATACTTCCTCAAAATCTTTTCTGACACCATGATTGCTAGGAAAGAAAACGGAGAGAGAAAGGGCGATATCATCGATCTACTCAATGATATGCTGGAAAATAGGGTGTTTTATGGAGACGAAGGATTTGGTGAGTACCATGAAATTTTTCTCCAACTGTTACGAATATTGCACTCTTCTTGCATAGTTTCTAGAAGAATGTCATTCATACAGAGTGTTCGGAAAAATGTGGAAAATCTCTCGGATTCAGATGGAACCTGAAGAAGTAAGATGACAAGTGCCAATATTTCTTCTCCTCATAGACCTCTTCAAGGAGGCCGAAAGGACCTTCTGTATGACGAATAGCACCCTGCATGAAAGAGGGCTGGAAAAATTGGGATGAGTAGCTCTGAGCTCAAATCGAAAACAGGTACTCTTGTTTACTGTCGATAAAATAGACCGATTTCGAAAAAATACCACAATGATAATGAACAGGAGTACATTTTTTCAGTTCAAGATTTATTTTTTTGTAGGTCTTCATATAATAGATGGTGTTGAAAAATTGAGCACTAAAAATCAATATCAGTCCAAACTTGGGAAGGTAGATATGTTTCAAGGACACTCTTCTGAGGTGTCCTCAATCGTGCTCCTCACCTCATTGAAGTACAGAGTATAATTCACATGATCATAAATTTCAGGAGGTGATTTCTTGTCATATTTCATGGAAAAGAAGTTCATATGAACGTGTGTCCTAACTGGCTCCATTTCCGAGTAACGGGGTGTCCAAAGTCCAATGAAAAATCGGTTTTTCATGAATTACTCAAAACTTTTCTCGCCGATTTTGATAAAACTTGATACTGCTAACGAACCTCGTTCCATTTGAATCGGAGTGAAGACCTATTCAATTATTAATCGAAGACCTATTTTATTCTTACACTTTGACACCACGTTACTCCAAAACAAAGGAAGTTAGGACACGTTTACATGAACTTTCCTCCATGAAATACGACAATCATTCAAATCACACCCTGTATATCAATTACATCGGGAGGTATCCAAGAAGAAGATCTCCCGCTACGTCCTCTAGGAGCTTATGTCTTCATGAGGAAGCCCTGTAGGAAAAAAAATTAGAAACTGGAAATCGTATTTTTTCAAGTTCTACCTGTATCCCTGAGATTTCTCACATTTCCTTGTACATCATGTATACTAAATGTTCCAATATTTCATGGCAAAGTTTGGAAAAGAAGGCAACATGAGAATGATTTCATCTCTCCTACAATAAAAAATACGTCCTCTTCAAGTTGCTTCAATATTTCACCAGTTGCAGATGAAGTATGATGTCGAATACGCTGAATCAATAATATATCCCTCATTCCACTGCCAGGTGTTTGCCAATATTTCCTACTTCCTGAAAAACTAACTCATTTATTACGTAAATGTTTCAAGGTAGTGAAAAAATATTGAGCCCGGCAATGCAAATGTATATGGCTGGATTTGAGACTACAAGTTCTACTGTAGCCTTCACTCTGTTCGAACTTTGTGTCAATGAGGATATACAAGATAAAGTCAGGAAGGAAGTCGAATCCAAAATAGAGGAACATCATGGAGTTACTTATGAGGCAATTCAAGATATGACGTACTTAGATATGTGCGTTAAAGGTAAGATGAGCAATACGAGTTGAAGAATTGTTGTTGGAATTTTCCATTATTTTTCTGGTCGAGTTGAAAATCAGCTCAGACTTTCTCTGATCTATATGAACTCATATTTTTTTTTTTTTTTTTTTTTTTTTTTTTTTTTTTTTTTTTTTTTTTTTTTTTTTTTTTTTTTTTTTCAATCGCTTCTTCTACGTCGGAATCCAACGTCCCATAAGCCGAAGCTTGAGCGGGTTGAGAAGAGCGGGAGGAGTTTTTATAGTGGACTCCGCCAACCACTCCTGGGGGACCGTGCATCGACACTACCAGATCGATGTCAGGATTGAAATCGCTGAACCATTTAATTTCAATGAAAAATTAACAGCCAAGGCCGGGTTCGAACTCACTACCGTTCCGGCAGCTCGATCATGGTCAAACGCCTTGACCACTGTGCTACGGCCCCCTCCTAATGGTTCCACTTTTCCGTTGATGCGAAAGAACTGAAAAGATGAACGAAGCCGCATTAATATTATTATAGAATCTCTGAGAAAATATCCTCCAGTGGGCTTCCTTGATAGAGTTTGTAACAAAGACTACAAACTACCAGGATCAGACTTGGTAATAGAAAAAGGACTTCCTGTGATCATTCCCGTATATGCATTCAACTACGACGAAAAATATTTTCCCGAACCAGAAAAGTTCATCCCAGAGAGATTCTCGAAGGAAGAAGGTAACAGAAAAAATGTGTTCCTACCATTCGGCAAAGGACCAAGATTTTGTATTGGTGAGTCTACAATGATGATATATGCTGATGAAAATGATTCACTATATCGATAAATTCATTCACTTTGAATATATCAATAACTCTGCAAAGAATATCAGTGACTCAAGATATTCTATAGATGATTAAAGTTTGAATTTATTTTGCGTTCATGATACATTTAGAAAAAATGGAAAGTGGGAAAACTGAATTCAAAGAATCTTGGTTATTCAGCTGGAAGCTACCAATGAAGATCGAATAACGAGTTCTAGCTGAGAATATAGAAGTAAATATTGATTATCGAAGTCGTGCAAAATACGCACCCACTTCTCGAGTATTTTTATACAGTGCGATAGAATATTTTTGAAGATGACTCGATACATAAACTACTTGACTTGGATTCAAGTAAAATTCAAGACAAGCTACAGACTCAGATGCCAAGGATTCAGATTTCAAGTACTTGAAAAAAAGTAGAATCATCCTGAATATCAGTGTGAAAAAAAATGCTACAAATGAAGAACCTCTGGGTACCCTTTTATGGAGATCATTCCGTAGTTTTCCATGTTGAACAGTAGGGTAGATTTAACATGCTTAATTCTTTCTTGATCGATATAAAAATATGCCGAATCTGTTTCGTTTCAATACTAGTTTTTGGAAGAGAAGAAAAAAATCTGAAATAGCCTGTTTCCGCTTTCGATATATTGTCCTTTCCATTTTCTACAGCACATTTCCATACCATCCAAAAACAACATAGCCCCTACTGAGAACCAATAAACCAATTCCTACTGACCTGTATATCAAGTGAATGTGGTTTATCGAAAATGAAAATTGCAGTGATTACAAAATAAAAACAATCGAGAATTGAAAAAAAAATCATATCAACTTCATAATATGTGCTGCCTCTTGGTTTTTGTTCTATTTTTTCTCTATTTTTCTCCATATTTCCATGTCATGATTTTAAGATTATGTCAAACACTCTTTTTAGGTTGAGTGTCTCAAAGGATTGAATGGATTCTTCATATTTCCATTCAAATCAACTAGTGGAGTTTCTTCGCAACTTCTAGTCGTTCGAAATTATTGATCGATAGTTGACTTGATTGGTCCCTGAATATAGATATTTCGTTGAACTTCATAGATCCATATTGATATTATCTTTTCATTTCAGGGGACAGACTGGGAAAAAGCATCACCAAATTAGCATTAATCCATATCCTCACGAACTTCAAGGTAGAGCCATCAGAACGTACTTCCTGTCCTCTCAAGCTAGACCCGAAGAGTTGGTTGCTTCATCCTAAGGGAGGCATGCATCTGAAATATAAGAAATTGATGAAATGAAATAATCAATATGAATACACGAAAATAGACCTGTGTACCCGTATATTTCACCTCGCAGCAACAACTTCCACCATGGTACACTATTGAGGCGATTGGAAATATTCGACCTCGAGTATTCTTGTATATTTGGACTGATAGGATGTCTGGAATCTCATATGAGTCGATTTCTTTTTCAGTTTGAAAGGTCTTCTCATCAGGAAACACACTTTCGACCAAGAAACACCCGTTCGCTCAGGAATATTTTATTATTATCCAATTCATTTCAAAACTACTCCAACTGAAGCCTATCAAAGACTTTTCCCACAACAATAGCCATAAAACCCACCATTATGGACTCCTTCTCGAAGCGTAAAGGGGAATTTCTTCAGGTATTTCTTCAGGTGTCATGGACTTCATTAATGACAAGTTCATAAACACCTTTGCTGATCTGTTTTGACAATCCTTACCTCACTTTTCGTTTTGGAATTTCATTTTGACGGATGTACAAGAAAATGTTCCAACTCTACTAGGAAAAGACCAATATAGAAAGTATAGAAATCAGTCTGCAAACGCTCTGTTTTAATAATGAGTTTGTAGAGAATTCAACAGATTCTTTTGGAACTAGAGATTGCTTGCATCTGATGAAGCTGATGGATGGTCAACGAATTATAAATTCATCATTTCTAAAAACTGTGATGCTATTTCATACTAGACATGGACCCAAAATAAGTGAGGGTTTATTCAGTTCAGTTAACTCGAATGACTCTTTCCCAATTCAATCCCAACAAAAGCAACACCAAAAGAACAACGAGCCGACCAACATAATAATTGCTTGTCTCAACACACCTTACCCTTTGTTTATCGCCACTCATTTGCATAAGCACGTTTCTGTCGATAACGAACAAATTCTCTGAAATAAAAGGCAAACTCTTCGCTTTTGTTTATTGGAGAGAGTGTCAATATTTGAACGGAGAGTTTATGGAGTCACAAATTGAGACCGAAAAGAGAGTGAATGGAAGTTACCTGAACAGAAACATCCAAGCTCAGTCGCACTTTTACGCGATTGCTACATTTACTTCGATTGATATTAAGAAAGTATGAGACGTATTTCAGACAGTATGAAGTGAAACATGTATTTGAGACATCATGAATTGTTCTCCATGGAGTATCAGCTGTAGGTAATTCAGAAAAGAAAAACAATCCACAAATATTTTCCTGGAGATAAACGTGAATCGAGTTCCCAACCAAGGAGTCGATAGATATCATGAAATACCATCATTTCCCACCATGTACTTCCTTATCAACCAAGTATTTTCGATGATTTCTGAATTGGAAGAGTTTTGAATCAACATTGATGCCTTCTGAGTGAGTCAGTGAAATAAATGTAAGGAATTATAAAATATATTTCTTGAATTTTCAATCAGCCACTTAACGTTTTGTGTAAATTTCATTCTGCTTAATTTTTCAGCTTTCTTTACAAGGGTTTTCAATGAGGTCAATTCCTGAAAACAATATAGATTCTCGAAAAACATTCGAATCAAGAGTGCTCCAATCAGTATTCTTCAATGGTTCCACTTCACATTTTCTGTAAATTTCATTCTGCATATTTCTTCAGCTTTTTTCCAAGGTTTTTTAATGAGGTCAATTCCTAAAACCAATACAGATTGTCGAAGAGAAGTCGATTCAAGAGTGGTCAATTCAGTATGTTGAGATCAATAGAAATATTCTCATACAATAAATTTTACTGATACTTCTTGACGACGGTCGAAGGCAGTCTTTCAAAGCGGAGGGATAGATATAGGGAGTATATTGACATCAAGTGAAATTTCGAAGGTTTCTGTGCTTTGCCTGGTGTATCTTTCCCATAAGGTTTGTGCCTGTAGTAGGAATCTTCAGATTAAGAATAGATCAGTTGCATTTGAGTAGAAGGAACAAAATGATCAAATTATTGCTGATGTAATCTGCTGAGATATTGACTCAAGACTGGTGAACGAATTTACGTTAAATTGCTGGAGGCGAACCGCACCTTGCTGGTGATTTACTTTTGCTGCACTTTACCGAATTGCCCATCATAAACTCGATTTTGGTTAATTGCAGATATATTGGCCTTTTTCGTTGATGAACAATCAGAGATCGCTTTAGCTCGTATCTCGAAGCACGGCACGTAATAAATTGCAGCGCCTTCATTATTTCCATCAACGAAATTTAATAGGAAACAATTCCGTGCGATTTCCGCAATGTAGGAATGACTCTCAGGTTGATTACTACGATTAGACAAATAATTCATGGTACACACCCTTCCGATTCTATTACGATTAATTCAACACCTGTACCCTAGGTAAGAGAGCTTACCCCTACCCACGAAACAGTAGCGTTTCAAATTAGTGGTGAATATAACGGTATAATCTTCGAAAATGAAGAAAGCCTCATTGCCCTTTTTACCTCATATGTGAAAACCTCGCTTAGAATATGGCTCACTTATTTGGTCTCCAATATATCTTAATAACATTCATATGACCGAATCTATTCAAAGGAAATTCATGAAATACATTGTGGTGTTTAGAATCGATGGGGTTCATCCTGAGCAAGTTTCACATGATAGCTTATTGTTGAACAGATGTTATCTTTGGAGGATCGAAGAAATTATCATTCTTGCATATTTTCCTATGAACTTACAAATCACCTGATTGATTATTCAGAGTAATTATCTCAACTGAACTTTTATATACCTCTCTTGAACAGTACGAGTTCACTTTGTTTTCATTTGCCTACTCCAAGAACGAATATACTACTAGAATCACCAATTCACTTGATGTGCACAAAGTTTTCTCAACACCTATTGGGCTGTTCAAAAAGAATATAAAACATAATATTTCTATCACGTGATGTTCAGGAAGCAAATTCAAAATAAATCTATCTGTTCATTAATTTCATTCACACTATCATAATTTCGGAGGGCACCTGCAAATTCTGTGGCGAAAGTCCAGGAACACCTCATCATATCCTAATGGAGTGCGATGGTGTACATACTGGAATCATACCTGCTGACTGTAGCAGAAATACCACGAATAGACCCCCTGACAATCGTGAAATTTTTGAGGGAATTGGATCTTGAGGAACTGCTCCAAACGAGCAAACATTGGAATGAGTAGAAGAAGATTGGGCACAATGGATCCAATCAAGTCGCAGCGCATCTGTCACCATACACAACTACCAATACCAATACCAATCGGAAGGTAGCTAGAGTCCAACCGATTCAAGAAAAAAAAAGTCAATGAAAACCAGCAGCATGTCCGTCTTCATCTCGAAGTTCGGAGGATTTTTATGTCTTCTTGGACTTGTTCTTGTCTAGGACATTGTGTATAGCAAATGGAAACAGTCGAGTCTCTCGACGAAGATCTGACTTGACTCAAAACCATTGATCCGTATTAACGATCTGTTGGATGCACCCAGATCATCTAAAAACCTGTATCGGAGTAACGAAATCAACTGTCAAAGCCTTCAATTCTACGTTTCTGA
This sequence comes from Gastrophysa polygoni, assembly GCA_963576655.1. Lineage (NCBI taxonomy): Eukaryota > Metazoa > Arthropoda > Insecta > Coleoptera > Chrysomelidae > Gastrophysa > Gastrophysa polygoni. Next base: position 2,238,285 of record OY755082.1, on the reverse strand, counting down.
CGATTTCTGAAGTGAAAAGTATGATGTCTTCAAGTTGCTCCAATATTTATACAGTTGTAAATAATTGTAATAGCCATCATCATATGTTTGTCGAAATAAACTACCAAATTCGAATTCAATAATTTCCCCTTCTTCATCAGTAGTGTACGCCACTGTGGTAACGTTATGAAAACATTCGCTTTACGCTCTCACTTGCTAACACGTTTCGTTTTATACGTTGAGTCGATTAATTTCGAACACTCCGTAGGGACTCGGCTTTTGACTTTCTTGGTGTTCTATCGACTGGTAAATTGGCCAGCTGACAAATGATGGGCGGTTATGGGTTATCGGCAGAGATAAAATTCGTAAAGAGCTCATCAAAAGGCATGTGCTCTGAGGAACGGTTTAAATGATTAATTAGTAATTGAAACATAATCGGTTTCGATAATGAGAAATATAAATTATCGGTACAGTCATGATTACATTGTTAACAATACTAAATGATGCAATTTAACTGTATGAGATATATGAAAATATTTATCAAAGCTTCGTTCTATCTAAAGAAAAGATAACAAACAGCTGGTTCGAAAAACAATTCCATGTTTTTCCATGAAAAATCCCAACTATACCTTCTTCACTCATAGTTGTGAATTTTGTCATCCATGGTGAATATTTCATACCAACCAAACCCTACGGAAAACACTAGTAATACTCAAACTCAGCCTTCCGCGGTATCGGTTTAAGTTGGCAGCCCTGTTCGATGGTACCAGATTCATTGCATTATTTCAGACAATATTCATGTGATCAGGTGATCCATGCAAACTGCTATTTTCCGGAAAATAATTGGAAATATTTTTTTCATGGAAACATTTTCGGATTCAGGAGTTAAGCGAATTAAAATCAAAAAGAAAAAAAAAATATCTGGTAGGGGTGGGGAAAATTATCGACATATCGATAATCATCGATAATTATCGATGATATCGATAATAATTTGGGAAAAATCGATTTATCGATATTATCGATATTATCGATATAAGGTTTAATTTCAAGCGCAGTGACATTTTGGGGCAGATCCTAAATCTGTCCTTACTACAAATATATTGCAATAATTTTTAATAACTCTATTTTCTAAAAACGAGGAGAGAAAATCCCAAAAAAAGCTGGAAAATGACTCTCAAATCTCATTACTTATCTCAATCATTTTGTTACCAATCAACTTGCTACTGAAAGTTCGAGATAGTATCTAGAACTTTGAGAAAAGTAGAGGATGTTGAACTCCTTGATAGAAAGTCGATGGAAATCGAAAAGAGAATATTTTCAATTGACCTGTTATACCCACTCCAACCTGCCCTCTTCCGTGAATATTTCCCAAAAACTGAAGCGTTATATATGGTCGAATATCAAAGATAAAAATCACCAAATAATTTATTAGCGGCTAAGGGGTGTAAATATTTCTCACAATAGTCCCCCGCTGGTACAGGACCACAGACCACAGAAATAAAACACTTCGGAAACATCTCGACAAATTCGTGTCCAACAATCACAACCGATTTTATCTCGTTTTCAGACCCCACCAAATATCTCTCACGTCCCACAGCCAAGGTTGCCAACTTAATGAATCTTACGCTAGAATTGGTGGTTTGAGACGGATCCCTCGATTCAAATAGCTTGATAGTTTGATGAATTGTGAAACTAGCTTGACTGACTCGAAAGTCACAGTTTTCAATTCACCACTTGATTCGACTAGTTTTGCTTTAGTAACTCATTTGCCTAGGCATAGCGATCATTTCCAAGCTACTACAGATGAATTGATAAACAGGTCCTCACTAGGTTATATCTTAGTGGGAATGGTGTGGTGTTCTTTTTCTGTGCTGTGAAAATAAGTATTGACAATTATTGAAAACACAAAATTATGAAACTTTCATTGTCGAGTTAGAATCAAAATTTATGATTGAGACTGACGAAATAGGAGAATGCGAAGATGAAAAATTGCGGAACCTCTTTATCGACACAACAGTTTGTCTTTCCAAACAGTTCAGTACACGAAGAATTGTTTGAGACACCCAGCAGAAATGTATTCACAGGGTTGGGAAAATGAAGGTACATATTTCTACTCATTGAGTATACAAAATGTGTAGAGAGAACAAATTGAAGGATGAATACAACTGCAATACTGCAAGGAATGTCACATTTGTCATTCACGTTTCAATAGTTGATGCAGATTCGAAAGGGAAGTGAGTGTTTCTGGATATCAGTGCGAGAAGCCTCCAGGTAGAATTGATTAGTTTGTCTCGAATTGACTCTTGAACGAGAAGTGAGTATACTCAAAGTCGTACTACAGCCATCTTATCATCACCTTATGAAGAAAAATAAGCTTGGATATCAGAACCTACTTCAAGAGAGCCAAACGAATATACTACCTCAAAAAAACAACAGTGTTTAAAGGAGAGATATTTCTGGAAAATCTCACTGATATCTTCGAAGGCTTTTCTTATAGGTATTGTACGACGAGCAACAAATAACATGCATATTTCGTCTCAGGACAGACGTAGGAATAACAGGAACATTTTTCCTACCAATAGAGCCCTGGAATACTGATTTGTGATTATATTTATTTGTGTTGTGATCGAAAATTATACCCAGATGGTCGAAGAAGTTGAATCATGGCATCATATTGTGGAATTGTGGCTACAAGTCTTGCACTGGCTTTTTATGAAATCGAAGAAAAATCAAATAGTGTTCATAAACCACTTGACTTCCCAAGTATATTCCACTCGGAGTCGAGTTGTTTGAATATGAATATAAGTGGTTCATTTTGAGTTAATATCACGATAAAAAAACGAGATTTCTTTTTCCTGCACCAATAATATTTTTTCGATCTATAGCATGACAGTGCTTTTATTGACGTGTCTATCTTTTGAAAATATGTGTTGGCAACACTGCCCACACCCACTAGGCATTCTCCTGCGTGAGACAAAGATAGCTGATGGTGAGCTTAACGACGAAATTCGGGGTATAACATGACACTATGATGGTTTTCCAAAGATATTACGCGCTGTGAATGAATGAGATACCTACATTACACCTTAAGTGATTTTTTATTAGTTCGAGGCAGGTTTGACATGTCCGACGCAGCTTTTCTTGTCTTTTCGGTAATTTGTGGTGGTCAGTGGCCAATTAATTATACAGAGGTAAGAGCTGAAATGTGTTTGAAGTGATTTACTCCTACTGATACATCAGGAATGCTATAAACATGATAGTGGTAGTGTATTATCGCTTCACTGACCAGTTATTTTCTAACATAATTAGTTGTGAGGTAGAAACTATATACTCGACTACTCCATTATAATTTTTATCTTTCCCCTGAGTATAACGACTGTAGTGAAATCATAAAGTAACTCGGAGTTGATCTTGCGAATGAGATTCAGGGAATCAGAGGAATTTCAGTACATAGCTGGAAAACTCCAATTGATACAGTGTTTGTTGGTTATAACTGAATCCAACTTAAGCATCTCTGTCCTTCGCACTCACTGCCAACTGAAGCAGATGCATTAAAACTGAGTCCATCGCATGTTAAACATGATCATAATCGAATATGGTACATGATAACTCAGGTTAACACATCGTAATTGCATATTGCACATGATAACTGAGGCTGAAACACTATAATTCGACAGATTGACATTGTAGTGAATCGAAAATATATTCTCCAGAATGTCATTGAGAGAAGAGAAAACATACAACGTAACCCGAATTGAAAACAAGACTCGCAATCTCCTGATGGAAGAGGATTGGAAGAATATTTGCAAGAACTGTTAGGAGCTCATTGACGAAAAAGAATCACCAAGATATCAACGAATAAGACATCACAGTGGAGATACTACAAGGAGAGGAGCAAAAATCGAAAGGCACCTCTGGACGTGATGAAGTAACACCGGAAAAATTCGAGAATATGGGAGCCAAGGGAATGTAATTTTTCTCAGAGTATAGTGACAAAGGTGATATCGGTGAATTGGAGAGTAGTATCCTGTACATGAGAAGGAAGACAAGGGAAATTTTCATAAAAACAATTACTCAAACTGTAGTATCGGAATGGGCACAACTTCTGTTAGTCTGGAATAAAAATTGTCTCCAAAATCGTTCGAATATTCTTGTGATATTATTATTTCATCGGCGTCTGGAGATCTCATTTCGACTCCACACATATGTTTACGATTTCATCCAATTCTAGTTTTGCAATTCCCACTGTGACCTCTGATTTTGTTTTTATCGCATCTGATATTACCTGCTGGACAGACTTTGATTGAGTGATTTTCCTTTCCACATCTTCCACAAAACTGACTTCTCATTCTATCATTTCAACTTGAATTTTCACGCTTGTCGGATATTTATTCCTGAGTTCTTCATTTCATGTTGGTTGATTCTCAATTTGTTTACGAAAATGTACAGTGATTGAGACTGAAGTGTTGAAATTGGCAGAGATGTATCGCGACCCAGGCCAAATCGATTGAGGAAATTCATACAAAAGAGAGGATGTTCAATCTGGTTGTTAGTCAAATGAATTCGACTCTGCCTTATCTGGTCGATTACTTTGTCGATTCATTTTCGGAGCATTCGAGGCAGCCACCGGTCAGATGGACTCCCGAGATAAAGCTAGAAAGAGCGTGTTGGAACAGGGTCCGAGGCCGATTAATCAACTGCCGTGTCAATGTATTCACACATTAAATACCACCTGAGAAGTGTAGAGGCCATTTTTCATAACTGCCCGCGACGGACTTTGTTTTAGGCCCGTTAATAAAGTGATAAATGGAAGGGTATTTACATAATTTTCTAGGGGAATTCAATTTTGATATCCATTATCGCATGGATATGAATTATCTTGTTGGATGGTTAGGATGTTTCACTATTTTCCGATTCTGGAAGACAATCCAGGCGACCAGTCGACATTTCTTCTATATTGAAGGAAACAGTTCCATAAGTTTGATTATATTTCATTTCCAGTGCTGAGGTGTAAACCCTTGAAGAATTTCGAACTCAAATCAGCTTTGTGATGATTTCTTCCATACAGAAACATCATGTAACGGCATCAATCGTTCTGGAAATTAACTCACATGTTTCATTTTCGAACTTACAGCACTACCAAAAATAAGATCGGAAGAAATAACCTAGAAGAGCCAATGAGGGTGACTTTTTGCTGCCAAACAAGCCAAGCAAAAGTTTTTCGTTTTAGGGACACATACAAAATTAAATAGTCCTATTCATTTTGCTATGGCGGCTGAATGAATATAAATGATCAATAGAGAACTGTTGCTAATCAATTTCCCTATGAGGATCGTGAATTCCACAATGATGCGAAACTCGTTGGTGCAGACAACGCACTGCAGTCATCCAAGAATCATTAGAGTTTAGCTTTCAGCACGATAATTTTGCTAATAGTTTAGAACGAGTCATAAAAACATATAATTGACATCAGCAATACTTGCAAGTTGTAACTTCAGGAAAGATAGAGAAGAAGATTCAAATTATCAATATAGATCATTTTTACTGAGGGAACTGTGCGATTTTCACTACCCTTACAGAAATTACATCTCAATTGAATATTCATGGAAATACTAGGTCTACACCTTGCTGGCTATGACCTCATTCACAAACACAATTATCTGGAGAACATCCCCTATACGCACCCCTTCATCTACCCTCCTGAACACGGATCTGAAGTCCGTTTGTAGATAGCTCTCACTGTTCTCCTGACTTCCTTTCCACCCCCATCCTACCCCCTGACGCACTTGGAATTATTTAGAGGTTTTTCTTTTGATTTTTCCTCGTAACCCATGGAAATTTAGGGAGGTCATGGCAGCGATAGTAGTTTACACATAGCTCGTATCTGAGCAGACACACATGATTGACTGCATATAGGCCAAGGCCCAGGAGGCGGTCCGTTTCAGGATTCTTGGACGATCTCACTGACAGACATCTGTAGCGCTTAGGGCTTTCATCAGCCGCCCTCTAGGGATTGTGTAGTGTATATATGTCACATTTATACTTTTACCATATTTAATATTCATATACTTGTGTGCGTTTCATTTTATTTATATTTACGTTGTATTTCGTTATATATACATGTAATATTTATATTGTGTGCGTGCTTTAATGTATATGTGATATTTTGCTACATGTGATGTCTTCATCTGTGAACGTCCCTATACTATGTAAAAACTTTGTAGAACAATAAAGGTCTTGAAGATGTTCTCGAGATGAATGCTGTTTGTAGAACTTGGTTTTCTGTCTGTCTGTATTGTTCGTATTGCTGTGTCTGAATGTGACAGACATATATAATGCATAGGTACGTATGTCGTGATAATTGAGTAATTTCTCCATGAATTCTTATTCGTTCAGTGTGAAGCCTCATTTTATATCTGCTTGTGCAGTTTAGCTAATATTTGATATCTCGATTTCCAATGATCATTTCCTCACAAATGGTTCACCGTCATTCGAATAACAAATCAAGGTCGAGCAATGATTTATGGTTGAGCTTCCACGTAACCTCAATTCACCGATTTAATTGAATATCGAAAATGCCATTACTCATAGACAAATTGTTAACTAACGCATAACAACCTGCCTATTCATTTCCAAAATGCCTTCTAATCGTCTGGAGTTGCTGATCTTAAGTGCCTATTTGGATCAGATTATGATGATTAACGGCTGGAAGTCAGGAGGGTGTTGAATTATCTCACGCCTAGCGTTAATAGGTGTAAGTTAGTCAGATGCGCTGGGTGAAAATAATGGAATTTCAAAAAATGGACTGACTATTTATAAAAATCTCTAGTGCTGTGATGTTCCTTTCACAATAGGAGTTCAAATATGAGGAAGTTCAGGAGATAATTACCTCCCAATGATTTTTCTCTATGAGAATACCTATATAACTATAACCGATTATCGATTGATAATAGATACTAATAGATTTGGCGTGTGGAATATGATTTTTTTCACGAAAAGAAAAAGCAATGGAAGGTAGAAGTCCTCGGAAGGAGATATTTCATGATTCCAGAGTATCTGATTGAAGTAAATAAAATACAGTACTATGAGGAATATATTTTCTATCAACATTCAATTGAACGAGACATTTGAGATGGGACGAAGTTTCTTTATCGACAGTAAAAACACAAGAGCTTTTTTTTATCGGATAAATTTCTTCTTGTAACGACATAATTTTGCCAATCGGAAAACTGACATTTTTTTTGACATGTCAGTTTTTCACGTAAAATTTCTGATGGAAAAATTTTGAGTTGAAAAGAAATTTATCCTTAAAAGAAAAGCTCGAGTGTTTTTCGGCAAGATAAATTAACGACTCATGTTGTAATGGTTCAGAATCAATTATCAACAATGCTCAAATAACTGACAGGGTAGACATTAAAGTGACGTAAACATACTATATGTGGACGCTTAAGAGGAACAAGCGTTTTTATCGGTGATGAAAAACGATTCACCTTTTTTATCGCTGTCACAATGACAAAACAGTCGTCTTTAAATGACACATTTTATACAGGAATTAATTTATCGACAAAAAACTGAAAAACTATGGACTTTCCAAAACACGTTTTTCGAGGAATATCACTCCATAACTCCATAACTGAAATCATAAGAGGTATATGAATAATTATTTTAATAAACAAAGAATATGATAACAGTATGAATCATTTCCCGTTTTTTTTTTCATTGCTACCGCTCATATATAGAGGTAAATCTCTACTTCAGAAAGTGATTTCAGGAAGTTTCAGGCATGCAATGTTTTGTCATCCTGCTCTCATGAATTCTCATCCTGAAATTATTACCAGGAATGAATTGGCAAACAACAAAGAATTCAATGTTGATAAAAGTGTGTCCATTTCTCACAGTAGGTAACACCGCACTGTAGCCAATTTCCACACTGCTTCTACGGTGATGATATCACACCAACACGGTGTTGGTGTTGAATAATTCTACTGTGCACCTTTGTGAAGGAGTCCAAAGACCTCAATTCAATGACATATCAGAATATGGCTTCATATTCATATGAATGGAATGGAAAACAATATGTGAGTAATTTTGATAATAAGACACCAGCACTCCACCAGATGGAAGTCTCAAAAAACAATATTTACCAAACAACTTAGCCTCTGATGAAATTCGACCTTTTGTTTGCCTTGAATATTTCACAATCGTGTTAGAAATGTAACAAAAGAAAGCCTTCCTCGAAATTGAACCGACTGTTTGCAATGCCTTCCATAAACCGAAATATGCTAGTTGGTGTTTCTCATTATTGCACTAGGTGACAGAAACTGATTTTCATGCATTACACGAGTCAATATTTTACTAGACTGTTTGGTTTGTTTGTGAGAAAACAGAGGCATCCATTGATATATTAGATGTTATTGTACCCTGTACATATACAAGTTCATTCATCGGATTTTTCTCCATTTATACATGTAACATAAAAAAAAAACCGATAGCATCAGAAATATAGTGGTCACCCAGAAATCTTCGAGTTGTAGTTTCACACAGTTTTATTCATCGCTCTGTAGAAGTTTCATCTGAGATTCATAGGTCACATACTAGTGCAGATTACTGAAGAAAAGAGCTCACTATTTGTGGAAACCGGATTGTGGAACTGGTTGAGGAACTCGAGATAGAAACTGAAAATATTGTTCTTTTAAAATATCCTACACACCAAAAAATTCATTGAATGAATTCTTCACGGTATATTGTTATTGAATTTGATACACCCTGTACAAGTCATAGGCAATAAAGCGAAAGCCAAAAATTGCAATGTTGGGTATCTTTGGAAGGTTTATCAAAATCTGTCTGTATCAAGATTCGTCTGGTCTGAGTCAATATGAAACGTGAAATATTCTCCAAAATATCATATACGTGAATAAAAAGTTTCAAACATAATATATTTTGCTCAAGTAGATGTTTGGCACGAATTACATCTAGCAACCAGCTATATACACTACTTATTCGTCCTGAATATGTGAATTAGGTGTGTTTAGGTTTGCAGGATCACTCTGTATAGGTGTTCAGTGAAATCATCTTAATTTCATTAAGATTTCTCTGGATTCAGACGTTTTCCTCTGACTTTCGTCATCCTTCTGTGAATTCAGATACTTTCCTTTCGGACTTATTTATTGGAACTAAGATTTCTTCCTATGAATTGATACCTTCTTCCGGATTTAATAGACTTCATTTTCTGAATTCGGACTTGTTTCCTCCGGATTCAGACTTCAGAATTTTCTATTTGAATTCAGGTACTTCTCTTTGATTACAGACATTGTTGACTCTCTAAATTTATACATTCTCAACTTTAAATTCAGACTATTTCCCTCTAAATTCAGGTTTTTTTCTGAATTCAGAAGTTTTTCTTTGAATTTAAGCTCTCTTCTTCGAGTTCAGATTTCTTCTTTGACTTCAGAAGTTTTTGTCTCTGAATCCCTCACTTCTTGAGATTTAGATTCTATATCCAATATATCTCTCATTGAATACTCTTCGCTTTGAATTCAGACTTCTCTCTTCGAATTCAGAATTGAGACATCTTCTTCTCTGGATTTATACTTAGCTTCTCTTTCTCGGACTGTATCAACTTCGAATTTAGACTTTCATTCTGAATCTAGACTGCTCACATTGAACTCAGACATTTTCTTCTGGATTCAGACATTTTTTGAGGTCAGATTCTTTTTATAGTATTCATATTATTCAACGGTAAAACTGGTGTCTCAGGATGATGACACCACCTTATCTTCATTAGTTCCAATTATGAATGATTGAATTCCTCGAAATCTAGTTTCAATTAACATCAATTTTTGACATATCATCAACTGTTTTCCACTTTCAGTCTCACCGGGGTGATAGTAACTTGTGTTGAAACTGATCGATCTGTATATCATTCCATGATTTATTCAATTCAGAGATTAGTCAGGATTTAGAGAAAAATCAAAGAAAAAAAGTATGAATTCAAAGATTAACGTCTGAATTCGGAACAAAAATTTTGCATTTTGTGAATGAAACTGAAACTGATAACCGTATGGTCTCTGTACACTTTCGTGGAACTCCACTGACCCAAATTTTGTTTCTGAATGAAAAAACCGAATGCAAAACTTTCCTTTGTTCAGCAGAGATTGACCGAATGGATCGAGCAATGTATGGATCATATGCCGTTCTTGATTCGAAACAAAATGTTATCGTATGAAGTGAAAACATTCGTTTCAGAAGACGGAATAACATCGAGTTCGTGAGCAAAGTAACACGCATTTCCTGTGCCTTGAGTGACATCTTGACAGCGGGTTCGCTCCAGACGATCTTCGTTCCTCGAAACTCTGTTTAGATAGAATCATAACGATGTTCGTTCAAGAAAAATACCAATGTTACGAATCCAATATGTTGATACATTTGCAAAAAATTCGTTGATTCTGATGTGTTCTGCTACGAACAATACGATGTTCCTCGAACATTATGGGTTTCCTTATCATGTTGTCAACAGATTGAAAAGAAACAAGGAAATCCTCTCAAATGCGTAACCATCTTAGGTCGTTAATGTGATTTTTTCTGTCCGTTTACTTGAGAGATGGAAGAATTAACAATTATGAGAATGTTTCAAATCTGAAAACACAGCTTCCTTCTGAGAACAAGTTTTCAATTCTTCGTTCAAGTTGGGTATCCAGTCAAATTGCTCCAAATATTTCTCAGGATCAACTTCGTTTTCGCTCCACATCAACAATCTGTTGGATCTGACCTCCTGTCCATTTATAGCTTTGCGGAAGAGATCGTACCACCTCCATTTGTAGAATGCAGAATTGCGACAGCTCGATACTATATAAATGAAGATCTGTGAAGAGTTCTGAAATGGGGACATGGAAATCTAGTTCGATTCAACAAAAAGTCAAGCTTCGTCAACATATTGTCACCAGTAAGGCAAATCACACAATGCCCAATATGATGATACTGTATCAAAAAATCTTGGCTTTCTGTTCTGTGCAGAGAGATACCTCAGTAGAGATACTTCTGTGGATCCGCACGATCTCAAAACTATCTAGAATTTCCAATACCTTCCTCACCTCCCTCAACAAGCCACCATTGCAACATTATAGATTTTAAATACTGTCTGTAAGTTCTTCGAGGAGGTGGTACATTCATTTTTCAGCTTCTAATGGGATTTTCTCTCCTCGTTTCTAAAAAATAGAGTAGAAGTTATTAAAAATTATTGCAATATATTTGTAGGATCTGTCCCAAAATGTCACTGTGCTTGAAATTAAACCTTTAGATACCTAAAAGAGAAATTCTCTATTGGTCAGTGACACCTTGTTTTTGGAAAAATTTGGAAATACAAATATATTTAATAAGAATAAAACCTCTACTTATCTTGGTGGACGTTTCGGGAACGAATCTGCTCCCGTTCTCAACACAATTGAAACACTTTTCAGTGTCAAAATCGAAAACATTGAAAAAATTTTACGAAGAGAAAAATCCTCATCATACATTCAAAGAAGAAAAATTAGTTGAGACTTGTGAGATGGGGCTGCGATACCAGATTTGGAACATACTCACAATTTCGTGTCGGTTGGATGAGAAATAGAAGATATATGTGAAAACTTGACATGGAAAGCTGATACCAAATTTGAAAAATTGTCAAAATTTTGAATTGCTTCGTCGAAATAACTTTTATATGTGTTTCTCGAAAAATGAATATTAGTATTGACCTAGTTCAGATTGCTTTCTGTTCCTCGTTTATGAAGGGAGATGATACAATTTTAAGGTACATCAATTCCTATCAATATAAACTTGACGGTCGCCCTGTATATTTCCTCAATCTCTGCTGGCTGCCACTCGAACGAATAGTGTGAAATATAAATCACAAGAACATTACCACGAAATCAATCTCCAATTTGTTAACAAACCGGTCCCAGCTATGTTCCAACTACCTACTTCAAGAGATGATCAACATGTGCCTTCGCCCCATAGCACTCTCATTTCTTATAGATTTATGAACGAATACGCCCCTTGGACTCCAACGTGAATTTTTGAAATGTTTATGCGTGGTGGCTGCATGGTTGAGAGTGTGTAATTAGTAATATCAACCGTGGATTTATTGGGATTTTTTCAGTCCTGAACGATATCTTTTCTGCTACCTCAGAAAATGCAGGAAGACTGATTCATCATGTTAATTAAGTATGGATAAATAATTCAACAGACCTAACTCGGTTCGTTTCCAGGATACAAGGTGTTGAACTCTTTTGAAAAATTGGTTTTTGTTAATAAACCTTGGAAATATGATCTCAGGTTGATATTTTGGAATGAATACTGTTTCATGTGGGACATAAGACTCGTTTCCAACTTCGTTGTATGTATTGTGGATGTGTTTGGACTTGAACCAATGAAATAAGATGATACTATCATCTAATGAACATAAGAATGATGTGAAGAAAAAATATATCGACAAGTCAAATTCAGCTGAACATATATTTACTGGGGATGGACAACATATTGCTGATTGGAATGATATCAAGATCATGGGAAAGGAAGATGGCAACCAAAAAAGAAATATCGAAGAATCTGTTCGCATTATTCTGAACGGAGAAAATGATATTGCCTCTTGTTCAGTTGGTATGGATATAACTTGGCATTAACTTCTCGAAACTGAATATAGAAATAGTGAATTCAAGACCACTTCTTGCGTCGAAGAAGGAAATCACGAACTCCACGAAGAAGTAGTAAGAGGTAATAGAAGTAAGAGGTAGATTAGAGGTGGTAAGAATTTCTGGAGTCAAATATTGTTAGATATTGAACCATGATTCTTCTCGAATAGTGGGTTTCAGATATTTCTATATCTCTTTCCACTAGTCGCGGATGAAGTTACCCAGAAATTTTTTATTTTCTCATCACTCCCTGAGCATAATTGAGCAATTCTGTAAGGAGTGTTGCATTCTTTTCAACTTCATCTTCATCTTTCGTTACCTTTTATGTTATACAATGCCCAAGTTGTCTAGCATAATTTGATTTTGAAATTGTTATTCAAATGTTCAGACCATAGCTCCCTCATTTTGAGAAGCAAATTGTTCGAATTCGTTCTCAGATGATGATTTGATCCAGTTAGTATGGAATTATTATCAGGATCATTGTCAATTGAAATGAGTACAAAATAAATAGCAAAGGAGTTCTGCTATGAGCACAAGGGGGTTAGGATGAATAATGACGCGTTTTTTTATGTTTTCATGAGGGATATATTCCGAAAGAAGCTTTATTATTTCTTTTCAAGCCGTTTGTAAATTTATGCTCATAGTTCGGCCAGTTATCTTGGGAAATCTCATCTCACGTTGCTAATACGTTCGACACACGCGAAATCGTCGGCTTCGAAAAACTGCGGGAAAGCACCGAGCTACCAAGCTCTCGCATCGAATTCCCTTCGTAAGAATCGATTATAACGCTCGATGAACCAAATAAATAAAAGTTCTTTTTTATCGGCAGCACAAAAAGATCGATCTCGTACCTGAAACGGGGTCGCAAAATCGGAGGACCTCTTTCAAAAGAGCATCGGCTCATCAAAACGCACCGAATTGTTCTGATGAAATAATTTTTGGCCATTTAGCGGTGTAGGGGCGAGAGGGGCAAAAATTGGACAAATAATAGTTATTCATTGTTAAACATCAGTAGGCACGCGCAAATTAGAATGAATTCAGTGAAATATCTATGAAGCAATCGAAAGAAAATCGCTCGGAAACATAACTCCAATTTCATGCTGTGCAAATTTTGACACATGAAGTGCGTGGTGTGACGTCATCGGTGTCGTTGATATGACGTCATCGCCCTTTTTTGTTGGCATACGCAAAATGGTAAGCCCAACTGTTGATGGTGTAATTTGGCTGTGAATCTTGCTACTCGAGATCGATGTTGAACGAAGCAGGAAGAGAAAGATTAACCTAAAAATGGTACTGAATTTCACGTTGCAAGATCATTGAAACAATTAAGTATTGAAATATAGGATATAAAAAATTGTAGCAATGAGCATCAACATATTTTTTTTCCCAATTGAAGTACTATTAAGAAAATAGTATGCCCTGCATTTATCAGAATTGCAGGAATATTATGATAACAATTTAGGCACTCTCTCTTGAAATTCATCAGATATTTGAATTCAATGATAGGACGGTTTCCTTTTACGAAAATTCCAATTTTTTGGATTCACTAAACTTTCCGCAATATTATGTCATATCCTGTCAGCTGTCAGAAATGAATCATTTCTGCCAGTTCAATTATTCCGCCGAAATTTCCCTAAATAACTATTGAATTATGTTATGGAAAAATGTATTGAATATTGAAGAAACCGTATTATACAGCTGAAACAAAGAGAATAGTATTGAACATTCGTTACAGAAGGAAATTCAAGCACTCGTCCGTTTGGAAACTCGTTCCTATGCAGCTCATTTCCAAATTTCAGAATCGTGCTTCTTCGTTTCCTTCTGTAATTCCATCATTCAGAGAGTTTAGAGTCTGGATAATATTCAAAGTGAAGATATCACAGCACTCGCTAAAACTGATGAACAGTTGGTTAGCAATATTCACTCAATACTGGACAATAACAACGAAAGCAAGCAATCGATTTGCTACAATAGGGTGAAAAGCTCATTTTTCTATTTTCCGAACCAGTACATTTCGTTCACTGGTTGCATGTCAGAAGTAACCAGGACTAAGTACCAAAAAAACAGGGCTGTACTGATAAAACCAGTACGGATAGTTCATAGGCCATCGTGGCATTCTCCTTCGAGGACAATCCTGCGCCGGTTTCCCCCAAATTGGACCAGCGAAAGATCGTATAGGAGGGTCCCGAAACGCTGCTGAGAGATGCTGGTCCGATAAAACTCTCCTCGCCAGAGCCATATAGAAATATACGGTCTATTTATAGGCATTGTCAATGTTCAGCACAATGTTCATTTTAATGTGTTTGTTTTTCTGGCATGAGAGCGACGCCGACGGAGGGAGGCAGAAAGAGAGGGATGGAGGGTGGACGCCTCTCGAAAGTATCGAGTTACCTCGTGCTCTCTCCGACAGACAGCTGTTTTTCGGTGTTTGCAGGCGGTGTTGCCAAGATAAAACACATTAATCGTGATGGGCAATAACACTACTTATTTCTTGAATGATTAGAATAATTATAATAATAATAACTTTATTTAAATAGGTACATCCTAATATAGGACAAAGATAATGATGTTCAACATTATTATACAAATAAATACAATGATGAAAGAATATTTACTAATATTTGTCAATAAATACTACTCACAATAATTAAAGATACAAAAAATACATATCAATTTGGTATCACCTTGAATGGTTCTTAAATGATTCAATAGATTCCTTTTAAACAAGATAAGACTGGTAGAAGACTTCACACTTTCAGATAGTTTGTTATACTCAATAATTCCTTCAAAAATTAATGTGTTAGTGTTAAACGTTTTTGTTCGATTATTCGCATGCAAATTACTTCTCATTCTAGTATTATACTGATGGATTTGATTATTAAAGATTACAAATTTGTCAAAATATGAAGATAGAAGGTTATGTAATTTTGTGAATATATATCATCGTTGAATATGTTAGGTTATCTATAGATAACCATTCTGGAGTATTTAACATTTCTTCGAAATTTTTTCTGTATGTAATTAAAATGGTTATTTAGTGATAAATGCTTGTCCAACATGAATCCTAGATATTTGAATTCAGTAATGAGCTCGATTTTGTCATTTTGTCAATTGAGTGGTCAGTGACAAATGTGACTTTTATATCATTGGTAGTTAGGACTTCTGATTCTTCAATAGTTATTCAACCAGCTAGTATATTATTCGCTACTCAACATACGAGTTGGTCACAAGATTTTTTTCGTCAATTTCCGACCTTATTTGCAATGAAGAAGAGGAAACTCACTTGTGGTATTCATCGAGATTGTCCAATCGCGATAATCATCCAATCTGGGTAGTCATGGACGGTAAATTTGTCAGCTATTGACATTTATCGAAACTATGATTGCAAAAACTTTCTTTGTTGGAAACTAATCTATTCAAATACAGATGACGTAGCAGAAAATGGTACGCCACGATGTATGTTTGGTTGACAATAGGGGTCATTGACATGAACGTTAGACAGACTCGTTAAGACGAGGTCGACGAAAAACACAATTTGAATACTCATTCAAAACAAACGAAGCAAAAAGAAATTCGAAATACAAACTTAGGAAGCCTGAAAGAGGCATTGGTTGGGCAAATTTTGAATAAACTACAAGTACTCACTTCGGAAAAAAGACAATGAAAGATGTCGCGTGCTAAGAAAAATCTGTCAACCCACGGGACCAACACTGAAGAACTTCCGTTGGTATGTGCATTATATGTTCAATCATCTATGATGATAATTTCAGAATTCATTTTGGAAGCTGCCATAATAGTTACATATACATAGCTGTTCCACTTCGTGAGAGAGTTTCATATTCTCATATTGCTTTCATCATTTTTGATTCATCTAAATTGGCTCATTTAGTTTCCACTGTATAATTCCTCACCACCTGGAAAGAAAGATCAGTTGATCTACCTATATAGGATGATCTTGGGAAAATTCTTCATAGAATACCTCTACATAAAACCTTCCGAAATAAATAGAGAAGGCTTGTTATGAATTCTCAGGCGACAGCAATGTCGATTCTCCCAATATTACCAAAGTAGCATGTAGTAAATAACATGTTGGGAAGTTACCTTCGAAGAGCTCCAACCACATGAAATTCTTCGATAGTTTGCTCACCGTCACTTCGATATTGATGCCTCAATTCTTCCATAGCGCACATTTTTTGATAGTTGAATATTTATACTTCAATCAATGTGTCAACAATGAGTAATTGAAACCAATACAGGATGTTACAGAACTATGGAATCAAACTCCTAGGGGTTATTCAGTGCAACAGTCGAAAACATTCGAGTAGAGGGTCCCATATGTCCGGAAAAGTGTCACTACGGCCCTAAGACGCGTTGAAGTTTAGAAAGACAATGAATTGCCTGGATGGGATTCGATGCATTCAATTTTTACCTATTGTACATGATATCATCACAAAAATTGTTCAAAACGTCTTCCTCCAACCTATGTACACCGATTTAAACGTCGCACATGGTTTCGGCGAGCTCGACGAAAAATTTGATCCTTGTTTTGAATGATTTCAAATAATAATAATAATAATAATAATAATAATATTTATTCATCCTCTCAGACATTACAAAATGTATAGGACAAGTCAAGCGCTTACAAAATGGTTTGAATTGGTAAAATTGGTGAAATCGATGATAAAATACACAAATACAATTATTGGCAGTACAAATTCAAATTATTTGGCAACAGTGGTTGCTTCAAGTCATCCTGCAGGTATTCATCTATATCATAGTAACATCTGGTGACCATTAGATTTTTTATTGTTTTTTTTAAAGAAGAATTGGAAATTATATTTTTAATAAGTGATGGAAGATGATTGTATAATTTCATTCCCATATATCTGAAACTATTTTCTAGTTTTGTTGTTCTGTGTTTAGGAGTTCGTAGGTGATCTGAGTTTCTGGTGTCATAGTAATGATTTGAAGAATTCAGTTAAAATGTTTTGATATTATTTCTCACATACAGAAGACAATGATAAATAAACACGCTGTAAAAAGACAAGATTTTATATTTGATTTTCGAATGATTTTTTTTTTTGTGTCACAAATATTTTAATTGTCTCGACTGAGTTGCCCCATAAAATGATATTATAGCACAAGTGACTGTATACTAGACTATAGTATACATTGATTATTGCATTGGTGGGCATGGTGTCTCTTACTCTAGATATTGCATGATATGCCTTATTTAATTTAGTGTTAACAGCGTTGACTTGCTCTATCCATCGAAGATTAAAGTCGATATTCAAACCCAAGAACTTCGTTGTTGTAGTTGATTCAATCATTGTTTTGTTTTCAAAATTCATAGTGAGAGAACGTGAGTTGTTATATTATATTATGGGAATGAAAATATATGCATTCTGTCTTCTCAACATTCACCATTAAACAGTTAGACTTGCACCAATTTACGAAGGTATGTATGGTATCCTCAATAGATGACATCAGTTCCTCCGAGGTATGTGCAGAGACTGCCAATGATGTATCGTCCGCATATATGGTTGAAAGGTGTGATTTCAGATGTTCCGGTAAGTCGTTTATAAAAAGTAGGAATATCAACGGCCCCAACACAGACCCCTGAGGAACTCCTCTGTTCATAGTGTGAGATTTTGATGTTGCCTTCCTTACTTCGACTAGCATCTTCCTATTGGTTAGAAAATCTGATACCCATTCGAGAAAAATTCATCAAAGTTGGAAATCATGCCTCTCTACATTTCTACTCAACCAGTAGAGATTTTTTAAATCTTTTCCAGCTTGTTTAACTTCTATCGTCACCTATTGCCCTTCATTAACTTGATACTTTCTATAATTTCTTTTGACTGGGCAATGGATATCTAGATAATAGGTTAAAACATCAATGAACGTGTTTGTAGCATCCTCAATATTATCTTCGACATAAAGTTCGCTAAAATCAGCTATAGACAGTGTGTTTTTGAATTTTCTAATATTTTGCTCAGACATGTCACGATAAAATGTTTGTTCGCTCTCTTTTTTTGAAGTCTTACCAAAATGGGTGACAGTTGATGTTGGGAGACAGACAAATGATGTTGTAATTCGTCCAATCGAGTCTTGCTCTGTTTCTACTGGAGTTTCGTAGACCAAAGACTCCACACCGTTGATTGCCAGAGGTGGAGCAGTTTCTTGGCCTCCTAGGTCACCCGATTTTCTCCTGTGGGAACATGTGAAGTCTAGTTTGGGTGAGTACTATCAAACGAATAAACTTTTTTGTTTTGCTTAACAAACTCTGATCTCCTGCATAAACTGCAGTACAACCGGCCGAATTACACCAGCTTTGTTGAAAGCTTGTCGACAACTTTCAGATAAGCGATCATGGAGTGAGACTGGCGTTAGCCTAAAAGCTTCTTTGCCTCGAACAATCGGCCGTGAAGACGGACAATGGTCAGTAATTAACCGGTGAAAATATTTGTAAACACAAGCAGGTACCGGATCAGTACTCGAACAATTGCAAAACGCAGTCACAGACTGAAAGGGATGGCTGATCTCTGGCGCTAGACGGAGTACGCCTGACTAATCCGATTTACTTCAAAAATGGATCGGTAAGTGCCTATTTTCAGTCAGAAAACGTCCAAGACGGCCCCAATTGGAGTTTGAAACAATGATATGCATCGAAAACGTCGAGATTCGTGAGAGCTTCACAAGTGAGTTGACTCATATCGAGTGTGCTTATAATAACTATATCCGAAGGTATCATAATGGAATAAAATACAGGTGGAAATCAACTGTCATGTTGAACTGAGCAGCTGTCATTCGGCACTGGCTGAGTTTAGATATCATGTTTATATCCTAACCACTTCAGAAATTTCTGATCCTATTTGTTCTGAAAATGAAACACGACAAATACTACGGGTTTAACTGAAAAAATGCTTTTGCCAAACTATGTCACTTCCAACCTTGTACATATGGCCACC
The DNA here is from genome assembly GCA_963576655.1 of Gastrophysa polygoni. Lineage (NCBI taxonomy): Eukaryota > Metazoa > Arthropoda > Insecta > Coleoptera > Chrysomelidae > Gastrophysa > Gastrophysa polygoni. The sequence goes on along the minus strand of OY755082.1, from coordinate 2,218,667 downwards.
CTTCAATTAATGGGATACCTTCGTTATGACTCGAATTGAGACAGTCCACAGTTTGAAATTCAGAATGAACGGCCTTGATTTAATCGTAAGCAGTAGAATCCTGAATATAATATTGTTGGCTACGAAGATAGATAGAGATGAAACGCATAGTCAACCCTCGAACAACTTGTAAAAATATTCATCTGTACAAGATTCACAAGGTGAGGCATGTTTTTGTGCGTCACCTTGTATACTACCATGTGTGATAATTGATTTGTGGTATGTATTTCTATCATAGATGAGTCAATTTTCCATACCTATTCGTATGGTTTTCATATTGAGCCACATCAGGGCTTTATTAGGATTCCTCATGAGGTATGATCTCTACCTCTGTGTGTTATTTTGCAGTTATTTGTGAACAAATTGGGCATTCAATGCTATTGGTTCCTATATTGCGGAATCATTATATCTGTGTTCTGATATCTGCACATTATCATTTCAATGGTATGGAATATCGTTACTGAGAACATATTTTATTTCCTTCCATTTGTGAAATCCGACGCGATCGAAACTTGGCAAATCGGGAGAATTTCTCGTTTACGTGTTATTTTATAGTTCTATCAAGAGCTTCCATATGAAAAGCTGTCTTTTCTTTGATATAATTTCGTGACAATATTCGAGATAGTTACCTTACTTTATAATTTACACAGTAGGTATTTCGAGCAGGGGAGATTTGGTTGAATTATCTCATCTTCTACGATGAATTGACGGGAAATGAAGTCAGACTGTTTCTAGAATAAATATACAGAGAAGTGTTGAGACTTAATTTTCGATGAATCGAGAAATCCAGCATCACTCATGTACCTTATTGCCCTTTTTGCAACCCAAATAACATTCAAAAGAAAAATTGGCATAAAATGATAAAAAGCGTTGCTTTGATTGATTCAAATAATGAGTAGAATGATTTGTTTCTCCACTATTCAGCATTACCTTACTACTGAATCAATATTTCACAGTGACAGTGAAAAGATCATGATGAATTGTTGTGCTGACTCATTTCTCTTCGAAAAATGAGATTTGAAAATTATTGTAGATGTCTAAAACTATATAGGTAGAAACACATACGAACTATTATGTATGATACATGGGTGTATCGACAATGGAAGAAGATTTCAGAATCTGTGAAAACATAATTAGAGCCGTATTCGAAAAAATGACACAAACACGAAACTCGAAATGTCGGAGAGAAAAATCAATACGACCACGTTGAATCATATCAGAATTTGCTCTCAAGAAGTATATTTACTTTTTGTCTATGTCTGAAAATAACGGTGTAAAAATATGAGGGTCTCAAATGACTAACGTGAAAATCTCTAGGGACATGAGAGGTCAAAATAATACTAGTTGATCATATAATCAACTTTCCCCAAAGTCATTCCTTTTCAAAGACATATAACTTCGAATGAATTATTTTGGCACGTACAATTTACAAATAGTTCAATTTGAAATATTTCAATTGAGTGAAAAAGAGCGCATTGAAATTTATTGTAAAATTTATTTCCGTCAATTAGAATTTGACACTTGGAAAACGAGAGAGTTTTCGTTCATTTATTACTATGCATAAAAACAACATCAATCAGTTTATCTAAATACTTTTCTGCTCTGATGCAGAAAACTCAAAGGAGGTTGATCAAAGTGCTAGATTCCTCGTTTTCGCAGATTTTTTCACACGAAACTCAGTATGTATGGATTCAAAATAACAAGCTCTTTCGAAATCTGTAAAAATATATAGGGTGACCCATTTAAATTGAAGAAGTTGATGGCAATTCCGGTTGAACCGGCAGTATATTATCAACAAAAAAATGTACAGCAGATGCATTTTCATTGCACTCACCTGCAAATTTCCATGAATATCGTTCTCTTTTCTCTCTGTATCATCACATGTATCATTCCATTTATTATCCATGTTTTCCACTCATGCATGCATAGGTATCTCAACAAGTATTCGCGAGTTACCGATCTTGCTTTGCTCTAGCAGTTCACATACTTCATTTCAGTTAGCTACTATGTATATCGATCGTTAGTCAAACAGTAAACTAATAAACCAGACCGAAGAGCTAACAGCCCATCCAATAATGAAACCGCCAAGGAAGCCCATAAATTGACAACCTATGCCAGCAAATCAAAAAAACCCTAAGCGAATGCTCATTACTCGCCGTACCTCCGACTAGTTAATTATATTTTACGATACTAAAATCTGTTTTAGCAACATACAGCAGTTAACTTTTAATAGAATCGGTCTTGAAATAAACGGACTGTTGTCACGAGAATTAAATAAAACAACCCGGCTACCACGGATTATTATTTAAAAGGAGTGATCGTGTTTGTGGACCGTAAAACAACGAGAAGTTATGGCTCGGCTTGTATTATTTAAACTTATAAGTTTAATATGTTCGCATTGATACAGTTCGTTTAGTATAAATATCTCAGCAGGGCGGTCTTTACTCTTCGCTCATACCTGCCTCTGCATTCCTCGAAGCAGCTTCTGGAGGATGCCATATGGCAATGGCGAGCACTAAAGTTCAACAGTCAACAACTGAAATTATGTCGCGAATCTGAGCGTGTTCATTTTCCAAATGACCTCACAATATTCTCTCTTTTTCATTTTCCTTCAAAGGGAAACCTATAATGTTCGAAGAACATCGTGATAGCTGAAAGCCATTCGTGGAAAGTTGCTTCAAGTCTCGATCTGGACAATGTAATAGTAACCAGCCTGAGCTTTTTCAGTTTGTCAACCTGGAACGCTTGTGGTGGTATATTAGACGAGATTTCCGTTGAGCACCGACCATGGAAATATCTATAACAAGAGAGAAATCGTCCACCTTTCTGCGCTGTTCTAGAGTGGTCACTGAATTTTCGATCACCAACTAGGCTAGCTCTTCTGAACAGGAACTAGGACCTCCAGCATATGTTTGATGAACTCCAAACACGTCAGCAGTTCTCAAGGAAAGGTTCGAACTTGCGGTTTGCGAATCGTGATCAATTGCTGAGGTTCAAAGTTTTCAGAAGCAGTTTTCGCAATGGACCTCACATTATCGTCCCATGAGAGAGCGCTGTTGGTGGTGACACCCAGCATGGATATTGACGACCTCATAGGAACAGTGATACCTGACATCATCATAATGGGCATTGTCCTGTGTGCCGTCCTGGTGGAGATGAAAGCTTGAGCTTTCGTTCCAATGAACTCTACTAGATTTCCAGATCCCCAATACAAAATTCTAGTCCGATCATCATTAAAAATATCGACCTGTCTCCGTCTTGTAGTTCTGGCCTTATAGAGGCTCTAGAGAAGAAGGCAGTGTGGAGTTTACTATCATGTGCCGGGCTATGGACTAGGCAGAAGGTTACATATTGGGAGATTCTGAGCCAAACCTGAAAATGTGTGTAGTTCAAAAGTGATTCGAAATGGAACAGATATTCTGATTTGAAAATTTGTGAAGTTTTTATTCCTCGATTGACTAAAAGTATTATACAATCAAGGATAATACCCAATATCGTTCATGCAAATTATATCTTCTTTGGTCGAAAGTGAGACCATCGGTATCATTCTCATTCCTCTCCACGGGACCACTGCCAAGTCCGGTCCGAGTCTCTCCCAGTAATTAGCCTGTCGATGGCCATTAATTCTGGGTCCTTTGTTGGTCCTTCCAGATCGGTGCTTCTGTTCTCGGTCCATTGTTGCCGGAGCAATCCAATCCATCGGATGCGCTTTTCAACTTGCACGAAACGGCCTTTGTGAGGATGGAATGATTCGATGCTGTTTTTGGGAATTCGTATGAATTCGAAATCCGATACTGACGTATTATGTAATGCGGGGGCTGCCCTGTTCACGCAGGTGTTCTTAGTTCCTACAGAGAATCGATTTGGTCGGATTGTTGATGTTGGATCAATTGGATTGGTTGATTTTGATTGACGAGGACTCAGCACTCAGCAGTGGTACTACCCTTTTTAATTCAGTATGATAAATCAGTACTCAATGTGTCCAGTCGATTTCTAACAGTATCCTTGTGAGATGTTAGGATAATAGTAGAGCCAGGATATTTCATTGGGTTCAGTACAAGTCAGATACAGAGAGTAAATCACATATAAAAATGGATTGTGAAACAAGGACAAACTTGTCTATATCTCCAATTTCATATCTCTAATTTCATACTTCTCAATGGCAATCAATTTCTGAATGATATAGCAGTATTATTCAAGTTCATGTCCTCTAGAAACATCCATGTGGTATAATAATGATAATACTAATGAAAATAGTAATAATATTTATTCCTTCGGTTGGAAAGTACAGTTGGATAGGAAAATCAATGCACATCGAACAAACAAAATGTCAAGTTCGAAAGTAAATATGAAGAACGTATGAATGTGAATAACTACATGATACCATATTATAAAAGTCAGTCAGAATGATATAAACAACACAATGACACAAACAATCCAAGAATATTGACAAACATCCATGAGTTATATGAATATATAACTTGAACAAACGAAATGTCAAGTCCGAGAGTAAATATGAAAAACGTATGAATGTGAATAACTACATGATACCATATTATAAAAGTCAGTCAGAATGATATTAACAACACAATGACACAAACAATCCAAGAATATTGACAAACATCCATGAGTTATATGAATATAAATAGTTGCAGACTATGAAAATGTCCATATAGTATATATAAACAATAAACAATTTCTCAAGTACTCGGTGATTCAACACTTCAACTAAATTTGCTAAAGCTGAAGATCTCAGATCAACAAGTCCTTTGAAGTAGCATTTTTTGTCAGATGACTTTTGAATACATTATAATGTTCGAGAAATTTTTGAGAGTTGTTGAAAGCATCTTATCATCATAATTTACACCCACTGAACTCTACGCTATTTTTCATTTTTTTTTTTGGCTGAATCTGAAGAATTGAATGAATATATATTATTGAATATATAGGTACTGTGATGTAACTGCTGAAGTACGAGGATGCTCTGACGAAATCTGATATCTGTCAGCAGCATTAAAAGATCAACTGAATTATTCCATTCAACGAAATTTAAGGAAAACAAAGTTTTTCTCAATCGATACGGAGTAACACAAGTCATATAAGAACTATTTCTTGGGAAAAGTGCATCCATGCAGATAAAATTTGTGAAAAAAAATCACAAATGTGACATAGTTCGATTGTAATTACTTTTTCAATGAAGGAACTATATGATTTCATGGAAGAATGAAGAAATCCAGCAACTTTAGAATCATCAACAATTGGATAACCACATATACGGTTAGTTCGATTATAAATGACCCCCCTACCGCCCCACTATTTTCGATCCATGACATATCTGACACCCTGTATAACGGAATGATATAGTGTATAGCACTTATAATATCTTTGAAGTTTGGAGTTTCCCATGTGAACCTCCTCTAATAACTCAACTTTTTCCTTCCAGCGAAATTTTTTTTACTTGGGAATTCAAAAATGAATTGATCTTGTACATACCAAGTACATACCTTTATCCTTTTCTATCTATTCTGAATGGACATTTTTGAAATTGCTACAGTTGAAGACGTTGGAAGAAAAAGTTATAATAAAGAGAAACAAAAAGTTTTCGAATCTCAACACATAGTTAATTCATGGGAAATGAGTGAACTTAGCAGCTAGCATCTAATGATTTTTTACTACTTCATGGAGAATTTGAGATAGAATTGATATTGGTATGCATGTTTGAAATGTCACTGTTGAAAATGTTGAATCAGTGTTCCATTTTAGAATCAAGAGTTGAAGATGTCAATCATTCAAGGAAAAAAGGGTTGTTAACCATAATCGTGTCACACCTGGTATAATGAAGGCAGAAACAAATTCCAAAACAAAAAAGATGATACAATCACTACAAAAAAAATGTATGATAAGAAAGGTGGAGAATTATCCACAATATGGACAATCAAATCACAATCGTAATAACCCCGAAGAAACCGAATTATTTCCGTCAAATTTAATCCTTTAATAGTCCTCCAATTGCTACAAACTAACGCCCCGGCAGCAGTCAAGTCCCCTTATAACACGCGTGAGAATCCTCTTCGCATTCCTCAAAACATAATAAAGAGATGCACTTTCCCTAATCTCGTAAACCTCTTGTTATGCACCCGGTCGACAACTGAAAAGCGCCCTCCATTATTCGTCCTTCATCCTGCGCCACACAATCCCATTATATGCGAAGAATATCGACCACTTCATTACATGAAAGGAATCGTTGACGTACGTTGTTAGATACGCAGGAGGAGGATCAGTGGTGGCACTAGAATCCGAATTTCAGGCCATCGTCCTTGATTTTTTCTTCCAGTTTTGAGTGTGAAACTTTTCTCGCATTCATTTTCGCAGATCTTCAATCGATTTTCAATTTTTCAAGGCTGAAAATACAGTGAGATCGATGTTGACTCGTAAATAACCAAGGAATGAATGACAATCATCAACAAATTGTATTTACAGGATGAACCAAGTGTTTGTGAGAAATACTATACAGATGAAACTAGCAGGCATTCATCAGTGAGGATGAAAAAACATCAGAACAATATCCGCATATCATTTGTGATTGTCCAAGATCTCTCAGAAAACTTCAAGACTTTCTCTGAAATCAAAAACTTGATCAATTGCCTGAAATCAACTGACCTTTACAAATAAATTCGAGCAATAAATACGAGAAGGAAGGAAGTTTGTTTCTTCAAATTCTGGTGCTAATGCTCTTAGCAATCGATGCACCTTAATCCAAGAAAAAAAAAGAACAATATAAAGAAAAGATATACCGACAAATCAAAATCAGTTAAACATATCCTTACTGAAGATGGACAACATATGGCCGATAGGAGTGATATCGGGATCATAAAAAATGAAGACAACAATCAAGAGTCTGCTTGCATTCTCCTGAACGGAGACAATAATATTGCTTCTTGTTCAGTTGATATATATAGAACTTGGCATCCACTTCTCTGAATATGACCATTATAAATTCAATATCAATTGATGAAGGAACACCTAGTAATCAGAATTCCTCTGTTTGAGAACTTGTCATTTTCCAGTGTCAAAAGAAGTATATGATTTGTGTTGGAAACGGGAGCAGATTCGTTCCCGAAACGTCCACTAAGATAAGTAGAAGTTTTGTTTTTATTGAAAATATATTTGTAATTCCAAATTCTTCGAATAACAAGATGTTACAGATAAATAGAGAGTTTCTCTTGTAAGTATTTGAGAGTTGAATTTCAAACGCAGTGACATTCTGGGACATATCACAAATCTGCTGTCCTCCAATCACTGAATTGGTTTTCAGAATACTTCAATTATACCCCAGACTCAAATTTTGTTACCTCGTACGGAATTTCTTGGAGAGTGATGATGTACTATATCTTCCTGGTAGGCCGACACTGGTAGAAACGACAGGGTTCCTTTTCATTGTTATCAATACTGGTATTTCTATGTTTAAGCATACAGGTTGAGTTGAGTTTATAGAGCATCTGTAGAGTACAGGGTTTGTGGAAAATGAATGAATGGACTCGTAGATATTGTTGTATTGTAGTAGTGACATCCGACATATTTCTGTCAATGATTTCGATATCTTGGTGAAATCGGTGCTTATCTGGAGAAATATCTGGTGGGTCTATGGGAATGAAGGGTTTCGTCCGCGTTGAAACTAGAATATTAGATAGATTATTGGGTATTTTCCCAAAAAGAGACAAAAACTACCTTTTCAAATCTGCAATTCAGATACGACTAGGCTGAATAGATGATTACTTTTTACAATTGTTACTTGTTCCAAATTTAGTCACACCACACAAACATGTGACGCTCCAAATCGAAGATATGTCTTGGCACCAACTTTGTTAATCCTCCACATGCCTACAGTCAACAGCTTTACAGATGATACTACACTTTTTAGACGGACTGGTCGATACTATAAATTTAGATCTATCAAGAATTTCTAAATGGTTGACTGAAAAACTAGAATAGGTTTTTCAATTGTCGGTATTCAAACCAAACCTTTCCGACCGTTTCATTCATGGAAATAATTTACCTGATTTTCATCCTCGTACACAATGGCTGGTGAGAACTTGCACTGGAAAACAAATGAATGAAGCATCCATTCGAAATAGTCGTGGTCTACTTCATCTGAAATCGATATCTGATATCCGATCCAAAGACGTTGAAAAGTTCGCTGGAGCGTACCACTTATCTACTTCTACTTCTCCTATTTTAAATCTACTCAGGATATCAGACTCTTTTCCATAGTTTTCTCATGATTAGGAAGTGTTCCTTCGATTTCTCAATTGTAAAACTCCGTGCAACAACGCACTTCCACCTCATACATGAGTTATATAAGAATAAGAAGTGTTTCTTATTCATTTGTTCAAAGAAAAAGTCTCATTTTGATCCCAACAAAACGTTATCAAAATATTTACATGGAATTTTGAATCACCCTGTATCGGTAATCGGTCCGATAAGTGACTTCATAGATACATTTCCGAATGTGTTTGGATGAACATTCAATCTACGCTTCCTGTGAAATGAAAATCCGCACGTTATCGCGCGCTTAATGCCCAATAGCAAAAAACGCCGGCGTTTCGAGCGCTTTGAAGGAGTGACCAGAGTTGTCAGGATATCTGAGGTCGATAGTATGAAGAATATGTAAATCGAAGTGGATTATCTGTGGGGGAAGGTGACGTCTCCGGACAGGAAGTGCACAGGTCGTGTGCGAAGGACGCTCTCCGGATATCGGATTCCCTGTGACATCGTGTAACTGAATTCGTCGATACAATGGAAACCACAAAGGACAATGGACGCGACAGTATTGACCGCTTTTAGGTTTTCTCTGAAACAGTTCGGAGACCCGCCCGCATAATTAATAAGACATGTTGAATTCAAAAGATGTCCGTTGATAACGAAGGAAGAAAGAGACTGTCTCAGGGTCGGTTCGTCAGTCAGAAGAATCTTTTGATTTGTTGGCGGTGGTCAATTCAGTCATGATATATCAGTGAGGCAGTTTTCATCATTTTTATTGGCATAAAAAGTCATAAGGTACACGTTCATGAATGATGTCTGCAGGTTACTCGAGGAGGTGGTATATTATTCTTTAAGATTTTCTGGGATCTTCTTTCTCGTTTCCTGTCGTGTCCAAGATAAGGAGGGCCAGTGTGGGTATCTCGGAAACTTCAAGAGATACAGATTTGGATGAATGAGAGGAAAGCTGCACGATTGAAGGGGCAACGTCAACGAAAGTTTTTCGGTTCTGAGCTATCAGAAAAAACGTTCTGTTTTCCCTCCAAGATACCCATACACTGGCTCTCCTCATCTTTGAAACAGTGTGTCTGCAGTAAGGACAGATTTAGGATCGGCCCCGAATTGTTACTGCAATTTGAATTTAACCTCCAGAAACCTTCAAAAACACATTCAAATCAAGATTTCTAATCATTCAAGTGGTCAACGTTTCGGGAACGAATCTGCTTCCGTTCTCAACACATAACGAATTCATAAATCTGTCATCCTCACTGGAAATATATTGAAATAATCAGTATTATATCTATTCTCCTCTTCAGAAAATGAGAAAATCCCAAAAAATCTGAAAAATTCATGTTCGGATTTCTCTGTTTTATCATTTGGAAATTTGGAAAATATATGAAATTGTGGTACAGCCAATACAAACTTGATGAAATGGTTTTTTTCATAATGACCAAAATCATTGGAATCAATTGGAAAAACATTTCGATACGACGGTCTGATTCGCCATATCAATAAATGAATGAACGAGTTCCCATTATTTATGTTATTCTCTCTGTAATTTCACAATAATTTCCGTTATGCTATGAGATGAAATGATCCAGCCGAGAGCATAAACGCCAGATTTTCAATTCATCATTTTCATTCTTTACGTTCTCAAAAGTCACAACGACAGTCAATCCTTGAAGCCAGTGAAAAATAGCAGTTCTTCGTTTTTTCTCAATCTATCCTAAAATCGCCGGACTTTGCAGATTCCTTGAGGGTATTCGAACTTTGCAATTTTGTCTCCTCTGAACTTGCAGAATATGCATAACATCGAACTAGTAACATACCTATACAAAGTTGTCATAATGAAAATGATTTCCTAATTTCAAAATGTTCTGCTTTTCAGACTTTGTTAATACTCACAGAAACATTTCACGAAAAAATGTAGCCGGCTCATTTTCATACCAAACCCTATAGGTATTCGAGTGATCCACTTCACTGTCAAAACACTGATGAATGAATATTCATGAATAGTCTCAGTGGGTGGTTCGTGGTTATCTAATATTTAATATTCGAAAAGTGTATCGATTAATGAACTGATAAAGTGTTGAACAGTGTGAGGTACACCATAATGAACTTCCTATGAAATTAATGGCGTGTTAAGACACATGTGAATATCAATCTCAAATTGGATCTGCCAAAAATACAGACTGTAGAAAGGATTCGATATTTCAACCAGATATATTAGGTTGGAATCATCATTCGTTTGAGGTTATTGTATATCATTAATCCCATCAGTTATATTATCGAATAACAACATACTATTGCAGGAATGAAATGGATATCTTCATTCAGAAAAACGTTTGTCTCGGGTCCATATTCAAAATATTATGATAATATCGACGCAAGTAAGATATCTCTTTGAATTAGGTGATTGAAATCTTATGAAACTATCAAATAATAATGATATTGAAATCCGTTGGTTACCTTGTACAAACCCACAATAGGCAACCAGTTGTAGAACCTGGAATATGGAACTGAAACTGGAACCTAGAATCGGACTTACTGAATCTAAAATCCGGAACTGCCTTTGAGTTGTATTGGTTTCATCATCATGTAGAAATAGTTGGTATCTCACTCTCCTATGTTGAAGAATATATCCAATTGTAGTTGTATATTCAAATAACGATCATTTCTCATCAATTCTTGTAATTCATTAATCAATTTGTAGATCCTCTAGGAAATCTAACATATTTCAGTTATTTGGTCTGGTTTCGTATCATGGTCCGGGAAATACCTTAATTAATTTGTATGTAAGTCTCCCAGAATTTTCAAAAAAATAAATCTCTTAGAATACTATCATCGGCTCTCTCTGATGTCTAATAATTCAAATCTGTTTATTGCGACGTGGCCTTCCAAAAACAGATATATATCCGTGACCGTATGACTATTAAAACTCCGGGGGGGGGCATATTGTTCTCAGTTTTATCTTGGATCATCAGACTATTTATCTTGCTGGAGATGACGAAGCAGGATATCGTGACGGGGTTATCGATGGGAATTTGATATTTCAGGATTTATACTAACGATTCAAAGAGACCGAGTTTGAGAAAAATATCTGAAACTATACAGGATGAGGCTATCGATTGATAGATAGCGGATATGGTCAACTCTCTCACACAGTATTCCACGAAAATATCGTATTTTATCAACATTCGGGTGTGAGGAATTTACAAAAGTAAAAGTATTTCGTGAGTGGATTGATGATATGTAATACAGAGTGTTCCGAGAAAATTGTTGGCACGAGTTATCGGTCATCCTGTATACGATTTGAAAATTATCAGCAAGCTTCAACCTTAGTTGTAAGCACGATGAGGTACAAAAACCTACCACACCTACATTATCACCAAATTATTTCTGCCTGAGGAAGTTGATTTTTTCGACATTTTCTCACACACAGGGGGATATTTGTCATACAGGGTGTCCTTTGGGAGCCCATGTCTCCGTAAAGAGGGCCTATAGAAAAAACAATCATAGGAACTGAATACGAGAGATTTCCCACATTTTTCCGGACTCCCTGTACATTGCCACAATTGAAAAATGAGCGATATAAACTTCGAGATGATATATAGGGTGTTCCGTTGAGAACACATAACTTTGATATCTTATCACCTCATTGAACATTCTTCATATCAAGAAATAATTTGGAAATGTGGTGCTTTACTCTATATCTATATCTTGACTTTCATAACTACTCTATCGAAGTTTTTTTGGTAGCTCTCAAGACAACGGATGTATCAAACTCCGGAGTATGAGTTGATCACGTTGTATAATACAGGAAGATAAACAAGAATGTGCTGATATTTCAGATTCCTAAAATATTTATATATTCAAATTCTGTCAAATTTTCTAACATTCATAAGAATTAAAATACTCGTAAAAAGATAATTTCTTGGACAGGGAAATAAAAATACTCAACAAATTGTCAAATTCTTCAGAAGATAAAGCTCCAGAAAACAATGTGTCGATGACTTTACTTTCTCCAATGATTTATACCTTCAACTCCAATCAGAAGTTCTTAGATTTTCAACAAATAAATCTGAATCAACAATACTACTCAATCGTTCAAATCTGCTGAACAATTTTGTGCTTAAAAAACAAACAAAACGTGCCGAATACTTCACTTTCTCCAATAATTTTTACCTTCAACTTCAAACAGAAGTTCTCAGATTTTCAACAAATAAATATGAACAACAATACTACCTAATCGTTTGAATCTGCTGAACAATTTTGTGCTTGAAAATTGAGTTTTTTTTTCAAGCAGAAGTACCAAAAAAGGGAAACGTAAATAAACTATCATCGAAATTTCAATATTCACTATTATTATTCAGTCCATTAGGGTTTTTTTCGAATACTGCTCGTCAAAAAATAATGAACTAGTGTACCGTTGAGAAGAATATTGGAAGCCCTCCAAAATGATGTGCCATTGCCCCTCCTTTCAATTTGAGCATCTCCTAGAGGGTTCAACCATATTCAAGAATATTCATTACAAAATAAAACCCACCTGTTCTTTTGATTTTTCGAGGGTGGGAAGTCACCCTGTATATCTATTGATGAATCGCTTTCGGATTTCACAGCGCAATAAAACACACACACACCATTCATTGAAAATATCTTCTCGCCAACGTTATTTCATAATGTTTAACTATACCTAAAAAACTTCTCGCTTTACCGGTGGTCTAAAGTTACATATCGAGGTATATATTAAGGCTAATCTGCTGGTAGAGATATCATGTTTACAAGAGGAAACAAATTATAGTTATTCCTGGTAATGTTACACCCGAACGTGAATGAGAGGCTGTCCGGATTGTAAACACGATTGTTGAATTTTGAGTCATTTTTCATGAGGGAATAAGGTGTAACTTGTAACACTCGTAGACAAGAAGTTGTGTGTCTGATCATAATTATGATATCTTTGAATTTGACGACTGCCAAAACTAATAGATAAATCACAATTACATAAAATTGAATTCTGATCTGATAAGTTTCTATCAATGTTGCAAATGAAACAGATAGATCGTCAATTTCAATAAAAAGTAGAGGTCATGAAATATTTGGGGTTCATTCCACATTCGAGGATGAACTTTTATGAATATTTCAACCTTGTAATCAGCAATTATGATGAATTATGGGCCTCTGTCCTGAAATATCTGAAAGTTTTGAATCTCAGAAATATCTTCACTCACAGTGGATTGGTTTCTGCTGTTGTGATTTGAAACATTCGGAATTCATAATTTCCATGTGTTGAAAACCAAAATACAAATCTCAGCCACAATTATCCCTTTATCAGATCAAGTGGAATAATCAGATATCGCAACATTGATCTTCCAACACAAAGTTGAGAAATAATATTACATTTTTGTACACGTTTATAAAAAAATCTGCTAGGGATGAAAAGTAACGCTTTTTGTAGTTAGAAGCTCATTTTGTAGTTAGAACGATGTTCATCTAAGAAGTGCCTCATGTGTTTTTTTTTAAATCCTGTCTCATCCAACATTATAAAAAGAATCATTCATTTTAATGTCAGTTCCTTGATCTCTCAGTGAAATCCATACCTTGATTCGTTTTCATTGGGCCACCCTGTATAACCATCTGAGTATTGACTTGAGTAACATCAATGAGATGCAAGTATTTTGAAAAAAGCTGTGAAGAATGCACTCATCACTTAGGTATATTGATCGATTATCTTATGATGATTCTCTCATTTTATGTGATCATGTATGTTCATTAGCCAATTTTTTTTTGGAAGTGTAGAATGTTCTGAGTTATTCATTTATATTTATATTTCAATTTAATATGATCATGTAGGTTTTATTGTTGACCGTTAATTATGTTGTTTCTTCAATCAATTGATTCTATTGTTTCAACCCGCTCAGCTTTGGTTTTTTTGGATCTGTCAATGTTTGTTTATTTAATTTACTGTAATTCACAAAATGTCATATTGTACGATGGATAACTTGAATAAACACATTATTATCATCATCAATATTAATAAACTTCCACTTCCCATTTCGAAAATGGAATGAAACGTCTTATTGATTTGTGTCGATTTGATTTCAATTTTGCAGTTTATTATCGCGAATATAAAAATCGAAACCACATCTATTGCAACTGATATTTTCCCACGAATAACTGATGCAGTCATTCTCGATTTAATTAATGAAAGTGTTGAAAAAATCTATTGGTTTACGTATTAAATTACGATTGGACAACAAAGAAATCGATATACCCACCTTTATATACTGGGTGGCAAACAGAACTGTTGATGAACTATTGATATTACAACTATATACTATAAGAGTATAACTATATAAGAAAACTTCAGTTATTTATTTTCCTCTTCGTTGAATAGCTAAGAAATATTCAGTCATAAAAGTACTAACCACAGTGTTAAATTACTTTTTCTTTTCGTTCCGGAATTAACTCAGTAGAAAGCATTCTCCTGTATGTCACCTGAACAGAAAAATCTCCCTGAACGTCAGTACTATTACCATTTTTGTTTCCTAACTTTCACTATTTGATTATATTATTGATTTTGCAGCGAAAAATAGTGCCATTCTTCCTCTTCCATGTTAGTTCAACATAGATCTCGGGTAGCGAGAGTGACAGCCATGTTCGAACTGTCGATTACCTAATATTCACTACATGCAGGCCTACCAATCTTGAATTAAAAAACCTTGTATCAATGGAGAGAGGATGAAAAGAAAAAGGATTCTCAACACATCGAACCATATAACGTTGCATCGATAACTTGGCAGGGAGTCAAATGCACTCCATCGAATAATGTGGCAATTGTGAATAAGGGCCCTAGACATGAGAAGTGCACTCGGTGTGTGGTGTTACTCGGTGTCATGCTCCGTGGCCGCAAGTAGCTATTATGGCCTGGCACAGCCTTCTTGTTATTATTGAGGCATTCGAGGAGGGGTCGAAATGCAACTGGAACACCGATGTTCGATAAATACTCGATATAAACACAGGTAGACTTCACTTCACAGTATAGCGATATCGGAAATATCAATTTTCTCGACAATATCAACACCTTGACTGTTGCTTTCCGAAAGTCATATTGTCACTAGTAATACTACTAGAGGTCGAAAAATTTCCGGATTTAATTTGACCTTGTATGGTATTCGGTAAGAAAATTTCACACCAAATCTGTTTCCAACAACATCGAATTTCGTCTTTATCAATTTCTTGCAAAACAGAATTGGAGAACAGCAATTAATTGAAATAACTGGGCATGGTAGCAGTCACTCCATAAAACCATATCTGCAAATTGACTCGGGCCATCATCAGGATATAGTTGACGCGATGAGGTCTGCTTCAACTTCTGCAAATACAGTACAAGAATCTCTAAATCAAGAGCGAGCAACTTCGAATCACCTGCCATAGTACACAATAATTGCGTTTTCAATATAAACATCAATCATAATGGTCCATGAAATCATGAAACATTCAAGTTTTTTGTTTGAATTAATCAAAATTCTTATGTGTGAAAACAAATGAAAATTAGATTGTCAGAAAAAATATTCTGTCATTATGAACGTCAAAAAAATTTCCAGTTTAATTCGCTGTTGGGTACCCACCAGGAAAAAATTTCCGATGAAATTCATCCGTTGCTATGGTTATCTGACAGAAATACACGTTCTGATTGCTTGAAAATCATATGTGTAGAATTTTCCTTGCAATCCTGAAATAACGTGCCTTACTCATCAAAGGAATGGAAGGGGTATTTCTCAGACAAAGAAGTTTCTCTAATTTTTTGAACAACTGAAGTGGTGATTTTATAAACACATTCAGCTTTTAGAATTTATCGTTCACCACTTTGAGATTCAAGGCATGCTGAGATTATGTTGGAAAAATATTCGATATTTGAAGGTAATTTGGAGCAAATAAAAATGAAAATGGGCATTCGTTATTCCTCTGTCTATTCATGAGGCTCATTTTGAATCTCCAATTCGGACTATTCTTCTTATTGATTGAGTAAACTCCAGACATTGAGTGCTCCAGAGATGATGTCAATAGCACTGTTAAAATCCTGAATATACAAACACACATATTGTTCACAAAATAGCTATATCGGAATGTCTTGGAAGGGGTATTTCTCAGACAAATTAGTTTTCCACATTTCATAAACGACTACTTCATAAACACATGAACTGTTTTGTGGATTTTTTTTTTTTTTTATCTGTGGACAACACGAAAGGGAAACCTATGATGTTCGAGGAACATCGTGTTAGCCAGCGGTGGAATTTTGGGAGAGAAGGAAGGTGTTGGAATTTTTCTTGAATGTTTGGAGGTTGTAAGCATCAGGAAAGACTTCACTAGGCAAAGAATTCCACAACTTTGCCGTTCTATTGATGAATGTTGCTTGGTATAGCGATGTTCGACAGGTCTCGAGCCTGACAGTGTAGGGGTGACCAGCTTGAGCTCGTCTGGTTTGTCTACTAGGAATCGCGCGTGGTGGCATAATAGATGATATTTCCGTTGAGCACCGCCCGTGAAAGTACCTATAAAAAAGGCAAAGATCGCCGACCTTTCTACGATGATCTAGAGAGGTCAATGATTTGGTGAGTGTTGTGTCATCGACTAGGCGAATAGCTCTCTTCTGAATTGAATCTAAGAGCTTAAGCGTATGTTTGGGGGCTGAGCTCCAAACATGTGAACAGTACTCCAGGACAGGTCGAATTTGTGCTTTGTATACAACAAAACCGAATACGATGTAAGAAATCTCGTGATTAGAAAATGACATATGCTGACTTCTGAATTACGGAAATACACAAAAACAATGCAAGTATCTGAAAAAAAGTACGTTGAGTATTCAAAAGTATATGATGATGTCAGGTACAACAACTTTGCTTCCTGTTGCGTGCGAAGAAGTTACTTCACACCACAGCAACTGCTCACTAAGTACTGTTCATCAACCTCTCTAGAACATCACAGAAATGTGGGCTCTCTCTCTCTCTTTTATCGATATTTTCAGTTGAAATTTCGTCTATCATGACCATCACGAGTGGTTTCGAGGAGACGACCAAGTTCATTACCAAGCATAATTCATCAATATATAGTATTTCTTTTCGTGTTTGTCGAAAGATGAAGGGAAAAAAATTGGTAACAGTTCAACTGTGTGTGTATTCTCTGCCAACATCTAGGATGAAGGTTTCAATAGAGTTTTTGACCAATTCAAGTGAATTGAGAAGATTCAACATACCCCTTTGTGGAAGTAAAACATTTTAATACCATAGTATACTTTTTATTCACTTGGTGTATGAATATTTATTATCGTCAATAAATGTATCGAATTCCTCTCATTGATATGTGGTTCTGATCAGTTTGCATTAGTTATGTAAGTCGAGAGATATGTATAATAATCAAGTCAGACCCTCTGGCTATGTTGCTGTTACGATTCCTCGAAAGTTATTTGGTTCTCCTTTTTCTTCATATCCCTCTTCACTGTTGGTGGTGTGGAGTATCTATAGGCTCTTACAAATTCGTGGCTATACAGGGTGTGCCAAAAAGATACATTGAACATATGTCCTCGAATGAGCCGTTTGCGCTGTAGAGAAAAAATCACTGTTTACAATAATTGTTCCTTGGAATATACCGGGAATGGCTTCTACATTGGTAGTACCTGGCATTATCCTTGCTAACAGATCTTCCTCATTAGGAACAAGTGTTTCGTAGACCTATCTTGTTAGATAACCTCAAAAAAATAAATTAATAGAGAACTATGTTAATATAATAAAGGTAACAAAGAATTAATCTTATCGATATCGAGATTGAAATCATCGAAAAATTGAATGACAAATCCATACCCCTATTGAAGAAAAAAGTTAATAGATTGCAGACCTTTACTTTAATCTATGGTATAACAATGTATACGTAAAAATATCGATGCTTTAGCTATGAGACAACATTGTTGATTTTTCGAAAGAGAATAATATTCAATCTCTCGATTCTCCAACATGATATCACTGGATCGCTCTTGAAATGATTCTCACCATGGACGTATAAACAATATACGTCCATGATTCTCACCGTGCATCTCATGGATCCAGTACAAGTACACCGAACGACAATAAAATCCGAACAAAAGTGACAACGAGACAGCCTCCGAGTTCAAAGAATACAATACATCTACTTCTTCCGCATCATCATTTGTCCTCGATCTCTGCAGAATCCCACCCTGGTCCATTTAAACGATGATACGGGAATTAGCGGTACGCAACAGGGATACCAACAGTGGGGTGGCTAATCATTTTCTCAAGGGTTTGAGTGAAATGTTGCACTGGTGTACAAGATTTATTTTTTCAGATGATTCTGAATTGATTACGGCCACACGTCAATGATATATGAATGAAGAAAAATAATGACACATCAGGTTTCTTGGTGACATCTTGAGAAATATTCTAGTGAAAAGTACAAGACAACTTATACAACTATTATTTACTGTGCAATGAAAAGTTTAGATTGTGGATTGTAGAATGATAATAGTGTTTTGATTCCTG
This sequence comes from Gastrophysa polygoni, assembly GCA_963576655.1. Taxonomy (NCBI): domain Eukaryota; kingdom Metazoa; phylum Arthropoda; class Insecta; order Coleoptera; family Chrysomelidae; genus Gastrophysa; species Gastrophysa polygoni. The sequence continues at coordinate 2,199,819 of OY755082.1, read as the reverse complement.
TAGGTTCTCCTGCTATCAAACAACAAGATTATGTAGCCTTTTATAATAAAAAAATATATAGAAACTACAGAATATATCATAGGATAAGGAATGAATTTGTAATATTTCCTACCTGTTCCGCTATTGATGTCAACGATGTCATGAAACTGAACTATAAGTGTACTTGCAACAACTGAAATGACAATATATTTTGTATATTTTGCAATAATATCAACTTCAGGGAATGTACTAGTCGTGAACAGAAGAAAGAAGAAGAATAAGAAGTAATATTTATTCAAGTAGGTTTCCCTAATATACAATATCGCTAATATGTATATATTTATAACAATGAAAGGAAAAATTATAACAATATATTGATTCATCATGAATGATTGAACAGTGAAGTAGGTCAATGAACCAAAGGAATGAGAATAACATTATTACAAATAGCAAATAAGAATAACAGTTTATTGATTTGTTATATATGATTGAACAGTAGCCTAGGTTATAAATCTAAGGGAATGAGAATAATATCATCCAAGAAGAAAATATTGGAGTCCTAATTTAGTTCTTTCATATGTATCAACAATTTGTGTCTGAAGCTTTTAAAAGACACGCTAGATTCAACGTTCTGGGGTAAATTATTGTACTCCATTATACCTTTGAAAAACAAAGAATTTCTCGTATTTGACAATTTTACTCTTGGCACATGAGCGATAGATTGATGTGTTGATTGATCTGTGATATCCAGGAAATGTATTTATATTTCGTATAGAATATCACTGACCCATATATTGTACCTATCAATACCCTGAAAAGCCTGTTCCATCCTTTTCGTATTTCATGACTTCCCCGGATAACTGTCGAGGAATTCTACAAACTAAAGTATACTTTGCTCTCAACGAATTCTTTGATGGATACCTTAATTATTTCTATCTTCAAGTGATTTATTTTTCTCGTGCTCCAAGACCGAAACTTGACATTCCTCATCTGAGATTGTATTTCCCTCTGCCTGTATTATATTCTCGGGGTCGATCATCCCTTCGGGCGCCCCGCCTCGCCACCCTTGGGTACCATGAGCACCCCATGAAAGTGCAGCGCGGAAGTCAATCGTTTCGAACTTCCCATTTCGATGGGCTCATCAAACACAATGCTCTAGTTAGTCGGTCATTTATCTCCTGGAAGTGGAGGAAGAGACCCAGTAACCGTGACACTTCTTCGTGAATTATGATGTCATTGTTCACCAGAACATCCCGTTTGTATTTATTATTATTATATCGGGAAACGAGTGAAGAGAATGATGATTTCGGAAAGGAGACGATTTCGGCTTTTTATATCTTTTCTGTAATATTGTTATGGATGATGCGGGGCTGAGGGCAGTTAATTTAACGGCCATGAGAGAATAGTGTCTTGACAGTTGGATTTTTTACGGGATTCACCCTATTTTTATTTGATTGAGATACATTGTGAACTTGAAGCTGTGTGAAATCATTACAATGTACTGGATAATCGTTTCGAGAACATTGTGCGAGATATATCTACTTCAACTCATTTGTAGCAAGTCTTTTTGAATCATTTTGAAAACTGTTCTAGTTCACATATGCTGACAAAATAGTGGTCAAGTATACCTATAGTATAACAAATTTTTCGTGGTTGGAATTATTTATTTGAAATCCACACATTCATCTCCATCCACTTGAAAGAGTGTAGAGCAGTGTATTCCTCAAAAAAATCAATTGAATCTTCTCTTGAACAATGCAAACTTCAGAGTAATCCATGATCTTATCGAAATGGGATGATGTCATGACCGTAATGCTTTTTTTTAGTTCCATTCAATTTAATTCAAGTTCCACTTCACTCAGATTGAAGAATGTGCTTCGTTCATATTATCATTATTTTTTTTGTATTGTGACATCCTCTACCTAATGCATTCTTTCCTGATGACTTTCGACTACATGAGTATCCATCCAACGAATCAATAGAAATATTATCGACTGTCAACAAACAAAATGAATATTCGATCTAGTATGAGTGTGCTTGCTAAGGCAATTTACAAAAACCATAACATCAATAAAATATCAGTAATACTGGATCGAGACAAGAAATACCCACATTATTTTTTATCATTCCAGTAGGAAAACATAAAATAGTTCTCAGTAGAAATATATAAAATTGAACACCCGTTTCAGATAAATCTATACCATCGTCCACGCAAGTGATTCCAAAAAGGGTTGCATTTATAGTCAAATATAAAGTTGTCTAAATTTAGTTTTATTTATGTGCACCGGTTGCGAGGGAAGTAGTATACGGGGTGATAAAATTTTATGACCTCACCTAATGTCATCACAATAAATCTTCCTCAAAATATAGGATTTCCAATGGAGGGAATGGAGAGTTGAAGTGAGAAGATGTTTATAACCTCTTAATCATTTTACAACAAATCTCTCAATACCTATTTAATACCTACTGATCTCTGCTCTTCTCTTTTTATGAACATTCATTCAATGTGCGATGGAATAAAAGGACATGCTGCTATTAACAAACTAAATACCAATTGAATGGATATCTATATGAGAGCTCGTTGAAAACATCGTTAACTCTGTGTATTAATGAAGTTACACAGATTATTCAGTGTCAACAAATTTTTCAACGATATCGAATATTTCAATTCGAAATTACATTCCGATAACCAATTTTCTGTGAACAACCTTGGTATTCAGAAGAAAAATTATAAGATCTGCTTGGCGATAGCGATCAATTCATTTAATATTCGTCGAAATAACATTGGAAGGAGGAGCACTTTGTTTCTGAATGGATTGCCATCATCAATATCTACTAATTAAAACCATCGATTCCGATCAATATCGCGAACATGAACAATACTAAACAATATTCGAAACGTGAGTAATATCGATTTTAATGAGAACATGGCACACTATCAGTCAACTCATTATTCTCCCTCAACTATTATTCGAGTGCTATTTCTATACAGGGTGTCCCAGAGTAGTGAGCCATGAAGTCTTCTAGTGTTCCAAATAGACTGATCTAAATCAATAACTAACCAATAATGTGATGGAAGGTGAAAAAAATTGTGATATCATCAGCAAATGAGGTTGAACTACCGGATGTGGGCAGATCGGCAAGATCGTTTATGAATGAAAGAAACAAAATTGGGAAAAAAACAGAACCTCGAGATAATTCTCCTCACTTGGAGAATATATGAAAAAGATAATTTATTTTCAACCAATACCCTTCAAACTGCTCCGAATAACTCTCGAGGCAATTGTTATTTTTCATGTTATTTATTATCTATTAAACATCAGAAGAATAAAACATCACCATACCGGCAGATGGAAATATCTCAACTGCAGATCTCAGATCGGTTTTATAACGAATTCAGTTATGGTACTGCACCTTTCGCGAAATGACAAGATTTATTCTCTATCAGATAACCGCTCGCTTTTATTGCCGAAGATATGCTTCAGGAGCGAAGATAATCCTCCGGAGGTGTGAACCCTTCCCATTACAAAACATCCAGATCGAAACTCCGATAAAACGCTGAAGGGTCAGCTCTTTGTCAGGAAGACCCAGATTTCCCCAAACTTCCTATTTGTCCCGGTAAGATTCCTTGTTAGTGCATGAAGTTTCTTTTTCGTGAAGGGCAGTTTTCTGAAGAGTCGCAATTGTTGCGCCGCTAACCCTTTTCCTCTTTGCAATTCGATATCTTATTATATCAGCAAGGTTTATTTCCTGGGAACTTGTCCGAGTGATGGGTTTTACAATGGGGTATCGGTTACGTATCAAAATATCAGCTTGATTGTGCGGATGAAGGATGACATTTTAATTGTACTTCCCCATCGCCCAGTACATTAATTCGGTAGTGATTCCGAGGGAAAGGGTAGAGGTCATCTTGCCAGGAGAATTTACATGGTCATTGTACCAATTTCACCATACATGATTCTCAAATCTTCATGCATCGATTTTCATCACGATTGTCTTGAAAAATGATCGAACATGTTTGCAAATTTTAAAAAAGCACGTGATCGCTCTGTTCGAAGGAATTGCTGGTGAGGTATTTTTGATTAATTTTGATGCTGGACTGGAAGTAGTTGATGAACATATTGCAGAGAGCTCAAAACATGTAACTCTATTGTTTATTCCTGATGCATATTCATAAGTCCCCAAATGTCATATAAAATGTTGGTATAAATGGATAATGAATCCATGTAAGAGAAAGAGCATTGTTTTATCACTGAATTTCCTATATAGTTTGGCAACTAGGAAATCCAATCTACATAAAAATTCATTTGTCTTTCAGATATAGGTATCAAACCAAATCAGTCATCAATCATAGAGATATAATCATAAGCAACATGGCCTTCAAGTCTTTGATCTTTCAATATGCTATTCATCGAACTCTCATCAAGATTGTCTCAAGAAATAGCCAGACATAGAAGCAAAACTATTCATGGTAATTTGTGAATCATTTATCAAAGAACGGAACAGAACTACCTAATGCGATTTCGAGAAACTCTCCAGAGATGAACTTCTTGTCCGTGGGTGTATCATACTCGATTATAAGTGCTAATTCAGATCCAATTTTATACCTATCATTCGTTCAATTCTGTTCACGTGTCTCATTTCAGAATTTGTGATCTCACTGGGTGCTTGAAATATCATATTTCATTCCATTATTTCCTTCTCTGTATCGACAATGTGTGAAAACTTCTGATCGGGAGAAGTTCTGTCAGTTGGCAAGCTGTGACTCATCAATTTGAAAATATATTTCTTGAAAGGAATGGATTATGCGGTGCACCTCCCCAAGAAAAATCCAAGATACCAGCTTTCCCATGCTCACGCACACGAAGTAGCATACCCACGAGGAATAACACCTCCAGATATTGCATCAACCAGATAACAGCAAATTATCACCTCACTCCAGCAAACACTCAAAGCTCGCCGCTGTCAACCGCCTCTCGCGATTCGCTCGGCCGCAATTCGCCACGCCCCCAACTCCCAGGCAACGTACAGGCAAGCTCCGCCCCGCCGAGAGCAATATAGGAAAGTCTCAAACTCGTTTCAGTTTGCCAGTTAACTCCGTCGTGAGGAGCGTCCAGGCGCGAGTTAGTGTTGTTCATTTGGTTACCGCGAATCTTGATCTTGGTTCTCCGTTGATTCACGGTTGATCTGATTGTTGCATAACCGTTTCCTGGTTGTTGTGCTCGAACTGTGATTCGTACTGTGATTATTTTATTTGTAGTGGCTGGTTTAGTTTCTCCGATACTGTGTCTGTGGGGAAGTGATTGAGGAGTTGTGAGAGTGTGTGTAAGTATTCACTCGCTATGTTTCTAGAGTCTGTTCAGCTATTGTTGTAAAGCTATCTACCTACCTGAACATTCACAGTATGTTGGAATAATCTTCTAGACTCTCTAGAGGAAGCATATTCTGAAATTAGTGGGGCAAGTTTTGTTCGATCATGAATGTGATGATGATCATTCGTCCCTTTGAAATTGATTCAGCTTCGATACTTGGAGAGTCTCATCCATATCTATCTGCCCAAATATTTATATCACAGAAACCTTTGGAGTTGTTCCACATTTGAGAATTCATGTCAGTCTGAATGTATCGATACTTGCTCGATCTGAGTTGGAACCCAAAACAATATATTGATCGAGGTTGATTTGTGGACTTGAGAAAAGTCAGTTACAAAGTTCAATTGGTCCGTATCAACAAAGGAATCTAGTACAAGGAGTTGAGAGCAATTCAAATATTCAACAAACTGAATTGTATGAATCGCCTTAAAAAATCTTCATTCATCAAGGTATATTTACTACTATTATGAGAGTTGATCGAAGATTCACTTTTCTTCTACCCTTCTTCTTCTGAGATCTTGATAGATTCGTCTCCTCTCAATGAAAATGATCAATTAAGATTAATTAGAACGAAGCAATAAACGATATCAATGTCAGTAAAGACGTCGGTATAGCGACATTCTCAATGAGTTCGCCTTTGATGACAAAACTGTTGATAAAATGTGAAGACATAGTGTAGGAAATGTACTCAGTTCCATTATGTAGTATCCGCTCCTGAAATCAATTCAATTGCTCGATATATCAATCTTTCTCTCATTCATTCAATTAAATTGAAGATCCGTGAGGCATCGACTGTGGCATGCAAACTGATGCAGCTAAGCTTTCGGAATGTACTCGAAGGAGTTTATATTTCGTATGCTCACTGGTCTTTACATTCTAGCCAATAAATACCATGATCTGAGTACACCAAATAATCTTGAAGTACATTCAGTGAAATATTCAGCTTGGTTTGGAATGAATCTGCGTATGAGACACCTGATGTGTATGATATTGATATATCGATAATTTTTGCAATGACCTCAATCAGTAAGGTTAGGTTTAGTGATAGAGTTTGAATTCTTGAGTTTGGCTCACTTATACAATGATTGAACAAGTCTCAAATTTTAATAATATTTCAGATACCGATACTTCATTCTCATTCCCAATATCTATGTAGTTATATCAAATATTTTTTCTCTTCAGGACATGAAACTAGCTGATGTTTGTGAACAAAATCAATTCCTATTATCATCCACCAAAGGAATATCCCATTCACTATAATTTTGATATAAGTCGCATCAGGAAATTTTCCGATTGGTTCAAGAACAAATGCACCTAATTACACCTAATTACTACTGGCTTGTTTGTTGAAATCGAAGTTTCCTGCAATTCGAAAAATTAGTTTTTGCGATATCTCGAAAGTACTCTTGACAATATGTGATCATATCAGAACTTCTTTCTATGCTTCAAGTCTGCGGTGGTATAGAAGTTGGATTGTGTATCCTTCTCCACAAAGAGAAGTTTTCAGTAAAATTCAGATGATCTGCAATGTGATATCCTTCAGTACTCCCTGCAACTTACTATCACTTACAGCACTTCGTTCATTCGAGACCAAGTTGAACATGCAATTCAAGCTATATAACGAGCATCGGCACAAGTTCCCATCAAAACATCTCCATATCCCGCCATATTTCCACATCATTAAAAGTCTAAATTTATCCGAATCGAAAAGTTCACATGTTGTTATCTCGACTCATAGATCATTGTCTCTGATTTTTTGTGGGTCACACATGTGTGGCATTAAGAGGGATCTAAGTGGGAATGTCACCCTCTCGAGGATGTTTTGAAAACGCATTATGCGAGATTATTAGTCGACACAAGTTCGGAATAACCGCCAGTCAGCGGGTTCTCAGAAGTTCAGTGCATGATTGATCGCTCTTCTTTGAGTCATTCACCTGTTTTGAAACTCGATAGTCAGGTCTTTAGAGTTGATGAATGAGTGGGTGGGAGTTTCGCCTGTTTTAATCCATGTGTGGAGTTGAATGAGTCGATTGTTCATGAACGAACTCAAGAACTTTTGCATGATAACTTCCTCTAGCTAACATAATATGAGCACTAATCAGAATCGTGTTGCTCGATTGTATAGTGAGATAAAGCGAGGCAATTTTGAAATGACCATGTACTTCGATTGGAACCACAAACAAGAGTCTCCCAAAGTTCAATCGTGGAGTAGATTCTATTCATAACTATGAAAGAAGAATTGGATAATCAATAATGCGAAGAAAATATGTAGTTTGGATATGAACAGTCGAATGAGTTACCCAATAATCAATGAACCTTGACTAGATCCTGCAATCTTGTGAAGGAAGAAAGTTACTCACCTCGTTTCTCTGACACGAAGCTTGTTATGACACACAATTATTTGAACTTCAAGGAATTTCTCGATTTGAATGGAAATGAAAATGTTCGAAACTCGATAGTCAGGTCTTTAGAGTTGATGAATGAGTGCGTGGGAGCTTCGCCTGGTTTAATCCATATGTGGAGTTGAATGAGTCGATTGTTCATGAACGAACTCAAAAACTTGCATGATAACTCCCTCTAGCTAACATGATAATATGAGCACTGATCAGAAGCGTGTCGCTCGATTGTATAGTGATATGAGAGATGAAGCGAGGTAATTTTGAAATGACCATGTACTTCGATTGAAACCACAAATAAGAAAACAAAACAAACTGATATGCTTCTAATGCTTGGCGAGTGCTTCGGAAATGCAAATGCTGCTGAAATATCGTTATACCGATGAATCTCGCTATGAATAAAATCAATCTGCTGATATCATGTAACTACAAAAACTCAAATATCTCACGAACGGCTCAATTTTTTGTATTTGAATAAGAGTACCTTTTTCATGTAATTTTCTTCGCTCCATCGAATGCTCCTGTTTTTTCAACGAAAATAATACAGGGAAAAAAGTTTTCTATAAAAAATCATGACTCACCTTCTGAAAACACCCTTTATAACAATATCAGAAATGTGGAAGTGTGACGAAAAAATGTATTTTGACAACATACATTCATGCACCAAATTTCAATCGGGTGGCTTTCATCGTTCAGAAGTTATGCGGAGAAATTATTTTAATTTTATCAACTTTGGAAGGATATATCTCCCTTAATATGCATTTTGGGCCATGAGTTTAATCATCAACCTACACTTATTTTTCAATGGTCTATGACCCCCAGAAAGCTCGGTACACATTTTTGACTCACCTTGTATATATAGGAGTGAGAAATTGGAAATAAATGATCATTAGTTTCAGTATTTACTAGTTTTGTTACTATTACCGTTGAAAATGACTCATCCTATATCACAAATGTATGATCTATTGGATGAATGAAGGTCTATTCCATTTCATTCAATATATATATATATACGTTCGGAACGACCCCAAAGTAACCCCCGCGCTCGTTGCAGGCCCGCCCACCCCCGCGCCGGCCGCGCCCCCTGACGGGGATGCCGGTCTAGCCGTCGTGGAGCCCCTCCAGCTGGACTTCCTGCAGGCCAACGGCGGCGCGATGCTGTCCGCCGGCCTCGGCTACGCGGCGGGCGGCGTCCAGAGCGGCGTCGCGGCGCCGCCGCCGTACAGCCCGCCGCCCGCCGCGACGCGGCACAGCCCGCTGCCCAGCTTCGGGTTCACGCAGGAACAGGTCGCCTGCGTGTGTGAGGTGAGAGACGGGTGGATTGGTTCTTTATTGAGCTTCCCAATAATAATAATAATAATAATAATAATGATCGTCTTTATTTGAATGGTTGCAAAAAAAACAAATCAATTGATGTTATACTGAGAAAAGTCTCAGAAGAAAGTTTTGTGCTGAGTTTTTCCCACTTGTCATAACCAAAAAAGGAGCAGACGTACTCAAGTTGATTTTCCAGCTTTCTGTGGGATTTTCCCTCCTCTCGTTTCTAAAAAATAGAGTAGAAGTTATCAAAAATCATTTCGATATATTTGTAGTGAGGACAGACCTGTGATCTGCCCAAAAATGTCACTGCGCTTGAAATCAAACCTTTCGATACCTAAAAGAGAAATTCTCTATTTGTCAGTGACACCTTGTTTTTGGAAAATTTTGTAATACAAATATATTTAATGAGAATAAAACTGCTACTTATCTTGGTGGAAGTTTCGGGAACGAATCTGCTCCCGTTATCAACATAATCAGAATATTTTTCTCTTTGCGAAATTGCTTCAATGAGTGTTGAAACCGACAACATATTTAGAAAATTTTGCGAAGAGACAAATATTTCAATTGTGTTGAGAACGGGAGCAGATTCGTTCCCGAAACGTCCACCAAGATAAGTAGAGGTATATTTTTATTTAATATATTTGTATTTCCAAAATTTTCAAAAACAAGGTGTCACTGACCAATAGAGAATTTCTCTTTTAGGTATCTGAAGGTTTGATTTCAAGCGCAGTGACATTTTGGGGCAGATCACAAAATTCTGTTCTTACTTCAAATATATAGAAATAACTTTTAATAACTTCTACTCTATTTTTTAGAAACTATGAGAGAAAATCCCATAAGAAAGCTGTGAAATGAATGTACAACCTCCTCGAAAAACTTACAGACAGTACTAAAGTTGGTTGCCTCCTACAGAAAAAGTCACTCTACTGAAACTACTTCATTGTGACTGTAAATAAACTTTCTGCAGGAGCAAAAAAATCATTCAGTTGTAGCAGAACTTCAATTATGGAGAGTGATTTTGGCTACCCTGGGAATTTTCGTTTCTAAGACACATAGATGTGTTTCTGGTGTACCACAAGAGCAAAAACTCCACTGCGAATTCGTTCCAATCACTGTAATGTTCTCAACAATCGCAGTTCCGTTTGTATCATATTCCATTTATTCGTGGACCTTCGGAGGAGATCTCTGTGGAGGAGAATCTTCCTCGATCGTGTCCCACGGGTTTGATTTGAAACCTTTTGGCAGTTCTCCTTACACAATTGTATTCCGATGAGTCGTGAAATATTGATATTGAAGAAGCTAGCAAAGCCTCGAATTTGAACACCAAAAAGATCGCACAATTATAGGCTCATTTCTGGCTGATTTTTTACCCTATTCCAGGATTTTATGCTCTTTCCTTTCTGGAAGAATCTGTGGCTTTGTAGCTCCGGCCGAACTCAGTCGTATCAATTTTGAAACCTAGAAAATTCTCGAGATTCAATAGAGTCAATTTGTTGTGCCAATTTTGGGCTAATATATTATTCCATTTCCATTACTCTAATCCATCTGTTCCACGAAAAATTCTGTAACTTTGCTGAGTTCGGCTCAGTCTATATTCATGGAAAGTTCAGTTAATATACGGAACGCAAGTTATTCTGTCTGTCTAGCACATTTCCAGCTTTTTGTGGGATTGTCTCTCCTGATTATTATTCCAATATATTTGTAATAAGCACAGATTTTGTGATCTGCCCAGAAATGTCACTGCGCTTGAAATCAAACCTTCAGATACCTAAAAGAGAAATTTTCTATTTTTCAGGGACATCATGTACTTGAAAAATTTGAAAATACAAATATATTTAATGAGAATGAAACTTCTACTTATCTCAGTGTACGTTTCGGGAACAAATCTGCTCCCGTTCTCAACACAATTGAAACACTATTCTTCGCAAAATTGTTTCGATGTGCAGTTGGTTTTGACAGTGAAAAGTGACAATAAGGCAGACAGAGGAATTCTGGTTACAAGGTGTTTTTTTCATTAATTGATATTGAATTCTTCATTTCCATATTCAGTTTTCAGGAGTGGGTGCCAATTTCTATCTATATCAACTGAACAAGAAGCAATATTATTGTCTCCGTATCATCTCAGTTGGCTTCAGGTTTCGAATTTAAATTTCTGCTGATCCCTTCCTCGGATACCTCATCCTCATAGAAGCTTGACATTGGTCTTCATGTTTTATTTTCTTACTTGAATTTCCTTCGAACCATTCAAGAATGCATTCTCCGGAAGACATTATTCCATCATGTCTTTTATGTTTTCTCCTGTCTATCTCCAATACAGTCGTCTCATCGTTTCTATTCTCTTACCGGTGTTTTTCACTACTAGGAATAGTAGAGATTGGAGTGAATTGGGGATCTTTGGCGTCATAAAGGTCTTCAAAAAAATACCCAAGTTATTGGAGCATTTCCAATTTTATTTTTCCACACAACAGTACATCATATATATGTATGTTTCGCCACTTTTCATCTCATTTTTTTTACCAATTCAACTCTTTCAACGTTTTGGCGTGTGGATCATATGGCAATTTGACTAACGCTTGGGAATCACGCAGGTTTTGTGAATTTCTGCAACTTTTCCGTTAACTAGGTGGATTTATTTGATGTCATTTGGAAGCTTTCGTCTCATCTGAATGTTTCGATGTGGTTTCAGGATGGTTAGACCAGACGAAGTTTGAAACAATTTTTTTTTCCCGAAAGCGTTCGTTCATGTAACACTCCTAGTTGTTGAAAAATCCAAATTGAATAGCAAACTACCAAATTTGGAGTGCATTTGAAGCAAATGCGAATCCTGCTCCGTGGGAAAAATGTCGAAATTATTTTTTGATGGTAGGTATTGAGTGGATTTGTTCGTTTTTGAGAATCCCTACGCAAATCGAATCAAGACAATGCAATAAAAGGAAAAAGATTTTATTGTCGGAAAAAGTTCAAAATTGATATTTGAATGGGATGTGAACATTAAAGGGGTCGATCGTGATAACAATTAGGTGGCTATGGTGACTAAAGGGGTGCCGTAGCTAGAATTCCTCCACCAACCAATATAATCAAAATCTGAGTGTCGAATAAAAATTCAAGGAATGCATCCATCTAGCAGAACTCCATTCGAGTTCAAAATTCAAGGTCAAACTCATGAGATCATCTCAGATTCCAAAACTCTGGTATCCATCAAAATGAGTGATTCCCATTGCATTAGCGAATTCAGCAAAAGCGTCAAAAATCGTTAATTGTCTTCACCCACACACGTGCACACTGTGGACGACCATTCATCATTCTCGGGTTACCATAACTGTTTGCATTGGTGCTATGTCGGTACATGCTTCGTAGGTACCTCGGTACCCGGTGGGTGTAAGAGCTGACCATTAGGATTCGCCTGACGTCCAGTGTTGCCAACATTTACTGATCAGATCGAAAAAATCTTTATCCACCAATGGCAGTACAGAACCCAACATTATGTACTTCTTTTCTCCCAGCAACGTAGTTTTTCTTTTCATGAAGTACTACTGGGTGGCCCGATGAAAACGAAACAAGGCCGATTTGACATAGTTATCGTTCTCAGAGCCGAACTCAGAAAAAACTCGACCCGGTCGATTTTTATTTTAAGGTAATAGAAATCTATTACCAACGCTTTCTCGTTTTCAGAATTCAATGCGGTGGTTCTCGAGAAAACACGGTGATGAAAATGATCTGATAGTGATGGAAAGTACTGCTTTTTTCCCTTTCATCACTATGTCTCATTTTCTTAGTTAGAACGATGTTCTTCTGAGAATGCCTTATGTGTTTTTTTTTTAAATCCTGTCCTATCCAATCATATGAAGAATCATTTATTTCAATGTCTGTTCCTTGATCTCTCACTAAAATGGATTGCTTATTTCGTTTTCATTTGGCCACCCTGTATATTTCATGATGCATGAATAATCATACAAGTCCAGATCCAATTCTGAAATCTTCATGGTATTTTTTGTTCAATACTGTCTGTAAGTTATTCAATAAGTTATTCCTACTAACAGAAAAAGTCATTGAAAAGCCACCACAAAATAAATCAATTGAAACTCACATTAACTGTGTGAGCAAAAAACATGGCGTCAGGTCGTGTCATTCCCATTGCCTTTTCATCATGGCCAACTATATTTTAGTGAACATTAATTCACATTTCTCAGAATATTAGAACGGTTTTATATTTCGAAAACGGAAGGATGATATGATCCATGAGTATATATTTCAGGAATCCGAAAAAAGGACTCTCTCCATTGAAGACAATTGCCAATATGTCAAATATGCTGGAATAAATTTTGAATCCTTGGGAAACAATTGTGAAGATTCTGAAGAAACTATGAAATTTATTTATCCGTTATATTTTGATGATTCTCGAAAAAAATGGTGTAGCTTGCCCAGATTCTGATAATTTCTGGCTTGCTCCCACAAAGCCTGAAAATTCGCAAAACTGTGAAAATCCCCACAGGTTGGCAACACAGCGCCTGACGTCCCGTTTTTCCTTCCTTGTTCTTGGCTTATCAGCGTTCGTGGTTACTCTTCGTGTTTCTTATCTAAAATGCTTGGTATGGCTTTATTGTCAGTGGCATGTGCTGATTATTTATGGCTGCAATGGTCGGACCTTGGAACGAACCAGCTCGTTTTGTACAGTGTATCACAAACTGGTAGATTTATTCGCCGTATACGTTTACCCAAACGTGTGGCCATCAGTTTATCTAAAGTGATTTATTTCGAACTGATCACTTTTCGATGTAAATTATAATGTTCTTGGATTGTGATCGAGTCGAGCTCTAGTAGTATCGAAGTTGTTTCATCCAGCTTCATAGAAGAGTCACTTCCCAAGCTAGTGGATCTATTCGAAACGTTACAGCTAGAAAACAAATCGAAAAGATTTTTTCCCCAAGAACAACAACCTATTTATCTCAGTACATAATCAGAACTCATAACACTGTCGATGAGAGAAGCATTCCAAAGCAGCATCCCCGATGATAGTGTATGATTGAAGCCCCACCCTCCTTGAAAAACGACCCTTATTGATGTGCTCCTTCCCCGCTGGCCTTTATCAGCCCTCCCAATGAAAATGACAACAATACGCGTTGACATCCCGACTGTCGTTATCTCACGATCTTTATTGGTTAGTGCCCATTTCCACCCTAGGTGGCAGTAATTGTTTGTGATATTCCGAATTCCTCCCCTGCGGATTGCCAACTGATGTGGACAGCTTGAACCCAACCCCATTCATCGTTCACTCTCATGGAAGCATTCGGAAACCTTTTAGAAAACAGATAATGAATATAGTGGCAGGAAAATCAAACCTAATGAAGGAAATTTGAATGATAAGAAGATGGTTGTAGCTGATCGAGTGTTTCCAAATATTGCAAAAAATAAAAAAAATATTTTCGAGAACAATATGCGAGGGTGGGACTCAGTTGCCCCTATCCAAAGATAATGATGACCTCGATGGTGACTATTCTTTCATCCAACCCATTCTATCATGAGGTATGGTCCTAGATATTACCTACATTCCAGAATAAATCGAATGATGATCATTGAATAGTACCAAATACGTAGAAATGAATTGTGTAGAACAATAATAAATATCCACGATTCATAAATGAGTGAAAGGTAACTGAAATATCACCAGAAGACATCATTTTTCTTTTTTCTATCAGCCAAATTGCATTCCCACATTCACAAATTCACAAATTATCATTCCTTTCATTGAATCACTTCTTGAATGGATTATCTACAAAAATACCAAGAGAGAAAAAAATGATGGGTCGATAATATCTGTATGGGTTTTTCATGCAACTTCATATGATTATATAACAGTAACACTTAAACTTTATCAAAATTATTATAACGATTCAATAATCACATCCTATTAGAGGAGTTATCAGAACAATTCAAAATACTCGACTATCCATATCGGATAATGATTCATACATTTTGACGCCCGATGAAGATTTTTCGATCCACTAATGAAATTTTTGCCATTTCCGATACCCATATAGATACCGTTACTCATTCAGATGTGAATAACAAGCGAAATGAAGATAATATTGGCATTCGAATATTGACCTTATCGTCATTAGATTTCAAGTTTTATGTATCCTCATTCAAAAGGTATCAGTTTTATGACCATTTGATGGTGTTTTGTTCGATGATGCAGAATGCACTCGAAAAAAAAAAAAATAAAACACCATGTTCCGAATGTTTTCTGCGTTATCATGAACACTGTTGACAATCGGAAACAAACTATGATCAATGCACAATTTGATATAGTTACATATGCACATTAAATCTCACCACTTCTTCAGAATTTCACTTTGCTGTTGCCGTATTCAATTTTGGTGAATAGTTTTTCCAAACTCTGACACTTCTGGAGATGCTGAAGGTCCTGTTCATTTTGATGTTGAAAATTTCCTGAAGATTTCCAATACCTTCAGTTTCTTTCATATCTTTCGGATAGAGAATGAGACGTTTCAACTAAGAATGTAGCTCACCAAAATAGATCAGGAAGGAACAGGAATAAATACGTTTTCCAAAGTTGAACTGCATGGTGATACTTGCAGCTGTTTTAAGAAGTTGGCTCTCGTCCATTTTTCCCAAGGCTTTTCCTGTTCCCCTTAATAAATCGACAATAGTAGATACAATTGAGGAAGAATCTAAAGAAGTCTGCTCAATCATCATTCATTGGTACTGAAATGGAGTTTAAGTCTGTGAACTGAATTGCTCCATCAAATTTTTGGCTTTCACAGGTAAGATGATCAATTTTCGATAATTATTTCCAGTGCAAAGGATGCCACTTCCACAAAATGTACCATTTCATGTGGATATTGTATACCAGACTGTCTGATTCGAAGCATTCTTCGAAGAAGCCTTCATATTCAATGGAATTTTCAAGATTTTGTTATTATCACAGGATTCTCTCGAGGATTTGTGAGTCATTTCGACTGATTCGAATCTTTATGATTCTCATATATGTTATCAATATTTTTGATGATTTCCAAAATATTTAAAAGAGCTCTCAATAATTGAGAGGTTCTCGGGTAGTTCCAATAATTATGAGATTTTTTCGAGGGTCGCGGGGAAATACATGAGGAAACTCTGAACAAATTTACACATTCACAACGTTATAATTGATAGTAATGTTAATAGATTGGATGGACATCATAATATAAGGTCATTCAATTATTAGAGCTTTCTCTCGGGCTTCCTTAACAAGATTGTAATTTCTTGCTTTCATTGATCAAAGTCATTTGTCAAGGTCAATGTCAGTACAGGGAGGGGTATCAATTTATCTGTTATTTGCCGAGATAGGTAACGAAAATTCACGATAATTGAATTTTTTTCAGATAATAATTGATTTTTTTTTTGAAAGAAATACACTGGATGAAAAAGTCGATGTTGATTACAGAATTCCCAGTAGGCAATGCCATACCTCAAGTGTGACTCGATCAGGGAATGCTCACATTTTTCTACACCAAAACATCCTGATGCTATCGTTGTCAGTGTAACAACATGATGATCAAATCCCAATCTGATTTTTATGAATGTACATAGGAACTTGAGATGTATTTTGTGTAAACTCAGTTCGTTTGAGCTTACTCTTGATCGATTCACAATAATTGTTTACACCAAATAATTTGTCTGTTTATCTTATGAACGTTATTGGTTGGAGTTGGACTCAGCACAACCGAACTCGAAAAACCGTTCATTCATCGAACGATCCCAGTTCCCAGAAAAGCACGAAATGATCGGAAACACAGCAGTGAACGTGATAATATCTCCAATAAACTAGAATGTTTGTTTTATGTTTACATAAAGTACGACGTTTCACGGCTGTTAGCTTTGATTTATTAGGAAGGACCGAGGACAAAACAGTACCTGCGCTACGCAAAAGTCTCATTCAGATCGACTGATTTCTCAACGTTTGGATGTCTTCGAGGAGTACCTCGAGGATCAGTACTCTGCCTCTTACTGTTTCCATATATAAAAGATTCAATCGCATCTGGAATTCACAAGTTTTGCTGGTGATACTCGGAAAGGATAGAACGGGAGGATGGAAAAGATATAGAAAAACATTGTAAGGATGTGCATACTATAAATGTCAAAGGAGTCATAACGCCAGCTGTTTCCAAAAAAGCTATTTTGCATAGGTCATACTCCTATCAGGTCTCGAAAACTTATAACCTCATTTCCCATCATTATTTAATTGAAAAAATATCTTCTGGACGATCATATCAAGTAATATAATGAGATAACCCAATGGCCAACTGAGGTGAATGGTGAATGAGGTTATGGCACTTCTGTATAGGTTATTTGGGTTCAAAAGATTCTACGATATTATCAATGAATAGGTATTGCAAGGTGTTGTATGAGTATGTCAACATTTAGAAATTTCTTGTTCATTTCTTTCTCTTTTTGTATTTTGATTATGGGAAATGAGGACCTTATGGAATTATTATTATTGTTACACCAATGTGATGTTATTCATCAAGATATGAACAGAGTGAAATGTTATCTTTCGAAACGACTTTATTCAGTTCTTCAAAGGTTTTTCTTCTTCGAGGATGATTTCCTTTCTTCTTGACATCTTGAAATTATAATGACGGTATACAAAACACCCTGTGTGAGAGATGGAATGCCGATTGGATAGAATGTCTGCCCAAAAGAGCCGAAGGAAGAAGCTGAATTTTCACAACTCCTTCTAGATGATCTCGAAAAATAAAGGTATTTTTCATCGTGGCATTTGGGTTCCTGACGTCGGAATACGAGAGTACAAGAAAAAAAATAACCGCATAGAAATGTAGATAATCTTGCAGGGCTAACGATTACATTCAAAAGAAGTAATAATTCACCTCTCATATATTCATGCTGTCCATTCACATATAATTTCGTTCATTGATGGATTTGCTCCTGTAGTATTTGTCCATTCTGTCGACATAACTAATAAACTCGTCGAGAATATCAGATCTGCAATTCTTCAAAACGATTTGTTTATACATGCTGAGCATCGGATAAATACTTTCGATCATGACTTTGACTGCTCTCCATCAATACAAACATTGAAAAAAAATATATAAATCAAGTTGGGATAACGTGCCATTTGATGTAAACAGATTAATTTGTGGAGTTTATGTTTCTCATTCTGTCATAACATGACGTTTCAACTAGGCTACTATCATCAAGTTGATTATTTTCAAATCTGGATCTTGATTTTTTCTTGCGTTTTGCGAAACTCCTCCGTATTCGGGACATTGAGATCTACTGATGAAATAAAATGAAAAAACCTGGTGAGTATTCAAAATCATCAAATTCATGAAAGCATCCCAGAGACGAAACTCAAGGTCTGTAAGCCATGAAAGCCATAAAATATGCCGATGACAATGTTAATTTTTCCTTGTTTTCGAATAAAGTCAGTAAGACTGAAAAAGAAAGAAAGAAAAAGATGCACATATGACAGAAATTTCAATTGTGGAATAATGTGATTGAGGAGAGATACTAAATATACCTATTCGTAGTGTATAGGTTTTCGAAGCAATAACCCACAAATATTTGTTTAGTTCAAGTATTTGTTTATTTTCAGGTTCTCCAGCAGGCGGGAAACGTCGAACGACTAGGAAGATTTCTGTGGTCCTTACCAGCATGTGATAAACTACACAATAACGAATCCGTTCTCAAAGCCAAGGCGATAGTAGCTTTCCATAGGGGAAATTTCAAGGAACTGTATAGGATATTAGAAAATCACACTTTCAGCCCACACAATCACGCGAAACTTCAAGCGCTGTGGTTGAAAGCACACTATATCGAGGCAGAAAGACTAAGAGGTGAGTTACATGATGATGTGAAGCTTAGCAACCCCATAGTAACATGAGTTTTTCCCCATCTAAACTTACAGCTTCAATAATTTCTTGATGTACCTTCCACTGCAAGAAAATTGGACGTATGCAAGACCCGAATGAAAGTATTGCTCTTTATCTTCATTCTTCAGGATGTCATAATGAAGATTACACTTCTTGTGCTTTGCTACAAACCTCACAACATGCATCATACATCACTAACTGGTCATCAACGTGTACTCTACAGTTTCTCTTTTCGTTTTTCCTGTAACTGACAGTCTCGGTCTCGATCTGAACGAATCACAACACGTGAAGAGTGGAAAGAAACTCAATATATTCTCCACGAAATTCAGAGCCATTTTCTGCTGTAACAAAAACTATATACTCAGAGCAGGTATCAAAACATGCCTACGAAATCAAACAGGCTTTTATGAGAAAATACACTTGTCATCAACTGTAAGAGCCATGCTAGATCTTCTATTTCTTCAGTGTTGAATATTGAGAGGTATACGAATGTATTTTTCTCGAAAGATTGGGTGAGACTTTACTTTGAGAGGTTTGTGAATCCATGCATTACGTACCGTAAGACAAAATACGGGAGTATCCTTTGCAAAATCTGTTTACTTTGCCTATTTTCATAGTATCCTACAATATGGAATCGAGTTCTGGGGTACAGCAGTAAACTCACCTAGCATATTTTCAATACAAAAAAAAGCAATCCGAATACTTTTCGATCTGAAATATACGAATTCCTGCAGACCCTCATTCAAAGAGCATAGAATTTTCACCCTAACAAATTTGTACATATTCAAAGTAACTCTTCTAATACACAAAAAACGGAATACACTGCTACGCCCGGCCGACATACACACATATCCAACGAGAAAACAAGAGGTTATACTACCACATTACAACTATACCAGAATTCGCAAATCTCCTATGTATACTGGAATCAAACTATACAATCATCTTCCTGAAAGACTAAAGTTGATGTCCAATGGTAAATTCAAAACAGAACTGAAAACCTTATTGAAGCAATACATATTTTATAGTACCAGTGAATACTTTCAAACAGTCTTTCTCTGAAAATTGCAAACTGATGAAACAACCTTCTTTATATAATCTGAGTCTGCGCAGTTTACTACTTCCTTATGCTTCGTACTTTTGACTTATATTCATAATTATAGTAGTTATTGTAAGCATTGTTAATGCTCAACTTATTATTAACCTGTATGAATATTCGCCTGTGGGAAATAAATTTACTTACTTACTTACTCACATCATCGTAGTACTACTAACAAGGCTAGGATGTAATCTGAGAGCTTCAACATGTTTGACGACATTTTTCCCTCAATATTGTCTTTCATCCATCGTACCGGCACGTGAGTTCAGAACATGATCCTCCCCCTAAGAAATCCGCACACCAAGATCAAGATGATGACCTTCCATTTCTTGTCCTCAGGCAGGCCCTTGGGGGCGGTCGGGAAATACCGCGTCAGGCGGAAATTCCCTCTCCCCCGCACCATCTGGGACGGCGAGGAGACAAGCTACTGTTTCAAGGAGAAGTCCAGGAGCGTGCTGCGGGACTGGTACTCCCACAACCCCTACCCCAGCCCGAGGGAGAAGCGCGAGCTGGCCGAGGCCACCGGCCTCACCACCACGCAGGTCTCCAATTGGTTCAAGAACAGGAGGCAGCGAGACAGGGCGGCTGAGCACAAAGACAGGTATGCGCGTTTTCCCCCCCTCCGGTTTACTTCCCTAGTGTGAGTCTCAACCAAGAGGATTCCCATCCATCGAGCTGGATAATCCTCCCCCACTCCTCCTGGAGTGGTCCTCACGTCATTCTTTCTGTCCACCATCATGACAGGTGGACTTGAATGTGGGAGCAGAGCTTTTCGACCTTTACGGTCGCGCTTTTTGCTTCTGGTGCGCTCAGCCAGAGTTGCTTCCAAAGCGTCTTGTCTTCTTGTGGGGCGAATGGTTTAGGAACTAGCAACAGCTGTGAAGCAGTTGTTGTCTGTGTGTGTTGGTCTCGCTACGGCTTTTCGGGGTGTTTCCTGCTTCCCCATTAGCACCACTAGTGCGCTGTAGTGGTGTCGTGTGGGTGTGTCTGTCTGGGGCTTTTCAGGGGGTAGCCCAGTGCGTGCGTTTGTGTTGCAATTTTATCTGCCTGAACTTCTTTAGATCAAGCGGATTATTACTGTCCTTGCCACTCCAGATCAATCCTCCAGGAGTTGCGCCTTCGGACGTTTGCACCTCTCTCTGAACCTGGGGTCGTAGTCCAATCGCGTTTTTCTTCTGTTTCACCTCGGAATATACCGTCACCAGTCCAGCCTTGACGACCTCCTGGGGCACTGTTCAGTATGACCATTTTGAGGCGGTATGCAAAAACTGTCAATAGATCGTTGATGTGGAGCCACAGCAAAGTTTTTGCCAACACCACCTAGAATGATTTTCCTGCGTGAAATCTCCGCTATTTGACTTTGTCTTCCTTAATATGATCCGAGACCTTTAAATAAATGTGAAGAAAACCATCGTAATGAATTCACAGTCAGCGTGCTTCATCCCGATATGGTATGACAGGAAAATTCTATAGCTTCCAATTCAACATACTGCTTATGGATTTCGTACTGGTACTGATACAAAAAAAAATTATAAACGTCGTTCTGAGAAGTGAAACATCGCTATCCCGTTCCCGATCCCAATCCCAGTCTTCCCCTCGTTTCGAGCTCATCACACCGGGAGGGATATCGAATAATAATCATTATTGTACGGCTTCCGCGCCGTAATTTGATCTGACGCTGACGACGGCTCATCCGTTCGGGTTGGCACGCCTGCATGCACCGCATCCTTGATTAACTCAATTAATATCGGTTACGTCATGGGAAAGCATTACCTGGTTTTCCGGGGGAGTAAGGGAACGACTGTCGTATCTACACAGTTATGACTTTTTCCTACGACCTCAAAAGAAAACGACCTTCCATCATTGTTTTGTTATTCAAAAAGTAGCCCATTTGACTATGGCAACAGGGGAGTGAAACTCGCTAGTGTGGAAATATCGCAGTGGTTGATGAATGTAATGATATATTACCTTCTGGTATCGTGGTACTCACATTTCAGAATGATTCTGCATCCTAACCTTTCGGAACATGATCAAATCCATTACCGTCGTTCTTTCTTCGAAATGCGTCTGGTAATCTGACCATCATCTCCTCCCTTTAATGATTTAAATCTCTGTGGATATTATGACACCATCCTACGATATGAAGTTGACGTTTATATACATGACGAATTTCATACTATCTACCTCTATTCTCTCAAACTTGACGAGTACTCGCGATTTATCATCCGTTGTAAAAATATTGTTCATTCGAGTTATACCAGTGTCTATGAGTATGAATATTATTGTATCTTTCCATTCATCTGGTCGAGACAACTGTAAATCTGATCTCAATCAGCTCTATATTTTCATTATCGGAGTCGAACATCAATGCTTCAGTAGAGATTTTATTCACTGTGTGGGAACAGGAAAACAAAACACATATTCTGTTGCTTTCAGATATATCAGATATCGTAGTCTGAATGAGTCACGGGCTAATTTTAGAGCCTTGGGCTTGTAATCGTATAGCTCTGGATGTTTTTAATAACACACGTTACAGCACGATTCTATGGAATTCTAGCCCAGTTTCAATCGTCTTAACAAAGGAAATTCGAGATTTCGGTAGTGTGATTCTTCACAATTGACATCGATGTTTCATAGAAGGTGAGATATATAGGACAATGCAAATTTCATGGTGAAGTATTGTCATAGAATTTGAGAGGAATGCAAAACATAATTATCGTCCATTTTTTAGTTTCTTTTGTGGGATTTTCTCTCCGCGTTTCTAAAGAAAAGAAGGTATTTTAATTATTTCGATATATTTATAGCAACGACAGATTTGTGAGCTGCCCGAAAATGTCACTGCACTTGAAATTGAACCAATTCATCATTTCTGAAAATTGAATTTGAAAATGGAAAATTCAATAACAATAAATGAATTCAGAATTCAGAATACCTCCGTCTACCAAATTGTCACTTCTCAGTGTCAAAACCGACAGCATATTGAGAAAATTTCGCGAAGAGATGAATATTCTAATTGTGTTGAGAACGGGAGAAGATTTGTTCCCGACACGTCTACCAAGACGAAAAATTTGGAAATACAAATATATTTATTAAGAATAAAACCTCTATTTATCTTGGTGGACGTTTCGAGAACGAATCTGCTCCCGTTCTCAACACAATTGAAATATTTTGACACTGAAAAGTGACCTAAGTGTCAAAACCGAAAACATATCGAAAAATTTTGCGAAGAGAAAAATATTTCAATTGTGTTGAGAACGGGAGCAGATTCGTTCCCGGAACGTCCACCAAGATAAGTAGAGGTTTCATTCTTATTGAATATATTTGTATTTCCAAATTTTTCAAGGTGTCACTGACAAATAGAGAATCTCTCTTTCAGGTTTCTTAGGGTTCAATTTCAAGAGCAGTGACATTTTGGGGCAGATCACAAAATCTGTCCTTACTACGAATGTATTGAAATAATTTCAATAACTTCTATTTTATTTTTCAGGAACAATGAGACAATCACTCAAAAAGCTGGAAAATGAATCTTGGATCAAATTCATGCTCGCATAAATCCACCTTAATACACACGCGATTGGTAACAAGAGAGACAACAGTGTTCTATTTTGCGACTAGTTTTTCCACTCGAGTCAATTTGACAAACCGTGCAAACAATCTCTCTTCAGTCTTCGCTCTTTGCGAAGCTGTATTTGTCCAAAACGACCACTAAACAAAGCTAAATATAGCCCTGAACCCGAACGTGAAATCGGCAGCATCATGGGAACCAACCCTAGAAAAAACCCAGTTAGGCAAATTGATGGCTAAATAAACACTTATTAGTGCCTTTTTCTTTTTGCTCTGCCGCCGACGGCACCCCGTAGAGCAAGTGACAAGTGGTGCGCATATGTTTACCGAGAATTCCGCCAAGAGTTAGCTTGTTCAACGACTATGGCCCGTTAGTCGACTAACAGGATGACAACAGTGGTTGGTTTTCGTCTGGATGCGAAATAGCTCCGATGTTTTTCGCACAAATAATAATTCATCATGCACCGAGTGCCTTAGAGGGATGATCACGAGAGGAGGGTGACTGATCCAGCCAAGGCTGGCTGTCACCCGATCAAGGTCATCATCTAATATCACGAAATAAGTGAGAAAAATGATGGTATCGTCAGACCATATCTTTAGACAACGACAGAAATGCATAGTATATACAGGGTGTTACAGAACTATGGGATCAAACTTCTAGGGGTTATTTAGTGCAACAGTAGAAAACTTTTGAGTAGGGGGTCCCATGTCCGGCATTATAGCCCTAAGACGCGTTATAATTCTGAAAGACGATAAATAGGATTAAATGCATTCAATTCCTGCCTTTCGTACATGATATCTTCACAACAATTGTCCAAAATGTCAATGTGAATGTTCGAAGACTGCAGCCGATTATGATCCTAGAGTTCAATTTTGTCAATGGCTTCTTCATCAAATCGCTGCACAACCAAATTTCTCGAGCTATGTTTTATGGACCGATGAAGCCTCTTTCACAAGAGACGATATTCCTTATAGTGAGAATAGCCATGTTTGGGACGAAGAGAATCCTCATGCAACTTTTCCTAGAGAACATGAGCAACGTTGGACTGTCAACGTGTGTTCAGGCATTGTTGATGATTATTTGATTGGGCCTTGCCTTCTACCGGAATGGTCAACAGGACCTATTTACCGGCGTTTCTTGGACGGCGCTCTTCCAGAAATTTGTGAAAATGTTCCAATAAATGTTCGATAGCAAATGTGGTTTGAGCATGATGGAGTGCCAGCTCACTTTGCTGTACAACGTGAGGATTTGGCTCAGAGGTTTGGGTTGGATTGCCAGAGGTGCTAGATTTTTTTTCTGTGGGGCCATGTTGAGTCTTTGGTCTACGAAACTCCAGTAGAAACAGAGCAACACTCAATTAGACGGATAGCAGCAGCATTTGAAATCATCCAAAACGAGGATCAATTTTTCAGTCAAGTCCGCCGAAATCATGTGCGACTTTTAAATCGGTGTATTCAGGATGGAGGACGACATTTTGAACAATTGTTGTGATGATATCATGTACAATGATCCTATCATGATCCTATTTAGGCAATTTATCGTTTTTCTAAATGTCAACGCGTCTTTGGGCTGTAGTGACACTTTTCCGAACTGGGACCCACTACTCAAATGTTTTCTACTGTTGCACTGAATAACCCCTAGAAGTTTGATCCCATGGTTCTGTGACACCTTGTATAAAATAAGAGTCTTTGTTCGATCGTACATGTGACCTGATGTACCCCCTCCGAGCTACAGCAACTTTAAGTTACGTAAAAAAATATCTGAAATTGTGACTATAATAACAGATCAAAACGTCTGAAAAGTGGCATGTCCCTGTTTTTTTTTCAGGCCCTTCATTTCTTTTTTACTCCATAAATGAAGTGAACCCAGTTATGGGGGAGTCGGAGAGGGTCCCCACTTCCATTTGTTGGAATTTCATGTTCAGATAGGGAAATTCTGAATTCGAATGGCATAATCTTCTAGGCCATGAAAAAATCTAAGAATTCGGTCTCGTGCATTTCTTTCATACATCTCTCCGTTTTCCAGAAATTTATAATCAATGAGAGGGGGGTATGTCTGCGATATCAAACCAAAAAAATATTCATCGTGAACAATTAATAATCTCATAACAAATGTTGGAAATGTACTCGTCTTGCAGCGATACCACCTTCCTCTCCTCATTGCATAGAACTTCGAACATTTCCTAAAATACCAGCACTTGAATCTCATCGAATCGGAGCGATCTCGGCATGGCCACCAACTCGTCCAGACCTGACACCACTCTATCATTTCGTGTGGGTCCCTTCTCAATCAATAAATCAAAGCCACCTTCGATGTTGTCGCTTCCATGTTTATGCGGAATTCACCTGATCACTCAGAGAGAAAATCGGTCGAACGAATAGATGAGTTTAGTCTAGCCTCGTGTGGATTTCTATTTCGGGTGTCGGGTATCGCATGTCGGTGAAGTGTGGACCTGGAAACTGAGAATAGCCCACTGGCCTGAGTGCTATTTTAGACGAGTCAGACCATACGATACGAATGCCAGCTAACTCGACACCGTTTTCGATAATAAACGCGCACTTCGAGGACGTTTCGAGCATTCTTTTCGGTCACTTTGCGTAACTAAAGAAGTTTCCTGGTCTATTTTTCCCGGCTCCCGATAATTTCCTGAGTAGATAGATAGATACGGATATACTTCATATACTATGAACTTCTGAATCATGTTCAATTCATATCCAAAATTTACCGAAATTTAATGAGGAGATGTAGAAGTTAAAAATATGTGAATCAAAAGAATAGAAGTTCAAATTCATGTCTAGGTTATAAGGTATATTAGTGGAAACATTGGACAAGGTTTCGATCAGCGATCTTTTGGACATTCGTAGGATATCGTCCAGTGGATATTCAAAATATCCTGGATGGATATCATGTGTTGTATGGGTTTGGCAAAAGAGTTTTCGACATCATGAGTACGTATTTGTGAGCATGATGCCAAAATTTCTTTGGAGCAAGAGTATTGAAAGAGAATTCGAAGAGGAATATTCCAACTTGAAATTTTGTGTTCTATGATCCAGTGGTGTGCTCAATATATCAAGATATCATGACAAAAAACTACACGAAATACAACACTGTTCATATGATTGATATATAGAGATCAGATGTCAATGCCTTGTTCATATTGTTACTCATTTCCTTAACCCAATGATATTAGTTCAACGAATAGTGTTCGTTAATATGAAAAAGCCGTACTAGGGGTCAGCACAGACCCGAAAATCACTACGGCTCGGTATGTGGTCTTCAGGACCACCCAAAACCCGCGACCGTCAACCTCCATCCTTCATCATGGAGGGTGAGGTTACTGAGGTTAGCTGAGACTCACCATCAGATCTAGCCTGCGGGTCGCCTATTCCTTCTTTTTTTGTCTCCTCCGACACGCGTAATACGATACCGAGAGTTCGGCCGAGCAGTGGCACAAGGTGGAAATCTCGAATGTTGCGCTGATAATTGATAAAATAACGAGGAGCTAATATGGTTTTGCTTAACACCGTTTTTTTTGTGTTGATGCTCCCGAGATAGATGGATCATTCATGCGATAACTATACAAGGTGTTTAGAAATTCGATCGGTGATGATTTTCACTGAATATATAAGAATTTCAGGCCTGCAATAAATAGTTTCTCAAATCAAGTTCTGAACTATCTTTTTCTACTAATTACCCCGTTCCAAATCATGGAAGGTTTCATAGAACATTATATAGGTTTCAAGATATTTATCACGTCAGTCTCCGGTAGAGCTTGACTTTCTGATATGAAAAATGCGTCATCATCAAAAAAAAAAGGAAATCGATATGTCCGAGCTTCTCCCACAATTGTTGGGAATCTTGAATTCAAAAACTGTAATACATGAATATGTTGAATACATACACAAACAACAAAGGTTGTTTTGGATAATTCATAGATTTATTGCCTTACTCAGCTCACGATACGATTAAAATTTATATATCAAGCATGACAATATTCAATAATCTAATCGAAAAACTTGTTTTGTCTACAGGTAGTCTTGGATATTGATAAAAATACTTTCATAGTTTAGGTAGGTATTATAAATATTGAAAACAGTTTCAATATTCGATCTTTTTTTTGCGTGTTCATCAAATAACTAAAAATAAAATATTTCTATCTAGCTACGAAGAACTCCTACGCCATTTTTTTAATTCCTACTGTTTGGTGGTCAACTTCTAGTTGTTTCAAACACCAAGTTCTCTCTTAATTTCTGTGAAATCCCTGAAAATATTGATGACTTGTGTCAATATCAAGATATCTGAAATGATCAATGGATAGATTAAATATTGTATTACTACTATACATTTTGTCCAAGATGTGATGCACGAATGATAGACCAATAAAATGACTCGAAAACCTTTCATATGATTATCTGTTTTTTGCGGTATTTCAAAAAATACTAATTCCAGGATTTTCAATAACCAAACTATTATCCTGAATATTATGATAAGCTCAACAGATTAATTGAATATGGAAAGCTCAAATTTTCCTGTACTGATTCGAGGGTCCGTTTTCTGAGGAAATATTATATAAATTGATATTCCATGAATTCACATATATTATTCTGAGTTTCAATTCATATTTCTCGAGTGAAATTAGGGCGAATTCAAATGATTGATGGGGATGAATATTAACAAAAATACCAAAGAATAGTATAGCAGAGTGAAATCATGTTTATTAATTGGAGACTGAAATAGACACTAGATGAGAAATAAATTGATGATATCAAACAAATTCTAGTTCATAACAGTTTGACTGAGGTAGTGCGAAAGCATGTCGTCAATTGGTTTTAAAAATTATTTTTTCTCGGTATAATTCATTCATTTGTATACAGAGTAATTCATTCGAGATGAAGACGTTTGTGTCCCCTTCTGGTTTGTGGTTCAACCGGAAGTGCTACGCACTTGGCGATCGTTCACATTTTTTTTTTGTTAACTTGACGTTCCAAATTTTTGAAAACTTCTAATCAACGCGTTATGTGATAAACCTTGTGTGTCAAAAATACATAGAATATTGTATATAAATTTCAATATATGCTGTGACCTTTTCATATTTTTTTTCATAACATTCCATATTTTTTGAAATATAATTTCAAATTTTGTTAATCACTGAGGATGACGTAATTGCACTCGACAGCGCTTTGCTACGATTTTTGAATGGAAAACTATTATGCACGAAATACGAAATTGCTTTCTTTAATGATGAAAAGTGACCCCACTCTTTTACGTTTCTTTTTTGCTTCTCTGTAGTTCCTGAAAATCATTATTTTTGGCCGGTTCCAGTATGTCCACCAATGGAGTCAAACGAAAGAGAGTTGTTTTTCATGTGAGAATATTGAATTTCAATTTCAAACAGTGGGATTGCATTATCAATATTCACACAAATGGTAATTTTACAATAATTGTGGTCATTATGGACATTTTTGTATGTTCAATATATGTTTGTTCATAGTAACGTTTGTACCAAATGGGTGGTTCTCTTGAAATTCACCTACTGAGAACTTTTTGGAAATAATTTTTGTTATATCATTGATATTATTTTTTTATGTTTATATTTTCACCCAAAATACAACACAGCCAATACAAATTCCACCAATAAAACGACCACACTCGGATGTGAAATAAAAATAAAAAATACTGCTTCCACTTCCTATGTCCTCCCTGTAATCGTCAGCGGCCTGCCGAGACGTGGTCGGGGGTTCGAATTATGTTTGAACAGTCTTCGTTTTCGTTGTTTTGGCGAAACCCGACACCGGCCTTTCCGCCGCTTCTCGACGCCCCCCCTTTCGACCCGCTTCCCCCCATTCGGCCCACCGCGATGCCGAGCCCCACGTTTGTTGGTAAAACAATGCAGGGCTTCGCAACGCCCTTTGTTTGAACGAGATCGGGTGGTTGGTTGCAGCGAGGAAGACTTTGCCAGACCTCTCAATCTAAAACAAAGGAACGCAGATTTGTTTTAATAATGATGATAGTAATATTTTCAGATTTTTCGTTATTTTCTCTCAAAGTTTCTCGGAACAAAACTGTTCCGTAATTATAGTTCTGAAATATCAAGCAAACTCCAATTGTTGATGCGACAGTTCTCCGTTCATCGAAGACTTAATCATTCTCTATCTTTCCAAATCCCTCACTTTGTTGTCCCCTTATAAAAAAAGGGGGGCCTATATTTCCAACAGGTTCAACACCCAATAACAGGGAATGCTACAAATGAATATCAGCTTCCGATTAGCAATTACACTTTTTCCAGAATAATATGAATATTAAAAATAAGAATGACCAAAACAAGATGTGCAACTATAACTAGTGCATATGATCTTACAATTTATCATTCACATCTCCCAATGAGTCACGATTCATATCACATGTAAGGGAAATTTTGTTAAAGTCACATAAAATATGAATTGGGGATTTCATTATGATTCTTGTCCTGTTAGCAACATTGTAGAACATATTTGATTGTCTACTGTTCAATCTTGGAATGAAAAAGTTTATTTGATTCAGAAGTACGAAGCAATCGATTTGGTTATGCATTAATTTGTAAAGAAATGTCACACTCTGAATTATTCGACGTCTTTCTGGAGAAATCATTCCGAAATTATCCAGAAGAATTTGGTTATTGATTCCTCTAGACGGGTAATTTCCATACACCTTCATCCACAAATATTTCACGAATTTTCTTTCAATACTTTCAAATCGTTTCGAATGATATTGTGTTGTTGGACACCATATTCAAGTTCAGATCTTATCGTATAGCACCCTCATTTTCATTTCACTCTCAAGACCAATATCATTCACAGGGTGTGCATATGAAAATATGTATATACAATAGAATGAACACAACATTAGAGTACAATATATGAACAAATGAAAGAGTGCAACTGATTGTACATTCGGATAGCATTAAACACAAACGACAACATTCTTTGCATGAATTTTGGATCTTGAAACGAAATTTGCTATCAGTGCCGGTAGGTTAGGAACTGTGAGAAGCTCATATGTGGAAGTACTCGAATGGAGCTACCTTCTGTTTTTCATGTTCAGCCAGTTCATGAGAAATATGATCATATTTTCTGATACCAGATATTAGTCTACAGCAGCTATTTGCCATTTTCTGAATCTTATCTACCTTAGTCTAGCATGCGCCATAGATGGAATCATAATAATAATAATGATATCTTTATTTCTCAAAATAAAAAGTACAGTTGGTGCAATACTGTTACAATGTACAATAATTGGAGATGTGTCGTCATGAGCATAGCATAAATACAAAAATGTGAAGTCGGACAAAACTAACAATTAAATGAGTAGATATAAAATTAATGGAATAATTTCTCATCATAGCAATATAGAGGTTAAGTCAACTGTATTATGAATATGAATGAGCTTTTCTCAGTCTATAATTTACAGTTGTTCGATAAATTCCTGAAAAGTGTAACAGTTCATTCAAAGCAGCAGTTTCTTTAGCTTTTATTTGAACACCTGAGAGCTGGGAGAATCCTTGATATCTTCGGGAATAATATTGTAGAATTTACAGCCATTAAAATCTACACTTTTTTCATACCGTGCTGTTCTATGAGCATTTGACAACAAAAGACCCTTAGAGCGAGTATTGTGGTCGTGTTGATTTGGTTGATAGTCGGATTTATGTCTAAATACATATGCACAAGATTCTAATATATATATGTGCTGGCCACTGTTAGAATTTTCAGTTCTTTGAATGCATTTCTGCAAGACTCCTTGTATCCTAGTTGAGCAATTATTCTTATCACATATTTCTGCATTAGGAATACCCTTTGCACAGCTGCAGCAGTGCCCCAGTTCAGAATCCCTTAACGAATGTGAGAATGAAAATTGGCGTGATACAGAGTTTTCAATACATTGCTACTACAGTGATTAGACATGAACCTAATAGAGAAACAAGATTTTTTCAATTTGGTACGAAGTGCATCGATATGTGGATGCCATGATAGTTTTCGGTCCAGAACAATTCCCAGCATGTTTACTGCTTCAACTGGGCTCATCATTCCATCCTTTAAATAAATCTCTGAGTTGTTCGGGCTGCGATTAGAGAATAAGATGATCACAGTAGTTGAAGTGAATCATATAAAGTTTGCTTCATTTCAGCACTGAGATAAGGGCGGGCACTATAGATGAGTTTCAAGGATGCGAATTCTTTGCTAATGATACTCTTGATATGGAGAGGGAAACGTATATTCACATCCAGTACTTAGCCAAGGTTTTTGGCTGCATCGCGTACTTGTAATTGTGAATCATCAATTTGAACCACCAAATTATCTCGTGGAATATTTCTATTATTTGTATTGCGAAAGAACATTACATTCTGCTTCTGAAAGTTGAGTTTCAAGTTGTGTATCATTTTCATTTAACCAGCTGAATACAATTCAAAATTACATATTGAAAATATTCCTTGAAAAAAGAGGGATTATTCAACTGCAAAAAAGACAAATCCCAAAACTACATCATACTCATCCGTATTCAACTAGAAATGAATAAAAAAACAACGTATCTACTCCTTTTGTTATAAAAGATATAAGCCAACGATCTTCTGCTTTTCATGACCCCAGGATGTTCAATCCACTGCCAACAGAATTAAGAAATATTAGAAAAATTGAAACTCTTTGCTACAAAATGCAGATACTTCATAAGCCATTTTTATAATTCATTCCTTGAAATACTTTGAAAATAATTCAAATCAATAAATTTCTCATCTGATATTACCTACAGCTATTTCTTTGATAACAGAAAGAATACAACACGATTTCATTTAAATTTCATTATATTTCACAGATTGGGAACCTGAGCTTTATATAAATTAAATGTGTTCTTTGCACACACAGGTGTACTCAATATTAACTTATTTAAATATTGCTAATCTTGATTTTCGTATTTCACTATTAAATATACAGGGTGAGTCAAAAATGTGTACCGAGCTTTCTGGGGGTGATAGACCATTGAAAAATAAGTGTAGTTTGATGATTAAACTCATGGCCCAAAATGCATATTAAGGGAGATATATCCTTCCAAAGTTGATAAAATTAAAATAATTTCTCCGCATAACTTCTGAACGATGGAAGCCACCTGATTGAAATCTTGTGCATGAATGTATGTTGTCAAAATACATTTTTTCGTCACACTTCCACATTTCTGATATTGTTATAGAGGGTGTTTTCAGAGGGTGAGTCATGATTTTTTGTAGAAAACTTTTTTCCCTGTATTATTTTCGGTGAGAATACAGGAGCATTCGATGGAGCGAAGAAAATTACATGAAAAAGGTACTCTTATTCAAATACAAAAAATTGAGCCGTTCGTGAGATATTTGAGTTTTTGTAGTTACATGAAATCAGCAGATTGAGTTCATTCATCGCCAGATTCATCGGTATAACGATATTTCAGCAGCATTTGCATTTCCGCAGCACTCGCCAAGCATTAGAAGCATATCAGTTTGTTCAGAGAACGAATAAACTGCCATATTTCTTAAAATCTCAGTTGATAATCGCAGTGATAAATGACACAGAAAAACCACACGAACAAATCGACTACAACAATGTTGATGACATGAACGTTGATGACATGAACGTCAAAATTGAGAACAAAATTATTCATCATGTCCTGCTAAAATATTGTTACCGATGAATCTCGCGATGAATAAAATCATCAATCTGCTGATATCATGTAACTACAAAAAATCAAATATCTCACGAACGGCTCAATTTTTTGTATTCGAATAAGAGTACCTTTTTTATGTGATTTTCTTCGCTCCATCAAATGCTCCTGTTTTTTCACCGGAAATAATACAGAGAAAAAAGTTTTCTACAAAAAATCATGACTCACCCTCTGAAAACACCCTTTATAACAATA
Organism: Gastrophysa polygoni; assembly: GCA_963576655.1. Classification (NCBI taxonomy): domain Eukaryota; kingdom Metazoa; phylum Arthropoda; class Insecta; order Coleoptera; family Chrysomelidae; genus Gastrophysa; species Gastrophysa polygoni. The sequence continues at coordinate 2,166,277 of OY755082.1, read as the reverse complement.
TCAGAAATGTGGAAGTGTGACGAAAAAATGTATTTTGACAACATACATTCATGCACAAAATTTCAATCGGGTGGCTTTCATCGTTCAGAAGTTATGCGGAGAAATTATTTTAATTTTATCAACTTTGGAAGGATATATCTCCCTTGATATGCATTTTGGGCCATGAGTTTAATCATCAAACTACACTTATTTTTCAATGTTCTATCACCCTCAGAAAGCTCGGTACACATTTTTGACTCACCCTGTATATACACTGTATAACTATCCTTGTGATTTTCTAATTGTGATAGTATTTATGGCCAACTTATAGTTATAAATATTTTGAATATTTGTGTATTTTGTTGAAATTATTAAATTCAAAAGGTAGACACGGTCACGGTAGATGAGGACAAAGGTAGACGACCTTCCAAGTAGAATATCAATAGATAAATACCAATTATGTCAAAAACTGTAGAAGCAAATTTTACTCAAACCGTCGTTAATCTTGTTGCAGCAGCCAAACCAGCTCGGAGAAGCCCCACCTGGACTCGAGCGGTTCGGACAGCGAGCCCGAAGGTCCCAAGATGGCGTCCTACGCTCCCAGCGGCGTGCCGCACACGCAGCTCCACCCCTACCAAATGGCCGCCCCGGCGGCGGCCTACCCTTGCGCGCCCCTGTACCAGACGCCGCCCGAGATCCTGCACGACTACCAGACCTTGTGACAGTGGCTGGGGGTGCCGCAGGACCATCCCCCTGTCGGTGGGGGCGATTCGTAAATGGACTTTCATCGGTTCGGTTCGATATTTCGGGAATGAACAGAGTTTTAGTAACAACAAAAGTGTGGGATCACGTTGGAATTCGTGATTCTGACTGGGTATCATAGGGTTCTGACAGAGTATCACAGAATTGTGACATGGCATCGCAGAATTTTGACGTAGTATCATAGAATTCTGACTTAGCATATTAACACAGAATTATGACATATCCACATAATGCTGACAGTATCATAGAGTTCTGACAGAGTATCAGAGAATTGTGACATGGTATCGCAGAATTTTGACGTAGTATCACAGAATTCTGACTTAGCAAACGACATATTAACACAGAATTATGACATATCCACATAATGCTGACAGTATCATAGAGTTCTGACAGAGTATCAGAGAATTGTGACATGGTATCGCAGAATTTTGACGTAGTATCACAGAATTCTGACTTAGCGACACCGAATTACGATATTTCAACAGAATTATGACATATTCACATAATGCTGACAGTATCATAGAGTTCTGATATAGTATCACTGAATTTTGACGGACTATCAAGGGATTCTGACATGATATAACAGAATTCTAACAAAAAATAAAAGAATTCTGACATAGTATCACAGAATTTTGACAGCATCATGAAATTCTGACATAGTATCACAGAATCCTGACACAGTATAGCATAGTTCTATCATAGTTTAACAGATTTCAGAAATATGATATGAGTAGAGTGGAGTGAGAGTATCACAGAATTCTGACAGTATGTGTTGATTTACGGAGGCATATTTAACATTTTGGAAATATTTTCTCTGTCAGATTTCTTAGATACTATATCAGAATTCTTAGATGTCGATCAGAATTATGATTTGCCTCTCAGGCTGTGCCCATCAACTAACTCAATCCTATGAATAGTATGTAGTTTAATCACCGTGCTCAGTTAAAGAAATTGAAGGAAATTACTCAGTTCAAAACCAGTTCACTCTGAGTAGTACGTTCATGAGCGATTTGGAATAAGTATGTAAAGTGAGTTTATTTTTAAGAATTCTGTGACTGATGTTAGCATTATGACGTCAATCTCAATTAATCTGTGATGATATGTAAGGATTTTGTGTAACTGTCACGATTCTTTGATGAGTATACTTTGTCAGAATTCTGTGATACTGTCAGGATTTTGTGATATTCTGTCTTGCTTGAGCAAATTTGCTCTTGCTCAGCCCAAAGCGAAAGCATTGGTAGCAAAATTTTCAGATGAAGGTTCTTCAAAGAAATTTCCCAAAATTCTAGTGAAAATTCAGAATTTGGGCATGGAGTCAAAAATATGTAGATGAAAGTAAGGAATTTGTGATAATGATCGGAATTTCCAGATGAAATTCATGAATTAGAGATGATTCCGATTTCAATGAGGAAATTTCGAATTATAAATGAGAAATTCATGCATGGTTGATGAATGAAATGAGTTATTCTTGACACCTCACACTTCTGTTATGGTGGCTCGAATGAGTCATTCTTCAATATCGAATCGAATTCAGGCTCCATCTTGATATGGAAACAAAATTGTAAATACTATTCAGAGTGATGTATATCCGTTAGAATATGGAGTTTAAAGAACTGCGTACTTTGTAAAATATTTGTTAGCTTTTATGTATAGGTATTTATTTCTAATCGTCTTCAAAAGATATTATTGTTATTATTTGAATCAGTTCTGTCATTTATTTGTTCAATACTAGTGCTGAACGTTCGAGGAATCGTAATAAGACAATTTATATTATTCATGAAACAAATATGTTTATACTATGTAAATTTATGCACAAATTGCTGGGACAAAGTAATAGTGATCCGGATACCATACTTGATGCATTCACAATTTCTCATATATTATGCTATTTTCGAGAAAAACATATTTCACATTGCCTACTACGTACTCAAACTAGCACAACATATAAAAAATGTTTTTGTTCTAATAAAACTTCTGAAATGTATTACTGTGTTGTATCATTCCAAATATATCCTGAGTCAAATTCGAAATTTGCAAAGAGATGCCGGAACCGTTTCGAAAGAGGTTTCCAATGATATACATCACACATTTTGCAAAATTTTGAAGTCGTGATCAGGGGCTGAGAAATCATCGAGGTGCATTCGAACGTGCTTGGGAATGTCTCGATATACTTGATATATTTTTGCATTTCCAAGATATTTCCACTGGCATCTATTCAGTCGACGAATAATGCTACTGACAAATTGAAAAAAATAATATGAAAGACACATGATTTATGATTATTCGAATTTGAGAGCACCATAGATGGCATAAGGATGGTGCAACTACTCTGCCCGTGCCAAAACTCTGACGTACAGCCCCATTATGTTATGATGAGCAGTTGATTAATTACAGCGGTATCTTTCTCGCATGTCAGTCGTCAGATGGCGATACTAATGATAATCACATGAAACTACTTGTTTGTAATACATCAATCAAAGCTTAAGATTCGGAACACTAACTGTTTGTGAAGAAATCTGCAATATATGTCTTCTAGAGAGCTTTTGAGATGGATAGAACCATCTCAGGAGCTTCATAACTGGAGCTTCATGCTGGTAGCATTTTCACGAAACAAACCAAAATCAATGATCTCACCATTATTTTCCACTTCGTCTTTGGGAAAGCATTATGTTATTGTTATCGCCACATTTATTTACAGAAGAAAGCAGACAATCGTTCAATTTCAAATCCAGGGTTTCAAAGAACCATCGAGATCAGCAGAGGTATCGCCATCTAGTTTCGATCTTGGGCGGCCTTAGTGAGGTATTTATATTCGACATGCAAGTAGGCAGAAGTCTTTCATTTTTTTTACTAGCTGACGATAGGGAATTGGAACAACGGTATTTACGCCATACCCCGAGATAATCACCTATGTTATGAGAGTTTCAGTTCCTTCAATCACTCTTGTTGAAGATGAAGTTTGGCAGAACAGAACTTCGGACTTGGGACGAAGAACCGACGACTATAATTAGTGCAACCAGCATTACTTCCTGAAAGCGCATTGTGACATCTATTGGTGAGAACACGCAATGAGATCAAATGTCAGTCAGTTTTCATGTCCTGTCGTCATTTGAATGGTTGCATGTTGATAAGGAAATTCATAGGTGACGCTGACTGACTGTGGATTATTGACATTTGAACAGTTCACTGTTCAATTTGAGGTTCCGTGTTTATTGTTTTGACTTTCTTTTTTCTTCCGTCTATTCTTGTTTACTTATTTTTATAAAAATGAATATTAATATAACTATATACCTAGTTGTTGAATCATCCAAAAACATGAAGTGAACTAAAACACTAATAATCCAAATGGTGAGTTATACACCTATGTGAAGACGGCAGCCAGGAGTGAGCGGCCAAATTTCCGAATACTTCCGAATGCGCTCGTCAGTGGCGCGCGCTAGTTTCCCCCCTTTTAGGGTAACGTGATGCTTTTAAATCAATTGGAATGTTTCAGACTAGGCACAAGAATCGATTGCAGATTGATTTTGACTCGACTGAAAAATTATTGAGGAAGCTGTCTTCAATCGAAGAAGGATATACATTGATTTGAACCCATTTGTGGTAACGCAATCATGAAATGCACGACATATACTTTTATACAGACATTAAAGTAATTGAGGAGGGCAGAACTGATGTTTGAATATATAGTTTGGGGCACAAATATGATACAGCAGCCAGAGGAGGATCCTCTAATAGATCCCACAAAGAATTATACACTCAAAAAAAAACTTTCATCGATTTTCTATATTTGAACCAGAAACTGATCGAATTTCACTAGGTCAGGGAAGTAGCTTTTCAACTGTAGAATCCAGCTGAGAAATAATTGTTTCTTGCTAAATTCCTCAGAAGATTCTACACACGAAAAACATGATTTTTATATATATTTCTTCGATTTTCGATACTTAAACCAAAAACTGAACGAACTCCAATAGGTCGAGGAAGTAGCTTTCCCACTCCAGAATCCAGCTGAGAAAGAATTGTTTCTTGCTAAATCCCCCAGAAGATTCTACACACGAAAAACATGATTTTTATATATATTTCTTCGATTTTCGATACTTAAACCAAAAACTGAACGAACTCCAATAGGTCGAGGAAGTAGCTTTCCCACTCCAGAATCCAGCTGAGAAAGAATTGTTTCTTGCTAAATCCCTCAGAAGATTCTACACACGAAAAACATGATTTTTATATATATTTCTTCGATTTTCGATACTTAAACCAAAAACTGAATGAACTCCAATAGGTCAGGGAAGTAGCTTCTCAACTCTAGAATACAGCTGAGGAAGAATTGTTTCTTGCTAAATCCCCCAGAAGATTATACACACGAAAAACATGATTTTTATATATATTTTTTTCGATTTTCGATACTTAAACCAAAAACTGAACGAACTCCAATAGGTCAGGGAAGTAGCTTTTCAACTCCAGAATCCAGCTGAGAAAGAATTATTTCTTGCTAAATCCCCCAGAAGATTCTACACACGAAAAACATGATTTTTATATATATTTCTTCGATTTTCGATACTTAAACCAAAAACTGAACGAACTCCAATAGGTCGAGGAAGTAGCTTTTCAACTCCAGAATCCAGCTGAGAAAGAATTATTTCTTGCTAAATCCCCCAAAAGATTCTACACACGAAAAACATGATTTTTATATATATTTCTTCGATTTTCGATACTTAAACCAAAAACTGAACGAACTCCAACAGGTCGAGGAAGTGGCTCTTCTACTCCAGAATCCAGCTGAGAAAGAATTGTTTCTTGCTGAATCCCCCAGAAGATTCTACACACGAAAAACATGATTTTTATATATATTTCTTCGATTTTCGATACTTAAACCAAAAACTGAATGAACTCCAATAAGTCAGGGAAGTAGCTTTTCAACTCTAGAATACAGCTGAGAAAGAATTATTTCTTGCTAAATCCCTCAGAAGATTCTACACACGAAAAACATGATTTTTATATATATTTCTTCGATTTTCGATACTTAAACCAAAAACTGAATGAACTCCAATAGGTGAGGGAAGTAGCTTTTCAACTCTAGAATTCAGCTGAGAAAGAATCGTTCCTTGCTAAATCCCTCAGAAGATACTACACACGAAAAACATGATTTTTACATATATTTCTTCGATTTTCGATACTTAAACCAAAAACTGAACGAACTCCAATAGGTCGAGGAAGTAGCTTTTCCACTCCAGAATCCAGCTGAGGAAGAATTGTTTCTTGCTAAATCCCTCAGAAGATTCTACACACGAAAAACATGATTTTTATATATATTTCTTCGATTTTCGATACTTAAACCAAAAACTGAATGAACTCCAATAGGTCAGGGAAGTAGCTTTTCAACTCTAGAATACAGCTGAGGAAGAATTGTTTCTTGCTAAATCCCCCAGAAGATTATACACACGAAAAACATGATTTTTATATATATTTTTGTCAATTTTCGATACTTAAACCAAAAACTGAACGAACTCCAATAGGTCGAGGAAGTAGCTTTTCCACTCCAGAATCCAGCTGAGAAAGAATTATTTCTTGCTAAATCCCCCAGAAGATTCTACACACGAAAAACATGATTTTTATATATATTTCTTCGATTTTCGATACTTAAACCAAAAACTGAACGAACTCCAATAGGTCGAGGGAGTAGCTTTTCCACTCCAGAATCCAGCTGAGGAAGAATTGTTTCTTGCTAAATCCCTCAGAAGATTCTACACACGAAAAACATGATTTTTATATATATTTCTTCGATTTTCGATACTTAAACCAAAAACTGAATGAACTCCAATAGGTCAGGGAAGTAGCTTTTCAACTCTAGAATACAGCTGAGGAAGAATTGTTTCTTGCTAAATCCCCCAGAAGATTATACACACGAAAAACATGATTTTTATATATATTTTTTTCAATTTTCGATACTTAAACCAAAAACTGAACGAACTCCAATAGGTCGAGGAAGTAGCTTTTCCACTCCAGAATCCAGCTGAGAAAGAATTATTTCTTGCTAAATCCCCCAGAAGATTCTACACACGAAAAACATGATTTTTATATATATTTCTTCGATTTTCCATACTTAAACCAAGAACTGAACGATCTCCAATAGGTCGAGGAAGTAGCTTTTCCACTCCAGAATCCAGCTGAGAAAGAATTATTTCTTGCTAAATCCCCCAGAAGATTCTACACACGAAAAACATGATTTTTATATATATTTCTTCGATTTTCCATACTTAAACCAAGAACTGAACGATCTCCAATAGGTCGAGGAAGTAGCTTTTCTACTTCAGAATCCAGCTGAGAAAGAATTGTTTCTTGCTAAATCCCCCAGAAGATTCTACACACGAAAAACATGATTTTTATATATATTTCTTCGATTTTCGATACTTAAACCAAAAACTGAATGAACTCCAATAGGTCAGGAAAGTAGCTTCTCAACTCTAGAATACAGCTGAGGAAGAATTGTTTCTTGCTAAATCCCCCAGAAGATTATACACACGAAAAACATGATTTTTATATATATTTCTTCGATTTTCGATACTTAAACCAAAAACTGAACGAACTCCAATAGGTCGAGGAAGTAGCTCTTCTACTCCAGAATCCAGCTGAGAAAGAATTGTTTCTTGCTAAATCCCCCAGAAGATTCTACACACGAAAAACATGATTTTTATATATATTTCTTCGATTTTCGATACTTAAACCAAAAACTGAACGAACTCCAATAGGTCGAGGAAGTAGCTTTCCAACTCCAGAATTCAGCTGAGAAAGAATTATTTCTTGCTAAATCCCCCAGAAGATTCTACACACGAAAAACATGATTTTTATATATATTTCTTCGATTTTCGATACTTAAACCAAAAACTGAACGAACTCCAATAGGTCGAGGAAGTAGCTTTTCTACTTCAGAATCCAGCTGAGAAAGAATTGTTTCTTGCTAAATCCCCCAGAAGATTCTACACACGAAAAACATGATTTTTATATATATTTCTTCGATTTTCGATACTTAAACCAAAAACTGAACGAACTCCAATAGGTCGAGGAAGTAGCTTTCCCACTCCAGAATCCAGCTGAGAAAGAATTGTTCCTTGCTAAATCCCTCAGAAGATTCTACACACGAAAAACATGATTTTTATATATATTTCTTCGATTTTCGATACTTAAACCAAAAACTGAACGAACTCCAATAGGTCAGGGAAGTAGCTTTCCAACTCCAGAATCCAGCTGAGAAAGAATTGTTTCTTGCTAAATCCCTCAGAAGATTCTACACACGAAAAACATGATTTTTATATATATTTCTTCGATTTTCGATACTTAAACCAAAAACTGAACGAACTCCAATAAGTCGAGGAAGTAGCTTTTCTACTTCAGAATCCAGCTGAGGAAGAATTGTTTCTTGCTAAATCCCCCAGAAGATTCTACACACGAAAAACATGATTTTTATATATATTTCTTCGATTTTCGATACTTAAACCAGAAACTGAACGAACTCCAATAGGTCGAGGAAGTAGCTTTCCCACTCCAGAATCCAGCTGAGAAAGAATTGTTTCTTGCTAAATCCCTCAGAAGATTCTACACACGAAAAACATGATTTTTATATATATTTCTTCGATTTTCGATACTTAAACCAAAAACTGAATGAACTCCAATAGGTCAGGGTAGTAGCTTCTCAACTCTAGAATACAGCTGAGGAAGAATTGTTTCTTGCTAAATCCCCCAGAAGATTATACACACGAAAAACATGATTTTTATATATATTTTTTTCGATTTTCGATACTTAAACCAAAAACTGAACGAACTCCAATAGGTCGATGAAGTAGCTTTTCCACTCCAGAATCCAGCTGAGAAAGAATTGTTTCTTGCTAAATCCCTCAGAAGATTCTACACACGAAAAACATGATTTTTATATATATTTCTTCGATTTTCGATACTTAAACCAAAAACTGAATGAACTCCAATAGGTCAGGGAAGTAGCTTCTCAACTCTAGAATACAGCTGAGGAAGAATTGTTTCTTGCTAAATCCCCCAGAAGATTATACACACGAAAAACATGATTTTTAAATATATTTTTTTCGATTTTCGATACTTGAACCAAAAACTGAACGAACTCCAATAGGTCGAGGAAGTAGCTTTTCAACTCCAGAATCCAGCTGAGAAAGAATTATTTCTTGCTAAATCCCCCAGAAGATTCTATACACGAAAAACATGATTTTTATATATATTTCTTCGATTTTCGATACTTAAACCAAAAACTGAACGAACTCCAATAGGTCAGGGAAGTAGCTTTCCAACTCCAGAATCCAGCTGAGAAAGAATTGTTTCTTGCTAAATCCCTCAGAAGATTCTACACACGAAAAACATGATTTTTATATATATTTCTTCGATTTTCGATACTTAAACCAAAAACTGAACGAACTCCAATAAGTCGAGGAAGTAGCTTTTCTACTTCAGAATCCAGCTGAGAAAGAATTGTTTCTTGCTAAATCCCCCAGAAGATTCTACACACGAAAAACATGATTTTTATATATATTTCTTCGATTTTCGATACTTAAACCAAAAACTGAACGAACTCCAATAAGTCGAGGAAGTAGCTTTTCTACTTCAGAATCCAGCTGAGAAAGAATTGTTTCTTGCTAAATCCCCCAGAAGATTCTACACACGAAAAACATGATTTTTATATTTATTTCTTCGATTTTCGATACTTAAACCAAAAACTGAACGAACTCCAATAGGTCGAGGAAGTAGCTTTCCCACTCCAGAATCCAGCTGAGAAAGAATTGTTCCTTGCTAAATCCCTCAGAAGATTCTACACACGAAAAACATGATTTTTATATATATTTCTTCGATTTTCGATACTTAAACCAAAAACTGAATGAACTCCAATAGGTCAGGGTAGTAGCTTCTCAACTCTAGAATACAGCTGAGGAAGAATTGTTTCTTGCTAAATCCCCCAGAAGATTATACACACGAAAAACATGATTTTTATATATATTTTTTTCGATTTTCGATACTTAAACCAAAAACTGAACGAACTCCAATAGGTCGATGAAGTAGCTTTTCCACTCCAGAATCCAGCTGAGAAAGAATTGTTTCTTGCTAAATCCCTCAGAAGATTCTACACACGAAAAACATGATTTTTATATATATTTCTTCGATTTTCGATACTTAAACCAAAAACTGAACGAACTCCAATAAGTCGAGGAAGTAGCTTTTCTACTTCAGAATCCAGCTGAGAAAGAATTGTTTCTTGCTAAATCCCCCAGAAGATTCTACACACGAAAAACATGATTTTTATATTTATTTCTTCGATTTTCGATACTTAAACCAAAAACTGAACGAACTCCAATAGGTCGAGGAAGTAGCTTTCCCACTCCAGAATCCAGCTGAGAAAGAATTGTTTCTTGCTAAATCCCTCAGAAGATTCTACACACGAAAAACATGATTTTTATATATATTTCTTCGATTTTCGATACTTAAACCAAAAACTGAATGAACTCCAATAGGTCAGGGAAGTAGCTTTCCAACTCCAGAATCCAGCTGAGAAAGAATTGTTTCTTGCTAAATCCCTCAGAAGATTCTACACACGAAAAACATGATTTTTATATATATTTCTTCGATTTTCGATACTTAAACCAAAAACTGAACGAACTCTAATAGGTCGAGGAAGTAGCTCTTCTACTCCAGAATCCAGCTGAGAAAGAATTGTTTCTTGCTAAATCCCCCAGAAGATTCTACACACGAAAAACATGATTTTTATATATATTTCTTCGATTTTCGATACTTAAACCAAAAACTGAACGAACTCCAATAGGTCGAGGAAGTAGCTTTTCTACTTCAGAATCCAGCTGAGAAAGAATTATTTCTTGCTAAATCCCCCAGAAGATTCTACACACGAAAAACATGATTTTTATATATATTTCTTCGATTTTCGATACTTAAACCAAAAACTGAACGAACTCCAATAGGTCGAGGAAGTAGCTTTCCCACTCCAGAATCCAGCTGAGAAAGAATTGTTCCTTGCTAAATCCCTCAGAAGATTCTACACACGAAAAACATGATTTTTATATATATTTCTTCGATTTTCGATACTTAAACCAAAAACTGAACGAACTCCAATAGGTCAGGGAAGTAGCTTTCCAACTCCAGAATCCAGCTGAGAAAGAATTGTTTCTTGCTAAATCCCTCAGAAGATTCTACACACGAAAAACATGATTTTTATATATATTTCTTCGATTTTCGATACTTAAACCAAAAACTGAACGAACTCCAATAAGTCGAGGAAGTAGCTTTTCTACTTCAGAATCCAGCTGAGAAAGAATTGTTTCTTGCTAAATCCCCCAGAAGATTCTACACACGAAAAACATGATTTTTATATTTATTTCTTCGATTTTCGATACTTAAACCAAAAACTGAACGAACTCCAATAGGTCGAGGAAGTAGCTTTCCCACTCCAGAATCCAGCTGAGAAAGAATTGTTTCTTGCTAAATCCCTCAGAAGATTCTACACACGAAAAACATGATTTTTATATATATTTCTTCGATTTTCGATACTTAAACCAAAAACTGAATGAACTCCAATAGGTCAGGGAAGTAGCTTTCCAACTCCAGAATCCAGCTGAGAAAGAATTGTTTCTTGCTAAATCCCTCAGAAGATTCTACACACGAAAAACATGATTTTTATATATATTTCTTCGATTTTCGATACTTAAACCAAAAACTGAACGATCTCCAATGGGTCGAGGAAGTAGCTTTTCTACTCGAGAATCCAGCTGAGAAAGAATTGTTTCTTGCTAAATCCCTCAGAAGATTCTACACACGAAAAACATGATTTTTATATATATTTCTTCGATTTTCGATACTTAAACCAAAAACTGAACGAACTCCAATAGGTCAGGGAAGTAGCTTTCCAACTCCAGAATCCAGCTGAGAAAGAATTGTTTCTTGCTAAATCCCTCAGAAGATTCTACACACGAAAAACATGATTTTTATATATATTTCTTCGATTTTCGATACTTAAACCAAAAACTGAACGAACTCCAATAGGTCAGGGAAGTAGCTTCCCAACTCCAGAATCCAGCTGGGAAAGAATTGTTTCTTGCTAAATCCCTCAGAAGATTCTACACACGAAAAACATGATTTTTATATATATTTCTTCGATTTTCGATACTTAAACCAAAAACTGAACGAACTCCAATAGGTCAGGGAAGTAGCTTCCCAACTCCAGAATCCAGCTGGGAAAGAATTATTTCTTGCTAAATCCCCCAGAAGATTCTACACACGAAAAACATGATTTTTATATATATTTCTTCGATTTTCGATACTTAAACCAAAAACTGAACGAACTCTACTAGGCCAGGGGCCAGGAAGGTGGCTTGTATCTGAGTATGTCCAGATGAGTAAGAATTATCCTCCGGTGAATCCCACAGATTTTATATATCTTCGTTCGCTTTCACAGGCAACCAAACAAGCACTCAAATGCATTGGCAGTTGCATACATTAATTGATCTCATATTAGTATAATAGTGATTTCAACGTTGTGGATGTAAAATGAGAAATAGAATCACCTTGCCAAATAATGTTTCGGCACAAATAATTAATTACACTCATGAGGTGGATGTACAGTGGATATACTTCTCAGAACCCAAATCGATTTCCTTACAAGGAAATGAGATCATTTGAGTTCAATTGCAAATTGCAAAAAAACAATATAGGTTCACAACCATTTGATACTTATCGAATGAAGCATTGGGAACCTTTCTGGTTTGGTTGTTTTAATAATTTGCCTTCTTCGCCGGAATTTGTATGTATTGAGAGTTGCATACATTTAATATCTAATCATGGCCTAGAGCGTGATCTATGTAAAATGAGAAATGGAATAATCGCGAAAATCACTGTTTCAGCACAATTAATTCAATGGCAAACTTCCACACCCACCCATGAGGTATTGCCTTGACATGGGTGCGCTACCTTTTTTTTAGTGGAAGGTTCGCCGGTAGCCCTATCTTAACCACTCTGAATGAAATCACTCATAAAAATGTAGGAGACATTTAGTATTGCGGAATAGGAAACTTATCACAGGTATGATAACTTTCCAATTCTTCCTATCTCTACCACAACATAATCTAGGAACCGCCAAGTTCCATATATGATTTCCAGCAATAAAATCTCTCAGTTTACTGAATATGGTCCGATAATCCGGCTTCTCGAAGTAACTTTTTTTGGTGACCAAATAAAAAATATATCGCCCATCCCTTTTGATGATAATGAATGCCAACCCTCCCGGCTTTTGATTTTGGCGAAGCAATTGCTCCACTCCGCCGTATCTCTGCCTGAAAAAGAGATGTCTAGTCCTAGTATTTTGACAAGGAATAATGAGAAAATGGTTATGTTGTCCACAGTTTCAACTCACTTGAAGGTTGCCGCAATTCCTTTCGACATTTTGAAATCGCTGGACACACAATGAGCCAGCGCAAAATGTTGAGGAGACGAAAATAGATCGCCCTTCGTGTCAACGAAGTTGTTAAAAAACGCCTTCTTTTCGTGAAACAATTTCCACCACAATCCCCACTCTTCATCGACGTATTTGGCCGGCACAAAATTATTTCTCCTAGACCTAATTCAGAATACGTTTCGGTACAAAATAGCGAATGGAAATCACCTACTCACATTCTGGAAGAGTTCGGTATTCTGCTTCAGGAATATACGTGACGATATGGAAAACACTGACGAACCGTCGAATACCGCTGTCGATTGGAAAATGAAAATAAATAATACATCTGTGAGGAATTCAGAATGAATGGGAGATAAAAAGAGGACAGAGAGATAATGAGATATACAGGATGATTCAGAATGAATCATCTATCATGTTCTTCAATGTTCATGTCTATATGGATCAGAAATCACCAAAAATCACCCAAAGCAACATGTGTTATTACACATAAGGTTATTATACCTGCTTTCAAAAGAAGTCAGCATCAGTATTTTCTGTAGAATATCTCAAGGTTTTTTATATATATTGACACCCACTTTATCTCTCTTATTTGAGACTTTATTTTCAGAAACGACAAATAAAAACGATGAAGGGGTGTCAATATATGAAAAAACCCTGTGCCTTAGTAAAATTCCTATCATATCCTATAGATGATATTCCCACCCTTGACCATACATTATACGATTCGTTGTGTGTAGGTGTGTTAGACAGAGAGGACTGTACCGCGCGACCTCGTGACGCGAAGTCGCGTCAGAGTTACTCCGCAAGTAGAGTCCATCTCCTATTATACCGGTGTTGTCAAATATTTTGAATCTCTTCTCTAAAAGGGAAAGGATATTGATTATATCCAAAACCCGGTTCAGATTCTGAATTCAACTCCAAAATTGCATTGTCATCGGATTCATTCATACATCTGTACATTTTGAACTTAATGTGAACTAAAATTGAGTAACATGATGAAATAAACTTTGATGAGAAGGAAGCAATGAACTTCCATTGGAATGTACTTATAGGTTGCACGATATTTTCTTTCAAAGTTATATTAGCAGAATTGTACTCGCTCGATATTATAGTCGAAGTCGAAATATAACAGATATTAGATCATCATTTCTGCCTACTATCTGTCAGCAGTGATAGAGTTGAACTGATGAATAATAAACTCATAAGGATTTCAAGTACTGATTTTCGTGCGATCATAAATAATGAAATCGGCCATAAAGGCTGGATGGTTGACAGTTCTATCAATGGAGATGATTACTGATTACCTATTTACATATTTTATAACATATTTTCAAGTGTAGACAAGTCGGGAGGATACCTGCTGTCTGTATTATTACTAGTATTGAAAAATAAGTTGACAACTTCCTCAGACCTTCACCATACAACTGGTGTATAACATAAGACACACTATATCAATAAAAAAAACAGCATGTTAGGTACATACCTACCATGCTGTTGCTACAGTACGATATCATGACGAAGAAGATTTATGAATATGGGTAGCTATGAGATTGGTATTAGCACTATAATCCCAGCAAAATTGTTCATATAATGAATGACGTATTATAATCAAAATCTATAAATCAATGGACGTAGAGTAAAATCACGGTCGTAACTAAGTTGAGAGCGACAACGTCGCACTCTCGATGCAGCTCTATATAAAAATCATGTTTTTCGTGTGTAGAATCTTCTGAGGGATTTAGCAAGAAACAATTCTTTCTCAGCTGGATTCTGGAGTGGGAAAGCTACTTCCTCGACCTATTGGAGTTCGTTCAGTTTCTGGTTTAAGTATCGAAAATCGAAGAAATATATATAAAAATCATGTTTTTCGTGTGTAGAATCTTCTGAGGGATTTAGCAAGAAACAATTCTTTCTCAGCTGGATTCTGGAGTTGGAAAGCTACTTCCCTGACCTATTGGAGTTCGTTCAGTTTTTGGTTTAAGTATCGAAAATCGAAGAAATATATATAAAAATCATGTTTTTCGTGTGTAGAATCTTCTGAGGGATTTAGCAAGAAACAATTCTTTCTCAGCTGGATTCTGGAGTAGAAAAGCTACTTCCTCGACCCATTGGAGATCGTTCAGTTTTTGGTTTAAGTATCGAAAATCGAAGAAATATATATAAAAATCATGTTTTTCGTGTGTAGAATCTTCTGGGGAATTTAGCAAGAAACAATTCTTCCTCAGCTGGATTCTGGAGTTGGAAAGCTACTTCCCTGACCTATTGGAGTTCGTTCAGTTTTTGGTTTAAGTATCGAAAATCGAAGAAATATATATATAAATCATGTTTTTCGTGTGTAGAATCTTCTGGGGGATTTAGCAAGAAATAATTCTCTCTCAGCTGGATTCTGGAGTTGAAAAGCTACTTCCCTGACCTATTGGAGTTCGTTCAGTTTTTGGTTTAAGTATCGAAAATCGAAGAAATATATATAAAAATCATGTTTTTCGTGTGTAGAATCTTTTGGGGGATTTAGCAAGAAATAACTCTTTCTCAGCTGGATTCTGGAGTTGAAAAGCTACTTCCTCGACCTGTTGGAGTTCGTTCAGTTTTTGGTTTAAGTATCGAAAATCGAAGAAATATATATAAAAATCATGTTTTTCGTGTGTAGAATCTTCTGAGGGATTTAGCAAGAAACAATTCTTTCTCAGCTGGATTCTGGAGTTGGAAAGCTACTTCCCTGACCTATTGGAGTTCGTTCAGTTTTTGGTTTAAGTATCGAAAATCGAAGAAATATATATATAAATCATGTTTTTCGTGTGTAGAATCTTCTGGGGGATTTAGCAAGAAATAATTCTCTCTCAGCTGGATTCTGGAGTTGAAAAGCTACTTCCTCGACCCATTGGAGTTCTTTCAGTTTTTGGTTTAAGTATCGAAAATCGAAGAAATATATATACAAATCATGTTTTTCGTGTGTAGAATCTTCTGGGGAATTTAGCAAGAAACAACTCTTTCTCAGCTGGATTCTGGAGTTGGAAAGCTACTTCCCTGACCTATTGGAGTTCGTTCAGTTTTTGGTTTAAGTATCGAAAATCGAAGAAATATATATAAAAATCATGTTTTTCGTGTGTAGAATCTTTTGGGGGATTTAGCAAGAAATAACTCTTTCTCAGCTGGATTCTGGAGTTGAAAAGCTACTTCCTCGACCTATTGGAGTTCGTTCAGTTTTTGGTTCAAGTATCGAAAATCGAAAAAAATATATATAAAAATCATGTTTTTCGTGTGTATAATCTTCTGGGGGATTTAGCAAGAAACAAATCTTCCTCAGCTGTATTCTAGAGTCGAGAAGCTACTTCCCTGACCTAATGGAGTTCATTCAGTTTTTGGTTTAAGTATCGAAAATCGAAGAAATATATATAAAAATCATGTTTTTCGTGTGTAGAATCTTCTGAGGGATTTAGCAAGAAACAATTCTTTCTCAGCTGGATTCTGGAGTTGGAAAGCTACTTCCCTGACCTATTGGAGTTCGTTCAGTTTTTGGTTTAAGTATCGAAAATCGAAGAAATATATATAAAAATCATGTTTTTCGTGTGTAGAATCTTCTGAGGGATTTAGCAAGAAACAATTCTTTCTCAGCTGGATTCTGGAGTTGGAAAGCTACTTCCTCGACCCATTGGAGATCGTTCAGTTTTTGGTTTAAGTATCGAAAATCGAAGAAATATATATAAAAATCATGTTTTTCGTGTGTAGAATCTTCTGGGGGATTTAGCAAGAAATAATTCTTTCTCAGCTGGATTCTGGAGTTGAAAAGCTACTTCCTCGACCTATTGGAGTTCGTTCAGTTTTTGGTTTAAGTATCGAAAATCGAAGAAATATATATAAAAATCATGTTTTTCGTGTGTAGAATCTTCTGAGGGATTTAGCAAGAAACAATTCTTTCTCAGCCGGATTCTGGAGTAGAAAAGCTACTTCCTCGACCCATTGGAGATCGTTCAGTTTTTGGTTTAAGTATCGAAAATCGAAGAAATATATATAAAAATCATGTTTTTCGTGTGTAGAATCTTCTGGGGGATTTAGCAAGAAACAATTCTTCCTCAGCTGGATTCTGGAGTAGAAGAGCTACTTCCTCGACCTATTGGAGTTCGTTCAGTTTTTGGTTTAAGTATCGAAAATCGAAGAAATATATATATAAATCATGTTTTTCGTGTGTAGAATCTTCTGGGGGATTTAGCAAGAAATAATTCTTTCTCAGCTGGATTCTGGAGTTGAAAAGCTACTTCCTCGACCTATTGGAGTTCTTTCAGTTTTTGGTTTAAGTATCGAAAATCGAAGAAATATATATAAAAATCATGTTTTTCGTGTGTAGAATCTTCTGGGGAATTTAGCAAGAAACAACTCTTTCTCAGCTGGATTCTGGAGTTGGAAAGCTACTTCCCTGACCTATTGGAGTTCGTTCAGTTTTTGGTTTAAGTATCGAAAATCGAAGAAATATATATAAAAATCATGTTTTTCGTGTGTAGAATCTTTTGGGGGATTTAGCAAGAAATAACTCTTTCTCAGCTGGATTCTGGAGTTGAAAAGCTACTTCCTCGACCTGTTGGAGTTCGTTCAGTTTTTGGTTTAAGTATCGAAAATCGAAGAAATATATATAAAAATCATGTTTTTCGTGTGTAGAATCTTCTGAGGGATTTAGCAAGAAACAATTCTTTCTCAGCTGGATTCTGGAGTTGGAAAGCTACTTCCCTGACCTATTGGAGTTCGTTCAGTTTTTGGTTTAAGTATCGAAAATCGAAGAAATATATATAAAAATCATGTTTTTCGTGTGTAGAATCTTCTGAGGGATTTAGCAAGAAACAATTCTTTCTCAGCTGGATTCTGGAGTTGAAAAGCTACTTCCTCGACCTATTGGAGTTCGTTCAGTTGTTGGTTTAAGTATCGAAAATCGAAGAAATATATATAAAAATCATGTTTTTCGTGTGTAGAATCTTCTGGGGGATTTAGCAAGAAATAATTCTCTCTCAGCTGGATTCTGGAGTTGAAAAGCTACTTCCTCGACCTATTGGAGTTCGTTCAGTTTTTGGTTCAAGTATCGAAAATCGAAAAAAATATATATAAAAATCATGTTTTTCGTGTGTATAATCTTCTGGGGGATTTAGCAAGAAACAAATCTTCCTCAGCTGTATTCTAGAGTCGAGAAGCTACTTCCCTGACCTAATGGAGTTCATTCAGTTTTTGGTTTAAGTATCGAAAATCGAAGAAATATATATAAAAATCATGTTTTTCGTGTGTAGAATCTTCTGAGGGATTTAGCAAGAAACAATTCTTTCTCAGCTGGATTCTGGAGTTGGAAAGCTACTTCCCTGACCTATTGGAGTTCGTTCAGTTTTTGGTTTAAGTATCGAAAATCAAAGAAATATATATAAAAATCATGTTTTTCGTGTGTAGAATCTTCTGAGGGATTTAGCAAGAAACAATTCTTTCTCAGCTGGATTCTGGAGTAGAAAAGCTACTTCCTCGACCCATTGGAGATCGTTCAGTTTTTGGTTTAAGTATCGAAAATCGAAGAAATATATATAAAAATCATGTTTTTCGTGTGTAGAATCTTCTGAGGGATTTAGCAAGAAACAATTCTTTCTCAGCTGGATTCTGGAGTTGGAAAGCTACTTCCCTGACCTATTGGAGTTCGTTCAGTTTTTGGTTTAAGTATCGAAAATCGAAGAAATATATATATAAATCATGTTTTTCGTGTGTAGAATCTTCTGGGGGATTTAGCAAGAAATAATTCTTTCTCAGCTGGATTCTGGAGTTGAAAAGCTACTTCCTCGACCTATTGGAGTTCGTTCAGTTTTTGGTTCAAGTATCGAAAATCGAAAAAAATATATATAAAAATCATGTTTTTCGTGTGTATAATCTTCTGGGGGATTTAGCAAGAAACAAATCTTCCTCAGCTGTATTCTAGAGTCGAGAAGCTACTTCCCTGACCTAATGGAGTTCATTCAGTTTCTGGTTTAAGTATCGAAAATCGAAGAAATATATATAAAAATCATGTTTTTCGTGTGTAGAATCTTCTGAGGGATTTAGCAAGAGACAATTCTTTCTCAGCTGGATTCTGGAGTTGGAAAGCTACTTCCCTGACCTATTGGAGTTCGTTCAGTTTTTGGTTTAAGTATCGAAAATCGAAGAAATATATATAAAAATCATGTTTTTCGTGTGTAGAATCTTCTGAGGGATTTAGCAAGAAACAATTCTTTCTCAGCTGGATTCTGGAGTTGGAAAGCTACTTCCTCGACCTATTGGAGTTCGTTCAGTTTTTGGTTTAAGTATCGAAAATCGAAGAAATATATATATAAATCATGTTTTTCGTGTGTAGAATCTTCTGGGGGATTTAGCAAGAAATAATTCTCTCTCAGCTGGATTCTGGAGTTGAAAAGCTACTTCCTCGACCCATTGGAGATCGTTCAGTTTCAGGTTTAAGTATCGAAAATCGAAGAAATATATATAAAAATCATGTTTTTCGTGTGTAGAATCTTCTGGGGGATTTAGCAAGAAATAATTCTTTCTCAGCTGGATTCTGGAGTTGAAAAGCTACTTCCTCGACCTATTGGAGTTCGTTCAATTTTTGGTTTAAGTATCGAAAATCGAAGAAATATATATAAAAATCATGTTTTTCGTGTGTAGAATCTTCTGAGGGATTTAGCAAGAAACAATTCTTTCTCAGCTGGATTCTGGAGTAGAAAAGCTACTTCCTCGACCCATTGGAGATCGTTCAGTTTTTGGTTTAAGTATCGAAAATCGAAGAAATATATATAAAAATCATGTTTTTCGTGTGTAGAATCTTCTGGGGGATTTAGCAAGAAATAATTCTTTCTCAGCTGGATTCTGGAGTTGAAAAGCTACTTCCTCGACCTATTGGAGTTCGTTCAGTTTTTGGTTTAAGTATCGAAAATCGAAGAAATATATATAAAAATCATGTTTTTCGTGTGTAGAATCTTCTGGGGGATTTAGCAAGAAACAATTCTTTCTCAGCTGGATTCTGGAGTTGAAAAGCTACTCCCTCGACCTATTGGAGTTCGTTCAGTTTTTGGTTTAAGTATCGAAAATCGAAGAAATATATATAAAAATCATGTTTTTCGTGTGTAGAATCTTTTGGGGGATTTAGCAAGAAATAATTCTTTCTCAGCTGGATTTTGGAGTTGAAAAGCTACTTCCTCGACCTGTTGGAGTTCGTTCAGTTTTTGGTTTAAGTATCGAAAATCGAAGAAATATATATAAAAATCATGTTTTTCGTGTGTAGAATCTTTTGGGGGATTTAGCAAGAAATAATTCTTTCTCAGCTGGATTCTGGAGTTGAAAAGCTACTCCCTCGACCTATTGGAGTTCGTTCAGTTTTTGGTTTAAGTATCGAAAATCGAAGAAATATATATAAAAATCATGTTTTTCGTGTGTAGAATCTTCTGGGGGATTTAGCAAGAAATAATTCTTTCTCAGCTGGATTCTGGAGTTGAAAAGCTACTTCCTCGACCAATTGGAGTTCGTTCAGTTTTTGGTTCAAGTATCGAAAATCGAAAAAAATATATATAAAAATCATGTTTTTCGTGTGTATAATCTTCTGGGGGATTTAGCAAGAAACAATTCTTCCTCAGCTGTATTCTAGAGTTGAGTAGCTACTTCCCTGACCTATTGGAGTTCATTCAGTTTTTGGTTTAAGTATCGAAAATCGAAGAAATATATATAAAAATCATGTTTTTCGTGTGTAGAATCTTCTGAGGGATTTAGCAAGAAACAATTCTTTCTCAGCTGGATTCTGGAGTGGAAAAGCTACTTCCTCGACCTATTGGAGTTCGTTCAGTTTTTGGTTTAAGTATCGAAAATCGAAGAAATATATATAAAAATCATGTTTTTCGTGTGTAGAATCTTCTGGGGGATTTAGCAAGAAATAATTCTTTCTCAGCTGGATTCTGGAGTTGAAAAGCTACTTCCTCGACCTATTGGAGTTCGTTCAGTTTTTGGTTTAAGTATCGAAAATCGAAGAAATATATATAAAAATCATGTTTTTCGTGTGTAGAATCTTCTGGGGGATTTAGCAAGAAATAATTCTTTCTCAGCTGGATTCTGGAGTGGAAAAGCTACTCCCTCGACCCATTGGAGTTCGTTCAGTTTTTGGTTTAAGTATCGAAAATCGAAGAAATATATATAAAAATCATGTTTTCCGTGTGTAGAATCTTCTGAGGAATTTAGCAAGAAACAATTATTTCTCAGCTGGATTCTACAGTTGAAAAGCTACCTCTTTGACCTAGTGAAATTCGATCAGTTTCTTGTTCAAATATAGAAAATCGATGAAAGTTTTTTTTTGAGTGTATAATTCTTTGTGGGATCTATTAGAGGATCCTCCTCTGGCTGCTGTATCATATTTGTGCCCCAAACTATATATTCAAACATCAGTTCTGCCCTCCTCAATTACTTTAATGTCTGTATAAAAGTATATGTCGTGCATTTCATGATTGCGTTACCACAAATGGGTTCAAATCAATGTATATCCTTCTTCGATTGAAGACAGCTTCCTCAATAATTTTTCAGTCGAGTCAAAATCAATCTGCAATCGATTCTTGTGCCTAGTCTGAAACATTCCAATTGATTTAAAAGCATCACGTTACCCTAAAAGGGGGGAAACTAGCGCGCGCCACTGACGAGCGCATTCGGGAGTATTCGGAAATTTGGCCGCTCACTCCTGGCTGCCGTCTTCACATAGGTGAGTTATACTGCTTTCGGTTTCAAGTGTATCCTTCATGATTGAGATGTAATATGATACTCAATCCATGTAAGTGCAAATCCAAGAACTGTAATAAAAACGTATTTCTTTTTTCTTTTTAGGTTCGTCGTGATCTATTTTGAGAAAAAATAAACTATTAGGATCACAATGACTGCTACTGGAGATAGGAGGCTATGGATAGGGAATCTTGATCCTAGGATCACTGAGTAAGTTAACAAAATAATTTCATATTCTCCCTAAACTTGATCACTACCAAAGATTTTTTTTTTAACTTACATTACTCTTCTTCTTATCGGTATCAACTTTTGAAACTTGTCCAAAAATATGGGTCAATTGAGAAGTTTGACATAATTTTCCATCGAAATGGGCCCCACATTGGTCAGCCGCGGGGTTATGGTTTTGTCACTTATGCCAAAGAAAAAGATGCCATATCAGCAAAACAAGCCTTGCATAATCTACTTGTGGGACACAAGAATATAGTGGTTAAATGGGCACACTCTGTGAACAATGTAAGTAACAAATTATTTTTCAACATTCATATTATCATTGTCTGATACTCTTTAGGATGAATTAGAAAATCATAAAAAGGAAGAAGTAATGATTCCTGCCTTGGCAATGGCGAAAGAAGCTAAGAAAACTGACCGAGAATTCCAGATACAAGCTATTGAAGCAAAACTTAAATTAATGGAACGAAAGCAGGAAGAAGAGCTGAAAATAAATGATACAGTTGCAGCCAAGAAGTCTTTGATAGCTCCATATCAGGTCAACAAGAACCAAACAATGAGTAGTAGTGGAAGTGGATGTACAAATGGAAAGTGGTCCAGTTCAAAAATAAGAGACAAATATAATAAACCATATTCAAGGAGTAAAATGAAGAGATAGCTTGAACTTGGTAGTTGATTTATCAAAAATAATGGTTGAATCTGTGCCGTTTTATATAATGATAGTGAATTCATACACAACATAACTAAGTCCTAATTTCTCGACCTGAGACCCAACCAGAAACTTAAGAAGATGAAATTCGTTTTCAATTCGAACACATGCATTCATGTAACCCAAGTGTGAATCAGGTACCTCTGATGAGCACACTGAGGAATTTGTAATTATGAATATTTTATTTCACTATGTCCATGAACATTCTTGTGTTGAGTTGTGCACAAACAATTATTAGAATTTTCATGGCAATCTTGAGTTGTCTTATATTATTTGTGTATGAATTTACCATAAGTGTTGTTCACCAGAAAACTTCGTTTTTTTCATTGAGTATGTGAATTTATTAATTGTACATGTGCAAAATGGATTAACCTCATGACATTTTAATAATTTGAATAAATCTTCGATAATTTTCAATGAGGAGGAGAGCAGTAGTTACACCTATCAAATTGTGTTTGTTTCAACTTGAAAATAATCTGCAACCACTAACAAAATTAAATACCTTGTGTTTGTTGGATATCATTTATTTGATTGTTCTCTTTCCTGATCCATGAGCAAAAAAAATCAATTGAATGATAGTGATATCAACTGCACATATCGAAGTTGAAATATTTCTGGTAATTGGAATACAGGACAAAAGGAAACTTCATATGGGTAAATTACGAAATTCTGATCAAAATTCCATTTCACATGCTTCATGGGCGTTATATATTTTATCTGGTGTTTGTATATCTAACAATTATTTTGTCATTTGAAATGTCAGAAAGAAGTTATTCTTATATTGACGATATCAAAAATATATCTATACATAATTAACATACTTACTACTCTGAAGAATGACTAATTGATTATTCACATAACTAATGCAGGAAATGCATATATGTGACATTATACATGAAGTTTTTGAAACTCCAGTCCAAATTGTTATACCAATTTTTATCATAGATTGAATTCATGAAGTGAGGATAGTAGAATTTTTCCAAAGAATTCAACGATTTTCTAGAAATCTTGGATTACATTTCAATTCTCTTGAAGATCATTGGCAGTCCTACATCGGATTGAAGGACCAAACTTTTGGGCTCAAACACCACTGGGTCTGGAGTTGTAGGGCATTTCTCCACCTCGAATTTCGATAAAATATTGGCTAGGGCTGCTTTCGTGCTCATCATCCCAAATCTCTCGCCTAGATAACGAATTTAATATCAATAACACATTCGGAACTAATAGAGATTTGCATTTGAGCTAGTGACTCACCACTTCATAACGAATCTTGTTCTGTCTATGATCATTATGATTACACATAATGATATAATATAATTCAATAATAATCTTTCCATTTCGAGTACAGTTATTCAGTATGATGCAATATAACACATGATATTAAATAAATATAATCGTTCCACAATTAAGTACATTCATCAAATTGTACCCTATTGTAGCAATATACGATTAGGTATTTTATATTGATAGTATCTTGAAATAACATTCACGATGAGAGGGCCAAAAATATATAGAGGAAGTAAAAATGACACTTCCATAATTTATAATAAAGGTCTATTTTTATTGAATACTGTCTGTAAGTTCTTCGAGGAGGTGGTATATTCATTTTTCAGCTTTTAATGGGATTTACTCTCCTCGTTTCTAAAAAATAGAGTAGAAGTTATTAAAAATTATTGCAATATATTTGTAGTAAGGACAGATTTAGGATCTGCCCCAAAATGTCAGTGCGCTTGAAATTAATCCTTTAGATACCTAGTGATACCAGTGACACTTTGTTTTTGAAAAAAATTGGGAATACAAATATATTTAATATTTTTATTGGTGACTTGAAAATTGATATCTTGAAAACATTCAATATGTCTTTGAATTTCTCGAGGTAGCAGTTGCATAAAAAAAATCAAACAAAATTCAAACAAATTTTTTTTTCTGTGAGTGGCAATCCATCGTACTGGGTTGTTATTTCTACTCACTAATCTGTTCTATAACTATGTTTTGAGGGGTACACAGGTATCAACATTTTGACTAATTTTGTCGTTGTAAGTGCTCAGAAATTCAATAAAATGTTGACAAACATAAGAAACAATCTATTTTGACAACCAACACCGTGATTGTTCATATACAAATGAATAAGTGAAAAACACACTAGTGCACTTGTCGCTGTAAAAGTTGCAGCTAACTTTTGCCGCTGTCAAATTGACAATATTGCACTGTGGCATATTCGATTATTTACACACAAGTTGAATTGTCATTATAATAACTTCGATAACACATCTGGCTCTCTATGAGTTGAAGAAATGAATTTAAGACATACAATACATAGTTACGTGTGCCTCTCATTTCATTCATTGATAAAACAGTTGAAAAACTGTAGTTTCCTATTATTGCCGTTAGAAAAAAAATGTTACTTACCGATACAAGCGCGTGGACCTTCTCCAAAAGGTAAATAAATTAAACCTTCATCGTTGAAATTCTTGTTGTCCAGGAATCTGTCCGGATTGAATCGCTTGGGTTCCGGGAAGTATTTTTCATCCAGGTGGATGGCAAACATGGGAATGTAAACGGCTAACCCTTTCTCAAGAACGAGGTTGGTGCCTGGCAACGTATACTCTTCCTTGCAGGTCCTGTCCAGGAAAGGAAGCACCGGGTACATTCGAAGAGTTTCTGTTTTGTTCGTTAAAACCAACAATAAGTGTATAAATGCAAGGAACATGTGAGATCTTGAGTAATCAGTTGAAAAAATCTATATAAAAGCCACTTTGATGCACTATTCAGTTTGTGAACTTTGATTCATCAAGACGTTTTGAAACTTATACAACTTGGATCTAAAATGCAACTCATGCTTGTAACATATCATGGCGGGTTTTATCAAATTGGCTCATCCTCAGACTTCATCAAAAGAGGGGAACTTCGTTTCAACACAAAATTGCATACTTGTTAAGATACAGGGCAGTGATGTCTTGGGCAGTGATGTCTTGATGGTCTGTTGTTGTCAGCAGGATTGGGAAATCATCAGAATATATTGATCTTTAGTATTTTCAGATCGAATATTTCGGTAAAATCCCGATAGAACAAGCGAAAGCAAAACTGAACCTGAAACTTGCTGAAACCCTACCGAACCTCACTTCGCGTTCTTTCAACAAAACTTTTCAATTCTCGGTTGTTGAGATGAATATTGAAGAAACTACGTAAGAAATTGTGAAATCCTTATTCGAATGACAGATATGAATAAACAACCATAGACAGTTCAGTTGAATCTATTGAACCATCATCATTTGGAAAGTTGAATCTCCATTTGCAGAATTGCTCACCTTTCACACACATGTCCATATACTTCATTTCAATCAATCCCTCATAAGTAATGCCACCGTTATCCTCAATAATCTCGAATATTTCTTTCCGCAATTTACTCTGTACATCCTTGTGCATGCATAGTTCATACAGGGCGAACGATATGGTAGCACTCACAGTTTCGAATCCAGCCACGAAGAATTGTACAGCTGGGGCAATTATTTCTTCTACCTCTGAAAAACAATAAATTCTTAACGAGTACCTAGAGGAGTTCTTGAGCATGTTCCATGCTATACTTTTTTCACGACTATACGATGTTCAATATGGTCATTGTTATATGTCATTAGTGTGGGAAAAGTTTTTGTGAAGGTTAGCAATTGTATTGTTGGTACTATCTCAAAAAGTATCTTTTTTCGAATTTTTCGTCACTTGATGATTCAGCATTGTGATTATATTTGCACTAAAGGTTTTTCCAGTCATGTAGTAGATGGTTTGGTTCGTCTTGATTTTGACGTCGTATCGAGTATATTTTTTTCAATGGAACACCCAGTATTTGAATCATCTATGAATCGAAGAACTTCCATACTTTCCAAATCATATGATATGTTCCTATGCCTATCGTCAATAGTTTTTGAGTTATAAGAAATGTTGAGTGAAAAATGAAACATCTGTCAGAGAATTGAGAAGGTAAAATTTTAGTGTTGAGGATAATGAATCCTTATGAAAAATGACAAATTTTGTTTGTTGTTTGTTTTTGCTGTTGAAAATCAAAAATTAATTCATCTGTCAAAAACAGTGAGAGGTAGCTGTAGCTGTAGTATAGCAAATATGCTCAAAATCTCCTGTAGAATCTGAAAATTCAATATCATACAGGGTGTCACATTCAAAATTTCAAAGTTACTCTTAGTAATACTAGATCTGGAACAGGGCACAGATGAAAATATTCTCGAAATCTAGATCCGAGCATCCCATATAAGCGTACCTGAAATTTCTCCGATCTCTAGATATCACCAATACGCCATCGTGTTTGGTGTACCCTGTATGTCTGTATATGGAGATTTACGTCCCATCAATGGAGTCGTTCTGATACCAACGAATATCGCAAATGAATTCCTTCAAAAAACTACGAGCTTTGTGGGTCATTTATATAGTGTGTTGCGAACTGGGAATGAGAAGAACTCAGATGATATCAGTTCTTTCCTTACCCAAGTCCATATCTGAGCTGTTATCCTGATTTTTCTTGAGGTCTTTCAGTATATCCATCAAATCGTTTTTCCTAGCCCCACCGATTTTTCTAGCCCTAATCGTTTCCGAGAACACATTGTGCAAGAAATCGATTATCCATTTGGGTATGAAATCCAGCTTGAAAGTGTCAACCCAATTCGGTCTCATGAAGTAGGCCATGCTGATCAGCCCGTTGCGCCACGAGAAACCGAATAAAGCTCTGCCGATTTTTCGGAAATCCGCCTCTTCGTTCTCGAAACAGTACGAGTTTATGCCGAAAAAGCAGTTCGCTATGACGTCGGTGGAGAATTTAGCGCACAGTTCTTTGGCTTCTAGTTCGCCCTGGTTCTTATCCAAGTACGCAAGTAGGTTTTTGCTGATGTCCTCGATCATCGGGAACATAATCTGAAAGGACATTATGAAAGATTCATTATTCTGCATTATCTTTTTTGGTTAGAACGATTCTTTACTAATAAGGATCAGAACGTTCTTTCCAGTTCCAAAAACAAGAAAACTAGACGAGAAAACCCTCCTCAAAAACTATAGCACTAATATCCGTGAACTCTGAATCAACATCGATCTCATCTTGTATCTAGTGAGTTGAAAATTCGAGAACAATCGGCGATATGACTTTCGTCACCACAGATCAACAAGGGACCAGCTCGCCTCACGTGATACACATGAGGTATAAAAAGTCTCTGACTTCATCATTGAATATCTCTTCGAATATCATTGATTTTGGCACCAAGGCCTCCTAGCAAAACTCCTGTCATATTGTCGTGGAGTCTCATCACTAATGATACAACTATCATCAATGCCGGTGTTCCACAAGGATCTGTCTTGGCATCAACGTTGTTTTCTCTCCATATATACGTCCTGCCCAATTTATTGCTTTGCCTTCTTCTTTAAGACGGGCGTTTCACTAAAATGGTTTGGCAGACCCTTTTTTCAGCATGTTTTCCGGCATGGATTCAATCCCAAAAGTAATTGAATAATTGTAAAGAGGATGGTTCGAATTAGGGAATGTATATTTTTGGAGTCAAAACTCTTCCATTCAAAAAAGTTAGGGGTCATTAAAAAATGTAAATATTGTAAAATTCGTGTCTCAGATTCAAATGAAATTACCTCATTCTATGGAACCAAAATTGAGGAATGCTTCACCAAAATATCGGCACCTGAAATGCCTTCCTTCGAACAAAAGCATGTTTGAACCTGAAATTTGACACAAGGCCCTTTATTATCTAATGAATCCAGAGGTACAAGATGGTGACCGATACTAGGAATGAAGACAAGGCAGAAACTTTTGAATGCAAAAAAAATTCTAGCTTAGATCACGCTATGCCAATTATGATAATGACACTGCAAACACCGGAAAACACATTGTATGGTCCACTTGAAAATGAATTTTTATCGAGAAGTTGCAATCGGTGCGTTTTTTTTGCCAAAAAAATTGTATTATTGGGCCTGTTGGAAACATTTCAATTTTCTTGAGAGATTTATTAGAGACTTTGATGCAGCTTGTGACTAGGTGAAAGAATATTTAGGTTGCCAATTGAAAAAACGAAAGTTGAGTTGATATCAGTTCTGGTGGAAGTGGAAAAGTTAAATTTTCATTTAGAGATGTCAAAAAGTTTTTCCTTATTGTTTCTTCGAGAGAATTTGGTTATTTCATTCCTCCAACTAAGGATGTTATACAGGGGTATACCTTATATATAGGGGAATCCGAAATTCTCCCTAACATAAACGAATCAGAAAAAATATGGTTGAACAATCTAATGAAAAATTGATGTTTAAATCTTCAACTTACCTTCAGTTTTCCAGAGGTAAAAACAGGCGTAACTCTCGCCCTGTTTATTTTCCATCCGGGATTTTTCTGGAAAAATATCATGTTCGATATCATCTTGTTATGTTTGGGTTGTGCCAGCGTCCTGTCAGAGAAATTTGAAAAATCCTTCACCAATATCTGCTTGATCAGTTCTGGGGATTTGATCACGAGGTGCGGCTCATCAAAAACGAAAATGCCTGAAAAAAAATTAGGTCACGATAGTAGAATAGTCTACCAGGCGGAATCATTCTACAAGAAGCCATTTTTTCAAATTAACTATTCGGAGACTGTGGTTGAATACTCAAATTTCAAATGAATGAATACCCAAAAACATCAATGATATTCAGAAAAGCCTGAATACGTATATCAGCAACTGAGGTGCCATCTTCAGTAGACCTAAAGAGTAAAAGAGATTAGCGTCTCCTTAGTACAATCTTTCAAAATATTCACCAGGAATTACTACGGAATAGCATAAAATATAATTCTGTCGTAGAAAATACGCCAATCTGAATGGGAACCACAAATATACAGAGGCTCGATCTCTAATATATCAACACCACTCTATGAATTGCCTCGAATTTAGAATTCCTAACTGAATAAATGGCGTATTCTAAAATTGATTTACTGTAATATGATAGTATTTATGGTGACTCATTCATTATACCTAGATATGGTTCATCTGAGGAATCGTAGATATTTTTTATCCACTCTCCCAAGCAAGTTCGGAACAAACTGACGTCAGCCATGTTGCCCAAAAATGGTACTGGTTCTGGATTGTACACCCCGCGTTTCCTCCAGTAGTCGAATTTTCTGGTCGCGTATTTGTAGAAGATGGCTGCTGCAGTTATGAAGAGGAGTAGGAGGTCCAAGGTCCATGATGAGGTGACCAACATCTGGAAGAATGTTGACTTTCTCTGATTCATTTCTCCTGAACTTAGACATAGTTTAATCCGAACACTCGGGACAAGAAATTCATAACAATCAAAAAATCATAAGAAATCTTCATGCATATAGGTATAATCACCTTATTATTACAGTGAGGCCCAACGAAAACGATGCACTGTGGATATTTGGGCAATCACTGACACAGTTGATACAGAGCAATAAAGTGGTTGTGTAGTCGCTATGATATTAAAAATTAATAACGTTCGGTAACAAGGTTTGGTAGATTTGATCATGGGATTCTGTAAACAAAATTGCGTATCACCTCGCTTTGTCCACATCGAGGTCACATGATGTCATCAAAATGCAAATTAAAATAATAATCTTCGGATAATTATATCTAACCAAAGTGACACAAGAGGAGGACGTTATATCTGGCAGAGGAAACGATAGGTATGAGATGTTTGGATGAATCCTCTTCGCAAGTCTGAGAAATAATGATAGTAATAATAAACGGACTTCATTGTGCAAACATTTACTTATATTTCAACCTGAAATAGCAAATACAAATAGCCATTCACCTATATTTTTTATACTCAAAGAATTGTGATTCTAGATGTTCATCATTCACAGAGAGTACATTACAAAGGACCCAATCGAGTATTTTTATGAATAACTTCTACATAACTTTATGAATATCAATTGCAGACACGGTGAACTTCAGAGTCCACTGATGAATTCATAATCAAACTGACATAATTGACAAATTCTTGGTAATATATTTCAAAATTTCTCGAACTGTTTCAAGAAAGTTTCGTGAATTTCAAGCAGGCTTCGGGATAATTTTCTTGAATCTCATTGGTAGCCCTACAGTGGACTGCAGAATGAAACTTTTTGGCTCGAATATCACTGGATTTGGTGTTGCTGCGATTTTCTCCACCTCGAATTTCGCTATGATGTATGCTAAGGCTGCTTTAGTGCTCAACAAGCCGAATCTTTCACCTAAAACAAAAATTGGGATAACATTCAGACTTGAAGCCTATAAACCAATACACAGTTTCTTATCTCTCACTCGAGAGATAACATTCCATGAGATTCCTCATGATCCCAAATGGCATGTCACGATTTCCTTTCAGGAAATTTTGCTAAGTGCCTTGTTCGAGTAACACTGATTTGTTGACATGCATCATGTCGAAAATGACAGTTTTGGCAGACAATTAAGTTCTGGTATTCGAAATATGAGCGGTCTCTTCTTTCGAATCATTATCAAGAAAACTAATAAATCTGTGCTCAATTGTTTGGGTGTTTGAGTTTGTCACTTGTTTTGAATGCTTCATCGTTTCCATTATTCTTGATATTCCAGATTGACAATGATTGATTTGACAGATTGAAATACGAAACCTCACATGGCTCCCAATACCAATCTGTTTTCGATGATTTTCTGTATGATGCACGATTTGGTGATATTCTGTTATAAGTGTACTGCTCTACGTCACGGTTTTCTTTTGTTAGATAGCATAATAGTTAGCAAGCGTGCTTCTCAAGTTGTGGTTTGTGGTTCGAATCCCATTCAAACAGAAACTTTTTTTTTAATATGTGGCTCACATAACAGACGCGGGTTAGGTTAGGAAACGTTACGTCTATATCGGTATTTCTGAAACAAGCATGGGTATGATGCTGTGTCTCTTCCAAGTGCTGTCATATACCTACGATCCGCAAAAAAATTCACCCACATCGTGGTCTCATGGAACCATAGTTTTTTTTTTCATATCCTTGCTCTAAATATAACTATAATGGTCTCCTCATTTTAGTGTCTTCATTATAACGAATCATCGATCTGCAATGACATTTCTCACCTATACAAGCACGTGGACCTTCCCCGAAAGGTATATAAACCAATCCTTCGCTGTTGTGATTCACGTCGAAGAATCGCTCGGGGTTGTATAGCTTGGGTTCCGGAAAGTATTTTTCGTCCAGGTGCAGGCCGAACAAGGGGATGTAGACGGGTAATCCTTTCTCGAGGACGAAGTCGGTGCCAGGCAATCGGTAATCTTCCTTGCAGATCCTGTCCAAGAACGGCACGGCCGGATACAAACGAAGTGTTTCTGTGAGAAGAGAATATTTGGTCGAAGTTCAGGTTATGATATTAAAGAATATAATATAACCATGTAATATTAATAATGATAATAATAATATTACGTTTATGGTTCACCAGAATACAATAGTATGAATAGTTATGTTGATGAAAATGATCTTGATGTGGCGAATGAAGGACCACAGTTGAGTTTTCATTTAACTAGGAGAAATGAAACTGGTCTTCCAAACTGGCCGAGCCTGAACCTAACAGAACTCAAGAGCAATGAACAAAAACTAACCTCAAATGAGATGAAAAGAGAGAATGAGTGAAAAAGAGAGGAAGGGAGGCTAAAGACGATGATAAGCGAAGACTATACATTCATCCATTTTGCAGTTGGATTTTGCAGACATTCTTTATTCATAAAAGTTAATGAATAACAGAATATGGTGGATTTTTAAAATAGGTTTGAACGAGATACTAACAGAACGACGTTCAATCACATTAATCTAGTTTTAGTATTCAGTGTTTTCTATGGTATTCGTCCATCACACTGAATACATCAATGATAATAATAATGATAATTCACTTATTTTCGCAAATTAGTTTGCACATTAACAGTGTGATGGTGCAAATAAAAATAGAAAAACGTCAATAAAGTCAAGTATCGAAAATTAAGATAAATACATGTGAGTCGTTTCGACCAATAACGCATAGTTTCGACACAAAAAAATCATTACGTTGAAAAATCTCGATTTTTCACACCCTATATCTCTGTAATCATTTCCGCTAGATCCCAAGTGTGATGTATCGATGAAATCAGCTCTTTAGTGAGAATTTAAAAGTATATATGACTATATATAGTTTTCGGAAATTGATGAAAGCATTCAGATGACCTATCTTCATCAGAAATGATCCTATGATTAAGTTACCATAGTGACATCTATCATGCCTCATATGAGTTATTCAGACTCTACTATATTTGTAATTGCATTCTCGAATAAAATAAGTTTCGTATAAGTTTTCATATTTCTTTACCTTTCACACATACATCCATATACTTCATCTCCATTAATCCCTCATAGGTGATGCC
The DNA here is from genome assembly GCA_963576655.1 of Gastrophysa polygoni. NCBI lineage: Eukaryota > Metazoa > Arthropoda > Insecta > Coleoptera > Chrysomelidae > Gastrophysa > Gastrophysa polygoni. Next base: position 2,133,002 of record OY755082.1, on the reverse strand, counting down.
TCCATGTTTCTTGATGCTCGAAAGTATTTCGGTCCGCAATTTATCCTGTATATTCTTGTTCAAGCAAAGTTCATGCAGAGTAAACGATATCGTAGAACTTGTGGTTTCGAATCCAGCAACAAAGAATTGTACAGCTGGACCAATCAGCTTCTCCGACTCTGGAAACAAAAGCCACTTGATGCACACCACATGTGGTAGAGAAGACTTCGAACTCGACATTTGTAGAGTTTCCATATATTCTTTCAGAAGAAAAATATTGGCCTCGGAGAGTTGAGTGATTTATTTGATTTGCTGTTTTTTTTCATCGTGTTAGCCATTTTGGGAGAGAAGGAAGGTGTTGGAATTTTTCTTGAAAGTTTGGAGGTTGTGAGCATCAGGAAAGACTTCACTAGGCAAAGAATATCTGGAAGACATAGAAGAATGGAAAAAATGATCTTTCCTCCTTACCAGGAACTTTGCTGATGATAGATCCTGTTATAAAGACATAGTCATTTCTTGAGTGAATATTTCTGTGGGTGTTCGATTCTATTTATTTCCTGATATTCTTTTCTGAACCTGTATTTCAAAACCCTGGATTCATGAGTGAAATCGAGTATATGTAAATGGATCTGGATTGATTTTTATCCAATTTGGTGTGCATAAACATGAATCTATTTGCATCTATCGAGTATTTATTTCAATGTCTTGACATTCGGGCTTCTATGTTTCGTCTTTTTGTCAGGTCATTCGGATCCATTTTGTAGTTCAAAGTAATCAGCTTAGGCTTCCTGAGCGTCATCACAGAAAAGTCAAACAAGGAACTTGGTTTCATCACGACGTTTTGAAACTCATACAACTTGGATATAAAATCCAATTCACGCCTGTTACAGAACAGTGTCTCATCAAAAGTTTTATCACCCAGACAAAATTGACTCGTCCTCAGACTTCATCAAAACAGAGATCGTGTCAATTGAGTTTTCTAATGACCACCACCACCACTTCTTCCAGATCAGTTTGTAATATAATTTAATATTCATCATTTCAATCAAACCATTATGTATAAAGGCGACATCACATGGTACAGTAAATGGATCAGTTTCTTCACTGAATTGCAGGCGTACAACTTGAATCCATTGAAATCATGTAGGAATATGTCGAATTACACCTGATTTGTGTTGCAGTCTTGCTCTTTCGTACAGAAACTGATCCATTTTCTGTATCGTGTCACACGGTCTGATGTGACAAATCTGAGAAAAGTCTGTCATTCCTGTGATGGAACATGAAGCATTTGAAATGCATCATTGGAAGAATATGCATATCTGGAACATTTGAAATGCAACAGTGATGAAGCTGCTGCATATTCTGATCAGCAGAGGATATTCCTTCCGAATCGATAATGTCCTTACCGAATTCCGTATCTGAGGGTTCGCTCTTATTCTTCATGTCCCGCAATATGTCCACCAAATCGTTCCTCCTGACGCTAGCACCTTCCCTAGCTCGCAGCGCTTCCGATACCGCCCCATCCAAATAATCTAACACCTTAGTGGGAATGAAATCCAGGCGGAAAGTATGTACCCAACTCTCTCTGAAGAAGTACGCCGTCTGTACCAACGCATTCCTCCAGGTGAAATCGAAGACGGTCCTGCCGATTCTCCTGAAGGCGGCATCTTCGTCATCCAGGGAGTGCGAATTTATTCCGAAGAAACATTTCGCTATGGCGTCGGTGGAGAATTTGGCGCAGACCTCTTTCGCCTCCAGCACGCCTTGGTTCTTCTCCAGGTAGGCTTCGAGGTCCTCTCCGATGGTCCCGATCAGCGGGAACATGCTCTGAAAAAATATTTCCTCACAATACCAAGAGTGTTTCAGAAATTTGGTGAGGAAATTCCACACCGAAATAATATCGAACATCATCCTGGTGTGTGGAAAAAATTGGAGTTGTTTCGAAGTACTACATATATTTCATGGAATATGGACATAATATATAATCTCCATTGGAGAAATCTATCTATCAATCTATCTATAGGTTCTCCTTTTGTGTGGTGAATGAAATGGAACAGTGATAGACTCACTTTGAGTTTTCCCGAAGTGAAAACTGAAGTGAGTTTGGCTCTAGACTCCTTCCATTCGGGGTTCCTTTGGAAGAACATGATATTCGCCATGATCTTGTTATGCTGAGGCTCTGCCACTGATCTATCATGGAAGTTAGAGAAATCCTTGACCAGGATTTGCTTGATCAGCTCTGGAGATTTTATGATCAAGCGAGGCTCATCGAAAATGAAGATACCTAGGAGAAAATAATTTCTGATTATTTCTCGAATTAGCTTCTCACCATCCCACGACTCATAAGTCATTCCAGATTGACCTATGTCGCTAAATTCATCATTATCGCCATTGCTATTTGGTTTTTTCAAGTGGAGCTTTTGTTTTTGTCGTTTGATATGTTCACCTGCAACACTTTATCGAATCATCTATCGCATAATGAATTTATCTTCAATGTTTCAGTGATGTTCCAATCTCCCACTCTCCGGTTCCCTTGATAATTAGATTTCTCTTATATTTATTGTTCCACCCAACACTATACAAGTTTACATCCTGTAGATATATGTGAAATATGTTCGAATGGTGAAGAAATATCTTCATTACATTATAATTACCGAAATAGGGTTCGTTTGTGGATTTGTAAATGCTTATCATCCAATCTCCGATGCAAGATTTGAAGAAGCTAACTTCAGCCATATTTCCAAGGAATGGTAATGGCTTCAGGCTAAATACTCCGCGCTCCTTCCAGTAGTCGAATTTTCGGGTCATATACTTGTAGAGGATGACAGTTGCAGTTATGGAAAGCAGTAAGAAGTCCAGGATCCATGATGAAGTGATCAACATCTAGAAGAATATCAGTGAGGTAATTCATATTCCACACCTTTCACAGTCCTATTCCAGGAAGTCGCAAATCAGTTATAGAAAGAAATTTCAGGTTGGTCACTTATATTTCAGAATGTATCTATTGGAATCCAGAGAAGTGAGTTGAATGTCGGGAAACGAGTCACGCTCATTTCAGAATAGTCAGTTGAATTTCAGAAAGTTTCAGTTCGATTACAGGAATGTCAGTTAGATTCACTTCAGTAATGATCAATTAAATATTAAAAACCATCGTTGCAGAACACGACAATATCAAATGTAGGTATTTCTACCATCGTAATCAATCAATATCATTTTTTAGATAGTTTGATTGCTTTAATTGCTTTTAAAACCGATACTAATTCACAGAAAAGTGATACTTTCCGAAATCCATCGCTCTATTCTGAAATACGATTCATATACATTCCGAAATACACTCTGTAATTCATTTTCAACTTCTTCCAATTCGTAATTCGATACCAGAATTTCACATGGAAATATCGACTCTAAACAAAATGGCAGTTGATAATATCAGATTTTTCATAGCTATCAACAAACAAGTAAACTCTTCAACAATTTTTTGGCATCTTCAAACGTTCTCCATCTGTCATAATGGTAGATGGGCATCATTTTGAAGAAATTCAGATGACGTAGTTTTAAGCATAAACAGAGAACTTTCGTAGATACATGAAGATGGTAGAGAGGTCACATTTAGTCGAAGAGATTCTTCCATGGACTATCATTATCAACATTATTTCGGTTTGGATGAATATTTCCATCTGAAATTCTAGTATGCTGTAGATAATTGGAAAACGTTTCAAATGAATTCTACGAACTCCATCATATTTGAAAATTACATTTTTCAGCGGTGTTGAAAAGTACTTCGTGAACCACACCTTTTGTGAAGCAAAAAAAAATCCTAATTAAGAAGATTCTCAATTGAGAACTTACCCTCTTGATGCATATATCATACACAGTTTCTATCGAATAAGTCGTGGTTTGGATTTCTAGGCCTATTTATAAAAAAAAATGCAAGACTGTTGAATTCTATGTGAACAGATCCGTACTGTCAAGCTCAGATGAGCGAATATAGATGGATCAGATCAATATTGGTCGATATGCGAACGATTTGCCAGAGATATCAGTTTTGCAATTCTGGCAATCCAGGGCAGCCGAAAACCGATGAGACCATATAAAAACAAGCGATGAAGTCACGTAAATTAGGTGAATGATAGTAAAATAATAATTTGAACTATTGAAATCCATCGTATAGCTTTGTCACATATTTATTATTCATATGTGATAATACGATCCTGTTAGTAAATTTAGAAATCGCATGTTTGATTTTTTTCAATCATTCACGGAAACGAATACGTGCTATTATATGATGATATTCCCACTATATAATTTAGTTTCCAATTCATTCCCAGTGTATATCATTTTGTGATGGCAACTGTTTTTGGACTGCTCAATCTGATAGCCCGGACAACGGAGATTTAATTCCTTTTCGGAAAGCATTTGTACCCGTGATCATAGTTCATTGAGTTATATAAAAGTTCCAAGTTATAAGTTATATATAAGTTACCTGGATGAAAAATGTAAATTGAATTGAATAAAAAATATAGAGTATATCTGAAATCAAGAATCCGAATTCATCATCTTCAGAGTTATAGCTTTTCACATGGAAGACCCACTTCAATTTTCGACAAGGAATCGTCCCCTGAAATTTTCTACACTCATTTCGAAATACCCTGTATATAATTCATCACATCATCGACCATCCAGCTCGTTATTCTTGTATTGAATTAAAAACATCAGTTCTATCGAAAAAAGTTATGCAGATAATGTTTAGATAATTTGTAGGAAAAAAATAGAGATGAAAAAAAGGAGGAATGATATTCGAAAGAGATCCCAGCTTTCCAGTTTCAGCTTATCTGTTAACATTTGTTAAAAATTTGGCATCTTCGTCTGGTCTATAAGGAAATCCACTAATTTAGGACCAAACGTAGAAACACGAAATTTCAATGGAATGGAGCAACCACAATCATTATTATTATTTTGTTTATCATCCTTTGAGACCCCGTTTTAATTCCATCTTTGAATGGCAATTATTATATAGGTACTCAACAACAAAAAAACAACGTCAAGGCAGCCTCAAGCTTTCTTCACACAGAGACCACGAGTAGCAACTTTCATCGCCGGAGCGAAGAAAATTACATGAAAAAGGTACTCTTATTCAAATACAAAAAATTGAGCTGTTCGTGAGATATTTGAGTTTTTGTAGTTACATGATATCAGCAGATTGATTTTATTCATCGCGAGATTCATCGGTAACAATATTTTAGCAGGCCATGATGAATAATTTTTTTCTCAATTTTGGCATCTTCGTCTGGTCTATAAGGAAATCCACTAATTTAGGACCAAACGTAGAAACACGAAATTTCAATGGAATGGAGCAACCACAATCATTATTATTATTTTGTTTATCATACTTTGAGACCCCGTTTTAATTCCATCTTTGAATGGCAAATATTATATAGGTACTCAACAACAAAAAAAAATGGTCAAGGCAGCCTCAAGCTATCTCCACACAGAGACCACAAGTAGCAACTTTCATCGCCGGATTTGAAAAACAATATTACCGTTATTTGCGTCTAAAGTTTCCAATTATTTCTGCTGCAGATCGACATGTTCCTATCATCACACACACACTCTCCCTCGAAGAAAACCAAGAACAAAAAATGTTGGCCATTAGTGACCGTTCTCTTAATAGTTTCGTCGGTCGAATCAAAACAATAATATTATCCGTAGATTTCCTAATAAGTTTGGTGACGGAGCGCTCGAAAAGCCGGCGTTTTTTGCTTCCATTCATAAATGACTCGATATTGTAAGGACTCTTGTTTCACAGAAAGTGTAGATTAACTGTTCTCCTGAACATATTTTTTTAATATTTCTACCAGTGTTGCGTTCTAGTTAGGTATTTAGTATCATTCAGCCAATTTTGAACCTTTGCAACAGGTTACGAGGATGATAAAAAGGTATGTTTAACAGATGAGACAAACTGGATACCAAGGAATATCATTATCATTATTCAATCAGTACCTGAATTACGTATTTTTATTCATAGAGAAGTTAACTGAAGCCTTCATGGTATAGTATTCACATTGACTCATACGAAAATTCTGAAGAATTCCGATTTATTGAAAGCACGTTCGTAATTCTATACATGAATGTGTATCTACTTGCAGGGCCAAGATAGAGGTATGTATCTGTGATTACCGTTCGAGGTTCCTTTCAAATAGTTCATTAGTATTTTCAATAAAATAAGATGAAATCACATAAACTGAGCCCCGGACTTCGATTCAGCCCGCTTAGTTGAATTTTCATGAGAAATTGAAGGTTTTTTTACAAATTAATTTTAAGAAATTTTGGCGGATTTCAATGTTTAATAAATTATTCTGTCCGAGAAGTTATCAGTATAATAATTGGAATATAACAAATGAAACATAAACATAATGATCAATGTTTTCTTCTGTATATCCTGTGTGTTGTCTCAACTCCCGAAGTACTGTCATAAATTATGGAAGAATAATCATCTGGATTAGGTGCTCCCAAATCTCTGACTGATATCATGATAGTACTTGCTATACAGAACATGATGACCTATACCTGTATAATAGCAGTTGTCGAATAAAACTCTCAATAAATAGGCGAGATCGTTTATCATTTCTTTATTCTCTTCGATTTATGTTGAATCGGTCCCTGGAGAAGCTTTTCGATTCAATGAATCAGACTAACTGATTCTCTTGAATCTAATTGGTAGTCCTACATTGGATTGAAGGACCAAACTTTTTGGCTCAAATACCACTGGGTCTGGAGTCTTTGGGCATTTTTCCACCTCGAATTTCGATAATATGTTCGCCAGGGCCGCTTTAGTGCTAGTCATCCCAAATCTCTCACCTGGAATGAAGAATTGAAACTAACAATCGATGACATAGTCTTGAATCCTCATCATCAACGGTGTTGAATCATACACATTTTTCTCTCAAATTTGATCCCTTCGATCGTCATCTACTGACGTACAGCCTACTTTATATCAGCATTCGATTATATCCATAGCGGAAATTCACTAACAGTTTCATCTTTAGTCGGCGACACAGAAGTCAAAACAAGATCTGTATTATTCAGGTATTGGGTTTGCTTCTCAATTGATATGGTCGAACTGCATGATAATTTTCTCGAAACTCTACATATTTGTACAGAAATCTACTGAAGATTCGTCATCTTCTGAGAAGCTACATGAGTTTTATGCCATTATCGAGGAAAATGCTATTTTGACGACACATAACACTATGAATGATTTGACCCTATTCTTCAAATGGTGGATGTGAATCTCAATAAGAAGCAGAAACCAACTTGTTACAGCATAAGAGCAGAATTGACCTGTGAAAAACAAGTTCACAACGTGAGAGTAGTAAGCATTTTCCATCAGCAAGACGGTTGATATAACCATCAACGTAGTCTTTGATCCTCAATTGGAGTGCTTTTGTAGGTGATATGAGAAAAAAACAAACAAACGTGAGCTATTCCTTACCAACACAAGCACGTGGACCTTCTCCAAAAGGCATATAAACTAAACCTTCCCTGTTGTGATTCTTGTTGTCCAGGAATCTATCCGGGTTGAATCGATGGGGTTCCGGGAAGTATTTTTCGTCCAAGTGGATACCAAACAAGGGGATGTAAACGGGTAATCCTTTCTCGAGGATGAAATCGGTGCCAGGCAAAGTATAATCTTCCTTGCAAACCCTATCCAGGAAGGGAAGCACAGGATACATACGAAGAGTCTCTGTGAAAGGTGATGAATATATACTACGATTTAATCAGATAAGAATACAAAAAATTATAACTTTATCCTATTGTCTGAATGGAATCAATCTGAATGTTATGTTACAAAGTATATTTTCTCATTTATTCGGGTATCATGGGAATGGTCCACCATATTGGGTAGATAATAGTGATAATATGATAAACAAGTTTCTCAGTCAAATTCAGTGAGGATGATGTACTTGGTGAATCGATGACCAGATCTTAGGCATCTTTTGAACATTTTTTGTTAGACTGTCACAAAAAAAATTTACATACGAGTTGGTTCTTCAGTCAGTGGAATCAGAAGAGAATTACGTTAGAGGAATCATGTTTTGGTTGGAGAGTTATTGTTTCATTTTGGAAGATGTGAGCGATAATAACCCCCGAATATTTTTCACCGGACAGCAGAGGTTGGGTTTGATAGGTATTTTGACTTTTCATACACTATCCATTCATTTTGGAAATTCACGATGCTTATCGAATGATATACATCACATGACACCTTCAGTGGTCGTAGTTCTTAGAATGATAAAATATCAGATAACTTTGCACTGCAGAGCACAATAATTGATTTTGCCATATTTTATCGTCTTATTTCGTATTCGCATAGTACCTTTCACACACATATCCATAAATCTCATCTCGATCAATCCTTCATAGGTTATGCCTCCGTATTTCCTGAAATTTGCGAGTATCTCAGTCCGTAAATCATGTTGAATTTTTTCGTTGCGGCATAATTCATACAGAGTGAATGATATGGTAGCACTCGTGGTTTCGAAACCAGCTATGAAGAACAATATGGCCGGACCGATCAGTTTTTCTGGCGCTGAAATTGAAATTATTATTGATCGTCATTAAAGCTTCCGAAAGAGTTGACCACTAGATCGAGCTCAGAGAGAGAAAGAGAGAGAGAGAAAAGACCATGAAAAAGACACGCAACGATGAAAAATTAACTCTAGGCGTTGTTATTGTATTGAGAAATACCTCATTTCTAGTTATTTCCATTCGAAACGAGTCGATAGTGTAGGATTATTCACTCAAATTTATTGTTCATCGATCGAAAATTATGTAAAAACATAAAAACTTAGTTTTTTTTCATTATTTGAATAGAAAAATCTATTGAATGATCCTAGTTGCCTAGCCCATCAAGTAAATATAGGATTTCGAAACTTTGTTCGGTATTGTGTTGTTCTTCAGCCTATGGCTGTATATATATATATTCAAAATAAGCAAAATATATCATTCCCTTGTGAATTACTGAAAAATGTTCGAAAAATGGACCCTAGTTCGCGCCTGGAAAAAGGCGAAGGACTGTAACCAATGTAAACAGCAAACGAGAGAGAAAAAGAACCAACAGTGATCTGCTGACTGTTGGCAAAATTGTACCTTTCCTTGTTGTACATCGAGGCGAATCGATAGCTCTTTCTTTTTCTCACGGTCGTTTCAATACTCCTCGAAAGTCGATGGGGCCAGCACCCTGGTAGAGAATATACAGGGTTGGATTGAAGTATGGAACCAAGTAAATATCTTTCAAAAGAAGAGAACGATATTTATGAAAATTCGCAGGTCAATGCAATGGAACAAAATGTATCTGATGTACATTCTCTCGTCAATAATATACTTCCGGTTCAACCAGAAATGCCATCAACATCTTCAATTCGAATGGGACACCCTATATGTTTTCGAAGATCTTGGAAGAGCTTGCTATTTCGAATTCATACATACTGACATATTGTGTCTAGGAAAATTCTAAAAACGAGCTCTTTAACCAACCTCTTTCCACTTTTCTGCATTAGAGCAAAGAACTATTCAGATAAACTGATTGATTTTGTTTGTATGCATAGTAAACGAGTACTCTTTAGTTCTCTGAGTGTCAAATTCTAATTAACGGAAATAAATTTCGTAATCGAAAATAATTGAAATTTCAATACGCACTTTTTCACTCAATTGAACCATTCTGAATTGTACAATTTGTAAATTGTACGTTTATTTATTACTTTGCATACAAACAACATCAATCATTTCCTGAATAGTTTTCTGCTCTAATGCAAAAAACTCAAAGGAGGTCGATTGAAGTGCTATATTTCTCGTGTTTCCAATTCTTTCACACTAAACTCAGTATGTATGAATTCAAAATAACAAGCTCGTTCAAAATCTTGGAAAAATATATAGGGTGTCCCATTTGAATAAAAGAAGTCGATGGCACTGCAGGTTAAACCGGTTGAAGTATATCAGATGCATTTTGTTCCAATGCACTCACCTGCGAATTCTCATAAATATCGTTCTTTTCGTTCATAAGATATCTACTTGGTTCCATACTTTATCCCAACCCTGTATAATGTCATCTTCGTTCCTCACCCTTGTCAGTGCCAGACCAACATTCATCCTTCTGCATATCATTCAGTATGTCTACTAAATCATGTTTTCTAGCACCAGCGCTCCTCCTATGTTCTAACGTTTTCGAAAAGGTATCGCTGAGGAAATCCACGACCCATTTGTGCACGAAATCCATCTTGAAAGTATAGACCCAGCTCTGTCTGAAAAAGTAGGCCATATGCACGAACGCATTCCTCCACGTGAACTCGAAGATGGACCTGCCGATTTGCCGAAACGCTGCATTTTCATCTTCGAAAGAATGCGAGTTTATGCCGAAAAAACACTCTGCTATGACGTCGGTGGAGAACTTGGCCGAAAGTTCTTTAGCTTCTAACACGCCTTCATTTTCGTCCAAGTAGGCCACGAGGTTCTTCCCGATGTTCTCGATCAGAGGAAACATGGCCAAGACCACATATCACGACGAACATTGAGTTTTGTGGTATGAAAACTTGAACATACTTAGTATGAGCTTCAATAATTTTGACTCGAAACGTGATTCGATGATTCCTTTTCCTCAGAAACATCGACTTCAATCGTTCAAGGAGTTAACTTATGAGCTGATGAGCCTTGAGCTCAACATGAATTAGGAATCATCCGAATGAACTCACCTTCAGTTTCACAGATGTGAAAACAGGAGAGAGTTTCGTTCTAGATTCCTTCCACTCCGGATTCTTCTGACCAAACATAATATTCGACATCATCTTGTTATGTGTTGGCATTGCCATCGTCCTGTCAGTGAAATTATGAAAATCCTTGATCATAATATGCTTGATGAGCTCTGGAGACTTCACTATCAAACAAGGCTCATCAAACACGAAAATACCTAAAACGAGTCAACATCTGTCATGTTGCAGGATATTTCTACCTTCACTTTGAGAATTCCGTGGAGCACCTTCTACATACCGAAATAAGGTTCGTTCGTCGAATCGTAGATTTTCTTCATCCATTCTCCGAGGCCTAATCGGAAGAAAATTACATCCGAAAAGTTCCCAACGAAAGGTGATGGTTTCAGATTGTGAACCCCGCGGCTCTCCCAGTAGTCGAATTTCCTGGTCACATATTCGTAAAGAAAGAATACGGAAGCAACGAGGAGAAGTAGGAGATCCAACATCAATGATGAGGTGACCAACATCTGAGACAGAATCAAAAAAAAAATTTGGAAACTAGCTTGCTGGCGCGAACTGTTTCTCTTCAAGTACTGCCAGTGTTTTTCAATTCCGATGCGCAAAGAGAGATGAAAATCTTGATATATCACGACTCAACAAGTGGATTATTTTCTACGATCTATATTTTTTCATTGATTTCTTCTTTCAATATCTTCTTTTGATAATCTTGATCTCTCAGATATATTCTGAATGATCTGTATTTGAAACCAAAAAATGTTGTTGGAAAACAATGAGATTAACTTGTCTGCTGTTGCTTTTGAACTCCATCATATTGTAAAGGATATCGAAATAGTTTTTATAGGCAACTTCGTGTTCCGCTACAAGGATCAACAATTTGGTGAGGATCAATCATCTCGCAGAAAATATTACTTTTTCTTTTTTTTCCTAACAGATTTCATTCATTTACATTGGGGAAGTAATAGTGTTTCACTAGGTGCAGAGAGAGTTTCTAATACTAAAAAACTAAAGGACATGTATAATTTTTTTTTGTTCAATGTGGTTCATAGAATCCGTAGGTATGACTTTTGAGATTTTGGAACTTGGTTGAATATTATTTTTCACATGAACGAAGACTATGCTCTGGTGAATTTGTTCTCATATGAAGTTGAGTTTTTCAAACAGTTTGGTTAATGGACTATGACTTGTAGAATGTCATTTTTGTTTTTACAAGCGTTCAACATGAGATGATGAGAGAATAGTTGTTACAAGTTGATGATTCAAGCTTCACTCATACTCACTTTGTTATCACAATAAAGATGTATAGAGACTTTTATCCTGATACTGGGTATCTACAACTACTATTACTGACATCTTCGTCCATTCATTTATTGCACTTGTTTTAATTAATCAAGGTAATCTTCATTACGATACTAGGAAAATTCCAAGTAAACATGATTATCATTAATTTTGTATTTTTCCTGGAGATATATACCAATGTATAGATAGACCAGGTCCCACCTGATTCAACATGAAATGTTGGTTGTTATTTCTTTGTAGGGCGTAAGGTTATTTCGGGTGGAATAGATCATACCATAGATGCCATGAATAAGTTGATTTTTCTAGATGCCCAACGTATATGTTATTTCTATGTTCCGTTTCCATTAGCGCCCTTTGGTATTTGAGGACTAAACCAGTGGTTGAATGGCGGGAGATTTGAATGTTCCTAGTGTAGATCAAAATTTCCAGACTGTTTCAATCTCAAGTCAAAACGGGACAATTTTCTCTCTCGAATTCTTTGTGATGAGGTTTCAAAACTTTTCCCATTTTTCTCTTGAAAGGTGTGCGGACTGATCTCGTTCAACAATTACTGTCATCTAATGTTCATATAACGAAAACTTTCGATGGTGTCAATGCCAACTAACATTATGTTGGTTCCAGTTGAATATATATCAACAATCAACAAATTGTACGTCAATGAAATCTGAATGAAAGTTACTATTTTTTGTTTCTGGACAAATAATACGGTTCCCCTGAGAAAAAAATAAGTTGATGGCAGTGACCGAAAGATGAAACGTTGGATGATACATCTGAAAGCATCGTAGCTGGAATAAATGAAAATCGAATGTTGTTTTCAGAACCTGACATTTTGTCAAGCACCAAATTGCTGAACTTGGTCCCATTCCCTGTGATTCTCGAGATCCAAATGGTGGGAATCGAATATAACTCACCTTGTATAATCAGTGCAAAAAGTGTGATAATTGTTGACACAAATGGGAAACGGCACATTGAACTTAGATCCCATAATCATTCACCTTCATCACATAATTAATTTATACCTAATTTCACTGAGTATGAATAATATTCATATCGAAGAACTATTCGACGTTACATAATAAAACGTGACATCTGAACTATGAACAGGTAAACAAATCAGGTGATTAGGATAGGTAAATGAAACAACTTGAGAGAATTTGAAGAAATAATCCAGAGGATACCTCATATTAGTCGACTCAATGAATCGATGATGTAGCAATATCTACTGATATATTACTAGATACTGATATATCTAGAGATTTTGGGTGATGAAAAAAAAACAAGGATAACATACACAGAATTTGTGATTTCACTGAAATAATTCAATTTCTCAAACTGAAAATCAAATTGGAAGTCGATGTGTTGGTCACCCTGATGTCAGCAATGTTTAGTATTTTTGTTGGATTGTTTCTGGTGCCATCCATCTTGGATTCTTCTATACCAAATAGGTATCATCGATCTCGTAACCATCAAGAAAATATTCAGGAAATGATATCATTTTGATGACGTCCTCCAGAAAAATTATAGGACACGCTATAAACTTTGACGATCCTAAGAAAAATATTCACCCAACTAGTTGGAACTACATGGATATACGTTCTTTCGATTGACAGTAAGGACTTGCATATATTGGGTCCATGAATCATCTATTTTTTCACTACTGGATGATTGTTCATAAGAAATGATAATTGAAATGATACCAGCATAACTGACTCATTATTTTTTTCAGTTCTTTCTGTGGATGAACCATATAATTTGGCACTGTAATTAGTCAGTCATTGAGATGATAATGCTTCCAAGTATTCCACAAAATTGAGCAAACTATGAGCATGGACTTCACAGAAAATCATAACCTGTTCCTGCACTGCACAGCAGTTATCAAATAAAACTCCCAGTCGATAGAAATATCGAATGTTTAATCTCTCGAAATTCATCATGATTCATTTCCTGGACGACTTATCCGATATAATGAATTTAACTAGCTGATTTTCTTGAATCTAATTGGTAGTCCTACATTGGATTGAAGGACCAAACTTTTTGGCTCAAATACCACTGGGTCTGGAGTCTTTGGGCATTTTTCCACCTCGAATTTCGATAATATGTTCGCCAGGGCTGCTTTAGTGCTAGTCATCCCAAATCTTTCACCTGGAATGAAGAATTGTTACCAACAACTAATGACACATACCTTGTAACAGTCAGAGATTTTGTCGCGACCAATATTGAATTATACAAATGTATCCCATGTAATCTTCCATTGAGACCCTTCTGGTAGATAGAAGAAATTTTTAATTTTGCCCCATCGACTTGAGAGGTGCATTGAAACGAGCATAAGAAAAAGAAAGAGCTATCGAATCAACACACCTATGGATCAATGAACTTTGCTAAACAATGTATTTGTTCTTCCTCCATTGACTTGATTCGAATGAAAATATCGAAATATGAAAACAGGAGCAGAGTTATTATAGCGAGAAAACACGATATTTCATTATGAAAAAGAGAGATACGAAACACAAATGAGTTTCAAACGTAACAGTTGAGTACTATTATCAACACAGTTGATATTTCTGTAACAACTCAGTGATCGATCTCTGAAGGAATTCATTTCATATAACAATATATATATTCCTCACCAACACAAGCACGTGGACCTTCTCCAAAAGGCATATAAACTAAACCTTTGCTGTTGTGATTCTTGTTGTCCAGGAATCTATCCGGGTTGAATCGATGGGGTTCCGGGAAGTGATTTTCGTCCAAGTGGATACCAAACAAGGGAATGTAAACGGGTAATCCTTTCTCGAGGATGAAATCGGTGCCAGGCAGAGTATAATCTTCCTTGCAAACCCTATCCAAGAAGGGAAGCACAGGATACATACGAAGGGTTTCTGCAAATCGGAACGAGGAGGTTGAAAATGGGTCATGTGACTGGTTATTGCCTGCTGGGTTGGCATTCCGAGATTTGGCCAAATGATATGAGAATGTTCTCATATCTTTCTGACTGGTCATGAAAGTAGTTTCTTTTGAATTTTCAACATTGCGGACTCTCATTGAGAAGAGTTATTGAATCATTAGGGCCACTCTAAGAACCGTTCTACACTATGCATTTTTGGCAGCTCTACTGCGAGTCACTTATTTCCATTGTGGAATTGTCAAAATTTGAATAATTTGAGTTGCAATCTTGGTTCACCAGCATCAAAATTCACAGAAAAATGTTGTGAGATAGCTCTGAGGAGTAATTCAGTTACATTCAATCATCCAGATGAAATTGGTGCATCCATGAACAGTCAGACTCCTTAGGTTCTCAAGTAACTGTTGAACATTATTCGGAAATAACCACAAAGATTTGTTAATATAAAAGATACTGATACTGATAGTTTCGGCATGGAAACTATACGTCATTCCACCTACACGTTGAACACATTACTTTTGATGAAATTGCGTTCTCTCGATTCCATTTCACGTGATAAACTTTAGTGGAATGACTGGAATCGAGGAAAATTGCTCTGGGAATCTACGTTCTAGCCTATATCGGTCATATAACTTCAGTTGATTCCACCACAGATTGACTCATTCAAACTTCATCTTCCAAGTTCGAGATAAGTCGTCCATTGATTTTTTGACCAGCTAAACATTTGTATACTCTAATATTTCGACTTTGTAGCAGTCTGCTTAATTATTCTTCGACGTATCATAGAGTTGCTATTCAGTGAAAATATCTCAATCATGACTGAAAACCCAAGTTGACGTCTATGCAATAATCCTCAACATGATGGAAAAAGAATGATGGTGCACGCATTTTTTTTTCAATGCAATGTTGAAAAATCAAACTGGATCGGTTCACCTGGTTAATATACTAGTCGCTAGTTCACCTGAAGAGGGCACTACTATTTGAATGAATTTAGGGTGACAACACTGTTCAAAGTGAGCACTGATCAGTTCTACCAAACTCGCAAAAAATTAATTTTTCAATATTTGATGAAATCATGATGAATTAAATGATTCAGATGAGTGGGATCTGAACATTTCTTAGACACTATCGAATTTGAAACGCAAAATAGCTCTGGAATAATTTTTTTGTAATTTTGTTATTTATTTACCGTCAGCATAACTTTATATTACAATGCATTTTGTCTCTCCTAAGAGAATATCCAAGAGGTGAATGAACAAGGAAAACTCACAGAAGGATCGATAACTATTGTGCGTGAGATGCCCGTTTTCCCCCTCTCTACACATTGAGATGATATTTGGAAAAAATGGCACTCATAATTCTTTACCGACACATAATAATAAAATTGTGAAAAGTAACAATAACAATCTCAAAAATAATTGTGCTCAAATGACTAGATTATTGGGTGAATTAAATGAAATATATATAATAGATAAAATATATGAAATGGAGGATAAGAGATAATGGTGCCATCTTCAGGAAAACTAGCGTACTTCTACATCAGCTGGAGGACAGCGGATTGGTTGAAACAAGATCAGTGCCTTCACTGATCTTGCTCCATCATGATCCTGAAATGTGTTTGACATGCAAACTGAAATATCGATTTCACTCGATCCATCAAAGTTGATCAGAGATCAGTTAGCCGTCATATTGCTTGTATTCATACCATGTTTCATCATCCTTCAAGTCCATGGTGGAGCTTTACCTTTCACACACATATCCATATATTTCATCTCCATCAATCCTTTATAGGTGATGCCACCGTGTCTTTCAATATTTTCGAGTATCTCGGTGCGCAGCTCATCCTGTACATTTTTATTGCGGCACAATTCATACAGGGTGAATGATATGGTAGCACTCGTGGTTTCGAATCCAGCTATGAAGAACAATACGGCCGGGCCGATCAGCTTTTCTGGCTCTGAAATTGAAGTCGATATTGATAGTTGTAACATTTGTCGTGATTTTTCAGTATTGTTGCCTGTATATCAATTATCAGCTGGGAGTTTTGTCAAGAAATTGGTTGAATCATGTCATAAAAAACTAGAATGTATGTTAGATCGTGTTATATAGAAATATTATTGGTATTACGCTAACATTGAGATTTGAATAACTTTGAGTCTATTCAAGAAAATTTATGGAATGGTGAAATGTGTTGCATATACAGGGTGAGTCAGAAATGTGTACCGAGCTTTCTGGGGGTGATAGAACATTGAAAAATAAGTGTAGTTTGATGATTAAACTCATGGCCCAAAATGCATATTAAGGGAGATATATCCTTCCAAAGTTGATAAAATTAAAATAATTTCTCCGCATAACTTCTGAACGATGAGAGCCACCTGATTGAAATTTTGTGCATGAATGTATGTTGTCAAAATACATTTTTTCGTCACACTTCCACATTTCTGATATTGTTATAAAAGGTGTTTTCAGAGGGTGAGTCATTATTTTTTGTAGAAAACTTTTTTCCCTGTATTATTTTTGGTGAAAATACAGGAGCATTCGATGGAGCGAAAAAAATTACATGAAAAAGGTACTCTTATTCAAATACAAAAAATTGAGCCGTTCGTGAGATATTTGAGTTTTTGTAGTTACATGATATCAGCAGATTGATTTTATTCATCGCGAGATTCATCGGTATAACGATATTTTAGCAGGCCATGATGAATCATTTTGTTCTCAATTTTGACGTTCATGTCATCAACATTCGAGTCAACATTGTTGTAGTCGATTTGTTCGTGTGGTTTTTCTGTGTCATTTATCACTGCGATTATCAACTGAGATTTTAAGAAATATGGCAGGTTATTCGTTCTCTGAACAAACTGATATGCTTCTAATGCTTGGCGAGTGCTTCGGAAATGCAAATGCTGCTGAAATATCGTTATACCGATGAATCTGGCGATGAATAAAATCAATCTGCTGATATCATGTAACTACAGAAACTCAAATATCTCACGAACGGCTCAATTTTTTGTATTTGAATAAGAGTACCTTTTTCATGTAATTTTCTTCGCTCCATCGAATGCTCCTGTATTTTCACCAAAAATAATACAGGGAAAAAAGTTTTTCACAAAAAATCATGACTCACCCTCTGAAAACACCCTTTATAACAATATCAGAAATGTGGAAGTGTGACGAAAAAATGTATTTTGACAACATACATTCATGCACAAAATTTCAATCAGGTGGCTTTCATCGTTCAGAAGTTATGCGGAGAAATTATTTTAATTTTATCAACTTTGGAAGGATATATCTCCCTTAATATGCATTTTGGGCCATGAGTTTAATCATTAAACTACACTTATTTTTCAATGGTCTATCACCCCCAGAAAGCTCGGTACACATTTTTGAGTCACCTTGTATAAAGCCACAATTTGTGGATGTGTGGAGAACAATGGCCTTTTCTCGCAGTGTCAGTTGAATTCTCACCATTCTCAATATCCGGCCAATAATCATTCTTCTTCAGGTCATTCAGTATGTCCACTAAATCGTTTCTTCTAGAGCCAGCGCTCTCTCTGAGTTCCATGGTTTTCGAAAACGTATCGCTGAGAAAATCCAACACGTATTCCTGCACGAAATCTAACTTGAAAGTATAGACCCAGCTCTGTCTGAAAAAGTAGGCCATAAGCACGAACGCATTCCTCCACGTGAACTCGAAGATGGACCTGCCGATTCGCCGAAACGCTGCATTTTCATCTTCGAAAGAATGCGAGTTTATGCCGAAAAAACACTCTGCTATGACGTCGGTGGAGAACTTGGCGGAAAGTTCTTTAGCTTCTAACACGCCTTCATTTTCGTCCAAGTAGGCCAGGAGGTTCTTCCCGATGTTCTCGATCAGAGGAAACATGGCCTGCAGGAAGACAATGAGTGTCAGAATTTTGTCAATCTTATTCACTCCAAACTTTGAAGACATAATATGTCACGACGAACATTAAGTTTTGTGATATGGAAACTTGAACAAACTCAATATGAGATTCAATGATTCTGACTCAAAACGGGATTTGATGATTTTTTTCTCAGAAAGATTTCTGCTTCTGTATGAAACATCAGGAATCATTCATTCAAAGAGTCAACTGAACCATAAATTGTCTTAGGTGTCGATAAGCCTCGAGCTCGATATGAATCATGAATTATCCAAATTAACCCACCTTGAGTTTTCCAGATGCGAAAACGGAACTGAATTTCTTTCTGGATCCTTTCCACTCGGGATTATTTTGAGCGAACATGAAATTCGACATGATCTTGTTATGTGTCGCTAGTGCCATAGTTCTATCACAGAAATTATGGAAATCCTTGATCATAATGTGCTTTATGAGCTCTGGAGATTTTATTATGAGGCACGGCTCGTCGAAAACGAAAATACCTGGAAAAAATCAACATCTGTCGTAAAGCAGGATAGTTTTTCAGTTATTTTGAAAATTTTGTGAAGCACCTCCCACTTGATGATGAAATAATAATAATAGAGATTGCTTCATTCAAAATAAATGATACAATTCCCATATCTTACATGCTGGAATTCGATAAACAGGGTCTCGCCGATTTAATAGAGACAGTATTAGAAATAATTCAGAATATAAGGAACGCCATTTTTCAATTCTGCCTGGGACAATCTTGATAATACATAATATAATGATGAGAAACATGGAAAATAATGATGCAAAACATTTACTTCCACTACGGTTTTCCGCACGGTGACCAGAAAACAAGACTTTCAACGAGGACATAGTTATTCAACAGGAAGATGTGATGACTATGGAAACAAAAATAAACAAATCAATGTGGTCAACACGAGTACATGATTGCGATTTTTGTGCTAGTGGGATGACGTGATGTACATACCGAAATAAGGTTCGTTCGAGGAATCGTAGATTTTCTTCATCCATTCTCCGAGGCCAGATCGGAAGAAAGTAACTTCACCAAAGTTTCCAATGAAAGGTGATGGTTTCAAATGGTGAACCCTACGTTTCTCCCAGTAGTCGAATTTTCTAGTCATGTATTTGTAGAGGAAGGAAACCGAAGCGAAGAAGAGGATTAAGAGATCCAGCTTCCATGATGATGTGACCAACATCTCAGCGAATATGGAAGTGTACTCTTGTGTACGAGATGATAACGTGCAATGAACTAACTCTGGTACAATTATTATCAGCAAATATCACAATCTGAATGAATGATTACATCATTTCAAGTGAATATCAAGGAAATGGTACTAGGATTCGATTTATCAGCTTGAAATGATCAGTTACTATCAGGATATAATAGAATAGAAGAAATATTCATCGCGTTGATATGAGTACGATACAATATACGGTGCAAATCATGACATTCGTATAGACGTTCTTCCTTGCCACCAAAACTTCAACCTTGAAAACCTGTATAGAAATAATAATCACATGAATATTATAACTGAATTTATAACTGAATTTATAACTGAATTATAACTGAATTTATAACTGAAGACATGTACCAATCGAATTGAAATAAACAAAATGTACTTGTAGAATTACCTATTATTTGATTGCAATGTAGTGACATATTTCTTCATTATCAGTTTGAAAGTGGTTGAAGATATCCCTTGAATCATCTTCTGTGTTTATGACTTTATAAATTTGTCTATTCGGAACAGTTTTCCAATTTCCTAGTTACATATTGTGTGATGTGGGTCGTATCGAATTCCATATATTCAAGTTATTGATATTTTTTTTCATAATCTCATATAATCTTTCAATCTCATATAGATCGAGCAAATTTCCTTCATAACATGCTCCTCTGAGTTGAGATTGACATGAAATCACCCAATCACCACTTCAATCAAAAAACTTCCAGGCAATTATAGGCACAACCATATGATCTTTTGATCCTAGCAATGTTCCATAGTCACAATTACCAGAATATTGTTATGGTTACCATAAGAAATTGTTACAGTTACGGTAGAATTTAGTTGCATCTACAGGGTGTCCTTAAAAGGTCTTTACAAAAAGCTACCACATATTCTTCAGACCAAAACAATTCGATACAAGCAAACTTACCTCAGTAAAAAGTTGCTTAGTTTGGGCGCTAGACGGCTCTGAAGTTGAAATTTTCAAATCGATTTTGCTTCATAACTTTTGAACGGCTCATGAGATTTTTTTCAAATTTGGTACGTTGGCATAGACTCATCGGGCAATGAAACTCATATCATAATCATAATGAATATCATTCCATGGGCGTAGAACTTGATTTTTTCAGTAAATAAACATCTAAAACTCCTACGCCAATGGAAAAAAATTAGTTTCAATATGAAATCTGAATTATTCAACTCATTCACTACAAAAAAGGTACTCTTGACAAAAGTCGATTCCTCTCATGGTTTCGACAAAATTTTAGTTTTAGTGATTTAGAGCATAATTAATAATAAAACGATTAACAGATATTTCATAAAAATTGTTCAAAATGTTCACCATTTTCACGTATACAAAGATTTATACGACGCAAAAAGTTGAGATGTACTTTTTGCATAGGTTATTTCTATTGAAAATAAGTAGCACTGGTTTTTTTTTCTGAAGACTATTATTATCTGCTCGAAAACAGTGATATTCACATTCTTGGTTTCCATAGTTTCATCTGTGTTGATTTGTCGAGTTTTATTGACGTTGATTGTTGATATCGGACTTTTCTGATTTATCATGGCCGTACAATACACCAATGAAGAATACACCGATATGTTATTGGTATTCGGATATTGTCAAGGAAATGGTCGAGAGAGTGTGAGGGTGTATTCGGCAAGGTTTCCAAATCGTCGCGTACCAAGCCACCCAACCTTTGCTGCAGTTGAGAGACGTCTTCGGGAGACCGGTCATTTTGCTCCTAGAACTGGTGATTATGGAAGACAGCGTTATGTAAGGATTCCCGAAGTCGAAGTAGAAATTTTAGACCGTATTGAAGAAAATCCAGAATTGAGTACTAGACGGATAAGTAATGAACTAGAAGTTTCTAGGAATGCCGTTCATGAAGTACTAAGAGAACAATTATTATACCCATACCATAAGACGCCAGTTCAAGATTTATTAATCCATGATTCACAAAGTCGTCTGATGTTTTGTAGGTTCATTAATTTGCAAAGAGAAATGAATCTGAACTTTGGAAAGAATATTTTGTTCACTGATGAAGCCTGTTTCACGAGAAGAGGAATAACTAATTTTCATAATGAACACGTTTATGCAATTGAAAATCCTCATTCCATTAAAATAAACCATTTTCAACACGAATTCAAAATCAACGTTTGGGCTGGAATAATAGGAAATTTTATAATTGGTCCTGTCATACTTCCACAAAGATTAACAGGAGACATGTATTTACAACATCTACGAAATACGTTGCCAAATTTGTTGGAAGATTTACCACTCCAACATCGGGTAGATATGTGGTTTATGCACGATGGAGCTCCACCACATTTTTCGGTGGATGTTAGGAATTTTTTAAACCAACAGTACCCAGACAGATGGATAGGTAGAGGTAATGATGCACCCGTGAATTGGCCACCACGTTCTCCAGACTTAACACCGATGGATTATTTTGTATGGGGTTATCTCAAGTCTACGGTTTACAAGACCCCTGTGAATACTGTAGAACAAACATGGCAACGTATCCAACAGGCGACGAATAATCTTACAGGCGATGAAGAAGTTATGCAAAGAGTACATTTCAACTTTTTGCGTCGTATAAATCTTTGTATACGTGAAAATGGTGAACATTTTGAACAATTTTTATGAAATATCTGTTAATCGTTTTATTATTAATTATGCTCTAAATCACTAAAATTAAAATTTTGTCGAAACCATGAGAGGAATCGACTTTTGTCAAGAGTACCTTTTTTGTAGTGAATGAGTTGAATAATTTAGATTTCATATTGAAACTAATTTTTTTCCATTGGCGTAGGAGTTTTAGATGTTTATTTACTGAAAAAATCAAGTTCTACGCCCATGGAATGATATTCATTATGATTATGATATGAGTTTCATTGCCCGATGAGGCTATGCCAACGTACCAAATTTGAAAAAAATCTCATGAGCCGTTCAAAAGTTATGAAGCAAAATCGATTTGAAAATTTCAACTTCAGAGCCGTCTAGCGCCCAAACTAAGCAACTTTTTACTGAGGTAAGTTTGCTTGTATCGAATTGTTTTGGTCTGAAGAATATGTGGTAGCTTTTTGTAAAGACCTCTTAAGGACACCCTGTATAGTAACTAGAACTTTCGTTGGAAGAACTATTTTTCTAGCATACCTATTCTTGGGTAGCTCTACTCCATTGATGTTCATTGTCGTGAAGATATTCATGATCACTTCACTTTTTCCGAACACGATAACCTATTTAGTTATTATATACTCGATATCAAAAGGCACAATCGAGAAAATTGATAAGATATAAGATGATAAAGAATATATAGTCCAAGAAACTGATGAATCAGTGACGTACGTGAGTATATAGTGTATCACCGTACCTTTCACAATACCAGGTGAGTAATAATCCAGTTATTCAAGAAATAATGATTTATCTGATATTCTATGGAGTTGAGTGGGTCAACATGAATACTCACATTTCTCAATGATAATTCAGGAAGGAGAGATTCCTGTGCAAGATGACGGATTATATGTAGGTACCTATCAACTGATATTTAACATTCTGGATTATGGAGTGAGAAATAACCGCATTGCAATACACAGCTAATCAATTGTTGAGAAAAATGCAACTGCACATTGAACTTCTACTTATTCAACTCAGTCAGATTTTATCACCATCCTTGACCCCCACATCAGATACTCAAGAAGTATACCTGAAGTATATCAGAACGTTATTGAAAAGACCTTGGATAACATAACATGCCATCAAAAGTACGAGCAGGAAAAATCAGTAATTACCAAATAATTATTATCCACCATGTTCATGTTTATATTCAGTTTGTTTGATACACGCGCTGAACTTTTCATGCCCGATATAGTGGGAGAAGAATATTTTCGGAATTTCATTCAGCGTATCACTTGTAATATATAGGGTGTTCGAAGGCGTATGCCTGGAACAATTTCATGTATGAACTTTCATATGAACATGTATCTTGGAATATCTGATGGTTTTCGAGATACTGGGTGTCTAAGTTCATCTACTCTTTTGATATTTTGAACATTAATTCGTCGATATTCCATAACGTTATATAATAATATTATATTTCGAAAATGTCGATGTCAATAAGGATCGACGAATGTTCACGCTACTCAATAACAGTCGCTATCTATCACTTATATGTTGAGAATGGAAATCGGAAAAATATTAGTGTTTCATAGTATCTCACAAACTGATGAAATAACCGATTTTTGGATTTCTTGCAGTGATTTGTGGACTCATACAAAATACAGTTCTACTCTAAGGTACAGATACATAGACATACCACTGTTTCGTTCGTATTCGAGAAGGATCTGCCGAAATCAGGAACGTATATAGCATCAATAATTCCACTATAATGTTTGGATCACTACTGAATGTTCGTTCATTCATTCAACTAAGGATGTCAATGCCGTTACTCAATAGAGGCTATACCAGTGGCTTCCAACATCTCTTGACGATGATATGATTTCCTAATGATAAACAGATAGTGTTACCTAATTTTGAATTGAACTTTCGACGATGAAACATTAAGGTGGATTCATGAAACATGCATTATCATTATATCATCACTATATAATAACTATAATTCTAGAAGATGAAAACCTCCATTCCTTGAGATAATTAATGAAAAGTTTTGAAATTCTTCGACCCATTTTGAATAGACATCCTATAACTACTTCGGCTTTATTCATCTACATATTTCCATTCATCACGGAGGATACTCTGTATGAAAAAAATGAAAGATACCCTCGAAGAGAATGAAAGTACCTCCTTTTTTAAAGAATCTCTGTGAGGAAATGAAAGGCTGATTGGCTCTTATACCCGAAACGGTTCCATGTATCATTTTTGAAATCCATTCCAATCATTGCACTAACGAGTTTGTATTCCATTATGATATTGTGGAATCAATGCAATGATGATGAATATTGCATGAATCCACCTTGTACAGTGTGGAGCCACTGATCTATTCAAATATTCTCACACCTTTTAAGAGGCGCCGTATTATAAGTGGTTCAAATTATTTGATTCAATTATACATCTGTTCGTGTGTGCCATATGAATTTATGATTCATTCTTGAATTGTAATGGAAATCGTTCGTTAGATTTTCTTGAACTTTTGTATATTTTATACCATTGTCTTTGGTACTCATCTCCTTAGTTGCTGAAACAACCTTCAGAAGCCCCGAAGGGCTTGTGCGAGAGAACAGACAGGAATCAACAGTTTATTGCATTGATGCAATAGAATAATTGAATTGATGTATAATTGATGTATTGATGACATTGATGTATAATTTTTACAACAGGTATATTGAGAAAAACGGAAAAAAATGGAAAAGAAATCAGTATGAGTTCAGTCAGCAAATGCTATGTGATTGTGAGTTGATTAATAAATATCGATAGGTTCACGTTCTGCTTACTTAGGATATCATAATATCGTGAAATACAGTATCCCATAAATATACCGACAAACTTTCAGAGGTGATAAGGAAACCAAAACTATTGTCTACGTGTAATACATCTCCGAAAACATTGTCACATTTTTCTATATTTTTCTGGGATTTTCTCCTTCATTTCTGCAAAATAAAAATATAGGCTATAATAACTATATCAATATATTCGTAGTATAGACAAGTGATCTGATATGAAACATAATATATGATTTTTTTGCATAATTGAGAGAAATGTGAGTTACTTTTTTGCGAAAAATATCGAGGATAGCACTGTTAGATCATTTTTTGTGCATGATGAACTTTGCTTTATGGACAAATAGATGATGATTCACTATAATTGTGCGAAATGGTGGTCATTCGCGTCAGCTCAATATTTTCAATTTGTACTTCAAATTAATTCATCAGATTTCGGAAAAAATCTGAGGTAGTATTCCAAAAGAATCTTGAAATTGCCAATCAATCATAAATATAGGTATAGTTTTCGAGCATATTAGCTATACGAATTTTTATGAAGAATCAGGAAATTGAAAAACAAGTTCATAGTGTATAGACATTTATTAAATAATTTCAAATATTTCACATGAGCCTATGTAAAATATGCAAATTCATCTGAATATTCCTTATAATTAATGATCTAGCAGTAGGAAGAATATAAACATTTTTCAGGAGACAATAATAACAGGCTGCAATGGTCCTCAATTCATACTGAGAATTCAAATTCGTTATGAATAGGTCTGATATCTCTTTGATCGCAGATTAATATATATATAATAGCTGAAAAATGAACGCCAGCATTCAGTTTCAACATGTCGTTTCACAATTTATCTAAGTTAGCTGATATTTGATAATCTCCATATTATAAGATAGAGTACATAAGTGTGTCCCCAAAAAAGTCAGAAAATGTGAATAAACTAAAGGAGAATCACATAGCATGAGTCTTCCATTTCAATGAGTGGATGGGGCAATTATTGCTGATTTAAATTTGAAATTAATATTTCAGATGCTGAAATCCAATTGATTTTTCAACTTCTCAACATTTGATTTTCAACTTTTTGTGAGAAGCTGGGTCACCCTTCGAATATTATGTGTTCCATTCATCAGTCTGACAAGGAGTAAAAAGCAAACGAAAATCGAGAGGATTGAGTTCATGAGGTAGAATATGAAATTATGGAGACTTCATGATGAAAATTGGTTCATTTTCATCAATCGAATGTCCTCAAAACCTTCCGGTATAAATGATCATGCACGATGAAAATGGATCGAAAGAGAGGAAAATTATCGAAATTCATCATCGATCTTGTGAATACTGAGTGTTTTGGGGACCTGACGTACCATTAGAGAGTTCTATCCATAGAAAATAATCAGCACCATAGGGCATTATACAATGGACAAAACATCAGGAAATAACCTAATGGAAGAAAATTATAAATATTTGAAATAAATCGACATAGTTGAAGTCATTTGGTGTGAAAATATCATTCCATAATCCTAATAATTATATTCAACCATAGCATAGATATCATATTATATACGATGACTTAATCGTATGCGCACCTTTTGAGTTCCTAATCGAACACTTCACAAATGATATAGAATACAATCTAAGAATGTTGGTAATGAGATGTGTTCAAGTCATATACAAGAACGACAAAGAGCTTAGGCATATAATATGATTTCTATATATGACCAACGCAAATATAAAACTATAATGTTGAATACGTGAATAAAAAAATCATGATAATCATAATATAGACTAGAATCACATATATTTTAATCCATGAATATCTTCTTTCACAATATCTATCAAGAAATAATAAACAACATTGCAAAATCAACAATTCACATTACCTATACCATTAATTTTATGCACAGGGTTTTCCATTCTTCATAATGAATACTTTGACTGTCAAACCTCAATACTTAGGTACAAAATATTTGTCAATGATTTTTTCGCTCAATCATCACATTCCTTGCAAGGAATGTCCAGTCAGCGTATGATGGAACACCCTGTATCCACTTCGAATGAATCTGTACCACAAAAATTCTCTATATTGTCTACGTCCAATTGATTTTTCTGAACAAATCTCATTCGAGTTTGTAATAATTTCGGGTGGCTAACAAATTGAAGACACAAAGTTTTCTACCTCTTTTCGATTGATGAATCTCTAGAGGATTATACTGATTATACAGAGTGGTCAATTAGTCCAATAGTATATTTCGAATCATACAATGTCGTTGTTTCAAAACATATGGAGCTTTCTAGTTTGCAATGGGATCCCTTATCTTAATCATTTTTCCTCCAGTTTTCTCAATGTTCTGCCAAATTTTTTGTTCCAACGATACTATAACAATCATGACATTCAGGGATGTTACTTGACCTAAAACTGAGAGAGTTTTTGGAATGAAAGGAAAATCACCAAGCTCCTGATAACATATGACCCATCATAGAAAGCTTTTTCCAATAAAAAATGTTTTCTTATGCGACCCAAATTTTTTGAGGTGGCTTTTTCTTTGCCTCCAATTCGCAGAGAAAAATCAACAAATTTCTACGGTAGCAGACGATATCAATTTATGTCGTTTCATCGATAGGTTTTTGAGAACAAAATTATGAACTTCACTCTTGGCACCTGCTCTGTGGAATCTTTTTCAACCAGAGATGAGCTAGTGTTTCCATAAGGAAAAGTCTGTCATTCTCACCACCTTGGCTAATGTTTGTGGACATTCCTTTCCGGAATGAGTTCAAAATTCCATCTCAAATAGCTAGACCACCCTGTCTAATAGCAACAGAAATCCGTCTATATTTCTACACCCATGATAACCTAGCGTATCTTGCAATTTTCTAACAAACCATGGAGAGTTTTTCTCTTCATGGTTATAAGCAGAGAATGGGAGTAGAAGAAGAATAGTTTTCCAGAGATTTTCCCTACGTTTTTCACATTTATTTCAACAGATATGATATCGATACTAAATTTTTGTCGAGGAAGATAGTAAGCGTTAGAACGTAAAGTGCCACCACATGAATAAGAAGTGTGCCCAAGTTGCATAATGAATTTATCTCAATTTTCTCGATAGTTGATCAAATACTGTACTTTTTTTCTATTAGAATATGCTGATCCACCGCGAATCTCATTCAAGATGACTGACAAAAACGCACAATTTCGGAAATAGAGAAAGAAATGGCGCTATGGCTATGGGGGTCTTTTCAGTCAGCCTGTATAGAATAAAAACTCTTCCTACAACAAGGTCATATTTTGATCGAGAGGAAAAAAACAGATTCGTTCCATGCGTTATCAGAATAATATTGTTCCATTCGATAGAAAAATTACCAAGAACCGAATATCAAAGTGAAAAAATTCAAATGGAAGGTTTTTTTTTGACTCACATAAAGATCTTTGACTTTTCAAGTTTCATTTATGTTTGTTGCAGATCTTTTCTAGTTTTGATATATTTGTTGAACACAAATACAACATCATCAACTACAATGGGCTTCATGGCACTTTACGTATTGAATTGCAATAGGTACAGAATTGTTACTATATTTCAACTCCTCTTCTTATACCACAATAGGAATTACCTTCATGAAAGAGTCGCAGGTCTACATCTTTTTTCTCCTGGAAAGATACTTTCTTACATGGGGAGCAAAATACAGTGAGCAATCCTGTACCGTACATACAAGTAGCTGTTTCTTCAGAAGATTCTGAACATCGAAAGAAAAGCTAACAATCCATCAATAAATTTGTTAGATTGACATACAACTCGTGCCTGTGATTTTTATTGGAGGTAAATACATAAGAGATCGCTTATTCAATTGATGAGTATACACCCTTTATCATCTGAAAGTTTTATGCAGAAACAATAAAACTTTGATATAATTAGTTTACTTTCATTTTGAGGTAAATCGTACACAACTCTACTGGCCATTTTGTAGTCACACTCAAAAATGACACTCAGAAATGGGGGATATTGGTGTCGATTTGACAGCATAGGGGTCCACAACATTTTCGGGGGCAAGACTGATAGAAAAGAAAAGTGCGAGTGAAATTTTAAAAAGTTTCGAATGCGATTTTCATATTCGTTCATTGTAGATAAATACATGTATGGCTTATGACACCCCTCCAGATATCCCATATGTGTCAGCAGTAAATCAAGGAAAGTCAATATGAAAGTTTCCCAACTATACAGTATGATCATGAGAGATGTGTCAATATGGTGAATTTTTCGACCACATAATTTTGACATTTTATTCAGCAGAACTTGAGAAACTTTCGATATTTCTCATGTGAGTGAGTGTTCAATTATGAATATCTAGAGTTCGATTCAATGATATATAATAATACAGTTAGGTATCAGGAAAGTTGTGTATATTTGAATTATTAGGGTCTCTGAAGCAATCTGAAACAGAATGAGAGCATACTATGCCGATACAACAGATTGAACATCAAATAAATAAAATGGATACCTATCTTGAAATGAAATTGTTGGCCCGTTTCCAGATTTTTGATTGAATTCTCTCCTCATTCAGTGAATTGGGCTGAAAGGCTGAAATTATAGTTCTTGAAGGAACCACTAGCATTACCTATCATATTACAGGCATCAATTTGCAGTGAAAAAATTGCAGAAAATCGATGTACGAATATGAAAGAAATATATATGTAAGCTCCCAGAACGTCAAAACGTGGAAACCAAAAAAGTAAATGCGATATTTCACAGGTTGGAAAGGGAGCGATGACTAATTGCTATTAGTGCTAGTGCTATTAGTATTAGTAAATTATCATATCTGAAAAACCAAGAGTGATCATGGGTTTCACGGTGCTTTCCACAAACGATGTATAACTGATCCTAGTACTAGAATAGAAACAGGCTAAATTAAAAGTGATGTTGAGGATGATTCAACTAGCACTAACAAATTTTCTACGCTTACAAAAATACAATGTGACTTTAATGTGTTCAACTGGTATGTGATCATTCTTGAATTTATAAATGATCATTGAATAGAGTTACGGATCAATGAGAGATTTGCTTTCGAAAAACTACGTTTAAAAATACGATGAAATGACAGTAATCATTGAAAAAAAAATAGGTGAGAAATATAATTGGATAAGAAGAAGAAGAGGAGTAATCATTAAATGATTGAGAATGTTTTTTCACTTCTGAACACTTCTTGTGTGTTTTGGAATGAATTCATTTGAAATTTTAGGGTTGCGTTTTTATGGAAATGCTCGGACTATGACCATCAATTGGATTTTTTTTTCGAGTGATACACGAAAAATGCTCATATTTTGATGAAGAATTCAAAAATAGAATGAAGAATGGGTATACATTTGAAAAAATCGAGTTGATGCTCATTTCTGAGCTAGTCTGTGTACAAGTTCAGAATAACCTCAGTAGAAACTAAATAATTGAACGAACTCCTACATTTCAAAAGGATTTGTTCCAACCCACGTGATTTCACGGTATATAATCAGGTGACTCATCGATCTTTGAGATCACAAAATATCAAAAAAAAAATGAAAGGCAAGTGGAAAAATCAGTTCGAGAAAGATGATGCACCGAGTGAGATGAAAAAAATAAACAATTACCCACCGCCAACATCATTGATTCTCAACTTTTGTCTCATTCGAATCGAAAGTATGTTCAGTTCGCTCCAGAGACCCTCACACACCGAAATCGAAACCACAGAACCGTTCTTCGACTTCTGTGATCGAAACCCAAGAGTATCGACCTCACTCCGGCACACCTAAACATTCTCCCTAGCATTCGGTCCATATTTACAGCAGCGGCAAAAAATGTACCTAGTGAAACACTCCGTTTCGGGGACGTTCACCTCTTGTCATATCGGTTTCGAGTCCGACTCCCTCGCGATCGTCTGGTCCTCGGTGGTCATCTCCTGCAGCTTGGCGATGCACTCGTCCACCACGTTGGTGTCGTTGCCTACGGAGTTGTCTTTGTCGGTTCTCCTTCTCGAAGGCGAGGTTTGAGGAGTTGCTCCACCCTGAAGGCGACAACGAATCTCATTTCAAGTGATAATTTCTTCGTTCAGAATCAAGTATTTCTTCCATCATCAATAACAAAACTCAGAAATGTGTGTAAAGCAGGATGTTCCTATTTCAAATAAGGATTATTATTATTAATTTCTTGTGCGAGGCGTCTATAACTTTTGAAATCGTTAGGCAAGGCGTTGACTGACATGTTTCAATTGGGAAAAATTGATTGTTCGCCAATATTGGATCCATTCAAGTATCATCTTCGATAAATTCAATGGTTGTGTGTTCATGAGAATATGATTTGTGTTAATGAATGTTGCAAGATAGATTTCGAGTTCACATAATGAATTCAATAAATCTCTAGGTTCTTATGAATTCACAGTGAGTTTTACTTACTCACTAATTTTCTTGATATTCGCTCGCATATACTAAGATTTGTTGTAATTGAGAGGTAATTTCTAGCCATGAATTATTCTAGACCCATGACCTATCTCACCTTGAGGGCACTAAAGTTCGGACTAGCACAATTGCTCTGCGACGTTGACGGAAGCGAGTGGTCATCCCCTTCGAGGTTATCCACGTCAGCATCAGAAGCCCACTTCCCCTTGCCTAGCAGAGACCTCCAGCTCTTCCGACTACCTCCTCGAATCTTCGGCAGCGTACTAGCCCTCCTTTGATCCATTTGCACTTGCTCCGCTGCCTTTCTCTCTTTATGATGCTGCTGATGGTTGTTCCTCGAAGAGTTCTTCGCCTTACAATCCGCAGACATCCCGAACCGATCCGCGAACTGCCGAAAACGAGAATAAAGCGAACGGTTAGTCTTAGCACTGTCACTAGCACTGTCCTGCTGCTTGACGCTGTTCTCCCTAGTGTTATTCGGACACCTCGGTCCTTCCTCCGAAGATCTAGAACAGTTGTTCATCTTCAGCTTCTCCACGTTGCTGAAGCTCTTCAAGATGCTTCGCTTCTCGTCCACACTCACAGGAAGCTTCACCGAGTGCTCCGAGTTCCTCTTGTTGAGGTTCAAAGTCTCTTTGGACACCACACACTCCTCCTCCTGGTCAGAGCCTTCCTGGCTGCTCCTCTTCTTGTCTGCCAGCTTCACCGAGTGTTCCGAGTTCCTTTTGTTGAGGCTCAAAGTCTCCTTGGAAACTTCGCACTCCTGCTCTTGGTCAGAGTCCTCCTGGTCGGCCAGCCGCTCTTCGATCTTCTTCTTCAGCGTCTGAGAGTACTCGTCGAGGAACTGGGGCGGATCGAAGGACAGCTTCTTGTTGCCCACCAAGCAGTGCTGGTCGAAGCTCAGCCCGCCGCCGCACCGGAGCTTGCCCTTCTGCACCTGCAACAAAAATCGATCTGTATGTGATTTTGTTGGGAACGAAAGTTTTTTTGAATTCGAGAATTTTGAATTCAATAATTTCGGAAAATCATTCGAATGTGAAATGATAATGATAATGTCAGTTTCGATATCAATCATGATGAAAATACTCACAGTTGTTTTCTGTTCCCCTACAGTTGATTTCTTTTTTTTTGGACAATTGTTGAACTTATTTGAAATTAAAATCATACACAAATGACCTTTTTCAATGGAGAGTATCATTCTCTTTGCATTTCCCTCTTTTTCAATTATGTTTATTCAATTCGAGAACTCACATTGTCAAGAAATCAATATTATATACAATCTCCTTATATCATATATACTGGGTGGCCCAATGGAAACGAAACAAGGCCGATTTGACATAGTTATCGATATCAGAAAGAAAAAAACGCTGGAACCGGTCGATTTTTATTTCGAGGGGAGAATATTTTGAGCATGTTTTCAGCTTTTTCACTTGGCATCCACTTCTGAAAATTGAATATGAAAATGGAAAATTCGATATCAATTAATGAAAACACATTCTAACCAGAATTCCTCCGTCTACCAAATTGTCACTTTTCAGTGTCAAAACTGACAACATATTGAAAAATTTTGCGAAGAGAAACATATTTCAATTGTGTTGAGAACGGAAGCAGATTTGTTCACGAAACGTCCAACAAGATAAGTAGATGAGGTTATATTCTCATTAAATATATTGGTATTTCCAAATTTTCCAAAAACAAGGTGTCACTGACCAATAGAGAATTTCTCTTCTAGGTATCTGAAGGTTCAATTTCAAGCTCAGTGACATTTTGGGTCAGATTACAAAATCTGTCCTTACTACAAATATATTGAAATAATTTTTAATAACTTCCACTCTATTTTTCAGAAACGAGGAGAGAAAATCCCACGAAAAGCTAGAAAATGATTGATTTTTCATTCGGGTAATACCAACCATCCTGGCGATCTCGGAGTGGTTGAGATGTTGCACGCGCTCCCTACTGCCCTTCCTGGAGCCCGGGTAACTCTTGCGACCCGTGCCCGGCAGACTGCTCTCCGTGGATATCTTGAATTTGAGGGTCTTCTCCGAGACCTCGACCTCGTTGGCCGTTTCCTCGGAGTCGCAGCTCTCGGTGTCCTCCTGCACGTCCTCGAGGCTTTGGCCTTCGCCGAGAGCGGCCAGGGCTTCGGTCTCTGTCACTTCTTCGTCGGTCGAACGCGATCTGGAACATCAACCGGAGGGATGAGAGCTATCAGCTGATTCATAGCTGAATTTCAACACTGATCTATCAATTTTGATTGGTGATAAGAAAAGGAAAACATGTTTTTGAAAACTTTGTTTGGAATGTTTTTTTATGAATATACAGTAACTACGCCACTGGAGAATTTGTAGAGACTACTTCAATCATCACTTGGAGATATTAGAGACATTAGTCTGTGCGCGATATTTGATGGGAATCAGTAGAGTGGTTCAGAAGTTATTATGAGAAAACCAGTTTTTGGTTAACACTTTGACACCCAGTATCACCTAACAAAATTAATGACGTTGGTTCGGAAGATACATCCGCCAGCTGATTTTAGTGGGACACCTGGTATACTCTGATATATATTCGTCTTGATTCTGACTTTTTGACTCTCAATTCGTATGAAACGAAATTGATGCCATTTTCATACTATGAACATATTCACAAACCACTATCGAAACTCTTCTGAAAATATGTCAAGATTAAAAGGAAATTGTCAAATATTTCCAAAATACATCTTATTCACATTTGAATGAAATTTCATCAATTTCCTCAGTATATATATGGATCAACACATGGCTTGACATATTCATGATTCAGAGCTAACAATATATTCAGACTCCTGCCGAAGACATATCATATTGAGTGCACATGCAAAATTGATCTTGGTATATTTTTCCAGGATCAGATATGTATGGCTCCGAGGTTTTCAGATGGACTGTGAAAACCCTACTGAGAATCATTCGATTCTCTCTCAAAAATCCCGGAAAAATCAGCTGGTCACTGGAAAATCATTTTCCAAATGGTACGATGCGTAAATTTTCCCTTTACCAATTACAAACGATTGCAGTTTTCCAATACACGAACTGATTCGAACTTCGATGAATGATTGACAAAACTCGTTTCATTTCCCTTTGACATGAAGTTCATTTTTTTCGGGAAAATCACCGATATATTCATTCATGGATTTGATTGTTCGATATGATGTGAATATTTTCATACACTTTTCATTACCTGTTTGACGAACAGGCAATTTCCGTACGAGAAACACGCGAAAAAAAGGTGCTTCCGAAAAGAAATTTCGTAGATTGAGTCTTCGATCATATGTATTCAAGTTTCGCGAATGACACGATACATTTATACTTCCTCAACAAACGAAGATATCACCAGATACGAGCATTAACGCAGTTCTGTTCGGATGGTTAGGTATCTATAATTTCATTGTTTGTTATGATAGATAACAGTGATATTTTACACATTCGAATATATTCCAGAGAGTAACAATTGAATTTCAGAGAATTGTGTTGAATTTTGGAAAGCGTCAAAACCATCCTTTGTATTCCATAATGTCTGATGAAACTATCGAATATATTTATGAGAGTGTCATTTCAATTACGGAATTCATCAATATCTATTTGTAGATACCCTACACATCAGTGAAAGTTTCAACGATAAAAAACAATAATGGAGTAGTTAGATTTTGTCCTGCAGGTGTAAAGTTTCCTTCAGAGATAGTGTTTTTTGCACCTCCATCATATCTTACAATACTCAATCAAAAAGAACCTCAACCTTTGATTCCTGAAACATAAATGATGCTTTCTGAGATCCTTTCGACGTTCTCTGAAATTGATTCTCAAACTATGTCTGATGTTTCCTGGAATACAATTGACTATAGTGAAATTGAAATGACGGTTTTTGAAATCAAATCGATTATTTTGGAATATGAGTAATGTTTTCCGAAATCGAAGTGACTTCTGAAATTTAATTAATAGTTTTCGAGAAATAACTGACTATTCTGAAATTCAGTTTAAGTTTCCTGGAAAAGATGTAAATATGAAGATATTGAAGGCGTTTTGAATCAAAAGACAAACTGAGAACTGTTCAAATATTCAGCGCTTCCTCATGAGTTACTACAGGCAAAGCTTGCAATGTCTTGAAACAACTGCATTATTGATGACTGAATTTCAATGAATTCTTCACTCTCTAGGGAAGTGTGGAAGAATCGGTCAAATCATAGAACGATATTTCGTTAATAACTGACAATAAACGATTATCATTGAAATTGTATTGACTTATAACTCCTGGAAGGAGAAGGAGCAGACCTTAGAGGCTGAATCCGTCGCGACCGTACCAGATCTATTGTTGATGCCTTCCAATTCCTAGAACTCTGTATATCTTTCATTCCGCTCACCTGGACCTGGTTTGCTGGAAACTCAAGCTCTTCTTGATCTTGACGTTCCCGCTGGAATTCGACTTGGACACGGTGTTCGCGCTATCCGGACTCTGCGACCCCGGACTGAGGTGTTGGTGATCCGACAACTCCACGATGCTCTTCCGATGCAGTCTCTCCTCCCTCGTCGCCTCGTTCAGTCTTCGGTAGTAGTCCAGCGCGTCTCGTACCGGCTGCACTATCACGTCCTGAGAAGGAAACCAGGTCAAACCATATATCTAAGAATGATAAATGGCGCAAAACCGTCTCGAGCATGTTCTCAACTTCTGTCTTTCAGAAGAGGTGAACGACCGACAGTCGTCCACGACAACTAGATACTATCAAAAAATCGAATTAGGAAACGATACTTCTGATATAGACAGAATTGTACGGGGAGTCCCACAAGGCTCAGTTCTTGGCCCCATTCTCTTTCTACTCTACATAAACGACATGGCCAAACTAGATATCTCTGGACACATCACATTATCTGCCGATGATCCACTGGCAGAATGAAGATCATGCTGCTTTGGTTCAGACTGTTCCTGTTGATGTAGAAAAAGTCATAATGTGGTGTGAAGCAAATATGCTTTCTTTGAATATCACAACAATAAACTTGTTAACGTTCAAGTTGGATTTAGAACTGAGTAATCGAGTAATCAAAAGCAAGCCTGGAGCAAACTTTCTTGGCGTTCACACTGACAACAATCTGAAATTCGAAGCTCTGAAGTTCTGAAGTTATTCTCGGAATGTCGGCTTCTTTAACGACATACTACTCCATTATGGGGTTATTGCAGTCAGGTTCTGTTCCAAAGCATATTTGTTCTCCAGAAACTAGCTTTGAAGTTTATTCACAATTCATACGTGAATGCAGGCCTTTTGTTTTCAATGAAAAAATACTGACCTGATATGAAATTTTCAACTTACGGACAGCCTGCTAGATGTATAAATATAGGGAAAGATTCATTGAGCTCAACACAATTAGATATACACGTCAGGAAAAGAAGCTCACTCTGTGAGTTCCCACTTCAACTCTTACGGAACAGTCTTTGATTTACGGAAGCAAGCAGGTTGATAATCATTTACCAAATCGAATCAGAGATACAAGCGATGAGACACCTTTCCGAAAGTCATTTGAAACACTTCTAATGGAAAAATGCTTCCACAGGGTGAGTCAAAAATGTGTACCGAGCTTTCTGGGGGTGATAGAACATTGGAAAATAAGTGTAGTTTAATGATTAAACTCATGGCCCAAAATGCATATTGAGGGAGATATATCCTTCCTAAGTTGATAAAATTAAAATAATTTCTCCGCATAACTTCTGAACGATGAAAGCCACCCGATTGGAATTTTGTGCATGAATGTATGTTGTATGTCAAAATACATTTTTTCGTCACACTTCCACATTTCTGATATTGTTATAAAGGGTGTTTTCAGAGGGTGAGTCATGATTTTTTGTAGAAAACTTTTTTCTCTGTATTATTTTCGGTGAAAAAATAGGAGCATTCGATGGAGCGAAGAAAATTACATGAAAAAGGTACTCCTATTCAAATACAAAAAATTGAGCCGTTCGTGAGATATTTGAGTTTTTGTAGTTACATGATATCAGCAGATTGATTTTATTCATCGCGAGATTCATCGGTAACAATATTTTAGCAGGCCATGATGAATGATTTTGTTCTCAATTTTGACGTTCATGTCATCAACATTCGAGTCAACATTGTTGTAGTCGATTTGTTCGTGTGGTTTTTCTGTGTCATTTATCACTGCGATTATCGACTGAGATTTTAAGAAATATGGCAGGTTATTCGTTCTCTGAACAAACTGATATGCTTCTAATGCTTGGCGAGTGCTTCGGAAATGCAAATGCTGCTGAAATATCGTTATACCGATGAATCTCGCGATGAATAAAATCAATCTGCTGATATCATGTAACTACAAAAACTCAAATATCTCACGAACGGCTCAATTTTTTGTATTTGAATAAGAGTACCTCTTTCATGTAATTTTCTTCGCTCCATCGAATGCTCCTGTTTTTTCACCGAAAATAATACAGGAAAAAAAGTTTTCTACAAAAAATCATGACTCACCCTCTGAAAACACCCTTTATAACAATATCAGAAATGTGAAAGTGTGACGATAAAATGTATTTTGACAACATACATTCATGCACAAAATTTCAATCGGGTGGCTTTCATCGTTCAGAAGTTATGCGGAAAAATTATTTTAATTTTATCAACTTTGGAAGGATATATCTCCCTCAATGTGCATTTTGGGCCATGAGTTTAATCATCAAACTACACTTATTTTTCAATGTTCTATCACCCCCAGAAAGCTCGTTACACATTTTTGACTCACCCTGTATAATCTAGAAGAATATCTTGAATATGCATTCTAGTCGTTCTGTATTTCACGTTCTGTGATACTGTGATATATCTAACGAATTATTCAGCGTATGTCCTCTTCGAACTGTTATAATTTTTGAATGGATTGAGTGTTTTCATGTATAAGGGAACATTTTCACCTGAGATACCAAAGTATTGAGGTACCAAGGTGAAGATTTGGACTTTGTCGACAAATGTTTTCATTTCGAAAATGAAACTTATCTATCTATCTATGGCCGCAAATTGTGTGCAATATCAGGTGATATACCATATGAGGGTCGATTAACTGAGGGCTCGCTCTTATGAATTAGCGTTCTATGTGAACACCACGTTAATAAAAGCCGAATAATGATCATCATTATACATCACGAGGAAGCTTCCACTCACTTGCAGCTCCAAAAGAAGATTGCCGAGCGCCTCGAATAGCGGCAGAAGGACGAACCCGATGAAGGAGCACTGCGAGGAGGGCTTCGTGATCTTCTCCCTGTCCATGAACGGCGTCACGGGCAGCCCTTCCAACTTTTCGGCGTCGCTTTGCTTGAAGAACTCCTGCAGCAGCTTGTCTAGCCACGGCTCGGCGATGTCCATCGGCCGCGCTTCGTTCGATATGTCCGACACTTTTATTAGGACCATGCAGAGCTGGAAATATAACGATGATTTTTTTTTCCTACCACTAGAAGTGGAACTTGCCACTATATGCTCCTTTTCGAGGCGAGAAGGGACTTTTCTTCACCAAGGTCGTTTTTTCTCATTTCATAGACATCAACTGAATCTGATTTCGTTATACAAAGTCAAGACATGGTGCTCTATCAATTTTTTCAGAAAGAAATCATCAAACATAGCTTTTAATGAAGTTACTATAGATTGGGATAAAGTAAATATCTTTTGAACGAAAAGAACGATATTCATGAAAATCTAAAGTTAAGTGCAATGGGAAAAAATGCATCTGATGTACTTTTTTTATAAATAATATACTTCTGGTTCAACCAGAAATGCTATCAACTTCCTGAATTCGAATGGGACACCCTATATATTTTCACAGATTTTGAAAGAGCTCGTCATTCTGAAGCACTGTGATCAACCTCCTTTGCATTAGAGCAGAAAATTATTCATTATTTGTATGCATAGTAATGAATGAACTGGTACTGTTTAGTACGTCTTTCGTTTTCCAAGTGTCAAATTCTGATTGACAGAAATGAATTTCACAATTCATGATGGTTCAATTGACTGAGAATGAGCGTATTGAAATTTTAATGATGATCGGTTTTGGTGATCCTGTTGAAACTCATGAAGAACTGTGTCATATTTAATAATTATTTGCATCCGGAGAGAAATTCTATATCACGCTCAAGAGTAAGTGGAACTTTACAACGTTTCGATACAACTGGGATGGTAAAGAATTTGCTAAAACCTGGAAGACCGTGAACTGCAACGAACGAAACTGTTGAACAAAATATTACAATCGATTTAGAAGAATCGCCTCAAACTTCCACCACAAATTTGGCACTAAACCATGGTATCAAAAAACTCAGGTTGATTGAAGTGCTATATTCCTCGTTTTTACAAATTTTCTCACAGTAAACTCAGTATGTATTGATTCAAAATAACAAGCTCTCTCAAAATCTGTAAAAATATATAAGGTGTCCCATTCAAATTGAAGAAGTTGATGGCATTACCGGTCAAACCGGAAGTATATTATCCCACCTGCAAATTTTCATAAATATCGTTCTCTTCGTTTAAAAGATATTTACTTGGTTCCATACTTTATCCCAACCCTGTATATGGCACAATCGAATGCTTCGATAGCAAAAATATTCATGTCGAACAATGGGAGGCAATCGGTATTCCATGGAGGGATAATTTCAAACTACTTGTCACCAAATGAGCTCGAAAATATATGACTCAAGAAGATTCAAAACTAATATCAAGAAATCATCTGATCACACTTTCTCTGATTGGGATACTGATACTTGCATTGAAATGTTGGAACTGGATTGCTATGGAAAATCGCAGACACTTTCTCTGATAACATACTGACACACCATTCTTTCTCTGTATTTTTGTTCTCAAGTTGACAGTTTCTCGAGTCAAATTGCTAAAAGAAACAGTTGAAGAACACGAATCCCCTGATATCAATACGAATATCGAGTGTGATTAGGCAGGACAATGTAATGAATAAGAAAACGTGAAAAATATCGCCAAATTGATGATTGCATCGTAACTGTGTTAGAAATTCAATAATTTGTTGACAAACATGTCAAACTATTAATTTTGGCAACCAACACAGCGATAATTGATGAACAAATGGATAAGTGAAAAAAGCCATAGTGCATTTTTCGCTGAGAACTGACAATTGTACTATGGCAAATGAGATTTTCCATACATCAGTTGAATTGTCATTGAAAATGGATGATCTTAAATTGGTGTTATCACGAAATAATTCATCATATCAGTTTGTTAGTTTCGATGCATCATATCACCCAGTGAAATCAAGGCACGTATATTTCGTACACATCAAAAAGCGATTACCATTTTGATGAAGGAAGTTGAGCTAGAACTGCCTGAAACTAAAACCTTCAAGTAAGAGAAATCTCCTCTAATCTCAGACTGAAACCCCAAAATGCGCCCCACGTGAGACCCCAAACATTTAATATCAACGAACGTGAAAGAACTCCAAGGTGACGAACACGTGGAGCAATTGATGTCCACCTTAAAGAGCCGCAGGATGAGGATAAATGACGTGAGGCTACGCCCTCGGTTTACCAGATATCGGCTGCTAAATCTCCTGCTAGTGACGTCTCCTAATAGGAATAAATCGCCTTTGATGTGCGAGAATCTAATCAGAAGTGGGATAACGTATGCGCCATTTGGAAGGCAAATTGATGAAGACGAATTGCAAACCGAATGGAACACTCATGATATGTCTCTTCTTCTTCTTCTTGTTTCATTTGGTAGGTACCAATTTTGCAAAGAATTGATTCACTCTTTTTCGAACCTCTTTCATATAGAGGAATCTGAGAAAGACTGTTCTTATAATTCTTGGAAGATGTTCAGTAATAGTTTGGTAAGCTTCTCACGATTTTCTGTAATTTGCTTATGAAATAAGAGAGAAGCACTCAGAACAGATCATCACGATGTTAGAACATCGGAGAAACTGATGACTTTTGACGATTGACATGGTGTCAAGTGTCAAAAATGCTAATACTGTCATTGTGAATGAAATCGGTATTGTAGCAATTTATTAATGACAAGATAATCACATGTCATATGCCATATTCTTTCAGTATTCGAATCATGTTGATACTTCTGACTTTGAGTCTTCTGGTAATCCTACAAATTTACTACATGACGTCATTACTCTATATAGTACCGAAATTTTGTCTCGAGAGTCTGAAAATTAATAATGAAAATGTATGACTGTCTAAGAAAATTTTGAGAATTCACGGGGACCTGTGTGAGTTTTTTTTGGGATATTGATAGAAATTGGTGTACAAAATTTACTCAGGTGAGATTCTCCTCGGAAGAACTTTTCCTGTTGAAAACTCAACAATTCATTTCGGCGACTCTTTCCCTACCGAGAGGTGAGAAAAAATATGAATATTTTCAGGGCTACGATTTGTCTACTTAAACTGTCAGACATACAGGGTTTTCATCAGATATGTGTAATGAATTTCACGAACAATTCTTTAAGGGATTTTCAGACAAAAACCTCACATGAAGTTGCTTCGTTTTCAAGATACGAGGAGCAGAAAGTCAAAAAAATGTTCTCTCCTGAATTTCTTGAATATTATCTTCAAATAAAAGCTTATAAATGAGTTGCAAGCAACTGTCAGAGTTGTTGCAAATGCTGCAATCGATTTCGATTGCAACCCTTGATTATTTCATTTTTCCCCCATGTTTCTTGTTTGGTCCATGATTATGAAATTAGGTGAATTCTTTTTTATCGAAAACTGAGCAAGATACGAAAAATCGAGAGACAAGAACGTTGTATTCAAGAATACTCAATCCCAAAAAAAAAACATTTGAAATGTTAAAAAATCAGTGGCGTACATTTATTTAACAATTGAATCAAGTTCAATCTGAATTAGTCCCTTGATACGATATGAAATAATGCCAAATTTCAACGAAATTGGGCGAATGATATGTGAAATTTTTGCGAAAAAACTATCTATTGAAAAAAGAAGGATCCACCTTGTATCTGTGGAACGAAGCATGTCATTATATTATTCCGTTTTCGCAAGACTGTGACGAATGATAAGATGACATATCATCTGATGATTCGTGAGAGTTCGAATGATGACTATTTATCAAAAAACAATTGTCTGGTTAGTATAGGCACAAACGTATGATCTTGTTGTCCTAAAATTTATCGTTACGATAACCAGAATATTGTTATGGTGACCACGAAAATTATGAGAGTCACACAAAGTTACAATTATTTTTGATTCCATTTTGTAGCTGTTTCTTCAGCACAAGTTTCTTCCGCAAAATCTTTCGCACTGCCTCTCAATTAAAACAACATCTCTTGATGGGGCTAGCAGCACGATATTTCAGTATATGCTTACCAAATTGACGTGTGCCTTATCGTCGTAATTGAACGTGGGGGTGATATCTTTGAAATTAGTGAGTATTTCGTTATGCCTCGCCATATCTGTCGCCAATATGCACCTAATCATGCCCTCTCTGACTTGTTTGAAGTCTTCGCTGCTGAAGGACTTAAAGATATTGCAGTCCTCGTTCTCCAACAACCTGAAATAAAATCGAAATGCTACACAGACAAGAGCAGATCAGTGTTGTCTATAAGTCTCCACCATCTAAGTTGACCCTTGATCTTTATCTCAGAAACAAAAAAAGATGGTGATGATATTAAGAAATTTGAATGTGTCGGCAAATATGGTCAATGTAAATTGAAGAGACTTGTTGGGAAAGCATCAAAGAAATCTATCACCAGAGGTGATCTTAAAAGCACACCGTGGTTTCCCATCAGATGGTAAGAATCATTTCAGATCATCATCAACTTTTCATCAGTAGCGATGAATATGTGTAAACTTGTTGTTTTGAAAACGTTTGACACTGAAGACGAACTGTAATAAACCTTTACAATTTCTTGGCCTTATTTCACAAAACTTCGACAGGATTTTGAATATAAAACTTTTACAGGATGATAATTATCACATTCTCGCCCATTCAGTTTTCTGGAGATGCATCAAAATACTGAGGAGGTTGACGAAAACGTGTGGATCGACGCGGCTCACGTTTTATCGACG
Organism: Gastrophysa polygoni; assembly: GCA_963576655.1. Lineage (NCBI taxonomy): Eukaryota > Metazoa > Arthropoda > Insecta > Coleoptera > Chrysomelidae > Gastrophysa > Gastrophysa polygoni. The sequence continues at coordinate 2,088,998 of OY755082.1, read as the reverse complement.
AATTGATATCTTCTTCTGACGTTGAATGGGGATTCAAACGTTCTTCAGATATCAAGTCAAGATCACCTCTCGGAGCTAAATGTTTCAACGATATGGTGGATTCTCTTCCATTTTCATGACGAATCAAAGCATATTCAGGATTTACCTCAATAACTTTCAATTCTTCGACCAATGGATCATACTTGCTCTGGCGGACATGTTCCTTCAGTAGTTGACAACCATGATAGAACATTCGTTCATGTGGACTAGAATTTATGGATGTGCAAAGAAGAGAGCGTATTGAATGCAACGCGTCTGGCAGAACTGTTTCCCATTGAGACGTTTATTTGGGGAAATTGATAGAAATTGGTGTACAAAATTTACTTAGGTGAGATTCCCCTCGGAAGAACTTTTCCTGTTGAAAACTCAACAATTCATTTTGGCGACTCTTCCCCTACTAAGAGGTGAGAAAAAATATGAATATTTCCAGGGTTACGATTTGTCTACATAAACTGTCAGACGTATAGGGTTTTTATCAGATATGTGTGATGAATTTCACAAACCTTTCTTCGAGGGATTTTCAGACAGAAAGCTCATATTATATTGCTTCGTTTTCAAGATACGAGAAGCAGAAAGTCAACAAAATGTTTTCTCCTGAAAATCTTGAATATTATCTTCAAATAATAGCTTATGCATGAGTTGCAAGCAACTGTGAGAGTTGTTGCAAATGCTGCAATCGATTTCAATTGCAACCCTTGATTATTTCATTTTTCCCCCATGTTTCTTGTTTGGTCCATGAATATGATATTAGAACTGTAGACGAACTGTAATGAACCTTTACAATTTCTAGGCCTCATTTCACAAAACTTCGACAACTTCAACTTCAAATGCTTGATGAAGACGCCATCCAGTGTTTCGATAGCTTAACTGTATTCTTTGATTTCGCTTATGTATTCGTACACAGCATGCGAAATCAAATTAGTGAGCAGTTTCAATTAATCATCCTCTTTGAGTTTCTTTCTATCTTGAGCTCCGATAGTGTTCAAAAAATTGTCAAATGTTTTGAGCCAGTAAATCCACAGTTTAGTAGCGTTAGTAGAACTCTGATCAGCGTCAAATTTCTCAGGCCGTAGATATTTATCCATTCTCCAAATATTTGTGAAATAAATTGTAATAAACCTTCACAATTTCTAGGCTTTATTTCACGAAACTGACAGGATTATGAATATAAAACTGACTGACAAGAACTGTCGAATAGCGACAAACAATAACAAAACGAATTATTTCTACAGGATGATAATTATCACAGGAACTTTACCTGAAGGCCACACTACAATGGTGATTCTCCAACGGCGATATATCGTTGTACCGGATAGCCAACTCTGTCTTGGCGTTGATCTGGTAGATGTTGTTGTAGCCGGGATGGTCCAGATCGTGACAGATGCAGGAGGTGAGCAGGATGAGGACCTCGAGGTCGCCTATTTTCGACGGCAAGTCGACACACCAAGAGATAGCGTAGAGCTAAAAAAGAATGAATTGATTATCTATCCGCAAAGGACTCTGATACATTTAAATCAATGGAATTTCCAAGCAAGAGGAAATTCAGAATTGAACTCAAAAGTTGATTGCATACCTACTGATGTTTTATGTAATTTCGATAATTTCTTGGGATGGAATATTTGATGCTCACCTATTCATATATTTTGTGATGATATGGAATCAGATCTATCATTCTGATATTAGCACTATTGGGTGTTGCATGTACATGATTATTTCCATCTTTACTTTACATTTGTATATCAAATCTCTACGAACTATAATAGTGACTTCAAATTGTTCCGAAAATCGAATTTTGTTGTCCTGTTTTTAGACTGTGATTTTTTTTTACGTGAAAGTTTCAATGATTTTGTGCAGTCACGACTTCCTCTTCAACTACTCATGTTAATGTATTGATAATGAAAATATGAATGTTGATGACCGAAGGAATAAGACGATCTTGCCTACATTTTCAGCTCTTGCATCTTTCATACACCTATCGAATTTCCAAATGAAACCACCTTCATGATGTTTCCACATATGGAAAAGGAAAGGCATCATTCTTTCTGACAGTAACATGCCTTATTTTCAACTCAGATTACAACACTATTTGACGAATCCCAATTTTCAGAGATACCTATAAGGATGACTTTCGAAAAGCTACCATACTATCCGAAAAAAAATTCGAACGAATTCGAGATTATTACCAAAATATTTAATGACTGAAATTTCATACTGATTTTTTTTATATCTGTGGACAACACGAAAGGGAAATCTATTATGTTCGAGGAACATTGTGTTAGCTAGCAGTGGAATTCTGGGATAGGAAGGAAGGTGTTGGAATTTTTCTTGAAAGTTTGGAGGTTGTAAGCACCAGGAAAGATTTCACTAGGCAAAGAATTCCAAAACTTTGCCGTTCTATTGATGAATGATGCTTGGCATAGCGATGTTCGACAGGTCTCGAGCCTGACAGTGTAGGGGTGACAAGCCTGAGCTCGTCTGGTTGATCTACTAGAAATCGCACGTGGTGGCATAATAGATGATATTCCCGTTGAGCACTGACCGTGAAAAAAAGCAGAGATCGCCGACCTTTTTACGATTATCTAGAGAGGTCAATGATTTGGTGAGTGTTGTATCATACATATGAACAATCGAATAGTCGTTTCCACTTGGTAGTGACAGATGATATCCAAGACCACTATCACAATTGTAAATTTGGTAATCTTGTGAATATCAGGGTGAGGTCTTCGTCATCATTGTTTCCATTCTAAGAGCCACTTGCATTCGTGCATAAGTATTGTTGGCTGTGTCAGAAACTAAAATTGTGAGAAATATAATGGATACGTATGTCGTGATAATTGAGGATTTTTTCAATGATTTTGATTTTTCACTTCTTTTTTTTTTGGGGTCGGTGACCGAATGGCTCGAAGGTTGACGATGCTGAATCTGTTCGTTCGCTGCCAAATATTGAAATCACGACTACAAAAGTTTGAAAACTCAGGAATGGTTTGATGCAATATTTTTCTCGCTAAATTCATCCGTTTCCGATATCCAAAATCACGATAACTTGCCATTTGCGTGACGCAGAAGCAATGCCGGAAATTGTGGAAGGGCACGTCGTTGTAGTTCTTGTACGCCTCGTAGAGGAAGCTCCGCAACGTAGTCACGTCGATGGCGAACTTCGAACAGAGGTCGTGGTCCAGGTACATCTGCTGCAGCAGCAGCAGCAGCTCCTCGTCCTCCCAAGGTCGGGCGTCGAAAGTCGGCGTGCGCAGCCATTGTCGGATGTTGTCCGACACTTGCGCGTCGCTGGAAGAAGAAGAAATATTTATCGAACTTGGTGTTTCACATACTTTTCTTTGGCGGGTATATACAGGGTGAGTCAAAAATGTGTACCGAGCTTTCTTCCAAAGTTGATAAAATTAGAATAATTAATTCGCATAACTTCTGAACGATGAAAGCCACCCCATTGAAATTTTGTGCATGAATGTATGTTGTGAAAATTCATTTTTTCGTCACACTTCCACATTTCTGATATCGTTATAAAGGGTGTTTTCAGAGGGTGAGTCATGAGCCATGAGTTTAATCATGAAACTACACTTATTTTTCAATGTTCTATCACCCCCAAAAAGCTCGGTACACAATTTTGACTCACCCTGTATATATATATATTTTCATTGAAATAGATCTCCCTCACTGTCTGAGTCCACCCACAACTGATGATAATACAGTTGAATCCTCCTCCCTCTGACAACACGCCACTGGTGCTGGGAGAATTAGGTTCTGCTATCCTCGTTTAGACAAAGATAGATACTATAGATGTTGCTTCTAAACAAACTGTATTGCCAGGGCTGTGGATTACTTATCTAGTCTGTTCAATGATCGAAGGTTGAATCCATAAAAAAAGATATAAACCACCCGCTGAGTGAGCAAATGAGCATCCCATTCGAAATGAGAGCAGAGCAATTGCAACTGATTGATAGAAATTGTTATGGAGCAAAGAATGATTGCTTTCGAACCGAATACGTATTTCGGCAAATAAGTTGCCATCCTCAGTAGACCTGAACAGTAAAAATGATCAGCAACTCCCTAGTATCTCTCGAGATATTCTCCAGAAATTACCAACGAGAATGCCAATCGAATTGTAACTTCAATTTTTCAAGTACGAAGTCCCGTTTAATGGAGTTCTTGACTGCATTTCTACAGAAGGGCTCATTTTGGTGGATGATGGTGAGTAATTCTCACCTTTTCGGATTCTTGCCTAACCCGCCAGTGGTACACCTAGGTCCAAGGACCTGTATGTTTACAGATCGACTGTTCTATTTTACAGATAAAGATCAACTAACATTAAACAAATCCAATTTTCTGAAGTTGGAAAGACGTAAAAAAGGATTGGTGAACTTTGTGAATAAATATACATAAGTAATTTTACAACTGGAAGAAGATAAGAATTGCAAACATAAATTAGAATATTTTCCTTCCAGGTGTACATCGTTTGGGACTGATGAATAAATTTATATTTACAGTAATCATGGTACATATACAGTTTTTCACCTATCACTTTTATTATTTTTGGAAGGTGGAAGATACAATTGCAATTGCAATCTCGAAAATCATCGAAAAACTCAAAGAAATACTGGAATTCCAGATCAATATCTCATCGAGTAATGAAACGACGAGATTGCTAGTAATTTCGAGGACAGTTGATGTCAATTCGCTCTCAATATTGAACTCACCAAATATTGGCGAAATTCTGCTTGACCCGCTTTTTCACCGAGTCGCTTTTTCTTCGATACTGAAGACGGCGACACTCTTCGCTCGAAACGGGTTCTGGAAGCTGTTTGTAGAATCCTGCGACAAAGAAAACACCACTATTACAGTCAGCTGTAACTTCGAAACATTCGACCATTCTTTCGACTGGTAAAGTTCATAAGTTGCTGCTGAAGTTACATGCGATATTTGTCTAAGAAGATATATAGAAACGTGTGAGATCAGTACAATATTGGTGGCATAGGCGTCGGAACTTCAAAATCTCAGGAAGGAAGAGAAATAATATATTTTTGACGAATTTCGACAAAATTTCCATTTATCACAGTTCACAGTGGACGTTTCAAGAAATGAATCTGCTACCGTTTTCAACAGAATTGGGATGATATTATACTTCGTAAACGTGATTTTTGTCGTTTTTGACAGGCGGACAAGTTGGCAGACAGAAAAAAAACTTGGTTACCAGGTGTTTCTTCATTGATTAACCTCAAATTCTCAGAAGCGAATGAAGTCAAAAATGAATTGAGGCTTCTTGATATACTTCCCAATCTTTTACATTACTGTTTCTATGGAAAGTCGAAGTTCATATCATTCCTATGAGGATTGGTAGTTCGATATTTGAAAAAAAAAAGAATTGGATTTCTGATCTTGAGTAAAATTGAAGTTCAACGGTGAAGCACTAACTCTGATAGTTTGATAAATAAGTGAAGATCTTTCAGTTGAAGTATGGAATGAGTACATTATTCGAAACACTTCGGTCTTAGGTAAAGTTCGAACTTCTGTATTAGCAGAATAATAAATTCATAATACAATTCCTTCGATTTCGAGGGATCGATTAGCGAAATTGAATTCAACTTCGTTTTGGAATCAATGATTAATTGCTTGGTTGAACTCCAATTCCTCACTGTTCAAATTGTAGTACTCGTATCAATTTCTCATCACGAATAGTAAATACTCTGATCAGATATTGAAAATTTTGATGATGCGAAAGTATCTGAAGTATCTGAATATCGATAAATTGAAACACAACATCGACAAAACTGAGTCCATGATTATTACCACTCAACATGAATAGAGTTTGGTAGGTGGTAACTTACTGAATATGGAAATGTATGGTGAAACAATTGAATTGGGTGAAGAATTCGAATACCTTGGATTTACTGACTAGAACGGTGTATATCAATTCCTCAATGCCAGAATGATGATCCGTAATTCCCCATTTTGACTAATGATACCTAATAATTCCTCATGATGCAATGCGATTCCTCCAAATTCCTCACAATTCGTCGCAAGGCCTGTGCAAATTTCTAGTGATCACTTGCTAGTCCTCGGCAACTTTTCAAATTCATTTCATTCAATATTTCCATTATGTTATATCAGCAGATGCTTGACACTTCAAACTTCTCTTACTGTTCATGATACTATAGTCAAACCTAACTAATACTGGTCGTGATTAAACTTTCTTCTAGATGAGAACTATATATCATCCTTGCAGAAATTGCTGAACAGGAATGAGAGTTCTATTGAACTATACTCCTATATATATACGTATACACCTCAATTGGCACACTATCTATCAAATTTTTACCTCAATCTGTTGCGGACAGATTATATTACTACTGCATGATCTCCATGTCAAAATCATAGTTCGAAAATTTCCAACCGACTTCAACCAATTTATTTTCAATTATGATGAGATTCATAATTATCCTGAAAGAGCAAACATGAATTTCCATTTGACGAGAACAAATTTTTCAAGGTCGATGAATTCAGTATTCCGCGGAAGGCTGATAGAAGACAAAGAACTTTGGAGGAATTCTACGTGTAGTAGTTCACGAGAATCATACAATTGGAAAATCTACTCATGAATAACCTGAAATAGTCGTAAAACTCATAAGTCGTTCCAACTCTATTCACTCCAGTTCATTTGTCCGTGTGAAGTAAAATAAACTCATAATGAAGTTCTGTTTATTCTTGTGATTTCATATCAATTATTCTGTTGCAATGTTGTTATCATAATTAGAAACATTCATGCTCATGTCAATTGTAAATTGGGAATCTAATATTCATAAAACTTATTTCGAATTCGTATTCTGCAGATAGGTATTGGGAATCCTCAGACGTTTCTGCTCTCTCAATACGTATTTCACAATTCCGTCCTAGAAATGGAATTGAGAAACATTTCTTCTGGTTCAATCATGGTTGATACGAAATACTCTATTTCATTTCTACTAAATGAAATGGAAAATCCATTCATACAAGAAATATTCATTTTATAGTTCGCAGGGGAATATCGTGTACTACTCATGAGATTCGATTGAACACGTGAAAGGGTGAAACAGTATCCATGTTGCATAGAAAATATCTATGACCTTTTTTCCTGACGAATTTTCACCTGTACTCCATTTTGTGAACCGTGAAAGCTAGTTCTTTCCCTTCAAAAGTCGCCTGGTTTTTCCTCTGACGAGAACTAATGGAAATCGATACCGAATGATTCGAGGACGAATTCGGGGACAGTATAGAGAAGATATTAATTGCGGCGATATTGAATCGGCCCTAATTGTTCGTAATCAACCTGAATGGCTAATCAAGAGAGAATACCTGACTAATTGCGAAACGAACATTTTTGTGTTGATAGCTGGGTATATTCACGAGAATCACGAACCGAAATTGATGTGAACAGCAAATATTTTCTCTATGTATTTAATCAGTCTATGATAGTCGTAGTCTGATCGAAAAATTTGGTGCTCATCGATGAATGGGATGGGAGAAAACACAACGTTTTATGAGATACATTTCATTGAATTCAGATGATAAAATGATGAAGACATAGCGAACTTCAGTTTTTGCACTACATAACTAATGATACCCTCGTACACAGAAGATATAAATAAACTCATCGATATATAATGCACTTATATACACATATAAATGCATTTTGCCAGGTCTGAATGTAATAATTCAGATCAATTGATATTGGTTTGTGGCACAACACCACACAAGTGTTAAGTCACTTAGATGATATTCCTGTACACGATATTGTATACCTTGCACCTCTTTGGGATCGAACTACGAATTTATTTTTGGGTTTCTCAATATTTCAATATTCTTTCCGTGTTATTCATATTTTTATGAATATCTATTATGCGTTGACATGAGTTCATTTCAGTAGACAGTTCCTGATTTACATCAACATGGTGTCACCCAAAGGAATCTAGGGTGTGAAACGAATATTGAATAAAAAGAAACAATAGACTAGCTTAGACTCGAGTTTCAATTCAAGCAATTTTGGAATACACGCGAAGCGCAACAAATCAAATTACGAAACTTTGTGATTCTGAGATTTCCAATACCTGTTCTTTGCATCTGAATATGATTAACTTATGGAACTTTTGATTAATGAAATCTTCAAGCATCGACTGTTTTTTTTTTCATAAAACCCACTGGAGAAGTGAAGTCACTAGGAATGCGACTAGAAAAAAAATCTATATAGAATAAAATTCCGAAAATCCCACTATTGCTATCTTCCATAGATATCCTGAAGAGAAAGTCATTCAGAGACAATCACCATAGAAATCTTCTAGTGAAAAATAATGAGGAATGAAAAAATATGCCTGCGGAAATCAATGAAAAATGAGAAGAAGAAAAGAATGGAAACAAAAAGAGATAAAACAATGTGCTGCATAGATGGTCATGGGAAAAAATGAGATACTATTCAGTTGAGAGCAGCTCTCATGGGAATTTACTGAAGGGAAATTTCCTCATTATGGAATCCTCTTTCATTCAGAGCTCATGCTACCTGCCGAAAGAACAGTCCACTGGCAATTTATCAACCAGAATTCATGTTTTGCAATACAACGGCGCCACGAAGGGCGCATCCCTTAACGGCCCTTCCGACGCTAGAGGCTAACTCCTAATTAACGGTCCTCCTTTGATGCGGCTGGGATTCCATCAAACTGAGCAACAAGAATACAGGTCCCGAATGCGCTGTACGAGGAAGTTCGGAAGGAGAAAGAATGCGACTCCGGGCAGTAGGAGAATCAGCAGTTGTTTTGTCGCTCTGCAACCCTAGGAAACAGTCTCCGACTCAATTCAATGGCATTAACTTTGGAAGGACATTTTCAGGAAGTCAACTTGCATGATTGAAGTCGAGCAACTTTTCATCTTTCTTCCCATGGAGGAAATAGTGTATTACATGAATACTTGCACAAGAGAAATGAGTCTTCAGTTATTTTCTGGTGACCTTCCTGATGTATCATCTTCGTATCTGGAATTCAATTTTGTTTTTCTCGCAATTCTTCTCTGGAGTTATATGCTTCCTCAAACATAGCAATCTCTGGAACATCATACCAGGACAAAGGCAGTGAAATAATGATCAAAACACTGTCCTTCATCAGATGGGCATATCCATGTGAGAACCGATTGTTGGATATGCAATGAAGTATTATTTATTCATCATTCAGTATTTATTCATGATCAATATTCTCTAATTCGATATGGGACAGTAGTTCTGATAATGAGTTCTGATAATGATAATTCAACATGAAAACAATTCATTAGTTTCATTAACAAAAAACAAACATCGTTGCATGAACGTAATATAAAGGAGTATGATAACCAATCAACGAAAATATTGGGTGAAATATTCGACTGACGAGGAATTGGTGTGAATTCCTATTGGAAAAAAAATGGGTTGCAACTTTTGAATACATCACGAACGATTTTCCCTCGGTTTCACGAAGGAAATTACCTACAATGAATTTCCATTAGCAACAGCTCCGTTGACCTGACTTCCATCAATTAGGAAATCGATTAGTCATTTGATAATCTTGGTTCTGAAATGTCATATGCAAGATCCAAGTGAAAAGAAAGACTCAAGAAGAATGAGTTGGCACTAAATTTTCCTAAAAATTCAGCCGAACTTCCTGAGAATGGGTGGTCTAGGGACTCCTAATTTCTGCCACTAGGGAAATCGAGTCTCCCGATCGATAAGAGAATACAAACAACGAAAAGGAAGGTGGCAATGCAGAAACCAAGATTATCGACAGTTTCCAGAAATACGCCGCGTTAGTCAATATTTATCTTACTAAAAATAATTGACTCATGGTCCATAGCGACTACCTCTCCCGAGACATACAGAGTGACAAATTCCTCCTGAGATTCTAAGCGCGAGAATCGTCTTTCGTGCACTGAATCCAATTGGAAATATTAGGAATTGAATCTTGACACCCAGTTCCATTGCCGATACTCAATTGAATTGCTAGATATTTTCATGAAGATTGAATCTGTTCTTTTAGCTTGTGACACAAAAAACATTTTGAGTGCGTTGCACTCGACTAGACACTCTATCTTCACTCCTGGTAAAGATGACGAAGATATTTTCGTACCTCTGACAGAGAGGAGAGGAAAATTTTGTTTTTATCTGTTTGCATGCTCAGAATGAACGAAATCTCAAATCTAAGACTGCATAACGGTCAAACACCTCTATCAGTTTGGTTTCATATAGGTGTTAGAGTTGTTTTTATGAATCTTGTGAAATCCTTCCTAACTAATGTATATCTCTTGGGAAGAAAACCCGAAACCAATTGAACACAACGTGCCTCAAGGATCCGTACTGAGTCCATTGTTACTTCTGATGATCTATGTCAATAATTTTCCCATGAATCTCACTCTATCGAATCAAATATCATATGGAGACGATAAAACTTTGAGGGAATCAAAACATATCTATAGGGAAGCTCTAAGAATTAGATGAAAAATAGTTTGAATCCAATGACCTATGAATGAGAACAAGTCACAAAAAATCATTACACATGCCACATGACGTTATTGTTACTGCATTCTATGTCTAGTACCATCCACATCTGAGATATGATATTATTTTTTGAAGTAATTCAACCAGAGCCACAAGAATCTTAGTTTAAGAGAAGAAAACAGTGAGTACTATTGGTAGCGTCTCATCTTGAGAGTACCCACAAATTTGAATTTTGCAATTAGACTTCCCTATATTCTCTTCCCTTCTAGTTATACTGAAATCGTTTTAGTATCACCCTGTTCGACGGATTAAATTGGGCGATCAACACTGCCAGCCCAAATCTGATTTAAACTTGCCAGCTCCAGTCGTAATTGAAAGCAGTTTGAAGTTAGGATGTAATCGCATAATGTTGTCGAATGAATTTCGGTTATTAGGGATTCAAGGTATAATAATGACTGAGAACATCAGATAGGAATCACATTATTCACATTATATTCGGTAAAATAATTACGATGTTACGTCAAGAATGGTCACAATAGGACGAATAGTATTTTAACCAACTGATACATCTAGTTCGATAATTCTTTAATCACACTGGATTCATAACGTCTATATTCCATCGATGTTGAAGAATGATTCCTTCATACTGATCCTAAGGTTGATAGAATGATGATACTCAGTAGTGGCAGATATTACCGAAGAGGAATCGACCGTAATAGTAGAAATATCTTCAATACTATGAGTGAAGCTATCTGGATTGTATACAAGATCGAGAGGATATGACTCAGAATCAAACCTCGAGGAACACCCATTTCAATTACAAATATACAGTTAGTACTGGGACACAATTTGCTTCCAATATTTCAAATGTGATGACATTCAGTTCAGTGTTGTATCCCTAATACCAAAAGACCTCATTTGATCAGTATTCCAAGGCTGACACAACCAGCGTTGATAGATCTGAAGGAGAATATGATGATGAAGATGACAGATATTGAATAAACGAAGATCGATAAATGTGGCAATGGAGAATGATTGCATTAGCTCATTTTCTCAAGAATGGTTGAAATGAAGCAAAGACATTTGAAGAAACAAGTTGGGGATACTTCTGGTTTGCGGTTATTGAATGAAGCGCTAACGTACTTTCAGTGAATTTGAAATTTTCATTTCTTGATAGAAATACAGGCAGCTCCTGTATCATCGAGTATAGGTATTTTCAATCATATACAAATTGGAGCGAACGATTCAAGAACGGAATGTAGGCTTATGATGGAAAAATATATTCTGTGTGTATTCCTATGGGTATTTCTAGCCGTTTCTGTATTTCTACGAATGCATTTTCACTAGACCACAATTCCAGAGTCTATCGCTAATTTGATCTTCCTGCTCTCGTTAGTATGATTCATCTTCCTTTGATGATTCGGTCACGAAGTTAACATGGATGATAACCAACCATTCTTGAGGTCAGTATCCCAACGGAATCAAATATAATGACACACATGATGAAACAGTTCTGGAATTCCATGCGATATGCTTGCACGGAGGGTAAAGTTTCTATCACGTCGAATCTCACACAACCGTATGTCATATTATTGCTCTGGCTTTGTGTAATTATCATGATGGTCCGTATACAAAAGGAGAACTATCTGAATTGTGAACTATGCAAGCATGACCTATAAACCACCAGAACTTTCGAAGAAGCCAAGAGAAATGAGTGAAACTGTACCTCGTCAGTCTGAGTAACGTTGTCATGAACGAGTTGTTTTGGGATTCATAAATGAGAATAACTCAATGCATTACAATGCTATCGTATCCATCGAACTGATGTTTGTAATAACTCGGATCGATCAATTAATGTTTCATTGGTTGAATAGGCATCGGTATCTACACGTGTGTCTACCACATACATCATCGACGCTATTGACAAATACTGTCTGTGAGTTAACGAGGAGGTGATACATTCATTTTCCAGCTCTTTGTGGGATTTTCTCTCCTCATTTCTAAAAAATGGAGTGGAAGTTATCAAAAATTATTTCAATATATTTGTAGTGAGGACAGATTTTGTGATCTGCCCCAAAATGTCACTGCGCTTGAAATTGAACCTTAAGAAACCTGAAAGAGAAATTCTCTATTTGTCAGTGTCACCTTGTTTTTGAGAAATTTGGAAACACAAATATATTTAACAAGGATAAAACCTCTACTTATCTTGGTGGACGTCTCGAGAACGAATCTGCTTCCGTTCTCAACACAATTAAAATATTTTCTCGATATGTTGTCGGTTTTGACACTGAAAAGTAGCAGTTTGGTAGACGAAGAGAAGTAGTTATAAGGTGTTTTCATTATTTGATATTGAATTCTTTTTTTTCATATACAATTTTCAGAAGTGGGTGCCAAGTTCTATCTATATCAACTGAACAAGAAGCAATAATTTTTTCTCCGTTCAGCAGACTCTTTGATTCTCCGTTTTTGATTGTTGTCTCCTTCTTCTATGATCTCAAGATAACCCCAGTCAACCATGAGTTCATGGAAAATATTATACCGGTGAAACCAGCAGGCTGCTACCAGTGAGGATGAGAGAGCATAAGAACAATATGGAGATCAGATATACTGACAAATCAAAATTAGCTGAAAATATCCTAACTGTAAATGGACACATGGCCGATTGGAGTAATATTGAGATCATGGGAAGAGAAGACGACAACCAAAAACGGAAAATTAAAGAGTCTGCTTGCATTCTCCTGAACGGGGACAATAATATTGCTTCTTGTTCAGTTGATATAGATAGAACTTGGCATCCACTTCTGAAATTTTAATATGAAAATGGAAGATTCAATAACAATCAATGAAAACACCGTGTGACGAGAATTCTTCCTTTCACCAAATTGTCACTGTTCAGTGTCAAAACCGACAACATATTGAAAAAATTTTGCGAAGACAAAAATATTTTAATTGTGTTGAGAACGGGAGCAGATTTGTTCCCGAAACGTCCACCAAGATGAGTAGAGATTTTATTCTTATTAAATATATTTGTATTTCTAATTTTTTCAAAAACAAGGTGTCACTGACCAATAGAGAATTTTTCTTTTAGGTATGTAAAGGTTTAATTTCAAGAGCAGTGACATTTTGAGGCAGATCCTAAATCTGTCCTCACTACAAAAAGCTCGAAAATGGACGCCATTGACAGTTCATTATTCACCTAGTCAAAATATCTTCATCATCATTAACCTCGGTCGAAAAAGTGTTACTTCTCGAACGATGGCGTGTGTTGATCTCTCGAGTAAGTAGTGGAAAATATACGATACCCACCGAGCCAGCTCAGACTCTCGGCCGTCTCCAGCTTCGCCTTGACCCCGTCCACCTCCTGGCGCAGCTCGGCCACCGCGGCCGGTAGAGGGAGCTCGCAGCGCAGCTGACGCTCCACGGCCGCCACACGCGCCTCCAGCGCCTTCAGGTCCGCGCCGGCCGCCTCCCGAAGCATGGCCAGGCCGTCGGCGGCGACAGCCTGCAACGAGTAGGGGGTGTCCTGCGAAGAGATCGGTCCCATCACGTCAGTTCGACCGGTCGATCGTGCAAGAAGTTGAGGGGGTGACGAACAGGCAGTATCAAGTACATGCCACAAAGTAATGAAATCACTGAAGTGCTACACTCGAGAAAATGTCTGGTCAGTATGGGCACAACCAGATGATCTTGACACTCCTGAAGGGTTTTATAGTTGTGATAACCAGAATATTGGTTCAAACATGGCTGGGACTCTCGTTACCCGAGATCTATGTTGGACGAAGCAGGAAGAGGAAGATTAACCTAGAAACTTTAGTAATTTACACTGCAAAATCATTAGATCATCGAATATTGAGATATGTTCATGATTTCCTTTTTCAATTGAAATGCAATGAAATCTCTCAAAAACGATTCCTCCGAATGATGCTCAACAAACCTGCAAGGTATGCAAACTCTCTACTCTATACTGAAACACAAATATTAGATATCAGACAATTGTATTTTATTCAGATAGGATGCCAGCAATATAAAAATAAAAGCGAACTTACCACTCAGAACCACAGATACGCAACCAGATCAAAAAATCAATATTGCATACCGACAGTTTCTAAAACAGTAGGCCAAAAAAGTTACAACTATTCGGCACCTAAACTGTTCAGTCAATTACCACAAAAAATCATCAATGAAACTTCTTTAAGAGGCATTGAAACACAACTTTTATTATTTGTTAATGGGACAGACAGAATAAAAATACACAAAATGATAGAGAGCTGATTGAGTGATAAAAAGAAAATTATTAGCAAAATTAAAACCTAGACAGTAGCTGTACATATTTGTATATAAATAATATTGAAATATTTTTTATTTATAGTCCTTCCGTTATTATTATTATTATACTCATATGTTATATTTCAAAGTGTCGTGCATTGTATTTTAAAATGTCGTGTTGTTCAAATCTTTTAATTTTATACTTGATATTTTACAATCAACGTTTCCATATTTGAATTTTCATTCTCGTATGATGTATTTTAAGATGTGTGTTCATGATTATATTTCATATTGATTGACCTGTATGTTTTGTTATCACACACAAGCTACTACAGCTTCAGTGATTATTTTTGTTTATTCTTACTATATATTGTCATTTCTTATGCAAGTTATATTTGGTGAATAAACATATTATATTATATTATATATTATATTACAACCAGATGATCTCGTTACTCCTAAAGGGTTTCGTCGTTGTGATAACCAGTATATTGATTCTCTGTTTGGGCACTTCAATGATAATAATAGTAATTTGATGGTCTCATTGATTATCAGATGTTATTTTTGTGGGTTTTTCGAAGATTGGTAGGCCTGCATGTAGTGAATATTAGATAATCGACAGTTCAAACATGGCTGTGACTCTTGCTACTCGAGATCTATGTTGGACAAAGTAGGAAGAGGAAGTATAACCTAGAAATTTTAGTAATTCACGCTGCAAAATCAAATCGAAAAAGTTATGAAATATTGAGATATTTTGATGTTTTTTTTTTTCAATTGAAGTATTATTGGAGAAATAGGAATACAACTCCTAATATGGCCAGGTACTTCATAGATATTTTTTCATAGGTGAGACCTCAGTTGAGACTAATGAAGGAGAAATAATATGAGAATGAAAACAGAATGAGTATCTGAAGAATCTGCTAATATTGTTCAGTATCAGTACAACTGATGCAGATTACAAAAGAAATATCAGAAATGGGAGTATCTCCTGCATTCATCGGAATTCCAGAGATATCGTCTAGAGAATTGAACTTCATCCGACATGAATTCACTGATGGAAAGGTTCATTGAAAAGAATAAGCATCTTCCGAATTCACTAAACTTTCATTCTGCCATTCTAATCATTCCATCAAAATTTCCCTTAATACCTCTATGGAATTATATTATGAAAATATGTATTCAATACTGAAGAAACCGTGTGATACAGCCAAAACAGAGGACATTTTATGAAACATCCGTTACAGAAGACAATTCAAGCACTCGCCCTTTCGGAAATTCGCCGCTACTTAGCTCAATTTCGAATTTCAGGATCGTGCTAGCATATGTGACCATCTGTAACTCACGTTTTGATATATAGTTACCGTGAAATGATAAATTACTTTCAGAATTGTTGAAATTGATTACGTGTCATCTCAACTTATCAAACTTAACCCAACCTTATCCAACCTAATACCTAATCTAACCAGCCTAGATGAAAACAGTTTGGTTTTCTAATGGTAACGGATTGCATACCTGTGTATTAGGGGGTAGATCAGCACTAATATTCAACAGCTGTCCTTCAATATTGTACAGCTTCAGTATATCCCGAGGGCCTGCCTCAGCAGCTACTCTGAATAAATCTGTAAAGAACGAAAAAAAACCGGATCAAATATGCAAAGATTACTGCACTCAGACCTGAAGATCTTGAAAATCATCGAATGTATCATATCAACATGCACGATGTATTTCGATGTTATTCAAAAATAGCAATAATTATTTCATGGAAAGAAAAAGGATTTTCCGAAATCATCAATGGGTGATAAAGATTATTCCATCAATTAAATCAGAACCATCCTGGATATCACCTAATTTATTGATGTATGATTAACATATGTATCATGCAATTATTTATTGTACAGCCTGCCACTATCCACAACCCATTTAAACTGAAGATAATCCCGCATTGCAATTCTCAGCAAGATAACTAATGCAACTGATATTTCACTGTGGTGAATTAGGCACAATCCAATTGCAGATTGGGTAACATTATCAGATTGGTAATAATGATTGTATCCAGACTTTGTCGAGAAGCGAATCGATACTAAATGCCTATAACTGTTCAGGCTTGAGTTCGATACGTGGCTGCCACTGGGAAAAAAATGGGGAATTGGGAAGAAAACTCGACCCTACAATCCTCCAATACAGTCTAGTTGGTCTACCTGGAAGCGTATATGAGGGAGATGAGCTCCAAACATGTGAACAATACAGGACAAGATTAGAGTAGGAAAACTCAAAGTCATCTCCACAATATTTAATGCTGTGGTTGGATTAATTGTAAATGGTGAAAATGGTGAGACATGTTTCGGACATATATATGTCCATCTTCAGTCTTAACAATCGGCGTGAATATGGTTAGAGATGAAAGTCAATACATTAAAGTTAAAATTTTGAAATTATATAATGAAATGGAATGGGATTCAAACCCATCTATACGAGAGCCCCATTAGGGGGGTTGGAAATCGAAAGCACTCTTCAGTTGGAATGTTTGAATCACTCGATTCTTCTTGAGTTTTCCTACTCTAATCTACTAACTCCACTTCGAGAATGGACTACTTCCTTCAATTCAATACAGGACAAGTCGAATTTACGCTTTGTCTCCGTCTTGAACATTGGCTTCATCAGATGAAATATCTATCATCCTCAAAGCTATCGACTTCGGTGGAGGTCACATCCAGAAAATAATTCATCAGCACTGATAGTCATTCTATCTTTTTCTACTACCACATAGCACACCACATAGCATAGCAGCAAACCATATGATGGAAGTTCTACTGGAGGCCTTGGTGACAACCTCGTTCACAAGAATGTTCATCGATTGATGACTGCCGTTGCATGTGCCATGTAGACGAGCTGGTTTCCAGAAGCCATATTGTTGGTGAGAGTTTTCATGCCTTTTTTGGACTTGGTTGGACAGTAGCTATATTCCAGTGAGTAGAAAACAGAACAAGTTCGTATGAAACAGTGAACAATCTACAAATAATTGGTGTTCAGTTATGAAGCATATGTCTTGATAACATCAAGCGGGATTTCATCAGGCCCGTACAGTACTCGGCATTGAGGGTAATATAATATCAATCATATAATTATCATCATAATCATCTCGTTCATTCTTTATATTTCCGACTGTCAACACGGTTTTCGAAAGAAAGACCTTCCGAACGAGAAAAACCTGCTGGCAATAGTTGTTTCCAGTTCATTGCACATAAGACCTCTAGTTCCATTCGAAATGTCGCGCTGATCTTCCATATTAGTTCAATTCCAAGTACTCTCTTCGTGATTTTGAAGCATCTTGTACCTCCTTCTCATCATTTCCTTCAATTTTTCGTTCAGGTCCTCTTGATTCACGCCTCACTCAGTGGGGACAACCAACCGAATGAATCTCTGCATTCTCAGATGCATCACCCTGAATGATGATCCTCTATGAGGCACAGACCGTTCTCCCACCTTATCAGAAACCTCCGAATACGTGTCCTCATCGCTTCGACTACACTCTCTCGATGATCCCATGATACACCCCTATCGATCACGGGTACACAAAAATGGCGTGAGGAAATATCGCACCTGTGGAACGTAATAGTGAAACGCGACATGCGGCTCCGTCATACGTGAATAAGTAAACGTTAGGGGGACGTTGGAAGCGACCTAACTGGGGCTACATGAATACTTCATATGGATAGACGAAAATGTTTCACGTTATGTATTCGTCGGACCAATGCAAATTCATGTTTCTCGGCCAGAGACTAGAGAGATGAACAAAAACAGGGAAAGAATCATTGAGGATAATATCACAGCTAGGAAACACAGGGTGTCCATATACAGTGTACAGATAAAAATGAGAAAATGCTTTGGAAATGCTTGATAAGAGCGCTAAAGCCTTTTGAAGTTTAACCCCTGAAGGCAGTTTTGTTCAATCATCTCTGTAACCATCGATTCCCAGTCACTATATCGTTATGAGTATCACAGTACTTATTCCACTATCTTTTCCCAAGCACAGACTTATGATCTCTTCTTCTCGTAATCTCCACATTGCCCAATTCGATTACAAGCAACTTGATATCTTTTAGGTGGATCTTCATGATCTGCAGTGATGACCATTGAATTGCATTTTATGTTCCATGCAGGATGCAGTGTTCTTGACTATCGCTTTATTTTCCACTTATCATCTCTTTACAAGAGACGAAATCGAATGGAGCAAGCTCTCTGATCAGGTTAATCTCAAGTCTCATACAAAGGCTCCGTTCAAAATCTCACGAACAGCTTAATAATCTCTAGATAAGAAGGCAGCTAGGAAAAGACTTGCATTCGTTAGGTAGAGGATGATGAAAATTCAAGTGTTCCTTGATAGTTACTATTTTTCCTCTACTGACGAAGGAATCTACATAATCGGTGAAGGAAATTTGATAGAGAGTCAGTCATGGATTTATATATCAGTCGCTCTGATTATGTTGATTTCTACTCACAGACACAGATTTTGTGCATAATATTACAAGCGGCTTCAGAATTTCTTATTCATGGTGAACAGACATCACGATGAACAAAAACAACTAGCAAAAGACAGTATCCGTCAAAAGAAGACGAGAATGAAAAGTACTCATTGACATTCGATTCTTTTCTCTTCTGATGTCGAAAGGATCTGTTAGTGAGTGATAGATAGATGTATCAGGCCCTGTGATCATTATTTCCCATTCACATACACATACTCTGTTCAAAATTCATGAGCAAAAGCCACTAGCAAGATACTAGTATTGGACAAAACAAGAGGAAAATGGAAATTCAGATACGTTCTTGTTGACAGTTGATAGCTTCTTTTTCTCATGAAGAAGTGAAATGGTCCAGATATCTGTTATTGTATCAAGGATGTATGTGATGCGTGCATCACGTGTATCAAGACGTTTCATCATGAAATTCTACCGAACATAATATTCGAAGATTTTTGAGGTTCATTTTCCAGATCAGAAGTTATCTAAAGCAAGATGAAATGATATTGTAGTAGAAATCCATGATGGCAATTTGGATGCTGGTAGACAATGGTTTCAGGTGATCAACATCTCATAATGAATTGAGATGATGAATTTCGGGGTGACCTTGAGGCACCTCTTATACACACGTATAATATTAGTTGCAGAAGCTGGCTTCATCCCATTGAAATCTCATGTACGTTTTGTGTACGTATGACAATAGATTTGGGCTAATGAGAGACGTGTTTCCTTCAAACAGATTATGACGGGCGTCCTCAGAAACATTCACGAGGTGAGGTTATAGTTGGGTTAATTTTGGGGGACTCTGAGAAAGATGAGGGGATCGAATGAGCGAATGGGGGAGACAAAAATGGGCTCATGTGATCGTTTGAGTCTTTTTTTATCGTGAACTTACTGGGATTGCTGGAGTGACAATTATTTTGAGAATTTTCGAGTGATATTTCACGTACTTTTTCTTCACCGTATCATGTGAGAGATGTTCTCTAGGTGCTTATAGAAATGATTGAAATCATCATTAGAATAGTAAAGTGTGAATCGCAAGGTGAATTCAACTACATTTTCTCCAATGGAATTTCAGGAAGCATCGGATTGAATCCACAAAGCATCTATCGAATTTTCCAAAAGTCAGTTGAATTTTGGAAAAAGGTCGACTGTATTTCAGAAAGTGCCATTATTTTAATATCATAAGATTTATTCGTGATCGAGAATACTCAATAATATAAGGAAAATGATAATCAATAATATTTCGGAAAATATCGAATGTATTTTGGAGTCCGTTGCTTCAATGCATTGATAAAAATTTTTGGACATACTCCAAATCAATTGGAATTTCATGGGTTATTGGTCAGCAATAGTAATTATCAAATCTATTCAATAAAAAATTATATATTATTTTCTCCAAGGTTTCACTGTGAATCAGTTGATTATTCGATTAGGTCTTCAAAATTCGTTTCTTCGATGAAAGAGACCATTCAAACTTAGCTTGTACTGTAAGACATTCTCATCTTATCATACATCTTCCTGTTGATCACAAACAGACTAAAGAATCTCAATCAATTATTCAAATCATTCCAAACTATTATTGAATCAGGTATTCAGAGGAAAGGAACAACTCAGTAACTGTAATATATGTATTGAATATTATCAACCCAGAATTGATCTCAACACATTCTTTTGATGTGATTGTTCAAATATTTTGGCTTGTTTTAGTATGGCGCATATGCCTCCCTTTGCGGACGCCTATGGCACTTCCGGTCCGGTCCGACCGGGAAATGAGTTTTTAATGGTACGAGTCATTCTCCTTCCTCCATTTCCTCATGTATCGTAACGTTATTCCTTTGTTTTATACGTGTTTCATGTTTCTTTCACGATTAAAGTTCGGACATCCCTGGAAGCTATCAAATTAAACCGAAAATTTCATTTATATCCGAGGTAGAAGTGGAATAGTAGAAGAATTTCCACAACTTCTCGACTGAAAACTTATGTCTTCACAGGATGTATCTTGGCTACTATCCATGATGGATTGGTTATGATTTATCTGAGTCGAAACGTAGGATTGGAATTTCTGCATCTTCAAGAGTAGCAAGAATTCAATAAAAATCGCATTAGAAGGTATCAAGGAAATTGGACTACCCCATTCCATTCAATAATCCAACTGATTTCTTGCGATCAATCTCTCATGTGCTGACTGAAACACATACCGAAACACGTGAATTTTTATACAGAAATTGGTACGTCAATCAACTCATTGTTGAGACGACGCAATATCAGATTCCATGAAGAGTTCAATCATGTGACGATCTCCATGACTATTTATTTACAGCGAATTGCGTATTGTGAAACCGATGAGTGAAAGTTCACCCAGATATCGCTACTGTAATGAATGAAATTGAATTCTGTGAATTGATGGGGAAAACATTTCCATGGTGAGAAGTGACTTCAATCAGTTTTGATACAGTAATGTAATAATCAAGGTATTTTTCCATATAATTAAACTCATTTAAGACAGAATACATCATCGATTGAGTATTCTTGATTTCAATAATGATTGATTTCACTCATTATGGCATGGTAGTTATATAATACTCAGTACGTATATCTTTAATACTTAATAATGAGTTGGTTCAGATCGAATTTTGATATTTCCAATGTTATTTTATTTCACAGTAGTTCTTCATTTACTGAATGAAGAGAGCGCATTTTTCTTATTTTCAGTCGTAAACATTCTATTCCGGGATACCCTCTCAATTCACCACCATTTTCCCTCCTGCGTGAAGAAGATAACTTCGTGGCACCCTTGTATACGCCACCACTCGGGCCAACATACTGGGTGGCCCAATGAAAACGAAACAAGGCCAATTTGACATAGTTATCGTTCTCAGGAAAAAAAAACGCTCGGACCCGTCTTCTTTTATTTCGAGGGGGAAATATTTTACGCATG
Organism: Gastrophysa polygoni; assembly: GCA_963576655.1. Taxonomy (NCBI): domain Eukaryota; kingdom Metazoa; phylum Arthropoda; class Insecta; order Coleoptera; family Chrysomelidae; genus Gastrophysa; species Gastrophysa polygoni. Next base: position 2,066,737 of record OY755082.1, on the reverse strand, counting down.
TTCTCAACTTTCTCACTTCAAACCTCTCGTAGGGGTGAGCTCCAAAGTGATTCATTATTTTGAAGGTAATCGAAATCTCTTACCAACGCTTCCTCGTTTTTGAAATTCAATGAAGTAGTTCTCGAGAAAACACGTTCATGAAAATAATCGGCTAGTGATGGAAAGTAACGTTTTTTTCCCTTCCATCACTATTCCTCATTTCGTAGTTAGGACAATGTTCATCTCAGAAGTTCTCCATGGGATTTTTTCTTCAAATCCTGTCCTATCCATCATTACATAGAGAATCATTCATTTCAATGTCAGTTCCTTGATCTCTCAGTAAAATGCATACCTTGTTCCGTTCTTATTGGGCCACGCTGTATACTGAGTAGGGGTAGCATCACAACAGTGTGTCCGCAAACAGTGTATCCGAGTAAATGAATCACAAATATTTGCATGTCCTCAATTATTTTTCTCCATTAGCAAGGATCATTACTCGCTCTCGATTATGTTAAAAATAACAGAGTCATATCGGATACGTCATGAAAAATGTGTGCAACGTAATCGAGCATGAATAGACCTCCATCAGGGACGAGGAGTTGTATTTCCAAACTCCAAACTGTACACAATGCCGCATAGCTGAAGGCGAAGCGAGTGTTCAAAGTCTGGAGCGCGAATATTCCAGGAGGATATTTAATTAACCGACTAGATTTTTGCTTGTCAAAACTATTTCATTGAACAAAGGAAAAGTTATCTCGGTTCCACATATCTTTTTTTTTTCGATTTGTCAACACTTCAAAAAAATATATGCATGGTAAAAATGAACAGTCCTCACAACAATTTCACTCATTCAGATTGAATATTTCAGTAGCAGGATAGAGCATCAGGACAAATAAGTTTTCATGGAATGAGCTTCGGATTGTGGTCTTCTGAGCTCTCTGAAAAAAGTCCTGGGTGAAATCAATTTCAGTTTCTCATAGCTGAAAGAGAGGCAGACATACGGAAGTTGGTTTGATGCTACAGAATACACCACTCTACTGAAACTATTTTTATTATATCTTCAAATAAAACTTCTGCCAAAGCAAAAAAATGTACATTTCGTAGAAGAACTGGAATTCTATGAAATAGTTTTGGCTACCCGGGAAATGTACCCTTCTGAGATACTGAAGAAAAAATCCACTGCAAATTTGTTTCAATAACTGTGGTAATTTTGCAATAATAGAGACTCCCTGCAATAACAGTAATGTTTTCTGCAATAACTGAAATCTTGACTTGACAAGATGACAAGATGTGAGCTCACCTCGCAATAGATTATTCCACTGAACAGAGGGATAGATATCTAGGATACGTTTCATATTACGTTGAAGGAAGAGATCATCATTCCTCATAGGAATTCCACTTATTCAGATTGGATATTTTTGCTAGTTGGTATACGAATGGTGATATCGAGGATGATGTTACAAAGCAACTATGTCGGAACTTCTGAATCTTGATGTACAAGGAGAGGCAGAAGTGGATAGCATAACATGAAAAAATTGTAAAAATGTGAAATTGTAAAAATTGTATAAAAACTTTCTTATGAACACGAGATATTTCATTCAGATATATTGAGAATGGGAGTCACTGTCAATGTCAATGTCAATCTGTCATTTCATATTTTGAAATGATTAACTCAGCATTTTTGAGATCGTTCGATCACTTGCTTGTTAATTTACGGAAGAACTTTTTGTTTCACTTGATGATATAGATACGATCTCTTGCAAACACGTGGGTGAATGATTTGGAATATTTCCATATTCATTGGAAAACGGATTCCTTGTGAATTCTTCTCAAGAAAACTTCCTTATCCTTCATCACAGAAGTACAGATACACTACCAATTTGATAGTTTTAGTTTTGGTGGATGCGCATTCTACTACATGCGAACTTATGGCGAATGCGCTATCCGTTATATGGTGATAACCATAATTTACGTTACATCTCAAATTTTCTTACGTCTTGCTTCACCTCATTATGAATGAATTCCTCCATGAATCTTACCATGCTCGTGTTTCGAACTCTTGTCAAGCATTCTCATCATAAAACACAACAAATCCTAATTACCTCCTACACATGAATTTCCTCGTTCTTTCTTTCGGTATATGCCCCAGACTTTTCTAATTACCATGCTTCTGAAGGAATATAACATGAAACACAAATCAACTGTGCATGTGGAATTATAAGAACGTAATGTGAATGTAAGATTATAGTTCTTCCTTACAAGTTTTTTCACGATTTCCGACACTCATATATTTATGCTATGCCAGGCTCTTGTGCAATTATCGTCAGTTACGTATTCGCAGGGTGGGTCAAAATCTGGCCTGTGAGATACATAGTGCGAAAAATATCTTGCCGAAGTTGAACTGGAATAAAAAAATTGTCATCATTTCGAATGGAACACACTCAATCTATTCGTCTGTTGGGAATGCTTCTGAAAGTATTAGATCAAACTTTTTCTATGACTTATGTGCATTGTGTTTCCCAAAAACTCGTTTTTCTTTCGATCAAATCTCAATTCTTCAGATATCATTTATTATATACTGTCTGTAAGTTTTTCGAGGAGGTGGTACAATCATCCAAAGGTTTAACCTTTAAATACCGGAAGGTTTAATTTCAAGCGCAGTGAAATTTTGGCGCAGATCACAAAATCCGTCCTCAGTACAAATATATTGAAATGATTTCATAACTCCTACTTTATTGTGTAGAAACGAGGGAAGGAAATCTCACAAGAAGCTGAGAAATAAATCATATTTTATCTTCGAAAAAGTATGTGAGATTTCCATAGACGATTACATTGTTTTCGCACTCATCTGCATCCTGTAAACACATTGGGGAAAATACAGAAGACAACAATTCAGCATCAGATCTCTGAGAAGTGTTGGATCCAATCATAATCACTTGTCGTACAAACTGGAAAAAGATTATCCGAACAAAAGCCAACATCAACATATAAATACTCAAGCTGTTTTTCTTTGCCCTTTCCAATTCAATCTGCAGTCTGCCGGTTATTTCTGGTATTCTGATTATATCTTCCAAATAAACGAGGTCTTCATTGCAGAATAAATCGCCATAATTTTATTTGATGAAACGGAGCGACTATACGCATTTCTTTGGCAAGGAAAATGAGAGTTTTCCATTATTCTGAATATTCTGCTTCGTCTCAAGAAGAGTTGCAATTCTATTCCTGAATTCGAGTCCGTATCAGTCTTGGAATAATTTTATATTCAGCAAACTGTTCAGATGTTTTCCATCATATCCACCAAATTCTTTCAATCTTTGTATCAAGATTTTCAATTGTATAAAATTTGTATTATTTGTATGAAACGTTTCTGTATCACTAACTTCTGTATGGAATTATTCCTGTGATTCTGCATGAGAACTTCTTCCTTTATAAGTTGTTATTTTTCAGTTCACATGCTTATAGTTCCATGTGAGGTTTATTGAATTTCATTGATTCGGTGTATTGGGAACTTGAAACATTTATTATCATCATTATTATCATTATCATCATTCTCATCATATTGGGCATTGTGTGAATCCCCTTCCTGAAGGAGATACAACCTTGAGTTTTCTTCTGCATTGAACTCTACTAGATTTTCCGAACCCATTGGAAATTTTTCGCCAAATCATCATTCATGAGTAATGACCTATCTCCGTCTGCATCATTGAATCTTTTGCTCTTCAAGAACTTGAACAATTTCCTCAGAGTAATAAGCGAGCAATAGGTTAACAATATATCATTCATTATATTTGCACAAATTCATGCGGGGTGTTCTCTAACAACGGTACAGAAATTCAGAGGGTGATTCGTGGGTCGTTTTGAGAAAACTAATCCTTTGGATATATGACCGAAGTTACATTGTTTCTGTGATACAGGGCGTTGGAATGAAAGAAAAAATGATTCATGAAATATCATGAATATCCTCGAACCAATTTGGCTTGATACAGATATTCGAAGTAATAAGACGCTCATTCAACCCCGACTAGATTAGATAGATCATGTCCAGTGGCGTCACCACTGTCAACAATCAATGACAAACCGATTGCAATCGTGTAGTTTTCAGAAAATGGACAAATTTCCCCATTCACTTTCACGTCGAATTCCTTTATGTCTCATTCTGGGTTCTTATTTTATACTTTCAGAATGAGAGAATTTAATGTTTTCTTCTCTTGAGCTGAGCTAGATATGAAAATAATACAGGAGACCGAAAAGTTGTATTCTCAGTTGCTCCATAGAAATAGGAAACTGCAACAAATAATTCAGTGGTGTATGATGTTTTTTTTCTCAATATTTTTTGCTGTGTAACGAATCATTTCCTGAAGTTTCGTACCGTAGTTAGGAAACACCCTGTATATCTTTCCATTTATCTTTCGATGTTTTCCTTGCTCTTGCATGGAAAGCATGACTCGACAAGTTTTCCAGCCGTGCACTTTGGATCGTAAAAGCTCTGAGAAGTTTTCCTAACATTCCAAGTCTCGAGATATCGAATAACTTTCCGTGAGTGAATGGAATGGGATCGTAGCTATTGCTATATCATTTGAATAATCTTAGGAAAGGACGGAATTAGGTTGAATTGTAGCGATTCTACAGATTCGAATACTTGAACAGATAGCAAATCGACTGAATTCAAACAGAACCAATTTCTCCATGAAAGTCATGTTCATTTCGTTGTCAGCCATTGTCAGGATTATCATGATACAATTATATCATTTCGAGTTTTGGATTGAACTGGTATGTACTCGAGAGTACTCTATTCATCATTAGAAATATTCACTGATACAGATATACAAGGTGTGCAATATCTCAACGGTGATTTCTACTATCGAAAAGAAGTGAACACATGTCGAAAAATTGGGCAGATATTCTGAAAATGCTGTCTATAAGTTCCTCGAGGAGGTGGTACTTTCAGTTTCTTGAATAATTCTGGAATGCCACAAAGAGAATGATTTGATGATGCTGAATACGAGAAGGGATAAAGATTCCTCTCGTAGTTCCATTCAGGGACATAGCGATGATAATGGATATCACAAATGATATAATATTTCAAATTATCTGTGCAACAATTTCTCGATTCGATTCATGACTGGCATAATTTTGGTTATGGAAGGAATTCATTGGGATGAAACTCTAAGGATATTGATTTTTCTACGCAAATATGCATAACGAGATGATTATCATAATTAGTTATAACATATACCCCAGATCAATAATGTTTATGATATAATTTGGTTGTATAACTGAATATCTTTGGGTACCTTTTGGGAAGTGTATTTGCACTGAATATTTTAGAAATAGAATCGCATTATCACAAGGAGAAATAGGGTTTCCAATTGGAAAAAAATGGTATTTCCCTAGACTCAAAAGGGACATTTTATGTATAGGGTATGATACATGATTCCGAAACAAAATTCTGAGAGGAATGGAAAATTAAGTGGAAAACAGGGTGTCCCGATGGAAATAACAGAAATGACTTTACTTTCGTAGAAAATGTATAGTATGAAACTCACATTTCTCGCTCGTGACGAATGACAACTTTCCGTGCGTGATTTATATATATGAACCAAAACGTATTATCCCCATTTCTATTTCCTGCTCTGTCGAGCGTATTCACTCCAGTTATGACTGTTGACGGCCTCCCTGGCGGCGGCTTTTATTATATAAGTCCTGAATGGAGTTCATAGTGAAGTTGCGAAGTGAACCAGTATGTTTGAACATGACTTGAAACCTCCAGTGAGAACTTCTGACTGTTAGGGATAAGTGCTCGCCGGCCAAGTTTTCTCGGTTAAAGTGATGGGAAAGTCTCTGACAGGCCGTAATCGTGAAAATATGAATTCATAACGCGAATTTCATGGGACGGAATGAACTTCCATGCGTACAGTCTCTCATGCGAATATTGGAGACCCTCATTCACGTTGATTTATCCGCACACAGTTTTTGATTTTTATCTCATTTAAGTCTTCCATCACCTCGTATAGCTATCTTTCTTTAGGTTTACCTTTTTTTCTCCTTCCTCCAATTCTACTCTCTGTTATCTTTTCAGGAATTCTTTCAGCATTCATTATTTTTATTTGACCAAACCATCTCAGTATGTTTCCTTTTGCGATGCCCGTTACATCAGGTTGGTCGAATTATTATTATAGATCTTTATTCATACACCTGCGCCATATCTCATCAATCTGCCTGAACACTTCTTCTCTACACTTTCATATCGTTATACCGATGAATCTCGCGATGAATAAGATCAATCTGCTGATATCAGGTAACTACAAAAACTCAAATATCTCACGAATGGCTCAATTTTTTGTATTTGAATAAAGGTACCGTTTTCATGTAATTTTCTTCGCTCCATCAAATGCTCCTGTTTTTTCACCGAAAATAATACAGGGAAAAAAGTTTCCTACAAAAAATCATGACTCACCCTCTGAAAACACCCTTCATAACAATATCAGAAATGTGGAAGTGTGACGAAAAAATGTATTTTGACAACATGCATTCATGCACCAAATTTCAATCGGGTGGCTTTCATCGTTCAGAAGTTATGCGGAGAAATTATTTCAATTTTATCACCTTTGGAAGGATATATCTCCCCCCTAATATGCATTTCGGGCCATGAGTTTGATCATCAAACTACACTTATTTTTCAATGGTCTATCACCCCCATAAAGCTCGGTACACATTTTTGACTCACCCTGTATATACAGTCATCCAAAACAACACGATCAACTCATGATTGCTCATTGTTAATTGATGAATATTACATGATAGTTTTCGTATCATTCTCAGAAGAAAGATATTGTGACAGTTCAAGAAACGATATGCTGATTGAAGACGGGGCATGGAAATCACAAATGAAGAATATTTCACAACAACAACTTTCTCTTCCACCCAAATCAACACAAAATTCATTGGAGATTCCTACGATATCGATATCAAATAGCAATCAAAAATTTAAACTCCATCTCTGAAAGCAATCCTTGCTTTGCTAATTGTACTTCAAGAATGAAGTAACCTATTTATAGTCTTCGAATCCAGAATGTAGCAGAGGACTGAATCCGTTCAAAGCATAAGTTTGTTGTTTTTCCATCTACGCACTACATCAATCGGCCTCGAAATCCATTTCCATATCATCAAATATTCAAACTTGGTTCCTCGTTCCTCCGTGGACGCCTTTCCAGGATCGTGAAGTGAATTGTATGAATAAGTTTTTCCAGAATGTATGTGCATATTCTGGCATATGTCTCGAGACATTTATATTTCATGCGAAATTCTAGTTTCGAACGACAGGTGTATGTCTTTTCCGTTAGCTGGATGATATGAAGAATATCAAGTTAGGAATATCGTCATCGTGGAGTACATGAATAGGATGGAAAGAAATATATATAGATCAGGCATTGGGAGAACTGTTGATTGATGAACGGCCGAAATACAAACATTGGGTGCGATGACAACAACTACAAAGGAACTACAGGATTTATCAGATTGTTACCGATTGCGTGGTTAGATTTCCCTTTATTTTGATGCAAAGATCCTTCTTCTTGTTATCATACGTACCCCTTAGACCTGGAAGATGATGTCCAGACAAGTATCCAGACATTTTCAAGTAGTTTCGTGTCGGTTTAAATATACTTTATCACTCATCTCTTCGTGTCCAATAGCTTTCCAATCAGGACTATCACAGTAGATGTAAAATTGGTAACATCACCTCTGATTATAATAGAATTAAATAAAATAATTGTTTCCGGCGCTTAGACTTGGGATTCATGCTTCACAATGGCTGTCAGAAAATGAGATAACAGAAAACATCCAAGTTCAAGTTGAAATGAAGGAAACAACATCAGACATTGTCGGAATTGGAGTACCACAAGGCGGTGTGTTGAAGCCTCTCCTATTCCTAATGGAAAAAACACTTGCCTAATACATTTTTTTGCAGATGGAACACTAATACATTGAACAAGTAGGAATAATACAAGTTGTACTGCTGTGAAAGTACTGAAAGTGAATATATCGAAAACAAAATAGAGTCTCATCTATAGAGCAGCGGATTATAATGCAATCATTGAGTCACAAATAGATGTTGTCAAGGTGGAATTGAATGGATTAAGTTCCAATTGGTTCAATATTCACCATGTGATGAACCGTTTTGTATGGATGATTTAGGTATACATACCACCGGCTCAAGAATGTTGATGAACAAACAACATCACATCAAATTATAACAAGAACAAGTACAAACCAACAACAGAATCAAGAAATATTAAGAACGAGCTGAATATCAAGCGACCTTTGTTTTTCTTGACCATATCAGGATTGTATATTTTCGTTCGATATACCATTCATATCGCGATCAAACATTTAATGAAACTTTCGATCGAACCTTTTATCGAGTGATAAACTGCTGATAAAACTCTACCAAATGACTCGTAAACGTCTGGAAGAATAGAAAAAAAGAAGTTAGGAGGAGGAACGAGAATAATTTTCCATTAGTTAACAACCAACAGTGACGTGCACACGATTATATCAGCAGAACTGATAACATCCGAATGGATCACTCATAATTTGAATCTATTTCGATATCTTGTATTTCTCGAAGGACTTGAACAATTTATATGCAATTTCCGGTACCAGATGTGATATTTTATCGACTACAAGAGCAGCTAGAATGTAAGGCACTGTGGGTTTATTGATCAACGATACGTAAATCGAAGAGTACATCACTGATATTGAAAAAAAAAATGATTGAAATTGCAGCTTGAAAAGATGTTGGTCAGTATTTTTTTTTATTTCATACTGCATCATAGAACATAGCTTTACGTACCTAATTTCAATCCGGAAAATAGACTTTTACAGGATAGGCGCACGTAATATTTCATTACGTGCTACTACTCAGTTATGCGTCAAAAGCATGAATACATTTATTAAAAATTCAACAGCAAAACAATACACAGAAATTACTTGTTGCTTATATTAATATTAACCGTTAAATTTTCGTTCCCATGAATATGGATACCATGCAGGAGCTCCATTGGATGAATTATTTATTAGGGAGTTGCTACTTGCTGATACATTCCCATTTTTTTGTTGTAGCACTTCAACAAAGATTAATATTTGATTTTTCACTGTTCATTTTTGTTTTTTAGCAGTATGAAATAAAATGTTATACGTCACACGTCCGGTAAACTTTTACAGTACTCGTTTCGAAATTCCGGACTCGGCTTGCGCCTCGTCCGTAAACATCTCACTCGTACTGTAAAAGTGTACTTACCGGACTAGTAACGTGAATATCTATTTTGTTAAGTAGGTATACGGCATTTGTGTGCTATCAATACATTGAAAAGGTGGAGTACATCAACTATTCGAAAGTAACCTTACAGACAGTGACAACTAATCGAGCCCAATGCCATAATGAGCGTGCATGAAACTGTAACTAGTGGTGTTCCACAAGATACCGTATTAGGGCTGGTCCTTTCCATTATATATTTGAATAGCCTACTTTCGTGGAACTCAGACGGTACCATTGTTTCCTTCGCAGTGGAAGCTCACAGCTTTCATTCATTCAGGAAGTTCATGAGAGGATTTGAGATGAACAGTTGAAAACGATTTGAAAACAATGATTTATTGAGTTGTGGAAACCATTCCTAGTCATAAGGCCCAGGCAGGTATAATTGAGGAGAAAACCTAACTCTGTCGACCATGCGAGCACATTTATTAATAATGTTAGTACCGAAACTCGATGGATAATGGATGATTTTTCAGTTTGAAGACATAGAAAAGTGCTATATATTGACAGTTTCTCATTATTTACCTGGATTGAATATTTGTGATTGCTCAACTGAGCTGTGGAAGAAACAATATGGGTATCTAGCTACCTACCGTCGAGCAGCGATGGAAGCGTATCGTTAGAGAAGAGCCGAAAAGTAACATGAAGTGACAACAATCCCGGTCAAATTGAAACGCCTGCCGACTCGGAATGAAACCAATGAAAGCTTGCGAAAACAAGACATTCCTGGAAATTGTATCGGGACAGGAGCATCGAGCGTTTTGATGACACGCGACCCAGGTATCCCGCAGGAAAATCGATTCCTCGTCCAGAGACGGCTGATATATTATGCGGAAGGATAACTCGCAAAAGTTTCCGTTTCCTTTGACGGAATTAGGGCGACGCAAGGGCAAATGCGAGGCGCTGCACGGAAGGCACAGTCGTGCTTGATTCGAAAGGAAAAAGCCGAGTAAGACACTTTTCTTCCGATGAACTCTTATTGAACCCTGCCTCGTACGGTGCTACAGAAGTGGTTCAGAGCCTACTGTGGATGAGGTCCCGGTATTTTTAATTCTTAGTAGCGACTCGAGGTAGATGTGGATGGATATTGATTTCACTACAGAAAAAAAGAGTTTGTGAATCTTTTACTATGGTGAGTGATCAAAACTCGAATCCATGTCAGATCGATCTATTCTTGTGTGGAAATTGGTAATGAGATTGTCATCTTGATGCACTTTGATGACTGTGTAAAGCAATATCTAGCAGTGGAGGAATTCCGATGCAATTCCGGAGGAATATTTTGTCAATGAATTCCGAGAGATTTTTATGAATACCAATCACGATAACACGTGAATTCGTGCTGATCTGCTCCATCTGATACTTCTTCCTTCGATGGCCTAGGGTACGGAAGCGTCCAATGAGGACAGTGAGCTGGGTGCAATTATGATAAACTCATTGATACATTTTGAAAAATAGAGAATAGAGAAATTATTTCAATATATCTGTAGTAAGAACAGATTTTGTGATCTATCCCAAAATGCCACTGCTCTTGAAATTAAACCTTTTGACACCTCGTTTTTGTAAAATTTGGAAATACGAATATATTCAATAAGAATAAAACCTCTACTCATCTTGGTGGACGTTTCGGGAACGAATCTGCTCCCGTTCTCAACACAATTAAAATATTTTTCTCTCCACAAAATTTTTTCTCAATATGTTGTTGGTTTCACTTACTTTCCAGCGTCAAAACCAACAACATCATTGATTCATGATTGTGAATCCATTGACTTCTCTTTATTATATTTCGAAACGAACGTTTCGAAATGTTCATGAGCTATATAAATGCTTCCAGAACTCAAATTCGAAGAAGAGTTATCCCAAAATATGGACGAGTTTAGCAAAAAATGATTATTGCAATCCATGATTTTCATAACAGCAGGACACGAACAGATCTAATGTCGTCAATAGCCGCGCCGCGAAAATTCCTCATTTATCACGACATACGTCTCAACTATAAATGTATGTCATACTCAGTTTCTGACAGAGATGGAAATACTCTTCCATGGACAAAACTGGCTAGAAGCGTCGTTAGAATGTACATGAGGAGAAGAAAATTCACTTAACCTCCGACTTGCCAACTATCTAGGCAGGATGAGTACGTCACCAGTTTGAATGGGTTTTTCAGGTAGTGCTGTGATTTGAATTTGAAAATAAAGCATGTGAGATGATTTCCAGAATGATGCTGCTACATGATTTTTCCATATGAAAACATCATTATGAAGGTTCCAGTTGGATAGGTGGGTAAACTCCAATAGGTTTTTATTTCATCGGGTTGATTCAGGTTGTTCAATGAGAAATTGTTGCCTAGCAATTAGAGAGAAACTGACAACTATCAAAAACGCGACAACAAAGATTGAGCGTTTTTAGAATGAGAGTTTCGAGAGTCGAATTGCTGAAGGAAACAGTTCAGAATATGGACAACACAAATTCACCTAATATCAATACAATCATCGAGTGTAATTTGATGATTGCGTTGCATCTGCATTAGTAGGCACACAGGTATCAACAATTTGACTAATTTCGGCGTTCGTATAGTTTATAAATTCGATAAGTTGTTGACAAACATGTCAAACTACTTGTCGTGGTAACCAAAACCGCAATAATTGATGAACGAATGAATAAGTGGAAAAAAAGTGGAAAAAAAGTTGCAGGTCACTTTTGCCGCTGTCAAACTGACAATTGCACTGTAGCATAGTCGAATTGTCACTCAAAAATATGTCGACTGTTCAGAAAATCACGAGTGAATTTCACTTGGGTAGCCCGGTGTTGAAAAATCACAAAAAAACACGATCGAGTGTGGACCTGGATCGACTTCAATAAGTGTTGAATTCATCTCGATTTTTTTGTTCACCCTGTACTGACCTTTGACCTGCTCGCGAGCCGTGTCGGCCTTGAAGACGGCGCACTCTCGACGCGCGCCGACCACAAAGAACACCCGCACCAAGGGCGCGCCAGTGGCAGCCATGGGCGGCGCGCGGCTCCTCCACCGCCGCCTGCTCCACAGCTTGCTCGATGTCGCCGAGGGTTCATCGCGCGCGCGCGGCCGGCGCCGGACGGCGGGCGGCCGGCGCCGGGCAACGGGCGGCCGGGGACGGAGCAGAGGCGGCGCCGGCGGGGAGTGGAGCGTAGAGCGGTACCATGGTACTCCTGGAAGGATACAGTTTTCGTTGTAGTTCTTCGAGAACACATTTTCCAATTGTATAGTTCAAAAAGAGTCAGTTGTGTTTCCGAATTGTTATTCGTATTTCGAAAATCTTAAATTACATTTCAAGATAGTCATTCGTAAATTATTTATATATTCCATATCGTTTTTGGTTTCAGCTTCCAAAGAATACTGAACTCATATCATAAAGTTCAGAGCTTTCCGTCTCATCATAACGATGATGTCATCACGTAAATTTTAGTTTCATTCATTGACTCGAAGTTTTGGGTATTCAACAAGATATGGCAAACAATTTTGCGTCGCCAACCCTATACGAGTCCGCAGTATAATGGAATAAAATTCTTCAATCATCTCCCACTATACATAAAAACCATAAATGACCAAAATCTTTTTAAAACAGCTCTCAAGAACTTCCTAATTGAGAAGTGTGTATATACAATTTCTAATGATTTTATGTGCTGAGTCAATGTTTTGCATACTGCACTATTGGATTTTGATTTTATCTTCATGTATTTTTGTAGAACCAATTATCGATGTAATAGCTGCTCATACCTTGTTTCCAAAGAACCGGGTATACTCATAGTTATGAAATATAATAAAACTTATTCATATCCTACTCATTTATTCCATTTCACCATTGATGAATTAACACGAATTGATTCGACTGAAATGTCGAATCATTCATATCACAAGTGTATTTCATCTGAAATAGACAAGGTCTTCTTTGAATAAATATTTGATTGATTATTTCATCAATGCACTCAGAACTTCAGTTATGGAGGGGAATTTTTATATGATATACACTATCGATTCAATCAGAAAGTTATGTAGAAACCCTCCACTTTGATTCAAGAGTGCGAAAATTGGAAGCAAAAATCCGTCGGCTGATAACGATACAAGATACAAACTCCGAACCGAGCGGAGAGCTCTTTAATAAACTCCGGATAAATAGCTGCGAAAAGCTCGTCTTCAGCCATAATTATGAACGGATTTTTGACAGGTTTATCCAGCTTGAAGAAATTCATGAGTACACTCTGGGAAAAATCACGGTCGTCGAGGTTCACCAGTAGCAGAAAATGTGATAGTAATACTGATACAGATACTGATACAGATACTGATACAGATACTGATACAGATACTGATACAGATACTGATACAGATACTGATACAGATACTGATACAGATACTGATACAGATACTGATACAGATACTGATACAGATACTGATACAGATACTGATACAGATACTGATACAGATACTGATACAGATACTGATACAGATACTGATACAGATACTGATACAGATACTGATACAGATACTGATACAGATACTGATACAGATACTGATACAGATACTGATACAGATACTGATACAGATACTGATACAGATACTGATACAGATACTGATACAGATACTGATACAGATACTGATACAGATACTGATACAGATACTGATACAGATACTGATACAGATACTGATACAGATACTGATACAGATACTGATACAGATACTGATACAGATACTGATACAGATACTGATACAGATACTGATACAGATACTGATACAGATACTGATACAGATACTGATACAGATACTGATACAGATACTGATACAGATACTGATACAGATACTGATACAGATACTGATACAGATACTGATACAGATACTGTAGAGATACTGATACAGATACTGATACAGATACTGATACAGATACTGTAGAGATACTGATACAGATACTGATACAGATACTGATACAGATACAGATACTGATACTGATACTGATACTGATACTGATACTGATACAGATACAGATATTGATACAGATACTGGTACCAATACAGATACTGATACAGATACTGATACAGATACAGATACTGATACAGAAACTGATACTGATACTGATACTGATACTGATACTGATACTGATACTGATACTAATTCAGATAGTGATACTGAATACTCTGTGTAATCTTCAAAATAGATCTGTAGCATTGCTAGCTTCATTATACTACTGCCCGATATTTTCGCAAACCCATTAGTAGCAGAGCAACGGTCCCTCATTCGCAATCGAGTCTAATCCGATGGATTAATCCGACGCGGTCCGTATTACAAACTGTTGAATAAATCACACCGTCGGAGTGAATAAAGCACCATGCGGTGCTCCGCTCAGATGATCAATTCTGGACGTACGAGAGCGAATACATTGACGTTGCAGGCGGTGCTCTCATGAATGCATTATTGATGCACGGACGCCCTATGCGACAATAAAGACATCTCCTTTCTTTCCGTCGTTCAATAATGGAGTATAGACGAGTTCGGAGGAGCACCAGTCGATAAAGTTTTATGAGCTTCTCGATCATCATCCAGACATCGTGTTATCGGATTCTTATGGGTGTCTCGGAACCAGTGCTTTCGGAAGCAATGGAATTGTCATCACACGCACCTGATTCTTTCAACATGTCGACGTGATCTCGATTGGAGTATCAGCAGGAGAGTATCTGAAGTTTTAGTTCGAGAACTATGTGAACAATTATTTCACATGATACATAAGGGAAATTTAATGGAATTGATGCGACGAAATGATCATACCACCTGGAGAATAACAGATGGAAAGTTACTTATCTCGGTTCCAAAATTGACCTTAACTACAGATTCCCTGATCTATGAAGGCTGTTTCATTCAGAAAATAAAAAATCTTCAATACATTCAGGGAACTTGATGAGCAAGTCGTTCACAAATACCTCGTAGAGTGCCTCAGGGATCTGCCTTTGGACCAGATCTGTTCTTGTTCCGTATCAACGACTTTACTAGTACTGATATGAATATTCCTTCATCATTATTGATTCACATTATCACATCATTAACACAAATGATTTATATGATCTGGAAAACATGTTTCGTCAAGTTAGTCAAGTCGAGAGCTGGTGTGACTCTCATTGGAAGCAAAACATCATCGAAATATGAGATGAACTCATTATGATTACAGTTTGTAGGTGATGAGAAGCTGCTGAGGTGAAGTGAGTCTGTAAGGAACAGGAATTCAAGGTTTCCTTGAGCAGTTCTTGCAATGAATCTCGCTGAGAGCTGAGAGAGAGCTGTTGGTGTTGATACCGAACATGTAAAGTGACCACTCCTCAGGAACATCATGGGACTTGACATGAAGGTAAGATTTTCATGGATAATATATGCAGCAGGACAATTCGTCTAATGCAGGAAACTTTGCTGAATCTGATTGACATTGAAGAGAAACACTCATCACAAGACATGAATTGATCTTCAGTCTCGCTATCATCAAGTATTCCCATACTGATCGTACAAAAAACTCTCCTCTTTATTCCCGCTACTATGTCCATTCCATATCGAGCAGAAACTCCCAGCTCCTCCAAGGAAGTGATCAATTGCTGTCTCCATTCGAATTCATATTCCAGGAAAAAGACCACGAAAACATTGATACAACCGGGACAGAAATATGGGTAACGACCGTGAAAAAGTTCTTTGAAAGCTGTTCCGAATAAAGTTTGTTGAAGTTCTCTGCGGTAGTTTCGTAACTCCGCGGGAATGCCCACCAATGAACAGAAAGAGTTGTTCATCAACATTATTTCTCGAAGGAATACTCCTCGTTAATCCTCATCAATCACAGCGAGTTCACACGAAGTTGAATGGTGGAAATTTTATAATTTCATTTTGTAAACTGATAAATCTCGCAGGTTGATTTCATCATCATGGAAAGTTTCTCTACAGCATCTGGTCGCTCAGAAACTCATTCATTTATACATTGATTTATTCATCGTACAAACATGCATATGAGGCCTCATTCTTCGCCGCATCAAATATAATTGAAGCTTCTGGTATTTGAAACCATTCACGCAAGTTTCTCATGCAGGATTGTTTCTCCTCTATGATCAGTTGCAGTAGACCATACTTGTCATGGCCTAGGTAGGATGTTTTTCACCTGCAAGCAATTCCAGATCTTCATTCATTCTTCTCGATACCTCCGTATTGGTATTCTAAGTACAGGTACTGGTATCCATGGTATTCTTAGTACTAAACTACTATATAGCCACATTTCGAAAGCCTCTGATTTGGTAATTGTTGTTAGTTTTAGTGTCCACCCTTCCAACGTAGAGAGCACGTAACATTTCAAGGCTCTCCATCGGGTACCAATGCTTAGGTTGCGGTTACTCAAGAGCTTTCACATTCTTATGAATGTTGATATTGTTATTCCAATTCTGATCTTGATCCCTGAATCATTTATTATATATCCTAAATATTTGTAGCGGTGTACTATTATTATTAGGCATGTTACTCACAATTCGACACATTTGAATTCCGATTCAAGTTGTATTGGAAAGTCGTAACATGATTTTGAAAAGGGTCCTTGCTGTAGTGTTATATTTGCAAGCGTATTGAATCTGATTTTTTCTTCGAGAGGAGTTCAGCGGAATGGACTTCCTGATTCGATATTTTGTATGGAAACATCAATATATCAAGGATCGTCCTATTATCCAGAGAAATACCTTTGAACTCATCTCGCAATTGGAAGGTGCTAACTACATATTGAAATCGGGCTATATACGATATTTTTCAAAATGTACGTACCTCAGAAATTCTTTCTGAAGTTCTTCTATGACAGAAAGTGTAGTTTGAGGATCCCCTATAACCAATTTTCCGATCCCAATTCAACTTTCGATCTGACTAGAGTATGAAATAGATTCTTTATCGCTTCTATATAGTATATGAAAGCATTGAAATGAATCGAAGCATCGAGATAAGCCTCTTTGTAATGAGTTCTAGGATTTATGGTATCGGAAAGTGATGGTGAACTTGATTGGATATTCATCCCGATGATCGAAGGAATGGAAGATGGAGAACTAGTAGTTGGGGTGAGACAGGTAGAATGTCAGACATTTGGTATGGTATCATTTTGGCTGATCGTTGGTGATGATCGATGATAAAATAGTAGAGTATACGAATTTCATAACGGCGGATTCACATGCAAGCATTTCGCATATTCGTGTATCTCACATTTCTTCCTGGGTGATTGTAGCATATTCATATTATCGTGCCATGTCACAAAGAATTGGCAACAAGGATTTGATCATGTGGTTTTATTGTCGAACTCATTGTGACTGATGTGAATTTTTTCTTCTCCAGAACGATTTCTCAACACTGTCTCAATAGAATTTGTAACAGCCTGTTTGTTGTTTAAATTGATGGTATTCAAGATAAGGAAACTACAAGAGAACCAGATTTGGTTGAATGGGAGAAAAGCTACATAATTGAAGGGCCAATAAAATGACCTCCAATAATATTGTATATGATTTCGGGTTTTTGAGTTATTTAAAAAAAAAACGATTTTCCGGATTTTCAATTTCATTTTTTTTCTGGCCTTGGTAATGAAGGACAAAACTAAAGAACCGTGTTCATGGCAACTTTTGATGCTCACTGATTTGACATTATCGATTTTCCAATCACACTGTATATCTCTTCATCCAACAATATGTTCATGAAATCTGATCCACCCAGTACTGTATCATCAGGGATGTGGAATGTTCCAAGATTAAATGATCGATAACGCATTACGCCCATTCTACAGCGAATTCTAATTTGCTTTGCATTTGTTGAAATGGAAACCATGATATATATATATATATCTTTATGAGCTCTATAAGTCGCGAGGGAAATTTAGAAGATTGGTAACGAGGTTTATGGCATTCAAATTCGCCATTTCCTGTTCACGATACCCATATACCAGAAAAACGCTCCGAAATTTTGTTACTGCAAGCATCATGAAAATAATCTGAATATAAAAATCTCAAATGAAATTGAGTGACTATAACGCGTGACAATCGATATCTCAAGTGAGTGGATGAAGATCGACAGAAATTTCGGAGTCTCTCGTCATGAGTCATGAGTCATGACTCATGAGTGCTTAGTGTCCGAAATAAAAGGTGATGATTCTATTCATTTGATTTTCATACAGTGGATTCCGGACAGTAGAAGCGTACCATAGGTGACTATGTACAATTGAGTTATGAAGGGTTTCCACTGTTTCTCAACTTCAACTCTATGTGAATATCAAAATTCAGTTCAGAATCAAGAATTCCATCTAGGTCTTCGATTGCGTTGACGTTATCAATTGAGTTTCGACTCATTTAGTACACAATATTCGTAAAAATCATTCAGTTTTGTTTGTGAGTGATTCACGATCTTCCAAACTTTCCAAATATTTCGATAAACTGGATATCGGTATTTCCAAAGCAGTCGAAGATTTATATGCATATGATGAACAATAGAGGATCCTTGATATTTAGATATGATGATCGAGAATGATCAATATAACGACATAGGTACTGATAACAATTTCCAATGTAAGGGGTGAGTAACTTCAAAAGTTTTCCACGTGCACAAAACTATCTTCGAAACGACTATATAGAGTATATTTCCTGAATGAAAGGTAATGAAATAGTAAGTGTTGAAAAAAATGTATACCATTGATGAATGTAGACACAGGTTCATTGTTTATTTCTCATTCCAACTATATCATACGCTACGATGACGATGATCAATTGGTATCAGATACGAGGACAAGAATCGATAATTTCACCAACGTTTTCCTCATTAACATATTCCAAAACGACGTGCATTTTAGTGCCACAAGCAGGTGTGAGTCGCATGTGCCCTGATAGCTAATGCACAATTACTGCATACTTAGTAGGCTAGCCAGGGCATACCAATTAGCTCAGGACGAACAATGGAGTAGCGAACGAGTTGAGTTTGTTTTTCCACACCAACGATGCGATATTCTCGATTGGAATGAATTAACTTATGCTGATGAAATATTCAGGGAACGAAACGAGTTCGAGTGGAGATAAATGATAGATTGGAAGCAGTAGCTGAAAAATATCTATCTAAGGACGAAAACATGAATGAAAAATAGTTCACTTCTAGTTCTACTATAATAACTCTAATATTTGTCATCCTGGTATTGATGTAAATCTTTCCCAAAGCCAACGGAGGCTTACAATGAGAATACTTTTTTTTGTTGCAGACTTGTTCAATCTTTAAAATTTGGATTTTGTGAAAAGCAAAGACAAGAATTTGGAAGGACATTTGCATCCATTACTGAGCATGTTTGAAAATTCACTAAAAATTCACTAAAAATTTCACTAAAAAATTACACTCTATGGCTAAAGAGGCACGCGTATCTGAAAACTCCAAATCTACATCGAAAGACATTCATAGGAAGTCATAGGACACAGTGACCTCAGGACAGATCCTTGGGGGGCACCGAGTTGAATGTACGTTGATACCATCTTATATTTGTCGAATCATTGATATACTTCCTTCAATTTTCCTTCAATCGCTAGCTTCGAAGCTACAGCGTGTGACATTTTGTGAGAGCTCAGAAGACTGCATGTACCAATGGAAGCAAAGCATAAACGACGCAAAAGTTGATTTGTTGATGGCTTCTGGATTCTGTTTCATCAATCGATTCAACAGAATTATTGGAATGGAATTGTTCTGATCGGAAGGTACTATAAACGGTCATCGTCCTCACCCTTGGCATCAGCGAAACACTCTGTATTCCCAGACTATGACGGCTCCCCTTTGGGAGGAAAATATTAGTTGATTCAGCAAACACGTTGAGTTGATGAGAGGGATAGAGTATATGCTGTGAGGCAAAGTGCAGAATAATGTTCATGATTCATGGATTGAAAGCGAGCATGGAGCGTCAAAATTACGAAAAGTACTCGGAAATGATGGAATAATCACCTTACTTTTAACGAGTTGATGCACGTACAGCTATAGAGTTCGATTATACTGTCATGTCATGGTACAATTGTCGAAAAAAGGTACCTACCAGCTTGTTTTTTCAATAGATAGATAGATAGATAATTCAATCCATAAAATGAGCTTAAGAACGAAGCTATTGGACAAGTCAGATAAAACTAATTAAAGTTATATAACGTACAATACACTGATCAGGTACATAAAATCATTACATATATGCGAAAATGAGTTCAATAGAATAAATAATACAGTAATATATATAAGAAAATCCACAATCACACACTTCTAGAATCATTCAGGTATCATAGAATTCAGGTATCGTATATGGCCTTATTTCTAGAAGTAACTTACATGACATTTTCTTGAGGCAATGCCTTGTGTTGATATTTTTAATGGCATTGAGAAGAATGTTATATAATCTCAGTCCCAGAATCTTATATGATTTCATACAAAGTGTGAGGTGAGTATTATGAATATGGAAATCGTTTCTTCTTCTCGTATTATGTTCGTGAAGGGATTGATTCATTGTGGAAGAATTTCGATTTCTGTGAATATAAACTAAGAGTTCAAGAATTAAAAGTCCAACAACTGGTAAAATTTCTAGTCTCTTGAGAAGGCTACGACATGAGAATGTAGATGATTCTCCGTTTTTGTGAAATGAATACATCCTGTACTGCTGTAGAATTCCCCCATAACAGTATTCCATAAAATATTCTAGACTGTATCTGACCGAAGTAATATTGTTTCAGTCCATGGTTGTCCAAAACAGAGAACCCTGATTTGGTAACATTTTGAGTTGCGTGATTTGCTTAGCTCACTGCAGTGAGTACTGAAGGATATGTTGTTGTTTATGTTTATACCTGAAAACATTGTACTTTTGAGAGTCTCTACTTTGGTATCATTGACACTAACACTTAGATTTGTAGTTTTTGAGGAATTAAAAAATAAACTGAGTTTTAAATTCTGTTCGACTTTCCACTTCTTCATTCTTCATAACATTCATCTCAATTCCAAACACAATAATTCAAATCTCACAGTCGAACTTGAGATACAATGAACAATGAGGATAATATGCTAGTTAATGTGAGTCTGAGTAGAGATCTGTAGCTTTTTAGTACCTCATCTGTAACACATACATGCTACGGCTGGAAGATGGCACCAGAAACCATCGGTTGCTGTTAGTTTCTAAGAAACCTACCTCAGATCCTTCACCATTGGATGGCGCTGAATATAAAACATCTCATGTTCTACCCACTATTGCTCTCACAAGCTGTACTTACTGTCATGAAGTGTTTTCAATTTGTGATTTGTGATTACCACTACTGTGTACACTGTTTCAACGTTTCAATACCTTCGAGGAGAGAAACTTTGTATTTCGTGCAAGAATTTTATTTCTAAAAATCGTAGCAAGGTGCTTTCCGACTGTTGAGTCAGCTTCAGTATACAAGAAATCACACAAGATCCAACACGAGATGACATTGACCGAAACTGAAGAAAGTGGATCAGTTGATTCCACCCCTGGTTCGATTGAAAAATCAACTCAATGAGGCGTGGACAGGAATTGAAACATTATTGAGTGGAATTTCACTGATTTCTTCTTCTAGTAGTTGTTACAGATACCTCACGCAGCATACTCATCAGAGAAATCAAGGTCCATTGAGAAATCTGATATGATATTCGATTGGCTACTTATCAATCTACATAAAATCTGGATACGCTCGATCAAGCAAGAATTTCCCTCATCGATCATATCAAGAAGGAAAACTATACAACCCGCTGTCGAATGTGATGAATGGATGTATTTTATCAATCCTGTTCTCATCTCCGAGCGATAAGAGAATAGTTGAAAGAGAGCGAATGCGTTAACATTGTTCATGCATTATGAATGACCTACCTTCATTATTTCATACAATGTGTCAATTACTGAATGGAAACGTCTATTCACAAGAGTATGCTCATACATATATGTAGGTATAACATTCGGTGTTGTCTTTCCTAAGATCAGTTGAAGTGGCCATATCTTTGTTCATCCTAGAAGAATGCTTGGGAAAGCCTTCAACTCGTCATGTAACAAACAATAGCTGATGAGTTCAGGTCATTCAGATATACTTGATAGATTTAGAGAAAATTGTCGGAATGATACAATAGTGTATCGATACTACGATGTACCGAAAAATTGACTCGAAGTGGAATTGAAAGTATGTTTCGACTCTGGTCGATTTTGATACTATGCAAGCACTGAAAATCGATTATACAAACAAGAATGAGTCTTATTGCATTGCCACTGAGTTGGGAACGTGATGTTCATTTTTTTGATTGGAGAAATAGGAACTAGAACGACAATTTTTCTCCTTTCGGTAATTCAAAAACTGAGAATGATACATCAAATCAACGACCGACCTCGTATCTCCTATAATATCCGGAATTCCCATGGTGGAGCTCGAAAAATGGGCCTCGTGTATTTTGTTCATCTTTCGAGGATACGACAGAAAAACCTTTAACGTTCGTGAAACATCTCGTATCGGTCTTTTTCTCAAAAGTTTCGAGGTTGTGAATACTCTATTATACTTCGGAAATAACGAGAGCGAAAATACGATCACAAATGCGCAAATTCAGTTCGTTAAAAATCATCTGAAATTGAATAACGTTATCCAAGGTCTGCTGCCATATTCTACATCCAGGTGCCATTATAGCCTGCTATTCTTTATACTTCATAGCATGGGAATGAAACTCTAAGAGATGATTATAAACATAAAAGTTTCCACATCATTTCCTGCAACCGATATCTGGAATATCAGAAGGTACAAAGATATACAGGGTTGGGATGAAGTATGGAACCAAGTGAATATCTTTTGAACGAAAAGAACGATATTTAGGAAAATTTCCAGGTGAGTGCAACGGAACAAAATACGTCTGATTTAAATTTTCTGGAGTGTAGAAAAAATTGTGAAAACGAGGAATATAGCACTTTGAGCGTCTTGCATTAGAGCAAAAAACTATTCAGATGAACTAATCAATGTTGTTTGCAGGCGTAGTAATAAATGAACGTACAATTTACAAATTGTACAATTCAAAATGGTTCAATTGAGTGAAAAAGAGCGTATCGAAATTTCAATGATGATCGGTTATGGTGATTGTAGAATTTATTTCCGTCGATTAGAATTTGACACTTGAAGAACAAAAGAGTACTCGTTCATTATGGTTCCATACTTTATGCCAACCAGTTCCATCCAACAGATACCGACTGCATTTCATTTGCAAAACATCGAGTTCATCGATGAATGTTCTGAATATCAAATCCATTTTCTACAGCAATGCAACACAAGCAGTAGCTCGAAAAGTTCCGAATAGCATGAGCTCTAATTCCACGTCAGGAAGAGAGAATTTAATTTTCGCCGAACAATTTACATAATCATGTTTCAATGGAGCCTTGTTGAAATCCAAGCTATAAAATTGCGAGCAGCTGAAGCTTGAGGAATGGCAGGGAGCATTGTTATTTCCACAATTTTGTACCAGGACTACTTCCAGTCCGTTGTTTCAGGAAGTTCTGAGTTCATGCCTTCAGGAGAATATGAATGATAAGATCACGAAGAGATCACAACAAGAAATAGTCTATGAAATCCTGTAGACGCATTTCGTCGCCATCAAATTCTTTCTTGAAATTGTGTGGAATCAGTAAATGTTAGATTCGATCTATGTTTAGAGAATTGGACCAGGATTCACATGAGTGTACATAGTTTCCACGATGAATATTTGTAGATATGTTCTACCTCTGAAATATTTCAGACAATTGCCGCTTCTATTTCAAATGGAACTCTGTATATCATATCATTTTTGTTATCTCTGTCAATTTCTTTTCTTCTTCTTCTTTCTGATATTTTGACCTATAAAAATTGCTGATATTTTCAGATTCTCAGTTCCAACCGAATGAAATTCAGCATGGAATGAGTTGAGTTAGGCTTCCTGCTTCGTAGCCAAATTTCATTCATTCTATACAGGGTGGTGAGAAAATACAGGCATTCGATTTGCATTCCACAAGATGACAGATCTATCTCACAATTGCTTTTCTGAACAATCACAGGGCGGTTTATTTTGTCCTGCAAAGTAAACTGAAAATCCTGCAATTGACGCATACGTTCCAAATCGATCCGATATATGAGGAGCTATACTTGTTCAAAATCGAATGAAATTTTCAGTTCATTTTTGACCACACACCTCGATGACATTCCAGGATGACAAGAACCATCAAACATAGACCAGAATTCCAGATATTGCACTCCAAGCACTTTGGACATGAATGAAACCCCAATCACAACACCTCATAATCATGAGTTGTTCAATCAATGTTGAACGAGTCTAGTACTCTCTATAGCTATCGAAACTAACACAATGCCTGCTAGAATCAACTCACAATACCACAATAACGAGGGGTACTATAGCCCTTAATTGATTTCGACAATGAAAATCATCCTTTCATACAACATATAATTGAACTGGATCGAGACATTCCGGTTCAATGTTTACCTCGATTAGGTTTTCGAAACCCTCATTCCGTCCATGGAAATTACCGGAATTGTCACTATGATACTCAGTAGCGGCTCGCGATCCTATGAATAGAGGAGATAGAAACGTAGATTTGTAGACTTGTGTGTCAGACAACAACATTTACATCAATACAATGATCAGAATACGCAAATACCGTGGAGCACTTGCACGAACGAGTGAGAAAATGAATGCTGATGGTTAGCTGATGGGAGCCATAGGCGCTGCTATTCATATTTCAGTCGAGGCATATTTTATAGCTGATAGACACTGTGTCAGAGGCTAGTTTCCATTGGAAACTTTACCAAGTCGCATTTTTGGATTAAATTTTGAACAACTTCAGATAGCAGCATTGTTGCCAGAATCATCAAATTCTCTGTATCCTTAACAAAAATCTACTTGATATCAGGACATGAAACCGATAAAACGAATGAAACGAATGTCTATTTTACAACTTTACAGCGAATTGCACAAAAAACGGCCAGTGCTCACCTCTGAATCATACGACTGAAATTTCTTGGGTAGCGATTGAACTGAAAATGTGGCGATTATAATTTCGATTCCGCCATATTTTGAAATCATCCTGTGAACTAAATCCAAAGGAATCCAACAAAGGGTTTCCGAAATGTTGACTTGGCTTCACACTTCTGCCCATCACTATATAGTTATTCGTTCCATGGAAATTTGTGAGGAGGCTCAGCCCCCGTAGCCTTCTCTGAGGAGCGCCACTGATGAAAATACGCCATGGCAATGACTATGTCATCGTGTCCAATCAGACAGCCGAGTTTAATTGGGGAACAAACAAAGATATGATGAATACCATTCGGATGTTTGAGTATCTGGGGATCATTGGTGAATGTTAAATAAATTGACTATGAAACAATGCGCTCTCTCCAATAAGCTGTCGAGAGATGATTTTCCGACAATTAGGAGGACTGCTAACGATGAGTGCGAAGAAGGAGTTTTTCTATTTCTGAGATAATTCACGAAGAGAATGGGCAATGAAAAATACGGATAGAGGCATTAAATCCGCTCTGGGTTAATAGCCTCCTCTACATTACGGAAACTATCTACGACTAGGATGTTTCTTCAGGATGGAATTATATCGACTGTGAGTTTATAAGTTTCAATGTGGCCAGTCTAATTTATTTATGAGGTGGAACTTCTGAGATATCGCCTCGAATTCTGAAGAAAATCAAGAAATACTGCTGTGAAAATACCATGAATTCAAAAATCGAATTAGGCTCAGTTGAATTGAATCATATCTGAATCAATGAACACAAGTGGTGATAACTTCCATTCTTCAACACCAGCGTTATCAGAAAACTATATCAAATTGAATCAAATGGAATGTTCACAATTCTTGCAGATGATACATCTATCCTGTTTCATGACCTCAAACTGCAATGATACAATACCTGGAGACATTGCCATTCTGCTCTCATATTGAAGGCTTGATTTCCATCAGGGAAAAGCTGAAGAAGAAATAGGCATGGCAGCACTTGGAGGAGACAGCGATAGCATCAAACCCATGCTTGCTTCGAAGATAACGATATAAAATTCGACAATCGACCCTAAACCGACCTGGCGTCTAATATGAGCCACATCTTTCAATGAAAAAAAGTTCCTCTTCGAATGGGTTTCGAACCCTAAGCTACGACTTGAGAAGCACGCTTGCTAATCATCAGTCATCATATCATCAGTTATCACTGCGTTCATTTATATCACTATGAGAAGATAATTCAGTTGAACAAAAGTTCTGTGGATCGATAACGTAGAGCCTATAACAAAATGTCAACAAATCGCACACCATACAGAGAATCAGCGAAAACACTAGACGTTTCTGCTTGATTCCGTCTCAGAAATGAATTTGAAAATTTTCATTTGGTTGGACATATCCTATTGCATTTTTGAGTTCTCTTCTTTTTTTTTTTGATCAGGAAGAGCAGTTTACTAAGGGCGACCTTGCATAATATCCACATGGGAAATACAGAATAATATAATACAGAATAATAATACAGAATTATAACTAGGATGTACATTACAGTGATATTAACTTGCACCTAGACCATGGGTCTGTATATGAAATGATAAAGTGAAAGTGTCTGAGAGTTTTCGATTTTCTGAGAGAAATTATATTCTAATGTACTAAAAATGTTTTATAGTTTTCAGCAAATTACATTTGGTAGGAAAAATATATACACACATATACATACATACACACCCATATACAGTATGTGTATTTACAATAGCCTCATGTAAGTCGAGTAGTTTTCATAAATGTGACGTTTTGACTGTTGTGAGAACCTTTTCA
Organism: Gastrophysa polygoni; assembly: GCA_963576655.1. Classification (NCBI taxonomy): domain Eukaryota; kingdom Metazoa; phylum Arthropoda; class Insecta; order Coleoptera; family Chrysomelidae; genus Gastrophysa; species Gastrophysa polygoni. The sequence goes on along the minus strand of OY755082.1, from coordinate 2,039,590 downwards.
AAAGCCTGGTTTCTAGCGGTAATCTATTGTAAATTTTCGGAGCGAAACTACTTACAAATCTTCGATTAGCATCTTCACGATAGAAAGGTACAGATATGTTTTTGTCAGTGACTTGCCTTGTCTTGTACTTGTGTGAAATTGGATTCCGCATATTATGATTTCTATATATAAAAAGACAGGCACTATGAAATTATAACATTCTGACGTTGAAAATGTCCAGAGTATATAAATTATCGGTAGGGATAACGTGTTCCTTTGAAATATAATTCTTAGTATGTAATTTTGTTTTACATTAAACTATAATGCCATACTTTAAAATACTTCGAGATACTGAACGAATACCAGAATAATTCCGTTTGTTGATTTCTCAAATTAATCAACACCGCACTCTCCACATTGCTCCTGCGGTGGTAATCTCACACCAAAGTGGTGTTGATTGCTGTTGAAATTTCCTACTGTGCAAGCAACGTGAGCTTCTGTGGAGACTGCCACCCTGTGTACGGGATACGTTTCGGGGTATAATTAAGAAGAGGCCTTCATTAGGTGAGATGTGTCTGCAGCCTCCGTTCCTCTCCACCGCCCCCCCCCCCCCATTCAATTTGCCCCGTCGGCTCCATCGAGACGATTCCATGAACAAAGGCACAACATGCCCTCGTGTATTCGTCGAATGGAGCTGGCCGACCTCATATTGATCAAGCCAACACGCATCACTCGAATCAGGCGAATATTGAAGGGTATTGTTAGCTCCTGTAACTACCCACCACTATCTAGTCACCTGTAGATTACGTTAGCTGAACTTCTGGGCTGCGTTCACTCACTCTGTCAGTATAGAGTATGGTCTCACGATCGTTTAGAAACTTGCTCAGAGTGAACTCGACTTGCTCTGCTTTTGAACAGAGTAACGATGTACTCTCGAATCAAATTCATTCATCACCGAAGTCAATACTAGAATGATAGAGTACACACATTGTATAAAACTCATTGGGCTAATCATACCTGAACCTAAGTACTAGACGAGGAACATACAGAGTATACAATACACAAGGATAGGGATACAAATAGTATGAAAAATGTAATATTATATAGTTTGAAATATTCAAAAGGAAGACACAATTTCATCACAGATTCTAGGTTTGATTCTGTAATTGAAATTCTTCTACCGTATAAGATGCCTCAAAGCAATTGGAATTTTTCAAATTGTAAGATGTAAGACCCATGAAATATGACAGCTTTGACCAATAGTCAATCTTGAGAAAGGTTGATGAAGATTTTCCCGTGTTCTGGTGTTATGTTCGTCAATAGAACTGTTTGTCAGCATATCAACTTCTTGTCGTTTAATATTCATTGTGATATGCATTATGTAGAAGAAGGGAACTGTGAGGATTTGCAGCTGGGAAAATATCTACTTACACGAGGTCCTATGATCTACTCCGGTCATAAATCTGATGATTCTCTTCTGCATTTTGAATATTTTTTTGGGATGTGTTTAATTGCCCCAAAATATCAAACCATATCCTGGTAGAGACTGACATTTATGACAAGTTATAATGCTGTTGTAAGGGTTATGTTGTGAATATTCCAATAATTATTATCCAGAGACATTTATGACAAGTTAGAATGCAGTTGTAAGGGTTATGTTGTGAATATTCCAATAATTATTATCCAGATCTGATTCAAATACGAATATCGTATATCCATACAAGCTCAGTATTGATGAATAGTAACACATTATCATCCATAATGGTTGTTCATCCATTGGAGATAACCTCAAAACGAATAACCTCGTGTCGTGACACTTGACATTCATTCAGGCAGGTTTATGAACGAGTACTTTGAGTAGCCATTATCGATATATTTCTGATGGGGTGATCAAACGTGATCGAAGTTGATGAACGCATCCCTGGAGGAGACCCGAAAACAGAAGTTTGGAAACAGTGTAACTAATGTAAAATTACGGTAATTACCGTACCAGAGATGCGGTTTAAGGAACGAACCCTATTTCCGTACGTGAAAATACGGTAATTATCGAAAACCCACGAAGACCATAAATCAGTGCCATAAGCATCGCAATATATAGAAACAAAATGTTTATTTTGTTTCTATGGTGACTGCTTCTATATCTACAATGTGGACCAATAGTGTGGGAAAATGAGATGTCAGCTTTGCTGTTTGAGATAGATGAACAAGAATTACAGAGGTGGTCCAGGCTCATGAGCAGCACAGTCATACATTATTTTGCGTTATACAGGGTGACTCAAAAACGCGTGGCGCATCGAAGTTTTACTTCTCCTTATCGACCACCCTAGCGGAGTCTAGCGGGACTGATTATAGAAATATGAGGTATGAAAAATCGAGACAAGAAGAATAGAATTTGAATTGAAGGGGTCTTTCGATCGAATATGATCCTGGAATCTATATGAAGGAGTTAGTTGAAATTACCTAGCTCTTTAGCATTAGAATTCAAGAACTGATTCAGTGGGAAATATTCCATTTCTAATGAGTGCGATAATATTTCTCAAGATACGTTACATAACAATTCTTTCACAATATTTGTTATCGAATTGGAGTTTGACACGCACCAGTTCCAGCATGCACTGAGAAGTGGAATCTCACGAGAATAATTTTCAGAACAACGAAAGGAGGTGTCGACAAACTGAGGGTCTGTCATTTTTTTCATCCTCTCAAAGGCATCATCTGCAAGTTTGGGAACTATAATCCTCTCCTTCCCAACTTTTCGGTGAGAACTTCGGATTCACATCGATATCGGCAAAGTAATTCGAAGCTACCTGCCAAATTTGGGCCGTCTCAACTGAATCAATTAACCCTACACACAAGAACTTCGGCAATTAGTTTATCATCACGTGAATTTGATTAAGGGATTCAAACAAACTTCAAACAGATCCAACAGATAGCATCGAGATAATCCATTTTCTAACCTGGTCGATTAGAAGCTGAGAATCAATTTGAAGATTCCCAACTATTCAATGACGAGCCAATTACATTGTGTATCAATCCGATTACATCGATACATTCAATACCACAGGATCTTCGCGGAATTTATGTACATTGATTCGATCCGGAGGCAAGTATTTTCCACCATCGATGATCATATGCCTGGAATTTTCTTCAGTCAACGTACGATTAGGTCCATGTACATTTTGCTCGACAAAATATAGAGAAGGCTTTATGAGGCTAGACGATATACAATCTATTATTTTTGAGGAATGTGCCCTAGAGCTAACACTAGTTCTTAGCAGCTGGTTCATCCTTTCATTTCAACTTGGTTTCTTCCGTTCTGTCTGGAATATAGCTAGAGTTCAATTTCAAATTAATATTCATGATATCGTTATGGTGGAGACGTGGTGCCACGAACTCCATTTTCATTCGCGTTTTAATTACCGTCATCACAATCATTACCTTATTATCGGCTCTGTCCATCTATCGAATTCTCACTCATGATGGTACGTCATAGAGGGAAGATGTGTATTGATATCAATTATTTTTCTCATGTTTTCTCTCGTTCTTCAGTGAATTCATATGACGTTCTACTTGATTCTTGCAGAACCTCAAAAATCATCATCATCTTTACAATTCTTCTCTGCTACAGAGACTGTGATAGTTGTATCATCGGTGAACAGTTGGGTTGCGAACTGGATGAATTTTCAGGGTCCAAAAGCTGATCCTTGAGGAACACCAGAAGGGGTCATGCACTCTTTTTGATAGTTGTTGCTCGTGCTTCTTCGGACAATGCGATTTGATTCAAAACATTCCAGAACTTCAGCCCTTATAGCTAGGCAGATAGCAAGCTAGAAGATAGCTAGAGTCCAATAAATTCCAATGAAGGTCAAGAAAACCATCTACTAGGAAACTACAACCTGCGGTCTTTGAAGTAATGGAAGAACAATCAACAAATTTAATACGAGGAGTCTCTAGCTTCGATCCAAAAAGTTATAAGGTCTAAAGTTCTATCATATGGTTTGCTGCCCCAACTATGTCGTTCACAATTAAGTTCACTCGCAGATAGACCAGTCCATGTGGTGGTAGATGGAGTCTCACCTGATGGCATGACTATCAGTGATGGTGTTCCAGAGAGATCTGTCCTGACTCCAACTTCGTTCCTGCGTTTGTTTATGTTTTTGCTGCCTGTCCATTCCATAGCTTCGCGGATGATCCTCTTCATACCGTCTTCTCCTCCAGAGCCTTTTTCATCCAGCGTGAGGCCAGAGTTGCAAGAAGAGGCAGGACGATACTTCAGAGGAAGATCTGGCAAATGAATCAAAGTGATTTGAAGATCTAGCAGAGTTCATTGCGACTAGAGCTTCTATGCTCACCAGGAAAGCAGATCACACAATGTCCAATGTGAAGAGGTTAGATACTACTGTTCCTATGAAACTTTCGATATCAAGATACAGTGCAAGAACTGCTACACAAACATTTGGCTGTCTGTTCAATGAAAAGAGATACTTTGGAAGCCAGCAAATTTGGCCTGTCCAGGAGTAGTGTTCACAAGTTTTGCATGAGTTCCAAAACATCCGGTGAAGACGGTCGGACACCCGTCGAGCTTCGCTCTAGCAAGAATATTTCATCAATGGAAAGGAGAAGTTGTGGAATTCTTCATTCAATGAAGTATTCCCTGAGGCTCACGAACTTTCGAGGAAAAATCTTCTCTCCCAACAATCAACAGCTAGCTAATACGATGTTCCTCGAATATTATAGGTTTTCCTTTCTTGTTGTTCGAAAGATGAAAGAAATCCTACTACTACTACTTTAGAAGGAGAGCAGATCTTCAGTGAAGAAACATATAATCAGTTTATCTGAGGAGGGCATGAAGTTGCTTATGCATGACTACATCATCTTTCCCTGAACAAGCCTAATCAATTTATTTCTATCGGAAGGTACATTCCCGTAGATTTCTTGATCTAATGGAAATTTCATCAGTGTTTCTCATACGTCAAAAGACAGAACTCACATAATTTCCCAAGATGCTTGAATGCTGAGTGATCAAACTCAATTACTTCTTCATGCCATGGTTCCAGAAAGAGATAAACTATGTTTCTTCTCCTCTGGATGCAGAGAAATATGTTTGATCACTCGTGTTTGACTACTAAATTGCTTTTCAATGAAAGAATATCAATTTCATCGTGAATAAACTCGGTTGCCTCAGTATAAGGGCTGAAATTCTGGAATGGTTTGAATCATATCGTATTTTCCGAAGAAGCACGAGCTACAACTATAAAAAAGAGTGCATGACTTCTCTTGGTGTTCCTCAAGGACCAGCTTTTGGACCCTGAATATTCATCCAGTTCGCAACCCAACTGTTCACCGATGATACAACTATTACAGTCTCTGTAGCAAAGAAGAATTGCAAAGATGATGATTTCTGAGGTTCTGAAAGAATCAGATAGAACGCCATATAAATCCACTGAAGAACGAGAGAAAACATGAAAAAAATAATTGATATCAATACACATCTTCTCTCTATGACGTTCCATAATGAGCAAGAATTCCATAGATGGACAAAGCCGATAATAAGTTGATGATTGTGATGACGGTAATTAAAACGCGAATGAAAATGAAGTTCGTGACACCACGTCTCCACCATAACGATATCATGAATATTAATATGGAATTGAACTCGATCCTGGATATAGATAAAAGAGAACACGTGCATGGCCTCTATATAGTCCGTATTCACATATACGTTGGATTCAACTGAAATCGGAGCTCAAACCGATTCCAGAAATGATGGGTTGTATTAGAAAACAAACAAGATCATGTAGTTAAAACAGAAAGAAAATTGATAGTTCGAAGTCATTTTGTGAAACTTGATAAAATGGCGCATCGTTTATGTTTATTGTGAATCCACGGTGGCCTCAAGGGCTGGAAATGAAAGAAGGAAGTTTTGAACCATCAGTGTTTGTTAGTGGCACTGAAAATTCTGTTATTCTGTCATTGGATGAATGTTTGAAAAAAAAGAGTTCCTATGACCATATGTCCGGAGAAAATCACAACAAGAAGTCAGTGGCGTCTTTAATTCCTGGATATCGTTCAATTTAGTAAGGGCCTAATGAGCGCCTTATCACTTCAATAAACTGTACCAAACTCCAGCCGAATCGGTTTGAGAATGTTCATAGTATTTTATGAATACATCTTTTCAAACTTTAGCAACTATGGTCATATGTTCGAAGCCACTTTTTTTCTTGAAACGTCTTCAGAGAACAACATACTGATATATTTTGATGTATGATATAATATAGTCGATGCTACGTGAGTGTTGTTTTGAACTGATGAGTAATAATTTTTCAGTAGATATGTAGGATATCAAAAAATTGGTATCGATGAACTTCGTAATGCAAACGGCACACTCTGAAATACATTTGATATTTTCTGAAATACAATTGACGTATTCTGAACTACAGTTGACAGATATGAAATTCGGAAGATGGAGCTTTCTGAAATCGAACTGAGCTTGAGGAAATTGAACTGAAACTTTCTGAAATCTAATTGACTATTTTGGAATAGCTTTCCAGGATTCAAGTAACTTTTCTGATACGCTTTCATATGTTCATGATATGTTTGTTGAAACTCAAGTTGGAAAGATGTAGTCTCAACTGCAAGAGCGTAAATGATATAGGTAATTCTAATTTGATCGTGAGAAAACCTTAGAAAACCTTGACGAGATAATTAACTGTTTACTTACTTCGTTAACAAAACACTTTTACTTCTAGAACTAATGACTATGTCTGCTTATAGCACATATTTCACGCGTTTCATGTCTGGAATAATGAATTATTAATGTTCCACGGTCTGAGACAAAGTTCAATCGATTGTAGTACATAAACTGTTCATTCTATGGCAAACAAGTAAACAACCTCTCACCCTACCTCGACGTAATGCAAATTCCAATTTGCAGAATTCCTAAGCGGAAAACGCCTGATAACAATGAACAAAAGAGTAAGGGCTCTTTATATCTCAAACACAGGATTGGTCGTAGAGGAGTCATTAAAAAATAGTCGGATTATAATTATGCTGTTGTGACTTTTGATTTACCTGTCAGCTGCAACCATCAGACAGGGCATCTGGAAAAAATAGGAAAGTTTTGTTAGCAGTGAGTACTATCCAACTGAATGTATAGTGTACAGATTTTCACAGAGCAGACTAGGAAAAAAACTATTTGGAATTCTCGTAGACGAAGACTTCACCGAATTCATCAAATTCTAGAATGGAAAATACGAATCATATCATGGAATATATCTTCCAGAGTACCTGTAATATGATCAAAAAAAATTCAGTAGCAATAAATGAATCCTTTATCGGATTCTTTATTTTCATCTTCGTGAAAAGTCATTTTATACCCCGAAAAAAAAAAAGCGAGTACACCACTGGATTCATCGCACAATTTTCTATCGGACATGGTTCTCAGCTCAACAGTGATTCTGATATCTCCGTGAATATAAAATATAAATATATCTTATGAAAAGAAACAGTCATTCAAAATCCGATAGAGTCATCTTGAGTTTCAAAAAAAAGTTGGACAGGAAGGTTAGAACCAGAAGGCTCAATCTTCATCAGCAAACAAGAAATCTGTCAGTCTCAACCGAAATGGGATGCACTGTACAGTGTTTCTTGAGATCTACTATCATTATTTGATGTACATGTTTTCTTCAAAAAAATTCTCAACAGCAAATCAACCATCACCAAAACTGGTATTTTAAACTTCTGGAAAACAATAGCTAACTCATGGTGAGTATGAACAGGCTACGGAATGATACCTAATGTAACGAGAGTATCATATGAACATCATTTATTTCGAGCACGAGAGTTTTTCATACATAAGTTGGCAAAATGAACTCCTTCTATGACAGAGAAAATCGAATTGAATTCAAAATTCAGCTATACCAACATGGAATTGATTCGCTAATGACTGAAATAGAAAAGTTAGTATAGCAACGTAGTTAGAGAACTGAATTTAGTTTTGTTCAAATCAATGTTCCTATGCGAAAAGGTGTATCACCCTCCATAACATCGAGGAATTGAGAGTGAGCTTCTCAGACGAGCTGTATCCAAGGAGACGACGCTCTGACGTCATTGGAGCGCCGCAACGAGCAAATATGGCAATCTTTTCAACGGCGAGATGGAATGAAAGGCACAGCAATATTCGATAACTCCGAAAGTAACGAGTACTTATAAGATAGATTCATAATGTAGGATAGAAAAATATTGCATTCAATGTGTCATATGCACTTTTCTTTTCACGATATTGCGTATTCAGGAAGGTATTGGATATTTTTCTCGAAAGTTTGGGAGACGTTAGCATCATGAAAGACTTAACTGGGTAGATAATTCCATAACTTTGCCGTTCGTTTGATTGGGAAGTTTGACAGGTCTCGAGGCCAACAATTAGGGGTGACCAGATACACACTAGCTGATTTATGGCAAGTGAACTACAACTTGAACCGTAATATCTCCCTCTATGTGTCTGGGTTCCAAATGGTACCCTAGGGAAATTAGGAGAGCGGTATAGGAAGCTGGACTGCTAGTATCCTGTATAGTTTGTCACAGGCTGAGCTCGTCAAGTTTGTATACGGAACAGATTGTATACAGGGTGAGTCAAAAATGTGTACCGAGCTTTCTGGGGGTGATAGACCATTGAAAAATAAGTGTAGTTTGATGATCAAACTCATGGCCCAAAATGCATATTAAGGGAGATATATACTTCCAAAGTTGATAAAATTAAAATAATTTCTCCGCATAACTTCTGAACGATGAAAGCCACCTGATTGAAATTACGTGCATGAATGTATGTTGTCAAAATACATTTTTTCGTCACACTTCCACATTTCTGATATCGTTATAAAGGGTGTTTTCAGAGGGTGAGTCATGATTTTTTGTAGAAAAAATTTTTTCCTGTATTATTTTCGGTGAAAAAAACAGGAGCATTCGATGGAGCGAAGAAAATTACATGAAAGAGGTACTCTTATTCAAATACAAAAAATTGAGCCGTTCGTGAGATATTTGAGTTTCTGTAGTTACATGATATCAGCAGATTGATTTTATTCATCGCGAGATTCATCGGTATAACGATATTTTAGCAGGCCATGATGAATAATTTTGTTCTCAATTTTGACGTTCATGTCATCAACATTCGAGTCAACATTGTTGTAGTCGATTTGTTCTGTGGTTTTTCTGTGTCATTCATCACTGCGATTATCAACTGAGATTTTAAGAAATATGGCAGGTTAATCGTTCTCTGAACAAACTGATATGCTTCTAATGCTTGGCGAGTGCTTCGGAAATGCAAATGCTGCTGAAATATCGTTATACCGATGAATCTCGCGATGAATAAAATCAATCTGCTGATATCATGTAACTACAAAAACTCAAATATCTCACGAACGGCTCAATTTTTTGTATTTGAATAAGAGTACCTTTTTCATGTAATTTTCTTCGCTTCATCGAATGCTCCTGTTTTTCCACCGGAAATAATACAGGGAAAAAAATTTTCTACAAAAAATCATGACTCACCCTCTGAAAACACCCTTTATAACAATATCAGAAATGTGGAAGTGTGACGAAAAAATGTATTTTGACAACATACATTCATGGACGAAATTTCAATCGGGTGGCTTTCATCGTTCAGAAGTTATGCGGAGAAATTATTTCAATTTTATCAACTTTGGAAGGATATATCTCCCTTAATATGCATTTTGGGCCATGAGTTTGATCATCAAACTACACTTATTTTTCAATGGTCTATCACCCCCAGAAAACTCGGTACACATTTTTCACTCACCCTGTATATTGTTTGTATTTGGAAACGCTCGTGGTGGAAAAATACACGGGGATCCAGGAAACCAACCACAGTATGGAAGTGTCTACAGAAAGGAAGAGATCGCTCACCTTTCGGTGATGTTCTAGATAGATCAATGTGAGTCTCTTTTGCATAGAATCTGAGAGCTTCAGCGTAAGTTTGGCTGAGCTGAATTCCCAACATGCGAGCAATGCTCCAAAACAAGTCGAATTTGCTCTTTGTAGACAGTAGGGTGTGAAGTACCACATTGTACAAAAAGGAATGTCAAGTTTTTGGTAGCAGCTCTCGAAAGGGACCTCACATGGTCATCTCATGAGAGAGAGCAGTTGGTAGTATTGATATTGACGACTCCATAGGAATAGTGGTACCTAACCCCTATAATTATTTCGAAAATATCACAATGTGCTTGCCAAAACATGATCATATAACTCGCTACCGAGATATATCATACAATAAACTGAATCCTGATATACAATCCGCACCAAATGTCATGTGTGTGTATTTGAACTCATTCATATATAGTGAAGAATTTTGTATTATTTATTTGTTCTCCCTGACCTTTGATTGAATACAATTATTAGTTGAATACTCAAGGCTCTGACATAATGAGTACCGTACTAGACGAATTGTGCGTCCAAGTTTCATTTCATTACATGGTCTCATTTTTTCTTTTTTTGTGATAATATGTCACAAATTCCATACTTGTAATATATCTCATAATTTTGGTACACGTTTTCAGTGTTTAATAACATGTTTTATTTTCATTTCATTTCATTCACAAATGGATCCATTACACAGAAAAATGTACAATATAAGCTATGTGAAATAATCACAACAAGAACTAGATAATTCCATGTTACAATGTTTTGTACACGACAGAAAATAATTATTTATAGAGCATCACAGAGTGAGACGTATCCCAATCAAATTTGAAGGTGGAGAAGGTTATACCAAAATAATACATATTGCACTCCGTTAGAGGGCAGTGGAATCCATAATTGGAATCCAATGTGAGATCCAGGAAAGGAATTTCACCAGACGATAACTCAAATAAAAAGCGTAAATCACTTCTAGTCCTTCTATTTTCGAGGGTATTTCGAGGTAGTATTTTCAACTTGGATCACAAAAGAGAATAACCATGATAATTGTTTTCCACATGTTCATTTATATTAACTTGTGCATATATTGAATGGTTAACGAATAAAAAAGAACAAAAAATCCATACGATTGGACAAGCTGTTTCTGGCAAACTGATGGAAACGAATCTGTAGATCGAATTGGATAGGTGAGTTCAGATCGTCTGAAGGGGGTTGAAAATGGATTTATTCAGGAATAAATTCATGTCATCAGTTGATATCTATTGTATATGCGTCATAAGAACAAAATGTGGATCTGTAGATCGAATTGGAGTTCAATTTGTGGTCTTCATCCTCCTCCCAATCTCATCCGTCACTACAAGTTAGTTTTCGGCCTCTCCTTCCCAGAATCTGATCGAATTTGTGTTCGCGAAAATTGATACAGGAAATTTTCGTGACCGAACAAAGCGTCGAAGAAAATGCAGGAAAAGCGCCGCGATAATGGTTATCCGGGGATTTTCTCTTCGAGGAGATCAGGAGAAACCGTAGTCCAAAGTGGCCTAGAAGTGGATTTGTTATTCGGAAGGAACATTGTCGCTAAGGAATCAGTGGGAGATTTGGTCTGAAGTTTTCCATTATCAGGCTGAAGATGTTGAAGGCGACGATTATGTATCAACGATCACCCCCAACTCGAGGTTGACTTGAGAGCGTACAGGGTGGTCCAGCTTATTGTAGCAATAATTCACCATCCGATGGTGCATCGAAAAATAAGTCGATATGTATCGTTCCTCCAAAACATTCCCTGAGGAAGGTGTAGCCTTCATAGCCTAGGGATTTTATCAAATTGGGTACTCATGGAACTAACCTCCATCGGAATTGTCCTGTGACGAGGACACAGGGTGGATGTTTCACTTTCCCCACCCTATTTTGTACACCACTGACCTGAATGTTGAATTCTCTACTTGTCAGTGTCACCTTATTCTTTTGACGGATCTGTCGGACGACTATAGTCGATATTAATCGAAATATCTACTTATCGAAGTGTTGAAGACGTTTCGAAAACGAATTTGCCGTTTTCAGCACAGTGGAGATATTTTTCATCTGATTGAGTCCTGAAATTTTATCATTATTTTGCAGAAACTAGGAGAGTGAACTTGAACAATGGATATTTCACATTTCCGATCAACCCACAGACAACTGAATCATTTAATTCAACAAATGATTCACGTATTTGCTCCATTCGATAGATTTCCAATTGCCACGAGAGTGTTTTACAAAATATACACTCATTGACGTATAACTTTCATCATCATGAAAGCATTTGATATGCATTCTTTCTGGCTTTGAAACATCTACAAACACCCTACACGAATGGTTGAATCGAATGAATCGATAATTCAACCTCAGTATTGTCGGTTAACAATATTTTTCGATTATCATAGTGGATTTCGGTTATTCCCTGATATGTGGCAACATTGAGATCAAGAATTGTTGGGACTATTGTATGCCACAAGCGATTGCTTGTTGTCAAAGACTTGAACTTTGTTGATAGCAACGCATTTCCATGTCATTTCGAACACACCAATTATTCGGGTAGCACTCTGACTCGCAATAATCTCTATGCGTATTCACTTCATTACGTGATTTTGCAAAGAGAAGATTGGATTTGCCAAAATTGAACGATTTCGGGATTCTTATAAGCTGATTCCAGAACGGAAGATGAGGAACGATCCTACGATAGATAATTTCTTTCCGATCCTACGAATGCCATGTCACAAGTAGTAGAGTTGGATATAGCTTTATTCTCCCTAGTAAAACGTAGTGAATTTGCTTGGTGGAAAATCGTGCGCCTTCGCCAAAACCAAAATATTTTGTCGATTTATCTTTGATATTTGGAAGTTCTTACCATTGTTCACGCAAATATTCTATATCCAAATCTACCTGCAGACGTCGGAGGATGAGATTCGGAGTGCCTAAGGAGCCCTTGAGAATTAATGAATTGGACAAATATATAATGCGCATCCGCCAATAGTTGAAAATTCAAATAGAATGAAAACAGGTAACTCGAGAGATAACTGCTTACTTACCAAATATTATTGTTGATATGTTTTTGATTGAAATGGAATCACGAATGCGAAGGATTGCCAGTCATGATCGATGTGTGAGTTAACGATATAATCCAAATATCTCAATAACTTTCATTATTGAAGGAATAGAAAAGTAGAATTAATCATTCCCAGAGATAAAAGAAACGATAGGGATTAAAAAATGTACTCCAAGGTGAAAATTGATGACATCTTTCAGGCAAACGGTGTGACTCACCTCATAAAAAACTACCCCTGTCGCTGATTTTATATCAACACATACAGAGTGTGAGAACCAATGCAAAATGTAATTGAATGTAAAACACTGAGACTATGAATTTCAATGAAGTATTCAAAATTTTCACCGCGAACGTCTTGGCAACATGTCAATCATGAATAACTTCCTTAGGGCCCACATGATTTCATTCGAATCTATCTCAATTGTTGCAATGAACTTGAAAAAGATAATATTCTTGAATAGAGAATGAAGAGACCTTTCAGATGATATATCACAAGCCTTTACTTCCTATTTGAAAAATTGAGAGTTGTACCTGTCATTCGAAAGGACTTGAAGGTAGGGTTTGCATTACGACATTGAAGAAGGTCAATTTTTGATTTGAATTTGACGTGTTTCGGGATTCCTCATAGATTTCACAGTAACCGTGATAATGAATTCATTTCGTTTGGTTTTCACACACTGTATATCCAACTGAGGATAGAAACAAAACACAACATCCGTATTTCCGTATCAAATGATTATGGCGTCACGTGTCGGAGCGAATGCATTTTTCAAGACATTCATTGCGATGCTGGTCATGCAGCAAGAATCTCAATTCGGTCGATTAAGATTTGAAACCTTCAGACACAATTGTGATTCTTCTGACATCCCATAAATCGTAACAATGTTATCGGGATCGATTGTTTCGAGCAAACTTCAATTCTCTCGAAAGCTTTGGAACGAAACTGACAACAGAATATAGATCTGAAGAATGAGATGGAGTAGACAAGGAAAACTACCATTCGATACGGTTATCTGAAGTGTTGAAATATCGATTGGATCCCTAGATCCACATTTTAAATAGTCGGAACTACACGCGCAGTCGATTTAAAATGATAATAATCTACAATATCGAGGAATCGAGGAACATATTTATAACTCTCAATAACAATTGATTCAGAATAGGAACGAATTATTTCCTGAGACATGTTTCCGCACTCTTTCTCTCGAAGTAGTTGCATAAACTTCGCTGTCACATGAAAATTTCTTTGGAAAGCACATGCTCCATTTTCGAACTGGAATCACAGCAAAATCCAAGAAGTAATATGTCTAGATTTTTTGGAAAATTCCTGAACCAATAACGATAACTTTCACCAAGCTGCGAAACTACCAGAACAGAAACAGAAGTCGCACGAGTGCGAAGAATTAGAAATTATGCATGCCACAGTTATGTACCAATATATAAACGCGATCTTTACAGAGTGTTTATTGATCTAGAATATTTTTGGAAATTCGTCAAGTTTAGGACATACAGGGCGGAAAACAACAAATAACAACAAAATATATGTGAATGTTACTCAATCTACAAAATCTGTTGGAAATTATATATCTCTACTTTTCATTGATGATTTCAACAACATCATGGATAGATTTCTCAAGAATGTTGTTCACCACGTGATGTCTTCGAAACGAAGAGGATTCCAAAAAATCATCAGAGGGAAAGATGTTCTCAGAGAAGTCTAAGGAACAACCCCTTGAATCTTTCCGCATGTTTAATAAATACCCTGTAAATAGAGGACTAGAAGTATCAGAGTAGTTCCGGTTCCTCCGGAAAAGACGTCATCTTCGTTATCTTCAATATGACACTCCTATTCTATTTTCATGGATTCTTGTCATGATTGAATGAATGAATGTTCATTGAGTGAATGTTTATTGATAACTGTAGGAATGGGTGCCGATCATTTTTTAGAAAATTGTCTGAATAAGAGGACACGATTCTCTCTCACTATTCAGTATGATATCACCATCAATCATTATGCATCACTGGAAGGTCAAGAATTTTTGTGCTGACTGAAACAAGTGGAATTGATTTAGATTCTAGGAGATAATTCAAGATGTCTTAAACTGGGTGTATCCAGAATGAAATAAGCTTCCATAGAATGAAAGGAGGTTCCAGTATCTGTAAGAAGTGAACATAACAGGACCGTATCGGAAAAATGTTGATGATGGTTTCACGAATTAGAATCCTCGGAAAAAAACCAATATCATCACGTTGAATCATATCGTGAGTCGCTATGAAGAAATACCATCAGTTCTCGTCTATCTCTCTCTCAAATTAACGGTGGAAGATCATGAAATAGATTTGGAAAAAATGACAAGTTTCGATATCACTGGAAAACCTATCGGGAATTTTCGATATCTTCGGAGACAGGTTGATGCTTTAAATGAGGATCTGACAAGAATTCTGAAATGGGGATCTGAGAATCTAGTACAGTTCAATGCAACCAAAACTCAAGCTTGTATGTTCACCAAGAAGGCTGATCACACAATGCCCAATTTGATGATGTCGGGTACCACTGTTCCTATGAGGTCGTTAATATCTATGCTGGGTATCACCACCAACAGTGCTCTCTCATGGGACGATCATGTGAGGTGCATTGCGAGAACTGCTTAAAAAAAACTTGGTTTTCTATTCCGTGCGAAGAGATACTTCACATCCCAGCAACTGCTTATGATCTACAAAGCACAAATTCGACCTGTCCTGGAGTACTGTTCACATGTTTGGAGCTCAGCCCCCAAACATACGCTGAAGCTCTCAGATTCAATTCAGAAGAGAGCTATTCGCCTAGTCGATGATACAACACTCACCAAATCATTGACCTCTCTAGATCATCGTAGAAAGGTCGGCGATCTTTGCCTTTTTTATAGGTACTTTCACGGTCGGTGCTCAACGGAAATATCATCTATTATGCCACCACGCGCGATCCCTAGTAAACAAACCAGACGAGCTCAAGCTGGTCACTCCTACACTGTCAGGCTCGAGACCTGTCGAACATCGCTATACCAAGCATCATTCATCAATAGAACGGCAAAGTTGTGGAATTCTTTGCCTAGTGAAGTCTTTCCTGATGCTCACAACCTCCAAACATTCAAGAAAAATTCCAACACCTTCCTTCTTTCCCAAAATTCCACCGCTGGCTAACACGATGTTCCTCGAACATCATAGGTTTTCCCTTCCGTGTTGTCCACAGATAAAAAAAAAGTATCGAAACATGCTCGTTGTTAATTTTGTACATGTAGTTACGCATGTTCATCTTGAACAAAGTGTATAAAAGTTTTATATTCTCCGTACATACTGTCTGTAAGTTTTTCGAGGAGGTGGTACATTCATTCTTCAGTTTTTTGTGGGATATTCTCTTCTCGTTTCCAAAAAAATGAAGTAGAAGTTATAAAATTATATATTTATAATAAAATTATATATATTCGTAGTAAGGACAGATTTTGCGATCTGCCCCGAAATGTCTCCGTACATTTTTCGACCACACTTGATCGACGTGGACATCGACCTGCAAGCAGTTCGGCCACGTCAACATCGGACAGAGTTTCCCGAACTCCTGAACTATCGACATTCGAAATATCACGGTCCGAGAAGACTGAAATTTCCGAATAAGCGCGTCAGTTCGAAGCAACAGGCGTAATTATTCCATCGTCATGCACCCCGTCGAAGGTCGGATCAATAATCTGCTTTGTACCCTCGATACAGTTCATGGGAAACTAGCGATAATAACTGTTATGTTATGTTATGCGGTGTGCCTACATTATATCGCCGAAGATTGGGTTCTTGGGCAGAACATAGATATTTGAGCCATAATAATACCTATTCGAGAGGTTTCGATTGGAACCAGCTTCACCGTGCTAGCATTTTCTCGTGATATTCGGAATGAACATGCTATACCACGGATGCGAACACAAAATAAAGTATCTGAAATGATTCGAAATAACACTATACTCGAACAATTCACTTTTTTTCAATGATGTTCACTAGGACTTTGGCTTCATACTTTCATACTACAAAATACACTCCATTCAAAGAAGCGTTGAGTTGATATTTGATGATATTTCAAGCTTCAGATATTTTCCATTTCCAGTTGGATTTACATGAATTTTTCAGCAGACTGCAGACGAAATGACTACTTTCGACATGCTTACTCAATTTTTTGTTCAATGCTGGCGTATATTCGTCATTCTACCGGGTCAATCAGAAATACGTATTTAGACTTTTCTTAATACTGTTGTGGTTTTTTTGGGTATATATTCATTTTGTATTTGGGTCAATCAAACAAATCATCTTTTGGAACAATATCGTAACCAAAATGTTTGTAAAGGAAAAATGTTGAAAATTATTCGTTCCCTACATGTCATTATGGTCATGTTTTCAGGTGCGAAGATTTTTGAAAGCGGAATGGACTTGTCACTAACAGTTCACTATGAGAATAATTGTTATTTTTTGATGAGTTGGCTTTGCTCATTCTTTTCCTGATGTTATCTCGGCAGCTTCTGGTTCATGAGGCTAGCAATGGGAAGGAAACGATATATTGTTCAGTTTCAATGAGCACTCGATTATTGCAGCTTGGATGAAAAGGAGATGAAGAAAATTTCAAGTTGAAAATCAAACTCCATATCCAGATGATCTTGAAAATATTATTCTCAGACTGTGGAAGGTATTTCTCCATTGGAACAGATCAGAAAATCTGAACACTGGATCATCAATCGAACACATCTAAGTCTTTTGAATCTTTCGACAACACTGGAAAAGCATGCAATGTTCGTTCAACATCGTGTGAGTCAGCGGTAGAATATTGAGAGAGTTTTTCATCACTATATTTTATTACATGAACAGATCTCTGAATGTCTGATGTAAATAGAAAGCACTCTATATCGGATAGATAGATTGTGAAATGTCTTGGTTTGCCTCCATCATGATTCTCCATTCCCTGTGGAGAAAAATTGTCAAAAGAACTCTGGAGTCTTATAGTAGTGGGCAGATATTTTCCAGTCTGATAAAAATCGGACGGAAAAAAAGATTTGCAATGCCCTGTATGTTCAATACACGTAACCAACATTCATTAATTATTATTGAATTAGTATCCTCGAAAAATTTTCCATCATGGTGTTCCAACATTGACGTAGTGACCTACACATATGAAATCTTTTCATTTCCTCAAAATTTTTAACGGTTAACCGTGGTTTCCATACAGCTATCGCTTCCATCCTAATGAATTATACATACAACACGCATAAAGTGTATACCCGTCTAGAGAATTTACATGAAAATACACACACACACACACAAAAAGTTTTTATCTCGATGTTCCATTTTCACAACTTGATTCCGTTCTGAAGCGGAATGGGACAAAAAATGAGATTTTTTATTGGTATGGTCTTCCTTTTACAACGTACTTCGAAAGCTGATGAGAAATGCATTCTAACATTCATCGTATCTACAGAGCGCTCGGAAATTATCAGCGAATATTTCAGGAATCATCAATTTCACGACAAAACAACTGAAGGAATGATTCACAGGGTGTAGAGACGAGAACGATATGAAGCCATTACCAAGAATTGCATCGACATTCCAGGACATTCCAGTCAGTGACACTGTATCTATGAGAATAGAAAATCATTCAATTATTTACCGTTATATTGGAGAGTAATCGACAATGCATAAAAATTTGGAAATGTATCAAGAAGTTCCTACTTGAGAAGGCTCATTATAATATTGAAGGATTCCATCAAGATTCAAAATGATGACTGGACATCTTGACATCTTCGACTGCCTGAGAAATATACATAACTTTTCTTGCGGTCGTGAGTTTGAACCTAGTTGAATTTTCTACTGGAATTTGTACACGATTTCAATCCTGACATCGCTTCGGCACTATAAAAATCCGTCTCAGTCTTCTCGACCAGCACAAGTTTCAACCCAATGTTACGTTGATTTCAGAGTTGAAGAAGCGATGAAGAGGTTGAAGAAAAATATTTGCCAATTCAAGTGTTACCCAGTCGGAACTAGTATTATCTGAAGAGCATAGTGGAAACTGTTTTTTTTTTGGGGGGAGATAGGGTTTCATGGTTCCATTATTGTTCTCATTTTGGATCTCGCTTCCAACACATCACTATGCATTTCAGACCAGAGTGAAGAGAACTGCATTGGGGAGCACATCTCAGGTCGGAATCGAAGAGGAACTGCAAACCTGACCTTTCTACTGACGAAATCATCAGGAAATTCGAAGAAGTCTATACAAACTGAATAATCTAGGCATCAACAACTGAGTGATCCTCCAGGACATAATGGAGTGGAGGGAGATGAATAAGTTAGACACTCTGGCACGAGAAGGAGCATCAAGCCAGAACCCTTCCGCGGTCTTGGAAACTCCTAGTTCCAAAGAGAACTCAACAAAGCGGAAGAAGCGATGAGAGTAACACTTCCAGGACTGCCACAGGCTGAAGATTTCCTCAGCTATTTCTACCGAACAAGTCGAAGACACTGCTCAACCTCAGCAATAGAAGTCTCAGAGCAATAGCAGGATTTCTGACAGGGCATTGTGGACTTGGAGAAGATCTCAGGAGGCTATGGGCTCAGAAGAAGACGACACCTGCAGATTCCAGAAACACCTCGCCATATTCTGAAGGAGTGTGATACTGTACGACTCGTGAGATGGAACACACTGGGCTCCCAGCAGCTGACTGTGGAAGAAACACCATGGAAAGACACCCTGAAAATTGTGAAATTCTGGAGGTTTTTGAATCTTGAGGAGCTGCTATAAACGAGAAAACCTTGGAATGATCTGATCAGGTCGCAGCGCATCTGTCACCATCCACAACTACCAATACCAATGCTTTTCAATGAGAGTTGTGAATCTATTTTCTCTCAATTCCGAATGATTTCATTCTTTCATCGAGTGATTATTTCGTTCTGTCAAACGAACGCTCTCTGATCAACAGCTGGAAACGAGAAAACACGACGATCAGATGTCACGCAGTGTGAAGAATCCAATAAAAAAATTGTTTCGCGACAATCAAAGCCGTATTTCACCGATACCTTCTTTTACATACAGACGCACATATCTCGCCTAGATTTCCCGATGATTTCGTTCCCTTTGTTCACTTCGGATTTATTGGATCCATGTTCGATCACTGGAAATGGACTTTTCATACATGGCTGGCATAGGCGCCCGCAAAAAAATTTGGGTCACAATTTTTCTCAATAATATAGTCTACATACCTATATAAAAATCGATTGATGTGCCTTAGTCTCAATTTCGAAAATTGCTCGACCATTTGAATACCGCAGAAAAAGGCAGTCGAAGATATGGGCTGTTGTAGAGACGCATGTGAACTAATATTTGTTGATCTGGAAATGATGATCTTACCATCAATTTTCATATATCAAAGTCCTAACACTCGGTAACTTTCACTGCTCATAACGACCTCCATCAGTACAATACAGGAAGTGAAAATCTCCTGTTGAATCCTCGACCTTCCAATGAAATGTCAGAAAATATGGAAATAATGAAATATGAGTAACTTGAATCAGAAACTGAGAAACAGGAATCTAAATCTGATTTTGTCTTTTCCAAAACAATCGATTTCATTCTTTTTCAATCTCAAGGTACATTACAACAATTTTCTGCCTTCCCCAGGGTGGTGGGGGATGAGTGTGCCTCCTTCTGCCACCCCCACCTACTCCTTTGTACGCTGAAAGTCCTTGTTTTATGGATGTAGATCCGATATTCGTACATTTACGTTGAGAGTTGCTATCAGAACAAAATACCACTCAGTTTCTTCATTGTTCCACTCCGAACTAGATGCTAGATCAATCGTAGCGACTGCAGCTGAATTTTATGTCTTATGAAAACGGGAAAGAAGAATATCCATATGATTTCATACAATATCACTTGTAGGCCATGGCAAACCGAACTGAAATAGTTAGATAAGTCCAGCTTCTTGAGACATCAAGAATATTGATAAATCTCAGACAGGTAAGACAAACATGTGCCATATTTCAGAACAATTTCGTTCGAATGATTAGTGAATGGAAAGTCATTCTCGTTTCGAATAATCAGGAAATGTTCATTTGAGCAGTTTTAAAAGGGAATAAGAAAACCTTACTCTCTACTCTCCAATCTGAGATTGTCTGTAAGTTGAGTTAGGAGCTGATCGAAAAACCAAAATTAGTTGAACATACTGAAGATGGAAAACATATGGCCAACTGGAATAATATTGAGATGATAGAAGGAGGAGAAGAAGGAGAATCATCAGATTGTATCCTTCTGATCAGGGACAATAATAATGTTTCTCGTTCAATTGACACAGATAGAACTTGGCATCCACTTCTTGAAACTGAATATGAAAATGATGAATTCAAATTAAATCAATGAATAATTACCTGGTATGCACAGTTATTCCTGTCTGATGAATTGTCACTTTCCAGTGTCGGAAGACTGAGATACATTCTTCAGTTTTTGTTGCATTGAGCTCTACTGGATCTGCAGATTCCCATTTCAGATGTCTTGCCAGATCATCTGATGATTATCATATGAAGCATCAACCTCATTCGATGATATGAAGGCTCTAGAGGAGAAATGGAGTGTACTTTTATCCTTCGAGCTATGGACTGGGCAGGAGATATCATCAAACAGATCGTTGATGTACACAAAAATGAAGTTGGAGCCAAGATAGATTCTTGTGGAACACCAGCTTTGATGCTCATCTACCACAACATGGATTGATGTATCTGTTTTTTGAAATTCGATAGTTGATGACGATGATGATGAAGTTTTGCTGAACGACCTTGGTGCCGAACTCGTTCAAATGCTTTGTAAATATCCAATGCCACAGTCAGAGACCATGTTTCCCGATCGAATATGGTAATTAAACTGAAACAAATCAGTTTGATGTCAGAAACTGTGAAGAATTCCCTTGACTCTGACATTTGTGGAAGGTATCGTAATGGGATTGTGCACATCTGTGTAATGGTGATGGCGTTGATGATCTATCTATTTAGCAGAGGCACTCAGAAGTGCGTGATTTCTTGCTGTTATCAGCACAACAAATCAACAAATGGAGTAGAAGTCACCAAGAGTTATCCAGTTTGCTTCAATCTTGATACGAGTTGAATGGCTCAAATCCATTGTGTGTATTGTCTTGGAAAGGAAAAATTTCGAATGCAATGAATTTTCAAGTTCATTCAAAAACTTTCCTCTGAACACTAACAAATAAGCAGGTACTCAAAGGACTGGAAGGAAAAGAGGATATGAGCCTAGATTGGTTCATCCTCTACTGACGTTTTCCACACTGTATTTCCCTCCTGTTTTCGTGGCCTTTCATGTAAGTTCATGCAAACGCACGCACGCGATGTGGAGCTATAGAGTCTTCAACACGGGAAAATAACTTCTGCGGAACGTAAACCACTTGCCACCATCAGGGTTATCAAAAAACAGATGACTCCCGGCATATCCGCGCCGTTCAGTCGAAGTGGCGATAGCTGGGAAATTTACATATTATATACCGTCGACACCCTTATCCCTTGCTCATTTCGAGAAGACTCTGGATCTCGGTCGACTTCGCATGGATTTGCCTACCATGCGAAGTAAAGGCATCGTTTTGGGGAACACGAGCGGTTGTAGACTCTTACAAGGAAGAGTTTCTCCAAAAAAAAACGGACATCGAAGTGCGACCTCAATGGAGCAGACCGTATAAGGTCCGTGCAAATGATTGTTGTTGGGATGGATTAGATATCTCCAGCATATAGATAGTGTGAGTACACTCCATTTCCTCTTCTCCTGTGAACCTCTGTAGCACTCGATGAGGCCAGAGGTGCAAGTCGGAGACAGGTCGATACTTTGAATGATCTGGCGAGAATTTTCGAATGCAGATCTGAAGATCTAGTCAGTCTGAGAAATCGAGAAGGCAGATGACGCAATTCTGATGATGTCAAGTGATACTGTCCCTATGAGGTCGTCAATATTCATGGTCAGTATCTACACCATTAGCGCTCTCTCATGAGACGTTCATGTGAGATCCATTGCGAGGACTGCTCCACAAAAACCTTCTCTTCTATTTCGTGAAATGAGGTACTCGACACTGGAGCAGCTTCTCATGATCTCACATGATGTTTCACCAACATTATAAGTTTTCTTTCCTTGTTGTCAAAACCTATACTGTTCCTCGAAAATTATAGGTTTCCCTTCCGCGCTGTCCACAGATATAAAAAAAAAATCCATCACAGATATGGGAATCAAGCGTGTTATTCCTTCTGTCTACAAATCTACGCTACGTTGTAGCGATGCATCGAACATTGAACAAAAATCGAGCTCGAAAACTTTTTGACGATCACGAAGTATCTAGGTAACAAGGCTAGGCCGTGGGGCAAAAAATTAAGAGGGGTCCCAACTGGACTTTTCGAAATCGTCTGTTTCGTATTCGTCGGGAACTGCCCCTTTTAGCAATCCGGTAACTACGCCACTGACGATCACTGTGTGAGCAGACAATAGTCAGTCGGATGTGATGATAGAGAACAATGAAATGATTCAGGATCAGAAAGTTTTTTGTTGGATATTTTGAATCGCTTAGTCTTTTATCTCGTATATTTCGAACACGAACTGAAAATATCAATCCCGCTGCTATCGAATGGATCTGAAATCGACTGGAAATATCGGGTTACATGTTTACTCTACTATCGTTCGTGTGTGCACTATACTTCGTAGGGTTCAAAGGTCGAGAGTTTTTTCAATATGGACCTTTTTTCGAACATTTCCGGCGGAGAATTTTCGGAATGAATTATTTTGTGTTTACATATTCCATATTTGATATGTCCTGATGTAGCAGAAAATATGATAGGAAAACTGAGCATAAAAATGCTTCACACAGTGACAAGGAATTTGAATAATTTTTTTGAATTACAATGGCTCAATGTAGCCTTCAAGGCAAAGAAGGCAATTTATACATATAGTTCATTGCATAACCCTCAAGAACAAAATCAGTCAGGATGACTGTTACAAAATATATAACAACTTTCAAAGATTGGGAAAACATTTCAGCAACTCCATGTATAATCCTTTCGAATAGTATAGCAAGTTTTGAGTTCGAATTCAACCATTTGGAGAGTATTTTCATCCATCGCAATAAGTATCGAATAATGAACCAAGACCTATTCCATATTCTAGATGATAAAGACCATTGATGTGCTGCTGAATGTGCAACACCTGATGTTATCATGTTTATGATTGAAAGGAAGCGATTTGTGTATACAGGGTGGCCCAATGAAAACGGAAAAAGGTGTGCATTTCACTGAGAAATCATGGAACTGACATTAAAATAAATGATTCTTCATAAAATATTGGAAAGGACAGGATTTGAAACAAAAAACATATGAGGCACTTCTTAGATGAGCATCGTTCTAATTACAAAATGAGAAATAGTGATGAGAGGGAAAAAAGGGTTACTTTCCATCACTAGCCGATTATTTTCATGCACGTTTTTTCTAGAGAACAACTGCATTGAATTCCAAAAACAAGGAAGCGTTGGTAAGAGATTTCGATTACCTTCAAAATGATGTATCACTTGACCCCTTGTTTCATTTGCGATTCAAGGGTTGCAGCTCACCCCTCCGAGGGGTTTGAAGTGAAAAAGTTGAGAACATGTGCAAAATATCTCCTCCTCGAAATAAAAATCGACCGGTTCGAGCGTTTTTCTTTCCTGAGAACTATAACTATGTCAAATCGGCCTTGTTTCGTTCTCATTTGGCCACCCATATTGTGCCCCATGGGTCAACTCTCGGACCGAATTCATTTCATATTCATATAAATATCATCTCAAGTGGAAATCGTTGGCAGATTATGGAGAATTCTTGAAAAATACTATGATGTCGCTGATAATTTTCACTATTCTGAGTATTTATTTCGAATTTGATGTTCAAACATCAAATACTATGAATGTGTATGGATTGCATGATAATCTGAAGTATCATATTATTATTTCAAGGTTTAGGAATGATTATCAATGCATGAAACATCAAACATCTTGAAATGAAATATCTTATCACTATAATCTGTGATAATCGAAACAGATCTGTGAGATATGATCATAATTATTCATCGTTCAAAATGATAACTACTCGATTGTAAAAACAATGTTTGAAATTCAATCCTATAGGTACGATCTATCATTCAAACAATATTTTGTTAATCAAAGTAGGTCTGGATAGCTGATAGTGATAGCATTTAATATCAAATGATTGCAGCGACCTTTGGATATATTTTTGTTTCTCGCCAAACAACCTTGTTACACTCATTGATAAATTATCTGTGTATTTTCAATCACATAATACCGTCTGATGGAACGAAATATTTGGATAAAATCTTGAATTTATTGAAAGCGAGACTGAAAAGCTGGGATGGAATTTCATCGATAGTGAGGAAATCAAAATATTTCCAAAATTTTATTTTACGACTTTCGACAACACGAAATGGAATCGTCTGATGTTCGAGAAACATCAAATGTTAGTAATGGAGTTCCTCGTTAATTGTAATGTAATCACATAATGCGGATTAATGATACGTGATATTTGCATAATCTTTCCTTAATGTTCTCCATCTTCATGTCTATAACTCGAGCTGTTAAACCAGCGTGTTTCTTCACGAGAAAAGTTTTTCACTCATTTCGAATACTCAAAAAGTTGCTAACAAGATTTATCATCACGAGTGTTCTAACTTTCGCACTGTTACAAGCAGACCTCATTACGTTCAATCTTTTTATCTCTAGAGAAATTTTTAATTGAGTTTCTACGAGGAACTACCCAGTTGCAAGATGGAAAATGATGCGATATTTGGAATCTACTCTGTGGCTCATTTACTGTGAGTGACACTGTTGAATGTGTGTATGAGAGTTCCAAGGCCAATTTCATCACTCGAGGATTATGATTTTGGAAATTCATATCTGTCTTCGTCTTTTATTGAGCCACTGTAGCCTAGTGCTGTTCACAGCTAAAATTTTCAAAAGCCGAAAATGATACTGAAATCCGCAGTGTGTTCAATCTCAATTTTCAACAAAAAATGGGAATACTGTCTTTAAGTCTTTCGAAGAGGTGGTACATTCATTTTCCAGCTTTTTGTGGGATTTTCTCTCCTCGTTTCTAAAAAATAGAGTTGAAGATATTGAAAATGATACGAGGTTTCATATCGACGCCCGAAAGATGTCATGAAACGTATACTCACTCTCACAAAGATACTATACCTATCATTTCTAGAAGTAATCAAGTCATTTCAGCTCGAAAAAAATCAGAATCGCTTCTCCAAATCCGTGACTCAGTTTTTTCTCGCGGCCCTGATTCGACACGAAAGTCATCTAAGGGTAGTCGCCGGCAGTTTACATCATTACATCGTGTCCACTTTCCGGACCTTCTCCCCCCCAAATATAGCAAATGGCGGAGAGAAGAAAGCTGTTCGACCGAATTACCGTTCGCTTTTCTCCCGTGAACAGTTCACGACATCTCCTGATTGAAGACGTGTTTTTTTTTTCTCACTTTCGCCTTCGCCTACAGAAACTGAAATCGAGATGAAACTAAGGTATAAATAAGATAGTCTTCAGTTTGTCGAACGATAGCGAAGTTCAGGTGTCCAACGGAATATCTGGAAGAAATCCAAAAAAACGCTGACTTCATCCACTACGTTCCGAGAGAACAAATAATTTCACTCCGTTGGTGAATTTATACTGCAGTTTCGAGTCATGAAGTTTGGGGAATGACCATGAGACTGACACTTCAATGATTCATGAGATGATATTGTCAAGTTGAGAATATGACCTTTGGATTCTTGGGCTATCGTCCGCGAGTTGATATTCATTCATACATACAGTGTGGCCTACCAACGAGACAACTCAATCTTCATTCTCCAATTTCGACGATTTTTTTTTCTCAATGGTGAATTTTGAACACCCCACTTTCTTTCTACCAAAACGTCAACTTCATCCACTTCTCATTCTATTGGATACTCTTTGGAAGGCACACTTAAATGTGGCATATCCTCACACGATATGATGTTTCCAATGGAAAAATCTAAAATATTGTCACATAATTGAGAAGGTAATTGATATCTAAGACCAACATGTTTTCCGAGTGAATATCTGTCAAACGAAAAGAACGATATTTATGAAAGTTCGATGGAACAAAATGTATCTGATGTACATTTTTTTGTTGATAATATACTTCCGGTTTGACCTGGAATGCCATCAACTTCTTTGATTCAAATGAGACACCCTATATATTTTAACAGATTGTGGGAGAGATAGTTATTTCGAATTCATACATACTGAGTTATGTGTGAAAAATTCTTGAAAACGAGGAATATAGCACTTCAATCAACCTCCTTTGAGATTTTTGCATTGAAGCAAAAAACTATTCGGATAAACTGATTGATGTTGTTTGTATGCATAGTAATAAATGAAAGGGTACTCTTTTGTTTCCCAAGTGTCAATTTCTAATTGTCGGAGATGAATTTCACAATCACGCTCTTTCTCACTTAATTGAACCATTCTAAATTGTACAATTCGTAAATTGTACGTTTATATAAGGCCGCTTTGACATAGTCATCTTTATCACAAAAAAAAAACGCTCGAACCGGTCGATTTTTATTCCGAGAGGGAAATATTTTGCGCATGTTTTCAACTTCTTCACTTCAGACCCCTCGGAGGGGTGAGCTTTTGAAGGTAATGGAAATCTCTTACCGACGCTCCCTTGTTTTTGGAATTCAATGCAGTTGTTATCGAGAAAAAACGTCTATGAAAATGATCGGCTAGTGATGCAAAGTAACCCTTTTTCCCTCTCATCACTATTTCCCATTTCGTAGATAGAACGATGCTCATCTGAGAAGTGCCTTATGTGTTTTTCTTAAATACTGTCCTATCCAATATTGCATGAAGAATCATTTATTTCAATGTCAATTCCTTTATATCTCAGTAAAATACATACCTTGTTCCGTTTTCATTGGCCACCCTGTATAAGCTTTTTTTCCTTTCATCACTTTTCCTCATTTTTTAGTTAGAACGATGTTCATTCAAGAAGTGTCCTATGTGTTTTTTTCGAATCCTGTCCTATTCAACATTACATGCCACTTCCTTGATCTCTCAATGAATGCATACCTTGTTTTTGTCTATTTTTCATCAGTCACCGTGTATATCTCCTGCTGAGCTCTCTGCTGGATGCCGATGTTTCTAATATACGAGTATTTTCTTTGTGAAAAGATATGTGGGCGGTCTTTGGGCGATAAATTCGTCTGATGCCAGGCACAAGAATTGACCCTGCTCCTTTCTGTACACTAAATCTTGGAGAAGTGAAAGAATAGTAATTTCGGAACACACTGGTACCTATTCCAGACGAATATCGGCCTTACGCTATTCCTGAATGCTTCCATTCATCGAGAGAGCAAAGTCCATTAGAACTGATTATGTTCTGTATAGAAGATGGATTTCGAGCAACTGTGTGAACATCAGACAGGGATGAGAAACCTATAGAACTCCGTGTCACCAGAATTTGTCCTTGTGGGACATCGTCTTTTCAGATGAACACAGTCGAGGATTCACCATCAATGCTCGTTCTTCATTCTGGCATTTTGATTGAAAAAATAAAATAATCCAATGCTTTTTCGTTTGTCAATAATAGGTTAGAGCACGAGCCAGAGTATTCACTCATGAAATATAGATGTAGATGGAAAACCAGACCAATAATTCTCGAAATACGGAATCTCATTCATGATATTAGTGTAGAGATATGAGCACAAATATGATGCTAGACAAAAACGAAATTCCAATGTAGAAGTACCAAGGAGTTTAAAAACTGTTGGTCAAAGATCGGACGTGATCTTGGGACCAAAATTTTCATACATATATAAATTTGATACATTCTAAAACATAACAAAACGGAATTCGAACGATCCCCCACCTACAATCACTTGCCTGAATCAACAAGAAGGCTGGATACAAATGTGTTCAAACGCAGAGTGAAGTCATTATTAACTTCCAGAGGTTATTTCAGCCACGAAGACTTCATGTATGATCATACCTTCGATGAATTTGTTTGATGAAGAAGTTTAACGTTTAATATTTTTATGTGTTTAACTTTTATGTATATTTGTATCACTCAAGTTGTAATTATTAAGGTTCCTTTGGTATGCTGTGTATCAAACGACCTGTCCTATACATTTTTTGTAATGTCTGAATGGATCAATGGATTATTATTATCATTATTATTATTAATATTATTATTATCATTATCATATATTGAACGAATTGATGCAAACCAATCCAAATCGAAACCAAAATAGTGAAATGAATTTCTGGTATCACCAGAAAAGATCTATTCTGTTCATTGATACAAAAAATCCTTATTATTTGTTACAAATTCACTGATTCCATTGTAATCTTTGCTCTCATTGTTCTTATTATCATTACTCTGAATATTTGCTACTGATTATATAGGTATACATGAATTTATAGACATATGAGATATTGAAAAAAAAAAGGTATTGTATTGATATTCTATTTCTGCATAAATTTTTTCAATACTGTTAGAATAGTCTGGTGCAATTTTGGCGATTAGCCAAACAATTCAGATAATCAATAGAAATAGAGAGCGATCAAAGAGATCAAAATATTAGCTAATGAGAAAATAGCGGCAACTATATTTATTACCTCAGATAGGATAAGCATTAATCAACAATATTCTGGGTGACAGTTTTATACGAGCTTTTATATTTATAATGAAAAATCTGTGACGCAATCAATAGGTAATACCTTTCAAGATTGTTCCAGTCCTTTGACAATGAATCAAATGCTGGATACATTCGAATACTTACTCCTAATTTGAATGGCAAACAATAATTCCCTTCTGAACTACCGAGATCGAAGGATATCATACGATTCCGATAACGTTCAAAGCCCTCGTAGAATATTTACAGTTACCGATATGAATAAAAAATACTATGTCATCGTCCGGGCGATATTCATTGAGCCCATTTTTTTTATCGATTCGTCGCTATTAAGGTACTTATTGGCTTCGCCGTCTCGAATCAAGCGTAGCCAAGAGGAGAAAAAGCAATTTGGCAGTGGATATACTGTTTCCGTTGATTCTTAGCATTCCAGCTGCTTTAGGCATTATCTCGAGACTTATTATATCATCTTTTTTTCTCCATTCGCTAGAGGGGAATTACTGCGGAGTTCTTTCTCTTTCCTTCATATAGGAACGAGAGTCCTGGAATAAGCATATCTACTTCATTCAAAGGTAGAACATTCTTGTTACAGTCTCTCTGATATTTAGCTATGTGAGATTGAAGCTGCATTTCTGAGACATGATCTGAATGGAAGATGAATTCTCAGAAGACTATAATGAAGACCAGAGTCGAGTTGAGTTCGATAAACAGGGTATATAAAATATAAGATATGAACTCTGAGTGCTGATAGGAGACAAATCACTGCTTTGTCGTCAATTTTGCTTCATTTCATTCATTGAATCAATTTGACAACACTTGGATTATGGTTTGAACTCATTGTTCGAAATGTCGAGCATTTACTTAAATGCGAAGATTGCACAGTCCTTGCATTGACTCGGATCGCAAAGTAGGGATCTTCGAAATGTTTATGATGAGGAAATGTTTCTGCCGATCGTGGTCAACTAAATGAGAATTGGAGTAAAAAACTTCTTCAATTATTTGCGTATGATTTGACCAGTTTTTCATGCTAAGGAGCCCGAAAGGGCTCGTTTGCTTGGTATCTTTCTGGGATATCATGTTGGTAGACATTATATCTTATGGTTTCTCCCAGAGGTTCTTCATTTTGACGAGTTGTATTCTTTCAAGTAATAATAATACCTTCATATCGTGGTCTATTCTATTTTGACAGTGGAGATTGCTTGCATCTGATGGAGGTATACTTGTATATTCTGATCATATTTCATGTGGATTCGTCCCAGGAACTCCAAAGATGCAATGCCATCAACTTCTGTCTATCAGAAAGAGTGATTGATAGGTCGAATCACTCAAACTTCGGTGTTACACAAGTGTGGTGATGACCTGGTTAGACCTGAACTTCTTGAACTTGTTTTCACTACTTTTGAAAGGAACTTTGCCTCAATACCGTTGAAAACCCGCAAGTGGACCGCCAAACATGAATAGCATTGAGAAAGGGCACATACTTCTACGGATTTCTGAGCAGGCACCGGAGATATTTCAGTTTCATCCTCCGCATGTTCTTTTGTTGAGGAAGAACACAATGAGATGGCGTGACTGCGTCAGAGCTGTTATGAATATTCATTGTTTCTCCTTGAATGACGGCTCAGTGTGAGAATTCGTGATCTCGATCGATTCGACGAAAATGGTCGTTTTTGCACTTAAAACTGCATTCAATATTGATTCAGAAACATCCTGACGTAGCAGACTGTTACTTGGTCTTTCATATGCATAGAAAACTCGAAAACAATAGAAGAATCAGAAGAGTTCAAATGGAGGCAAACTCGCGAAAGAAATTAATTTAAACAATTTATTATATTGCAGCCAATCAGGGAATAATAAGGAACAAAATGACAAAACATTGAAACAAAGGACTAACTAGTATAAAAAATATTCGACTTTTCCTGAACCTATTTCTGAAGTCTTTCGGATCCATATATAGGTGTACATCAATAGAGAAGTGATTATAGTGCTTTTTTAAAATAAATACAATCAGGCAAGCTGCAATCTACTCGAAATATCGATAAACTCCAATATTCCATGTTCTGACACAAGTATATTCTTCTCTTGACATCAATGCTGGAAAGTCATCACGATAAGTCGAACGAAAATTACAATATACAATGGATACAAAAAAATTGAAACAAAAAATGGAAAGGAATCTGCCTCGACGATGTTCAGTGTTCATCAATTACTCACAAATATGCAGTGATGATGACAATTTGCTAACTTATTTCTTCCTTCCATTAGGTATATCAAATCGTGCACAGCTAGACATCCGAAATCTTGTGTACTTTCTGAATCCTACAGTTCTACATGTCTACTGACCGGACATCCCAACTTTCGACTCCTCCATTCTGTTCCAATTTGGAACTGTTCCAAATGCTCATGAATGATCAAACTCCTCGATTTAACGTGATGATAAAATCACAGCGAAAATGGAGTCTTCTTTTTTCTACGGCTGTCATGAAATGTGACTCATCCTAACCTATAGAAAAGTATGCAACACTTTCCACCCCAATTCTTATTCCTCGCTAATTGTCTTGGCGAAATAGCGTGATTGGAACAGAATAGACTAATTGAACCGAAACCGAACCGATATGCTAGAACTAGACACAGCAGAATCTGATTATGTAAAACAAATCAATGTAGTTAAATTTCATTCCGAGAAGGAATTATTCTCAACACGTTGTTCAATGTATTCACCCGTACATTCTTGCACCATTCTTGTTGTAGGTCGATATACGAGACGAAAAAATGAATGGATACAATCAAATGGAGATGGAAAATATAAAAATGTGATACGGATAGATGAGAGACTCCAGCTTTTATTGAAGTTCGTATCGTAGAAGTACTCTCTCAGGGGAGAGTGAACCCTCTGGCTCACATTCTGAATTTTCATCAATTTCTCGAATAAGACTACTGAAACCTTCTTTAAAAAAAATTCGCAAATGGTGATGCAAAGTTGTAATAGTCATGAACTTCTGTCAACATTCAGTGTGCTTGAGTCTGTGAACTGGTACCTCCAGAATATCAGAATTGATCGGTGAACTGGTTATATGATATAGAATATCTCTCAGCAGTTCATGCAACTCATTCTTCTTGAACCCTTCATGGTATTTCTGATTGCCCTCTTTTGGAACTTGAACACTCTAACTGTATCACAAGATAGTTATCATACCATAGGACATTGATGATCAAAAGCCAGCATGATATAGTGTTAGTAAGACAGATATATCAAGGGTTCCAGTCAATTCGAAAAGTGAATAACATTGTGAGTTGCGTTTTATTGGATTCACTAGCAGACTGTTGAAATTTTTCATTGGTGTGAAAGAATTATGTTCGATTAGGCACAAGTATATCACTAGAGAACCGATCATACGCCATTCACATAAATCATGTGCAGCAAGGGTAGTAAAGAAATGATTTCGCAAATGCGAATCACGACACTTCGTCGACATATTATGACGCATATGACGCATATTATGACATCCCAAAAGACTCAAATCTACTGCAATTCTCGTGCAAATCGGTCGCGCATCAGCCTACTCTTTTGAAGAAAATAAATCAGTTTTCCGTGAAAAGCTGGATTAGTAACCCTCCTGGCGATATCATCCCTATAACGCAATTGATGCTTTAAAAAATATGAAAAGCTTCATTTCGAACATCAAAGGGAACAGTTCTAGAGTCATCAGGAGCAATAGTAGCCGAGATGATGACTGACATAATTCAGGACTCGAAAATGAATACGATTTGAAACGTATCAACGAAAAAAAAATTGTTAAAAATGTTGAATATACGTGTGCAGATCGAAGAAGGTAAGTCGAATTTCGCGTACATTTTTTTTGCAGAGAGCTCTCGACTGTTAAGTGATATGATCGAACAGGTTGAATTGACAGTAGAAAACTACATGCTGAAAGGGTTACATTCCACTTTGTGGATTGAACGAGTTACTGAAACATCCAGATCTTGAGTACTCACAATAACAAAAAGCAAAGAAGAAGTCGTGCGACGACATAATTATATAATTGATTGAGATATCAGAATTATTGAAATATAATGTTGAAATCTGATCTCCATCATTTCATCTCTTCCTCAGACATTTTCACTGGAATCACATGATAGGCAACGTGCAACATTTGAGTACTTGAAATTACAATTTGTTGTCAATTCGTTCAATTCACAATTCAAAATATCACCGTTATAACATTATATAATTTACTACCTTCAACTAATATTGGCTATTGTAACTTTCAGTGCATCTTTACTTCCTTCTTGACTGTATCAAAAAAACACAACCTGAGAACTCTCAATGAAGTCAAGATCATGAATCATGTCATGAAACTGCTGAAAATGTCAGAGTGACAGCTACTGGACATATCTCGAAGACATCAGCAGTAGCCGTTTTGAAATGCTGGCGAAATTAAGTCTCAAAGAATAGTTATATCAGTCTATAACATATTATATTACCTTCAGTCTCTGCCAACATTCCACCACGAGCTCACAGTATATTCTACGGATATTGTAGGTAAGATACGGAAGAGTGGGTTCAGTTTTGGAGCAACTAATGGACAATCCATCGATTATCTATATTTGATATGTGGGGATGAGGGAATTATGGTGTGTACTTTGCTAGAGTAAATTTATATCAAATTAATATCGAACGACATGATTGTCGGAAATGACCAATGAACAACAATGAACCCACAAATCATCGGATGCCCATAATGACAAACTATCGATCTTGCGTGATTAAATGCCCCCCGTCACTACAGATACACAGGGTGATTAATAGTGATAGCAAACAACGTTTCCGTGTGGTTCCCTAACATGATTTCTCATGATACTTCCGGTCAACTCGATGGTTGGAATTTTTCCGTAACAAGTGAAATGACACAAATTTAAAATCAAATCTAGCTGCTAATTCATTGTAATTATCAAAGATGTAAATTCAAATATGTGATAGAGCTCTAGTTCCTACAGGAATGATATTCATTGACCAATATTTACATTACTCTTCCTGTATCCTGCTATACTCATTGTCATCACTCGAGATATATGGATTTGCTTATATTTTCCAGATACTCTGTACATATCAGCAGACGTTAGTATAGTCAGGTTAGTTATCATAGTTGGGATACTGAAAATATTTCTCACCTAGGTATGCAAGGGATTTGCTACTCGACATCATGGAGCTGGACGAGAAGAGTTTTCTAATTTTTCACGTTGATTGTTTTTGTGTCAGCTGCATCAGTATGGCAAATTTGGTTGAAATTAAGTTGCTATCTCAAGTGAAGCTAAGTTCACTCGCCTTATTATTTAATCGTGTTCAGAGATTCCAATCATCTGTCATGTTATTTTCTCATCAATCACTCCATATTTATTCTTTTGATGTATATGATTTCTTTTCGTGATAACAGAAAAACTAGTACTTTTTCAATCTCGATTGTATGTTTTCCATTGATGATATTCACTTCATCAACAATGTGAGCGACTTTGATATTTTGTACGAAGAATTCCAGTTGATCAAAGTTATTGTCGATTTTTATAGGGATTGAACTGAGTCCATCTGAAAGAATTACTCTATTGATGACGATCGATTTAGGAGATGCATGATGAAGCAAGTAACCTGTCTTGATCTGTCCGACCTGTCTCAGCACCAAATTTGTTTCTGCTTCACATCGCCGATCTCATCAATGTGACCTCCTGTCCTCCTCCCCCTCTATATCATCTGGTGAGGCCAGAGGTGCTGGATGAAGACAAGTCGACATTATGAATCAAGATCTAGCAAGAATTTCAAAATATGTATCATCAGTGCATTGCCCAATATGATGATGTCGTACCAACAGAGCTTCTATAATGGGACGGCCATGTGAAATCAATAACAAGAACTGCTCTATAAGACCATAATTTTCTAAGGTACTCCACACCCCAGCAGTTACAAAGCGCAAATTCGACTTGTCCTGAAGTACTTTTCAGTTGGTCGAAGTTCTCAGTTTTCAAGCATATGCTGAAGCTCTCAGATCCTATGCAGAAGAGATTCTAATCATTTCATTAGTCGGTGATACTACACTCACGAATTCATCAACCTCTCTAGGAGATCGCAGAAAGGTGGGTGTTTGCTCACATTTTTAAAAATATTTCCATCATTAGGCTCGAAACCTGTCGAACTTCACTGTGCTAAGTATCATTCAGCAAGGTTGTGGAATTCTCCACCTCTAAATCCTTCCAAACTTCCAAAAGAATCCCAATACCTTTTGTCTCTCCCAATGTTCTACAATTGGTAACGATGTTCCTCTATATCCTCGACTTCAATATCATAAGTTTTTCTTTCGTATTGTGAGAAGATGAAATAATAATGATGTATGTCATATATCAGCGGATCAATTGTGCTATGGAACCCATTTGAAATTTATAAAAGCTTTCGTATGAACCAGTACTTGAAACATTCCTCTCTACGAATAAGTCACTCACCTACTAGAATTTTTGATATCTGGTTTCCAAATTCCGAATAGAAGCTTGAACGATGTCAGTTTGGTAACTGTTTACTTCCACGCTGAAATTACCACTACAATGAGTCTCATTAACTCATAGTTTGCAATTCAGTAGATTTATTCGCGAATCGTAAAACAAATCATTTCATTTAGCGATTGCAAGCACCTACTTATAATATACAGGAAGCCGACGATTACATTTTCTATGATAACATGGCACAATTCCTTCGATTCATGTTTTATTCAGTTATGAAAAGCGAACGAGTTCAAATCCATATGTAAATAGGAGTCATAAATTACGTGGGACATGAGACGATTTCCCGCATTTCATCAGATCCGCGCGATAAGGGAGTTCCAATACGATAAAGTACAGTGTGTCCAATTTTCGGTGTTTTTAGATATCTTACAGTTGTCTTTGGAGATACGGAGAAACTTCCACAGCCCTCTATGTTTTTGAGATTTTGGACTGTTCTTAAAATTACTCATAGAACAAACTTCCGAACAAACTTAACGAGTTGAGGAGATATTTTTGAATCAAAGCATGAACAATAAAAAAAGTGTAAATATTGCATATTTCTGATGATTCGATGAAATGTCATTTGGCTCCAACTTCTGAGAATGAGCGTTCATATTCCACTACATTCGAGGTGAAAAGTTCTGCATGTACTGAGTAACAGACAGAAATTATTTCCATTCATATGGTGCACAGTTATTTCGAATCTAAATATCTCAATATCTTAAAATCAATACAAACGACATCAAAACATAATTGGAAGAGAATCTAAAACATATAAAAGTGGAGTGAATCAGGATCACAGTTACTATTACAATCGAATAAGTTGTCATACTGTTAAATTGAACAAATTCAAATCACAGTTTTTTATTATTTCAATCAGAGCGTCAAAACGCCACCTACTGGAAATGAAATGAGGTGTTCGATATACGAAACAAATTTTCTTCTTCTGAATCTCATGTCAGGTGAGATGAACTCAATAGATTATAGAATTTCGGGTACTAAGAATGTTATGAAAATTTTGAACACGAAGATGTACGACGGTCATTTAATGATGACACGTTGAATTCTTCCACTTGGCTTAGGCGAGAGATGGAAAAATGCCAGTTCCATTAGGACGGATCCTTTCAGAACTTTTTTTATCATAGCGGATAATGAATGAGTTTTTGGATCACAAATAACACATCCACATCCAAAAAAGTATCATCAGTGTTCTCACCGCTAGCTGAAATGAATCACTTTTCTTATTTGTCTAAAATACTCGTACTCGAAGAAAGGTCCTAAGATAGATCCCTGTGGAACCACTGAGTGGCTGTGAATTCGAAACAAGATGAGTTTCTGAACTTCACGGATTGTTTCTCAGATGAATATGGACTTTGGACCCATTTCCATCTCACTGATGATGAACCCTAACCAAGGAACGGGAAATGCTGAAAAAGTGAGAATTTTC
The DNA here is from genome assembly GCA_963576655.1 of Gastrophysa polygoni. Classification (NCBI taxonomy): domain Eukaryota; kingdom Metazoa; phylum Arthropoda; class Insecta; order Coleoptera; family Chrysomelidae; genus Gastrophysa; species Gastrophysa polygoni. Next base: position 2,001,886 of record OY755082.1, on the reverse strand, counting down.
AATCTCACCATGTATCTCGAACACATGGGGAGTTGTGAAAGTTCAACAACTTGCGGCAGTATTCGTTTCACAAAAATTAGGTCGGCTACGAGAAAACCGCAACTCCTATTTCCAAACACAACTCAGCAGCAGCTACGGAAATTTGACACACACTGTACTGAAACCCTTTCGCTCCTGCTTGCCCTACATCTAATTCCCAGAGCTCTTGGATTAATTTGAATTTTCAATGAGGGTGGTTCAGTTTTCCTGCCTGAAATTCACGTTACGACATTTTATTTAATCTGGGGTCTATTAGGGCTCCTATTTATTTTCTAATAACAATGGGCAGGATTTCCAATAGTAATACCATGATGTTCTTCTAACACCACGAGTCCGTCATGATGGGTACAGATGCCTTCATTTCAACTTTTCACGAATACAGGGTGTAGCATAACCTGGGTGTTTCCTAACCTCTTTGACGAAATAAAGAGAGCGGATCCTCACCTATTTTTTTCAAGTCGATATTTCATTTTCATTCCAAATATGCTGTTGGTACCCAATTTCTTTGAAATTTGGTATCGTCAGATATTGTTATAAGAGACTCAATGAGATGAGAGGTTCATGAAGTCCAGTGGCGTACGAAGGGGCACCTCAACAAAAAAAATATACTCAACTGACTTTTTCTGTAATTTTAATATTTTTTTCGGATTGGGCAACCGAATGAAGAACTTTTTTCATCTCTTGAGCTGTTTTTGTGTATTGCTGTTTTGGAAATGAAAGATAAGAACTCAATTATTTGAGTTACAATCTGAGAGACTGTGGTTGAATACTCAAATACAAGTTGAATATATACCGAAAAAAACCCATAAAAATATTGAGAAGAGTCTAAATACGTATTTCGGCAACGAAGTTGCCATTTTCAGTAGACCTGAGAAGTGAAAATGATTAGCAACTCATCAGAATCTTCAAAGATATTGCCCAGAATTACCATCGAGAGTGATTGTCCGTATTTATGTCAGCCTATTTATACCTAAAATAATGTCATGGTTCGATGAACTGTAGAAAATCAGCGAACCATGACAATTCAATGATAGTCAAGTCAGCAAATCGAATAATGGAGTGCATGGAATGGGACCTAGGTCTTGGTTCATCAATTGTTTCTTATTACGATGAATGAAAATACTTTCCAAACTATTCAATTCTCGATTGTTCGTTACATGGAGAGTATTTCCATTCATCGTCATGAGAACCTATTAATGAACCAAGACCTAGGTCCTATTATTCAAATTGCTGACATTATTCAAGGTATGAATAGGCTGGTATAAATACGGACACTTACTCCTCAGGTCTACTGAAGATGGCAACTCAGTCACCGAAATAAGTATTTAGACTTTTCTAAATAGAACTTGATTGAATGTCCATGGATACAATAACCTTACAAAAACACAAAAATACCGCGAGAATGAAAGAGAGAATGAAGAGAATGAAAAAGTTCAATTTCAAATTTTCATTCAAGATTCGGTCGTATTATTTTGTTAGAGAGGTTAGATTTGTTAGAGAGTACGTGAGATGAGGTAAGAAAGTTTATTATTGGAGAAGTGGAAAAATTTCTTCGAGGTGGACGATTATGCATATCCGACAACCTGAAAATTGACTTTGACACATGTCACATGATCACAGTTATAGCGTGAAATTAGAAAAATTAATCTAGAAAGGATAAGAGCTTATTATTACTGATTATGTTTCAGATGGTCATATATCATCATGTGGAGTGAGAAACGTTTGCAGAAATATTCAAATCCCTTCGAGAGAGCACGAAATATAAGCCACTGAACCAGCGCGATCTCTTCAGGTCAACGTCTGATGGACGTCCAGACTACCTTGAAGATATACTACTTACTCTTCGCGAAGGTCGTTCGATTATTGTGAACGAAGTGAAAGAAAGCAACGGTGCTCACGTCAACAGGTGGGATTGCTGTTGAGTTATGAGCATAATGGAATATAAATAGTGAATAGATTGATGCGCTTTTCAACCAATCCACTTTACTCCAGCTGATGTAGGAGTCTCGAGTTCTCCTGAAGATGGCGCGATTATTCTACAGATATTTTGAGTTTCAAATTCCATGGTGTCTGACAAATGTTTCCATTTCACTCATTCGAATCATTTCTTCATGATTTTATCGAATATACAACAATTGAAATCTTCTGAATGCACAAAAGTATATTCATTTTTCAATTTTGTTTCATTGCACGTTTGGTAGTTCTCACTGTTTTCAGTTCTGCCACCCTAAATTCAGTCGAGCAGTAGTGCCCTCTTCAGGAAAACTATTGACTCCTACATTATCAAGGTGGAGCTACTTGGTCAAGTTTTTTCCAACATTAATGATTCATTCCGACATCAGCGTTCAGTTGAGTTAGCATTATTTGTTGGTAATATTTCGAACTCGCTTACAGAAAGACAAAAATCATGAAATATTTCTCTTCATGCACAAGCAATGGAAATGGAAAATACGTGAAGAGAAAATTTATAGCAGTATGTCCATGTCGCTCAGCTCCCAGTCAAAACATTTTGAACTAAGCAGATTCAGAGACATGAAAGATGCTATCACTATATTATAACTTCAATATAGCCATTTTCATATATTTTATCAAGCCACTATCAATATTATTCAAATTAATTGATCGATCATATTTTCATTTGCTAATTGAGAAAAACAATTGATACTTTTTGGCCACTGCGTATTGATACTATTCAACGTCGAACACCAACAATATGGATAATCAAAGCGTACATCTGCATGTTCAGAATATATTCTATGTTCAATGTTCTATGCCAAGAACTATGACAGCTCAACCTATCGAAACATATACGTTCGGAGTCAGAAGAACAAGATCTTGGAAAAGTGTGCTCCATTGAAAAAAAAATATTTTCATTGGTTCATCATATGACCTATCGGAACGAGTTTTTATTTTTTAGTATTATTGAACAAATTACATGGAACTTTACAACTGTTGCTCATGATTTTTTAGAGCTCCCGGAATGAACTAGTTGAGTGGGGAGTCAAAATATGATGACTGTGTCTTCAATTCCATGCTCTTGCCTGATAAATGAAATAAAGAGAACATTCCGTCATCGTCACTACTGATTACTATAATTACAAATGGAATGTCCAAAAATGAACTTCGTCGTATCGATGATTCCTTTGAATTGATCAAAATGAGTTCACTCCCTAAACGAAAAATCTCCAAATTGTGTGTTGTGTTTATTATCCCAGGAAACTTTAATCATCTGCTGAAAATATTGAAACGAATGCATTGATTCTGCAGGACGATTGATTTTGTCTAACTTAGTTCGTTCGCTTCGATTGAAGAAGTATGATTGATAATAATGAGAATTCATCTCGAAGGAAAAAATAAATGTGGAGAGTATAACTCTTGAACTGAATATACCTTAGATACAAATCAATCAACGCAAGTGATTCAACAACTGTTAGTTTCGATAGTCCAATGTCAGTATCAGTATCTCATGAAGTAAGATGATACAAAAAATCCCAAATCAAGACGAAATTCTGCAGGTCAACTTCGTACGATATGCCTGTTTTATATTTTCTAGAAATACAAGACAGGATTTATCAAAGTGCCAGCGTCTGATTCTGAGATCTTCTCCCTACCCGTATTAGGAAACTTGAGGCTTATTTATCATACCTTTGTTGTCGACTTACAGCTATTATTCTCTTTCTCATTCGATGAACCCAACGATAACCTTGAACTCATCTGATGAAAGGGGTTGTTGCATATTTTGAGTTTGCTTCAGATAACTATACTCAGTAGTTCCATATTTTTGGTCCAGTAAAGATCTATGATCCACCTCGTACCTTGATCATACAGCGTGAGCCATAATGTTTGCAAGATACGGGAAAAATTAACAGAGTAACAATTGTTTTTTTTATGGGGGATCGTTTCTTCATGTGGAAAAACCTTAAAATCCATTCATGTGATCACAAATACGGCGATAATTCTGAAACATTTTTCACAAATGGACGAGAAGTGAGGTTATTTTGGACAAACTGTTCATCTCAGCCAATTCTTGATTTTTGACAAAAACGACAATTGAGCTGATGGAGACAGTTGCAAAGAATTCCAGACAAGTAAATCAGGATGAGAGGCAAAGAAACGAGAAAAAAACGGAATGGGGCTCTGAGGAATTAGAGAAGCGGTCAAACATGGGAAGAGGCGAAACGTCCGACAAGAGAAAAGAAGGAGCTATTTGAAATAGTTCTTTATATCTAGTATGGTGATTGGATTATACATACCACACCAAGGATGATATAAGAAACATGCCCGTAGGGGATTTGTAGGGGATTTTTGGGGACCACCCACATATAATTCGATTACCTATATTTTCCTTGGGCTATTTTCTCTACAACCATTTTATGCATTGATCAAAGGATATCCACTCACGGATACCCTCTAATTGCCCTACCTACCGGCAATTAATTAATTAATCAGCCGAATGGAAACCGAAACTTTCTTGAGAGTCATGCAAATTTACTGCGCCGCAAAGGAGTGAGAGCATTGGGAAATTTCATCCTATTCCTTCATTATATACCGAGAGCTAGCGAATGCGTTTATACCGGGAATACTGAAAGGTTTTGTTGATGTAACTGAAAGTTATACCAACTTTCACATCAATGTCTACTAAATATATCATACAAGAAGTTAAACTTCTGAAAATGTCGATGCACATCAACATGAGGAGTTCGAAAGAGAATTGAATGAGTCTATTATAATACGGGGTATCCCATACGGGGTATTATATACGGGGTATCCCAGATTGAATGAATGTTGAATATTGAAGATGTAACTAGTCAAAATAAAAATAGGAATTCATATTGATTCGTATGTTTTGGAGTTTCATTCTCGCGACATGGGTTGTTGGAACAAAAAAAAATGTTTGCATTCATAGCTAACAATTCCCTGAGCCGATTTTCATTGAATTTGGAAGGTATTGATCTTCACAGATTTTTGGGATTTTCCCTCCTTATTTCTTTGTAATCTTCATTTCAAAATTTTTGTAGCAAGGATAGATTCATGTTCTGTTTTTCAGTTTTACGAAGAGAAGCTCAAGCTCTATCTATATATCAACTGAACAAGTAGCAATATTATTGTTTTCGTACAGAAGAATGCCGGCAGTTTCTTTGATTATTATTTTTCAGCTGTGACCTCCTTTTCTTGTCCATCTTCAATAATGATATGTTCATCTCGACTTGTCGATACCTTTTCTCCATATTGTTCTTGAGTTTTTTCATCCTTACTAAGGAACGTCCGTTAGTTTCACCTGTATAGTATTTTCCACAAACACATGGTATACTGTGAATACAATTTTCTGATGTTTATTTCTTGATTCTCTATGTGAGTATTGAACACTGTTTTCATACTATTGAGTCATAAGTTTTGAGTCGTTAGTTTTGAGTTTTAAGTCGTAAGATTTAGGTCACATTAGGTAGATAGGATTTAGGTAGGAAGTTGGTCAACTTCAAACTCTTACGACTGAAACTAAAGATTGTTTGTATCTGCGCTTGAGTGTGTAATTTTGAATTCTGTCATTGTGCAATTTTCATACAACATCAGCTGTCACTCAAAATTGACAAATGATAAAATTCATCATTATGACATGACAGTCCTTAATAATTACTGCATGAATGTTATTTTGCTCTTTACGACTCGAAGCTTATTATTCAAAACTCACGACTCAAAACTTATAACTTGAATATGAATGCATAAATCCATGATTAGTTATCTGAAGGTTAAATTTCGAGAGCAGTGACATTTTGGGTCAGATGATAAATCTGTCCTTACCACAAATATATTGGGATGATCATTATGATTTCTATTTTCATTTCCCGAAACGAAGAGAGTAGATATAAAAAAACTGGGGGAAAATTAATACACCACCTCCACGATCATCCTACAGGCTGTATGAATTCACTTGCCGTACTCTAAATCAGTTTGGCTCACCAATCGAAATAATAATCTTGAATAGTATTATCCAACAAATAAACCTATTATTTTTGAACTACAGAAACTGACTGTTTATTGATCGCTCTGCTAAAAGCTGTAGGCATCAACGAAACATTCTAGAGCGGATCAATATCCATTTTTCCAGGGCCAGTATGTCCTAGAAAGCTTGATTCATGTTTCAGAAATGCCCCAAGGATATCATTCGGAACCTCTATCATTCAGTCTTGCCGTTATTGCCATCATCAGTAGATATGTTTCATCGTTCGCTGTTATTTCGAAGAGTCGGGGCCATTTTGGAAGCCAGAGGCTGGATCTGAATAGCTTATCTGGATACTTTCCTTCATACTGACAAGTTCATTTCTAGTGCCAAGAGTTGCAGATATTCCAAATAGCTCTTGATGGTGCACAATGGAGTGAAACTGGATTGGAAAAAATGTAACGATGTTTCTACCAAGAAATTGGTATGAAAAAAAATAAACCAACCTGGTTTTCTGTATGAATCGACGCCATGATCATTCATTACAACGTCAAAATATAGCTGGATATCATCCATCCATTCTTCTTCCGATATGGCAAAGAAGATTTATCAGCGCAAATGACAGTTCTGAACGAATCATAGCACATGACATGAATTATTTCAAATAATACTCTTTCACATATACATGTTTCACCAGTTCCTTCCTTTCTTCTCTTCAGACGTTTTACATCTCTCATTCTGTTTCACTTGTCTCGAATCATTAATTCTTCGCAACTGTCTCCAACAGCTCACTTGTAGTTTTTGGGCAAAATCAAGAATTGGCTATATATCTACTTCTTCCCTCATCCATATATTTCTAACTCTATCTCTTTTTATCATACCTTCATCAAGGCATTTCATTTCAATGACTTGGATTCTACTTTGATTTATTTTTCAATACCAAGAATTCAAAACCGAATGTCAGAATTGGTGTATGATTTGTTTCAAATACCGTCATCTCTGTTCTTCATTTCCGGAGCAACGGTATTACAAGCTTCAGAAATTTTCTGGGGTAAATCTTCAATATTCATTGATCGAGTTTCGAAGACAACTCGTTTCAAATAACTCTATAGGAAAAAGTCCAGTGGCGTGTGATCTGGAGAACGTGTAGGCCATCGAACAGGTCCACTATTTCCACCAATTCAACCAGTTCCATTTCCACTTATTATTATCTCATCACTTTCATTTTCATTCAGTTTCATTCCGTATCTGTCTTTTCTATTGATCCTATGTGGTGATATGTTATTTAATAATTCATGAAATAGACAATCATTTCAGGTGGGACCAGTCCAAATCGATTAATGGGAAAATGGAAGTTCCATAATGATTGAGTACTATGTATCATAAAGAAATAATGGACTACCATATTATAGTATAACACTATGAATCGTTCACAATAAATATTCATCGTTTTCTGATAGACGGTACTTAATTTCTCACCAATAGACATTTGCCCTCACCGATATGGAACATAAAGTGCTTCATTATATGTTTTTGTCACCCATGTTGAGATTATAAAACAGCCTGCTCAATAAAACTCGGGAAATACAACTTCCTCGATTTCGTATCAATGAATGATACCTAACGCTATTATTTATAATTCACAATCAATATTCTGCCATTAGTTTCGGCAATTATGTAGGTTTTCATGATATTGTTTTCGGAATAGCCAATCAGGAAACATTCCCGGCACGTGTTGGACGTGATATGACTGAACAGATGCATTGAAAATAGCACACTACGATATGAAGCATGTTCCATAAAGTCGCATGACCCCAACCGATTGTCATAAATTTCGCAAGAATCTCTCGATATTTTTCAACAGAGGCGAGATTGCAGGCATGATTTCTATGTGCTGTAAGGCCTCATCAACGAACGCCCCTGTCAGATGACATTTGAATTAGAAAAAAAAATCACACAGATTAGAGATGCAAACGAGATTCTGCACTCGATACTAGAGATGGGCGATAACAGTTTTGAAATATCGATCATCAATGATCATAATGTATCGATATTATCGATTTAGCGATATTTTCGATATTATCGATATTATCGATATTATCGATATTATCGAAATTATCGGAATTATCAATATTATCGATACTGTCACCACTGAACATGCAGAGCAGTTAATCGTTTTGTCACTAAACAGGCATCTCATTTCGATGTTATGGATACTGTTCAATTCTTTGTTGTTGTATGATGGTAAGAGTTTCATTCATTTTTGAAGATTTACTTTGTTTTTGAATATTGTTTGTTGATACTATTTCTGTATACTGTTCAGAATGAATTTATTGTTCAACTTTGACTCATTCATTTCCCGATTATTCATTATATATCAATAGATTAGACTATCACTTTTATTTCGATACTGTTTTTAGGAGCTATCGGAAAGAAATTTGGTGGCCTGCTCAAAAAAAAAGTGATTGTTCCAGTATTTCTGAAACATTCCAGGAATATCGATGATTTCCAAGATTATCGATAATTATCGATAAAATCAATAATTTCGATAATATCGATAGTTTCGATGATATCGATAATATCGATAATATCGATGAATCGATATTTTTTCTCTCTCCTACTCAATACACTAATGCATCATTCGCATGATCTTAGTCATAAACTCAAGCATTTTGAAATCGAAACACAGTAGTAGAATATGAATGTTCATGAGAAATGTTCATCAGAAATTTCAGTTTCAAGCTTTTCGGCTAAGAAATGACCTTTGAAGATCTTTACATTGAACTTTTCTGATTTTACTCACATCGAGGTGGCATGTGCGGATGCCTCAATGAAGGATTCGCTTGGAACTCGAGATTTATATCCATCTTTGAAAAAAAATGTGTTTCCCAATGGCAGGTTGAGGAAAAAATCCCGAAAAAGTCTTGAGAATAATTTTGCGTTCGTTCTCCAACTGCTGAGCCAAGAAAGGAATGAAATGATCTTCAAGTTCTCTAAAGGCTACGGACTGAATCTCAAACGGGTTAAATGAGCTGTAGGAAAAGTATACTACACACCTCGAGTTCGAATATAATTATCCAGTGAACCGTTCCCACCGTCTCGATGGATATCGATCGAGAGATAATTGATTGACAAGATGAAACATTACGGAGAGATTTCATCATCAGTGAGAAAATTGAAACGAATGCTTTGCCGCCAGAGGAAACAACTAAACTTCATGCTCGGGGGAAATTGCTTCTGAATTGGATGTCACAGATATCGAAGTTTATGTTTAACTATGAAGTTCGATACTTCCAACAGATTTTGTAAATCTATAGACACAGTTGTTCAGGAAGCAAAATATTCAAGTTTTGTGATCAATAAGACTTCCACACAGTATATTCTACTGAGAAGGAATACTTTTTGGAAGATCCACAGAGGGAAGAATATACATACGAGTCATTATATTTTGATCCGAATTCCGATTCCTCAGCAGCTTCATTAGGAGAGCTATGGGAAAATCTTCCAAAGAGAGAAAAGGAAAGGAATAATCAGTAACGGCTGAATTTTTCAACGAATAGAAGTAAATACACACTGAAACATAGTTGGTCATACTATGAAGACAATTTGGAGTGACAAATTCTTAGTGATGAAATTATTATTTAATTCAAATTGCAAATATGCTTTAGTTTGGAAAGAATAAAATTTCACATTTGACAGCTCTCTCATCTTTTCTGAAAATAAAAATAGAAATTTCAATATTATTTCTACATATTCATCGTTCCAATTTCGAAAACACCCTGTGTGTCCTCCGTATATCAATTCCTTACAGAATCATCATTGGACAGTAAATCACGTATACTGAAAATGAACGATGAATTATACGATGATACACTGTGTTTCTGGGAGTGTTTTTCGAATCGACAGAAAAATACCAATTCTGCATATACAGGGTGTCCCGCAAAGATTGTACAGTCGGGTCATTGGCTCATCACGAGTAATAAATTTTACGACGAAACCGATTGAAAAAACTCCTTCAATTAGGTGTTTGTGTATGATTTGACTAGATTTTTTTGCTCCACAGCCCAAACACATATTTCAATATCAACAAAAATTCCTTGGAATTTGTAGGTATCTTTTCGGGACACCCTGTATTCAGGTCGGCTCTGATGAATATATTCGTGGAGTGAGGATTATGATCCATCAAGTAGGCACTATCCACCATTTGCTGGAGTGACATTTTATTTTTTTTTGCCTGTCACTGTATATCCAATAGGTATTTACTCTAGCCGACGGCAATATTTTTTGATAACTTTATCGCCACTCGTAAACGCATCAAAGGCAAATCTCTGGTTCATGTCCATCTGTATGGAATATTATAAATAAGCCTAAAGTATTATTTCATCGCTGGAATTGATAGCAATGATAATTCCAGACGTGTCTCTTATTACGTAACATCTATACAAATATTTACGATGGAATTTCATTCGAAACGAAATTGGAATAGGTAAATAATACTCTCGTCATTATATATCGATATTCAAATCGTGCGTCCTCATAGTGAGACATACTGTATGGAGGTTCGGAAGAGTATTCAGTAATGAACCAGGAGCGAATAGAGTGAGATAATTTGATAACCAAATATAAATAAATATAGATATTATCTCGAGTGTCCTAATCTACAGAGATTGGATAGAAACTAGCTGCTAATTTGTATTCGATCGAAATTTAACATCAGAATTGCAAAACAAATATAGTGATAGTTGAGGAAAGATAAACTACAGAATACAATCTGTGTGCACAGTGTCTCGAATTCGGATCTCACTATGATTTCGTTTTATAGCAGCAAAGTTGATTGTGATTTCAAACCATCCACTGAAGAACAATTCAAAATCATTATCATTGAATACATGTGTGTTCGAAATATCAGTTGATTTACCACTGTTGACTGTCTAGGGGTGGTAAAATTTATCGATATATCGACAATTATCGATAATATCGATGATATTGAAAATATCGATGACATAATATCGATAATATTGATATCATCGACATTACCGTTATTACCGATATTACCGATATTATCGATAATATTATATCAATAATAATATTATCGATAATGTTGGAAATTATCGATATATTCGATATCATCGATACAATCGAAATTATCGATATTATCGATATTATTAGAAATTCCTGGAGGTTCTAAAAATATCAAAATATTAGTGTTCCATTTGAAATGTGGAAGATGAGTCAGCCTGTGAAGCCAGGAATACTGAAACAAATACTGTCCAAATATTAACTTTGAACAGGCTATCAAACCAATTTTTTTATTAATTTTCTGATGCTCAATTGAATCATATAACGTTTGCTCAAACTGAAAATCAGACCAAAATGATGACTCATGGTGAATATAAGAAAATCTGAACCATTTTGCTTGATCTCAAACCGTTCAGATTCCACAAGATATCGAAAATACAGAAAATGCCTTGTTCCGAACTTTATCATAACACAGTATGAAAAAATGCAAGCAAATTGTAATCGAAGGAAGATTCACAAAAGCTGGGCTATGCCATGCGTCAAAATAATATTAAGTCGATGAAAATCAACATCAGCAGTTAGCGATATTATCGAAATATCGATAATATTGATAATTCCGATAATATCGATGATTTCGATTATATAGATAATATCGATACATTCGATATCAAAACAGTTATCGCTCACCCCTACTACTGTCTACTATCCACCTCAATGCAATTTCAGCCTTCAAATGTTTTCAAATTTTCAGTAATACACCTATACTCACTATCTATGATTTGAGTGCCATTCTTGGGAATCTTACATCAGAACAGTGAAACCAGACTGAAATGACTTCAATTGGCATACGTTGAGTTTCCCCAAAGGATTATTCCATAGACCATTTTGGAAGAAATATGCTATTCGGACAACAAAAGAGTTCATGAAATCATTCAGTTACAGTAACAGGAATACAGAAGTTACAAAATATGTTGATTGAGACTCTCCTGGATATTTCATTCTGTGCCACCCTGTGTACAAGTGAAAAATAAAAATACTAATGGCCCATTTCAATTCGACACATGTTCTCGCTAGGTATATCGATAGCTTACGTTCGAAGAGTCGAATTACATCTTCAGCTCCACGTTGACTAAGTTGGGAACGATTTATTACCCTATCAAATCCGATCTTCTCGTGCTGAAAGGCAATCACAAATACGAAGGTCGCCCGTGATTGAGTTCCGATCGAGGCTCAAGCCTCGTGTCAATTGTCTTCGTACACCTAATGAGGGCTAAATGTTTTCCATCTTTATCCCTTCAAGGAAGTTGTGCTTTAAACGGCAGTAATTGGTGATTAGAGAAAGATACTGAAAAGCAACCGAGTCGATATCCTCTGGCGGACTTGTGGCGATTGTTTCTTCAGAAAACAAGTACTTTCAATGGATAGGAAGATGGGAGGGAACAATGGACGATATTGAATTCTTTGCAGGAAATCAGCCAGGAATGTTAATGACCCCCATAACCTAGCAGAACCAATTACATATTTCGAATTCGCAGTAGGGAAATAATTGTTATTATTACTACATTTGCGAGTTTATTACTCGTCATTTCATGGAATAACCTAGCAGAACCACAGTTCAAGAAATACTCATAAATTACTGATTCATTATCACAAACTCGAAAATTTCACCTTCCATTCGAATGAGAAAATCTGGAATTCCTCCATCTTGATGTCAACCTAGCGGAACAAAAAATCAAACATCATTAATCGGCAAAACGAAGGGCAAAGTTGTGAAATTTTTCGCCTAGTGAAATATTTCTTGATGCTCACGACCTTCAAAGTCTGAAGAACACGATGATTCACGAACATTATAGGTTCTCCTTTCGTATTGTCAATAGTTTGAAAAATGTCCAAGTCGGTAGTATTTTACATGGTCAACAACTCAGATTTCGTTCATCTGCTTTTGGAACTATCTTGAAATGTTTTGAAACATTAATTTGAACAGTTCTTCGACTCGCTGCGCTCAGAACATTTCACGTCGTATTTCCTATTATTGGAATTCCCATTTGTCTATATTGGTCCTCTCAAATGCATTATCCTAATTAGCATGGGTCATGAAATATACACAATACTTTGATGGTCCATTACGTTCCACGAAAGAGCAATGCCATATTTTGCTGACGAATGAGTCGGTCAACAAATTCACTGCAAATCGTAATTTCCATTTGATATCGAGTAAATCAGTATATCCAATTAGGCGGACTTGACTGAAAATTCGATCCTCGTTTTGAATGATTTCAAATGTTGCTGTAATTCTTCTTGCTCTGTTTCTACTGGAGTTTCGTAGACCAAAGACTTTACATGTCCCCACAGGAAAAAATCTACCGACAATAAATCGGGTGACCTAGGAGGCCAAGAAACTGCTCCATTGACAAAAGGCAAATATTAAATGCATTCCGGATTCCGGTATTTGTCAAAAGATAAACGACCTTATTAACATAAGGGTGAAAAAAGGCTTCGTTCTAATTGCTAGTTTTTTTCCTCCATACCCGATAGTATCCTCGGATTCGAGATAACCCTCCCCATGAAAGCTTTCCAGAAGATGCAAATACCGAATGCATGTTCAATTATGCAGAATAGGACAATTTTACTCTGATGACCCACTCTGGAGATTTCCCATTCATATTATTCATTGCATCACCCACAAGATATCTGGCACTGAATTATTATCATATTATCTTTCTATGCATAAGAGAACATACCGAGTGTCCTTGTTGAATATACAGACAGGATTGGATCATTCACAACGAGAATATTGTATTATAATCGAATTGGCAGTCCAATTTCGAACTCATGGTTCTTATGATGGTTTATACAATAAAATGTGAAGTTCATGACCCAAGCCAATTGGGATGATGCATTCCGGAAGAACTCATGTGTTGGTCTGAATACTATTACAATCTGTATATGTAGCAACTACAGGGTGATTAAATATTACCTCACACCTCAGTCAGATATTACAGTAGGTTACCAACATTTGCCAGAGTTTTTTCCAAATGAAAATGATGCTTTGTGAAATACATGAAACTACTATTGGGGAATTGGAATGTTAGTTTTTGAAATCAATTTGATCAATTCAAAATACAATTGACATTCCTCTGAATGACTATTTTGAAAAACAAATATTTGTTTTGACATAAAATTCATGATTATTCGAATACAAATTGATATACGTTGAAATTCAAGGAATAATTCCTGAATTGAAATGATGCTCTTTGAAATCCAAATGACTATTTGGAAACACAAGTGGCTCTTTTTGAACTACCATTGAAAAAGTTGTTGAGCCATACCAAATTTCAATATGCTCGGTCAAAAACACGAGAGAAACTGTTTTTGGGGATTCAGCAATTTGGGGTACGGACCCAGATTAGATTACGAGCAACTTTTGAAATTACATTTTCAACGTATCTCTCACTAAAAAGCTAGAGGGGCTAAATGAAAAATCTTGGTCGGTCAAGGATTCCAAAATTGGTGAAGAGACCTAATGATGATTTTCGAAAAATCTTCTCTGATAACTTTTTATAGTACTTGTCACACAAGAGCACCCAACTCTAGGGGAATAAAGCTCATTTTCTGAATTTCCAAAACATTATTTTCCAAACAAGCTAAGTTGAACTCCGAAAAAACAAATTTCCTCACCCTTCACAAGAGTCATTCCACCTATCTGGGACACCATATGGATTATTTGATTGAACTTGTGACGTCAATGGTGGGTTCGAATAGAAAACGAAATAGTGGGAATGTTTGAAGATGTTTTTTGGAAAACACTTCTAACATAACTTATTTTGACTCTTTATAGGCGACTGATTCAGGAAGTGAATACAATATCATGACTCTGAAAAGAATATAAAATGATGATAGAATAATATATATAACTGAAAAATAATATATTTTATCCTTCAGTTTCTTGAACAATCCAATTGAATTTGCGGGATTGCATTTCATGCCATTACGGCATATCACTGACACAAAAAAATCGCACAAATCGTGAAAGAATATCGTTGCTGAAGCGAGCTGGAAAAGACAAAGTTCATTATTAGACGCCTCTCTGGGAAAATTGAGATCCTTTTCAAAGGAAACTGATTGGAAAAGATGCCTTGTAACTTGGAGAATTATATGAAAACGAATCATTACGTCGCGAGAGACACAACGAGAAAACTCTCGAGGTAACTTTTCTATATTTTCCAAGAATTTTCCTTTCCCAGACAGCCATATTATGAAAAGTGATTTATGTGGAGGAAGGGGATTAATTTCTCTTGCAACGTTTTCATAAGAAAGAGCAAAGTTCAGTGGCGTGTATAGGTAAGCCACAAAGTACTAATAAAGTACTAATAAAGTACTAAATAAGTACGACAATCATTATAATCCACATAACAGAACATTGGTGTGACAGTTTATTAACAGTTATCTATTGAAAATTATTCTTCATGTAATGTTGGATAGGACAGGATTTATAAAAAAATACATGAGGCACTTTTTAGAGGAACATCGTTCTAACTACGAAATGAGAAATAGTGATGAAAGAGAAGAAAGCGTTACTTCCATCACTAGCCGATTATTTCCAGAACTACTGCATTGAATTCGAAAAACAAGGAAGCGTTGGTAAGAGATTTCGATTACCCTCAAAATGATGTATCACTTGACCCATTATTATCATGATCATTATCAAAAAGGCCATATTTCAGTTTCAGTTGAAATATTATAAATACGGGACCTTACTGATCTCGGCTGACGCCTCGTGATTTAATTTTATTCCTAGATAATAATGAAATTCTTCACTACCTCATTGTGTTGGTGTTTTTCTTTCGATTCTTCTCATATCATACAGAGTGTTATGGTGTATTCAATGTAGAAATGAACACTGAACTGATAAAGTGATTCAGAATCTGAGTTGACAACGCTGGCGCTGTGATTCTAATGAGTTGAAGCTGTGAAGCCATAGAAGTGATTTTTTCAATCAACACAATAAAAGAACCAATCAAAATTCGACTAATTCGACAACCAGTATCTTTCTAAGGAAAATACTGATTCTTGTTGTTTTCGAAATACCAAGAGTGAAATCGATCATTTCCATGAAGAAGTACAGGTTGTGGTCCATTTACTGTGTTTCGAAGTTTATTTGCAACATCGCAAATCTCAAGAATTCGAATTTACATTTGGGGTAACACAATACTCCCTAGGGTAGTATAAACTACTTCCAATCTAAAACCTATACCAGAATCTATAAATAGCCCTCTCTCATTCATTTCCATTAGCACCGTGGAAGATCCTCTTGGGAGATAGACCGATAATTCGATAAAATATAGACGTGAGCCATTCGAGAATCAATTTTCTATTCGCGGAAACCACCAGGAGGTACGAAACAAATTGAAACGTAGGATGGAGAGTTTGAGTAGATGACCAATTAGGCACTCTTGAAGATTTGTCTGACGGATCTGGATCTGGAATATTGTCAATTTCTTTTTTTGATATCGTAGATGTTAAACTGGAAACAAAACCAAAAAGCTCTCACTATTTCTTAATCATCTTTCAATTCACATGGAATATATTGTGATCATCTTGGAACTTTTGTTTCAATAGTTCAGTCGAATGCGATTGCAGACATTGGATGGAAAATTGTTATTTCCTCGTCCACAACGATAAGATGTGTAGAAATTTAGATATTCAAGAAATGTATTCGTCTTCTGATTTTCTGGCAGGTATCTGAAGGTTAAATTCCAAGCGCAGAGATATTTTGAGACAGATCATGTTGGCTAGAAATGATCACGTGAGAAAATCCCAGGAAATCTAAAAAAAATAATATGCCATCTCATCGGATAACTTCCAGACAGTATCTTCCATTTTTCATGTCTACACACAACCACTAAGGAACAAGTTAGTTTGTCCAATCATAGACAGGATCCAACGCATTTTGCTTGGATCTGCATTCTACATATTATATTATTAAAATTATCACATGATTATCTTCGTTTCAACGCATATTTTTAAATGTGTACACATTGTTCAAACAAACAGAAATCCTATCGAACAGACCAGCTTTACGCAATTGGTTGTCATATCACGACTTCATTAAAGTCGCGAACTAGAAAAATGTTTTTAAAGAATATCTGCTAGATCACCTTCGAAAATATCGCATCTGTGATTATTTATTTTGTAACTATTTATCCTTTTATTGATCATTCAACTCTATATTTAGGTAGTTCATTTAATGTGGTTATCGCCATTTCCACTCGAATATACGAAGAAGAATGCTACAGGTATGTTTATTTTGAAGATTAGCAGATATTTGGTCGATAAAATTCGAATTTGCCTCAGCTGGATACATTCGATTCAAATACTTACTTAAAATACTAGTTTCCATAACAGTCTGGTATTTATTTGATTGTTTAGGAAACCAGATGGTGGCCTTGGATGATCTTTCTCCAGATAATTTCACTGGCAGAATTCTACTATAGAATGAATGACACCTCTTCACGAATGAACAGAACCGAAACTCAAACCTGGAGTTCAGCTCTTGAACATGCGTTCTCAGATTCCACCACCACTCACGAATTTATTGACATCTCTAGAATATCGTAGAAAGGTGGGCGATCCGTCACGTTTTCATAGATATTTCCAGTGCTCTCCAGGAATCTCATCTTTTATTCCACCACCACGAGCGATTTCAGGTTCAAAAGCTAGACGAGCTCAGGCTCGGAAGTCTCGGGGAAAGTTATGGGATTCTCTGCCTAGAGAAGTTTTTCATTAGAAGTATAGAAGTAGAAGTAGAAGTATGTTTTCGTGACCATGTTATGTACATAAAACATTTATGGCAAGTCGCAGAGGCAATAAGACTTCAAAGTCAAGAATATAAAATGATAATGATGATGAAATATTCTAGCACCACGAATATTGTATGAATTCCAGCTGAAAATCAATGTACGAAGTACAACGTACAATTTACAAATTGTACAATTCAGAATGGTTCGAATAAAGGAAAAAGAGCTCATTGAAATTTCAATGATGATCGGTTATGATGATCGTGAAATTTATTTCCGTCAATTAGAATTTGACACTTGGAGAACAAAAGAGTACTCATTTATTTATCACTATGCATACAAACAACATTTATTAGTTTATCTAAATAGTTTTTTGCTCTAATGCAAGAAACTCAAAGGAGGTTGATTGGTGCTATATTCCTCGTTTTTACAAATTTTTTCACACTCTAAACTCAGTATGTATTATGAATTCAAAATAACAATCCCTTTCAAAATCTGGAAAAATATATAGGGTGTCCCATTTGAATTAAAGAAGTTGATGGCATTCCCGGTTGAACCGGAAGTATATTATCGACAAAGAAATGTACTCCAGACGCATTTTGTTCCATTAAACTCACCTGCAAATGTTCATAAATATCGTTCTTTTCGTTTGAAACATATTTACTTGGTTCCATACTTCATGCCAACCCTGTATATTCATAGGGAGCCAGTCGGCTTGATATTATTGGTTGGAAATAGCTCGTATGGTTTTCTATTCTATTCTATTACTATTCTCAGAACGTCTATTCAACTAACATATTTCTTCACAGTGATATAAATGAACAAATATAAGTTTAGAGTAGGAAAACTCAAAGTCATCTCCACAATATTTAATGCTGTGGTTGGATTGATTGTAAATGGTGAAAATGGTGAGACATGTTTCGGACATATATATGTCCATCTTCAGTCTTAACAATCGGCGTAAATATGGTTAGAGATGAAAGTCAATACATTAAAGTTAAAATTTTGAAATTATATAATGAAATGGAATGGGATTCAAACCCATCTATACGAGAGCCCCATTAGGGGGGTTGGAAATCGAAAGCACTCTTCAGTTGGAAGGTTTGAAGAATCGAGTGATACAAAGTAGAGTAGAGTAGTAGAGTTTTCCTACTCTAATCTACTAACTCCACTTCGAGAATGGACTACTTCCTTCAAATATAAGTTTGATAGCCTTATGGTTTATGGTTAGCTTGCATGATTCTAAAGTTGTGGGTGTCGAAGAGGAATTTTTTTGAAATTGAAATATGTGGCTCACATAAGACGCGAGGTTAGGTTAGGGTCGATCGTCGAAAGTTACTGTGTGTTTCCCCCAAGTGCTGCCCTACCTTACGATCCGGAAAAAGTTTCCCTTGCATCGTGATTTCATGAAACCACACACATTTTTCCAAAGAGTTGTATTTCCATCACTTATGACCTACAAATTTAGTGTACAAAGTCACTTTTTCGAATTCACGATTATCTTTGTAGGCATATATGGGACTCATGTTGCCATCTACGCCACTGATGTCACACTCCCGATGGTTTATACAGCACAACAAAGCAAGATAGGAGATATCCTGTAGAACACGATGGAGAGTTTGCCACTTCCAAGATAAAATAGGTGGGTGATAAAACCAACCTTTCAGCGATTCAAAGGGGGTTTTTGAAGCGATTAAATCGAAACTTGCATGAAACACGAACTCTTTAATACGGCTACTTCTTTAAGACCACATTAGATCTTGAGTGCCTTCATAATAATAACAACTCAAAGCGGTTTTGAAATGAAAATTGTGATACTTGGAAACGATCTAACCAATTTTGGATAATCGATGGGATCGAACAAGTTGTCTTGGTTTAGATTATCGCGAGTTATGAAACCGGAACCATTTCATTCATTGCCTGTTGAAATGTGCAATCATTCATCGATAATCATTACCTGAAACTATTATCTTCCATCAACGCACAATCAGGCACATTCTGTTTGGCCTCAATGCGATGATGGCTATGAGGCCCAACCGAATTCCGCATATTGTACTGAAGAAATATTGCTCAGAACTAAGACTAGTTCTTTGTTAATGATACTACACTAACAAACCATGGCGTTCTCGATTATTATCACAAACGTTTTAACCAATGAAAAGCGTGTATATCACCATAAGTAAGATTAATCAGGGGAAGCACAAACTCCGACAAATAGACTCGTATAGATAGACAATCAATCATCGTTGGATTCGTTAACATTTTCCACGAAAAAATAACTGCCAGGTGTGGTTCAACGTCTTTTCCTGAACTTTTCCTACTCGATTCTGATTCAGCGTGGCTATCTGATCGGCTAGACTTTAAATTTATTGAATTAGTTGGACAATGGTGGAGTCGACGTATCCAAGACGAAAGACCAATGTTTTCAGTCTCGCTAGACGAGAATCTAGATGAACCGGATACGACGCATTAAGAATGTTTTATTGGATACAGCAGCATACGGATACTCTTCACCGGTGTAAGAAACGATAGATACCCAAAAGGTGATAACGAAGGATTTGAATATATTGAAAAATATAACGAATAATCATAATTCATAAAGCTATATTAACTGAAAGTCGATGATAAACATGAACATCAAGAACTCAAAATGGCAATTTCTAAGCATATTCATTTTTCAGCTTTTCGTGGGATTTTCTCTCCTCGTTTCTAAAAAGTAGAGTAGAAGTTATGAAAAATTATTCCAATATATTTGTATTAAGGACAGATCTGGGATCTGCCCCAAAATGTCACTGCGCTTGAAATTAAACCGTTAGATACCTAAAAGAGAAATACTCTATTGGTCAGTGACACCTTGTTCTTGAAAAATTTGGAAATACAAATATATTCAATAAGAAACCTCTACTTATATTGGTGGACGTTTCGGAAAAGAATCTGCTCCCGTTCTCAACACAATTGAAATATTTTTTAAACGTCCACCAAGATAAGTAGAGGTTTCTTATTAAATATATTTGTATTTCCAAATTTTTCAAAAACAAGGTGTCACTGACCAATAGATAATTTCTCTTTCAGGTATCTAAAGGTTTAATTTCAAGCGCAGTGACATTTTGGGGCAGGACACAAAATCTGTCCTTCCTACAAACATATTGAAATAATTTTTAATAACTTCTACTCTACTTTTTAGAAACGAGGAGAGAAAATCCCACGAAAAGCTGTAAAATGAATGTACCACCTCCTCGAAGAACTTACAGACAGTATTTCTAAGCATATGTTCGATCTTAAACATATAAAAATTCCAAAAACGTCCTTAGTATGACTGACTTCATCAGAATAAATCTCAAAACTATCTGCTCCTCTTGAGTAATGTCGTGCTTTCCACATAGTTATGTTTCATTCATGTTTCAACCTGTATAGGTATCTCATGAACATATTGAGGCTCACAAGGGAATAAATAGGGTCATCCATGTGGTCACAGGTACCAAAAATTCGGAATTAGGTATACAAATCCGGTCGAAAATCCATTACGACCGATATCCGGTTTCGCTTGAAATAACATTAATGTGTTTTTCCAAAGGCACAAATTTCACAGTTTTGCCTAAGACTCGGGTGACATCTGCGACGTTGCCAAACTCATCAATACGTTTTTGACTCACTGGGGTATTCCGATACAAGCGACTTTGCTACTTTGTTTTTGGTACTATTCAAATAGAAACGAACTAGAAATCATACTTGAACCATACGAGAGTACTCTCTGGAGTACACTTTCTATGGTGATTTCTGGAGAATATCTTGAAACATACCTGCTAAGATGAACTGAAGATGGCAACACAGTTGCCGAAATACGTAATACGTTTGGGTTTTCCGAGGGGTATTTATTCATTTTGTGTTTCTGTATAGAAAGTACAATTTGATACGATTTCAAATACTTCATTACTGAAACATTCAGTTTGCATATTATAGTATTCCTCGATGTATGTCTATTATCAACTCACACAGACACAATCATACTACCAACAGATCAATTTGGATTCATTCGAGTAGTTTTATTGGCATTTTAAATTTTTTTGACTCATGATTTTTTTTTGGAATGATGATTGAGTATATTTCGTGTATTCTTGAGTATCTTCAGTTGATGAGTACTGAAAGTTCAGAATTTATTTACCAGAGATTAGTTTCGAATACTTTATCACTGCATTTCGATACCAGATAATCGAATATATGAGATATTGAATTGGTTCTAAAAAACAACTCTTTTAATAGCTGTACACTATGGAATTTTGTATATTTGAGTACTATTTTAATTACATTTGGTACTATTCTAAACCTCGTTCCTAAAACATTGAATTCAAATTTAGGTATTTTTACTACCAAACTAGATTTAGATTTAGTCTATTCCAGTTCATAAATAATGGTAATTCATGATTCAATCACAATGGGAGTCCTTTATAGTAATTCATGTACGAATATTGGAATATAGTATACAAATTCGGGGTGGTTGTTTCCATCTTGGTTGTAACTGAGTCACAACCTACGTCTACAACCTACTACAAATCATTTTCTGTTCATTATTAGATTTGGTCTGGTTGGTAGTTCAGTGTCAAATAATAACAACAAATGATAAGAATCCCAGATTAAACAATGAGTATTATCGTACCAGTGGTTGTCATCTGGATGAAAAACAAAAGCGATATAACAATAAAAAGTAATG
Organism: Gastrophysa polygoni; assembly: GCA_963576655.1. Lineage (NCBI taxonomy): Eukaryota > Metazoa > Arthropoda > Insecta > Coleoptera > Chrysomelidae > Gastrophysa > Gastrophysa polygoni. The sequence goes on along the minus strand of OY755082.1, from coordinate 1,979,385 downwards.
TCCGTGGCAAGCGCCAATAAAATATTGTAATCGAAATTCAGAAATTCAAAAAGTGAGAGCGGAAGTTGTCCAAAGTTTATCTTCTCAAAAGAAAATTTTCACCTGCGTCAATGTTCACACATTTTTTTACTTCAATATCGAGGAGACTTTGAGGTTGGGGAAAGTGTAGCCGTTATTTATGTGAAATTGTAGAACTTTGTTCTGTTAGCAACCTAAAATGGTAAATAAATAAATATCGTTTGATTTCCATGTCACAAGCCCAGCACTACCTTTATCATTTCAACTTTCGAAAATGTTATTTTCATATTCAAACTTTTTTTTTGGTATTTAAGTAGGTGATGAAATATTTTATCATGCAGCTGAAACGAGTTATTTCAATTAGGTTTGATACATATAAGTCCCAATTATTATCATTCTGCACCAAAACTAATGAGCTGATATTTCGCTCTATTCCTGCTGTCATGTCTATCATGATTTTTCCGAAGAAGTAAAACGAACAAAATCTACTCGAAAATCTACAAGTGAATCGAGGGGCAATACGAGGGCAATATGACCATGACGGAGATTTTGACGAGTCACTCCTCTTGTTTTTTGTTTTTCTATGATGTTGTTCCTAAAGATTTCAAGTCATCTCTCAAAGCCATCAATGAGCAAATTGTGGATGGTTCAGTTAGTATTTTGAGAATGAAAGTTGATGATTTCAGTGTTCACACAATTTTTCATTTCGAGATTATTTGTACATGTGTTCATTTGGAAAAAAATATACAACAATAAAAATGATGTAAATGTGAATTGAAATGGATGAAAAATAATTGGTTCATTCACTCATTATTCCATTTTTGAATAACCTGTTTCAACTTTGAAATTCTTTTAGATCTTCAAATAACAACCTAGCATACTCCCGATTCCTAAAGAGGAATCATTTCATTGGCCGCTGGATAGGTGGAGCGACGATTTGAAGAATATCGATCAAAACTATAGGTACAGGCTGGGAACTTCAATGAATTTCCCCTTAAGAATGAATCTATCTCTAGTTCTGTCTTGTCATTGGCACCTAGATAGCAAGTGGTTGAAAAAAATACATGTAAAGATATCGTCAGACTATACAATTCAATGATAAAAATTTATAATTATCACAGGGTGAAGATCAAAGAGACTCTAGAACACTAGAATGCTCTCCCTAGCTACTACTCTCTCATCGTATTCGCTTTTTGGAAACTAGTGATATCTTTTTTACCAAAAAATCTTACAAATCCTTCTTATATTCAGTACTCTTTCCTCGACTTCTTCTCAATTGAATCAAAGAGAAATGGATAAATAAAAATGTTCCTATATACGTTTGATTTCTTTCTTGTTTTGTTTGTTCGGCATAGGGGATAATACTTTTGGGTCGAGTATTCTATTCCTAAGCTGGGAGCTTGGATTTGGGTTCAATCGAGGGTTTAATTATTATGTTCTGTATATCTCTCCCGAAGGAATGGAGCCTGATGAATGTTATAGTGGTTTAGATTCGAATTGTTTGAACTGTAAATGTCCCGTCACGTCAAATCGCATAAACGGTTTCGAAGGTTTACTTTGCTATGAGTAAAATGAATGGATGAACCAAGTTGACCCTCGAGATTACCCTGAATCAAGTATTTTCAAAATCGGAAACTAGAGCAAAATCCGAGGCAAAATCTCAGTTTTTTTTTCCTTCAAATATTCATGACATCCTGAATATTTGTTCTCGATGTTTTTGAAGCTCTTTTCCATTTTTTTTTTTCAGTACTTACATATTTTGACCTCAGGAACCCGAATACAATAAAAAACATGTGCAGACCTACAGGGTGATTCATCAATATACATCCCAAAGGGAAGATTCCTTGCTGCTAAAAAATACAGTAGTTCTGATGAACTTTTCTTCCACTGACTCGTAGTATCACAGTATTCGAAGAAAAAAAGCAGACCCGTTTCGGTTGAGTGGTCCGAGAATTTTTTTAAAAAATAAATTAAATTACCAAAATTATAACGAATTCTATTGGCATCAAAAGTAGCTTTCGTTATAACATGCATATAAACCTACCTGAGGAAATCGAATGAAGGATTCCTTCGATAGTTTGAGAAAATAGTTTCCAGAGAAGATTCTCACATTATTTTCTTATTTCGTTAGCAAGGAATCTTCCTATGGATTTTTTATGAATAATGATGGAACACCCTGTATATTATTTGAGATATTCCAATCCTGACATCATGTAATGACATGACATGATTGTAATTCTCACAGTCACACACAAACTGGAAACAGTTTACGTGACTTTTTCGTTTATTAACTTACCTTTTCCACTATGTCTAAATTTTATATTGTACCTTAAGTTAATGAATATTATATTATATATAGCCTATCGCCCTTTCATGTCTCACACGGGATACTTTTTATGCCTTCATTTACATATTCGAGGAGTCGAAATAAATGAAAATGGAATTCATCTTTTTTGGAGTCTTTGATGGAGGTGGAGTCCACATGAAAAAAATGATTCCACTTCATCAAAAGTATCAAAGAACGTAAACGATTACCTGGATCATCTAGAAAAATGTAGGTTTGTGCATATTATTATATATTGTGAAATCCGGCACATAGATCCGGTACAGAAAAAAAAATCGTAGGATGAGTGCAGAATAACCGATTTATTTCGTGTCATCCAGACGTGACTAAATATCAGCTAACGACTGTGCGATAATACTGAGCGCATCAAATTGTTGGAGCCACTAGGTATCAATATCAATATCCATAATAAAAGTATATTTAGTTACGTACCCAACAAATCAGTATCTCCTATCCACGTGCGTTGGAATTTTCCACAGACCACAAAAGAAAAGAATCTCTGTGTGACGACAGATCAAAACAAACCGCGCACTGATAATAATAATATAACAAGTCAGTTATTGTTGATGAATTGAAGCGCCGTGCGACGATAAACAATGAAACGTTCACTCCAGCTCACGACGCTAGTCGAAAAAACACCGTTTCGGGGTGAAACGCATGATTGCCACACACTATTGACCCGACAAAAAATTCGAAAAACGCGTCAAGAAGCGCGAATTTACTGTGTGCCGGTGCAAGAACGTCCTCACAATAAAGTTGCGCCAACGAAAGTGGATTGACGCCGACGTTCGAGGTTGCGCTGATGCCAGCTCGTCGGATATCTCCGGCGATGAAAGAAATAGTTGTTGTATTTTGATTAGACGGCAGTTTCGAGTCGCGTATTTGATAAGGCATGAGTGATGATTCATGTAGAAATATCGAGGATTGTCGTACTGATCATGTGAAAGGGAAGCCTTTCGTATTCAAAAAAAGCAATCCGGATCATAGCCAGGGATTACTGTCGTCCTTTATTCCAAGATCATGAAATTTCACCCTTGCCATGTATTTTTATGCTCTACAATGTATTAGAAAAATACACAAGAATAATACCGAGTACTTCATAAATGCTGAAGAGGAGCATAACTAAGGCCTCAATTTTATCGACTGGATCATCTCGAAATTCGAAATTCGAGATTCCAGCAGTTTGAATTTATTACCATTTCAAGGACAGAGTCAAGCACTCACTATTGAGGCATTGTTTCTACTCCATCGAAGAGTTTTCGAATTGTAAAATTCTTTCAGCATGGTAATTTTTGTTCTAAATTTTAGATTGTTAAACATTGTTTCACCCTGTATGATTTCGATCGACGGAGTGAGTTTCCACGACAAGGGAACAACAAGGCTTTTGTTTTTGAAGGAGGAATATTTTGAATTTTCTGTAGAATAAGATATTCTTGAATTAAAAAGTTTCTCGGTTTCGTTCTGATTTCTTGAGACCCAGAAGTCATTATGCAATTTGCAATTTATGCAATGCTATCCTTCCACCAAAACTCTAACGTACAGCGGAAACTCATCAATTACTGCATTTTATTCGTTATAGCTGAAAATCACTCGAATGTCAGCTGTTAGATGGCGACACAAAATGAAAACACAATCAGTATTATTGATAATTGCACAATCCAGTGTTATCAAAATAATGATTCAGAAGTAGTCATTCAGGTTACCCATTGAAGTATGTGTACAGAAATCTGCAAAAATGTCGCCATCTTCTGAGGAGTCTCATAATTTGAATGCCAATCATAGCGGAAAATGGCGTTACCGTTTCTGACGAAACAAAACACAATTAGTGACTGCACCAGTCTTCTGTACATCGTTGATATAGATACTTATTTGTTATATTATCAATGAATCATTGATATTCTAACTTGTTAAATATTCGACACACTTGAATGTGTTGTCATCCAATTGCTCTGTTCTGACCAGTCGTAAACTGTACATGTAAAACATGGTTGAATAAACTTTATCTCTCTATCTATCATTGTTCATGGATAATGAGGTTTTAAAAACGCACAGAAGCAATGAAGTCGAGTACCAGTCCCACACTCTATGGACATTTTCAGTGAAGAAAAAATATTCCTCCATTTGGAATTCTGGCATTTACCGTTTTAATCTAAGTATTTCCTATGTTTTTCAAATATTATTAGCACAAATCGAACAGATCTATTGACGTCAAAGTGCCATTCGGCCATCACCACTCACGAACAGAGACGAAATGTTAGAGTGAAACCACGTTTATCACGACATACGTATCGACTATATTTGTATATCACACTCATATATTTATAGATAACAATGTTCTTGTATGACCAGGACTGGCGAGAAGCTTTTTTATTGAAATAAACAATGGAGAAGAGATCCAAATTTACTTTTCCTTCAAATTCCTGGTCTGGATTAGCTGACAATTTTTTCATCTATCTTCAAGAATATGATCAGGCGATGTTTCGTGCTTGAGTGCACTAGTTTTAGTAAACAGTCAACGAAGATATTTTCATCTGACTCGAAAAAATGTTGTTCAATTTTCGAATATGACTCATATTGACAATTTTCATTTTTTTGTCCATTTTCATTCCATATTGTTACAGCTTGTTGATGATCAACGTATGTTGATGTATCATAAAATTGTTGACAAAATATTATACCTACATGCTGAAAGCTATAATATATTACATCTCCGACAATATATCCGTGACTTTTATTTGCATTGTGCTGTGTTTACGAACAAGTTTGTATGATTGTGGAATTTCTAATTGTTTTATCGGTATTGAATCAGCTACACAGTTCTCTGTTAATCGTATTCACCCGTCATAACAAAATAAAAACAACTATTGAATTTTTCATGTGTCTATATAGTATGAAGTACTAGTCAATGTATATTTTGGTATGAATTTCGAACTCCTGCAAATTTTCTGTTCGGGTAGTGTGGCAGCAGAAGCTATCCTCATTGGTTTATCACAAAATTGGTGGTGCCAAATACCTATGCAGGTTTAACAACCATTTTAATTGTGATTTTGGATCAGGCTGTAATTTGAATTCGACATCGAATGATGCCGTTACGTGATGTTATATGAGAATATCATCATTACAAAGAGGTGGTTTCAGTTGAAAATTCCAATTACTTTGGTTAGCAAAATAATATCATTTTGCGGTTATCAATATTCCCTTCATATTTTCATTTCCTTCCTTACTATATAGATACTATAGTATACTGATATTAAATCCAGTGTGTATCTTGTTCGAAATTCAGAACCGACTGTTGATACATAGCGACTGAATTAGGTTTAATTTTCTTCTACAATCATGCCTCTCTTATTTCTTCAGATTTCAATCACTCACTTATATTACTGTTCAATCTGAAGTTTGATCGACATCATCTGAATGTATTTGTATATTGCGATACTCCATGTATATATATTCCAAGAGATATTTTTCCCTTCAATAAGCCTTAGCGAGACGATCGTCCATAAGGCATCAGTTTCGGAGGAAAAGTGAAAAATAGATGTGGCAACGTCAAAGCGACGCTAATCAAAATTTCTCGCCTCATTTCGCCGGTCCTTTTAATCATCTCGCTCACGAATCTACACAATACGAAATCTGGAGAAAATTCACTATCGCCTTCTTCATGCATCCTTTCATTAGTATCGTAGAGGTATACTTCTATACTCATGGTATAGTCAATAAGGAAATCAAGAGAAAATTCATTTTGAATATGCTTTTATTATTTCTGCATACAAGGGCGTCGATAAGGGAGGGGGGTAATTACCTCCATCAAAACTTCCAAGAGATATGCTCCTAACAAAAAAAATCGAACAGTTTTGAGAAGTGGATGACAAGTTCTATCTATATCAACTGAACAAGAAGCAATATTATTGTCTCCGTTGAGAAGGAAGCAATTCTTTGATTTTTCGTTTATGGTTGTTGTCTTCTTTTCCTATGATCTCAATATTACTCCAATCGGCCATGTGTTGTCCATTTTCAGTAGGGATGATTTGTTCAGCGAATTTTGATTTGCCGGTGCTGTAGTAAGAATGGAAAAAATCGTATGAATGGTAAGGATGAAAAGAAGGAAAAGAAAATCCTCAAGATACCTAGTCATGCTCAAAAGGCATTCGGGAATGACAGAAACGTGGCGTCATTTTTGTTGTTCACCTATAAGATTTTCATTCATACGATAGAATATTTTTCGTAAAATAAGTGTCGAGGTCGTAGACTGAATTTTCCCAAAAGTCGTCACCATAGGACAAAGAGATCCGAAAATAACTGAAATATACCGTCAATCTATATCCTAGTCTATCTATCCACATCTCATATTAGAAACCATGAATCTACATTGTGCGTCACAGTTTACGAAAGATGCAGACCCACGGAAATATAATAATTCTAAATCCACTCAGGAAATTGACATATATTATGAATTGAGCGCAGAGTAAATATTATTTCAATATCCAAAAATACACCGATTCCCTTCAAGTGTGCCAGATTATGTATTCTACACCATATATCGAAAAACAAACAACACTTGTCATAGCAAATGGATATTTTCCTCGTTTGATATCAAGAGTTTTCAGCAGGCTATTTGCGAGATCAGAATGAGCGATCGACAATATTTGTTATAGAGATGTCAGTAGACTTTTTGCAACTGGAAAATTTTAGATTTCATTGGGAAATACTTAGGAGTCGTCAAACCACTGGAAATAATTCTTAAAGAACTCGAATGACAACAGTAGCAGAAGTGTTTGATCTGCAGCGATCGTTTGACACCAGTGGCAAGTACAGATCATGCAAAAAACTGGAAGTCATTGGAATAATGCTCCATAATAGGTGTCGCCCTACTCAGATAAAAAAAAATCAGTGAGTTAAAATCAATAACAAAACGGCAGATATCGCAGAATACAAAGATTGGGCAGCACAAGGTAGTGTGTTAGGGCCTGTGCTCTTTCTCATCTACATATATTGAAGATATAATGAATAGGTAAAGTGAACGCATGGTCAATACATCTGTTTGCAGATGACACTAAAATATTACACAAGTAGGAACAGTACAACTTGTTTCAATGAAGCCAAAACAGCACTCTCGATGGAATAGATAAATGCTGTTGTGGAAATGTACTGAAAGTAAAAATAGCAGAAGCAAAATGTGTAGAGTAGCAGGATGAAATAAAATCATTGAGCCACAAATAGATGCATCTAGAGATGCTAGAGAGAGTGGAATTGGAATGATATGGATCACAAATTGTAGTTCAAAGAACATGCAAATACTGTCATATTCAGAATATTTCATTTAAAATCAATTACTTGAGGTGTTCCCAGTATATATCAAAATGGGAAAAAATTGTGATACACACTTCGATCATTGAACTGACTAGATAAGTAATCCACAGCCCTGGCAATACAGTTTGTTTGGAAGCAACATCTATAGTATCTATCTTTGTCTAAACAAGGATAGCAGGAGCTGATTCTCCCAGCACCAGTGCCGTGTTGTCAGAGGGGTCGAATTTATTATTAATTCATGATGAAAACAAATTGAAAATCCGTAACAATTTCAGTAGTACTTTTCAGCATTTCTTGGTGGGAAAATGAACAATGACAAGACACTGTCGCAGCCGACCTATGGGTATAATCAATATAATCTAATCAAATCAATTTTATTTTTTTTTATCCATTCCATTTGGGAAAATGCTTCAAAATCTCCAATGATACGACAATGGTAACTCACCTATGAAATGACGTGTTTTGATCGCCAGTTCAAATTTTCTTTAACACACCTCACAACGTCTCACCATTATATCAAATCACCAAAACAGGAAATAAACTGAGTTTCTCATGAATTCTGAGTACACAAAACTGAACACAAGTTGAATAATATCGATAAATCAAAACGTAAATAATGACAGATACCAAACAAAGCAATAATCGCCGTTGACTGTCAATATCAAATTGCGGTGTTGCAACGTTGAGCAAAAAGTATTCATGATACCCATGCTGGTCCTCGAGCCCACAAGAAAGTAAAATTGCTAAGTCTCAGAATAATGTAGCAATCTTCTATTAATCAGAACTGATTCATAATCGTCATGACCCGAATTTATTATTATATTTGTGCATCGAACTACATGAATTCATAAAGGACTTTAAATATTATGGACTATTTATCACTTTTTGATGATTGGATATGACAACACTGGCGACGATTGGGTACTAATATTATGATAGTTCTGGGAATTCATGTTAGCATCAGAATATTTGTTTTGTGATCCTTCTAGTGGGTTTGTTGTTCGGAGGATACACATTACACCTACTGAACCAAAATGAGATACTTAAGGCGATTACAAAAGTTACGCCGGTATGTTTGAATTTGAGTTTGTGAGTTTGATGTTAGAGAGACTGGAAAAACATCAATAAGTCATTAAAGGGATAAAAATTGTTCCACACCATTCTATTTATATTCAAAATTATGAAAGGTGAATTGCCTTTGTACCTACAACAGATTTTGTGTACCAAACAGGATGTTAATGAATACAATACAAGAAATCTGGATAATCTCAGAAATCCTGCAGTTGAAAAAACATTTTCAAATATTTCACTTCATTTTATTAGACATCAAGTTTTATTACATCTCAAACACTTCACCATGATAATTCTTATCCTTGCGATGATGATTCAATGAAAATTTCAAGTTACCCAAGAAAAAGATATGTTAGTCACCATATTCATATAGGAGATTCTACCTATGATTGACTGCTAACATCACGACTTCGACATTCAAAAAATTATAAAAGCCATTCCGAAAAACAGTCAATCATGTGATACCTCGAAAATATTTCTTTTCCCAACAATAAATATGAAATGATTATTTTATTTTTAGCAAATCTTCGCTTAGTACTAATACTGTATGCTCCTTTTAGTTTGTATATCATCTAAAATAGCCTGAAGTTCTTCATCTTCAAAACGACCTTCCAAAGAGGGAATGAGAGATTTTGCTTCCTCTGTAGTTTCTGGGCAGAGATTCGCAATGGCGGCCAATTCAAATTTGTGCAGTTTCTTCGTCTGCATCAACAAACTGAAAAAAAAAAAACAATATGTGAGATGATGGTACATTTTGGAACAAGGAGCATACTGAATTTATTTTCAAAAGTGAAATTTTGGGATTTCTAATTAGCAATTTGGAGAGAAATATCGTGCACGCTATCGAATTCACCATCACTCAAAACTGGCTTGTTTTTCATTGAAAACCTTGGAGTAATGATGATTTTTTAGGCAAAGTCAAAAATGCACTATACTAAAATTTTGGTGTTCATAATTCACTCTAGTAGCAAAGAACGTTGAAACTGTTTATTGTCGGAGGTGAAACATCGAGGTGTTGAACAGTTTGTGTAGTGTTGATAATAATTGAAAATTTCACTAATGAGAGAGACTAGAAATAAGTAAGTTGTGGTTCTGTACAACAAACCAATGTGAAGTATTGGAATATGTTTGGGGAAATTTGTTCAGAATCAGGCAAAATGAACGACCTAATTGAAAAATAAAAGGTATAGTGCATTTTCGATTTGGCATAATAAAAACGTAGCACTTACTCATCAGACCAGAACAATTTGATTCAAGCAAACTTATTTGGGTACAAAGTTGCTCAGTTTGGGATCTAGACGACTCTTGAGTTACAATTTTCGAATATTTTTGAAAAGGCTCACTAAATTTCACTCAAATTTGGTACCCTAGTATAGCTTTATAGCACAATAAAATCCATGTCATAATCATGATGAATATCGTTCCATGGGCGTAGAACTTGATTTTCCAATAAATAAACATCTGAAACTTCTACTCCAATGGAAAGAAAGTGGCTTTTGAGTTTGGAATTTTGTTTAAGTAACTCATTTGCTACACTATTGACTAGACTCGATTACTTTCATGGATTTGGCGAAATTCTCAATTGAATGATTGGGAGTGGATACATGGATACAAATAACAGAAAAGTCATGAGAATTGTTCAAATCAAATGTTACCCATAACTTTGTGACTACTTTGAGATAGGATTGCTTGAATTGGTCTTTGTATAGACCCTTTAGTTTCACCCTGAATATCATGGATATCCTTCGAACCCTGTTTTCAATGTCTCAAAATTGAATCAGTAAAATAGATGATGAAATGACTGACCTAGACAAGTCACATATTTTTTAATACTCACTTTCTGACTGCAGATATAGTTTCTTTGTTTTTGAATTTGCGAAACCGATCAGTGTAGGTCAATGTCTTCATGAAAACATCAGAAAACTCCTGTTCATCCTCGGCTGACTCATTCTGATCTTTCCTGTGCTCCAACAACATATGGACTTCAGATATCAGTAGAGTTTCTGCATTTTCGAATTCTGGAACACACAAATGGTGATGAAAAAAACTTCAAAAGTCAATTCGACAGAAATCTCTCAACACTTCCAAACAGATTGAAATGCATCACTTCAGTGACGCCAGTCTGATAGAGTTTTATCAAATGAGGAAGGCCACGTTGATTTTTGATATGAATATTGAACACTTTTATATTACAAGTTGAACAGCTGATATCTTGAAAAAAGTCGAGATCTGAAGAAGCCAAATTGAATGAGATTGTTTTAGATGTTTTTTTTCACTCAATCTCATCATTTTGTGTTTTTATCACTTCTATTCTCACTACAAGTACATCAAAATAATTATAATGATTTCTATGTTCATCTTCAGAAACGAGGAGGGAAAAATCACAAAAATCTGTAAAAATGAATAAACCACCTCCTTGATTAACCTAGAGAGAGTATTGCAATACCATGAACTCCGTTTCCATTCAGTTGTATTAAAATTGTGCAATATAACAATACAGGTTTAGTAGTCTTAACAGAATTTAATGATTATATATTAAAATTAAAATCACAGCAATACATCATTACACTAACCTAATATCAAACTGAAACAGAATTTTATCAACATGTTAAAATCACATTTGCATATTGTAGACAGCAAAATCACCTCTAGAAAGTTGGCAAAATAATTCAATGAAAAATCAATGAAACCAAGTTTGATAATAACATTCTTGAATATCTCTGAAGTCAAAACTAAGGGCAAGAATATTATTTTGTTTCACGACATATTCTCAACAATCACTGAACTTGGTTTCATAGATTTTCTGTCAAATGGTTCAGCTAACTTTGAGGTAGTACAGTTACATGATATCATGTAGTACTTCAAAGTGTTTTTGTGATGTATCCTTCTTGTATCAAGAAGTCATACAACTTTCTGGTTTTATTCACATCAATCTTCAACATTCTCCTAGCAGTTTGGAGCGAGACAAATCCATTCTTCTTGCACTCAGAAACTAGAATATCTCTTAGTTGAAAATACGTCACAGGCACAAGACGAACATTACTGCATAGTTCTATTTCTTTCTCTGATAGTTTGGAGTATCCTGGCATTCCAGTGACTTCTATTGGCACAATAGCCCTACGTGCGTTGAACTTCGATAGGAAAGCTATATTGGCCTCGGATGACGATTTCCAGTTCAACTGAGGGTTACTCCTGAAGGCCTTGAGGGATTTTCGGTTGGAGTCATGGAGCTGACTCAGTTTCCAGAAGAGTCGGCCTTCTTCTAGTGTTGTGATGCCTTTTCTTCTCCAATGACATAACCTATAACCCAAAAAGACTGGAGAATATACATAGGCACGCAGGTAGGACTGAATAGGGCCACTTTTTCCTCCTCACCAGGAAAGGCAGAAATTAGGACAATACCAGAGAGGTATTTTGTAATGATGTGATGAGATTATCTTGGAGAAGGCAAGAGCAGACTGAGATTCTTGTTTTCTAAGTGAACTGATAATTCTGATTGTTTTTCTCTTTCAGAAATATGTCTTTGATTGGCGTTATTCTATAATCAGATTTTTACAATCACATAGCATTATATTAACAATTCAATAATAAAAAAAAACTAAATGTCATGTATCAATGCTCGTCATTGGCACTTGCACTTTGAGGTATGTGTTCCCACTCTTCATTAAGTACCAGTTGAAGAAGGAGAAAGATAATCAAAAAACATGTTGGCAAGAGATGTGGATTTAAAAAGACATAAGACAAAGGAATTGAATTTTCTGATTCACACTGTGAATACAGAATTTATTATTTTTTGGCGATATTATGAAAATAGATGATATAATCACAACTTGACAAAAAAATATCCAGAATCAATGCAAAAATAAAAGTTATTGAAGATTGAATTTTGAAAGAAAATTTTCCTCTATTTTGGCCAGCAGTATTGTAAATTTTGACCACCCTACCCTATGATTTTTTTCTGTGGGTACCTTTGAGAACATAGAGGATGATTAACAGTAGGTGACTCATCAAAAGTAACAGAGGAACAGATCATTTCAAAAATTAGTACATGACTGTAGTATCTGATAACAGTGTTGCTGCTTATATCAGAAATAGTAGCAACTCTGCCTTCTCAAATATAAATTATTTCATTCAATACTTTTGCATACATTATGTCCCTTTGTGTTTCTTTTTTAAAGGGCCAACTTTGGGAAGTTGGAAGTTATAGGGCTATATAACTGCAATATTATTTATATTTCATCATTTCCCAATGGTTATCGAATACGAAGATAAATACAGCCTATGCTGAATTCTTATTTCATTTTAATTGCTGTATGAACTCACCTTGAGAAAACACTCAATTTTACAACCATTTCAAATTAGACAAAAGAAATGTGACTTTTGATGATTGCATCATGTCAAGTCAATAAAAACTGTCAAAAATGAATACTCGAAAATTAAGAAGACATTTTCCCTTAGCAATTATAGTTACATTTACAGTTATTTATCATATAGCATTACCTTTCATGGCTAAAAGTTTTCTGAAACCAACTGAAGAGGAGAGAGCAGCATTCTTAAAATTGCACAGAAACTCAGCAAATGATATGAAGCTGATGTGCTTCAAAGAAACTGTAGCAAATGAACAATAGTCACAATATTGTGATGAGAGAAGGTTTAGAATTGAAGAAGCTATTCCTATTCAGGACAATTGTTGATGAAAATAGTATGTTACTGAAATAATAGATGTTGTGGTAACTTACCTTGAAATATGGATTTTCAGTTCTCCAACCCTATGCAATCCTTCCATCAACATGTCAAACTTAACAGGCTCACAAAACTGCATGAACCGGATCAACTTTTCATAAACAGGTTTCTGAATGGTATTATCATATCTGTGTAACCAAGAGATAGTTTTTCTGAGCAATAGTAGCCCATGGTTCCTAATGAGATTTTTCCAGCGTTGCCTTTCTCTTGATCTCCTGTTATAGCTTTCCACCAGAGAACATTGTAGATTCGTGAGAAGTTCATACTGTGGATCATCTTCATCTACTACCTCCATGTTTGAAAGCAAGTCTTCAGCATTTTTATCATATTCATTTTCAAAATCTGATCGTGCTGGGTTGTATCCTGCTAGAGATTTGAAGCCGACTGTATTAGCTAGATATCTAGGGGGTTCATCTATGTCTGACAATTGGAACCTATAAGGCACTACTGGTACTGGAAATAGTGCAGCATCACTTTGCTTCATTTTTGGTAGACCTGCTGAGCCATTTCCTTCCAAATAAAAATAGTTATAGTGATCTACAACTTCATTAGTAGTTCTGTTAGGAAATTCTTTCGCAACCAAGTTCCAGTTACCATAGTTTTGGATTGCATCTAGTAATTTCAACTCTTCTTCTGCTGTCCAGTCAGAATTCTCAAACAGTATGAACTTGGTTGTTAATACTCTGTAATCGTGGTCACTCTTGTGGTTCTCGAATTCCGCTCCATTTGAAAAACAAGCTAAGCAAATATGAACGCTGCACTGATCACATAATATCCATTTGTTCGTTACCTCACTGAAACAGTTCGCACAAAAACTCGTATCGTTGTTTTCGAAAATATTTTGGCTTGAAAATGTTGAGAGGTTTTCTGAAAGTTCAAAACTTGACTACACAGGAGATGTTTTGGGGTATAACTTACCTTTGGGGAACTGCAAGTCTGCAGCATCTTCTTCAGTGAGGTCGGTGTTTGTATTCATCATATTGTCGAGTCGAAGAATAACTTCAATACCCTGAACAGACACACCAAATTCCAAAGTATGAACTTAACCCAAACAAGACCGACAGAGCGACAGAAAACCTGTAAAAACAAATAACCTATAAAATAAGTTACTTCCTGGCTAGTCTACGGAATCTGAAGCATCTGAAGTTGTCGCTCGTCTCCTTTCGTGCTATGAACAGGCTCTCAAAGTCACCAACCGAAATTTCCGATTCCATCCGAACATTCGTTGTTGGCTCAAGATAGGTTACACAGTGATGGATAACTTATCGTTTATATTTTAGTGATCACTTTTATGATTAACCATTTCAAACATCACAATTATTTCGATTACTCATTCTGTTTGATCAAGATATCAATATCATCGATTTCATTACTTCGTTCTTCTTCATATCATCGAATTTTTTCAAATTCCTACTCTGTATTTAGAAATCTGGAGCACTTCGTACAGAATGAAAACAAGTCATTTTTCAATATTCATTGGTACCAAAAAGCCATTGAAATAATCATATTATCACTATTGCCATCTGGTGGTCAGTAATTAACCTGTCGCCGCTCATTACTTATATGGTGTTACAGTGGACACTTGAAGAAGAAAAATAAGATTCAGCTCATGACGTGCCTACTAGATAGCGCCACAAATGATAGATATATCCTCCACCAAACTTCCACTGGGTATATTTCTCTACGGTGCCACTATTATAATATAATATTGATAGCTACAAGTACGGATTGATACCTTATACAGGTTGTACGTATGAAAACTACTATTATATATGTGGATAATAATTTATTGGTTTCAATAGAGAGTACCTATATATAAAGGTACGAAGATGGATATTCCAATATCAGAGACAAGCACTACATATTTGAAATCATTAACAAAGCACAAACACAATAACGAGCATTCATTAGCTATTACCCTCCATAACTACCATGCTCTCCTTCCGAGCCACTGAAGTCCTGATCCATGTTCACTGTCTATCCTGTCGAGTGCCAAGCCACCATCTCCCTTGCCAATCAGTATTCCATGTCCACCTCCAAGACCCAATCCTCCGATAGGCCCTCCAAGTCCTAAACCGTGTCCACCACCGACTCCTAAGCCAACACCACTTCCAAGTCCCAATCCATATCCACCTTCAAGTCCTGAATTGACACCTCCGTCGAGCCCCAACCCAGATCCCTTGCTAATCAACACTCCGTGTCCGCCTCCAAGTCCCAATCCAGTACTCCTTCCAAGTCCTAATCCATTTTCGTTACCCAAAACACTGATTTTCCGAACGACGGGCACTGCCAAGGACTTGTGGACTATTTGGGGTCGAACGATCTGCGGGTGTACTGCATGTCCTTTTCTCAGGACGACAGCGTTGAATCCGTTGTGGTCGTCAGCGGTGTATTTGACCACGCGGATGGTACCGTCTGGTTCGACTAGGGAGTATTCTCCTTTCACCACATCACCCACTCTGACCTCGGATTGCTGTTTCTGATCTCCGGTATGATGATCATCGACGCCATATTTGAATTCGTATTTTGGGGGTGCCTGCAACCGAAGGAATATCTGAATATTCAGATCTGTACACCTATGCAACTGCAATCATTAAATTTCCTTCAACACTTTTGGAATATGTTGGAAAACGTGGGGAACAATTGGAATATTTTTTGATCTCAGTCGGTGGATGATGACAGTTCGAGTTTAAGAGGATCTGACCACAACTTTCTGATCACTGACAGACAGTAAAAATACAACATTCGATAAATAATCGCAATGAGAATATATTTTCTTATGAATTAACAAACTATATCGAGGTGTGTTCTGTGCTCGAACCTTTTTATCCTTCATGTGAAGTGTTGCTAACGTTCCTCTCGAACCAATATTTCACTTGCTTTTGTGCTTCCCTTTCATTTTGGTCTTGGGATCTGAGTCAATCACAACAGAATATCAATTCAACTGTTGATAATCCACAGAACGGGTTTTTTGTGCAAACTCCCTCCATTCAAAATCCTCTGAACTGCTCAAAATGGTACTGACTATATCGATATATGAGCATTGAAACTTATGATAATGTGATTGAAACAAGTAACATTGCGATATTCCTTGTTAGGGCTTCAGTTTTCGAACTCATTTCACTGAACTCATCAATAATTCTATCGAAAACTGGTTACCTATTTGTTGAAAAATTTCACACGGGTTTTAGTCAACTCATCATGGATCATCTCCACATGAATGTGTATTTTCTCATACTGGATGATGAATAAAGTACTTACGTGTAAATCCACTACTTGAGCATGTCCGATCTCCCCGTACCTTATTCCTCCATCTACGCCAATGGCTCCAGCATTAATTGTAGCTACTAGTGTAGCTATAGCGATGACCTGAAAAATGGATGGAAAATTTCAACCTCCGAACAACAAACCCACTAGAAGGATCACAAAACAAATATTCTGATGCTAACATGAATTCCCAGAATTATCATAATATTAGTAACCAATCGTCGCCAGTGTTGTCATATCAAATCATCAAAAAGTGATGAAGAGTCCATAATATTTTAAGTCCTTTATGAATTCATGTAGTTCAATGCACAAATATAATAATAAATTTGGGTCATGACGATTATGAATCAGTTCTGATTAATAGAAGATTGCTACATTATTCTGAGACTTAGCAATTTTACTTTCTTGGGGGCTCGAGGACCAGCATGGGTATCGTGAATACTTTTTGCTCAACGTTGCAACAACGCAATCTGATATTGACAGTCGACGGCGATTATTGCTTTGTTTGGTATCTGTCATTATTTACGTTTTGATTTATCGATATTATTCAACTTGTGTTCAGTCTTGTGTACTCAGAATTCATCAGAAACTCAGTTTATTTCCTGTTTTGGTGATTTGATATAATGGTGAGACGTTGTGAGGTGTGTTAAAGACAATTTTTGAACCGGCGATCAAAACTCGTCATTTCATAGGTGAGTTACCATTGTCGTATCATTCGAGATTTTGAAGCATATTCCCAAATGGAACGGATAAAAATGAATTTGAATTGAATTGATTACATTATATCGATTATACCCATAGGTCAGCTGCGACAGTGTCTCGTCATTGTTCATTTTCCCACCAAGAAATGCTGAAAAGTACCACTGAAATTGATACGGATTGTCAATTTGGTT
This sequence comes from Gastrophysa polygoni, assembly GCA_963576655.1. NCBI lineage: Eukaryota > Metazoa > Arthropoda > Insecta > Coleoptera > Chrysomelidae > Gastrophysa > Gastrophysa polygoni. Next base: position 1,961,742 of record OY755082.1, on the reverse strand, counting down.
TCATCATGAATTAATAATAAATTCGACCCCTCTGACAACACGGCACTGGTGCTGGGAGAATCAGCTCCTGCTATCCTCGTTTAGACAAAGATAGATACTATAGATGTTGCTTCCAAACAAACTGTATTGCCAGGGCTGTGGATTACTTATCTAGTCTCTTCAATGATCGAAGATTTCAACGTTCCCTATCAAAAGCTTCCATTCGTTATTATTATTACAAGTCCAATGAAGTACACAAGCACATACAGAAAAAGATATAACGTGAGGGGTTGTCACCATGTAAGTTTTGGAATCAAGGTGATACCAAAAAATTCAACTATCTCTGTGTAACTGCTCTTGGTGCTGAACTGAATTGATCGTGCTTTTGTCATGCTCATGCAGAGATTATTTGCATATCAATGACAGTACCAACCATTATTTGTTGTTCTAGTTATGGAAGTAGTATCATCAGCAAACAAAATAGATCAGCATTCTGACCTCTCTGTTGAGTCATCGATGTAGACTTAGTCCAGAAATAACAGAGGTCCAAGTATACTGCCTTGTGGGACGCCATGTTTTATTGGAAATAAACTACTCCATGTATTATTTGGTCCGACTCTTTGAACTCTATTAGGTTGTAGTATAATACAATATTCGTCAACGAGCGTATCACAATCACTAACGATATTATTTTCAATCATCTGTTCAGTTGTCAAAGCAACTGAGGATCTACAGTTTATACAAGTGGAATCCAAACCAGCACTGTGGCATTTGGGAGAGTTCTATGTGGAACTTATACATTGTGCAGAGCAAGAGTTAATACGAATACAATGGCCACCCCAGGAACACAGGAAGTTCTGATTAGTCCATGAATTCTAGGAGTTCGAGGTTTACAATTTGGTTGGCAAAGTTTCAATATTGACCTCGACTCTTCGTGAGGTAAAATCTACATATGACAGATGAAGAATACTAGTGGAAATGATAGCACTGTTGAATATTTTTCTGTAGAATCATTCTACGAATTGACAGATGAAAAATGTGTTCCATGACGATGTTATAGTTGAAAACACCCTGTTCATACTCACGTGGGAAATCATGTCGTACTGAATGTATATGAATATTGATTGGATTATTATATTGAATATCTTATGATTGAGTGACGTCTGGCGACAAACTATGTCAAACATATTATTTTCGGATCCATTTATACCCACTAATACATGGCGAACGCTCGTTCACCTTAGACTGCGAAAAAAACCAACCTGAAAATTTCTGTTGAATCAACGCAATTAGTGAATATGTATTGAGAATGACAAGATGGCGTGTTTATCCTGATACATGTGTTTTCATGGCACATTCGAGAGAATTTTTTACAAAATCAACACTCTGTGCCATTAAAAAACATTCATTTCACGCACCCATTACAAAGATAACTATATGTTTGAATCATCCAAAATTCATCATCATGGAGGAATTTGGGCTCTTCCTATCAAATAATTCGTGTATCTTGAAATGAACAAAAAATGAGAAGAATCAATACTATCCCGTGCTCGTTAAATAATATAATATTGGATATCATGTATCGTGTGTGTGATACCAATACAGGGTATTATTTAAGGACGTGGCCAAAGTACGAGGGGTGATCCTTTCAGTGATTCTAAGACGAAAACTTCATGTAAACATTTTTAGTTTTCAAGACACACAGCGTGTCAAACATAATAATGAATAACACACATTTTTTTTTCCTTGTACTGAATTCAGACTATCAGTATTGAATGAATCAACACCCTAGTTTTTGAGGGTTTGATGTAGTTTCAATTCTTATTATGATGTCCCAGGTAGATGCAATATAGTCATGTTCATATTATTCATCAAAAACGAAGCAAGATACGAAAAAAACGATGGGTATGAAAAAGTTTCATTGTCAGTTATCGAATGCGAGAAACAAGTTATTCAGCATCAAAAAAGATTCTGAAAAACAATTCCCCTCCACTTTCCGTATATCTCTTCGTTCGAAATTTTTCAACGTTACAAAAGTTACAAAGCTCTCGTTCAAAGACTAGTGAATGATGGATATCATAATGCTTGAAACACTTTTACTATGAATATTCACTACAACAGTCGCGAACAAATGTTTATTTCATACTGCATCATAGAACATACCTTTACGTACCTGATTTCAATCCGGAAAATAGACTTTTACAGGATAGGCGCACGTAATATTTCATTGCGTGCTACTATCCCGTAATGAAATTTTACCGGATTGTAAATATTGAAAACTCAGTTATGCGTCAAAAGCATGAATACATTTATTGAAAATTCAACAGCAAAACAATACACAGAAATTACTTATTGCTGATATTAATATTAACCGTTAAATTTTCGTTCCCATGAATATGGATACCAGGAGCTCCATTTGATGAATTATTTATTAGGGAGTTGCTACTTGTTGAAACATTCCCATTTTTTTGTTATAGCACTTCAACAAAAATTAATATTTTTTTTTCACTGTTCATTTTTGTTTTTTAGCAGTATGAAATAAAATGTTATACGTCACACGTCCGGTAAACTTTTACAGTACTCGTTTCGAAATTCCGGAATCGGCTTGCGCCTCGTCCGTAAACATCTCACTCGTACTGTAAAAGTGTACTTACCGGACTAGTAACGTAAATATCTATTTGTAATGATGACGCTCAAAACTGTCAGATGGATGACATTCCGCATGAGAATAGAATAGTAGGAGAGAAATATGATTATGGACCAGTGCATGGGAAAGCAATACGATTTTTCAAGTCGAAAATACCATGAATAAGGGATAAAAAAAAATATTGAAGATGACAGTTCAGAACCGCAGTAGGTGGAAAATCATGGGTCTCGCAAAAAGAACAATTATTAGGTAGTAACGGAAATTGAAGCATGCAGCTAAATAATTATAGTTCTCTAGTCTATAATTTTCTCTCAAATACTTCTGATATCTGTGCAACCATCTGCATACTGGTTTATTATCCCAAATCGTTACATACTTGCATCAGCCGATTAACTAGGGTAAAATTTCTGTTCATTGCGAATTGCGAATTAGTCCTATTAGGCAGTGAATGTATACTGATATTTCGTATATAAAATCAGACGGAGTTCATCAAATGTATCAGTCACTCAAACAGTTCTCTGCAGAGCATTACAGCTAGACCATAAAGTCATTTACCTATTACAAATTGAGAATGATTGCCCAAGTAAGTCAAACTTTTCATAAAAAAATTTCTCATGAAATCAGGAGCAGGTTTGACGAAATCCTTCAAACAACAGTTTCGAATTGTCGAATTAACTCATCGGAAGATACTTCCTGTATATATTTTTCTCCTTAAAGGTACTAGCACTTGCAAGCCTTCTGGCTTTAGCCCATGGAGGAATTTATGGAGGTGAAGGACTTGGATACGGTTCAGGAGGTTATTCTAGCATTGGAGGAAGTGGAATCGCAATTGGAGGCAAACAAACTGTAGTCGACCTTGTTGTGAGTACGATTATCACTCTAACCAATCGAAATCATCATCAACTCGACAATATCCATGTGATATCAATATGACCCTTTATTATAAATATAATGTATGATTGGTTGCATACCTTACAGTATGTAATATGATAATTGGGAAGGTGTCGATGCGTATAATATGACATCTGGTGGGCATTTTTGAAGTAACTTTTGGAGTGCATGTGATCATGCAGCTGATGTATAATGTAAACAAACCAATTCAAGTTGAATTTGGTGCCTGTAGCAACTGTTTCACCATTTTGTACTCGTCTTGCATGAAATTTCAAGGATTCATTCTGAATTTATATACTTGATACGACAGAATTATAAGAATCACACGTGAACGTCAAAATGAATCACTCCACGAGTCGGCCATTTGGTTGCTGAAAAACAGCGCCCTCATCGGTTGCTAACCTTCCCAATAATTCCTCATTATCTATGTTTGATATTGAAAACAGTGATCTTGATGTCAGTTATTTTTTTTTTCAAATGACTATTCCAAGGTTCAATTATATATTATTGCACTTCCATGTTCCATTATAACGTCTCTCGTTGATTCTCAATGAACACATGACGGACACGATTCAATCACGAATTTTCTATTCGGATTCGAATTGTTTTCAGGTCCATTCCATTTCACTATTAGGTGTATGATTTCCTGATAGCTTCCTGTAACGTTGACCGAGGAATTAAGTTGTCAAATTCGTTTCAGGCTCCTCCGAAATACGAGTACAAATACGCCGTTGAAGATTATCACACCGGTGATCGGAAGGAGCAACAAGAATCCAGGATAGGCGACCTCACGAAGAGCGAGTACGCATTGGCTGAGAAGGACAGGAAGATCCAGGTTTCCAGGGTGATCCACGGAAGCATCCCCGTCGTCCAGAAGGGGCACTACTGAGAATATGGTTTAGGTGATGAGACTGATGGAGATACTTGCTGTTGAGTTTGTTGAGTTTACCTGATTTTTTTATTTGTTTATGAAGTTTCGAATATATATATTATTCTGAGAAATGTTGTCTATCTTTTTGATCGACAGGGTTCTGCCGTATATTTTTGCACCCTACCTATAGAGCTTATATCGAGAGCTAGGAGAAAATAGTGAATTGAAACGTGTTTCATTTTCTCTAAATCAACAGAATTTCTTCAGATCTTTCATAGTGCACGGAAACATAATGAGACATGCTGAAGAGGTAATTGGAATGACAGATTTTGGCTACATTATTGTTATTGACCTATCGAATGTTAGTTCGATGGATTCATAATCTTTTCATATCAACAAAAAAATTATAAATCCATCAAAACTTACACAAGGCAATGCCTCAAATAAGCAAATAGCAGCAATAGCCCAGCTCCTGTCATTTCTATTTCCTCTTCAGTATGGCTTACTATGTTCTGGTTCACATCAATTCATAATTCTCGAGATATTTTGAAGCTTACTATACTGTCCTGTATACAGATGATCGAAACCAATAATGTTCGAAGAACATCGTCAGCTAGCAAGGAATAGAAAATAAGGAAATAGTTCACAAGGCAAAGAATTCCACAATCTCGCCGTTCTATTGAAAGTTCGGCAGGTCTCGAGTGTGATAATGTATTGAGATAGAGGTGGCCAGTCAAAGCTCATCTAGTTTGTTCACCTTGAATCACTCATAATATAGGCATGCTAAAGAAGATTCTTCTTTGGAAGCTGGACTCCAAACATGTAAACAGTACTCCAGAGCAGGTCGAATTTGCACTTTGTAGATCATGAGCAGTTGTCGGGGTTCGAAGTATTTGCAGTTCTTGCAATGGACCTCACATAAGAGAGATGTTGATGTTGATACCAAGCATGGATATTGACGACTTCTTAGGAAAACTGATATAACTACATCATATTTAGATATTTTATGAAATTTCACCATTCTGAGATTCTGGCCAGATCATCGACCTGTATTCGTCTTGCCTCATTGGATGATATGGAGGCTTTAGAGGAAGAGGTGGTATGAACTATTATATTTAGAGTGAACTGGCTGTAGGTTACAAATGGAGCAAAAAAGAAAGTATCAAGTATCAAGACATCAGATCCTCAAAAGGCCATTCAATCGATCCGCCGCAGATGCCATATTTTCTATGAGTATTGGACATTTGATCAAGAATTTCTCCTAAATTCTTGAGAGTCGTATTCGTTTTTCCAATGTCTCGTTGTATATAGACTGGAGATGTAAATGGTAGGTCAAGATTGAGCACACAGTGATCAAGTCTATGATCTATCTCCAGTACCTCACTAAAATTTGTCTGAATTTTTTGAATCTCGCTCTTTTCCTCTCTCAAAAACTTCACAGGTCTTGGACAAGTGCCGAGCTAATGAAGCTTAGGAAAATATGCTGGGATATTTTCGGTTTAATTTGGTTTAGAGCAGTAAGATGACACTTTTCTGAGGAACAAGGTATCTATTTCTCATTCAGAATGTCATTGTTGACTATTTTGAGTCATTAAGTTGGAACGATGGAGGTGGGCCATAGGAATGTACAAGGAAATCAGCGGAGGCATTCAAGGTGGATTCGAGCTAGTCGAACGTATTCACTGAAAACTATTTATTGTTCTTTAGGCTGACATCAACAAATGGAAGGAATAAATATGATTTCGAATCACCATCCCTTGGAGAGAACAGGGATTGTACTGGCGATTATTCTTGATACTCGAATCTGTCTGTCCTTTTCCGCTAGACCATATTGGCTCTTGGTGAGGTCCCCAATCCTGGATTCCACTTGCTCTTTCGAATCGCCAGTGTGCCAGTCCTCGACGCCATATTTGAAGTCGTACTTCGGAGGTGCCTATAGATAACGAAATTCATTGAATGTGATATTTTTTCTACTACCTTTCTAAGTTGTATTGTTTGAGGTTCGTCTATACAATGGAAGTTTGCCCCACAGAGAATTTATCACAAGCTCACGGAAAAATCCTTATTCTCTAAATATGCTTTTCTAAATATGCTTTCTCCCTGAAATATGGTTTTGTTCCTTACGGTAGAGAAGTAGTTGCCTACTGGATGGAATTTTTCGATTTGTACTTCGCAAACACAAAATTGAATCATTGCTTTCTGGTACTGAAAGCATCCACAATAGTGCTTGAACTATAGCAGAAACAACTCAAAGTTCAAAGAACTGATGAATCTTTCAGCTACCAAAGTGAAGTTTGACTTGTGGAAGAAGTCCGAGAGAAAGGTTGCCGGAAAAAACACTGTCAAAAACAATGGCGTCTATAGCGCTAACTAGAAGTGATGGTAGTACAGTCAGTCTCCTATTGGAAGCGAAGTTATTGGTGGAAACGAATCAATTGATATTATAAGGAATGAGTAACTATCATATTTGTAATAATACACAGGCAAATAGAATTGAAGGAGAATAAATTTGTCATAACTTCACTACTGAAGTTCCTCTTTGGATCAGTATTTCACCAGACATTCGACTCGAAAGTTGAAAGTAACTTTCACTTTCTGTTAGAAATTCAGCAATTGAAGTACCGTATCTCAGGAATCATAAAACTCACAGAGCTTTTGATTAACACGAATTGTGTCAAATTTTGACTCATTCAAGAGGAAGCTTGGTATTTTGGCTTTTTCTCAAAACGCATCAGAACATTTTGTTGGAACGATAATAAACCCGCTGCTGGATTCATTACAACGAGAGATCGTTCTTCCAGACTTTTTGCTTGACTTGAATTACATTGCCCAAATCCTTGATCTATTGACGTTCCAGTAGTTTTCTGAAGTCATCTGTGATATCCAAGAAATATTTTCTCCTATGAGTATACTGTATGCCTATATGTCATGCCATTTCGGCAGTGTTTCACGACATACTTCATCTTTCGTCGCCGGACTTCTTTGTCTAGCAGTACTATACATTTTCATTTCTGAAGAAATTTCCTAACGATTTTAATATTGCTAGCCATAAGACACGCGGCTTGAAACTTGTTTCCGTAACTTGAACACTTGTGAAATATACACGAAAGCATCGGCACGGAAATATTTCCTATGTGATGGACAAATGTATGAAAAAATAAATACCCAAAGATCCACGACTTGCTGCTTAGCTACCGCAATTTCTTGGCCTCCATAACCTAGTCCTCCTCCGTAACCTAACCCTCCAATTCCATCTCCCAGCAGTAATCCAGCATTGGCCATTGCTACCACAGAAGAAACGAATAAAACCTGGAGAAAGTGTCATGGAAATGAGAAATTCTCTCTGAATATTCAAGACTTTTTTGTTGGAACTGTAATCATTTTTAGAGACGTATCGAATACACATGGAACTCACTTGAGCAATCATTTTATATGTGCGAATTCATTACCAAGTTATCACAGAACTGATACATTTACATGAAATACCTTCCCTTTTATTTTGTTGCCTCCACCAACCTGTATGACAGATTTTGCACCAAATATCTTTCCAGATTTTTCGCAATTGAATATTCAAGTCATTTTGTACTAGTCACTGCACACTGAAGCACAATAAAGCGAAGTATTATTTTTGCACCCACATTCACACAATAACCAATCTTATGCAATTGTAGTTAGCTGATGCAATTATCAGAGGTAACTAGGCAGACACCAACAATTTTGTGGTAGTAGGCTATGCGTTTTTCATTTCATGGTTTGTTGCTTTAATAGGCGGACGAGGTGTACTAGAAAAATATTAGATCGTTTATCTTATTCTTTATCGATCATCTACTGTTGGAATTGGAATGGAATTAACAAACTCCACGAAATGATTACCATGAATGTGAAATGTTTTTTTTTTGGTTCTGAGAACGATATGAGCATTGATTGATTTTTGAACCTGAACAGGGTGAGTCAGAATGATAGCGACGAATTTCGTATTCAGATTACTCACTTCATTTTCTGATGAAAAGTTCTTATCAATTTACCTCCTGACCTCTTTGAGATGAAAGCTGGCGCGATCATGAAAGAAAACATCCTGCTTCGAAACTCCTCCAGGAAGAAGTTGAAGCATTGTATAGTCTTGAAAATGCACCAAGTCTTAAAATTCAAACACTCGATTGTGTCGGTTACCATTCGCTTGTGTTATCTTGGATATTCCAAATTTTGGCAATTATGATAATCATGGTATCCTTTTCGACATCCATTGAACAATTTCTCGTGGAAAAAAGCTGTGAAATGGTGGGATTCACCGTATATTTTGCTTCTTTGGCAACTTCCCAAACTATTTCAGCACAGAATTCGTTGGAGTTTGTTGGTGAATTGTTGATTCGATTCTTTACTCTGATGTGAATGCTTGGAATGTTATGCTGACATTATTCCATTGAACTTGATAGATATCATCATGTTCTTCAAAATATGAGACAACACCGAAAATCATAGTTACAGTTTGGATATCGAATCGTTTATCATTATGAGCAATTCCAATTGCAAAGGATGCAAAACAATCAGTGACGAATTGATCGACGTGTGAACGAAAAGATATGGATCCTGGCTAAATAGGTGTATTCCCAGGACTTTTCACTAAAAATCGAAACGTCAATCAACGTAATCAGATCGAAAAAAAAAATATTCTGATGGATTTTTTGGGGCTAAATCTTGCATTATCACAAATTCAAATATTTCATTATGCCAATGACCAATATAACATATTCAGGATGAGAAATATGAGGGAGAAATCAATGACTCATTCAGTATGAGCAATACGTTTCCCCTAGAAGACTTGTGGTATGTGCAGAAAGATTTTTTTGAAGAATTTCGGGAAACTGATGATTCCAGATTATCAGTGTTTATAAAAAGTGGAGGACCCGTATCGCAGCAAAATTTCAGATACAGGGATATTAACACAGAATCATCGATTTTTCAGCGCAGAATCCACTGATCTTAGTGAGAAAGTTGTTGCTATAAGAAAAAATTGAGTCACAGAAATTTTCAGCACTTTCTATCGATTTCTCTCGATTTTCTTACCTACTCCAGAAATGATTGGTCTGGCTCTTCTAACTTTCGACATATTGATTTCGATGTGCATCTTCCCAAGATTTCTGATGAACCAAAATGTCTCCAAAATGAAACCTTTCAGACAACCCTCGAAGATTGTTTCATAGTAAAAGATAAGGAGAATAGGACGAGAGTATATCCAATAGGTATTCATTTTATAAATGATATTGAACATTGGTGAGCGGATAAAATGTATCATCACAACGTTTCATTCATCAGAAAATCGTCGCCAAATTGATGAATGTGCCACAATTGTAATAGTAGGCACACAGGTATTACCAATTCAACTAATTAGACATGAATTGTGGACACAATGAGTTGTGGACAAACATGTCAAACAATTTTTGTTGCCGCTGTCAATCTGACAATTTGACTGTGGCACATGCAATTTTCTATACATGAGTTGAATTGTCATCAAAAAATTATTTGACAGTTCGCACTGACAGAGACTGTAACCTCCTGAAAATTCATCGAAATTACGTACGAAAATATCAGGAGGTTTTGAATGGTTACTAGTTATTTTCGATTGTTCATTTTCCATTCCACTAGTCGATGAAGTGGTTCTTCATACAGTTCATGAGTCTGGATGAAACTTCAATTATAAGGTGATCTTGGATAAATATACTTTTATTGAACAGAATGATTATCATAATAGAAATACAAACACAAAAATAAATACAGGATGAGCAACGAACAAATGCATGTGATGAAACGAATTCGAATCATTCATGGATGAGACATCGAATGAAATTCGTCAGGGATTACAAATGACCGTGAGAGATTATTTGAGGATGCGCAGCATGTCCGATCCTGCTGACCACTGCGTTGAAGCCGTTGTGGTCATCAGCAGTGTATTTGACCACTCTTATGGTACCATCTGGTTCTGCCAGGGAATATTCTCCTTTGACGACATCTCCCACTCTCACTTCAGATTGTTGCTTGTTATCACCAGTATGGTGGTCTTCCACCCCATATTTGAACTCGTATTTCGGGGGAGCCTGAAAAAACACAGTCTTCATAAGGATTTTCTCAATTGACTATTGCAGAAATATCCATCACACTCGTGTGAAATACTCAATTTTAGATATGTTACTCATCAACAATTCATTGACGTATCTTTTTATCACCAAACTAACTTCACGATGTTGTTGATATAATATAATTGCTCCATATCCATTGTTTTTGTTTGTGTCTCAACAATCAGTTTTATCTTCATCACATCATTTCAACAACGTATTCAACTGAACCACTCATGAGAATTTCTTTCAGTACTTATGATGGAAAATTTTTGTGATTCCATGAACAACCATGATAACAACTTCATTTGGGTACTAGTTGCGGAAAAAAAGTCCAATCCTAGGATCACCAAAAACAGCTGTATCATTCACAAAATATTCACCACATTCTGAAACTCATCGAAAATTCTGTTGAGAAATAATTTTCGGTACTCAATACTCACAGTATCTCCTCAGTTCATTATCAGTGTGTTTTAATTATTGTTCATCATTGTATTCCTATCAACAATAATAATATACACACTCTAACAACAATCGTAACTATCGACGACAGTATAATAATAATTAATCAGCTGAACTAGCAACGCCAATTATCATAACAATTACTGCGAGGTTTGACAACAAAGTAGTCAATTATGGCCTATGAACCAGGGCGGTTTATGTAACCGAGTTAGTTACATAAAAACCATTTACACGGTACAGAAATTCGTCATTCATTGTGACAGCAACATATCCTAGATGGCTCCTATCTTCTATTTATTTGTTGCAATAATTAACTCTTTGTAGTGACGGCAACATTTTTTTTTCTGTGTTCACAATGCCAAAAATTGTGCTCATAATCTGGGCCTATCTGACAGAATATAGGTCTGCCTCAACATAATAGCTTCCTTTCTGTTTCCTTTTCTGTTTCTCAAAGGAATGAATGTTTTGCGTCTTGAAGTCATCTAAACTGATTGTGAAAGATACTGAAATGAATAATCAATATTCATTCGAAATAATGTGCTGTATTGGGTATTCATTATATACTCGAATATTTGACCACAGTCTCCTAATTGTCACTCGACCATTATGACTTTGAGTAACTCAGATTTATAGAATTCATCAAGAATTTTTCATTAGGATGTTCACAATACTCACATAGAAATCAACAACTGCATGCTTAGCAACTCCATAACCATGACCTCCAATGAGTCCACCACCAAGACTCAATCCTCCTCCATAGCCCAATCCTCCTCCATATCCCAATCCTATTCCTCCAAGTCCTCCACCAATGATCGATATGGCACCAGCACTAGCTGCAGCTAATAAGGTGAAGGATGATAATAGCTGTGGAAAAGAAAATCATAATGAAATTCGGAACCAACTCAGTGGATCAGATTCTGACTGAGATTAACTTCTCGTCGCAGCAGAGCACTTTATTTTGCAGAATCTTCCAGGTTAGGTCTTTGTATTTTGAACTACCCTTCAACTGATTCATTTTGTCGAATGGAAAAGTCATAGGGTTATGGTATTCACTTTCTCAAAATACTATGAAACTGCGTGATGAATGAATGAATCATTCAGAAATAGTGCAGCTTATCTTTATAATTTTACATGTTCTCCGATTCCGAAAATTTATGGTATGATAGGTCTACTAGCTGTCATTAGTTTTCGAAATATGAAACTTGTTCACCAACAGAAGTGCAGTATGCTTTGGCTTGTGATCCATGATAACATCAAACTGTCGATGTCGAAAATTTTCAGTGATCTTTCCATAAGAAAATAAATTCAAGAATTAAAATGCAACGGATGCGATGTGATGATTCAGAGTTGCAAATTTCCAACACCACAGCTTCTGTGTATCCTATTCTGAAGTAATACCAACATATGATGTGATAATATCATTGTTGATATATTACTGATGTGTTATTATTATATCATGTTTATCAGAGCATATCTTCGTTATACGTATGTTGAAATGTATAAGCTGGTCTACTGTAAAAAAATATTTTCAATCGTTTGTCACGTGACCTATGGAACCAATTGCTTTTTTCGTAGTATTACAAGAAAATATATATGGAACCCTCCTACTCATGATAACGAAGCCTGTAACTCACTCGGGAGATCATTTTGCTGATATTTCAGATATTTTCGCACAAACAACTGATATCGATTTGAGTGCTCCAGGAGTTTATATACGAAATCGAATTAGAATACGTTCATTAGTATTATCGGATATATTCCTGTTTGGAACCAGTGTAGCGAGCGCGAAAGTTGTTAGGATTCTTTTAAAATATCAAAATAATTTGAAGAATTCTCGATATGCGTATGCAAATTCACAGCAATATTATCGATTGAATAATTATAGTCGAATATGTTTCATCGTCATTCGTTCAATGGTCTGGAATGAGATAATTGAAATGATTGATCAGAAGTTCGAATGATTATCACAATAATTGGAGAGTTTAGTTTCAGTTTAGAATTCAGAAACTTCCGATAGCATCCATGTTGAAATGTACTTCCATGATAGCTTGCAAGATATTTCGAAAATAGCAGTTACTATTAATATTATCAGCTGGTAATTCATTATCACTTGCCATTCGAAAAAGTGTTGACGTCAAGAAGTTTACTTTTGCCATCAAACTACCTATATACAGAAGTGTTAATTGAGTATGTACAATAAACTTGGAAGTCCATTCCTTCAGTGATTTCAAGACCATCACGAGTTCAAATAAGCATGTGTCCTGATACAAGGAGTTGAATTGAATAAATGGTTTTTCGTGAATATCTTGAATATCCTTCACCAAATTTTGTTATTATCTGGAATTATTTGTCGTGCTGGGAAGCTGATTCAGCTCAAACTTGATTGGATTGACATTTTGTTAATATTTTCGGATTATGCATCTGAGAAAATCTGAATCTCTCCTTGTATTTTGCTTGGTTTGGAAAAAATGAAATCGACGCAATTGTAGAGGATGAAGAGACAAAACAGTCGACTTTTTGGATGCCCGATCGAAAAAAAATATGGAAATTACAGAAAAGTCAATGGCGATAACTTTTTCTGCCAAAAATATGCGTTGAAGTGACGTTCGTCGAGTTTTTGAGAAAGAGAATGAGTCTCCTATATTGTATTACTGGAATAGTTATGATAGACAATTATAACGAAATCAATATTCAGATGTTATCACAGTTTGAAATTCTTGCCCGTGTGAGTTGTGTCTTATGCGAACATCTCGGAATCCAATGTCTCGAATTGATGCGAAATCCATTGGAACTGTTGGTTATCCGAAATCATCTCGACTGGGAGAGCGTATGGCAAATTTCAAGCCATCAGAATTGAAATATTGTTGAAAGCTCTAGGGCGCCCCTCACAGGAACAACGAATTAAATCTTGACTTCTGGAATTATATTATGATTTGAATGACATATTTGGAACCAATAACAGGTACCCATGATCTGTCAACATCATGCTTTGAAAAAAATATTATTTTTACAGAGTTTTCAGACTATTTGTTAGAGTAAACTAGAGGAGCTTCTGACAGATTCGAAACAAAAGAGAAAGATTTCGATATACAAATTCCCATTTCATGATTATCATTGAGGAAACATTCACTCATTTGATGTGTCATCATGGATGATGAGACTCAGAAGTACTACGAAACTCTTTTGCTTCCAAACTCCAGAAAGAAGCTATTATCTGACTTACTTGGAAACAAGTTGTCTCAACCTCTAAACTGAGTTTCTCTTAAATACTGTCTGTAAGTTCTTCGAGGAGGTGGTATATTCATTTTTCAGCTTTTAATGGGATTTCCTCTCCTCGTTTCTTAAAAATAGAGTAGAAGTTATTAAAAATTATTGCAATATATTTGTAGTAAGGACAGATTTAGGATCTGTCCCAAAATGTCACTGCGCTTGAAATTAAACCTTTAGATACCTAAAAGAGAAATTCTCTATTGGTCAGTGACACCTTGTTTCAGAAAAAATTTGGAAATACAAATATATTTAATAAGAATAAAACCTCTACTTATCTTGGTGGACGTTTCGGGAACGAATCTGCTCCCGTTCTCAACACAATTGAAATATTTTTCTCTTCGTAAACTTTTTTCAATGTTTCCGATTTTGACACTGAAAAGTGACAATTTGGCAGACGGAGGAATTCTGGTTACAAGGTGTTTTCATTAATTGATATCGAATTTTCCATTTTCATATTCAAGTTTCAGAAGTGGATGCCAAGTTCTATCTATATCTCCTGAACGGAGACAATAATATTGCATCTTGTTCAGTTGAGGTAGAGGTTTTATTCTTATCAAATATATTTGTATTTCCAAATTTTTTCAAAAACAAGGTGTCACTGACCAACAGAGAATTTCTCTTTTAGGTATCTAAAGGTTTAATTTCAAGCGCAGTGACATTTTGGGACAGATCCTAAATCTGTCCTTACTACAAACATATTGCAATAAATTTTAATAACTTCTACTCTATTTTTTAGAAACGAGGAGAGAAAATCTCATTAAAAGCTAAAAAATGAGTTTCTCTTAACTGAAGCTCTGTCTGCATTACTATTCTTTTCTGTATGTACTAGTTAGGATGGACTCATTCGTTTTTTTTTAGAATATTCGCACAAATTTATTTCTCCCAGGTTGAATGGAAGAGGTATGTACGATGTCTCTTTTTGTACTTTTTTCCTCTGAAAAATTATGTAAATCGTTCATTCCTGTCAATGAAATCTATTATTATTATTATTATTATTATTATTATTATTATTATTATTATTAAATATGCTTCTGCATGAAGCTTTCTTTGATATGAGTTTCTTTGATACATTTGTTCGATTTTTTCGAAAAATTGATGTTTGACTTCTCATGTGCTGACACTGATATTTATTATTTTATTGTGTCCATGTTCATCTTTTGAAACATTATATTCAATTTATATTTCCATCAAACTCATATTCTTCTCATTTATTTCAATTATCGTTTCGTGTTTGCTGAGTTATGACGTTGTGAAGAAATTCCATTTCAATAAAAATCAGGAGTTTCACTACGGAATATTATGAAGATTTTCTGAAAGATGAATTTCCTACGAAAAAGTCAGTTGGCTGATATAGTTGAGAAAACTACATGAGTCAATTCCTTTTGATATGCGATATTCCTCAAAATTCCACTCCTGAATAAGTGGATGTTGATTTATCTCTTGACAAATGATCACAATAATCTCGAGTTGCATCATTTCAAAACTCAATTACGGAATACTGTGCTTTAGCTCATCGCATTGTATGATATATGTTTATATGATTCATTGATGCTTATTATCCTTCGCTTTTGTTGATTGTCTCATTTCATTTTGTTTTAACTTTACATTGTAATCTTTTCTTGAAATGGGCTTGCCCGTGACAATAAATGAAATAAAATGAAATAAAAATTCTGTTCTCTACAAATTTTATATCTTCATATTTTTCTTGACTTTTCGTGATACATCAGTGAATCAAGAGAGAGAATTTCTATTGCCTCGATTTTGTCTCTACAAGTATGACGTGTCGAAAGCGATGTGCCTAGTAGCATATCGCTTATTGTGATGCTGATAATGACTTGGTAGTGGTGGTAATGAGTGGTAGCAAAAACGCCGGCATTCCGAGCGCTTCAAAAGAGTGAAAAAACTTGTTGAACTCATCAGGATATCCATGGACGATGCAAAAAACAGTGGATCTCAACATGAGGCTATTAAATATATATGCTGCCAATTTTGCAGTTCATGCAACTGGTGTCACTCAATAAAATCCATCTATCAACTTCAACAGTACATTTTATTTGTATACAACACAAAGTGAGACTGATGTACAACGATGGATGTGGAATAACGAGCAACGATAAGATGAAAACATAACGATGAGTATGACAATATAGCGATGAATGGATGATATCAGCTTCGTATGGCAGCAGGTCCGTCCACATCAACTCAGTGGCCATAACCCAATCCTTCTAAGCCCAGACCATATCCGTGACTGGCAACCACCGCTTTGTGAACCACCTGAGGATGCGCAGCATGTCCGATCCTGCTGACCACTGCGTTGAAGCCGTTGTGGTCGTCAGCGGTGTATTTGACCACGCGGATGGTGCCATCTGGTTCTGCCAGGGAATATTCTCCTTTGACGACATCTCCTACTCTCACTTCAGATTGTTGTTTCTTGTCTCCGGTGTGGGGGTCTTCAACGCCGTATTTGAATTCGTATTTGGGCGGGGCCTGAAAGAACAATCAGCTATCATAAAAACAATAACCAAAAGGTGTTTCAATGGAAGCACACTATTTCAAGGTTTCTTTCTCCAGGAAAACTAGGGATGCATGGACGAGTAATATTACATCATGGTGAAAGGACACCATGGGCTTAGGATAGAAGCTCCCATACATCAGGAAATCCTTGATATTGCCCTCCCATCGTTGGAAACCTTAGTCTAGACCAGAGACATCAAAACACGGTGAACACGCCACTCGCCATGACGAGGACGATGGCAAAATCTGCATAGTAGTTACAGAGTGGTAACAAGGCCTACAGTGCCCTGTGACGAATCTAACTGATATTCTAGTTGTACTAGTTTCCTCGTCCAGTAGATGGTCTGTGAATGTAGGCGAGGGTTTTCTTGTCGAGCTATCCCACCAATATTGAGATTCCTTCTGCATTCACGCTTCCACAGTCCATTCAGATCCATTCTAGCTCCATCAATTATAACCTTCATATGCTGGTACTCAGGCTGACACCAGTATATTCTGACTGTCCAAATATCTTAGGGCTTCCAAGCATGATGGAAGTAGAAGGATTTTTAGACCTTTCCAGGAGACACATGTGTTTTTCCAGATACGACAAAATCAGCTCGGATTCTTATGTTCTTCCTGTACTATAATCCTCGACGGGACCTTCCCTAGTGTGTTACCAGACGAAAAAAACTCCTAGTGGTAGCAGTCTAACTTACATGAAGGTCGACTACAGTCTGTTTTGCTACAGCTACGGGCGCAGCGATGGCGTGACCTCCGTAGGCGACGCCACCGAGTCCATATCCATGTCCACCAAGTTGGATACCATGGTTGACGATCCCGTATCCTTGGTTGACGAGTCCTATACCATGGCCGCCGTCCAGGCCACCAAGGCCTCCTGAGACCAAGGAGATGGCTCCTGCATGTGCGGAAGCTGCGAGAAGGGCCAAGACTACTACCTGGAAGGAGGAGAGTGAGAATTTATGGTAAACAGTTGTTCTGGAATTTTATTCCTCCAGGATCATGGAGAACTCGTGATGAATCTTAGTGTAGTGTTCGGTATACTACGTATTTGTAATTTGAGATGAAAGTGAATGAAACCAATTAAGAATATTTGGAATTTGAGTTCTTGTTTTGGTGCGACAGTAATTTCTTAATCTTGGATAATACTTTGCCCTCTGCTGGAAAAATCAACTCTGGTTGTTCTTGTTGAGGAATCTGATATTCCGTTGAGGACTTGTTGATGGGAAACTATCAGGAGACAATACGTCTGAAAATTCTAACAATTTTGAAGTGATGTGACGAAACTTGAGCTGGGAAAGTCATATCACTGTTCTTTGTGGTAGATTGAGATCAACATTACATGTTTCACAGTTGGTAAATGATTATCGTAGATGAAATATACGTTTCTTCATGCAAAATTTCGTTCGCAAATGATATACGGAATAATGAATTGAACCTCGTAGTACTTATACCCACCAGATTCGAAATCTGCCAGATTTCTGTAAAGTTTAAAAATCTTCACTAAACTACCTGATGATTTCATTTGTGAATTTTCATCTTATTATCTAATGTTGCATCGCGAACCATATATTATATTTTCCTTTTCATTCACATGTCGCTTTCGACAAATTTGTTGAGAATATCATGACATTCATTGGTATATAGAATTGACTGTTATTCAATAATGGCGTTTTTTTGTGAGATTGTAGCTTCAAACTCGAATTAATCTGAGAGAATATTCAGAATGATACGACAACAACCGTTTCATAGTCAAACAGAAAATATCATAAAGATATGTATACACGCAATGTATATGTATACACGAATTGGAGTCTGATAAAGACAAAATAGTGGAAAAATATTCCATAATAATGGGAATTTGAATATTTATTGATGGAGTAACTTCACTCGGTATGATTTGCCTGTTGATGAACAAGCAACAAAAGCTTATATCAGAATGATTCTTACTTTAGCGATCATGATTCTATATAAATCTCAGTTAGCTATGAATGTCACCAAACTATTGCACACACTGTGATGAATACGTTACATATTCTGACTTATATATACCTCCAGCACTCCACTTGAACTCCAAACACGTTCACTCAATTTGAAGAAAAAATTGAGAGCTGCAACTTGCCTTGTTAATTGAACAAAATATAAACAATTTGAAAGTGCAATACCAGTTTCGTGTGATGAAAATGGGACAGTCAGGCTAGTATGGACTTTTTATTACTTCCTAAAATCTCGTACGCGTACGTAAGTTCTGAACACGTAATGAAACTAGACTCACAAAGAATTCTTGTTTTCGGTATTGAAACTGACCACAACCATTTTCATATGGAAATTCATTCGAGCTATGTTCAACAAGGAATTGGGATAATTTAGACAGCTGTATATGTAAATGGATAAGAAATATTCAGAAATCGAGGCAGAAATGATGTCAATACACTTTGCCTTTGCACATCTCACTTTACTTCCCTTGTTCAGTGTTGAAGAAGTGGGACAACAATTCTCATTATTGTATACTTACGTTTTCAGCTTCAAGATGATATATTCGATCCGATCATCAGATTGAAATTGAAAATGAACATGATCAAATGAATGTTCCGAATGCAGAATAAACACATTTTCGAATGCGTGGAAAAAATTACCGGTAGCGATGTCTAGTTTCAAAATTGTTGCATGTTATACAGGGTGAGTCAAAAATGTGTACCGAGCTTTCTGGGGGTGATACAACATTGAGAAATAAGTGTAGTTTGATGATTAAACTCATGGCCCAAAATGCATATTAAGGGAGATATATCCTTCCAAAGTTGATAAAATTAAAATGATTTCTCCGCATAACTTCTGAACGATGAAAGCCACCCGATTGAAATTTTGTGCATGAATGTATGTTGTCAAAATACATTTTTTCGTCACACTTCCACATTTCTGATATTGTTATAAAGGGTGTTTTCAGAGGGTGAGTCATGATTTTTGTAGAAAACTTTCTTCCCTGTATCATTTTCGGTGAAAAAGCAGGAGCATTCGATGGAGCGAAGAAAATTACATGAAAAAGGTACTCTTATTCAAATACAAAAAATTGAGCCGTTCGTGATATATTTGAGTTTTTGTAGTTACATAATATCAGCATATTGATTTTATTCATCGCGAGATTCATCGGTAACAATATTTTAGCAGGCCATGATGAATAATTTTGCTCTCAATTTTGACGTTCATGTCATCAACATTCGAGTCAACATTGTTGTAGTCGATTTGTTCGTGTGGTTTTTCTGTGTCATTTATCACTGCGATTATCAACTGAGATTTTGAGAAATATGGCAGGTTATTCGTTCTCTGAACAAACTTATATGCTTCTAATGCTTGGCGAGTGCTTCGGAAATGCAAATGCTGCTGAAATATCGTTATACCGATGAATCTCGCGATGAATAAAATCAATCTGCTGATATCATGTAACTACAAAAACTCAAATATCTCACGAACGGCTCAATTTTTTGTATTTGAATAAGAGTACCTTTTTCATGTAATTTTCTTCGCTCCATCGAATGCTCCTGTTTTTTCACCGAAAATAATACAGGGAAAAAAGTTTTCTAAAAAAAATCATGACTCACCCTCTGAAAACACCGTTCATAACAATATCAGAAATGTGGAAGTGTGACGAAAAAATGTATTTTGATAACATACATTCATGCACAAAATTTCAATCGGGTGGCTTTCATCGTTCAGAAGTTATGCGGAGAAATTATTTTAATTTCATCAACTCTGGAAGGATATATCTCCCTCAATATGCATTTTGGGCCATGAGTTCAATCATCAAACTACACTTATTTTCCAATGTTCTATCACCCCCAGAAAGCTCGGTACACATTTTCGACTCACCCTGTATATGTATATATGTGCATTCACCGAGTATTTCAGAAAGCAGAGAATGGGAAGATATAACTCGAATGGGCAGAAATGTGGAAGCAAGCGAATATCTCGATAACCGTTTCTGGATTTTTTATTTTTTGCGAATTCATCAATACTCCCATTTTTGTAAATATCTACTTGGAGTTTCAAGAGTTGGAGCTGAGTCAACTCCATTGTTCTTCAAATTTTTCTTCATATTTTTTCTTCATCTGTGGACAACAAGTATTTTCACTGACATAATCTAACATAAAATGTAGATATGATTGATTCACTTTGTCATAAACTCAGCATATATCGAACAGCAATATATCGAACGTTGCAAAAGCACTCAGATAACTGCATTATTTAAATGAAAAAAGTAATGGCATAACTATTTGTCATATATATGCTATGAATTGAAGTGTGTATATCTTGTGGAGCTAGTAAATTTTGTTATTATTGATAGAGACTCGATACAAATTCGTTTGTACAAGGTCCTTCACAATCAGTTATAATTCAAGATGAGATATGTGAATAAAAATCTATTGCAGTTCCTGAAGAGCTCGGTAATATTTCCTGTATTTGAGTGGACTCCAATTTTGTTGTTCCAAATGAATCTTTGTATTCAATATATTTTTCAATACAGGCAATATTTCCATTTTCCAAAGAGTTTCTTAAGATCGGTTTCTTGATCTTCAGGTCCTGACTAGGCATATCCCGACAATTTTTAGCTCCAATCTCTCGAATTTCGACATGATGCTCCTTATGTAGTGCTTCACTGTCAAAAATCTCACTCGAAAATTGAGCCATGTCGACATATGATTCTCCTGATGCAACAAAACCATCCGAAGGAGATCGGAGATATTTCCGATTCGTCGGTTTGCTGACGAATTGGAAACACTTCGTGACTAGTTTTGAAGACTTCGAGAGCAAGTCTGAGTGAAACATGTGCTGTCGCATCTATGCAGTTAAAAATATCAATTTATCATCCATCGACAAAATTGCATTTACCTAGATCAGGTCACGAATACGGGTGAATAGAATACTACACATTTCGAAAGGCTGAACATTTTTAATTTACTTATATACAATGCAGAGGAATAATACTGAAATATATCACAACCAAGTAGAATAATCAACAAACAAAATCAGAATCTTCGTTAGTAATATCCACCATCTCCATGACCATATCCATGCCCATATCCATGCCCATGTCCATAGCCGTATCCACCATACACCGGACCAACTTCTTTCTCGTAAACCACTGGCTCGACAATGACTTTTTCCACCACCGGCACTGCTACCGGGTGTACAGAAACTCCTTGCTTCTCTACCACAGCGTTGAAGCCGTTGTGGTCGTCTGCAGTGTAGTGGACTGTACGGAGGGTACCATCGGGGTCAGCTACGGTGTAGTAGCCCTTGACTACGTCACCATCTCTTTCCTCAGCTTGGGATTTGTGGTCTCCAGTATGGGGATCGTCGACTCCGTAAGCAAACTTGTATTTGGGATAGGAATCCTAAACAAGATATTGTCGTCAATATGGACATTCAAGAATCTTCATCTCGCAATATACAATATACAATATACAATATACAATATACAATATACCATATACAATATATAATATACAATTTACAATATACAATATACAATTTACAATATACAATATACAATATACAATATACAATATACAATATACAATATACAATATACAATATACAATATACAATATACAATATACAATATACAATATACAATATACAATATACAATATACAATATACAATATACAATATACAATATACAATATACAATATACAATATACAATATACAATATACAATATACAATATACAATATACAATATACAATATACAATATACAATATACGATATTCTCACAAAGAGAATTGCTGATGAAGACTTCGGATGATGAGATTCGTATCACTCACCTGATATTCTCCATCATATCCATGTCCATATCCGTACACATTTTCTACAGGAACCTCATAACCTTCATGGTTGTAGGCTATGGATTCGTGTTCTGGGTAGAGCTGTACGAATCTAGCTGCAGAGCAAGAAAGAGCAGCCATAAGTACCACAATCTGAAAAATGAATCGACAGTTATGCACAGTCCCTATTCTGTTTGCTGAATTCACAATTCACTAGAACTCACTTTGTTGTACATCTTTGAGACACAAATCAATTCAAGTCAATAGAAAAATTGCTACTGATATTGCTTACCTTTTCCTGGTATTTATATCGTCACCCTAGACCTTCAGATGCATTGTTTTCTTGACAAAAAACAGAATCCATCGTCTATGAAGTATTCCGTAATTTGAAAGTTTTATTCATAGACAGAATCAGTATTGACCCAATAAGTTATGGTTGAAGGTTATATTGGTGGTTTCGTTTTTATGCAATTAAATAAGGAAACATTCACGGTTAACGTACATGTGACAATTCATGTAATGGTGTTATTAACGATAAAGCATTGAGATTTTCCATATATTATCGTACCGCGAAGGAATTGAGGTTGAAATATTTTAGCAGGGGTTAATTATCATGCATAGAATTTGATGACTGAAGATGATATTTCCTACCTAAATGATTATTGTCTTCTCTCATTATAATATAATGAGAGGAGACAACAAAAATCAATAATCGAAAAATTCAAAAGTGGACAATTGGGGAGAATTGGTTCCTCCATCCATATGGAGAAGATACAAGGTACAAGGTTTCACCTGGTACACGAAGAGGAAACTGTAGGCACGTGGCATGAAAGTGAAGAAGCGCTGAAAGAGATGGAGGCCAAGATAGACGAGAATGGAGGGAAAAATCATTCGATGGAAAAGGATGGCAACTCTTAATCGTCCCACATTTTATGGCGACTGTTGGCACAATTAACGTTATTAATGTAGGCTATAGATAGAAGAGAAATTGGCAATCTTTCAATTTTTATCACAGACATCTACATGATCTGTCTGGATAGGAAATGCCATCTCTCATCATACCACGAGCGATTCCAGGTAGGCAGTCCAGTTCTTCCTTGGACTGGTCTCTCTTCTCTCGATGCTAACTCACATCAACATATGGATTTCCTTTCGTGTTATCAATGGTGAAGAATGAAAATTACTCGAGATCAATGCTATACTATAACCTTTATTAAAACATTAACATCATAAAGGATATAAACGAAGCCTCATCAACAAAAACCTAATTACATCCTAGTGTTGGTACTGCTGGTGAGGAGCAGCTACCAAAGCCTTGATGGGTTGGTGAGCCTGGACCTGGGGATGTCCAGATCGCTCTACCACTGCGTTGAAACCGCTGTGGCCGTCCACAGTGTACTTGACAGTTCTGATGGTACCGTCGGCCTCGTGGAGAGAGTATTGTCCTTCGGTGTGGTCACCTTTGCGGGACTCCTGGTGAGAGTGGATGTCACCGGTGTGGTGGTCCTCCACTCCGTAGGAGAATTCGTAGTGTGCCGGGGCCTGCGGAAATGGAATGATTCGATTTGATTCGGAGTTTCCACTTAGATATCCTCTTATTCGATCAACCTCATCAAGCATGATATTTGCATCTCTCTGGAGAACTGTGAATTTCTATCATTTAAAGATGATCCAAGATTATTTCGGACAATTATTTCAGAAGAAGATTGTAAACAGATCGAAGGATTGGTGCACACGAATTGAACGTAATCTAATAGAGCAAAATGTTGCTAAATCTACGAGTTCGTACATACGAAAATATCTATTGAATGATTCAATTCAATTCCAAATCATGGAAATTGGGAGATTCATGAAGCTATTGAACGTTCACATCTGTTCAACATTTCGTAGAGGAAGTTGAAAGTATGAGATGAATATTAAAATCACGAATTTCAAGTACATAGAGACAAATGGTTCCTGCTAGAAAGCTAGTTTCACTTATTTTTTTCTGCTGAATCTGCACATCGCTTCCTCATTAACGGATTACTCTCATGATTGATTCACTATACTTCCAGAACTCTCCTCTACGACACATCTTGAAATATTCCCTCGTGGACCAACTCAAATCTACTCATGAACGAATAAGACGTTAGAAAAACATCAGGTCACTTGTACGTTCGTAGGATGACTTCATACTCACATATTCTTCCTCATGATGAGCTGGGGCAGCATGAACATAACTCGATGGGGCTACTTTGACAATTGGAGCTGACTGGTGCGCGTAAGTAGGTACTTGGTGAGCAACAGGGGCTACTTTGTAAGCGACTGGGGCTACTTTGTAAGCAACTGGGGCTACTTTGTAAGCAGCTGGGGCTACTTTGTAAGCAACTGGGGCTACTTTGTAAGCAACTGGGGCTACTTTGTAAGCAGCTGGGGCTACTTTGTAAGCAACTGGGGCTACTTTGTAAGCAGCTGGGGCTACTTTGTAAGCAACTGGGGCTACTTTGTAAGCAGCTGGGGCTACTTGGTGAGAAACAGGCGCAAATTGGTGGACAGTAGGAGACTGGCTGAAGCTAGCTTGGTTGTATGAGTGAGTAGGAGTTGTGTGTTGGGGAGCAGCGTATGCTTGGTGAGAAATAGGAGCGATATGAGTGTAACGTTGTGGAGCTGGTGCACCGTGGCTGTTGGAAGGAGCGAAACTTGTGCTGGAGTAGGAGCTGGCTTGATGGGAAGACACAGATGGGGTTCTGTAGTCGGAATGAGATGGGGCAGGTGCATTGAAGGAGGCAGAATGGGGTTTTGAGGCGTAATGCTGTCGGGGAGCTGACTGAATATGCTGGACGGTGTTGTGGTTGTCATTGAAAGATGCGAAGGATGTGGGTGCGTTGTGATGGTCGTTGTGGATGGCTTGCGAGCAAGCCACCAGAAGAGCCACGCCAAAAACCTGAAAAAAATGTATTTACTGAATATAGCATTTCCGAATGATTCACCATTGGTATTCATATCTTCAAATAATTCGTGAACAAAACCAATTAATCATTCGAATTAGGCAGATGGAACTAGAGGAACTCAAATGATGATGATGAAGAAAAAAATAATGTTGAGTAATGTTTTTGTTCGAATGGATCATTCTGGTCTCATTCAAACACATGATATTTCTCGAAACAATTCAGTAAAAACTCACTTTGCTGATCATTTTGCTTATCGATACACTCGTGATATTAGGTGAATACTGATTTAAAAAATGACTGTACACTTTTTATATCAATCTACTTCCAACATACATTCTACTCTTATCATATTTTTCTAGCCAGGGGATACGATTTTTGGGTGTTGTTCGATTGACCAAAAACTTACATAATTTGGTAATGAAAAGTGTCTCACTTAGAGACAATTTGATTGATTGAGAGCAATAATAATTAGGTAATACTTGGTACACATTCATCTCGTCACACATACCACACTTGATCTAGATACATAAACAAGATAATTAATATTGTTTGTTATATAATTTCTCGGGCAGTATTACAGTAGCTAATAGATGTATCCTAGATAATATTTCATGATGACGAATTCCTTCACGTAGTAGTTCATAGTGAATGCAACTATTCTTTGCTCTCTCCAATCACGAAATATCGAATGATTATGTACGAAAATGATGTTCAATTATGAAAGGGCCTTTATTCGACTCAAAATCAATAAAAACGCACTGAATTGAAGGGTTATCTTCACTTATGATCTCGCAAGAATTACCACTGAGAGAAAATAACGGAAGTTCAAATCAATCTCCCAGGAGATTTGGTGAAAAAATTTCATGCCAAAACTATCTGAAGGTACTTATTTAAACAAACTGGTGGCATATACATCCGAGTGTTATGGTACACTAGGAAGAACATAATGGGTATTTTATGATAATATGTAACGTAATAAACGTAATAACTGTTTCCACTGTAGATCTTCTCAATTTTCCTGGACAGTTCCAGTATTTCTTAGGAGAATAT
Source organism: Gastrophysa polygoni (assembly GCA_963576655.1). Taxonomy (NCBI): domain Eukaryota; kingdom Metazoa; phylum Arthropoda; class Insecta; order Coleoptera; family Chrysomelidae; genus Gastrophysa; species Gastrophysa polygoni. Next base: position 1,935,195 of record OY755082.1, on the reverse strand, counting down.
GGTGTGAAAAAAATAGATGATCCGATACCCAGATCACCTGATTTCACTTTGGGTCTATTCCCATCGGAAGCTTTTGAATTTATATCGTGGTTTTGATACTGAATATTTTGATTTCTCTAAGCTGAAGTGGAATATATTGAAGGAGTAGAAGAAGGGTAGCAGAAGAGTAGAATAGAGTAGAAAATATCATGATTCTACTCATGTGAATAACTTCGTAGTACTGGAGAGAAGAGGAAAAAAAGTTCAAACCAAACAGGTTCACGAATATCTCTAGCATGAACGCCATTACCAATACTATTGAATCATGATTCCTGTGAATTACAAACTTTGTTCGCGTTCTGCAATAAACCTGTAACTATTATCTCTGAAAAAACTTTCTCGGCGTGCGGAAAAAATCCTAAAAATATTGAAGAGAGAACACCAGTTCCTGAAAAAACTTTCTCGGTGTGCGGAAAAAATCCTAAAAATATTGAAGAGGGAACACCAGTTCCTCAGGGAGTATATCGATGAGCACGTGTTCTAACACCCTATGAAACTTTCTTCAATACAGGGTGTTCCAAAGCCATGCTGACAAACTTCACAGAACATCAAAACGAATATTTTCGATCGAATGAAAATATTTCAGCAAATGGAAAGTTCGGGCTGTAGGACAATGATAATGATAATAATAATATTTACTCATCATCAACTACAGATAAATGGGGATCAAATGAACACGATGGACAGAAACCTACTGAATCGAGAATGAAAATGAAATAACATGGTTCATCAGTATATCGTAGAAATGGAAGAGCAACATGTTTAGGTAATGAATGAGCGAACTAGGTCAAGCACAGACAAAAAATATGTAGATGGGGCCAAGTTGAAATCAATTATTGGGAACAATCATCGAATTTCCGTTCATTGAAGAACTTCTGAGACGAACAAGAAGTGATTTATTGAGATCCTCCTAAATATTTTTGTGAAATCACATTCTTTTATTGTTTTGATATCTCAATGTTTGTCGCTATGTTTTTGGTACACCGTGTTTATGAAACAAGCACCTGTATATTTGTTTTTGAACAGAGCACTGCCGATGTGCCAGTTTTGGAAGTGTCATTCGATGAATCTCTGTTCGTCCAGAACGGTTCATCATCATATCCGACTAGGTAACCTTCACAAGGCCGCCACTAGAGCGTGAAACGATGCTACAGGATCGTTCTGTATGAGTAGTACACATAAACCAGTAGCGTATCATGCAATCAACAGTCCATTCCGTCATCATCCATCACTGAAAGATACAAACATAGTAGATGTGATCCTTCTGGAAAGTAACATGGAGTAATAAGAAGAAGAAGCAGAACAATAATCACAGAATAACAGTAGAAGAGATACTTCACATCCCAGCAACTGCTTATGATCTACAAAGCACAAATTCGACCTGTCCTGGAGTACTGTTCACATGTTTGGAGCTCAGCCCCCAAACATACGCTGAAGCTCTTAGATTCAATTCAGAAGAGAGCTATTCGCCTAGTCGATGACACAACACTCACCAAATCATTGACCTCTCTAGATCATCGTAGAAAGGTCGGCGATCTATGCCTTTTTTATAGGTTCTTCCATGGTCGAAGCTCAACGGAGATATCATCTATTATGCCACCACGCGCGATTCCTAGTAGACAAACCAGACGAGCTCAAGCTGGTCACTCCTACACTGTCAGGCTCGAGACCTGTCGAACATCGCTATACCAAGCATCATTCATCGATAGAACGGCAAAGTTGTGGAATTTTTTGCCCAGTGTGAAGTCTTTCCTGATGCTCACAACCTCCAAACTTTCAAGGGAAATTCCAACACCTTCATTCTCTCCCAAAATTCCACCGCTGGCTAACACGATGTTCCTCGAACATTATAGGTTTCCCTTTCATGTTGTCCACAGATAAAAAAAACTGAATAAAGAATTGTTATGATGCTCGTATGTATCGTATGTTAGGTTAGGTTAGGCCCCTCCACTGCGACCCTTGAATGGGTCTATTGTGACTCACCCCCAGAGGTCACAGTCCAACACACAATTCAGTTCTCCTCGCAAAGTTCATGGTTGTATGGGGTGAGAATCTTCTGAAATCGGTAGATTCGAGGTTGGTGAGACCAAATGTATTCTTTGTAAGCAAGGGCATGAATATATTATGGGTTCAGACCTATTCTTCCTAGGTGGTCACGTCAGACCTGCTTGGTTGTTTCTTACGAGGGTTCAGGTGAATGTGTCATACCTGGTAGATCAGACCAATACGTGAGTCTTTTTTTCTTCGCCTCGTTCGAAATGATGGTTTTGGCAGATATTGAGGTGACGCCAAAGACTGGTTTTGATCCTATGAAGAATCACGATTGACCAATGATATTGGGAGTTCATTACCTGTCATTGTTTCGATTCAGGGAAGTTTTTTTTTTGGTATTTTTCGATTCAGATGAAAATATTCATTTGGATTCGCACCTCTTCCCTTCGTTGTTGCTGAACTCTCCTCGAAAAGAGTTCGTGATCGAATGCTATATGATGCTTCCAGTAGAGAAGGTGATGAGTGAGGTTATATATAACTCATACTCCTGGAGATGAGAAGTAACATCAATTTTGAGCCCCATCAGGAGGGTTGATGCCAGTTTATGGCACTGCCAAAATTAGGATGATCAACTTGCTCGAAAGCACAGTCTGAAGCTGAAAAGACAGAACTGATGGAATTCAGTACTGAAATGGAAATCAAAGCCCTCTATTGGTATACTAATTTTTGATAAGTATCGAATACGCCACTGTCATTGCTAAGCCATTGTTAGCAGCTATTATTGTATTTTATTTATGGCACCGTTTTTCATTCAGTGTTATGTAACTACATTGTTTCAGTTATGTTATATTGCATAATGACCGATAGGTGTGGCATATGGAGGCGTGCGATTTGTGTCGAACTGTAATGTGGGCAAATGAGAGTATCTACAGGACAGGTGGAAATGCGGCATAAGAACGGGGTCTTCGGAAGGTTTCCGATCAATGATTTGTCAGTTGAATCAGTCACAGAGTCAACAAGATATACTTTAGATGATAATGGAATAACAATACGACTTCCTTCGAGAGAAGGATTCACCATTTTTCGTCCTTCATTGCTGGCAGTGCCTTCGTGGTTACACATTCCTGAAGTTTTTGTACGAGACATTGGTTCTCGAGGAATTGACTTCGGAAAAACACTTCTAGGCAATTGGGGATTGTACACACATTTTCTAACTGCAAGCACAATTTTCTTATATATTTAGATGATTATTCGCCTTGTGACAGAAAACTAGTTCAGCTGAGTTCAATTGATTTTTTTGCTGATTGAGGCATGATATGACACTTCCTGATACAAATTGTTGTCAAAGAGTAGTGGTTGAGAGGTGCATCAGTTTCATAGTAATAGCTATAATTGATCTGCGGAAATATCTCCCATGTTTTATTTTCTTCAACTTTTATTTTCTCAAATGAAAATTCGACACTGTCATCCTTCAACATGACTTCTATATCCAAATTATTACCTACGTCCATTCACGAAAAAAAAAAATTATACGTTGTAAAATAGTCCAAATTCCATAGAGAGTTGATGTAAATAAACAAAGTTACTCACAAAGTTCATTTATTGCACCTGGTATCATTCTATCATTATTATTTGGGTAATTTCGATTGATGGTAGGCGTGGTATATTACTCAAGTGAAGGAGATGAATGGTTTTCAATCCAAATGTATCAACAAGGTCTTTCAGTGGTATGAATAAATTTCACAACTTGACCATAAATAATAACCATTCCTGAAGTCATTGGTTTTACTCAAATATAGCTGAGTCATTCTGATTATTATGATATCTCATAGATCGATTTGATTTTCGTAATAATAGCCGATGAAAATACAGGGTTGGGATAAAGTATGGAAGCAGGTAAATATCTTTCAAACGAGAAGAACGATATATTTATGAAAATCTGCAGGTAAGTGCAATAGAACATAATGCATCTGATGTACATTTTTTCGTTAATAATATACGTCCGGTTCAATCGGAAATTCCATCGACTTCTTTGATTTAAATGAGACACAATATATATTTCAACAGATCTTGAAAGAGCTTGTTATTTTGAATTCATACATACTGAGTTTAGTGTGAAAAATATTGTAAAAACGAGGAATATAGCATTTCAATCAACCTCCTCTGAGCTTTCAGCATTAGAGCAAAAAACTATTCAGATAAACTAATTGATGTTGTTTGTATGCATAGTAATGAATGGGTCATAGTAATGTATACAAAGTTGCTTGGATTACACCAAACGTAGAGTTTATCTTGAGATGTCCTTGGATCTTTTCTCAATAACCGCTCTTGATCCACTGTAACAATTTCTCATTATACAATACTCTAATTACGTTGTTCCGATTATGATATTCAAGTGAAATGTATAGCTTGATATTTTCTGATCTCGATATCATATAATGATGTTCAGTGAGACATAAATCAAATTGATTAGGTAACAGAACACACTTTTATTGAAAATAATATCGCTAATATGGCAAGAACAGGATTATATCTAGGTATTTACAAAATTCCAATCGAATAGACTAATATCTTGAGACATGATGTCCATCCTTGGATCCCGTTCTCTCAATTACAGCATTGAACCCACTATTTCCCTTGACTGTATATTTTATAGTCCTGACAGAACCATCTGGTTCAACAAGCGAGTATTCACCCTGTGTATGGTCTCCATCACGTGATTCCTTCTGGGAGTGAATGTCACCAGTATGATGATCTTCCACGCCATACGAGAAATTGTATACTGGGTGAGCCTGAAACACAAAGATAGAAATAGTTCGTGTACATATAGATATTTTTGTACCAATTTATTCCAGAAATTATGCAACAGAGACGGAATTCTCATGAAGAAATGGTTCATGGTGGGAAGCTATGGCAATTTGACGTATTTGGAAATGTGAAATGGGATAGAATGATATTCGATGGAATGTTCCATATTCAGTTAATAAATGTGGGATGTTTCTATCACTAACTACAATTGATTTATCAGCTCACCTTCATTTTTAAGACATGAATTATGTCTGCACTCTACATGGGTTCCCATAAGAAGATGCTGACATCGCAGATCCCACAGTTCAGATTTCATGAAACCGCTGTTTCCATGAAATCAGCAAGATCGTCTTCGACTCCGAGAGAAGCGAGTTCCAGTTCAGTTCATAACTCATATTCATACGTTAAACATCATTTTATATTTTTCCTTCATCTTTACACATATACATGAAATAAAGTTTTTAAAAAGAGACTTCAAGCTATCAGAATTATTATTGGCGCAGTCGGTAGGATATCCGGGTTATCGCGTATCGAACGTGGTGATTTCGTATCAACGATTGACTGGATATCGAAAAACTGTTGGTTCGTGGAGTGGAGGTGTTTGAAGTGGACCGTCTAGAAAAGACCCATCTGAAGCCCCTCGTCAACGAAGCAACGAGATTTGGAACCTACATAGTCCATTTCTGCAGAGATAGAACTTCTGGAGGAGACAAAAATCGCAAATCCAGGACTCATCTCCATAGCTGTTAGGAAGGATATGCTTGAAGTAACTCTAATATTCTTGTAAGTGCAATCAATCGAATGTCCGTAGAAGATTTGTCGAACATTCTAGAAAATTTGAATTTGCGGGAACCTTTACCTGACTTTCAGATTATACGTAGAACTATTCATTTTCCTGAAAATTCAATAGCAAATTCATCCGAAAACGAAACTGCAAACCAACCCATAATGAGTCAATTCAAATCTGAATACTTAAATTGCATCCCTGAATTCAATGGAAATCCAAATGAATTAAATCGTTATATTTCTATTTGTGATCAAATCATTCAAAATTTCTATGATATTGCCAACCCAAATAGTTTTCATAACACTTATCTATTGAATTCTCTCATATCGAAGCTTACTGGTAACGCTAGATTAGTTGTAAATATTCAATTAGTAACCAATTGGAATGATCTGAAACAAACGCTGCGGAGAAACTTTGCAGATCAAAGAGATGAAGCTTGTCTCAACAGAGACTTAGTTATGATGAGACAAAGTCAGAATGAAAAACCACAGCAATTTTACGATCGATGCTTGAAAATTCTTAATCTTATTTGTAGTCACGTTGATATTCATGAAGCAAATCTCGAAGCAAAAGTTCTGAAACGTAATTTGTATAACGAATTAACACTGAAAACATTTTTATCAGGTCTTAGGGAACCTCTTGGAACTACGATTCGCTGTATGAGACCAAAATCTCTAAGTGAAGCCTTACAACTCGTAATCCAAGAAGATAATACTCACTACTTCCAAAATTTGAATCAAAATAGGCATTTTTCGAGAGAAAATGATGTTTCAGCAAGGCAACCGCCGCAACAAAGATACCCGAAAAATGTTTCGAATAATTTCAATAATTCAAATGATCGGTATAAGAACCATCAACCAACAACATCATTTCCTTCTCAGCCAATTCAGATACAACCTAGAGAAAATATTCGCCCACAAAGATTTTTCACAAACACTCAAGTATTTGGCAGAAATAATCAACAAAACGCGAATGTTTTTAGATCAAATCCAAGAAATACATTCGACAGGCCTACTCCGATGAGTACGAGCACTAGAAATACTTACAGGCCCACGCCAATGAGCGTTAATACTAGAAACACTGTCAGACCTATAAATAATTCTCAACAACATCAAAATCATTCGAATTCACGACAATTTGATCAATCAATGCAACCCAGAAGAACTTTTGTTTCAGAAGAATTATATAACGCAGAATTAGATGGAAATCCGGAGAATTTCCAAGAAGAATATGTTAATCCACAAAATGATTATTTAGCATATTACGAACAAGCATCCGATGATGAAAATGCTGCCGGTACGAGTAGAAATTTTCAGAAAATGTCTCACAACGACAATCCTTCTTAGAATCACATATCATTCCATTTAATACTACAAACGCAAGCGAACTCCCATATATCATATTACCTGAATACAATATAAAAGTTTTACTTGATTCTGGTTCTACGAAATCATTCATTGACCCAGAAATAGCTCATCAGTTTTTTCCTCAATTAATTAAAAATGATCCATTTGTTGTGTCCACAGTATTTCAAAAATCGGCACATAAATTCAGTGCATCTATTCCAGTTTCAAAAATATTCAATTTGGACGAAAATCAAAAATTGAAATTTTTCCTATTCAAATTTCACAATATCTTCAGAGGATTGATAGGTTTGGATAGTTTAAAATTATTACAAGCTACGATTGACTTCGATAAAGGATATTTAATCACGCCTCATTCAAAAATAAAACTACTCTTTCAGAAAACACAAACAAATCTGAATTTGATTAAAGTCAATCCTAGATCGGAACAAGTAATAAAAATTAGAACATCGATAAATAATGGCGAAATTATTATCCCACATCAAAAATACCACAACTGTGAGATACCAGAAAGTCTTTCGGTTGCAAAAAATGGATATGCTTTAACGACTATTTTAAATAACACTGTAAATATGATAACCTTAGATTTTTCTGAACCTATAATTGTTGAAAAATTCGACCGTAATCACATCCAAGAAGTAGAACTTCATAATTTTGACGAATTTCCCAATCGATACTTAGATCCAACAAAAATTAGAATAGATCACCTAAACCAGGAAGAACGAAACGAAATACTTAAACTTTGTAAAGAATTTGCAGATATTTTTTATAACGAAGGAGACGCTTTAACCTTCACTAATCGCATAAAACATCAAATAAAAACCGCAGATGAATTGCCAGTATATTCAAAATCGTATCGTTATCCGTTCATCCACAAGCAAGAGGTAGAAAATCAAATGAAGAAAATGCTTGACCAAAACATCATAAGACCTAGTAATTCACCGTGGTCGTCACCTATATGGGTCGTACCAAAAAAGGCTGATGCTTCAGGAAAGCAAAAGTGGAGAGTCGTGGTAGACTATCGTAAGCTCAACGAAAAAACCGTTGATGATAGATACCCGCTTCCAAACATAACAGACCTCCTCGACAAACTGGGAAAATGTCAGTATTTTACTACCCTCGATTTGGCCAGTGGTTTTCACCAGATCGAGATGGATGAAAAGGATGTAGCTAAAACGGCCTTCAACACAGAGAACGGCCATTTCGAATATCTGCGTATGCCTTTTGGTTTGAAAAATGCACCAGCCACATTTCAACGTATAATGGATAACATATTGCGTGGAATCCAAAACGAGAAATGTCTAGTGTACTTGGACGATATAATAGTTTTTTCAACATCATTACAAGAACATCTAGAAAGGCTGAGATCTGTTTTCCAACGGCTACGAGATTCGAACTTTAAGATACAACTCGATAAATCCGAATTTTTGCGAAAAGAAGTCGCATACCTGGGTCATGTTGTGACTCCAGAGGGTGTCAAACCGAACCCTGACAAAATTCGAGCAATCAAACAATTTCCAATACCAACTAATTCTAAACAAATAAAAGGTTTTTTAGGTTTACTCGGTTATTATCGTAGGTTTATAAACAATTTCGCTAAAATAACCAAACCGTTTACGAAGTGTCTTAAAAAAGGAGCCAAAATAGAACATAATCAGGAATTTGTAGACTGTTTCAATACTTGTAAAAATTTGTTGATAAATGAACCAATACTCCAGTATCCGGATTTTTCTAAACCTTTCGTGCTGACGACAGACGCAAGCAACTTTGCTTTGGGCGCTGTTCTGTCCCAAGGACCGATTGGTAGTGATCTACCTATCGCATACGCTTCTCGAACTTTAAACGAATCGGAACAAAATTATTCAACAATCGAGAAAGAATTACTTGCGATAGTCTGGGCCACTAAATATTTCCGTCCATATTTATTCGGTAGAAAATTTGATATTGTTACAGACCACAAACCTTTAGAATGGCTATTCTCACTTAAAGATCCTAATTCAAAATTAACAAGATGGCGCATAAAATTAGAGGAATACGACTATAATATAAAATACAAAAAAGGAAGACTGAATTCCAACGCTGATGCTCTTTCACGCATTGAAATTCACACAAAGACAGTTTCCGACGAAATCGAAGACTTGGTAAGAAATATTTCGAACCAACCAATGAACCCTGAAAATGAAAAAATAATTCAAGAGATTTTTGACTCACAAGATGCGAATAAACAACGCGATATAGACAACGTTTCCATGCAAGTACAATTAGATGAGACCATTCGAGACATAGACGAAGTAAATGACGAACAAGACGACAACACGATTCATTCCAATGCCGACCAACACCCTGTGGTAGGAATTCCGACTTCTGACTCACCGGTAAACTTCGGTCAGAATCAAATATTAATATCAACGGTATTGCACTCTCCCGCAAAACCGAAAATAACTATTTTATTTGAGAGGAAACAACGAATCAAAGTCCAAATTTCCGAAAACAATTTCGAAAATGACATTGTACAATTCATAAAAGATTATATCGCACCAAATGTACAATATCATCTGTATTTCGAAAACCCCAATATCTATGAAAAATTCTCAGTAGTACTGCAAACATATTTCAAATGGCCTTCTATTAAATTCAAAAAATGCAATAAATTACTAATTGACGTGACAGACAGAAACGACATTGAGGAATTGATAAAAAACTATCATGAAGGGAAGTCTAACCATCGTGGAATAGACGAAACCGTCCACCGAATTAAAGAAAGATACTATTGGCCCCACATCAAGGAATCTGTACAAACTTATATTAATGAATGTGAAATATGCCAACAAAGTAAATACGAGCGACATCCTATTCGAATGGAAATGAATATAACTCCAACAGCAACAAGACCCTTTGAAATAATACATTTAGATACCTTTACTCTCGAACAATCAAAATTCTTAACGATAGTAGATAGTTTTTCAAAATATGCACAGGCATACCATTTGAACTCACCCTGCGGAACCGAAATCACTGACAATTTAATTAAATTCTTTTCTCATCACGGTACCCCTAAACAAATAATAGTTGACAACGGCACTGAGTTTAAAAACACTGTAGTAACCGAACTGCTGAAGTTACATAAGATCGACACCCACTTTTGTAGTCCAAATCACCCGCAATCCAATGGGATCGTCGAAAGATTTCATTCGACGATAATCGAACATATTCGACTGTTGAATACTAAAGGTTTCTCAAAAACTCCAATCCGAAAGAAAATAACTTATGCAATTATGGCCTATAATCATTCCTTACATTCCGCGACGAAATTCAAACCTATTGACATTGTGAATGGACACATCACAGACAACAACCCTTTCAATATGGAAATCGATCAAATATTGGTTAACGACTATATCAATGATCACAAAGAAAAATCGAAATTACTCTATTCCAAAATTAATTCAGACCTTATCGCACTCAAATCCAAGACCATACAAAAGCTCAATGTTAACCGAGACAAACCCGAGATATTTCAACCGGAACAAAAGACATTCGTGAAAAAACACACTAGACAAAAACAGGCAAATAAATTCAATAAATCCACTCAGCTGACAAATGTAAATAACGAATCGAAGACAGTTTCAACCCCATCACAAGAAAAAATTCACATGGACAATTTAAAACGACCACTGAAACAGACATACACCTTTAAAAAATAAATATTTCGTCTCTGTTATTTCAGAATCCCGGGGATCTTCGGCCTCCAGGAAAAAATTCAACTGCAAAAACTAGAGAATAACCCTGGTATCATTCCTGTTAAACTTGGTGTAGCAAAAGTTGAACAGTACACACATACTCTCATTCACTATTATGATATGAACTCGATTATTTCGGAATTAGGTAGATTAAGATCAAAATCTCACAATATCACGAGCCTCATACTTACCAATAAGGATTATTCATTTGACACATCAAATTATCTGAAAATCTTACAATTCACTGAAGAAAAGGTTGAAGCAAAATTGAGAAATATACTTCCACACCATAATATCCGTAAAAGAGGATTGATTGATGGCTTAGGCTCAATTTTCAAGTCCGTTACTGGAAACTTAGATGCCTATGATGGCCAACATTACGAACAAATGATTTCACAACTAGAATCAAATCAAAAACAGATAATATCAAATATGGGAAAACAATATTCTCTATCTCTGAATGTCATAGACAAATTCAATAAAACAGTCCAAAGAATCAATCATAATGAACAACTAATCACTTCAAAATTGAACCAAATTGTTTTGATAGTCGAAAGTCATACGTATAGAGAAAATTCAATGTTGATAAAAGATATTCTGAATCAAATTATAAACATGTATGAGATAATCAATTCAGTACTCCAGGATATTGAAAACTCTATCACCTTTTCAAAATTACAAGTTATGCACCCAAGCATCATCTCAACACAAGAATTGTTTGTCGAATTGAAGAAATTGAATTGTCATACAGAGCTCAAACAGTTACCATTCGCAATAACATTCAATAATACAGAATACTTTGAGAGACTGATAAAAATTGATAGTTATATATTGAACAACAAAATCACATATATTCTTCATATCCCAATAACGTTTCCTTTTGATTTCGAATTCTATCATCTTTATTCAGCCCCTGTATATTCTGATGGTCAGTTCAAGGCAATCATCCCTAGAAATAAATTTTTGATCAAAAATGAAATGTACTTCGCATTTCTGAGTAATACTTGTGAAGAAATCCTTCCTCGATGGTATATTTGCGACAAACAAGAACTACGAGAAATCGAAGATGGACCTTGTGAAATTCAGCTGCTTAACATAAAAAACACCTCCACGTGCCGCCAAACTCGAGTCCACCTGACCAGACCAATCCTGAGCCACCTCGATGCATCTAACCAATGGATCGGACTGTTTCCATCCGAATCAACTTCAAAACTTGAATGTCATGAACAAGAAGAAATACGGAAATTGATTGGGACGTTCCTAATCGAAATTCCTATGGGCTGCCGATTTATCATCGATCAATTCACCATAGCCAACGAACAACAGTATGCAAATCCGAATCAGCCAGTCCTGTTTCCCGACATAGACGTCACCGTCACGACGTCTCCAACAGCCAACGTCACCATCGAACTTGAGGACCTCAGACTAGACGAGCTGCAAGAAATCCGCACGCAAGTTATCGAAAATCAATCCGATTTTCAATTTGGGCATTCTCTCTACGTCCCCAGCGCTTGGACAGTTCTGATATATGGACTTATTGTTGCTGCCGCCTGCTACGTATTCTACAAGAAGTTCGCCAACAGGGTTGAAGCCACAGCATCCCCACAGATCGACCACCGTGATGTTCGTCTTCCTCTCTAACCCTCTGAAGCCAAATCTATGGGGGGAGGAATTATGTCTGCACTCTACATGGGTTCCCATAAGAAGATGCTGACATCGCAGATCCCACAGTTCAGATTTCATGAAACCGCTGTTTCCATGAAATCAGCAAGATCGTCTTCGACTCCGAGAGAAGCGAGTTCCAGTTCAGTTCATAACTCATATTCATACGTTAAACATCATTTTATATTTTTCCTTCATCTTTACACATATACATGAAATAAAGTTTTTAAAAAGAGACTTCAAGCTATCAGAATTATTATTCATGTGATAATACCGGCACAAATCATTTCAACATGAATAGCATGAATATACGTACATATGATAGCATTGAATGTGAGTGAAAGTATAATTTATAATAAGGGTACTAATGATGTTATTTTTAGAGCTATCTTTATCGAACTATGTGTATAACATACTCAAATCATTATGATAACCGAAAAGAATTCTATGGAAATAATTAATTATCATTTCTCATCTTGATTTCATTTCCTTCCTCCTTTTTAGAGTTTGATGAAGTTCTTCTGCTCATTATTATCACTATTATTTTCAAAATCCACTCTTTTCGGTGTATTGAGATATTCGAGATGTTTTTCATGTCGTCTTTTATTCCAGATCGACAGACCTTGAATGATTTTCAATTGCTTAATTCCCAAACATTATTTTTGAAGGTGAGTAGGAGTGATTGAATTTTCTGTCATAATTTCTCAATGTGTAGGTTCTATTCCAAGTCTTCAAGGAAGGGAGATTGTTTTTTTCCAGGGGAATATATGCTATTCAGTTCATTATGATATTTATCATACATATATTCATAGGTATTCATCAAGTAACAATCTATTTTGTTCTCATTGAACTCTCTTCATGCAGCATCTAATGTTCCTGTTGAAGTATTTTGAGAGGCAAAAATTGCAGAACTGACAATATGCCTTTCAATTTCAAGAGAAATGAGAATCAGTTGTTTGAATGAATATGGAATGAAATATGACCTTCTACTGTTCCCTGTTCACAAGTTGTCCCTAACCTCTTGATATGAACTTCGAAATGGATAGTATGGAGTATTATCGAAAAGATTCGAATGCAATACTCACATGCTCCTCCATATAATGACGCCCTTCAGATCTTGGAAAATGGCTGCCAACTGAACTCAATGAAACTGGCTTCAGATTGAAACTTGGCATGTATCCTAATGGAACTGCAGTTTGTTGTATGTAAGACTGTGAATGATGTGATTGAGATGCTCCTCGAGGCGTACCCTGGAATCCATGCAGATTTTGTTTGGGAATCTGCAGTTGCTGTGCTTGAACATACGGATACTGTGCGTTCACTCCTTGGAAAGGTTGCGCATTCATTTGATGCACTTGCGCTTGTGGAGTTCGCAGATTCGAACTGTGTGAGTTCTGTTGCGAGAGTTGTGGATGGAACCTCGATACTGGAGTAGCCTGTTGGTTGAAACGTTGTATAGAGTGCAATTGTTTCTCGATGGGCACATTTCTGGAGTTCGAAGTTTTGATTGGTTTCTGTAGCAAACTGAGTCGAACTGATGGCAGGTGATGAACTGGGTTCTGTGGAGGATTCTGATGGAACGAATGCTGAGGATATATTGGCGAGCTGACTATAGCTGAGCTGGCGTGATGAAAGTGCTGGTAAACGTTCTGTTGTTCATTGAAGTTCCTGAACGAAGTTGGTACCCTGATTGTTGCACCATACGTTACTAGTACTAGTATTCCCAATATCTGGAATAGAAAATGAGAAATCATTCACACTGATGAAACCATGAAGGAACTTGATGAATTATTACCTGGTAGTGCATGATTGATCTTCATATGCTAGTGCCACGAACTAGAGTGATTCAAAATGTCGTTGGGAGCTTTTTATAGGTAGGTCTGCCTCCGAAGATAATTTAGCATGCACCCAAACGAAATTCCGAGATCCATATTAGTTTATTATCTAACAGTCAGGTGAAATAATTGATCTGATTCTGTCGATGTCTGGTGATATAACCATATTTATTGGAGTTCCGATGACATTATGAAGAGTTATTCAATAGATAATAATGTATGCATGGGATCACTGTGATGAATTCGGTTATACTGGGTGTTCTAGTAGGCCTGTTCTAACGGAATATCTCGGCCGTTTCGAAAGAAACGACTATGAAATTTTATTAGTTTTTTTTTTCATGCACACACCTGGAATTTCTATTCCGTAGTTTGAATCCTACAGGCTATCCAGGAAATCACTAATTGACATTTGTGTATATTTTCCAGCATTACGACCAAGATTTTCATCATACTTTTTTTTTCAAAAGCGGTCCTTATTCGTCAGTTCTCATTATTCATCATGAATCTCTCCCATTTCGCAAAAAAATGTTGTTTTAGATAGCATTAGGATGCAAAATCTTGTGTAATCTCGAGTAATTATTTCGAAATAATTATTTAAAAATAGTAACTCAATGGAAATATGAACATGATGAATATATCGTAGATTTGGAGTTGAGAACATTTATACATCGTTGGAAAGATAATTTTGACTCACTTTAGTGATATTGTGCTTCTAGTATATCAGGAATTATTTCTATTTGGAATGGTCGTTCCTTCATATGAAAAAAAAAGATTCAAATTGAGTCCGAAAAACAAACCATAGAATTTCAAATGAATGTGTCGACTCTGGGTGTCTTCTTTGTATATTCACAGAAGCGACATTCTAATGAAATTTGAAATGTTACATGATTGACAGTCGCTAATCCTATGAGAAATTGATCGATTTGGGCTATCGAAATTGGCACATGTCACTACGGGAATGGGAATTCCAACTATGATATCATATTTTGGTCACGTTAAATTGATATTCTTTATTGATTCATCTATAGTTGATTGATTGCATAACAGCGAATAGCCCTAACACTTATCAAGCATGATAATTCATTGACCTGATATTCAGAAGTCACTATCTCTTTCATGTGTACAGTATGTGTCACTTCCAATAGTGACACCCTTGTATTTTCCATAATTATCAGGATGCTCAGCATATCTTGAATCCAGCATGCTGGAATTATTCTACTATTTCCTACAATGGACACATTTAAAACTTTGAATCAGAAAAAAACAGTGGCATTCCGAGATCCATTTTTGTTTTTGAAAAGATGAAACTCTTGAACACACAGGATATCTATCCTTAATGAATAAAACTACATCCTCTGATCCTAACGGAACTTCTTTCAACTGTACTCGCTTATCTATTTTCGATGTCGCCCAAGTAACATTAATGATGATGTTATGATCCGAAATGTGTGTCGTATCAATTTGGATTTATTTCAATTTTCATCAAAACTTCACTTCCTTCCATATCTTAATTATTAGGATATCTTCAGATATTATTCCTTGTCATCATTCAAAATTATATAAAATGAAATGATCTGTGTGCCAACTTCAATCGAATCGGAAACAACTGATGTGTGAATATTATTATTATATAATTATTACTCTTCAATCACATGATTTTGGAGTCAGTTCGTCTCCTATGTCGTTATTGGAAATATCCAGATCTATCAAGCACCGCAAATGTAAATACATGTCTCACAGCAATCAGTTATGGATCAAATTGAGAGGAAATAACTAAAATGGTACCCACATTCATATGAATGGAATGAACAAGAGAATTGCATTCAGAAAAATGTAAGAAGAGATGCAGACGTTGGATAAACACTGAGAAAGATGTTGAAAATGCCAGACCAGAATCACTGAATATAATGAAAGATTGAACGCGTATGAACATTGTCTCCAATAGCAATCGTTCATGGATTGAGTGCTCCCTTTCGAAAAATAATAATCTGAGGTAAATTTTCTACTATAACCTTTATTAAAACATGAACATCATAAAGGATATAAACGAAGTCAAAACAACGAAAATCTATTCAACTCAATCACATCCTAGTGGTGGTACTGTTGTTGAGGAGCAGCTACCGAAGCCTTGATTGGTTGGTGAGCCTGAACCTGCGAATGTCCAGATCTCTCTACCACAGCGTTGAAACCATTGTGTCCATCCACAGTGTACTTGACCGTCCTGATGATGCCATCGGCTTCATGAAGAGAGTACTCCCCTTGGGTCTGGTCGCCATTCCGGGATTCCTTGTGGGAGTGGATGTCACCAGTCTGATGGTCCTCTACTCCGTAGGCAAATTCATACTTTGCTGGTTCCTACAGGAAAAGTTCGATGAGAAGTTGCGGGATATTTACATGATGATTATATACTGAGTGAGCAACTCGGGATGAAACTACTGAATAAAGTTACTCACGTATTGTTCTTGTTGGTGACCAGCAGCATTAGAAGCAACTGGAGCTGAGTACTGGGCCACTGATGGAGCTTTGAAAACTGGAACGGTGTGTTTAGCTGCCTCGCCCGAAGATGAAGAACCGAACTGGAAGTCACTGGAAGCAGGCTTCGAGGGACCAGAATATTGGCTACTTGACTGACCAGAATATACTGGTGCCTCAGCGGAATATACTGAGCTCGAGTGAATCTGGCCTGCATATGCTGGTGAAGCAGCGGAGTATACTGGGCTGGAGTAATGTGGGGAAGATGGCTTGTTCACGTGTGGCGATGACTGGATGTGCTGGACGGTGTTGTGGTTGTCATTGAACGAAGCGAAGGATGTTGCATGTTGGTAGGATGGCTCTAATGCGATGCTGGAGGTGGCTAGGCATACTACTGCGAATATCTGCAAAAAGTTGACAGTGGTCATCGAATGACTCTTCTTCTCGAAGTCTTCAATGTATTGATCGATGAGTGACCCTATGTTCAACTATATCATGAACAAACATGAACTGATAATGAGTCTTTATGGGCTCAAAACCACTCAAACATCACAAGTTTCATTCGAATACATTCACTTGTCATAACAGGTCCAAAGTGCTACACAATTTGCTCATCATGGGGGCGATATGACTTGTCTAATCGAGGTGGTCAAGTATTTGTATCAACTCTGCATTATTTTCTGATTCTGTTTCACTAAAAGATTCTGTTAGTTTCTATCAATTCTTTTCGGTAATGAATCTGATAATCATATCTCTGGCATGTTTTCTGATTCTCCTGTTGAGTGTGAGGAGTTCATAGACTCAGCACGTGACACATTGTGAAAATTTGCCAAAAGCAAAGAACTTTCTGACCAGAAAACTTTGATATAATCGGTATAATCCCTAAGAATTCTATCTATCCATTTGAGATGATGTTATGCAATGAGATTTTCTTCTCAATTTAATTATGAATTATTGGCTTCCTACTTACCTTGGAGAACATCTTGATTCTTGGCAATAGTTGGTTGGGTCGATTTGATACGATAGAAACCGTGAACTGATTTGATCGGGAATTGTCACCAACACTTATTTATATGGATTTCTGATTCATATTGAGGGTTCCTTCCTCCTCGAAATTTGGATATTATGCAATAGTGGCCCACTGCGACCACAATTTTCGTTACAGTTATCTGTACTTTTCAATTACGTAATTAATCTTAATTTGCATTAACATGATCGAATTACCGAATGTGGAATTCATTTGCATAATGTCAGATTTTGATATGTCTATCAGATAATTCGAAAGACAAAGTGATTGAAATTCATGAACTTTCTACTGCTGTAGAATTTCTGTTCCTAACTCAAATTCTATCATTGGCAGCTTCGAATAATGAAGGAAATGGATGAACTGGAATGAATTCTCTCGAATGATCTGAATTCGGAATTGTAAAGTAAAGTAATTGAATATAGGACAAAAATTCGGAGGGTTCATTCATAGGTTTCCTCAGAAATATTTTGTCCCTCAATGGTTTTCGGAATCATCGAAGGTACAGGGGTGACGTTTTTTTTTTCATGACCTCTGCTCGATCTCCAGGCCCAAATCCTTCGTATTATCACCTGATGGGTGATGATGGATGGTATAAACAATTTGAGGGAGAAAGTTCATGAGAAGTATTTATTCAATACGATGATATACAGAAGTATGAAATACATATAATCTATTTACATAGAGGAAGAATGAAGATGGACGATTCTTGCAACGCTAGACCCTGTTGACTTCTCTCAATGACCATAAGCCATGGACTCCTGCCCAGTCTTATGTACGACAGCTCTGAAGCCATGATGTGGATCGGAAGTATACTCAACAGTACGGACGGTGCCATCAGATTCCACCAAAGAATATTGACCTTTGACCACATCTCCATCCCTTATCTCGTACTGGGTTTTTGCATCGCCAGTATGAGGATCTTCAATACCATACTTGAACTCATATTTCGGAGGATCCTGTAATGAATAGAAAGCAAATGTGAGTGTGCATGGATGATCATTAGAACCCAAAACACTGTATGTTCGTCTTCCTACGATTGCGCAACTATTTCGAGCCCATGCACTAGTGCAAAAACTCACACACATTGAATTGATCATTGAATCATTTCATAACCAGTGATCATAGGAATACGATGGTTCCTCCATAGCCTTTAGATATACCCAAACCATACAACTAGAAGAATATTTCAAGAGGAGAGTGCGATGAAAATCCAGGAAATTCTTGCGAATGGAGTTGTTTCATCAATCACCCAAGCAAATTGCTTCGATTATCTGATCTAATCCAAACTGATTCAAAAAATCTGAATCATTATCGATCAAGACATTTCAATCATTAGTTGAGGCTTTTTATCTCTTGTAAAACTATCAGTTTCGGGAAGGGTTCCATTTGCTTGATGTGATATTGGAAACGTGCCGGTGAAAATTACCGAAATGGTATTCGCTCTAGACTCACATAATAATTTCGACTCTCATCGTATCCTCCATGATGGAATCCCCCACCTTGAAAACTGCCAGCATCGTTTCCGTATTGAGTACTGCCATGATGAGTATAGGAATTGGAGTAGGATTGACTGCCCTGATTCCCTCCATTGTAGCCTCCATACTGGCCTTGGTTTCCTTGGTTGTAGCCTCCATGATATCCTTGAGAGTAGCCGTTGCTCCAGCCATGTCTGTTGTTACTCATTGGGTGGTAGGTGGTGTAAGACGTCGAGGATACTGATTCGTGGTTGCTATGGTATCCTCCTTGAATGACTGAGAATATCGTTGACAAAATCACTGCCTGAAAATGGAACATACTCTGTTTTCATTCAAGATTTGAGGTTAGGATGCGAAATATTATTCCTCTCCGAGAGATTTCGACAACTCCTGAGGAGAACCTGATGTTCAAAAAACATCATGTCAATCAGCGACGAAATGTTGGAAAAGACGGGAGGTATAAGGATTCCTTCGGAAAGTCTTGAGTCTTCAAGAATTATACCACAACTTTGCTATTCTATCAAAGAATGATACTTGGTGAAGAGAGTGGGTCAAACGTCTGAAGATGCAGCTCCTGATCAAGTGAATCAAGGCAGTGGAAGACACAGTCAACACCTGGTGAGCCTGAGTAATCATCCGACAGGACAGAGAACATTTCTGACAGATGAAATTGGAAAACTCACACAAGGCTCTCCTCAAAGAAGCCTTTGATTGACATGCACAGACGATACCATGACAGTGACTAGTGGAACCACCAGGAATCGCGCATTTGCTCTTTGTAGATCGTTGGCAGTTGGTTTCAAAGTTCCTTCTCGAACGGAACAGAACCAGTTGTGAGGTCATGACCATTCCATGATGTATCATCATATTGGGTAATGTGTGATCTGCCATCTCGGTGGAGACACAAGCTTGCGCTTCTGTTGCATTGAACTATACTAGATTTTCAGATCCCTATTTCAAAATATTCGCCAGATCCTCATTGGAAGTATCGTCTCCATCTTTCGACTGTGGCTTCATTGGATAATATAGGGAATCAAGAGGATATGGTGGTATGGAGTGTACTATCATCCGCGGAGCTATAGACTGGGCAAGACGCACATCCAACAGATCGTTGTGTGGAGCAAAAACAAAGTTGGTACCAAGACCTCCTGAAACACCAGGTATATTCCCTCTCATGATACGAGCTGGCTGAATTGAATATCTTCCCTGATATTCGTAGTATCAACTCGTATTATCTCAAAAAACCATCATAGAGGTGAAGAAACTCATCACTGAATGTGAAATTCGACAATTTTATCATGTACTGAGTATACGACATGATTTCGTCAATTTGTTGCTCACGAACTTGTGTCGCCAAGCAACACTATGAGTTCTCCAGGACGGGTGATATTCCTATCATTCAGTCATTTCCAAAAACATGTTCTCGAAATATTTTTTCAGGCAGCACTACACACATTACTGTTCACGAAAATCTTGAGGGTACTTTTGAAACGCACCTTCGTTAACATCTTCACGGAAGAGGGACACTTTCGACTGACAAATACCCATGAAACATATTCTTTTATATCACAATGAACACATTCAAGAAGATTCTCATGTCCGATATAACTTCTTCCAGAGTCGGGCTTGGGTGAATTTATCGAGCAATAATGGACCAAATTCTTACGCGAATGGTACAGGATTAGTCAGTGAACGAGGGTCGTCTGATAAGTCAGGGTGACATAATGAAAACGAAACAAGATATGATTTCACTGAGAGATCAAGGAACTGACATTAAAATGAATGATTCTTCATGTATTGTCGGATAGGACAGGATTAAAAAAAACACATGAGGCTCTTCTTAGATGAACATCGTTCTAACTACGAAATGAGAAATAGTGATGGAAGGGAAAAAGGCGTTACTTTCCATCACTAGGCGATTTTTTTCATAAACGTGTTTGCTCGAGAACTACTGCATTGAAGTCCAAAAACAAGGAAGCGTTGGTAGGAGATTTTGATTACCTTCAAAATGATGTATCACTTGACCCCTCATCCCATCTGAGATTCGAAGGTTGTGGAGCTCACCCCTCCGAGGGGTTTGAAGTGAACAAGTTGAGAACATGCGCAAAATATTTTCCTCGCGAAATAAAAATCGACTGGATCGAGCGTTTTTTTTTTCTGAAAACGATAACTATGTCAAATCGGCCTTGTTTCGTTTCCATTGGGCCACCCAGTATATAGGAGAATCATTGTTCTCTCATAGATTAATTTTGCTACCGTATAGTTGGTGAGTAAATGTGAGTTTTTTGTACATACCTACTACATGTTCATAAGTACCTGATTTTTAAACTACGGCCCTGACGATAGCTACTTGTAAGAAGACATCACACCGTTATGTCATCTTCGATTCAAAATGATGTAAATGATTTAATTAGTGATTTTTGTATTGAAGTAGTACTAGGGTTGCATTATGTGGGAACTAGACTGTCTCCAATGTATAGTTTGGTATCTTCTTGTTGCGTTTTTATTATGACTTCACATAGTTTTCCTCTTATGTCATCGAGTCGAACGTAATAATCTCCAGCAGAACCATCAGAAATATTCAATGGAATTGTCAGAATAATTCTCATGATTCTTTCAATTAGTTAACACTTTACTCTATTCACGAGTTAATTCACAACATATCGAATAATCATTATTTATTTACTAGCTCAGAATCTTACTGATGATATGCTGGATATGTTCACTGGAGCAAATTAGGATTGAACAATAATTCAAACATATATTACAACATTCCATATTCAAAACCCCAAGGTATTTAGTTCAATAATTACATTTCTGTTTCAAATCTGAAACTTTCTACTAATCAATTTTTTTTTTTGTAATAGAGTTTATGAGTTTGGACTGGAATGTCAATTTCTAGGTCAATGTCAACAGTTCGGATATAGATTCAAATGATAATAAGAAACTGAAACAGTGGATATCATTAATCCCAAAGAATTGATGCAATATCCTCTCGAACATTCGTCACTAATTTTTGAAAATTATTCTTCTGACATTTTCCATATTTTTTTTTTCATTCAATCATGAGTTTCAATTCAGTTTCATCACCATGGCAAACCAAAGAATTACCGAAAATATCAGGACAGTGTAACCCAAAATTGATCTTTTTACCATCGCAAAAAATTATTTCTTGCATAAGTGCACATGATTGGATTAGATTCTTCTCCTTCATTCAGATAAAGCATGCAAAGAAATATGGAAGCTTCTAGGAATATCAACAAGAAACAACGTCGATTCAGTCAATAAATCATTTATTATTTCATAACAGACGATGGAGATGAACTAAGAATGGAGATGAACAATGAATCATCTCGGAAAATCCTTCACCTCAGGTGAGAAGGAAGAAGAAGGTATTCCAAGCTCGATAATAAACTTGTTAAACAGCTCTTCTTCCTATACTGTCGTCATGATTTCAGAACTAGTTTTCAATAACCTCGCATGCAACCGAACTTGCAGAGATCAGGTAGGTTCTTCTTGGCGGAGACAAAGTCAAGGTCAATCATACAACACGTTTTGAGTTTATTTTATGGATGGAACCAGATGTGGTGTCAGTGACCGATTCCTAATCTGTGAATGATTTGCATCTCATTCCTTTCGAATGATATTTATTCATGATATATATATGGAATATTTTCTTTTTGTGGAGTATTCTGTGAGCTCCGATGAATTGATGATGGAGACTTGTAACACAAAATGTCACATGACGTTTCGAGTGTTTCAATTCTGACTATACCGGGTGACCACTGGATATTTCGGTTTTCGTGAATGATAATTTGGAATCTTGACCATATCAATTATCCAAAGTACACGTTTTTTTCGTGAAATGACTGAAAGTTCACCACTTCTTCCGTTTTTGGATGAACACCTACTGTTTTCTTCCTCGATTTCAACCTTGCAATATATTTTCCTCAAAATTTTAAAATGGCGAAAGTATGGGAAATTGTTCAATCGAACGAAGTAGGTCATGAAAATCATTCATGAACAATTTCAATTTACCGGAAGAGGATTCAAGGTGACTTTGGATCGACAACTGACCTGATCGAAAGATTCTGAATGCCAAATTATTTAATTTCTATTGAGAATTCCAAGAAAACAAGGGATCACATTCGGAAGAACATCTTTGATTATTTCAATATTTCCCAATTCTTTGGGATTTTCTCTTCTCATGACGGACTTCTTCAAGCTGAATCATTCGGATTTCGATTTCCAAAATGTAAGTTTACTGCAAATGAGCAGCTCTCTCTGAGAATTTGATGAAATAGTGAGTGATCAATTCCATGAACAGAAGATGGTTTCACTGTACTCTGTGTTTTCATGATGGTCGTAATGTCGCATTTTTATATCACTACAAACTCCATCACTAGTGGTCACTCGCTATACTGATGGTTTCGCAACATGGTCGCGTGACGCTAGCATTGACAACTAAATACTGTATGGTTCCTCGTATTTCCGAGTAGTTATCACTGGTTCATTCGAAAACTGCATACTTTCGATACTTTTTCAAAGGTGAAAGTAGAAACCGAAACCTTCCACTTCATAGACATCCACTTCCAGTTATATCTTCATTCGTGATGAAAACGATATATCGAATAGGTTATTTCCTCTGGTCCTTCAGAAGTGGCAATGAAACTACAAAGGAAATGAAAGTTAGAGGTCAAAGATAGTCATTATCATAACCACGCCGGTATTCTCGAAACACAATATGATACCAAGAGATTGAATAATTGCTTCTTTGAGATATTCAATGTTATATGGCCATGTCATGCACTGATAGTTTATCTAGGTCAATTTTAGTGAATTGAATTATGATTCATTACGATATATCACATTGTTCTGATTTCCCATGTCTTTCAATATTTTGGCAATACTTTCTGCCATGTATAAAAGCCGGATACCTTCGAGAAGAAGTCAGTGTAGTCTTTGCATCTACAACGAAAACAATCATGTACTCCAAGGTACGAATAACATGACAAGACTCTTGACAACTTATAATCATTACATTTTTTTTTCTAGGTACTATCAGTTTTGGCACTTGCTGCAGTTGCCCAAGCCGGCATCTTCGAACCACATCACGCGTCATCTTACGCATCTTCCCACATTGCCGCACCTGTAGTATCCCACGGATATGTCAGCCCACATGGTCATGCAGCTCAACACGAAGACTACTACGTAAGTGCATCAGAACTTCGATTGGATCTCATTCCAACATAGAACGCATATCAGCTCAGTCAGTGTATTCGCTACATACACTGGGGCACCAAAGAAGTTTTTCCTAAGAATGATGTTTCTTTTTCAGGCACACCCCAAATACGAGTTCAACTACGGAGTCCAAGACGGTCACACCGGAGACCACAAGTCCCAACACGAACAACGTGATGGAGATGTCGTCAAGGGCTACTACACCGTAGCTGAACCTGATGGTACCCTCCGTACAGTCCACTACACTGCAGACGACCACAACGGCTTCAACGCAGTCGTGGAGAAGCAAGGAACCCCAGTCTACCCAGCCCCAGCTGCACACAAAGTTCAAGTTGCTCCGTTTGTACACTCTGCCCCAGCGCACAACATATACGCTGCCCCAGCACACAATGTATACTCAGCCCCAGCTCATAATGTATATGCTGCCCCAGCAAACTCATACTACCACCATTAACCCTGTTAGGATCCCCTAACAGAATTATTTATTGTTTGAAATAAAATGAAGCTGTTGAATTCAGCCTCAGTTGTTTGTGTTCAAATCTTCTCCACATATCTTCCCTTCTATCATGACTATCAGAGGTGCAAGTCGGAGACTGATGAAGATCTCTAGTGCAGTTCGATGCAACTGAAATCCAAACTTGTTATCTTGTGCATTGGCATGAGAAATAGCCTTCCATTCCTTACAAAGAAGTTCTTCACATCTCAGCAGCTGCTTGATGTTCACATGTTTGGAGTTCGGCTCCCAAACACCAGAAGCTGAAGAACTGAGATAAGCCGAGCCGAAGTTATCATTTAGAGAGCTTTGTAGTTCCTATGGACCATTCAAAATGATTAATGTTGATTTTTGTTCTTTGATATGGTCGAACAAAAGTAAAGGTTATCGTCTAGCTTCAGCAATTTCAGATGAGCGATATGACTGGTTGGTATAGTCATGGTCATGGTCAGAAGCACCATAAGAACATAGTAATATAAATATAGAGCGTAGGGTTTCTACTATACTATTCGATTGATAACCCTCGTAGGTTCAATAAAAAAATATTTCACTTCAAACATAATGTTGAACTGTTCATCCTTCACTACCGAAGCACAGTAGGATATCTTTATCGACTCCTGGAATTATTATTGTCATCAATCGTGTTTTTGGTACAGAATGTTTTGAAGTTCGTTAAATGTTCAATATCTCCTCAATCTGCAACTGAACACACTGTATATTTTTACCGCGAGTGACGTCATTTTTATTGTGCTTCCAAATAATCCTAACTCATAGTACCTCGACGTCAGAGATGATTGAGTTTGAGCGTTTGTAACTTCAAAGGAAATGCTATAATTTGATTTGTTACCAATGTATCGAATAGGTGGAAACTCAATGATTAACATTCATTCAATAAGATTTATCAGCTTCCTCGAGAATATTCATGACAGTGACATTCATTCATGTTGATTGAATAACTGAGAGTTATAGTTAATCTGGTCGAAAATTCAAATCATTTTGAAATCCTACTGAATGAGAATCTTGGCATACTATTGATAAAAATCTTATGAAGAAAATCATAAGAACTTCTACAACAAAATGTTCCTTCTTATCTTCAATATATTCGATTGTAACAGTTGAAGACACTCATGCGATATTCGATAGGTAACTGATTTTGAGGGATTAGATCTAGTCAACAGCTTTCACCCTGACTTCATCAACATGTATGGATTTCCTAGTTGAAAATATTCTCAAAGTGGGTATTCAGTGTCTGTTTGATATAGTCTCATAGCACTCTTCCAGATTCAATTCAGATTCAATTCAGAGGAGAGCTATTCGCCTAGTCGATGATACAACACTCACCAAATCATTGACCTCTCTAGATCATCGTAGAAAGGTCGGCGATCTATGCCTTTTTTATAGGTACTTTCATGGTCGGTGCTCAACGGAGATATCATCTATTATGCCACCACGCGCGATTCCTAGTAGACAAACCAGACGAGCTCAAGCTGGTCACTCCCACACTGTCAGACTCGAGACCTGTCGAACATCGCTATACCAAGCATCATTCCTCAATAGAACGGCAAAGTTATGGAATTATTTGCCTAGTGAAGTCTTTCATGATGCTTACAACCTCCAAACTTTCAAGAAAAATTCCAACACCTTCCTACTCTCCCAAAATTCCACCGCTGGCTAACACGATGTTCCTCGAACATTATAGGTTTCCCTTTCGTGTTGTCCACAGATAAAAAAAAAGCAAATTCAAAACGCTGTAGCTCTTTCATCTCTGATTTGGAGATACCATGAGTGAGCATAATATGTGAGCTCATAGATGACACCGATAGCCGTAAACATATTATGCAGAGTGCTCTATGAAATAAAAATGAGATATTGAAGATTTCATGAATGTTGATTTCATTTTTGCCATTGAAGGATAATGGAAGGTTGGTAAATAGAAAAAGAAATTGTGGTGCTGAAGAATAAAAAAATGTGAGGATTCCTACAAGAAATCTCATATGAAAATAAGAAGCAGTACAAATCAATAAATTAAAGGGGGTATCGGAATGAAATATACTAATGAATTTCTTGATACAATGGTCTTCAATGTCTTCGAATACAGTCTGATTATTATATTATGAGTCACGATCCCAAATAATAACCATGCCATGCGAAGATCTTATACAATATCGCGAACGACCTTGTTCATCGTAGTTATAATTTATCTAGGTCGATTTTAGGTGCATTTGAAATTAATACCTCCACATTATTACGTATTACCCCGTTCCCCGATATTTAATTGATATTTCGGCAATACTTTCTGATATGTATAAAAGCGCAACTCCCCTAATCGGAATTCAGTGTACTATCTGAGCTCACAGTGAATACAATCATGTTCTCAAAGGTATTTGAACAGTGTGAGCTGAAGATTATTAGGATGATAATGAGGTGTATTTTTTCCAGGTTCTATCTGTTCTGGCTATTGCAGCCTTCGCTCGGGGTGGACTCGTTGATGTTGGATCTTACAGTCATGGAGTATCCCCTGTTCCATCCCACGGGTACGCTCATGCCCCACAGAACGAAGACTACTACGTGAGTGCAACTAGAATCTCAATTTCGAACTGTATCTGAGAAAGAACTCCGATTCTTTGTCTTCGTCTGAGTTAGTGGATTATTATTTGTGAGATCAGTATCCCAAAGCTTCCTATTTCGGAAAAGTGGTTCAAATCCTCTACGGACATCATAGTGCAACTATAGGATATTTATACATACTCTTCATCCCGTTCCAGGATGGACCAGAGTCTCCTTTGAATCTCTGTCCACCTGGACCAATGGATCTTGTTTCCAATAAATCGTGAGTCGATGAATTTGTTCATGATATTGTCTTACAGGCACACCCGAAATACGAGTTCAACTACGGAGTCCAAGACGGTCACACCGGAGACCACAAGTCCCAGCACGAACAACGTGACGGAGACGTAGTCAAGGGCTACTACACCGTAGCTGAACCCGATGGTACCACCCGTACCGTCCACTACACTGCTGACGACCACAACGGCTTCAACGCAGTCGTAGAGAAGCAGGGAACCCCAGCGTACCCAGCCCCAGCTGCACACAACGTTCACGCTGCTCCGTTTGTACACTCTGCCCCAGTACACAACGTTCACGCTGCTCCGTTTGTACACTCTGCCCCAGTACACAACGTTCACGCCGTCCCACAGGTTGCGCAATACGTACACGCTGCCCCAGCTGTACACGCTGCCCCAGCCTACTACCACCACTAACTCCTATGGAGGGAATGTTAGGAAATCCAAAAATTATTTATATCGAATAAAATTGCCATAAACAATGTCGTTGTTTACATTTTCCTGTACACGAGTCAGTTTCCAGCTCAACTCAAATGGAAAGAGAAACATAGAAGTATTCAAATAGTTTTGACACTTGTCTCTTGATCAGCAAGTTGGGATTTCCTCCTGCAAAGATGATGCTCCATACATTTCTAATAATTCACATCCACCAATCATGAAAATACGAGTTCCCGACCTGTTTCGACCTGAGATGGATGAGGAGAAGATTGAAAGAGAAGTCATTGCAAAAACCTTGATTCGATTATTGAAAACAGTTTCTCCATCTGAATCCCACGATTTTGTTATCCTTTGATCATTGCAACAGTTTTCACCATCTATTCACAACCTGACTCAGAACTCAATTCATTCAATGAGATCAAGAATTATAATATACACAAATATACACAAAGAGTTTTGTCTGAAATATCTGTTCTGGAGGTTCATAGAATGCACAAACAGATTTCTCGATAGATGTAAGGCTATTGGAGATTTGTAGGTCTTTATAAATTATGGAATTCCGCCTGACCAACTGCAAGGTCAAGGTTGCTCAACCATGTCTGGTCACGAACAGAACGAATAAACAAAGACATTGTGTTGTTTCATGGAACCACGATGGAAGTGAAACTTCTTATGGATCGTATGCATTCAACTGAGAATCTTCGGAAAATTATTTGATTTAGGATATTGGAATCGCCTTTCAAATCTCCACTTGATGATTGAATAATGTGAATGATAATGTGAAATGGATAGTAGAGAAGAGTCTAACTACGAATTTCGATTTGAATCTGCGTATTAGACTACGGAATACATAATATTTCACAATTGTAAATGCAGATTTGTATATTTGTGTTGTTTGACAATAGACTGATCAAAACTCACAAATACCGCGGAGCACTTGCACGAATGAGTGAGAATATCATTTTTCCTCGGTTTGCTGATGCGAGCCATGGGCAGCGCCATATTGGCCTTGAGTGCTCTTCCGACCACCTTTCGCTTTACCCCTACCTACCCCTAAGAAGAAAATTGAGTCGATGTAAAAAAAGAGGAACTAGTCGAAAAACATATTTGTAGGAATACAAAGTGATAATGTTCATATGACGGAGGGGTGTTATGGGTGACCCAGACCTTCTAGGCCAGGAGATTCTTCAGATATTTGCAGATCAGAAAATTGTGCAAAATATCATTCAAACTACAGAAGAACTTATGAATTGATATTTCAGCTGAAGCAAAACAAACAGGGGGTGCAATTCGAAAAACAAGAGTAAGAGGTAGTTTCTCGGGGGTTGTTTGCCAGGGGGAAAATTTTGCTATGCAGCATGAGCAAGCTCATAGTCTCCCAAGACACGTATTCCTTCCAAATTTCCTTTCCTGCAAATAACTGAAATATCTGCTGAGCTAAAAGCTCTGGGACACCCGGTATACTCTGATACACAATGAATCATGTTTCTTTCAACCCACTTTTGAAGTCGTTCGCATCCATATCTGTAGGAAATTTTAAGAAGATTTTGACGAACTGTATCGAGGGGACTAATTCGAATTGCGCTTCGAATATCAGTCATGGAGATATATTTGGTGATGAAACATGATACAAATTTTTTTTGGTATGGGTTCTATAATCAGCATTTGCCATAGTTCTAACTGCTCTTTTCTGTAATTTGAAGCCTTTGACAAAGTCGATAGAATCCTCCCATAATGATATAATAACAGTGATACCATTTTCTAATGCTGGAATGATATCACCTACCATTCATTTTCGGAGGTCACATCCTTCGAGTGTTTCTCTCGATAATGGTATCATGCAGGGACGCCTCGAGGCGTTGTCGAATTAAACTTCATGAATCAGACCGATCGTGGTCATTGTTTCTCCTTCGTGAACTTAACACTCACTTTACATACTTACGTTATTTACCGAATCTCATGATCGGATCTAGGTCACATTCTTTCATTCGTTTCATAATTAGGACAACGCTACTATTTTCCGTATGCCTAGGTCCATTTTGTGAGTTTGGTAATGATAGAGGAAACCATATATAAGACGAAATTGCTATTGACTGATCAGTGTTATTTTTATTTCGGAATAATCAACAACAAAAATGTTCTCCAAGGTATGTATTAGGTGTATAAAAAGTAGACAATAATATACGTGAATCATTCAACAAGACTCCATTCAATCATCTAGTAATGATTATTCAGTGATTTGGAATCTCTTCTAGACTTAAACTTGTCATTGAAAAACAATTTACCTTCCGGTTGGTAAAATCTACGAATCCCTTATATTGGTTTCATATAAACCTCACAATGGAATTCATAAACGTTATGCCTACTGCCGCAAAAAAAAACGGTAAGATTGATCTAATTTTTCGTTCATTTCAGTAGATGGTCTTGCTATCTTGATATCCTTATTATATTATTTCATTCCGATTCGGTCATCAGATTTCCATCTACCATCATCTAACCTTCGGGTAGAGAATTTTCCGATTATGTTTCACCATGAACATCATTTTCAGATCATCTCTATCGCAGCTGTCGTAGCCGCAGTCCAAGCTGGATTCGTGAACTACAACCCCCACTCCGTGGCTAAAGTTGCCCCCATTCACAGCTATGCCGCCCCTATCGCTCACTACTCAGCCCCCCACCAAGTCGAAGATTTCAACGCTCACCCTAAGTACGAGTTCAACTACGGAGTCCAAGACGCCCACACTGGAGACCACAAGTCCCAGCACGAACAACGTGACGGAGACGTAGTCAAGGGGTACTACACCGTAGCCGAACCCGATGGTACCACCCGTACCGTCCACTACACTGCTGACGACCACAACGGCTTCAACGCAGTCGTAGAGAAGCAGGGAACCCCAGTGTACCCAGCCCCAGCTGCACACAACGTTCACGCTGCTCCGTTTGTACACTCTGCTCCAGTACACAACGTTCACGCTGCTCCGTTTGTACACTCTGCCCCAGTACACAACGTTCACGCTGCTCCGTTTGTACACTCTGCCCCAGTACACAACGTTCACGCCGTCCCACAGGTTGCGCAATACGTACACGCTGCCCCAGTACACAACGTCCATGCCGCCCCAATCCATAACGCATACTACCACTAGGGTTGACGCGCCATAAATATCTTCGTTATTTATTCCAATATGTGTTCTGTGAATTTGTAATATAAATGCATTTGTTCAAATACGTATTTTCACTTTGTGAACGGTGATCAATAGAGAGGTGATCAATTGGAAAAACATTTCACAAAACAGTACATGCACGGCAGCAGTTTGGAATGAGATCACCTGGAAGGTCCTTTCAAGGATTCATATATCATTACAGTATCTCTATTCCGTTCAATCAAGTTATATCAACTATCCACCAAGTGGCAGTTCATGACACCAAGATGACAAATTCATAATTGTTGATTTTTCAGCTTTCAATGGGATTTTCTCTCCTTGTTTCTAAAAAATAGAGTAGAAGTTATTAAAAATTATTGCAACATATTTGTAGTAAGGACAGATTTTGTGATCTGCCCCAAAATGTCACTGCGCTTGAAATTAATTAAACCTTCAGATACCTAAAAGAGAAATTCTCTAGTGATCAGTGACACCTTGTTTCGAAAAAATTTGGAAATACAAATATATTTAATAAGAATAAAACCTCTACTCATCTTGGTTGATGTTTCGGGAACGAATCTGCTCCCGTTCTCAACACAATTGAAATATTTTTCTCTTCGTAAAATTTTTTCAATGTTTTCGATTTTGACACAGAAAAGTGACAAGTGACGGAGGAATATTTTAATATTATTTTAATATTTTAATTTTTAATAACTTCTACTCTATTTTTTAGAAACTAGGAGAGAAAATCCCATTAAAAGCTGAAAAATGAATGTACCACCTCCTCGAAGAACTTACAAACAGTATTTAACATAATTGTTGATTGACGAAATCGATTTCTTTCACGAAGATCATCAGACGACCTCTACTTATGGTACTCATAACTGGAGGTCTATCTCGCAGCGATACTACCGTTTTATACAGCTACCCATACAGCGATGATATTTCTGAAGCTTTTGACTGAGAATTGCAAGAATACTATCGTGAGTGGCTCTTTTCTCTCTCGAACATCAAACTTCACTGCTTTGATGGTTCCAACGGAAGCAGGAAATAAAACTGTCTCTTCCGGGAAACAGACACGTTACATGTTCAAACGAATGATAATTGTCATGATTGTTATTTTATAATAGATCCTTCAACCATAAAAATATGAGTGTATCAAAAATGATCGATGTTATTACTGTTGGTCTGTTTACTCTAATTCTTTCGTGATAATAAAAGCAAACGGACCGCACAACATCTCCCTTTCCGAGGAATAGCCTTCATTTTGGCCATCAATGAAGGAAATCCTTGACAGTTCATTGTATTGAGAGATCTTGTCGATAAAAAATTTGAAATTCATATAGTAAACAGAAATTGTGAACTGAAAGTTAGCTGTTATACTGAATACACATATACCAAAGATTTGCTGGGCTCATATCTCTAACCTCTTGCGACCTCTAACTTCACTGTGGGCAAATCGATATTTATTAGTGAAGTGCTTCTAGAAGATTGGGTTTTGATTGTTGATGTCGCCCTGCACAGTTATTCTTCATTTGAATATATTTTCCTTGAAATTCGTCGAAAAAAGCATCTCTGCCTGAATGATTAGCTCTCTACTAACTTCTTCTTCTTCTTCTTCTTCCAATTCGGTGACTTGAAATCATATGTAGCCTGAGCTTGATACCTGCGAAGTGGGAAATCATCGAAGGATTGGAATAATAGTCCCAGCTGATCGACTGAGCATATTTTTTTCTCGTAGATAAATGGAAATTATATTCCTTATGAGCTCGCAAAGGTTACGGTAGTTCTGATGTGAATCCAATGCTCATGGGAATATTATTTCCTTCCATCGAACGTTCGAGATGATACACATATATTATGTAGAACTTCCACTCATTCATCTTATTTATTACTTATGAAATTATGTGATAGATATCACTTTGTGGGATACAGTTGTAACTATAGGATGGACACAATTATAGTATTGATTCGTAGTTCCTTCTTTCATTTTACATCTGGAATATAATACGAAATTTTGAGCCTGTATGATCGAACTTTATGCGATATCGCGTTTGTCCACTTCATCGTTCAAACTTTTCCAGATATTTTGCTCCCACCAAATTGTCCTTCAAAGATGATCTGAAGTATCCGAAAAGTCAAGTGAAATCAAGGTAATTCTATACTAGCTGTCTTCATACAGTGAGCACGTGTGTGTTGAAACGAATTTTGGGTTGAGTTGAAAAGCAGCCTCTTCCCCTTTCATCAAAGTAAAGTCGCCTGAATATACCTTCGATCCAGTGCGAAACTACGATGAATGAGGATCATTTAACATTATTATCATCATCAATTCATACGAAATTGAGTGATCTGTGTACTGAATCCAAATACACAGGATGGCCCAAGAATAAGTATCGACCTTCAACTCCATTTTCTTCTGAATAGAAAGACATTTCAATTATTCTTCACATAATTAACGAATTCTCTATCTGATTGGAAGTATATCGTTTGTAACATGTGCCATCATCAAACTCAAGTGTTATCAATGGATTCACGATTGAACATATCAATAACTGAACTCGTTTCATAAATAAAATGAAGAGAAATCGAATCGAATGTTCATATTGTTGGCCGCTGACTAGTATTCACTTGTGTTTTGAGGATGATGTCTGAGTTATCGATATGTTCAATGATGAATTCTGCGATGACCACTGATTTCGGGGTGAAAGACATGATATATACTTGAGGATTTGATGCAGAGTTCGAGAAGACATATTCGAAAAAATCTAGAACATCGAGAACATCGAGCCGAAATAACAGCGAGAATGTAGAATACATTTTCTGGAATCAAATCAACATAGAATTCGACATAATGGCCCTTCCATCTGAATTGCAATTCAGATATTCATAATCGACACCGTTAGTGCTATTATATAATTAATTGAACTACTTTTTCCTATATCACTTTCAATTACCTAATTGAATCACTCGAATACAATGTCATGATCATTCATTTTATAACGACTCAATTTGAATGTTACCAAATATTGGACCTAGAAGATTTGTGAATGTATGCTACCGAAAATTGTATATAATATTCAGTTGTTGTAACGGTTGGCACATTCAGTTTTTTGTATTCCTATTGAATAGATCAATAAGTAACAACCGACATGATCTCTAAGGTAATTAATCAGAATGCTGATTCATGAATTAACATTGCATGACTACCTGACATTGACATTTCCATCATAATGAATATTTGTTCTGAGTTGAAATGAATTTTTATTTCAGTGCATCACCATTCTTGCTTTGGCAGCAGTTTGCTCCGCTGGAGTTTTCGAACTCCCTCAAATTCATGGATATGCTGCCCCAGCACATCATGTAGAAGAATATGATGTAAGTAATGTGATCAGCAGTTGATTTTCGGAAGGACTTCAATTATAGTTGTATGGACTTATTCATGATCTCAAACGAGTAGATGCCGATGCAGTCGATGATTCCTCATTTTTCCTCTTAGGCACACCCCAAATACGAGTTCAACTACGGAGTCCAAGACGCTCACACCGGCGACCACAAGTCCCAGCACGAACAACGTGACGGAGACGTAGTCAAGGGGTACTACACCGTAGCCGAACCCGATGGTACCACCCGTACCGTCCATTACACTGCTGACGACCACAACGGCTTCAACGCAGTGGTAGAGAAGCAGGGAACCCCAGTGTACCCAGCCCCAGCTGCACACAACGTTCACGCTGCTCCGTTTGTACACTCTGCCCCAGTACACAACGTTCACGCCGTCCCACAGGTTGCGCAATACGTACACGCTGCCCCAGCTGTTCACTCTGCCCCAGCCTACTACCACCACTAACTCCTATAGAGTCATGATTACAAAGATTATTTATTTCGAATAAAAAAACCATAAAGAATATGCTTATTCATTTATCGCTCCACATGATTCATGAACTGTCATCGACAATTTTGATTGACATTTCCCTTTCTCAACTGCCAATTGGAATTCTCAAATGTGTCATAATCTGCCAATCGAATGTTATATGAGACATTACAATATCTCAATATGAAATGACGAGAGTAAGTAGGTAATTATATTCAGTTAATAATGTGATTACAAGACATATACTAGAGAAAATCTGGAGTTCAAGGGAATTCCACAACTTTGCCTTTTTGTTGATGACTGATGCTTTGGTAGAGCGAAATCTGACAGGTGACGAGCCTGACAAAGTAGGAATGACCTGCCTGGGTTCGTCCAGTTTGTCTACCTGGAATTGCTCATAGTGGTCAAAGAAATATCTACTCAACAAAAGAGCGAGATCTAGACATCCCAACGATGTTCTGAGGAGTTAGATGAATTTGTGAGTGTAGTATTACTGATCAGGCGAATAGCTTTGTTCGGACTATGAGAGGTTCGGCAAATATTTGGGAGCTGAACTCCAAACATCTGAACAGTACTCCAGGACAGGTTGAGGAGATACTGGAGTGTGAAGTATCTCTCCACCTGGTTTGTGTGAAGGAGTTTTCGAAATGGACCTAACATGAATCGTCCCATGAGAGATCGATGTTTGTGGTGATACCATTCATTCATGTAATATTAACGACTTCGAAGAAAAATCGGTAGCTACTTATTATCTACTTAATATCTTCATCCTGGGCATTGTGTGATCTGCCTTCCTGGTGAAGATATAGGCTTGATGTTTTGATGCATTCAAGACTACTACATTCTCAGACCACCAAGCCATATATTTGGGCATTTTGGAAATGACGGAAATTTTGCTAGAAGGCCTTGGTGCCAAACACGGTCGAATGTTCAGGAAATATCTATCGCTACAGCAAGAAACTCTTCCTGTTTCCCAATTCTATCATATATGTGTCCGTTAAACTCTGGTGTTGAATGCCATATTGTCGATCGTTCACGACTTTTGAGCTATATAGAATTCATTCGATACGAAATCGTTTTCACTTCGTGTACTGGTTGTGCAATTGATTTCCATGAAACACTCGATATCAGTTTTTCATTGAGAGAATGAATTCTAGATTATATCCGATTTGTATCATGATTTCACAATGAATCTCAACTCACGGGAACGACAAGAATAATCTATCTACATCTCGTGGAACTCAAATGAAATTTTCACATGACAAACGACTTCTTTGGATAACAGTTGCTCCGAGATTTTTTTCAAATAATCACATAATATTGTTACGGCCAAATGTTTTTCGACAATTTTCCAAATCTCTCGAGTATGTGAAAACGATAGTGATTTTATTTCAATTCGGAATACTGATCTTCGTTCTTTGATGTCAATTATGGAGGAATACTATGAAGCCAAAAGATATATTCTCAAAAAACATAAGGAAATATAGAATGAGTCTCTTGATTATATATATTGTACATTCCTCAATTGAATGTCCAGAATAACATTTCCAACATAAATGATGGATAGCTACCGAACGACTAGACAAAAAAATTGATTCAAACCAAGATCATCGAACATTTGGGCTGACCTGCCGATATTGATTCCTGAACTAACATAATTATATAATAGAATGAACTCCTTTACTTTCGATAGCCTCATTGAATCATCGGAATTCTCACCTCCTTTGGTCAATGTCATGACCATAAATTATTTTATAACAACTGAATTTGACTATTACAAAATATTGGACCTAGGAATTTAGTGAATGTATACAAGTAGAAATTGTATATAAGATTCAGTTCTTGTAACGGTTGGCACATTCAGTTCTTTGTGTTACTATTGATTAGATCAATAACTCAAAATCAATATGATCTCGAAGGTAATTGAACAGTTCGATGATTAATTGATTATCATAGTACTATTTCTTGACATCAAGATTTTCATCATAGTGAATATTTGGGTTGAAAATATATTTTTTACAGTGCGTCACCATTCTTGCTCTGGCAGCAGTTTGCTCCGCTGGAGTGTTCGAACTACCTCAAATTCATGGATATGCTGCCCCAGCACATCATGTAGAAGAATATGATGTGAGTTGATCATTACGTCAACAGATGAAATTAAAAATAACAGCTGATACAGTTGTGGGAACTGATTCATAGTATGACATGAGTTCATTCTCATTTTTTCTTTCAGGCACACCCGAAATACGAGTTCAACTACGGAGTCCAAGACGGTCATACCGGAGACCACAAGTCTCAGCACGAACAACGTGACGGAGACGTAGTCAAGGGCTACTACACCGTAGCTGAACCCGATGGTACCACTCGTACAGTCCACTACACTGCTGACGACCACAACGGCTTCAACGCAGTCGTAGAGAAGCAGGGAACCCCAGTGTACCCAGCCCCAGCTGCACACAACGTTCACGCTGCTCCGTTTGTACACTCTGCCCCAGTACACAACGTTCACGCCGTCCCACAGGTTGCGCAATACGTACACGCTGCCCCAGCTGTTCACTCTGCCCCAGCCTACTACCACCACTAACTCCTATGGAGCGAATGTTAGGAATGTCAAAATTTATTTATTATGTTATTCTTGCTATTATTGAATAAAATCGGCATACATAATGTTATTGTTCACTTGTCCACATTGTTACCTTGTTTCATCATACTCAACAGTAATATCACAGATTTTAATTTCACGAAATGGCCTCAGATCAAACTTGAGGTGGAGAGGAATTATTCCAGAAAATTAAAGTTTGACTGGTTATAGAAAACGTTAACTACAATACAACACAATGACAATTACAATAATATAATACACACTACAATAACGATGATACTAATTGTATTACTTCTCGAAATGTTCATTCATGTGAGCATTAGGAGTTTTCTGGAATAGAGTTATGAAGAATAGAAATAAAGGTCCAAAGAGCTTGTCTACGGGTATGAAATACTATATATATAGAACTTACTGCCAACGGTACTCATTTGTCATTTGAGAGAATTTAATCTTCAATGGAGTGTAGTACATACAGGGTTGCTCACTGCGAAAGAAACAATTTTATAATGCATTGATCAGATCATATGAAAACAAGAGAGAGATTAAAAAAGAAGATTTCAATTTTCTCCCACCAGAAGATCCCATAAAAACTCTGTTATCCAAAGAGTCATCAAGATATCAATTGATCCATTAGGATCATCGTCATTTTTGTTTCTTGAATATTTCATGTATACAGGGTGGCCCAATGAAAACAAAACAAGGTATGCATTTTACTGAGAAATCAAGGAACTGACATTGATATGAATGATTATTCAGGTGATGTTGGATAGGACAGAATTCAGAAAATTAACAACACTTGAGGCACTACTAAGATTAACATCGTTCTAACAACAAAATGAGAAAAAGTGATGGAAGGGAAAAGAGTGTTACTTTCCAAGATTATTTTCATAAACGTGTTCTTTCGAAAACCACTGCATTGAATTCCAAAAACAAGAAAGCGTTGGTGTGAGATTTCGATCACTCTTGAAATGATGTATCACTTGACCCCTTATCCCATATGCGATTTAAGGGTTGAAGCTCACCCCTCCGAGGGGTTTGAAGTGAAAAAGCGGAGAACATAAGAAAAATTTCTCGCCCTCGAAATAAAAATCGACCGGTTCGAACGTTTCTTTTTTTTTCTGAAAACGATAACTATGTCAAATCGGCATTGTTTCGCTCTCATTGGGCCACCCAGTATGTATTTCACAGTGTTCACAGTATTCGTCTTGTTTCGACTGGATACAGTGAGCAGCTACTTCGATTGAAACATTTTCAGATGAATAATAATAATTTTAGGTTCTGAATAGAAATCTATCGACTCATTTTCAAGGTGATTCAACCTTGTATCTCTGTGTACCTTCTCAATATTGAATTCGGACTACAGGTAGCGATTCATATTCTATCTTGTTACGATCAGATTTTTTTTCGAATATTCCTTTTTGAATGAATATTGCATCAAATATCTATTTTCTACTTTTCCACTCCAATTCTCGATCATCTCAAATATAGGATGATAACCAGTTATTCATTGAAACAGAAACAGTCCAGATTCTATTCGATTAGGTTCTCTTATGATTTTGAGGAATATTTTCTACAAGTTCCAACTCGAATTGACAATTTCCTGATGAATTGAATTTTGTAGTTATTATATACACATATACACATACTACAAATCCAAAGAGAATGCTTTTTTGACAGCTTCATTCCTTCACAAATATATTTTGGGACCCTACCCATGCTCACTATAATTAACATAATTGATAGACGAGGAATTATCCGATGAAAACAAACAAATGAAAACTTGAACTCATTCCTCAGGATATTGACCAGGATCTAATTTTCCAGAAGAAGGATGAACTGGAGTATCCAACAATCACCAGAAAGACGAATCTGTCACGATTATCAAATATTTGGACTGGACCACCGATATTCATTATTATGTCTATATAATCATATAATGAAAGTAACATCGACTCCACTTTCAGTCACCTCAT
Source organism: Gastrophysa polygoni (assembly GCA_963576655.1). Classification (NCBI taxonomy): domain Eukaryota; kingdom Metazoa; phylum Arthropoda; class Insecta; order Coleoptera; family Chrysomelidae; genus Gastrophysa; species Gastrophysa polygoni. The sequence goes on along the minus strand of OY755082.1, from coordinate 1,895,393 downwards.
TAGACAGACGAAATTCTTGGGTAGCTAGCTCGGTCAATGTCATGATCATGATTTATTTATATCAACTCAATTCAATTGTTACCAAATATTGGACCTAGAAATTTTGTGAATGTACACTTCCAAAGACTGTATAAAAGATCTAGTAATTCCATCAGTAGGCACATTCAGTTCTTTGTGTTCAAATTGATTAGATCAATAACAAACAATCGACATGATTTCTAAGGTAATTCATCACTATATAAATTCATAAATTATCATGGTATGATTTCTTGTCATAGATAATTTTGTCGAGATGGATATTTTTTTTTCTGACTTCGGATATATTTTTCTTTCAGTGCGTCACCTTCCTTGCTTTGGCAGCAGTTTGCTCCGCTGGAGTATTCGAACTTCCTCAAATTCATGGATATGCTGCCCCAGCACATCATGTGGAAGAATATGATGTAAGCCGATCGATTCTCCAATAGTTGATCCTAAAACTAGTTGTGTGAACTGATTCATAGCTCCACGTTGATACCAGTACAAATGATGATTCTCAATTTCTCCTGCAGGCACACCCCAAATACGAGTTCAACTACGGAGTCCAAGACGCCCACACTGGAGACCACAAGTCCCAGCACGAACAACGTGACGGAGACGTAGTCAAGGGCTACTACACCGTAGCTGAACCCGATGGTACCACCCGTACCGTCCATTACACTGCTGACGACCACAACGGCTTCAACGCAGTCGTTGAGAAGCAGGGAACCCCAGTGTACCCAGCCCCAGCTGCACACAACGTTCACGCTGCTCCGTTTGTACACTCTGCCCCAGTACACAACGTTCACGCTGCTCCGTTTGTACACTCTGCCCCAGTACACAACGTTCACGCTGCTCCGTTTGTACACTCTGTCCCAGTACACAACGTTCATGCTACCCCAGTGCATAATGCTCCCGCCTACTTCCATCATTGAGACTGTACCTGAAATTGAGTTGTTGAGATTGTTATCGGTAAAGTTTTTCAATAAAAACATAAATTACTGAAATTATTGACTCATTCCTTGGTCGTCGATTGATTTGTTATCACGATTCCTCCTTATTAACCGAAATATTGTGGTACTGAAGAGTAAATGACTATTTTACTCGACAGACTCTGCTATTCAGTTGTTTCTCTCTCATTTATTGTTCGCGAATTCAGTTGTTTCTACAATTTCTCCATGTTAGCAGAATGATCTGACGTAGCGGAACATTCACTTCTCTCGACAGATTCTATCTGTATGTTCAACTACTTCTTTCATTTCATTTTTTGTTCATCGATCGAGTTGTACAAACAATAGTTTTTCTTGCTAGCCTCTATCCGCTATCCAGCTTGTATCTTCTCATTCGATTCCTTGTTCATCGATCATGTTGTTTCATGTAAGCAGAATTATCTCATTTCGCCTAGTCAGTGATACTAATACACCGCTCATTTACCGCTGTGAAACATCGTTGATGAGTTGATAAGATATTGGTCTTTTATAGATATCTCCACGGTTAGCTATCAATAGAAATTATGTCTATCATGCCACCACGAATTTTGGAATGGAAATGAACATAGAGAGACTATATTGTAGTTGTTATTGTTACTCATCTCCGAAGCAACCCTAAGAAGCCCCGAAGAGCTCGTGCTAGTGAAGGAGACGGGGATCTACAGTTTATACACCATTGTGGCATTCGGGATAGTCTAGAACAAACGACCTCATGATTACTAAGTCGCTCGACCAGAATACAAGATAACTTGAATGAATTCGACATTCTGATTGGTTGAAAGTCACTGACAATGATAGATACAACAATGTCTATCTATTCCATTGATGACCCTTATATATTTGAACCACAAATCGAACGGGAAAGAGAACAATTCAAAAGGACATTTTTTTTGAGAAGTGAATGAACCTGGTTGAAAAGTTTCATAGTAGATCATTTCCAAGACAGGTTCAGGGAAAATAATCGAGGACATAACAAACAGATTTTCATGGTGTGCTTTATTCAATTTCCTTTATCTATCCTTTTCTATCTCACCATCGTTTGATCACTTATTTTCCAGCGTGTGAAACAGCACTTGAATGTTGGGAGAAAATTGATGAATGATGGTTGATTCTACTACGATGAGAACTCGATAGTTGATGACATTGTTGGAGGGAGAGAGGCAAACCATACGGAAGTCTTGCTGAGATGCCATGGTGTCAAAATCGCTCAGATGCTTCAGAGATATCCGAATCTACAGCCAGGGATAAACCATGTCTCAATTGATGCACTTAGATGAACAGTTTTCTTGGCCATTCTTGGAATCGGTTGAACTATTTTTCAGTTGAAAGGAAACACACCAAGCTTGTATGAAACTGTGAACAACCTATGAAGAATCAATATTCTATCTGGGGTACATTCATTAGGAATCTTGTTCAGACCTCTACTCTCCTTGGCATTGACGTCCAGCAGAAAGTAACTAACAGTACACTGAATTGAAGAGCACCATCTATCATCTCACTCTCAATTCATTGATTTGTCATGATTGGTTTGATTTCCTTTCCTATTTTTCATTATCCTCAATGCATGTTATACAAGGACATATGCCATTCGTTTCAATCATTCTCCTCGAAGAAATGAAAATATGATCTCAGTAGTTGGTTTTTTTATTAGATACAATAAATAACTCAAGCAACAACAATAACAAGGACGTGTACTATTCCATATTCTTAGTGATGGTAGTAGGCTGGGGCAGCGTGTACAGCTGGGGCAGCGTGTACGTATTGCGCAACCTGTGGGACGGCGTGAACGTTGTGTACTGGGGCAGAGTGTACAAACGGAGCAGCGTGAACGTTGTGTGCAGCTGGGGCTGGGTACACTGGGGTTCCCTGCTTCTCTACCACTGCGTTGAAGCCGTTGTGGTCGTCAGCAGTGTAATGGACGGTACGGGTGGTACCATCGGGTTCAGCTACGGTGTAGTAGCCCTTGACTACGTCTCCGTCACGTTGTTCGTGCTGGGACTTGTGGTCTCCGGTTTGACCGTCTTGGACTCCGTAGTTGAACTCGTATTTGGGGTGTGCCTGGAGGATATTAAAATTGAATTTCTGAACACGAACTAGATAATTCCTATTGATCCGATCCGATGTGAACTAGTCGATTTCCGAAAGAGTGTGAAAACTAATGAAGAAGGAACTCGAGAAATATATTCCTCATAAGCCAAAAACTCTAATGAAAAAATCGAGCGAAATTACCTATACTCTCTCTTTACTCTGATTTCCAGTTTACTTCAGCAATGAAATAAATGAGAAGAATTATATATGAGGAGTCTCACCAATGATAATCAAGGAGCACATAATAAAGAATCTGATTCATCTAAGATGCACTAGATATACTTACATCAAAATCTTCTACTTGATGATTTGGTGCAGCGTATGCATGATATTGGGGAACTTGGACAACTCCAGCACTGCAAATTGCAGCGAAGGCAAGAAGAGTTACACACTGTGAAAAAAAATATGTGTTGATAAATTTATCCAATTTTCATGTCAATTTCGGACTTCTCAGTATATTCACACTCTCTTTACTAGTACACATTTTCCATTCTTGATAACAAATGCAATTTATGAACAGTTTCCATAGAAATTTGCTTCATATACTTATGAACTCATGGAAGTTCATTCAGAGTTATCCATGAAAAGAAATTGATAATGGTTCAAATTCCTCTAGAATTCTTTCCTAGTTGGCGTCCTTGGATCTGGATACTCCGAGAAAACATAAAATGGTACTGAATCGGAGTGAAATTCTATTATGAATCGCAAATTATATTATGAGTTCAGTTTGTGGTTGCGCTCCATCAGTAATGCTGATTCTGAGTCAACTATGAAAAATCACTTCCTGAACTGATTTTCACACGGTGAAGGAACTCCTGAAGATATAATCTTGATTTTTTCCGAACTGTATGTATGAGAATGTATCAGTCTCAGATGTTCAAACTTGTAAAAACCTATATTCGTTGCTGATATATTCATGTTTCATGGAGCTCGTTTACTGGTTAATGAACTGAATACTTTGATTTCTTCATTCAGTTTGTCTTTTATTGAAGATATCTTATTTCACTTTGACATACTGTGGAACTATTCACCTTCCTATCATATCTAGTTAATTTGATTGTAGGAAGAAATGGTGTACAATGGTGTGATAATTGATTGTGCAACTCTCACAGATATTATATTTCACTATAAAATGTACATAATTCTCACCCCATTGAGTTTTCCATCTGCAGAATGTACTGTTCTATAATTGGCACTGTTCATTTCATTTATGTGAGAAGGAAAATAAATGGAAATGGGACATCTTATAAATTTTCTCACAGTCAGATAGAAAAATATCAAAAAATCACCATAATAAATAAAAAGATAGTGATATCAATATGTTCGAACTAGAATATACCAAAGTGTTACGTGGTGATCAACAGAGTGTATCTGGAAGCGATGTGGAACGTTGATTTTCTCAAAGACTGAGACATAATATGTGAATATTTGAGATCACAAAAAAAATCCATTACAAGAGCAAAATATAGGGTATTCATTTTGAAAATTCCCATGAGTTGATAAATATTCTGGTGAAAATATACGAATGTTTTTCTCTATACATGATGAATTAACAGGAAGAATTGAAACAGAGTGAATTAAAAAAAAAAAACATTCATGAAAATCAACCGTAAATGAAACCTTACCTTAGCGAACATCTTGTTATTATTTGTTGTTGGTGATTGTTCCTTTGGATACACGACTATGATATGACATCTGAGAGTTCGAGCGATTCTTATATACCGCCATTTTTTGGGAGGATAAACATTCACGAAATCTAGTTCTGATTGTTTTGAAATATTCAAATAGACGGTTATGCAATGAATATCTTGAATATGGTGCTCAAGAGGTTTGGTTCAGCTAAATCGAAAGTTATACGCCTGCTATATGAATCATGGAATATTAATCAGATAATTTACCGAAGTCACATCAATTGGATTCTTTTTATCATCACTATGATGATTTTTTCACATATCAGTAGCTTTCTATCCATTTTGAGACAACATTCTCCTTTATAAATACACGAGAGATCATATCATATCATATGTTTATTGACGTGGTAACGAATTGTGAATAACTGAAATAGAAACAAATACCATATAACACCGAAACTTTAGTATATATACTGTGAGATATATTCTATCTTTGGAAAATTGATCACGAGAGAGAAAAAAGATATCTACCACATAATATAGCACATGAAATAGAAGCTTCGTATCTTCCTTGTTCTTTTTTCTTGTTCTTGAAATCCTCGATGAACATATGATATCACATTTTCTCCACCTGCTGGAAAAATATGGCTCAATATATCTAGCTATCATGGTATTCGAAATATTCAACATTGTATATGTTACAAACTGGCATTAATTCGAAGATTTTCACTACCAGTGCAGTACCAGTTTGTTATCCATGAGAACATCAAATTGTTGATATTATGAAATAAAAATATTATAATATTATTGTTCTGATGATAATAATATTAATGTTATCGAAACAGAATGATTTCGTCACAATTTTACTGACTCCATGAAAATGCTCAAAGAATGAGAAAGAAATGTGGTTCATAGTAACTCCCTTCAACTTTCCTGAATCTCGACTGACTTGAATACATTGTCCTGTAGAAGATATGAAGATGAACCTTCGGATCTGAGTATTCGATGTATTCCTCCATTGAATGACCACTCCACCGGTTAGATGAACTCCCTTGATATCAATACAGGGTGGATCAGAAGAGCAAATTCTGCCATCAGATATTGCCTTGAAATTTTTCAAATGGGTGGATTGAGTGGAAATCGCCTGATAGTCGTTTCGGAAATTTCGACCCCTTTAGCTGATTCAGCTGCTTCAACATAAGTATAAGAGAAAACATGAATATCCCAGATTTCAATCTGTCAGGTTCGAATTGTTTGAAATCGCACGCACTGTATATTCGGTCCTTAATAACAAATTGGATCAAGGCTATTTCAATATCTGCTGGAACAGAATCATCAAGATATTTAATAACAGTCATTATGTATTGCCACAATAATAATCACTTTTAATAACAATCATTCACAATGAAATACCACCTTGCTGCAATGGAATTCAGAGGGAGTATATCGAAGATTCTTCTGATGGATTTTCCTTCGATAAATAGGAGAAATCTGAAAATATATAGATTTCTGCAATGCTCCAATCACTTTGTTGCAATAAAGATACGAAAACTGCATGGGATATTTTTGCTATTTAAGGAAGAGTTAATTCAGATGATTCGTCAGTAGTGCATCGAAAAGTGACCAAGAAGAACAAAAACAACTTCACGAGAATGATAGGCAAGGTGAGATTCGAAAGAGATGAATATAGAGTGATTGATATTCTAGAAAAAGAAGCTATGAAGAAAAGTTCATGATGTGATGAAATAATATGAATATCCCATGATAATGTGAGATCCTAATACGTTTCTTGAAATATGTGCATCCACATATTATATCAGTTCGTAGCATTTGGTCACGCTGTTTAACACTTCTTATATCGATTCTCATGAATTTTCAGGCGATCATCTTTTTATCCTTGATGGCTCTCACTCACGCTGGGATCATACATCATCCCCAAAGTCATGCAGCAGGTTCCGATGATAAAGACTTCTACGCCTACCCGAAGTACAAGTTCAACTATGGGGTGAAGGACCCTCTGACAGGAGATAATAAGTCCCAGTATGAAGAAAGAGATGGAGATAGTGTCAAAGGTAGAATATCTCACATTCTTCAGTATTGGTTGACTTCATCATAGAATTGTGTTTTGGTTTCTGTAGTTGGGATATAATAGCATATTTCGAATTGTTATCTTGAATTCAGATGAATTCATTTATCTCTTGAGAAATCTTCAAACCTAACCTCACCTCCCAACTGAACTTCCTACCGAACCTACTTTTTCGACAGTCAATAGGAAAAACATTATGCTTGGAGTCGAATATTTGTGCACTCATTTTTTTCTCCATTTAGGAAGCTATTCTGTTGCTGATCCAGATGGCACCTTCCGTACAGTTACTTATACTGCCGACTCTCACAATGGTTTCAATGCTGTGGTTCAGAAAACTGGACATGCTACTCATCCACAAATTTATGCCAAAGAAGTGCCTACAGTTGCTGTGTATGCTTCAGAGTCTCTAGTACATCACTGATACTGTTCTCTTGTTTTTTGTTGGAAAATATAATTTCAGAAGTACTCCACCTAGCATTCATTCAAAGGTACCCAATTTCAAAAACATGGGAGTATGAATTCATTTTTCAGCTTTCAATGGGATTTTCTCTCCTCGTTTCTGAACGGAGACAATAATATTGCTTCTTGTTCAGTTGATATAGATAGAACTTGGCATCCACTTCTGGAACTTGAATATGAAAATGGAAAATTCGATATCAATTAATGAAAACACCTTGTAACCAGAATTCCTCCGTCTGCCAAATTGTCACTTTTCAGTGTCAAAATCGGAAACATTGAAAAAAGTTTACGAAGAGAAAAATATTTCAATTGTGTTGAGAACGGGAGCAGATTCGTTCCCGAAACGTCCACCAAGATAAGTAGAGGTTTTATTATTATTAAATATATTTGTATTTCCAGATTTTTTCAAAAACAAGGTGTCACTGACCAATAGAGAATTTCTCTTTTAGGTATCTAAAGGTTTAATTTCAAGCGCAGTGACATTTTGGGACAGATCCTAAATCTGTCCTTACTACAAATATATTGCAATAATTTTCAATAACTTCTACTCTATTTTTTAGAAACGAGGAGAGAAAATCCCATTAAAAGCTGAAAAATGAATATACCACCTCCTCGAAGAACTTACAGACAGTATGGGAGTATGAAGTTCTATCATCTCCATAATAGAATCGTTCCAATGAGTTACTCTAGAAAACACACCATTCACAGGGCTTTTTGGCAAATTTCAGGGTGGTGCAGATAGATCATTCTGTATAATGGTAAATGGAGTCTCATCTGTTACTACGACTATAAATGCTGGTGTTCCACGAGGATCTGTCTTGACACCAACTATGTTCGATGAGAATGAGGTACTTCACGTTCCAGTATCTCCTCATATTCTGAACTACTGTTCTCGACATACGATGGAATCCTCAGATTCTATTCACATCAGCCTCATTCCTGACACTATACTTCTGCCTTCATTGACGTGGTTAGTCTATAGGCGCGGGCGAAATGATTTTCATTACCTTCATCTCAATCTCAATTCGAAAAAAAAAACGATCAAACTCATCATGAGAGATGGAAAGCCACAAGTCATGTGATAGTATATGATTGCTAACAACTATAAAGACTCAATACCCATCAGAAGAAGGCTCTATGAGGTCTAGGAACCACCATCATTCCGTTGATCGAATGGTTGACATTGAATGACATTTCAGTTGACTCACAATGACATGACAATTCGCACTCCGAAATGTACCAATGATGATTACAGAATTGATGTTACTGACTCCGACCTGAAGAATGATGACTATAACATCGAAACTGATCCAGAAAACAGTAACTCACGAGAGTAAAAGTTTACGAACTGATCCAGAAGGAAGACACTTCTTCGTGATGATAAACGCTTCCTCATCACTACTCTTCTGGATGTTCTTCATGATGTTGATGTACACTATATCATTAGCCATAGCGCTGTTGATACTTTGCTTGGGAGTGAGAAATAATCACCCAGAAGAAACAGAGGAGGATACGAGAAATGGAAATAGCCCTAACTAACTAGAATTCATGAAGTTAACCTAATGTGCTTTCAGTGTGACACCAGTGACAACTCGTGAATTTGACAGTTGTGATCCCCGTGTTATCGAACTTTGAGCATGAGTACCTGGAGGACAGTCTCAGATGATTCCAAGGTCTCCCGGAAAATGGTGGCTTTGCCGCCACAGAGTCAGATAGAAGTGGTGGCATTGAAGAGTCCAAGAATGGCGACTGAGAATACTGGGAGACATCCCTTCGATTTAATGGACGCCTCCACTTTACTAACATTCTGGATATTGATTATCATGTTTATGTTCACGATTTCTGTTGCGATTGCATTGCTCATTGCTGTCGTTTTCGTTAGGGCTACATACATGGATTGATGATGTATGATGGAAATACTGTTCCAATATATTGTTCCAATAAAATGATGTTTTTCCAGATGGACCTCTTTTACTATCGAGTCCTGCCAGTTCTAGAACTGTCTTGTTGGTTCTAGATCCATTATATAGATCAACACCTCGATTTGAATGACCATTAGATATTTTCTACACCTTGAACTATCTGGCCATTGTTTGAAGCCTCCAGTGTCATTATAAGCTCTACATACACTATAATATCACAGAACTGATGGAGAAAGAGATTGATATCCTTTTCAAGGATTGATATCATTGGACCCACTAGAGTCCTGTCGAGTTAAGAATTGTTCTATCAGTTCCAGTTCTATTTCTGTTGATTCAAATTTTCTCTTGGATTATGGGCAACAAAGTTGAACGCATCTTCTTCAAGAATCTTCCTATGTTTGATCAGTCAGTTCGGAACCATTAAGAGAAAAGTGGAGTTATTCAGTTCCTGTATTTACCACAGATCTATTTGAGCATGTTAGGAAGCAGTAGTCGAAGACCTTGAGTATTCTCTGACCGAACCATCTGGTCATTGTTGAGAGACAACAGTGTTCAGATCCACACACAAAAAAAAAATAACTTCGATTCAAAGGAAACGATAGTCTTTTATTCGAGTACACAAAAATAAATATGGAGTGAGGAAAAAGGCTATGAGAGAACTAACAACACAAACATGAGGTATATACATAAATGAGCAACATTCTAATCATTCCAGATCGTTCAATGGTATCCATGTCCACCCAGAGCGATCCCGCCATGAGAGTATCCTCCGAGAGCGAGTCCTCCATGTCCTACAGCCACTGCGACTGGAGCGACGGCGATGGACTTGGTTACCACCTGGGGATGAGAAGCATGGCCGGACCTGGAGACTACTGCGTTGAAGCCGTTGTGGTCGTCTGCAGTGTAGTGGACTGTACGGAGGGTGCCATCGGGTTCAGCTACGGTGTAGTAGCCCTTGACTACGTCTCCGTCACGTTGTTCGTGTTGGGATTTGTGGTCGCCAGTGTGACCGTCAGCTACGCCGTAGTTGAATTCGTATTTGGGGTGAGCCTGAAACGAAAACGATGCTATTCATCGGAGTGGCACGACGAGCGACGAGTGTTGAGAGAGGATTTTTTTACCGGAGGAATGTCGAGATTGCAGCGGAAATTCACAGTTATCGATTTCCTGGATCCAGTGGAACCATGACTGATGATACACGTGGTTATCAGCGCTGAAAGTGTCTCCAGAGAATCCAGGAACTGATTTAGAGCGAACGGTATCCAAGAGATGGTCAAGTTTGAATTTGTTGAAGTGTCAAAAGCTGCTGGAGGTGAGGGAATTTCGAATGAAAACAAGAAATTATCTTCCATCGGAATGATTCTCGATATCTCTCAGTTCTTTCATGTAATTTGGACGCAATGGAGGTATTGTGTATCGAATCTTATACCATTTCAGTTGAATCATTTCATTATGAATTATGCTTCAAATTCGAACGAGTGCCTTAACACTCTCCACCACCGCGATAAACTAGAATATTGTATCTGTTATCCCATTCGTTCAACTCAATCATGCACCCAACGTTGATCAAGTTCTAACTTGATTTCATCGAACAAAAAAACGTATGATTCGATGGATGAAAATGTAGAACTGAATGAGAAATATCTCATGAATTATGGAATATTGGTTCGAACTGACCACAAGATACCTGAACGAACATACTATGCTAATGAATTTCTCTGCAACTTTTTATAAAATCAGATTGCTCAGTCTTCCACATATAACAATCCACTTGCAACATAACACATCCTTGCTGTGAAATTATTTCAACCATTTTCAACAAAATTAGACATGTAGTAGAGCGTTACGCAATGTTGATCTACATCATCAAACACGAAATCGTGATGGATTTCTTCCTCATTGCTGTTAACACGAGCTTATATGCTCATTTTATATTCTGACTCTGTCGACGATTTCAACACTTTTCTCATCCATGGAGAAATTCTCATCGAGATCTTCAACAATATTTCGGATTGATTCTCTAGTCAGATAAAATAGGAAGGAATGAGTGATTTTCTAGGTTGAAAATGATCATTGAATGATTTCATCAGCATTCGAAGGTATATTGCTGAGAAATGTGCGGCGAAATCATAATATTCATGCCTATCCGATTGATGTGAGATCAAAAAAATTTCTTCTGCACTCCTCCTATCCGCATGTATTGAAATCGTGAGATCTCAAAACCAAATTCGAAATTTCCAAAATTGATACTCCGTGCGAAAATATCATGATATCACGTCAGGATTAACGTTCGATTTGATTGCTCTGATTATAAAATGGATGACAGCCATGACCTACGTTTCCTACTACGTATATTTTCCTTCTTATATTCTCCTCTACAATTTTCTTCTGACTATTACAGAAAACTCAAGGTGGTAGAAATATGTTTTCAACAAGTGAAATGACGCAAAATTCTAGCTTCAGTCTCACCGAATGCTGACACTAAGATGGGTGCAAGTTCAATCTATCGTTCCTTGCCAAGTTCAGGTCACTGAAATTGGTGGAATGAATTCTTATCTTCCATCTATTAGTTGGAATTAATGATTGATATAGTTTGTCACAGTGAGTGCGAAAGAGGAAAGTGTCATTTCCCAGAAATGTACAATCATTGACCAGTATTTCATTTAGTGATTGGAATTGGGTTCTAATGAAGAAGTTATACTCAGTATCCTGACTATCCTATTCGGAATAAACTGGTGTTTGTCAAAGGAAACACTTCACGAATGACTTTTTCTTACGTAGTAGTCAACAGTTTGGTGTACGGGAGCAGCATGGGCTATGGCGATTGGAGCAACGGCGTGGGTAATCGGGGCTACATAACCTCCATGTCCCCCTCCAATATATCCGGCTTGACTGCATGCTACGAGAGCAGAAAGAGCTACGATCTGAAAAAAAAAATCGAAAATGTCATCGGAACTTTCAACTCACCATCGCCACGGGAGACATGATAGTTGGTTTTTTCATCTAGTACGTGAAATGTTACTTTGGTTACTTCAGAGAATTGGTTGAGATCACCGAAGTATTTGGCGCAAGAGATTCGAGCAAATTGTTCTCTATAAATGTTGGAAAATGTTACTCTGAACAATAGAATTCGACTATCGTATGAATTTTAAGACTGTGAATCCTCATTGAATTCGAGAAACTGCAATATTTTCTCGAAATGAAATGATAAATGAATTCTCTCGCTGGATACTCAAATATTGTTATGATCATGAGGAGCATGAATTCCGTTTCGTTAGAAACGGAGTTTGATAGCAATATGAGAAAATCGAAAATTCAACATTCATGGTGATTATACAAGGTGCCCGTTTTTTGAACTCCCCCATGAGGATCTCTGTTATTATAACAGTAACGATATTTGTTGAATTAGGACGAAGTTGAGAATCTTCATGCTTGACAATCATCGGGAAGGAAATTCGATGTATCATCTCCAGATTTCGAATAATTGGAAAGAATATCTGATTTTCATTTTCATTTTTCCAAGTGAAAATCAAGAGGAAAATGCTACGTTAACTCATGAGAGAAAAAATTCAGATCGCAAATTCATCCATGACATAATCTATGCCAATATCAACCTCTCAGTAATTGTTGAACGTATAACTTCGAATGTCAAGTTGTCATCATTTCCAATTTTTTGATGCATTGTACGTTTCGAAAATATTGTAAAAACAATCGATCTTTGATACAAAAGTGTATTATCTGAATAGATAAATGAACTAATGTGAGTTTGGAGTGAGAGTAGTACTCCATATCAGTGAGAAGGTCATCGAAAAATTTGTTGACCTCTTTCATTGTTTTTCCTAAACGAAAAACAATGATTGATCATGATTCATTGATGACTTAAAGTACTTGATTGGCACTTTTTTGTGGAAAACACTGTCCTCAAAAATTTATACATCTACCACAACAATTTTACTTTGCCACGCTATTGACCCACACTGTATAATAATCTCAAGTCGCTCGTTGTTTACACACCTTGGCGAACATCTTGGTTATCTTGCACTGTACTGGAAGAGACACAACACTGACTTCAGGAACCCCGGCTCCCGCTTATATAGATCTATCCCTCACGTTCACCACAATTACCAGATGAAAAAATGCCCGGGCAGGCGATAATGTATCCAAAGCATGAACGAAAGTGAGTTGCGACAATAGCAAGGTCTGCAGTGCATTTTTCCCAGATGCAATATCCACCTACCGGGTTTTTTGGTGCCGAATGTGCAGTCACTCGGAACTCAGATTGATGCGTGCTCGAAATGAAGCAGTCACGAGAAATCTACCGAACTGGACAAAGTGGTTGTAGAACATCGAAAATAAAGATATTCCTCGGTGGATAGTGGCGAATCGAGGATTGTGAATTCAGTTGATCGTTCGATGCTCATGAAATGTCTTCTTGAGGAACATTTCGCAGAAGTAGCAGATTTTCTTCAGTAACTTCAGAGGGTTGTGATTCACTCCAGTGATAATCCTTTCGAGATCTTGCTACAGAATACTCTTATGCTGATTATCACGTTGCTTTTGTACATTTTTCACACCTAATATTGTCAAATTCATCGTACTCTGGAGAATCAGAAGATATCCATCGTCGGATCGTAATGAATTGAGGATTGTAATGTCAGTTGATTCAGTTCAATTGATGAACAATTCGCAGAATTTTGATGATGAGCTCATATTCTCTCTCTGGATTAGCTGTCGCAGATGTGTCATATTGGAAATAGTGTATTTCTTCTGTGAAAATGATGATTTCAAGACATAGTTCATGCCTATCAGGAAATGGGGATGAGATTCGAATCATGATTCTGATTCCAGCATAAGCTTCGAAAAAAAAATCACGAGAAATCTTTATATGAGACTTCATAAGGAACCTGGAAGATATGAAAAAACATTGAAGTTTTCATTGAAAATCCATAAAGAAAAAACCGGAAGTTATGTTCGATTGCAATTTCAAGTCACGATAAGCTCACCGTTCTAATGGAATTCAAAATCCGTAATTCTCAATATAATTGGGTAGCGTAGGAAAAATCTAAGAAGCAAGAAGTGAAGCCCCATTTTTTTGTGACCCTGTATAAACATTCGTGGGAATGCAGTGCGCAAGGTCGAACTAACAAAAGAGTTACGCTGCATTTCCGTTTGTCAGTTTTTCTCGAAGAGGCTACGACCTTGAAAATTAAACATTTCAGTTCGATTTTTTGTACTCCTTGGTACTTGAGAAACAACAGAACAATATCTCGACTCCGCCTACCGGTATTGTCGAAAGCCAATTGAATCTGACGAGTAAGTAGCAACATTAAATGGCACGTAAAACCATAATCAATTAAACAACGATTGCTCAATTTCGGAGCACGTTTGGTCGCTATGAAAAATCGAGACCTTGTACTGTCACTAGTTTTCACGAAGCCTATAAGTACGTTCTATAGGCGAGCTTCTAACAAACTATATGCTAAAAAGGGAGCACTGGTCGTGAAAATATCAACAAGGAAAACTATTCTTCAATATAATAACAGATCATTCTTCTCTCAAATATCAGTTACATACGTAGAATACGTGCAGAAGATGAAATTAGAAAGAAACTGAAGGGTTTCTAGAGTGTCGTGTGGATGAACAAGTTGATTGAGTATGTGGCAATCAGTTCTACATTCCGAACATGAAGTAGTGAAGAAATATTCACCAATTATCGAACGGTATTACAGTGATGACACTGAGATGAAAATGGAATTGATATCAACAAAAAGATAATGAACAAAAAAAAACAGCAGAATACACAATATGAACATTTCATCAAATGAATACAATAACAATAAGCAATCAGCGAAGTGTATAACTCGGAATTTCGTTTTTACTGAAATGAACTATCGAATCAACAGTTCAAGATATTTCATATGAATCCACTTATCCATTTTCTGTTGTTTAATTGACTTTTAGGCTCTTTCTTTTCTATTTTGCAAAAAATCCCTACACAAAATCAAGGATCGGTTTTGAATACGATGGTAAATCAAGATGGAACTAATCGTCAACATGGACAACGTTCGAAATTCCAAAATGGTTGCGGTACCAAAACACGACGTATATTTGGGAGCTGAACTCCAAACATGCGGATCGTACTCCAAGACTTGTTCAATTCGCACTTTGTATGAAGCAGTTCTCGTATTGTTCACATGATATTGCACATATATATTGCCGACTTCACAGGAATAGTGGTACCTGACATCGTCACATTGAAGATACAAGCTTCAGTTTTTGTTGCATTGCATTCTACCATATTTTTGTATACTCATTTCCAGATATTTGTCTCATCTTCTTTCATTATATCGACTTATCATCACGCATCTCTGGGCTCATTAGATGTGAACAAGCTTTGAACTGGGCAGCAAGTCACATCCAACAGATCGTTGGTTATTATCGATTCATTGATGGTTTTGTTGGAATTTTTCCTTCCACATCTATTTCAGAATGTAGCACTGGAGGTGATTTCTCTTCCAGGTCTATCACTGGTGGGATGACAAAAAATGATTTGAAGGAGAAGAGAGTAAGAATCCTTCAGAGATAACTTTCCTTTCTAGGATGATATACAACGACAGTTGCTCTATGATATGTTCTCAATCATAATTGTATTATTTTTCATTATCCAACGAACCAATCGAAGCTCACTCATTACATTCATCTTTTCCGTGGATAAGAATGGAAATTATCAATTGAATTGTCGATTAGAACAATGAACAATTCAGGAACAATGGAAGATTGATTCTTCCTTCATAATTACTTTTTTTCTATATTGTTCTCGGGCTATACTCTTGGACTCAAAAAAATCATTGTTGAATAGTATCTTCATCTATCGATATACACGGTGTTTCCTGAGCAGGACTTTGAAGAACCAGAAATAATAAGCGTTGATTTTCATCACTATCCGAATATTTTCGTGAAAGTGTTTTCTCGAGTACTACTGCATTGAATTCCAAAAACAAGGAAGCGTTGGTAAGATATTTCGATTACCTTCGAGATGATGTATAACTTGACTCCTTATCCCATTTGAGATTCTAGGGTTGGAGCTCACCCCTCCGAGGAGTTTGAAGTGAAAAAGTTGGAAACATGCTCTAAATATTTCCCCCTCGAAATAAAAATCGACCGGTTCGATCGTTTTTTTTTTTCTGAGTACGACAACTATGACGAATCGGCCTTGTTTCGTTTTTATTGGGCCACCCAGTATGTCGTTGTCAGCTGTCAGAACAATTCAGCCCATACTGAATACGTAATTAACCAACTCCCATATAGCGTCTCGATTGACTTGATATCTGAGTCAATGGAAGGTACCTGCGGTCATCTTTGAAACCGAAAGTGCCAGACTGGACGCAAACTAACGGTGTTACGAAAGCAAAAGTCGTTTTATATCATGTTTTGGTCGATGTGTTCAACGTTTCGATTCTCCGCATGTAATCGGAGATCATTATGTTGTGGAACTGGTGCGGAAAGTTTGATTTGCAGTGAGAATTGAGGTGTACGACATCTCTGGACTGCTCTTCAATACATCTTCATCTATGCCATTCAATATATCTGACCTACATAACCTATTATGTTTGAAAAGCATCTTGTGAGCAATGGAATGAGAATTCGTCTCGAAAGTTTGTGAGTTGTGAGCATCAACGGATAATTTAATGTTGTTATCTAAACGTATCAAGAGGTATTGTTGAATTGATATAGACGAGAGAAGCGAATAACTTTATTTCTGAATAACAACGGTCCCATTTTCACTGAAGTTCAGATCACCCTCAACTAATATTCGTTGTTCATTAGGAATATCGTCTCCAATGGATATAGGAATGGAGTCGAAAACTCTACGACTATATCCATTAAGGAATCTACAATTTCAAAACCAAATTGAATTGGCATTGGACGTACCTACTAAGAAATTCATGTTACAGCAATATCCGCATGAATTCAGATAATATACGTAGCCTTTAATTTCTGATCTGATTTGAATAAATTGAATCTGTTTTTATTAGTAATGACACACCTAGTATGATCTGGTTTATCAATAGGATCCGAAGATATTCATTTAAATGTTCAAATTCTGAAAATTCAAATATTCAATAGATGAAATATTGAATTTGAATATATCGAAATTAAAAAGGTATCAGTGTTTTTTTCATTTCAATGATTCATATGCATGAACTATGATTATTTTCGATCTATCGGAGATGGAGTTCATTGATGATAATATCGTCATCAGATATGAATAAGGATTTATTCAAAGGAAAGTCAGAACAACAGTACACATCATTATATGAGATACATACTCTAAGGTGATATTTACATAGTTGATAACATAATTGAAACACATAAGATTAGCAACGAGACTAAAAACAGTAACAAAGTATCAGAATCAGTAGCGGTAGGATCTAAAATACTCCCAGAATAATCAGCAGTGGAGGAAGAGTGATGAATAAATACATGAATGATCTGTTGAGTGTTCTAGAAATACTCCAGTAGCGTTTTGCCCAAACCAGAGTCTTGGTCCATTATATGAGATGAAAAAATGAAGGAGTAGAGTGTCGATGGCCTACGTGTGATGCAGGTGACAAAACGCTTTGGTCATAGTGTTTGGTATGGTTGAGTTTAGCCTTTGTAGTATCCCAATCCAAGGTCATGGCCTGAAACAAACAAAAAGGTCATGATGTATTCCTTTGATACCTAGAAGGTTATACCAATCCCGTGACTCATTCCTCGTTTTTCATTTTTTCTCTGTATAGTGTAGGTAGTCTCCATATGGGCTCAAAAGATCTTCATTTCACAATGCCTGTCATACTATTTGGTGTAAATACGCTAGGAAGAAAAGTTTTGTTTGAGAAGACGATATATAGAGACAGCTCCTCCGAAGAAGCTGAATTATTGTTGTCCGTGGTGAAACGTAAGGATTTAGGCAAACTTGTTTCCAGGTGTGATGGGAGAAAAATTTGTTGGACACGTATGAACTCGGCTCCACTTCGAAATTCGACCAGAAAAACCATCAAAGTCAGGCGCAATAGGAAAAAAACTATGATCGATCATACAAAAGTGATTTGGAGAATTATATTGGAATGAATGAACAACATTGAATGTTCGTTTTCGTATAGAAATTGAGAAGGACTAACATACAAGACCTCGAAATACGTGTGTCCAACTTAAGATTCGAGGAAATATCGACTGAATTCGAATGACTCCAGAAAGACAAGCACCAGACGAGAGAACTAGTCCTGTCTCTTCTTCATCTAACTGAAATCGATTTTTCTGAACTCACCTAGTCCCAAGGCAGGCGCCGCTATCTGCGCATACTGCGGCGCCGCTATCTGCGCATATTGCGGTGTAGCCACGTGCGCATATTGCGGCGCGGTGATGACTTTATGCGCAATGGGCGTCGCCGGATACGCTGCGTGCCCAGACCTGGTGACGATGGCGTTGAAGCCGTTGTGGTCGTCGGCGGTGTAGTGGACAGTGCGAACCGTGCCGTCGGGCTCCACCAGGGAGTACTGCCCCTTGACGACGTCGCCGTCTCGGGACTCGCTTTGGCTCTTCTGGTCTCCAGTGTGGCCATCCTGGACACCGTAGTCGAACTGGTATTTCGGGTAGGTCTGCGGAACGTGCGGGATTAGTACTTCGAAGTTTTTCATAGTACCTTATAGAAAGAATCATCTCGTGAACTAGTAGAGAGAGAGAGGAAAGTTTCAGGTTCGGATGCTAAATATCAATATATGACGAAATTTGATGAAAGGAATTTTTCTATCTTCACCACTATTTTTTTTTTGTTCACTGAAATCCAAGTTGACCGCCGTGGGGTGGTAAAGTCACGTACTTCATCTGGAAAATAGTTCCCCCTGTATGAAATTTAAGATTCTCATGATATTCCTTGTGATATTCCTTCTGAGTTGTGTACCAGAGTTCATTTTCTGTTCATCAACTGGAGTTGCAATCGGAAGAAGAAAACATTAGGTTTCCAATTGTTCCGTCATATTTTAGGGAATTCTTAAATTTTGATCAAATTCCGTGGAATATCAATATACAGCTTCCAAAACACGAAACTTTCCTCTGATTCGACCATCAACCTGTATTTCAACTAGATCCCAATGGTGAGAAAGGTAACAAAAACGATCTCTATCAGATCACTACCCACTTTTTGATGATGCTTGGTATCAACAGTCAAGTTCATGGTTATCATACAAGTGATGCACACAATTTCACAATATTAATCACGAGTTAATATAGCTGATACAATGAAGTCTATTTTTCACCAGAGATTCAACAAATATATCAAATCACTTGTAATGGTCAAGGATTCTCGAAAGATTGTACAGTTTAGGAGTAATCGGAGTATCCATATTAGAGGATGGACTAATAACACATTCATATTCATCCAAAAATGCTATGATACAACAGATAACACTCTTGACTATATCATGACTTGACTATACATATGACTTATATTTTCTCACGCTGATTGTTTTGTACCCACTCAATATTTCGTTATTTGTCATGAAACTCATCAAATTTCAATAGATTGTTGCTAAAAGCTTTCTGTGTATCAGAATCCTATCCAATCATTCAAATAAATTGATTCATCACTACAAAATATACAGTTTGTGCTATTTCAAATCGTAACACCCCTCAATTCCAAAATCCGTTATGATTTTCTTACTCCTGAATTCTCTCACAAACTACTCTATCATAAATACTGTCTCCGAAAATGAAGACATGGACGAAAAAGTGATTGCAAGAATCCCCGAATGAACTTGCTATACAAGAAAAAAAAATCGACCCTTCGTTTCCAAGCCGCTTTTTTTGTTTGGTGTTGTAAACTTCTTGCGTCTATTCAAGTGGCGTTATTTGTGCACTGAAATCTCGTGGAAGAACACAATAATCCATAACAAACAACATGTCGGTTTCACCGATATTTTTTGTAGGATAACGTAAACATTGTGGACGCTATCGAACCAAGTAGACCACAATCCTTTCGTCACACCAATTCTCGACCATGACAATCAATATAAATCAACCGTAGAGATTCCTTGTACTTGACCATACCTGACCTGTGAGCTCCTCTTCGAATCTTCCTCTCGATCTTCTCTTCCGCTTTCAAGGACAAAGTCTGCGGTTGCCATCACGAGACATCTGGTGATTCCACTATTACTAAAACGTACAGAGAGGCCTAGATTTCGTGCAAGTTTATCGTCTTGCCTTTTATAGAGTTGAAGTTATGTGACTGCTTGGTGCACCAGTTCCAACGAGATTTGATCGCATTCAGTGCGTGGAATTCGCGTCTTTAAGTTTGCTGCCAACCATGCTATATATGCGTCCATCAGAAGAGTTCATCTCACGTTGATTTCGCTAATCTTTGCTAGGAGTCATATCACTTCCTCGTCCGTATATCCTGGCTCAGCAGAGTCTTCCGTTATTTCCTCTCAATTCCTTTCGATATAAATATCGTGACTCATTCGAACTCTACGAGGTAGAGGGAAGTTCAAAAACTTCAATAGAATGAGACTGATTTCTGACTTTCCGTCCTAGATCATCTCACATCTTACATGTTCACGATCTAGATATCTCAAGGAGAGGAAATGTGATCGATATACTATTGCAGAAATCATATTATACAGAATGATATAGATGATATCAATCTCACTATTATTAACATGATATCTATAATTATGATTATGTGAACGGCGAGGTTATTTTGTGGATACCCGATTTGTTCTTGGAGTAGGAAATCTGAAGTTCCTCTGAATCAATCTGAGGTTAATTTTTCAACATTCTGGTGGGCTTCCAATTCTTAAATAATCGTAGCAAATCCCTGAGTGGAACTGAAATCTTCTTGTGTGTTTTCAGCCAGATGCCTTTTTTTTTCTACTCGGATCTCTAGCGTTCTGTTCTCTCTATTCATCACCATCCAAACTGTCATATTTTCTTCCACCTGATATTCACATCTATTCTTTGGTCTTTCCTGCAATATTCTTGGATATTCACCCCCTACTTGTGTTAGTGCAATTTTATTCTCATCGATCTGACTACTCTTCTGATTTTCAATTCTCTCAAAATATCATCTTTTCCATGATTCGTTGATTGTTTGTTTACATTTCACTCACTTCCTCTGGCCCTATTATTGTCCTCCATTTTCCACTTTCCTCTATTATCTCAATCTCACCAATATCATTTGTATCATATCATCAGAGCTACGGATTTTTTTGAAGTGTACAAATCTTGATGATCTCGCTTACTCATACGGTGAGTTAATTTCGAAACAAAAAAATGAAAGAACCGTTTCGGCTTGACGGTGGAAGCATTGGCTGCGTTCGTTATATAGTTGATGTACAATGAAAGCAGTATTCTGAGGATGAATTTCCGATATTAAATTTGAATTCTAATTCCCGCTCTTATCCATTTCGCGCTCATATTCAGTTTATTCCGTAACTTCCACAATTACACTTTTTGAATATCCTTAATTGACCACTCACCACATAATCTACAGATGGGGCAGCTTTAATTATGGCTGGGGCAGCAATTGGAGCCTTCAGAATAGCTGGGGCGGCGTAAGCATGGGTAGCATATGCTGGGGCAGCATATGCTGGGGCAGCATAAGTTGGACCCAACGATATGGGGCCACTCGAAAGACCTGCTCGCGTTGAGGCCACGAAAGTAACTATAGCGAATACCTGAATAGACAAAATAGTATATTAGAGAGCAGAAAAATTCATCTGCACAATACTTTCGAAGGGTTGTATCAAGTGACGGATTTTGAAATGTAACTATGTATGCGCTCGAAGAGATTTTATCTGTAGAACTAGGAAAACACATATTAGATAGATATCGAGAGAACGTATTCGTCAACAAACTTTCCGTTGGAAATATCTCGTTTCAAGTTGAAGTACTTTATTTCTCATTGCTACATTCGAATTATGTAACTATACACATCAGGCATTATAATAATTTCCAAAGAAATATTTCGATAATGTTAATAAGCATTGCTCACTCTATTCATGAATAAAATATTTTTAATTTCGGAAAGATTACAATAAGAACATTGGTTGGCTCATAATGAGAAATTCATTCAAGAATGGATCCAGTTTCTTATGCGTATAACTTATAACTGTATCATGTGTAATAATAATTATGAAATAGTTTTTATAAACATGGAGTCAAGTCAAGGTGGATTGTCAGGCCATTATTGGTCGATTATTAAAATTCATTTATTCAACACATTACCAATTACAGAAAATGAGAAACAAGGTTGAAATCAATATCAGTATGTACCTTTGTAGCACACTAATCATATCCGATCTAATTTCACATGACATTCGATCAAGTTGAAGTTCCAGAAAATTCTCATGGGTTACACTAGGATAAAAAACACTTTTTCTATAGATGATGAACGAATCGTTCAATTTCGAAGCGAGCTCTTTCGAATTATAAATGGATATGACAAGACGATTGATGGAGTAAAGTCAGCGATTATTTTTGTTCTGATATAGACACTATAAGTGATGATTCATTGGAATCGAAGCTGCATTGGAAAAATAATCATGCTTATGCAATATCGATAACATTACCTGTATCTCGATATTCTCTTGAATTGAATCAAGGCAGAATACTCTTCAAAACTTTCAACAGATGATGAAATATTCATTTTGGCAACAATTAACACAATCTGATTCTCTACCATATATTCATTCAGCCTACTCAGATATTGTAACATTGTCTGGAACCTCATTGGACCAAATTAGTGAAATTGAAAATATGAAGCTGATACTACCTCATTGGAAAAACTGCTAGGTGTAATACGAAACAATTTCGACGTTAGACTAGGATAGTTACGGAGTAAGTATAGCTTGTTAGCCTCTCCAATTCGGTCTAACATTTCAAAGTTTCTGTTGAATCTTTCCATTCCATCTACGGTTTCAAGTTTCCATGGGATATTCATATCCATCGAGTGAATCATTGTTAATAGATAAGATATTCACTCTGAACAGAATCTATCTATTATTCATTTCAATATGAGACTCTACCTCTTTTGCTACCACCGAGCTGTCTCATCTAAAATAACTGTAATAGGAGGAGGAGAGTAGAAAATTTGAAATGCAAGTTGAGGATGTTCGACATTCTCAAATCTGAAACAGTACATAGATAGGATATTATAGTATGATATCTAATATCGCATTGATGACCAAATCGTAATATTTCAATATCAAATTTACAACTATTGAGCCAGGGTCAACGTTCAAATTGATTGCTCATGCATATTATCTGAATATGAAATGGATAGCCATAAATTATTACTTTTTCAAGCATGAGTATTTATTGATGATTCATTACATAAGCTGCATTGTACAGAACGCCTGAAATCAATTAGTACCGAAAGTCAGTTTGCTTGGTGTGATTCCTACTTGAGTGGTGAAATTGATGAATTCATTTCAATTCGATTATTTCAATCTTTCCATACATGATATTTCCATTCCAGAACGGAAATGAACTTAGTATGGTCACAGTTTAATAAATAATCAGTATTATAGTATCATTAGTATTATTAGTATGAATAAATAAGTAGTATTCTCTATACTGTGGTATGGTATGGTCCATCTTGATTCATTATTCTGATGAGAGTTTTTAGAGTCGATGAGTTTGTGAGGTGATAGTCAATACTCCATTCCAATGCATTTCGTGATATTATTCTTGAATTAATTGAGAGAATTCGATTTCAATTTCATTGAGTAGCTCGTTGAACTTCTCATCCATTTTTCGGGATGTTTTGGAATCACCGCCAAAAACAATGATATCATGACTCGAATGAGACTGTACAAGTGCTTCACTTCGAAGAATTGTTCGAAATACCAGAATTGATGTGAAAAAGATGCGGCTAGCTGGGCTAGTTGAATTATCAAGTGTTGATTCAGCTTGATTTATATCGGAGCCAAAAATACCAAGTTTATTTCAGGACAATTCTTGTTCACTATAAACCTTAACGACACAATAAGGAAGAATATACATATATGGGCACCGGCGAAATGAAATGCCTTACCTTAGCTAACATGGTGAGACTTGCAACTGACTGTCAACTGAACTGACCTACCCACCATCCGACCAGATCTTTTATACTCCAACCTACCCCGTGTTCACAGACACTAAACGACAAAAAATGCAACATTTTTCCAGCTATTTTCAGCGAAAAATTCAGGCCTATTGAAAGTCCGATGAAATGGGTACCAAGGTCAGGATTTGATCACAGTTTGTACGAGTTTATCGTATTTTTGTGTAAATCGAGATACAATCTTGGGTGTGTCGCTTGCGATACATTTGATGCATTTGGTGCATATACGACTGAATGAAAGCAAACGAGAAGAATTCAACGAGGAAACTTGCATTTGAAAAGAAAAAAATCAGGGGAACATGTAACATATTCACCTTCTTCCATTTCCTACAATATGAATCAAAAACTGCGGAATCAACTCCGGCAATCAAAAAATTCAACCCCTGTCGCGAAATCGTGAAGATTAATATGAAATGATATACAGGGCCCTGCAGAAAGGATGAGGTAACCTGTCGGTAAGAAGCACAAGGGTTATTAGAAACAATATGAATTCATCAAAATCTACATTATATTCAGTGGGTGACCTACAGAAATGGAGCCAGATCCTGTCATTCCCGATTGCCTCTTGATCATGGCCGCCATGTATATATTTTGTCGAAGATGAGGATGAGGGCCAGTATGGGTATCTCGGAAACTAAAAGAGATACAGATTTGGTTGAGCAGGTCAAAAATTTGTGCGATTGAAGGGTCAACAAAATAACTCTCGAGAACCTTCGATATAATTTTTCGTTTTCTAGTTATTCAAGAAAAAAAAACGAATTGCCGGATTTTCAATTTCATTTTTTTCTGGCGTTGGTGATGAAGTTCGGATAGAACTGAAGGAACATCTTCATGGCAATTTCTGATGCTCATTGATTTGGCATACTGAACCTCCTTATCTTGTTCACATTGTATACTTTCGACAAGATATCAGGAGAAAATAGCTTTTATCAGATATGAGATGATATGCAATGTGTCGAGAAGAATTCACAACACATCAAAATATAACATCTGCTGACATAATTCACCAATTGACGAATAATTCAATATTTGACAAGAAATTCTGATGATTCAGAACAAATTATTCAACTTATTCGATTATTCCTTGATAATGTCAGAGATAACCCTCATAGGTCGGGTGCTAGAATATACAGAGAAACCCTGTACATTGACTTTTTGAGGCGCCCTGTATATGCCCCAATGAATTCACATGATAGACCCCATTGTCTAGTTCACATCCGTTCATGAAACATATCCCAAGCTATCATAGGTCTCGAGCAATCAGACTCTGACGTTTTATTACCCCACCCTGTATCTAATAACTTGAGCTATATCCGATTTGAAGCATACTCAAAAGCGTGAGGAGAACGTAACAGCATCAAAAATTTATTGATGAGTGAAATCAACTGAATATGAGAATTCACAAACAAATTGAGAAAGAAAAAGCTCATACGAAGCAACTCAATAAAGCAATTCAATGAAGAGTGTATGATCAATCATCCTGAAATTTATATCGCATAGAAATAGTATGATGATTGCAAGTAGATATTTTTCCATGATTTGTCATATTGTATCAAAATTTCAAATTCATGAATTCATATTTTCGTTACTTCACATTTTCTCGTTCAACTAACTGAAAGACTCCGATGATATGATAATGATAATGAGAATTGATACTATATCCATATGTTACATGCTGCTTTGTCGACGTATTTTTGATTATAATTTCGAAGCCGAAATATTTCTGGATTCAATGTATGCAAAGAGGGTGAAAAGTGAAGGAATATTAGTGTGTGGAGAAGAAGGATTATGTATGGATCTCCCTCGAGTGATCCCATTCGATGTTCTGAAAAAATAAACTCGAATTGTTTTTCCATTTTCCCTCAAACGGTACAAGATATCGAGTTGAATGACTCTGCACCTTCGAATTCCTAACAACTTTTGATTTAATGACACCGAGTCGATACCATTTTCGCATTATTATACCAACCTAGGTCTATTTATACGAATTTATAAACGAAACATTGCACTCTGTTGCCCAATATCTCGAATATCTAGCATTCGATTAAGTGTAATGACTGTTCACGACAATAACCACCGTATTTAATTTCGCATTGTATTTTGCAATGCAACGTGCACGAACAGTTGTTTATATGTCTCATTATGATAACCAGTGCAGACTATTCAGCGATCGCATTGTTCTCCAAACAGGCTATATTCGGATCGAGTTTCTTGATTGGACTCGTATTATTATTCGTATGACGAAATCGACAAAACGATAATTCATTCTCACATATAGATCAGAACGGAAATCATCCGGTTGTATTTGTATCTGATATAAGTTACGTGCTATAGAATATACCTTCGAAGATGACATATGAACTTACAGACATATGTTTTTTGGAACATTTCTGCATATTTTGGGCTATACTACCCTACACTTCACTTCTGACCCTTTTTTCAACATCCTGGTGAGTGATCAAGGTTGCCATTCACTGAAATACATAAGATGGAGTCGTCACTGTGTTAGGCCGAACATTTTGTTGTGGAATCGAATACAATAAAATCAAATTCATCCATGCACCAATGCCAGTCAGGCAACAATGCCTCGTAGCAAAAGTCAGTCCGACCGAACTATGTCTTTCACTATCGAGTTTCCTTGAAGATAAATCATGTGGTGCTAGATGGGATCCCATCTGATACAATGACTATCAAGGCTGTTGTGCCACAAGGATCTGTCTTGGCACCAACTCTCTCTTTGCTCCACAGAACGATATATTGGATGTAACCTCCTGCTCAGTCCAGCTGCAGACTTCTCATCTAGAGCCTTCCTTCACATCCAATGAGGACAGAGATGCAAGAGGAAGACAGGTAGATGGGTAAAATGATGATCTGGCTAGATTTCTCTATCGTGGAAGAGTTCAAAATCTGGTGGAGTTCAATGTAATGACAACTCGAGCTTGTATGTTCACCAAGAAGGCAGAGGAAGGCAGATCACACAATGCTGTGGTCCATGCTGGGTGTCACCTCCAACAGCGCTCTCTCATGGGACGATCATGTGAGGTCCATTGCAAGAACTGCTCCACGAAAACTTCACTTTCTGTCCCGTGAATCGACCGACAATAATGAGAATTCATTAGCTGAGTCTCCAAGAAACCATTAATGGAGCCTCATTCACTTCATCATGTAGAGGATAGTGAGAGTTACATGAATTGCTTCTTCCACCATCTTGTGTGTAATGATAGAAACAATCAAATAATTGTCATTGAGTCCAATGAAATACCAATCAAATACATTCTTTCCATTTTCACAAAGCTGATAGTTCAACAAATGTTTTCTCTAGGTACAATTCTTTTTTCGAATTGAATCAGATGAATATTATTGTCCAAACTACTTCATTCAAATGAAGTAGTCGGTATAGAGGCACTCAAGCTGGATCAGTTTTCCTTCTGGCGTTCTGATCCTCATAACGTAATTTCGATATCGAGTAACGAGTAGAACTAATTAGGGATTGAATCACGAGCTCAGTATATATTTCAACAGCTCGTTTGACCACGATAGTGTTTCCATAATTGGATATTCACATTCCTCATCTGAATTTATTGCTGATTTCGATAGTTCGCCGGAAATTGCAAGAATTAATCAATATTTTTCCAATCCAGTGATCATTGAATATCCTCAAGAATGTTAATAGCAATATTCCATAGGTAGAAACACAATTATGTCATTGTGAATATTGTGTTCTTCTATTAAAAAAAAAAAAGGTTGAATATTATAATTTGGATCATCAGTTTTATGTATATTTTTCATTCTCCATTCTAAGTCACTGTGAGAAAAATCATAGTGTGATTGAATAGACAAATAAAATACAATAAGAAATTTGATAAGAGTTTTAGTGGGAATATTTTTTTTCTTTCGTGGACCAACGTAATCATAGTCATATCTTAGGAAATATCTTCCTCGTCAAACCATGGGATGATCAGATGATTTTGCATTCAACTGTAAGCTATTAGGATTGTTACAGCCTATGGCGGAAATGTCTGTCGTCTCACATTTTTAGTAATGATTTTAATAAGGTCACTAAACTATACAAAAACAAATCTGATGAGTGTTTTAGCAATTTTCATGTCATGATATATCAGAATTATCCTTGAAAGCATTAATTTCCAAGAAATTATAAAAAGTCTAGTTGATCACAGGACAATCCGGTATTGCACAGCACAGATTAGTTTTCTTGGCATAGTTATGGAGCAGAAACGTTAGTCAGTGAAAGTCATGTGCTCAAATTGTATAATAGCAGGCCACGCCCTAAAACATAGGCGACACATCGAAGGTAGAGGACAATAAAAATAGTTCTAGTCATCGCATTCTCATAGTATTCGCTCTGATAGTATCACTCAGATCAGACTATCAGAGAGTGAATCAGTTCTGAAACACTATTTCGACAATGTCATCTTTAGAAATTCAACGAAATTGTAGCTACTCGAAGGATCATTGAAAAACTGAATAAGAAAATCCATCTGAATATAGGAATACGGATTCGAGGGTTGATTTCATGCTTCAACTATTACTCAACATTAGGTTCTCGGCATGTTATATACCAATCTTGATTTTCACAAGAAGGAATCTTCATGTTTTTATTTTGATCCAAGCAGAAGAAGTACTGAGGTTTTATAAGTACTATTATACAAGGTGTACGAATCATAGGGTCATAAAATCCTGTGTTTTTCATTCATATTCGCAGAATGCTCACTATGATTTTGACGAAAATCTCAATCTGGAAATCACACGGGGCAAGACGATAATTGTAGACTCCACGCTATTTCCATATTGTATCAGATGGAGCCCATGAAGAGTATCTTTTCAATTTATCGACTTTTTTCTCATCTCATTTCGTTCTCGAACGAAATATCACATATCAAACATTCGCCTAACTCTCAACCGGTTGGAATAGAACCTAAAATTTTTCACACTGTCGTTTCTTGTGTGACAGTAAGAAAATTGTTCGAGCAGGAAACTATTTCTCACGCTCTCTGATGAAAACTCTCATCTTGTGAAAATTCACGATCCGAAGAATCGGAACATCTATTGGATACATTCCATTTCATCGTGTTGCAATAATTCCTTCATTTTTAGGGCTTTTCCACTTTGGCAAACCTCTCAAACTGTGTGGTGTGATGTGGAATAACATTTCGACCACTTCCCCATGAAATCGACATGTTACACCACTGTGTCTCTTTATTCCTGTGATTCGTGCATTGATTAATTGTTGAACTATAAATAATTGCATTCGATTTATCCACATCACCGCCACTCGCCTATAAATTATGAATCTTATGGAGCTCATTCAGGCTCCACAACATAGTATCTTTATTAGATTCAAGTATTTTTATTGTAATCATTGCATTTCAGCATACAAGAGTGAGTCAGATGGCGATATATTATATATTCTTCATATTAGGTTAGTTCTTTAGATGAATACATCTGAGAAACTGAATTCTACTTCTTCTTCTACTTCTTCTACACTTCTACTTCTCAAAAAACAAGGTGTCACTGACTAATGAAGAATTCTTCTTTTAGGTATCTGAAGGTTCAATTTCGAGCAAAGTGACATTTTGGGGCAGATAATAAATCTGTCCTCACTACAAATATATCGACGTGATTATAATATCTTGAATTTTTTTTTGAAAACGAGGAGAGAAGATCCCTAACAAAAGCTGGAAAAATGAGTGTACCACGTCCTCGGATCACTAACACACAGTATTATGATACATTCTATTTTTCTTCAGTAGCAGTGCCAGTAGCAGTGCCAAGCTATGAATCACTCTGATTTCCTTCATTGACTCCTTCATTGATTTTTCTTTCATTTGGTTATATCGCCAACAGATTTGATATCATAAATAGGAATAATATTGTCAATGGAAGAACACAACATATCGAAGAGATAAAACACCAAGTTCAAGTAGCAGTGCCATGCTATGAATCACTCTGATTTCCTTCATCGACTTCTTCGTTGATTTCTCCTTCATCTGGTTATATTGTCAACAAATTTGATATCATGAATAGAAATTATATTGTCAATGAAAGAACACAACATATCGAAGAGAGAAAACACCAAGTTCCAGTAGCAGTGCCATGCTATGAATCACTCTGATTTCCTTCATCGACTTCTTCGTTGATTTCTCCTTCATCTGGTTATATTGTCAACAAATTTGATATCATGAATAGAAATTATATTGTCAATGAAAGAACACAACATATCGAAGAGAGAAAACACCAAGTTCCAGTAGCAGTGCCATGCTATGAATCACTCTGATTTTCTTCATCGACTTCTTCATTGATTTCTCCTTCATTTGGTTATATTGCCAACAGATTTGATATCATGAATAGAGATTATATTGTCAATGAAAGAACACAACATGTTGAAGAGAGAAAACAACAAGTTCCAGTAGCAGTGCCATGCTATGAATCACTCTGATTTCCTTCAACGACTTCTTCATTGATTTCTCCTTCATTTGGTCATATTGTCAACAGATTTGATATCATGAATAGAAATTATATTGTCAATGAAAGAAGACAACACATCGAAGAGAGAAAACACCAAGTTCAAGTAGCAGTGCCATGCTATGAATCACTCTGATTTCCTTCATCGACTTCTTCGTTGATTTCTCCTTCATTTGGTTATATCATCAACAGATTTGATATCATGAATAGAGATTATATTGTCAATGAAAGAAGACAACACATCGAAGAGAGAAAACACCAAGTTCCAGTAGCAGTGCCATGTTATGAATCACTCTGATTTCCTTCATCGACTTCTTCATTGATTTCTCCTTCATTTGGTTATATTGTCAACAGATTTGATATCATGAATAGAAATTATATTGTCAATGGAAGAACACAACATATCGAAGAGAGAAAACACAAAGTTCCAGTAGCAGTGCCATGTTATGAATCACTCTGATTTCCTCCATCGAATTCTTCATTGATTTCTCCTTCATCTGGTTATATTGTCAACAGATTTGATATCATGAATAGAAATTATATTGTCAATGAAAGAACACACCATAACTTATCGAAACATGAAATATATTATAAATAAGAGGTACACAAAAGCAGATCACAACAAAAACGAGAATAGAAAAAAGTAGAAGGTACTCAGTGGTAGTACCCGTGGGAAGCGCCTCCATACACCTGCGGATGAGAAGCATGTCCAGACTTCTCCACCACTGCGTTGAAGCCGTTGTGGTCGTCTGCAGTGTAGTGGACTGTACGAAGAGTACCATCGGGTTCGGCTACGGTGTAGTACCCTTTGACTACGTCTCCGTCACGCACCTCGTGCTGGGACTTGTGATCCCCGGTATGGGGGTCCTGGACTCCGTAGTCGAACTGGTATTTGGGGTGGGCGTAGTAGTCGTTGCCGTGGTCGTAGCCGTGCCCTCCATAGCTGTGGGCTTGGACTGGCACGTAGTATCCGTGGGACGAAATCGGGGCGGCCAGGTGGCTGGAAGCGTAGGAGGTGGCTGGGGAGAGGTAGCCAGCTTGGACTGCCACCACGACGACGAACAGAATAGCTACCTGGAAACAGAAGTTGGTTTGGAGATGAACATAATGAAACATTTTCCTCGGAAGTAGGGCAGGTCCAGCTAGGGGTGGAGCTGGGGTTGATAGTAGCGCCTTCGATTCACATCAACAATCCAGAGCTTGAAATTTTGGATCCTGAACTTACCGCGTGTGAGGAAGTTATATATCTACTGATATTGGCTTCAAAGTTGGAGTTGTTTCAGATGAAGCCTGTTTTTGAAATTTTTCAGTGAGCACGACCTATTTTTCCATAAATATCGGAATGGAACTGATTCAATGCAAAAGTGAAAGGAACGACACAACCTTATGGAATATCGATAACATTTCCAATGTTTTCGGCTTGCATGTAGACGGACTTCTCAATTCGCATTCACATTGTGAAATTTTGATTTGAATTCTATTCAGTGTATGTGGAGCGGACACCTCAATCATAGCCAGAAATATTTTCCATGAATGAAGATATATTTACGTAACGCATTTTTAGTACTACCAAAATGTTCAGGTGACCGGCTAGATTTCATTCCCCTGTTTAAATACATCTCATTACTTCATTGTATACTCTTATAGACTGACTATTCCTATACAAGATATACTTTCAACGTTCAAAAGGAAATAAATGAAAAATTAAAATGCTATAATGAACTGTCATGCCTAACTAGTAAGTCTTTCTACAGCTAGGAATGCAGTTCCCAAACGGAGGGATCAAACCAAAGTACCGAATTCCTTTTTCAGCTTTTAATGGGATTTTCTCTCCTCGTTTCTGAAAAATAGAGTAGAAGTTATTAAAAATCATTGCAATATATTTGTAGTAAGGACAGATTTAGGATCTGTCCCAAAATGTCACTGCGTTTGAAATTAAACCTTCAGATACCTAAAAGAGAAATTCTCTATTGGTCAGTGACACCTTGTTTTTGAAAAAATTTGGAAATACAAATATATTTGATAAGAATAAAACCTCTACTTATCTTGGTGGACGTTTCGGGAACGAATCTGCTCCCGTTCTCAACACAATTGAAATTCGTTCACGAAACGTACACCAAGATAACTAGAGGTTTTATTATAATTAAATATATTTGTATTTCCAATTTTTTTCAAAAACAAGGTGTCACTGACCAATAGAGAATTTCTCTTTTAGGTATCTGAAGGTTTAATTTCAAGCGCAGTGACATTTTGGGACAGATCCTAAATCTGTCCTTACTACAAATATATTGCAATAATTTTTAATAACTTCTACTCTATTTTTTAGAAACGAGGAGAGAAAATCCCAGTAAAGCTGAAAAATGAATATACCACCTCCTCGAAGAACTCACAGACAGTTAAATACTGTTAAATACAAAGTACCAAAATTCGAGTTGAAGAATATTTAAATATATTTGGAGCTCAGTGATATATCTGAAATCTCATCATGTTGATAAAAGTGAGCCTTATCAGGTATTCAGTGATTTTGTGAAGTGAATACACGAAATAATATCGATGGTCATTCTTTCCGAATATAACAAGAGCAGATTTCTGATGATTCAGTGATCTTAGTATGAATTTCATTCACTGAGAAACCGAAGAACCAAAGACAGTACTAGAGTTCATCACACAGAGAGTTGAGTCTTGAGTCAGAATCGAAATTCCTCGATTGATCGAAAACATTGAAGAAACGCATTCTGATAATTCTGGTCCACATAAATCAACACACTTCCATCGATAAAATCTTCACCACATCTGAATCATCTTCGATATCATCACCTGAAGCACTTATCTATGAGACATACCTTCGACAACATGTTTGTATTCTTATTGGGTTGGTTTGTGAGCTAACACTGATTTGTTTGGGGAAATTTTCGGCTTTTATATCATCGTAATGGTTGAGTGCATCCACTGCCTTTAACCTACCAAATGTGTGAATAGGAACAATAACATAAGAAAATTATGAAATTAGGAGAATGTGACTGTAGTAAGTGGCCTAGAATGTTTTATGTAGACATATAAATATTATTACGGTACGAGAATGCGAGGAAATTGTTTTCGGTGATAAAGTTTTTGTTAGTGAAACGTGATAGCATTGTTCAAATCTCCGCATTTCATGATTTTGAAATCAATTTCTCATACCTCGTGACATAGCAAGAGGAATTTCCACAAGAACGATTATATGCAACATGACTCATTCGACATAGAATGATGCATTTGCAATAGTTTTTACATATTGACAGTAAGAAATCTTGGAAAGATCATTGTGACCCTCCATTCGCGCTATATAATCTATCAACAATGCCTTGTTCATAAATCACGAAACTGAGAATCTCATTGGGAATAAGATGTCAAATATAACTGAAAAAATAACAAATTCATGTTTCTTCATATCGAGTTATGAATATGAAAATGGTAAATTCAAGATCAATCAATAAATGAACACCTGGTACTTCAAATTATTCCTGTCTGACAAATTGTAGAACCTGTGAAATAGTGAGATTCCCTTTAGTTTTCGTTTCTTTGAGAATTTTCGAAAATGCATCTCTGTATTCGAAAGTTCTCTTGGGAATGGAAGCATCGACTGTTCACTTTGTTCCATGAACTTGACAGAAATTGTGTTTTTCAAAATATGCGATACAGAATCAAATTTCAAGATTGTTCATTGAATAGTTCATCAATATGAGAAATTGCGAATGATGAAAATCAATCAGAGATCTGGTTGTTAGACTCTGAAAAGTCCCAGTGACTATTCAATGATCTAGGTGGATCAATCAAGTTCAGACGAGCAGTTTTCCAGAGATTTTCCCTGATAAATGAAAAGAGATGATAAATGAAAAGAGATAGATTCCGTCTTGGTTTCTCATTGGACTCGATGATTCGAAAGTCATGCTTCGAAATATGGTTCACACCTTGTATCAAATTTATCCAGTGATTCAGATTGATATTCCAAAAAATTGAGGAAGTAACTGAAAGAAAGTTATCTGTTCACTCTAGATTAAGCGACAAATCGTATATGTCTCTATAATCGCGATTTCGAATTCATTCGACTGAATATGGAATCATGTAGCGTATCAAAATGAAATATCATATATACGTCGTATTTACAGAGATCAGAGGAAAGGAAGAAGTTGATGGACATATTACCAGCAGGCGTATCTCAGAGGAGGATGGAAGATTCATTCATTTGAATTTCCATTCTCATGTGGATTCATTAATTTTCCGGGAGATATCAGGATTGGGATATTGAATATTGAGATAACGTGTTATTTATCATTTTCGTGTGATCTTAGGAAGGACTTCATCCGTGCGCTCAGCCCGAATTACATCTAACATCATTACTGATACAGATATTAGGAGACGATTCTTTCGAATGAGTATAATAAGAACGTTCTCTACAAGTACTGTCTGTAATTCTTTCGAGGAGGTGGTACATTCATTCTCCGGTTTTTTGTAGGATTTTCTCTCCTTGTTTCTAAAAAATAGAGTAGAAGTTATCAAAAATTATTTCAATATATTTGTAGTGAGGACAGATTTTGCGATCTGCCCCAAAATGTCATTGCGCTTGAAATTGAACCTTCAGATACCTGAAAGAGAAATTCCCTTTTTGTCAGTGACACCTTGTTTTTTGAGAAATTTTCAATTTTCAATAACTTCTACTGTATTTTTAAGAAACGAGGAGAGGAAATCTCACAAAAAGCTGTAAAATGAATGTTCTCTACAAGATTTGTGAACTCTTTATGCCCTTCGCCCCGTGGAGATGAAAACCCTATCTGGACTAATCATTCCATTCAATGGAGGCTAAACTGTACACTGGTACTTGAAACGAATCAATTATTCCAAGTGTATCGTCAAAATGAATCGGAAACCTAGTCGCGTAGATATATCACCCGATCTTACTTCGAATCTTAAAAACGTCCAAATCAGAACACTTCCTCAATTAGCCATTCTATTTCAGATGGTTTGATACAATGCGAGCACGATACTCTGAGCACCGCCTTCCTCGACCATTATTCAAGTAAAAGTTGCGTAAAATCTCGCAACTCTCTTGACAGGCTTCGAACGTCCTTGTAGAAAATGCGGAGGCACTGAACTGTACGAAATTGGATTTGGTGGCTTGATGGAGGTCACGATACCTCGTTATGTCAGTATCATTTTCGGGTTGGAAAGGACAGCAAGAAGAACTCGAGGAAACCTGTGGTTATAAGAAGAACACTCTTTTTGGTCTTCCACTATCTTGGCTTTTCTACTCTCATGATGGAAATACTCAGCGATCATTTCTGATGATATATTCGAATAATCTTGATTATCAGGGAAAAAACTCTGATACGACTGTAATTGGAAATTACGTTGAAATGGATTGCAAACTGGTGTTCGAATATCGTGAGTCAGAACCACTTATCAGAGAAGTATATTTCTCAACGAGCACGGCATGATAATCGTTTCCCTCGAGTATGGAATTTGTCATAGTATGAAAACAAATCATACGAGTGGAAAATGAGTATTCCAATCTTGAACTAGTGCGGAAAATCAGTTATTCCGAGCCATTTCCGGGGGATCTCCCTTTGCTTCGGTCCTCCATATGATCAGTCAGCATAGAGATTCTTCTCTGAATATTATAAAGTCATGTTAATTCATTCATTCATTTCCAGCTATCTGCTCAATGCTTTGCAGGATCTTGTTATTCAATCGATTTGGAGCAAGAAATACATAATATTTTTGCATTACCTACACACATAACGTTTCTTTTGGCTGCCACATTCGAAAGAATAGAGGAGGTTCACTTCTTCACGGTGGTAGAAATATCCTCGCATTCATTTGCTGAATAGTACAGTATAAATATATCATCTCAAACATTCATAACTAACACAAACTGTTCACGAAGTTGAAAATGAGTTTTCAGCAACCAATGGATCGGATTATCCTCATGAACCATTCGATTTGCACAAAGAAGAAAGCATTTTGGAGCAAAAAAATACACAGTTGCTTCTTATGCAAAACCAACTGGATAACTTTGATTTTATGTTTCATCAAGTAACAAGATATGAGGAGGCTTAATGTTTAGAGCCTAGTAAGCACCCAGTCTCCTCGTGAAAGATCAGAAGAAGTTAGTGCTAGTGCTAATGGGGAGATTACTCTTCTGGAGTTCGATGGCGAAGATTAGATGAGCCGTAGACTTTGTGCAAAACAAAGGCAAAACAAAACATCTATAGCCATCTACCAGACAATGGCAAACGTTCACTGTGATTCGTCTACAGTGTCCTGTGGAACTGAAGAAACCCACTTTCTCTTTCCATCAGAAGAATTAGGAGCTAGGAGGAAATATTATAGATGGCGCTCTGGGAACTATGATGAAATTTTGTTCTGAATAAGCAGTAAGTCCTTCGTGAATGGATTCCCCGCATTCATAGAATCCAGTAGAAACTCATGAGGTCTGTTTTACCACAGTATTTGCAGAAACTTGAAGGATCCTGATAGTGATAGAAATTTGGAATGCTTTTCTGGTGGATGAAAGATGAGGTTGAGGACCTGGACTGTATCTCAATCCACCTCAATATATCGAGGGTTTACTCAGCAGATATTAGAAATAGGTTGGACGGAGGCGATTCTTGAGTGATTTATTCAATTATTATAAATTTGTTGCTCTAATATAGAGCTTGAGTGCATTTTTATTTTTCATATGAGAATTGTAGAAAAATAAGAAAAATTCATGACAGCTGTTTCCTGTATTCATGTTTGATTTTCGAATGATTTATGAACATGCATTTCTGAGATTCCTGAATACGAATGCTACCACGGGAATTGGCACAACTGTTATGAATAAATCGATCCTGAAATGAAAATGTCAGGTGACAGTCGTAATCATCGATATCTAATGAATTTCTGAGCTCAGTCAAATTGGAAGGGTAATTTTTATAGATAATAATATGCGGGTCCTTTGAATTTCGTATATATTTTCTTTATTTTCCACGGACTTGGACGAACAAGTTGTGAATTAGATCAATTTCCGGAATAATTTGTGAAGAAAAATATCTACTACAATCATATAATGGAAGGAATTAGCGAACGTAATGAAAATCATTCATTTCTGATCGAAGTCATATAGAGTGTTATGGGCAACACACATTACGTGCCGCTTCATGTCATTGAATGACATTCAACGTTCTCTAGCTGAGTTCATGTTTCTGAGCGAATATTGATAAACGCCTTGAAATTATCAATAATGATTATTGATATCTAACTTTCCATGTGATTCATGTTACTCGAGAGGAATTGAAATTCAATTGTCTTTTGAGAAGGAAATCTATTAGAATTCAAGTAGAAACAGTGACTCAACGGAAGCCATAATCACAATGAAATACAATTGAATACTCCTTTCAGATTCTCAGAAAGAAAGCTCAAATCATGAATTATCAACGGAATCATTTATTTTTCTTACAAATCTGTTGAGAGCTTGCAAAATATTTTGCAATGACATATCGTATTCTTCTTCGATTCGTTGGATTATATGTAATGAGGGTGATTTGACATTCATCAATCAATCGTCCGGAACAAAATTTACATTATTCATCTTCCTCGTATTTGAGAAAATTTGTGAATGCTCCAGTTTATCAAAAAATGAGGTCCACTTGGAATTTTATCTGATATTAGATTTTCTTATTATCCTCAGTATTCCGTTTCATTTTATTTCATCGACCCAAAGATTGCTGAAAGATATAGTTTTTCCATCACCAATAAATTTGAATTATCTTTTTTGGATTGTAGTCTTTAAATTATCTCTCAGAGGTGAATTCTCTCTGACTCTCTGGATTCTGTTCGCGATAACAATAATAAATCTCATTCACCAAAAATGGAACTTTTATTCAACAAATAACAACATAGAGTATATGGAACAGCAACAACGAATGTTCAACTGAAAATTACTAAAATTACTAATAATACAATATGAACATAATAAATAATTTGAACTAAATATATTCTTTGAACTACATTTATATACATAACAGACTATCAAGGATATTTGAGTATCATATTCTCAATTCATCTTATCTTATAATCCAGACAACGCCTTATCGTTATGAGAAATCTGTTGAGCATACCTAGCATACCCACTTTCAGATGTAGCCCTATACAACCTGTTCTTCCCACCCTGATATCTCCCCTCCCTCAACTCCTCATTTATCGGAGTGAAATATCTGTACGACTGTCTCTGCGAATGCGACTTGAAAGTTGGTACCCTGCGCATGGAACTGTTCCTCAACCTCTGCTGGTTATGTTTCTTGGAAGAAAAAACACTGAGACCAGGCGTAGTTACAGGCTTCTTCTTCGAATCGAAAGTACCAGGTAGAAGTTGCTTCCTACCTCCATTCACATCGGTCCTGATAGGCTGGAACCCATGCTCCAACTGAGGTTTATGAGTTTCCCGATTAGCTTCATAGTACTCTCTCAGGAAGTTCGCCAACTCTTCTTGTGTCAGCTCCTGGTCCACCGTCTCCTTGGCAGGGTACTTGTGTTGATCCGTCACATCGAGTTCTATTGGGTTGACGAGTCTGACATCTACAGGCACCGAATCGGACTTCAAGAGGTTCAGATCGACTGGTAGTTGAGGTGTGATCTTGTGGGTGTCGTACTTTCCTTTGGCGGTACCTTGTGAACCCACGTCGTTGTAAGGTGGGTATGGCGGGTAGTACTTCGAAGCAACAGAGGATTGTCGTGACTCCTGAGCGCTCTCTTCTTGGTGGAGAAAGTAATTGTGACTTTCCTCTAATTGGTTCTGGTGTGCTTGTTCAACCTTACTAGCTGCCAATGCTTCTTCGTATCCCGGTTGATCTGGGTAGATGTACTTCCATTCGTACTGAGGCTCTGTCGTATACTCTGGTCGATGGTTGGGGGGAATTTCTGGGTGTTGGTGTGGTTGGAAATGCTCATGGTTGACATGGGGCTGCAAAACCACACTATGGTGACTGACAGGGTGTTCCTTGGCTCCTCCAATGGGGTGTTGGGAATGTCCGCTATGCTTCACCACCGCGTTGAAACCATTTTTTTTGTCTGCAGTGTAGTCGACTGTTCTTACTGAGCCGTCTGATTCTAGTAACGAGTACTGTCCTGTCACTTTATCTCCTTCTTTCTTTTCCCATTGGTGTTTGACGTCACCTGAGTGGTAGTCCTTCACGCCGTAGCTGAATTTATAGTCTGTAGGTATCTGAAAACAATTTTGTTTCAATCTTCCGACAACAAGAGAATGATATCTTCAATGTTGTTCTACATGTTAATGAAGAAGTATGGAGATCGTAAGTATCATTAAAGACTTCACTACACATATTATTACATAACTTAATCATCGAATCGATAGAGCAAAGTTTGACAGATCTTGAGCCTGTCAATGTGAGGACAACCAGTCTGAGCTTATCTAGTTTCTCTACCTGGACCCGCTCGTCATGGAATAATCGATCGATTTCCGATGAGTAACAATCATGAAAATATCTATTAAAGATACCATCCACCTTTCTACGATGTTCTCAAGGTCGATGATTCCGTAAGTGTAGTATCATCGAATTTGTGAACAGTACTTTAGGACACGTCGAATTCGCGCTTTGTTGATCATACGAAGCTGCTGAGGTGTGATGTAGGTGCCTCTTTGTACGGGACCCAATGAAAGTGATCTGAGAGATTACAGTATTTATGATACGGCGTGAATAGTGTTCGAAACGGAAAACTTTCGTTCGAAGAAGTAATTTCACTTTCTCGAGATCCATCGACATATGTTATGCCTAACAAGCGATTTGTTCTCAGTTAGTTCGCAATAAAATATCGATCAATTATTTTATTAGGTTGCAGAGATAATGAAGTGAAAACTGGATATGAGACAAAAGGAGGTGTGTGATCAACGAATTACTTGATTAGTGTCACTGATGACAATATTACCATTGGAATACTACTCGTATTATGTCAAAGGAGTAATTCATCTTATTTCTTCACGATATTCATCATGAAAATGCGAAAAACCTTCTGATCTGAGGAAAAATAATATTATAATGTGGGAAAATGTTTTTGCCTAAATAAAGTGAGCTCCAACTACAATGGAAGTTCGTACAGTATCCAGAGTGAGGCACCATATTGGATTGGAATGGATCATGGATTTGAATCTATCAAGAAAAACCCTAGATATATATATATGACGACGAATCTGTGAATATGAATCGCTATTCCTAGTAGACTCAAAGTTGAACGATAATGTCAACTCTTAGTTTTACTTCTTCAACGAATTTTAGGGTTTTCGAATCCTACTAGGAAGCTGACGAATAATTTGATAATCTCGTGAAAATTTCCAAATGCACTTACTTCGTGGCTTATGTAGTCTTCGTGTGCAGGTGCATATTCGTGGAACCCAGAATTGTGTCCAACTACGTGAGATGATATCAAGAAGATGGATAGTCCTATCTGAAAAAAAAGAGTACTGATTAGCATCGAATCTCAAATATCACTATAACAGGAAAACTTCACAGGATCATGCAGACTGAATTCAACAAAGGCAAATTAACGATAACTCAATCTATCACCACAGAATTCTCCTGAATATGAGAACTATTTAGAACTGTTTGAGAGACTAATTCATGAAATTCCAACACGTGACCATCCAGGAGTCAATGATATATCATTCGACCAATCCAATTGTTCTCGACCTCATCTACAGCTTGATAAATATTCTAGTTGGAATATTCAATCTACTATTTGAAATTTCTTCGATTCAATTCGAAATCGAATGGATAGTTCAAAACTTTAACATAGTTCTTTCGCTTCTGTATGTGTTCTAATTTCAATATTGTGTGGTTCGAAAGATAACATGAATAAAATAGTGATATAGAGTTAGATTTTGGAATAATAACAGACGGTACATATCAGTAATGAAATGTGCAAGTGGTGAGTACATATCTTAGAAATTATTCCTGATGAAAATCTCACATCTGATCATAACCACATTTTTCGATATTTTGTTACTTCGTACTTCAACAAACCTCATTATCATTATCATTTTAAAGCAGCTTCCTAGATCTTTTGAGTCATTCCTGTGAGAATCCCTACTACTGAAATATTTTCCTGGAAAGTTTGTTCACGTCCAAGAAGACATTGAGTGAATTTGACTGCTCTTCTGAATGATTTTAAGAAAAATATCTCCTCCGTATTTCTACTCGATTTTTCTCATTCAGTGCACTCTATAGGTTTGTAACGAATCGCCCTGTATGATTGAAACACCAGCACTAGAATGGCGAGCAATGAGCAATGAGCAAAGCCGGTTGTCACAACTAACCTGGTATATCCGCATATCAAAGCTTGCGATTCAAGAATCAAGTTCAAGTTGGGTGCCTTCACTAGCGTCTACTTTCACGAACTGGCGCTAAGTGGATCTCGAGACATTTATAACATCTTCATTCGATCCCTACCAAAAATTCATTTTCGAATAATGGAATGATTTCGGTCATTATGAACATCAGAATTTGTTAGTCCTCTCCACACTTGACAATACGAAGCATTCCCATTTTCGAAATATCTTCTCTCATGAGATTTGATGTGAAGAGATCGAGAATATCTAGTGGGTGGATGTCACGTTTTTGTTGCACGAATTATGACTCCAATAGTAGTATTTCGGAATGATTCCTCGTGTTCTGAAATTTTTTGATTCATTTTTTTTTTTGTAATTTTCATTCTCGGAGATGAAATGAGTGTTACATGTTTAACCCTTTCGAAAGATCACAGAGAAATTATTACTTCATTGGTAGAATACACAGAATGTCATTTCATTAACTCATCAACAATGTCACGAATGAAAAAACATTTTTTTCTTCACACGAAAAGCCCCTTTCGATCGACAAGGGAATACCTTGGAATTTTCGTACTCTTTTGGATCATCCATTTTCCATTCTACAGATCATCAACCCTAATTTTATCTTGGAACACTTGATTCATTCTCACATACACATTTTCCAGAATTTCCAGAAAAACGAAACGGAAGCAGATTTGTTCTTGAATCGTCCACTACATCAATATGAGTAGAAATTTTGATATTTATCACCCAAACATTTCTTTAAGAACAATGTGTCACTGACAATTACAAAATTTCTCTTTCAGGTATCTGAAGGTTGAAATTCGAACGCAGTGACATTTTGAGGCAGATTATTACTATAATCTCTGATTTCATTTTTCAAAAACGAGGAGAGAGAATCCTGAGAAAACTAGGAAAATGAATATACCATCTCCTCGAATATCTTACAGACAGTATTTGGAGTTCTCAATGCTAGAAGAAACTTCATTTCACCAACAATTTTTTTTCTGGTTGTGAAAATATCAGTGCTTGTATAGTGAAGATAGTTATTGGAGTATTATTTTTACTACTAGCTGAAGAAATGAGATGAGAAGGAATGATATATATCTTTTTCTTCAACTGAGATCTAGAAAGCAAGAGTGGCGCCCAAATGATACAATTGTTTTCC
The DNA here is from genome assembly GCA_963576655.1 of Gastrophysa polygoni. Classification (NCBI taxonomy): domain Eukaryota; kingdom Metazoa; phylum Arthropoda; class Insecta; order Coleoptera; family Chrysomelidae; genus Gastrophysa; species Gastrophysa polygoni. The sequence continues at coordinate 1,852,051 of OY755082.1, read as the reverse complement.
ATTTTGGCTCATAAAAACATTGAATGTGTTGCAGAAAGATATTTGGGAAGAGCAATAAACAATAATATTTCCAATATTATCTCCATATATATCAAATATATGTATATATATACAAATCATTTCAACTCATATATCTCCTTCCAAAAACCCTTGAAAATGGTTGTAACTCGCATATTGCTCAGCTGAAAATCATGCAGGGAAATCCAGGAAAGAAAAATATTGATTCATTGACTTGAATCATGGAACTCTGATTCAATCTTCGATCAAATACTCGAAATTGTGAGCTTCTTATGTTCGTTCTGTAATTTTTGATTCCGTTCTATTCAGATATTCACGTATAGATAGAGATTTTCTTCATCAAACACTTTGAATATTCATGATCCCAATTGGAAAAATTCTCGCATATCCTTCCCGACGGTTTTGCTTCGAAAAATCGAAAATTATATTCAAACAACAGAGCTAATTGGTTCCGAGCATTGTTCCGCATGTCAAACATCGTGGTTTCTCGAGTTTTACGGTAACCGAATTTGATTAAATTGATTTCACTACTTGGGTAATCCTCCATGTGATTTGCAGCCAAATCGTATCAGATGTGAAGCGTGGTCAGAATATTTCATGACTCCCTCACATTTTTCACCGTGTTAACTAACATCTTATCTACGACGATCTTCATGGATTCTGATGAATCACTTGTACTGATTATATCTCTCCACAATTTCTCTGAGCAGTTGTAATTTTCGATTCCACAAATTGCCTCTTTAAATTATCGTTCATGTAGGTTATTTTTATTCCACTATGGATCTGGAGTCATATTTCATGAAATGAACTACGATGATGCTAAAATCCTCGAAAAGGACGAAAATCTCAATACTGTGAGTTAATCAAGAAGGTGATGTATTGATTCTTTCAGATTTTTCAGGAATTTTCCAGCTTCGTTCCTAACAATAAAAATATAAGTCAAACTGATTATATCAATATATTGGTAGTAAGGTCAGATTGATGAACTGTCCCAAGATGTCACTGTGCTTGGAATTCAACCTCCAGATGCTTGAGAGAAAAATTCTTCTTAGTGCAGTGGACGTTTTGGAAAATGAATCTGTTTCTATTTTTGAAACAATGGGAATGATATTTTTCATCGTTATTTTCGTGATTGTCGTTTCTGGTACTGACAAGAATGTCTGAAAATTTCGAAATGCATCGAATTCATTTGTATATTTTTTTGAACAATTATTGAAATTTCTGTTTCCATTTTCAGATAGGAAGAGAAAAAAATCCAAAAATCTAGAAAATTGAATATCTCAATTAGTGTGTCTTTCTTCAAATGGTACAAAACAAAAATTATAGGAAAATAATAGACGAAAAGATACTTATGAAAGACCTCAAGTGATATTATAATATGATGTGGTGTGAGTTGTGGTTTTGATATCTTTTGTTCAGATTTTGTTCCATTCATATGATCTTCAGATCATGTCTGGCTGTACTGATTACCATCTGATTTGTTTGCTCCCTCAGTCAATGGATATTTTCGTATCACTTCTGAATTCTTCTTCAGTCATTTTGGCAACGTTGATGGAAGTCATGCTTATTGGTCTCTGTATAAGATTGGGATATACACAATGGTTCGAGCGAGAACGATTCGAGTTCTATGAAAATCAGTGCTGTAATTCAAGTTGTGATATTGTCAAAGGCGTAGCACTTCCGGTTGAATAGGAAGCCGACACGAACGTTCAAATGGAGCACCCTGTGTTTTATTACATTCTCGAAATCCACTTATCATTTCGGAAAGAATCATATTGTATGTCCCTGTAGTGATTTTGGCCAGTTTTCGAATTATTTCGAGCTCTTGTGGAATTTTGTTTGCAATAGTATCTTCAAAAATGCGTATATTCGAAATTTTCGAAGTTGAATCTTCCAAATCTCTACCATCATTGATGATTCCTGATGTGAGATAAACAATTCTGCTGAATCTCATACAGCGTGGTCGAAAATATCTTGCCATTTGAAGGTTTCTAAAAGCACTGAAAGTCATTCTGAATTCGGACAGTCGATATTCTCAATTCGCAAACTTCTGACCAAACCATAACGTGATTGCGGAGATGATTTCAGTTGTGTACTCCCCAATAATTACATTCATGTCATCAAGAAACTACTTTGAGCTCAATAGAAATATATTAAAATGATCGAATGAACTTTTACCAATACGTTTACTTTCTTTTCGATTCTCTCCAGAACTTCTCATCACATATTACATCTGTTAACTAGATGGACTAATTCACAACGAGATGAGTCGCAGTCGAGAATATTTTTCAAATTGTGACCCCGAGGCCAAACGCCAGATGATGCTACTTTCGATTTCGACAAGCAATGAAGAAATTACGAAAAAAGTGGGGCAATTGTGTTGGTTTCTTTACGGGGTGTATCGGAATTGATGAAGGATCTATGGCTGTGATCAACTGAATTTTTTTTTTTTTATCTGTGGACAACACGAAAGGGAAACCTATAATGTTCGAGGAACATCGTGTTAGCCAGCGGTGAAATTTTGGGAGAGTAGGAAGGTGTTGGAATTTTTCTTGACAGTTTGGAGGTTGTAAGCATCAGGAGAGACTTCACTAGGCGAAGAATTCCATAACTTTTCTATTGATGAATACTCAAGGTGTGCTGATTTTATAATGACAAGCATGCAACCCATATCATCACAAGGAGTGTTGTTGATAGATATTAACCACATTTCAGAGTCGATCAAATGAAAATTATGAACACGAATATTGAGTATTACCAAACACAAAGAAATGAGTGAGGGAGAACAATAAATATCTACCATTCATTAATGAGTGATGATCAACTAGAATAACACCAGAAGACATCAGTTGTGCCTAGCAAATTTCATATAAACGGCTTGAGAGATCAGTTTTTTTTCCCAAAATATTAATCTGAAAGAAAAAGAAGGAACCAAAATGTGAGGACATGGAATGGTTTAGTTGATGGCATATAAGTAAAAACATCAATGGTGATAATTCATTTATATATTCATTCATTCATTCATTCAAAAATCTCTAGTGTATAAATGGTGCTTGATTGTATAACAGAAGCTCCTCATTAATATGTACTAGGCTTTGAATTCCACTCCAATAATAAGTAAAACGACACAAATGTGGAAATCCATCTTTGCTCCATCTTCAACCATCCGTATTCTTCTATATTGTGAGAAATATGGAGTTTTCTCACACCGTGAATATCACGATGGATAATCTGCTCTGGAGTTGCTATGAATTCTTGTCCAGAAATTCAGATTGTCCTGATTTTATGGGAATTTGAAGATTACGTACATGAGTCCAAATATCAGATAATCTACATTCATGAATAATAAGTTGGATCGATTGTGTCACTTATTTGGGTTACCTGTTTTTTCCGAAGTGTGTTTTCGAATTCTACAGAAAATCTTTGAGGAAAGATAAATGTTGCTGTTCAAGCTCAACTCTCAGTATGTGGCAGTTGATGATGATGATTCATATTTCATATGACAGCTCAATGAATGATGAATCTTACTAACTGATCAAGAGTATCCTAAATCTAAGTCTTCATTAGTCTTAGGTTGACCATATCGCTATTTGGATATCTTATGAATTCATTGGAGGTACTTTTCTCATTTATTTCTCATTAAGCTTTGGTATTTGAAGAAGAAATAAATAAAAATAAAGTGATTTGAGATCGAGAAGATAGGCCAGACTCTGAGTCAAAACGATCAGATGGTGATATTTTTATCATAATTTTGATTTGGCGATTTCTGTCAATTCTCATTCTTAATGATTTATGATCTTATCATTGATTCTTTCATATGCTTATATATGTTGGTCAAGTTTATGCATTCTCATCATTTGTGTCCATCCATCGTCATTATTATTATTTCATTCATCTGTTCGATACTTGAGACAAGAATAATAATTTAAACTGAGTAAGATCAATCTCCCTGTATCTGAAAGAATGCTAGTGTCAGGAATTCCTTTCGACACAGCATATCTGATGATAAATAGGAAGTGACATGTCAACATCCTGTCGATTTCTTCTTCTGATAAGATTGTTTTCTAAAATACCTCATATTTTATACTTATTTGGCATATAATCGTCCCAGAAGAGCTTGTGTGGAAGCAACTAACGATGGTGAGTGAGAGAAAACAACGACTAAATTGCCCATCTGGTTTCCAAGAAAGAGGTTATGTCATGTTACGTTATGTAGAGGCTCATTAATAGAATACAATGTTCTTTCAATTCATTGTTTATATCAAAGATATTTCGTTTTCAATTCCATCTTTCATGCTATAGGCATCTGTCTTTTTTGGTTGATAATCTGTTTTACCCTCAACTTTTTCTTGTGTATTCCTCCATTGCCTCTGGTTCTATGAATTTGCTCTTGACTCAAAAATGCGTTGTTCGCTATGCAAACTATGTTGAAAAAATATTTTCCTATCATATATCATGTTTGTTTATTTCAGTTTGGCGTCACCTGTTGGAGAAATATTGAACTAATCTCAACGGTGAAGAAACAAACACGAGCCCAGAAGAGAATGTGACTTTGCTAACATGTTGATCAAGAAGTAACCTAACCTACATCTTGGTCCGTAAAGCAAAGAAGAGAAATCTTCATTCCTTGAGAAAAGCACTTTGCTTCATCGTTGCTGTATTGAGAATTCGATAGATGTCACTCTGATGGTATAAGAGAAAAATTGAGATTATTTGAATTTCGTTGATATTAGATCTTTCTACGTCATTGGTGCAATATTTAATGCATGTTGTTTTCATCTTATTTGTGAATTGTTTCATTGATACTATTCTATTCTTTCCTCTCCTCTGTTATAAAAAATACTCAACCCCTTATCTTCACCAGGAAGCTGTATCACACAATGATACTGTTTATGCTGACGACACAACACTTTTGTTTCGTGAGAGGAATGAGTGTATTCTACAGGATACAATTCACTCCACTCTACAGAGTCTTCATGACTGGTTATCCAGCCATTCTTTATTCCTAAACCCATGCAAAACTCAATATATGTCTTTCCAAAATCGTCATCGTAATAGTACCACCGAAATAGATGTAAATATAAGTAATAAATCAGTAGAACAATCAAACTCTGTTAAATTTTTAGGAATATATTTTGATTCTAATCTCTCATTCACCACTCATGGCATAAATCTCATGAAGAATCTGAATAGCAAGTGTTATCAAATTAGAGTTTTAAGAAATGTTCTGGATAAACAAGCATTACTTCCATTTTATTATGGTCAAATTCAGTCAAGATTGATATATGGTATTTTAATTTGGGGTAACTCGTCTTCTATGAAAGATATTTTCATAACACAGAAAAGAATAATAAGAAACATTGCTAACGTACCTTCAAGAACTTCCTGTCGAAGACTATTCAGAGAGTATAATATTCTCACGGTTTATGGCTTATTTATCGTTGAACTATTGATGTATATACACAAAAATCTAGATAAGTTCATGAAAAATGAATCGGTACATCATTACAATACAAGAATGAAAAATGATCTACATATTCCAAGAAATCGTACATCATTGTGTCAAAAATCATACCAAATAATGGGCCTTAGACTGTATAATATATTACCTGATGATTATAAAAGATTTACCAAGTTGGACCGTTTCAAATATAATATCAAGGTGCTTATGTTAGATATAAGTCCTTACGATATTGATGAGTTCACTAATTATTTTAAATAGAGTCGTTTTGTTGTGTTTGAATTTTTGAATGTTCTCAATTGTGCAATATATGTGTGTATACGTATGTATATGTGTATATATTAGTATAAGTATATGTATTTGTTTGTATATTTTATGTTTTGAATCTGTTAAAGTGACTTTTTACATATATAAGTATTTTCGTGACTTGTCCCATAACTTGTAAAAGTTCTTTTAAATGGACCAATAAAATCTATCTATCTATCTATCTATCTATACTGTTCATGTTCATACTGTTTCTATCAATACCACTACCAACAGCGCTCTCTCATGTGGAGGTTCTTTTTTATTCCACAAAGATGACCATGTAGGGTCCATTTCGGCAATTGACATGCCATTTCAAGAAGATTCAAGGCTTATCATCGTGAACTCGAAAGGTTTCCCTTTCTTTTGTTGTGAAAAGGTGGAACATCAAAGAAATTTGAGAATAATGAACCCATGAGAATCCATGAACCACCTGAATTTCATATCAGTTACAAATTCAGGGCAATGAAATCGTTGAAATAGAAAGGATTACATGAAAGATCCTATAACAAGTCCTTATTCGGTTAATTCATCTCATAAATAACGATAGACACACCCATGATTCTCACCTTCATGTAGGTTGTGTAAAAAATATAAATACATACAGTTAAAATATGCAACGTAATACACCACTTTTTTCATGGTATGTTCAACTGCATATTGAGAAATGTTCAAATATACACGTGAAATATCAATACAGATATATTTCACAATGAGTAAGTGAGTAGGCAAGTCCTGATTTTTTCGAACCAAGTGAACGGTGGCTGACTGAACATTGATTAAATAAGACACTCTTAGTAGTGAAGAAAAACTGAAGAGTTGCCAAAATAACAATTGTGTATCAGTGATTGGGAATCAAAACTGATGAAAGGAGTGGAAATATCAGGAAAATCACACTGTTGGTTTTGGTACTGTGAGGGATGATCAGAAAATGCTGAGAATTCCCGAGAATTCGTATTGTGTACTTGAAAACTATCATCATATCATAGGAAAAGAAAACAACAACCAAAAACGGAAAATCAAAGAGTCTGCTTGCATTCTCCTGAACGATAATATTGCTTCTCGTTCAGTTGATATAGATAGAACTTGGCACCCACTTCTGAAAATTGAATATGAAAAAAGAAAATTCACTATCAATTGATGAAAACACCTTGTAACCAGGTTTCCTCCGTCTACCAAATTGTCACTTTTCAGTGTCAAAACCGACAACATCTCGAGAAATTTTGCGAACAGAAATATATTTTAAATGTGTTGAGAACGGGAGCAGATTCGTTCCCGAAACGTACCAAGATAAGTAGCAGTTTTATTCTTATTGAATATATTTGTATTACAAAATTTTCCAGAAACAAGGTGTCACTGACAAATAGAGAATTTCTCTCTAAGGTATCTAGAGGTTGAATTTCAAGCGCAGTGATATTTTGGGGCAGATCACAAAATCTGTCCTTACTACAAATATATTGCAATAATTTTCAATAACTTCTACTCTATTTTTTAGAAACGAGGAGAGAAAATCCCACAAGAAGCTGGAAAATGAATGTACCACCTCCTCGAAAAACTTACACACAGTTTCATCTCATGAGGATGTTATCAAGTCCGAACAATATAATTTCTAGTTGTCAACATGTCAAGTGCATACAATTTGGCAACTATGTGAATACATATTGAATGAAAAAAGATTACTTTACTCTGATTTATCCAACATCGAAGCTATTAGGTTGATAGTGATATTATCGACACTGGAAAACAAAGTCAACGAAGAAACACAAATCAATAATTAGTGAAATCATCATGACAGATACCTTCGACAACCAAAATATAATCTCATATTCAGATAACTAAGAAACACCTCCATTTCCTTGCTGGTCTGCAATTAAAAGTCCACATGTGTTTATTTATAAGAAAAGCAGTCAAATACCAGTTTTTTTTCGAATGACTTTGAGCAGTTACACATTTACATCCCACACCTCGACGTATCCATTTCCTATTTTTTCTTTGCTGCTGCAACATCAGTTATGGCCCTTGTCGATTTCAATTAGTACATTTTTGAATATTCCTCATATTCGTTTGAAGTAATTATGTCATAATGAAACCTACTTGATTTTGCCCAATTTGAATCTGGCCATCATAAAGAACGTGTTTGATTATATAATAATGAGTAGGATAATGGATTATACTGAGGAAAATATTTGAGGATAAGATTCTTATCAATGCTTGCAGTACTCATTGATAGACAGTTTTTTTTCATCCGCAGTTGATATCGACTCATCAAAGTAAGAGTGGAACATGATGAACACAGTGAAAAAGAATAATTGATTGATGATATTTATTATTAGACGATAATAAATGAAATATATCAATCGGAATTTTGGATTGATGCAATTTCATCCAAGCGAAAGTACATATCAATTCCTGTAGAGAATATTCCCCAACTGTATACACTTCTGAGTTCTATATTTTTGTTCGCGTCCCAAAGTTTTCATTTTTATCTTCAACTAAATTATCAGAGGAACGAAAACTATCCACCAATTACTATCAATGTCGATTTTATAATTGTTTGGAATTATTGAAACTATCTCGACCAATTGGATTCAACAATATATCTCGATTTCCTGAGAGGAAGCTGATGAGTTTTGTTGTTGATTCAGTTGAAACATAATCGCCAAGAGAAAATTATGTTTTGAGTGTGATTCATCGAGTATCTTCATAGAACTCATCAAAACCTCTCTGTTGAGTAGAAACATTGACGAAACTGAAATATTTTAGGACGGTTCTCATGACTGGATATTTGATGACATTTTTGAACCGAACTGATCTCAATGCTAAACAGTTCTAGGAAATGATTTCATCAGGTTCGACCAGATTATTCATATTGTTCTATAATCAGCTCATTTCGAGTCATCATTTAATGAGCAGTAGTTTCATCAAATGCTCACATAAAACCTCCTTAAAGTTTCATTGAAGCTATAGGCTTTCAAAATGTTACTTGGGAAGATGAGATTTTGATATGGGTAGATTCGATAGACTGTGTTTTCACAATGTTAAGTACACGAGTAAAAAACAATAATTATTGATGAAGTGTGGAGAGTGATGCATAAACTTGCGGCTTGTCTAATTAGAAGTCGTTCAAAGTTGAAACCCTTGACAAAAAATGAGTTATGATAACCAGTCAGCACCAAAAAAATGCGCCAAATTGCAATAACCACCTATCGAGAAAAAAGGAACCAGTTTCCAATCATGTATTAACGATGTTGTTCTGGTTCTGGTCGAATCAGGTTATGAAGGAGGGCCGCCGCCCAAAATCCCAAAATTTATTTGATGTCCCATTGTGATATACCAGGTCACCTTGCAAGAATTTTTTTCCAAGTATCGAACCACACCTCGGGAAATTATCACTCTGAATATTTTTGATGATGGTGGTCATTATTTTAATGCAAATTTCATGTAACTTCGATATCTGATAAAATGGATTCTGATGAATTTTGTGGATTCAGTCTTGCTTTTATAGGAAATCCGTATCATACCTACCCAAGAATTTGATTTTACGGAAATTGGACTGAATAATCGTCTGGCTTTTTCAACAATCAAACTACTCATCAAATCTTCCAATCTATAACATATAGAAAAACATATTCCAGTTATCATGAGTATTAGTTCTGAATTTCTGATTTATATAAAGTGAGCATCACCTTCCATTTATCTTCAATATTGATAATGTACTCCATGTAAATATAGAGGGTAATGATGAACAATATTATATAATCATTATGAATTCTACAAGAGGGCCAGTCTGAAACGGTGTAGGTACTGTTCAAACATTTCAGAAAAAAAACTCTTCCATTATTTCTCATGGGTTTATTGATCACAAAAAATTGCAAGTTGCAATTCACATATATGGAGTACAATTCGAAGACATATCCTCGGATTGAAATAATTCCCTGGTTATGAGACTCACTGGTGTCGCTAGGATGACAGGATCCTTGAAGTCCTTAGGATATCTCAGATGCCCCATTAAAGTCCCTGAAAATCAAAATTGAATGAATGAATGATGTTGAGATCCTGGTCTGGATCAATCTGCTGATAGACAGATAATCAGTCGAAGGAATAAATATTTTATTTGTGAACTGTGGATCTGAAAGGATCATGATGTGACGTTCTATGGCATCTGAAACATAGATCTGATATTGTCAGTCAAATGAGAACCCAAAAGGATAAATGAGGAAAAAATGAATGAAAAAATAATTGTTGGAATAAGAAGATCATAGGTTTTCATGGCAATTGAAATATAGATCTGACGATGTTCATTTCAACGAGAATCTACAATTATAAAATGTATGCCAATGTACCAAAGTCCTACCCAAACCCAGTCATTATGTATGTATTATTCAGTCCAAATTTCTCATTTGTTATTCTCAGAATTCTAGATCTCCAAAGTTCTATTTGACTCCAAACAGAAGACGTTGAGAAATATATGTGATAAACTATTGAGGAATAACAGGATCTTCCCAAACTGAATTGATAATTGTCAGAAAATCATTGAAATACAAGAGAAACTGTTGGAAATTACTGAAAATTCACTCTCGACGCGAAACTTATGTTCGCATGGAATTTTGCAAACTTCAGTGCGAAAATTGCACTAGTACGAAAAATAGAACTTTCTGCATTGTTTACAACCCAAAAAATACAAACTTTTTGCGCGGTCGTAGAAGAAAAACATGTATGATGATTTCAGAACAATGAATTCATATTATCGTTCTATTGGTCAGAGAAAAATCGAATGACAATCACAATTCACAAGGTATCTTCATATGATTTTTGTGCGTTAATGGTGGAAATGTCTTCCGAAATTCTCTTGGATATGATAGAATGTTTAAAGGCCTGTTCATGGTTCACCTCTCACTGTCAGTTTTCCAGATATGATGTAAATGTGAACATCACTTTCAGATTATCCATGATTCATCAATATACATCAATTATATCGTTCTCACGGATATTCAGAATTTGCTATAGCATTCGATGAACTAGATATATTCACCAGTCAAATTGCACAAGAACAACTCAAAAAGGTCACTTGCTAATAACTTGAGCTCGATGCACTTGATCTTGTTGTTTATTCCATGCCAAATTAATCCATCGAGAACAATTCGCCAACTTCAGAGGCATTTACATTTTGTAATGAACTTGGAGGACAATGGCTTGAATTTCATTGAATTAGACCTCAAACGGATTTGAGAGACAATATCGCCTACTTCTACTGGGCATTATTCAAATCATATCGAAAATATGAACGCTATCTCCAAATTCATTTCGTCGGATGATAACTATACAGGATAATCAGATGATAACGGAATAGAAAGATGATTAGGAACTGCGTGAGGAATACGAAAAGCACGTGGAAAATATCATACAGGGATACATATATTCTCTCTCACATCCCTGGAGCGTGCCACTCGTTTCTGAATCACCCTGTGCGTTATTCCATCATTCCAACCATCTTTCGGATGCGATCTTCTGCCCTGACTATACTCTCGCAGATGTTAGAACACTTCATGCCTCCTTTTCTTCGAAACCCCCCAAAGAAGCCAGGGTGGAAAGAAAGGGAAAATTCATTCTATTCATGAGGATCCACGAAGAATTTCGAAATGAGAATCTGAACATTCAGTAGATTTCCATGTGAATGGAAATCTAGCTTGCATTTGCAAGTGGATCACAAGATACCCAATATGATGATGTCAGGTTTCACAGTTCCTATGAGTCAACAGCCCTCTATCTCTCTATCTCTCTCTTTCTCTTCGCTCTCTCTCTCTTCTGATATTCAAGATAGTTTCTTCTAGTCGTGGTACTGCACTAACTCAAAAGTTACATTCCCACATCCTCACATACATTTTCAGGCTTGATACATCTCCAACTTCGACCTTCAAAGTACCATTCAATAATAGAAAGGCATTTTTGTGGAATCATCTGGCTATTGAATCATTTCTGAAGACCTCCAAACTCTGAAGGAAAAATTTTTCCAACATCTTCCTCCTCGTTCATCACTGGCTCACACTATCTTCCACTGACATTATAGGTTCTATTTCCAGTGCTGTCGAAAATTACAAAAAAAAAATTCACCTGAAATCAATCTTCTGTACCGAACGAAGGCTCTGAACCCTGACCATTTGTCTACTTCGTATTGAACTCCACGTATTCGTCCATCTGGCTGGAGGAAACTGTAGAATCCTCTGACTTTATCTTGATGTCCTTCCTCTGAATGCTGAGTGACTATCTCTCCAGTATCTATAACGTAGTTGTAATTATATGAATTCTGGAAAAACAAAACAAGCAATCAACTTATGCACTTTCTTTTGCAGATTGAATCCTGCATGAAATTGAGACTATTCCTGATGTCCATGAAGTTTCTCTCTTTCCGATGTACTCTAGAACGGATGGGAATTTTGAATTCGTAGCGATCATGGAATAATAGAGGTAGGGGCAATTTCCAATGGAATCCTATATGGTAGAGGAGTATAGAACATCAAATTGGTTTCGATTTTTTTCAGCTATATATGAAGGCTATTCGGAACATACCACAGTTCAGGTGGAAGCAAAATTTCGCAATCTGGTAATAACAGAATGCCTACAAAAAATCATTCATGTTCAGTCAGTAATTCAGGTGATTTCAACTGAAACCCCAACTGCATGGCATCAACTGGAACTGTGACTGAAAAATATTATCCTCAGAAAATTCTTTTCACTAGATCTTCGAATTTCTTCTTTCCTTCGAATGGCGAATGATGGTAATCTCGATAAGAAATCGAATGACAAGGGAGGTAGTGATAAACAGGGCGTTCCATTGATGTTGGATGAATATTCAAGGTCAGATTAACAGGGTCAGAATATCGGAAAAATACATATAAATTCATGTACGAGAACTATTCGTTCCTGAGATGATTACAAGTATGTGTAATTATTTAGTTATTCCAAATATTCTCGCTCTGCACATATACCTACTCCTATCCATATGTCTTTCAAATATTTATCCACTTTCAGCAAAAGTGGAAGGATATCTATTTTGAATAAAACCATGCAATATCTATTTATATAAAATGAACATGTGAAATGAAATGAAATGAAAACTTCTCCTCTCTGAGTTTTGCGGAGAGTGAATGCATAATTGGAAGACGTATTTAATGAAACATCAGAGCATAGCTCCATTCTCAACTGAAGTTTCATCAACAAGACACAACAGAAAATGGAGAACTTTTGTATACACCCAAGAGAGGGTCAAAGATTTCACGAGAGTTGCACATGGTTATGAAATTTCTGACAGTATCAGAGCTAATTATTCCGTTTTGTGGATGAATACTCTCGAAAAGTGGTTCCTGAGGTAACCACTAGAGCAAAAACATCTCGATCACCTGGAGACGACATTTTATGGACACAGTCTATATCGAATGCATGAAATGGATATAGCAAGCACGAACTCAACTATAATTCATCATTAAAAACTCTCATTTTGGGTAATTCAATCGGCTACAAATTTCGATTTCATAATTATCGGAAACGGTTTACTGATTTCACGAAAAGATCTGATGGATAATATTTTCAGTGAAATCTAATCCGTACATCGAATTTGTTGATATAATCCACGCATATCGAATAACCAATCACTTGCTCATTAATACAAAGTATCTCTTCCACCCTATTACTGGACTTTGTTCGGTGACCCTATGCACGATTGCATTGAAATTTTGTCAAATCAAATTTTGGAAGGTGGCATACTCACGTCGGATGAAGTATAACCCCACAGTATTCCACAAGAGAAAATCAGAAGAATCGATGATTCCTAGAAATAAAAACAGAATTAGAAAATAGTGGTTCCCTGTGAGCCATGCGAAATATGAAATGATTCAACTAATTCAACTAACTTCATCCATTGCTGCAACTTATTCGTGAAGTCTCAATATATTTAGAGTTTCGTTCGGAGGAAAAACATGTTAATTATATACAGATTATCCGAAAGAAGATATTGAATTCAGATAATCCTTGAGAGAATTAGATTACATGCGAAAGGTTCATGATTTATTCCTTTATCTAAAACATTCGTCAATGAATAAGAGTACCTTTTTTGAGATTCAAGCTTCTGAAATTCATTTCACCACCCCTTTCCATTCAAGGTGATATTCATCATACATGATGTCTTTTAGGAGCCCATGTCTCCGTAATGAGGGCTAATAGGAAAAATATAGAAACGTGTCATCTTATTCTTCCAGGTTCTGGATCCGGGAGATTTCCTACATTTTTCCTGACACCCTCTGTGAAATCGATCAACTCCTTACTCGTTTATCATCATCAACGCAATAACATAAAACCTCATGAGAGTTTCACTGATTTGCTCTCGAAACTGGAGCGAAGATGCAATCTATCGCACGACAGAAAATGAAACCTTGTATCACACCTTTTACGGAACATATGATGATGCTGGAGATTCCCTGCTGAAATCTGGCATGGAATGCGTTGAGCTGTACTTAATGGCAGAAATAATGTCTCTTTGTATTGCACACAATCAGATTGCTGCTGAATTACAAGGTTTTCATGTCGATCAACTTCAATTCATCCACATTCAATGTCAATGTCCACTCATAAATGTCTGCGAACAATGCTTTATAATCGAATATACTCGAAGATAACGACTGACTTATATCCATGGAAATTATATTCACTGTGTCCTTTCAAGAATCATCGATCTCATCGCAATGAATTGACCCACTCAGAATTTTACCCTTTTTCAACAAGCGTCATTCTCTGAGAGAATTGATTGAATACCCTTTTCTCATCAGAAATCCGGTGATCATACAGGATGTGTACAAATCAGAGAAACTCTCAATTAGTGCGTGTTCTTTCATAAACAAATGAATTATAATGTTCAAGTGTATCAGATTATATCAGTACGAAGTTTTTCGAAATATCTGTCGAGAAGTGACAGATGATATAGGCGGTGCTAGTAAGAAAAAAAGCTGAGCATTGGACGTTCGAAATTTGACAAAATGGAAATGTTATACTGACCACCCTGTACATTTCAGCCATGCTAGTTCAGATGATATCCTGAAATAAGAAGTCGTGGACTATTTCAGGAAGAAGTCTGTATTTAAGGAGAAACAGATATAACTTGCTAATGCCGTGTCAGATTTTTTGGAACGAAAACCAGAGGGTGAGCATAATTCAGTGAGCATTCATATATGTTGAAATGTACAGGGTATTCTATCCGAAGGAGAAAATCTGTTAGGTCGAACTATATGATCAAAAATAATTTTGGAAGAGGCTATTGCGACTCACACAAATCTGGTCAAAATTTTGTTTTTCTATCTCGAATAACAGAGCAGCTATTTCATCTTGCCACATTATTAGATCACCCTGTGTGTAAGAATATTGTGAAAGAATCAACAGAGTGGAAAGAACCTGAAATTTTCAATTTGTTAACTGATGACACCACATGTCATTCTTAAGATTTCAGTATGCTCTATAAAAATATTACACAAGATTTGGAATGAATTCGAATGTGTTGTGAATCAAGCTTCCTATGCCTGGATCCCAGTAAAAATTGAATTCCATAAAATATCCTTTAAATGTATAATTCGTTACCTTCAATAAGGGATCAACCATTTGAAACTGATATCGAATTATCGGGCTATAGATACTAATTCGGATTTCAACACACATAATACTATTTCCAATGTGAAATCATGATCTGGCTAGCTCTGTTCTCACAAACATTTTTTGACAGCGTGTTGTCATAGCTATATATATATCAGGTTGATAAGTGTACCACGTGTGGTCAGCCTCTTTTTCAGAGTGATATCATCTTCACTCGGACCTCACCATATATACTAGAGCATCTCTTTGTATCCAATTCCACTCAAATCTCGAGTATTTGATGTTTTGCATTCGGGCGTGTTTCAAGTTTCCTGATCAATTTGTCATCTTCTGTATTTCAATTCATTTATAATTTGTACCTCCAACTAGTAGTACAGTATCTTTCGATCTCTAGAGCAACAAACTATTTATATGAAACCAATTGCCCAGTTATTAAATCTAATTACCAATATAAAATGAGTCGCAAGAAATTAATTCAATTAAATGATATCGCAAAGATCAACAATTATACTCCGTGGTAATTCAATATTCCATCAGAAGTATATAATTACCAAGGGAGCATGCGCTACGATTGGAGCATGACCTTTCAGGAATGACAGAATGTGTTCAGCTGTTTCTGAAACGTGTCATTACTGATGCTGTTTCCTAGATTCTTCAAGATATTGCAGAATTCACTTATTTGTGAAGATATGAGTCATCTGGCGACACAATATTAGATTATACTGAAAAAACCATCAAGGTAATAAACCTTCTCAATGTTCCACAGATGACAAAAATAATTATCTCTGATGATGACTGTATGAATGTGGGTACAGAGCTGATCACCATATTTATTCATTATCTATTGATTTATTCAGTGTAACACTATTTCACAAGTAATCATCAACTACAGAAAGTGAGTTAGTACTACAAATGAAAATGAATACAAGATTGCTGTTGGGGTACAGTGAAGCTCAAGAATCATACCTCTGAAATCTACGATACAACAAATCCTCATTAGAGGAGGAACTCTCTTATTTCAAATGTGACGCCCTATATTCATTGGATGATCGGATGCAGAATTTGATTTTTTTTCCATTCACTTCATCTTTTCCTATACTCATTTTCAACGGGTTTCTTGGTAGTCCATATTTTCGCTTTTGATATGATTCATGGCAGAAACTCTCCACACTTTCTACAGTGATAGAAAACATAAATTTTGGGCACTGTAAGTGATAGCAATCAACAGTCTCGGGCGTGACAGTCAGGATTTGTACAAACATGTTAATTCTTCATTGAAGATTGAAGGTAGGATGTAACATATTGTTTGTACGTATTGTATATCCGCACTGATCTCACAATACCAACATTTTTCAATGTCGAGCACTTGGAAACGTGTTCTGTCTGGTGGTTTTCTCTTTTCGGCTTTTGCGCCCACAAAGTGATTGAATTATTATTCTTATTCTGATAATTATCTCCAATTTCATTAAATCTTCTCTCTTGACTGACTTGTTTGCACTGGACCAGTTAACGACACGTCAAAAAATGGGTGTTTTTTTTACAATGTGCGAAAATGTGAAAGGCGAATGTTTCGCATTCTGTCATGCAACTGCAATAAAATTATTGGTCGAAACATCTGTAGTTTCTTCGATTGGGGATTCATAATACACTCGGGATGATGAAGGTTATCGCGATATAATTGGACGATGGATTGATAGTGGTTGGGATCATGAAAATTGATAGCCACTGTTTTATTGGAATGCTGATACTGGAACTGGTTGATTGCTGACAACTTTATGCAGGTGAAGAAATAATATATCGCGAAGAGAATTCCATGATTAATTCGATGAATTTGGGGTAATTTACCCAAATGATAATTGAAGTCGCTATATGAAACCACATTTTTCTCCAAAGGTACATTACTGAAGCAGGTCGATACTATGAATGAAGATTTGATAAGAATTCTGAAATGGAGATCTGGAAATATAGTAGAGGTAAACATAAGGAGAACTCAAGCTTGTATCTTCTGCTTTATCAAACAAAAGCGGACAAAAGACGTCTATAAAGTGTGAAATGCCATTGTTCCGTATCTTATTGCTTCAATTAGTTGATTTTCGGTCAATAAAAATTCACAAATTTGGTGTAAATTCCATTCCCAGTCATGAAACAATGCAGGCCAATAAATATCCTCTTTCAGGTTTATCGTTTCCACCACACCTTAATCGTCACACTTTCCATGTCCAGTCCAAAAACTCTCCTTTCACTTTTTTGTACTTTGAAACTGTTCCCTACTATAGCCCACTATTTCCATTCATGTTCATTCCACATTCTTGTTGTATATTCATATATATATATATATATATAAATATTTATATTGCCAAAAATTGAATCATCGAATGGAAAGTAGAGACATCTTTCTGATGAAAAATACTATATATCCTGAGTTTTCCTGAACTTAGTCAAGTCACTATAGGCGCTTGAATTGAGGCTTATGCAAATGAATATCTCCAGCCAATTCTCAAATATGTGCGAACATATTTCCACTATATATATATAGTGCGTGAGCGTCATGATTCTGAAATTGTATAAAAAAAGTTTTCCAGGAATGTGTTTTCCTCAATGCAGCAATAGGAATGTCGGATGTTGCATTTCTGAGAAGTGAACACATCTCCTGCTATGATGAAATTTCCCCAAAAACATATGCCAAATCCAAATGAGCCTTATCATAATTATAATTCTGTCATTTTTGCTTTTGTAAGAACATACTCGATATTTTTGGATGAGAAATATAAAGAATTCAATTTGGAAATCAAGGTTCACAATATGATTCCTTAGATATCGATATCATCTTCAATAACGAAAGTGTAGATGATATCGAATAGTATCGATTATATGGATGATTTCGATACTATCGATGATATCGATTATATTGATAGTATCGATAATATCGATATCATACTATTCAAAGATATTGACCATCAGAGATTCAATCTGCTTGATATGAACGTGACTGTTTTACAGTCACTGTATTGTGGTACCTTCTATTACGCAAACTATCGTTAGATTCAACTAGCCGCCATATTGATTTGTTAGCACAAAAAACATTGAAAAAAATCTATTACAAATGCATGAGAATCGAGCATACATCATCGGAAGGATTGTCGACATTCAAGTGAACATGACAATACTAATTGCTATCGGAATGGAAAGTGAAGAGCATCTGTATGACAAATCATGTCACGCTATTGAAGTACCTATTATATGGGTATTTATGGGTACCAATTTCATCAATTACTCATAGGTTGGGCTAAACGTTTTCTGCCATTTTGGATTCAGTTCTGAATCAAATAGAATTACTTTCGGCGAAATGTTTGTGAGTTAAGAAATCCCTACTTTGAACGATTAGTTCAATTTCTCACTTTCGATTTCAGACTTCATCAGATTTTTTATCCTTGTCACAAGAAATAGGAACAAAAATGATAGTCATTCAGAAATATTCATAGTAGAGATGGATGATCCACTCAGAAATAACTCTTCGAAGCATAACCTGAAAGAGAAATTTCTCAATGGATCATCAGTGACACGTTATGAGATTTTGAAAAACGACAAATATAGGTATCTGCATTCATAATAATTTTTGAAATCCAAAGATGCTCAGGAAGCTCGTACAATATAATCAGTGATATTCTCGTCATTATATACAGATCACAGTGTGTTGTGAATTCGAGTACGTATGGAGAATTTAAGGTAAACTTCATCACATCAGATTTGTCGTATTGAAATCCATTCAGATAATATTTAATATCCGATGAACACTTTGAATTCTGACGAGATTCTCTTCCTGAATATACCTGCCACAATTCCAATTGGAATTTCTGGGAATCCTCAACTGAAATGATCATTTTCATCTAGTCCTTTTTCATACTGTTATTTGCATTTCAAAATATCTATGTTCCGGAAGTGGATATTGGAATAAATATGTCTATCGAAGAAAATGCACAATTGGGTATCTAGAATGAATTTGAAATGTTCAGTTTATATATCATTCATTGAAATATATCAGACGTGAGCTAGTTCTACAGAATCACTGTAGTGGTTATTGTCATTCACTCACCAAAAACATTCCCAGCCTGTTCATCTACCTATTCTTCTTTCTTACCACACGGTCTTTGGTAGATTCAGTAGATGACTTTCAGAATGAGGGTCACATGAACAATCCATGAAATTCACGTGAGAGAAGGGATATACTGCATCTCTACGACGGATGCAATCCAATGAAACTTCAGTCACATCTTCGTCTCATTCTGGGGTTCCAACGAAAACTATTCGTTATACCGATGAATCTCGCGATGAATAAAATCAATCTGCTGATATCATGTAACTACAAAAACTCAAATATCTCACGAACGGCTCAATTTTTTGTATTTGAATAAGAGTACCTTTTTCATGTAATTTTCTTCGCTCCATCGAATACTCCTGTTTTTTCACCGAAAATAATACAGGGAAAAAAGTTCTCTACAAAAAATCATGACTCACCCTCTGAAAACACCCTTTATAACAATATCAGAAGTGTGGAAGTGTGACGAAAAAATGTATTTTGACAACATACATTCATGCACAAAATTTCAATCAGGTGGCTTTCATCGTTCAGAAGTTATGCGGAGAAATTATTTTAATTTCATCAACTTTGGAAGGATATATCTCCCTTAATATGCATTTTGGGCCATGGGTTTGATCATCAAACTACACTTATTTTTCAATGGTCTATCACCCTCAGAGAGCTCGGTACACATTTTTGACTCACCCTGTATATTTTTTACTTTTCATTTCACGTCAAATTGTTTTCATCGATGTGATATTCCAATTAGGTCTTGCCTACTTCTCTACTCTACCTTCTACATCTGTTTGAAGAGCATAACTCTTGAATAAACGAGATTTCATCAATTCTCCTATGCCCTGTGAACTCTGCAAATAAATCGTTGGCTGATTTCGTTCTCACGGTATTCGTCCTCTAACAAACTATAACTGACGTGCAATATTATTTATAGACCAATTATCACAAATAACACGTTTCCTGATACCTTGGGTAGCAAGATAATAGATATATTGTTGTGATGGACGGAAAATCCTTTCACAGATGTTTATCTGATTGTTATCGATACAGGAAGTCGGTATTTTGATATCTCTCGGACCTTGTTATGAAACACACATGGGTATTACTCAAATGTTAGACATCCCAAATTCATGCATTCGTTTTCCAAATCTACAGGAAATTTACGCAGGTATTTATATTGGACAGGCTCACTGATATTTTTTTTTTCTGAAATCAATCGATAGCCTTCTTTTAACTGGGAAGGATTCGAAGATAAAGTCGTGATATTAATGGATATTACTCAAATGTTGCACATCCCAAATAAATGCATTCGTTTTCCAATTCTACATCAAAAAAATCACGCAGGTATTTATATTGGACAGGCTCACTGATATATTTTTTTTTTTCGGAAATCAATCGATTGCCTTCTTTGAACTGGAAAGGATTTGAAGATAAAGTCGTAACATTAATGGATATCACTCAAATGTTAGACATCCCAAATATATGCATCCGTTTTCCAAATCTACAGAAAATATACGCAGGTATTTATATTGGACAGGCTCACTGATATATTTTTTTTTCGGAAATCAATCGATTGCCTTCTTTGAACTGGAAAGGATTTGAAGATAAAGTCGTGATATTAATGGATATTACTCAAATGTTGCACATCCCAAATAAATGCATTCGTTTTCTAATTCTACATAAAAAAATCACGCAGGTATTTATATTGGACAGGCTCACTGATATATTTTTTTTTTCGGAAATCAATCGATTGCCTTCTTTGAACTGGAAAGGATTTGAAGATAAAGTCGTGATATTAATGGATATTACTCAAATGTTGCACATCCCAAATATATGCATTCGTTTTCCAATTCTACATAAAAAAAATCACGCAGGTATTTATATTGGACAGGCTCACTGATATATTTTTTTTTCGGAAATCAATCGATTGCCTTCTTTGAACTGGAAAGGATTTGAAGATAAAGTCGTAATATTAATGGATATCACTCAAATGTTAGACATCCCAAATATATGCATTCGTTTTCCAATTCTACAGGAGATATACGCAGGTATCTATATTGGACAGGCTCACTGATATTTTTTTTTTTCGAAAATCAATCGATTGCCTTCTTTGAACTGGGAAGGATTTCAAGATAAAGTCGTTATATTAAAAACAGTCGCATTATACGGAAAAAGTTCCTCATAATTCTCAGATGAAAAATGGTAGTATCTCGATGAGAAAAGATCCAGTGTTCGGTTTTTTTATCGTTTCCTATGTTTGCTCAATCCGCATCTTTTGTTATTCAAATCATGAGTGAGTTCGAGGAATCTGAAAGCGTCATTACATGCTTGAACTGGAGGAAAATAAATTAACCACAACTTTACTACAAAAGAGTTCCCAAATCTTCGTCTTAACTATTGATCGCAAAACTTGAAATTTCGCTTCTTGGAGAGAATGACCTTTTATTAGAGTGGAATATCTTGTGAATAATAGGACCTACTGCTATCTCTGAAGTCCAGTTGTGACGAATTTGTTGGAATTCAACTAAGGACCCTTCTCAATTTTATACACACTCTCTTGATTTGTGTTTTCCCATCTGAAATGATCATCATAACTGAATTAACTTGAGAACGATATGTTCCCGATTATTCATGCTGTTTGCACATTTGTACCTCCATAACGAATTCAGTCAGCATTCCCAGTGCTATTGATGTTCACATAAATCACGAGATCAGCGACTGTGAAACAGAATCAATTTTGCAAGCTCAGCTCGGTGCAATCTAATATCCGGGTTGTAAAATACTCTTCGCGATAACTGTTATTCCATTATCCTTGTTAATTACTACTTTATTATTTCATAATGGGTCTCGTTCACATTCGATCTCAAGACGAGAATGTGTGAGATTTTTAGGAAGTGTCGTGTGACACATTCGAATGATTTTGAAACATAAACAAGGTAATCCAACCAGGATTACCAAGAGATAGGTATCCTCTTGTAACTGTTTTATTCAATGGATTGAAATAGTTATTTACCCAACAAGTGCGGAAAGTAGTACTTTTCCGCACGCGACGGCAGCTGTACGAACGACGCCGAGCGGTGTTCGCGCAAGTCGTGCGGAAAAGACATTTTCCGCACAAGTTAGGTACAATGTTTTTTCTACGAGTGTTTTTGTTTTGTTATTAATGAAAAAAAAGGTTTTCATCAAACAAGATCATATAATAATGCTACAAAATGACACATGAGACACATAATAGACACATAATAGATCATTTAGTTAGTCCTAAATATCCCCATTTTCGACAATATGAAAATCGTGCGGGAAAGTAACTTTCCAGCACTAGTGCGGAAAAGTAACTTTTCCGCATGATTTGGCAAAGTCACCGAGCAGTCGTTAATGCTTGATGGTTAAAAGGGAAGTTACTTTTTTTTGTTTTTTTTTTTAAATCGATGAGAGTACTTACTGTTGAATTTCCGTTATAGTTTTGAATATTTGTATATTCAATAACGACATGACTGTTTTCGATAGAATCTGTCATGAAGAAAATAATTCTTTCGTACTACAAAATTTCATATACCTACTCGTGGGAAATGTCATTTCATGCTCATTGCACAATATTCCAATCTTGAATCTAAATATCGTGCTTTGAAGAGAAAATCTTGCGTAAAAGTAAAAATCGTGCGGAGAAGTAAAAATCGTGCGGAAAAGTAAAAATCGTGAGGGAAAGTAGAACTTTCAAAACGAAAAATCGTGCGGAAAAATTACTTTTCCGCACGCTCGTAGGAAAAGGAGATTTCCTTCTTAGGAATGGAACTAAATGAATGTGATGAATCAGTTATACTATCCGACTTGATATTAGGATACACAATTTTACTTCTGGTTTCGATGAAATTCACAAGATGTTTATATGTTTTCCTATCGTGTTGTCAAATGATAGAAAAATCCATCCACTCGGATGCTGATTCAGTTCAATCTCCAAGATTTGCAATCATTCAGTCATCTCCTGGAAGTTGTACGTACATCCAAATTCTTCTCAAGCATTCAGCTACCACTGGATCATTTTGTGGGCAAAAATTCACGTTTTTCCTCAGCATCTTTTTTTTTATCTGTGGACAACACGAAAGGGAAACCTATGATGTTCGAGGGACATCGTGTTAGCCAGCGGTGGAATTTTGGGAGAGTAGGAAGGTGTTGGAATTTTTCTTGAAAGTTTGGAGGTTGTAAGCATCAGGAAAGACTTCACTAGGCAAAGAATTCCACAACTTTGCCGTTCTATTGAGGAATGATGCTTGGTATAGCGATGTTCGACAGGTCTCGAGCCTGACAGTGTAGGAGTGACCAGCTTGAGCTCGTCTGGTTTGTCTACTAGGAATCGCGCGTGGTGTCATAATAGATGATATCTCCGTTGAGCACCGACCGTGAAAGTACCTATAAAAAAGGCAAAGATCGCCGACCTTTCTACGATGATCTAGAGAGGTCAATGATTTGGTGAGTGTTGTGTCATCGACTAGGCGAATAGCTCTCTTCTGAATTGAATCTAAGAGCTTCAGCGTATGTTTGGGGGCTGAGCTCCAAACATGTGAACAGTACTCCAGGACAGGTCGAATTTGTGCTTTGTAGATCATAAGCAGTTGCTGGGATGTGAAGTATCTCTTCGCACGGAAAAGAAAACCAAGTTTTTGTGAAGCAGTTTTCGCAATGGACCTCACATGATCGTCCCATGAGAGAGCACTGTTGGTGGTGACACCCACCATGGATATTGACGACCTCATAGGAACAGTGGTACCCGACATCATCAAATTGGGCATTGTGTGATCAGCCTTCTTGGTGAACATACAAGCTTGAGTTTTAGTTGCATTGAACGGTACTAGATTCTCAGATCCCCATTTCAGAATTCTTGTCAGATCCTCATTTAAAGCATCAACCTGTCTTCGCCTTGCACCTCTGGCCTCGTTGGATGATATAGGGGCTCTAGAGGGAAAGGCGGAATGAAGTGTACTATCATCCGCAAAGCTATGAACTGGGCTGGTGGTCACATTCAACAAATCATTGATGTGGAGCAAGAACAAAGTTGGTGCCATACTGATGATTCCTTGACAAACCGCACACTGTATGCTGATTGCTCAAGAACTCGCTTCATTTCTGATTGATCTTTGACAACATGAAAATGGTACAACAACGGTAGATTAGGAAAGAAACCTTCTCAACGCGATGAATGGAGCTAGCAATCGGCGATGCGTGAAGTGCTATATCAAGGAGTGATTATACAAATCAGAGGAAAGTAATGTGATAACCGCTGGGGGTATGGATATATTTTACGTCTCTTCGACGTATCAACAAGTGCGTTGACCTGAATCTATCATAGATCGACATGATCCATTATTGCGTAATCCGTATCTACGATTTATACATCACAATATTATTGATTTCGATTGAATTTAGTCGCGAAATCCTATGAATATATTTTTTAGTGGAACGAAATAGGTACTAGAGAACAAAAAAAAGGCTCAGAGGTACTGAAGGACGTGTAATTTTCTGATGAATTTTGACAGTTGATTAATTTTACAGAAGAAGTATCTTCTGTAACTCGATATCAGCAGTGTATCGATTGTGACTGATACTGGAGCAGAGTAGGTTCCGTGCTAGTAGCGTTCAAATTTTTTTTTATCTGTGGACAGCACGGAAGGTGAACCTATAAAGGTCGAGGAACATCGTGTTAGCCAGCGATGGAATTTCGGGAACGAAGGAAGGTGTTGGAATTCTTCTTGAAAATTTGGAGGTTGTAAGCATCAGGAAATACTTCACTAGGCAAAGAATTCCACAACTTCGCCGTTCTATTGATGAAAGATGCTTGATATATTCCTTATATCATATATCCCTTCGGAATTTCAAAGAGACATCTCATATAGACTATTGATCATCACATGTAGTCAAGGTTTGGAATTCATGGTTTTTGGATCCACTATGTTTTCAAATCTGAAGAATTTATGGAACAGAATTTCATCATTCGGCCCACCACAAACATCAATAAGAATGGAGATGAAAATATTGATATCATGGATACTGTCTGTAGGTCGATCGAGAAAGTAGTATTCCTTCTGGTTTCCCGGGGATTTTTTTTCGTCGTTTGTGGAGATGAAAATAGGAGGTGTACTTCTAAGATATTGGAATTATAATTATGAAGTCTATTCTCATTATCTAGCGAGTCTAGAAAAAATAAATTCATGTATATATGTATCATATGAATAAAAATGCATATTTCCTTCTAAAGATTTCCATAGCCATAGCATTCTCAGCATAGTAATCTCAATTTTTGGCGAATTTATTCCATTTCGCACAAATCCCTACAGAAAGACATCAGTAGCCGAACTGTTTATTTTCTTCCAAATTTCCGAAATGCATTTCATTACTACTGATATCATCTCTGATAAATCATCATTCCTGATATATCCAAAAAAATATGGATCATAACAATATATTCCTCAATATCAGTTTCATTGATTTTTTTTGGCCTAGATACATCACATCTTGCTGGTCATATAAACTCCCCAGATTCCAATTCAGGGTGAATAAAAAAGCAACAACTTTGAAATTTGACATAGATCGACTAACACCCTATATTAGATATTCCTCATGGAGTCATCCCAGCTATCCTGAATCGAATAGGCTGGAAATTTTCTTGGAGAAAATTTTGACCCCACAACACAATAGTGAATTCTGAGAAAAATTTACTATTTTCAGAAATCAGTCAACGGTTTTCAAACTGATATGGTACTGCAGTTTGAAATAGCGCACACTGTATATTGTAGGTTTCATCTTCCACAGTTTCCTAGATATTCGATTAGAGAGAGTTGAGAGGAAGAAGTGCACCCAAGTAGCAACCATTCTTTAACTTTGTCTACATCATTTTCTGTCCATGAAATCATTTCATCATCTGCGAAGCAATCCTGATCCTCCACAACAAATTTTGTCAAGTCATCAGTAGTTCCCACTATTACCTGATTACTATGACCAAATGAAGACTTGAAACAGTCCGGTATGCAGCATTTGCCAAAATATCTCATCGACCACTAAGTCGACAGTTTTTGACACACCACAAAATACTGAAACTACAATGAGAATGATCTATTGAAATGATCGATTGTCAATTGACACTACCATCACATCATTCCTTACCATTCTTTCCCGGATATGAGATTCAATCAGTCGTTCTGTTCCAAAAATCCTATTATGATCGATGGTATCGAATAAATGTCAAGGATGAATCAATAAATCCCAACCAGAGGATTTTAGTCGGAGGATGTGTGAGAGTATTGGAAATCACGACTTCTGCATGTAATAGTAGGTACGAAAGATTTTGAATGAGCAATGCTCAAAATCTCGCCTATATAGGTTGATTGATGATAAATAGGACATGACGTTTTGGTAGATACAGTTTTTTTGGAGGTGGATGCAAAATGTCTATGGAACATTTTATTCATTGAACTACTGACTGATTTGTTGAACTCATTGAATCATTGGGCAACATTGCCTATGGTTCATGATTTCTGATTCACATTAGCACCAAATAATCTAATTGGTTTGTATATCACTGATTGCATTCGGACTGTGAGTTGTACCAAAACAAACATGGTGGTGCAATTTGAGGAACAAAAGTAAGGGGTGGTTTCTCGGAGGTTGCTTGCCAGAAGGTGGATTCTGCTGCATCAACAAATTTCCTTCTCTGCAAATACCTGGCCTGAAAGGTATGGGACACCCGGTATGGTTGTTAGGAAGGGTTTACTTGCACTTTCATGGAATCGGTTACCCTGAAACTATTCTCCCATTGAGAGAGAACTTACCAAGTTTGTATAAAATAGTGATCAACTCACAAAGAACTAGTGTCAGTTCTGGGGCAATTTTTTCCATAACAATAGACAGAATTTCTTCTGGCCCTTCTTCTTGGCATCGACTCATTCGGTATCTGAGCTTAGTGCAACGGATATATACTTTTCGCACTACAAAGAACTGATAAAATTCTTCCGATAACTAAACAATAATAATCATTCCTGTCACGTTTCTGTTTTTTTTTTTTGTGTTTTGAGGATAAACATCAGTGCATGTATAAGTAATTCGTCGATACCATGACCCAGACAAGGCTCTAACACACGTTTCAAACAATGTAATAAGTAAACAAGACAAGGTGAAAGCAATTACAGCTCAGTGGAAATCAAATTATTTCGTTTCACTGACCTTTCATCTTCATTCTGGTGATTGCATAACGAATCGACAGCTGGAGTGTCGAGGAACGTGTTTTATCAGTGTTCAAGATACATATCATGCTATCATAAGTGATTTCAATGCTGAATTATATATCGCGCCATGATGTGGAAATATTGATGATGTATCACTGAGTTGAGAACGAGACGAATGTGTTATAGGGTTATCAGATTCTGAAGACGAATTTGAGCTCTGTCGCATGGAGGAAAATATGGAGTTTTTCTCTTTATTTCAGAGGAATATCATACCCTCTTTCTTCTTCTGCGATGGAATTGTCATCCACTGATACCTTTTCGTTCTTCATAACTGAGTTTTTGTATAGAAATCTATTGAATCTATCTGAACCTTCACAATGAGGTTATGTTTGCATTGACTATTACTCTATCATCCAATTCCGAATTGATCTGATTTTTTTCTCGCATCGATGATACTTTGAGAGCTACAATTTGACTCTGCTGACTAATGTTATGTCATCATATGATCTATGAAAATAATTCAATGATGTAAATGGCAGTCACAACACATACAATGTCGTCGTTGAATACACTCAACTCTATAACACCCTCTATAGTGTGAGAACGAACATAGTGCGAAAATCAAACATAAACGTCGATGAAATGGAAAAAAATAATTTATCATGATGATCCCACACTTCATGGCTTGGTACCATTAGTAATCAAAACTTTTGATGAAAACGTGTGAAGTTCCATGACTTTTTTCACTCTATCTAGTATTTTTAAGATGTCAAACATTTGCTCCAAGTGGAACATTGTGAAGCGGTTGGTCGACGGATATATCTCAATTCATTGCTCTTGACAATTTGACAATGAATTTTCAGATTCATTTGCGATTGGACTATCGAATGATATGTAAGTCAGGCTAAGGACTAGATTTCTCAATGAATGACCTGCAGTGCTAGAGAAAAAATATTACTGTGATCTGCATGGAATGGAAGCAAGAAGTAGAGTGAAATATAAATTGCAACACATAAGATTGATGTCACAGTCACTATGGAACAGATGAATCCTACTCGCTGATGCATTCGTTCTCGAGTTTATACATCTTCTGAACTTGGATTGTATTCCTTAATTGCATCTTTTTATAGTTATTTGTTCCAATGTTCTATGATAATGAAGCATGTCTTCTCCTTTTTTGTTTTTATAGTCTTGCTCAATCAAAATATTTCTAGATATTTCATCATCGGAATAAGCGCAAGAAGTATGAATACTCAAAGATGTTCACGCTATGATATTGAAAGAGCGTTTTATGATATTTCTGCATCTATTTATTGCGACAAGAGTGGGTGATTGATGAGATTATAGCGAAAATTCCACACATGTGATTTTCAACCAATCAGAAAGTGTATTCCTGTCAGATCACCATAGCAACGGAAGAATTTTATCAGAAATTTTTTCCTGGTGGGTACCCAACAGCGAATCATAATGGAAATTTTTTGACGTTTATAATGACAGGTTTTGTCAACTTGATAAAGACGAAAATTGATGTTGTTGGAAAAACATTTGGCGTGGAATTTTCTCACCGAATACCACACGAGTTCAAATTAAATCCGGATTTTTTTTCTGGCTCATGAATATTTCCAGAAAATTATTTATTATTAATTTTCAAAATATTCATGAGGTCGAACAATTTCCGGAAATAATTTGACCTCTAGTGGTATGACTAGTGATAATTTTCAAGAAAATGACCTTCAATATGTTTGAATGAGGATAATTGCTCTTTCCAACGAAGGCATGAAACATTCTGAAGTCTTTGAAGACCGGAAGAAGAAAAAATATGTGGAACAGAGCTGTCACCGAGCACTGTGCTGTTAGTGCTCTTTTGAACTAATGTTTGAACCTCAGTTCCTTGAACATCCCAGGAAATGACGTGGCAACTTCAGCTAGCTATTGTATGACGAAACAATCATCCTCGTTTTGTTGATTGTCTAGTTGAAATCAAAATAGTCTGATGACTAGGAAATCTCATTCATCTGAATGAAATTATTCACAATTCATCACACATGCGGCAAAAATTCGAGGAGTTGCTCCTTGGACTATTCTGTGGATATTTTGTCCTCGGATGATATTTACAATCTGTTCCGTTTAGTATATAGAGGACGAACGGAATTTCAGGCTATAACAACATTTTATCACCAAAAAATACATGCAAAGGTCACTTAATCTACAAGAACTGATGGAAATGACTAGCACCTATGTTCTATTAATAATTTTGTAGAATACCACAACGGTTTTCTTGTTGTTGTTGTTCACTTCGGGGCGAAATATTCTCAGAATAATCTGAGTATAACAACCCCTCGAATTTTTGTCGCATGTCCAATAAACACACTGTATAAGAATAGGCCGAATCGGCTGGATAACACGTCAGTAGTTCCATTGGGTTTTCGGACAGTGCTGAATCGAAAATAAAGCGTGTGAGATGATTTTCAGAACCAATCATGCCGTTACATGATGTTTTCATACTGGGTGGCCCAATGAAAACGAAACAAGACCGATTTGACATAGTTATCGTTCTCAGCCAAAAAAAAACGCTCCAACCGGTCGATTTTCATGTCGAGGAGGAAATATTTTGCGCGTGTTTTCAACTTTTCCACTTCAAACTCCTCGGAGGGGTTAGCTCCAACCCTTGAATCTCGAATGGGACAAGGAGTCAAGTGATA
Source organism: Gastrophysa polygoni (assembly GCA_963576655.1). Taxonomy (NCBI): domain Eukaryota; kingdom Metazoa; phylum Arthropoda; class Insecta; order Coleoptera; family Chrysomelidae; genus Gastrophysa; species Gastrophysa polygoni. Next base: position 1,821,628 of record OY755082.1, on the reverse strand, counting down.
CATCATTTTGAAAGTAATCGAAATCTCTTACCAACACTTGCTTGTTTTTGGAATTCAATGCAGTAGTTCTCGAGAAAACACGTTTATGAAAATAATCGGCTAGTGATGGAAAGTAACGCTTTTTTCCCTTTCATCACTATTTCTCATTTTGTAGTTAGAACGATGTTCATCTAAGAAGTGCCTCATGTGTTTTTTTTTTAAATCTTGTCTTATCCAACATTACATAAAGAATCATTCATTTTATTGTCAGTTCCTTGATCTCTCAGTAATATGCATACCTTGTTTCGTTTTCATTGGGCCACCTTGTATGTCAAGGATCGCATTTATATATTTTTCTACGAGAGTTTTCGCTTTGCTAATTCGCTAATTGGAGCAAATGTAAGTCTGTAAGTCGACGTGATATCCAACTGACAATCGACCAGTTGGGAAATTCTCAATTTTTTCAATTCAACTCGTTTCTCTCATGGGTCAGCAGACATCATCCACGGTTGGTGAACACGATTGCGTCAACCGTCTTCATCTCTAACGAAAACAATTAAAAAGAGTCAAGGAAACAGCGAATTATTAAAATTAAATTTATTACAAGTATATACATATTCGGTATCATAAAAAATTATGACACGAAATAGGAGTATTTACGAGAAAAAGTCACAAGAATTATGCGGCATAACAATTCGAATTATACCAGATTGATCGAAGCGAATTACAGCTATACCTACTATTCAAAAACTATTCAATCTTGAGTTTGTGTATGAAGGTAGTTTGAAAAACTATTTTCATACGAACATATGGCTGCTAACATATTTCATTTTACTGATGTAAGTTACTATTGAAGAGTATTTTTCTCACAACTCTGGAGAGAGCTAGATCTGATTCAAGGTGAGTCAAAGTAGATGATGCAAGAAAGAGTCCTGAACTCTGAGTCTGAATAATACAGGGTGTCTCTCAAAGGTCTGTACGAAATCACAGCACATATTCCTGAGGTCAAAATAAGCGGATTCAAAGCAACTCACCTCAGTCTGAAATTGCTCCGTTTCCGAGATACTGGGTGATGAATTTGAAAAATGAAATTCGATTTTTTTTGAAACTTATGAACATCTTTGAACGTATTACTAAAAGTGGTAGCCTGGGGTTTTTGGACACCTTTCCATTGTGGCTACAAGAAGGCGCTTCACAATGTACTTCTTATGGTTCAGAATCGACACAACATTTTTCTCAGTGTAGTTTCCTACTTCCTTTGTAAGGAAAATAACTCGAGAAACATCACCAATTGAAGAAGGTTTTCATGTGAAAATCCGCCAAGGTAAGCTGTACTCTAGATATTTCGATCTTCAATATTTGATGCCGCACTGAACTATCCAGAGTATTTTCACTCAGGAATATGTGCTGTAATTTTGTACAGACCTTTTGGAGACACACATAATCATCCAATAAAGGGTGCCTTGAAGGCATTGATGCTCCAAAAACATGGAATATCTATATAGATATAGTTATATATAGAAAGAGTTGACTTGAGCAGCGTTAAAAATCGATGTCCCATTGAATGAAGTAAGAATGGTAGATTCAATTCAACAGAAAATGGACTTTTCGCAAATTTTTCATTACGGTATTCATAAACTGATGTTTGAGAAACTCATGAGCAGGGTTCACGTGGAACAACTCCTTTTTTCATGGATTATTTTCGCCATTTTGGATTCGTTATTCTCATTGGATATCGAAAAGTTGGTCCTGGAAAGATGAAAAAATAATTCACACATACACAAAAGAATTCACATTTCAGAAATGTATCGAAGTTTCGATTATATCTCCATAATCAGTCAATGAGAAATACGCATTTTTCAGGAGAACATTAGATGTAGGTATTCCGTGCTTTCATTTCCAAACTGTACATGGGCTCCCTCAGTTGAATTTCCGATTGAATCTACCAGTGATTGAATCTAGCTATTTTGCAATCGGTATTCATTGCAACATGAAATGGAAGACACTAAAGCTATACAAAGAATAGGATATCACGTAAATATCGAAGAATAGATGTTACTGCTGAAGATATCGTGATAGAAATACCACGTCCGAGGTATCGCCCCTTACCCCTAGCTTTTCTTCCATGTAACGCACAAAAATGAGAGCACGGTAAAGTATAGTGAAAAAATATCGACTACATATACAAGTACAAGAGTCATTGACATATATGTACACATGCTGGAAAAGAGTCATAGAAAACTCACCAAGTCAACAAGTATCGTATAAAACGCTTCCAGAATCATTAAATTTCATAACAAGGATTTGATGAAAACAATTCAACAATTTCGTCAACTTCCTCCATCAAAACTTACAACTCACTTTACCGCAATCAAAGAAAGGAAATTTGAGCAGAAGCTCGACTTGGCGAGTCCTCAATCCTCACGACGAATCTCATTGGCACTGGCTATCGAAACTGACTAAAAGTCTCTCACAAACTCAAACTATTGATGGTACTTCAAATCTTCCACATCGTAAACTGAATTTTCATCTTCGGGATTGCCCACATGCTCTCCTTGGTTGATACCCATGATCTGGGGGATATAGTACCTCACACCTGAAGAGTACACAACACCAATCTCTGGCACATATTTGGACCTGGGATCAGCTTGTTTCGCAGGATAGAACTGCTTGACATATCGTTGTGACGGCTGCAGAGTGGTCTTGGTGTTATAAAGTTCGTACGCCTGTCGTTCAAAAACATGTGGACCGGTGTAGTCCACGCCTAAATTGTAGGTCCTAGCGAGCTGCTTCTTATACAAGTTGTATTTCGGGAAACCAGCAGTGTATTTTCGGTCCAACGGAGTGCCCAAAATGAGATAAGGCGAAGGCTTGAGGGAATACAGCTTGGTCCTGTATTGATGCGGCACAGGGGGTGTGTAGACGTTAGGGTTGGGTATGTCCTCCCTCTCTTCGGAAACCGGTGCCGGATCTTGAGCCACTGCCGATCGCTCCTGGGCACTGGTCGATTTGGGAAGTCTGGGTACGATGGGACCTTGGTTGGTGCCGAACGTCACCATGATTGGCTTGGCGAAGGTCAAGGTCGCCAGACAGACTAGCGACATCTGCAAGAAGAGGAGTGGTGAGTGGTTTGATACGGGCAGTAGCGGGTCATTAAACAGGCGTATAAAAAGTGAAATTGTTATACAACGAGTCGGTTTATCATCGGAATACTAATCACTCATAGTGCAGTGGCGATTCCAGCTCGTAATATCGTGAACCAGTGTTGTAGCTAGTGAGACAAGACGAAACGATCTCAGAGGTTCCTCATCTTCAAAGCTGAGATTGTAGGAAATGCATACGAAACTGAAGAGGAGATATATATGATAATAATGATTTATACATGCACGATACATTTTCAGACCTCAAAGATTATGAAATGTTCAATCGTGAATTCCTGAAGAGGAAGAACTGAAGAGGAGATATATATATAATAATAATGATATATTTATGCACGATACATTTTCAGACCTCAAAGATTATGAAATGTTCAATCGTGAATTCCTCCATGATTGTTGAGTTTGGGTGTGAGACATGGTACATAAAACTCAGAATTAGATGCATGTTAGCATTAGTCATGAAATAAAGAGAAGTCTATTGAGGTGAGGAAACATATGGTTAAGTATTATGTAATATAATTAACCATGAATTAGGCTGCTACTAGACAAAAATTTGGAAATAAGCTGAGACAATATGCATTTTTTTTTTCATTATATTTTTGCATGAGTATTTCCATTCCTAGAGGCCAATCATCCTTTTTTCCATTAGACACACCCAATCACGAACGAGAAAAGTTGTTGAAGCGTGAATGAAATGACTCAAGTTATTAACCCATTTTATTTTTCCATTATTCGAAGAAGAATGCCAATGAGGTATTGAGAAAGCTGAGGCTCTTTTATTGATTCCTCATCAATCAAAAATATCACCATTTATGTCACCAATTTATTATTTCAGCAATAAGCATGGTCGGTTTCCTCAAAAAATATTGTTGCTTTGGTTTTCGATACGTTGAATTGGCATGTTTAGCAGGAATATAATAATTTGATCATTCGATCAGAGCAGTTTCCTGTAACGAATCATTTCTCTCTTCAAGAAAACATCCGCTGTTTTTTTGAATAACAATGGGAATCTGCGATATCAATATCAGCAGGCAACGAATATGTCTAGTGACGTCAACGGCCACCACCCCGAAAAAGAGATGAAATGCTGGAGCAACAAATTATTATAGAAATATTGAAATGGACCATTGGTCAGAATCGTCTGTTGAATTCATTGTACACACTTGATCAACACCTTGTGTATGTAGCATACATAGTTTCTTCCAGAGACAATATTACTCTCGTATGAGAACGAATAACAAGGCAATCGAGACAAAGATCAGAAGACATACACATACCTTTGGAATTGCTGATCTCGAACATGGATACAACGAATATATCTTTGTCTGTTGACAAATTTACAACGGCAGTGATTGGATATTCATTTCAGAGGAATGATGTATACTGTTGTTTTATTCAAAACCATCATGAATGTTGTTTCAGTTGAAAAATCGATAGGTGTGAACAGCTTCTGTTTTATGAATCAACAACGGAAGAGGAAGACAAAATGTTGAGAAAATCACCCTGATGAATATTTGCAACATTCTTCATCTGCCACTGGTTGAATATAAATGATGGGATTGTCTCTCGCGAAACTTTTATGGTTTGTTGATTATGCTGATTGGTAAGTGACTTGTTATGAAAGAACTGGTTCGATGAGATGTTCCATAATATAATTCATAATATACGAAGGTTGCGACTTTTCAGAGGATTCACATTTGCATATGAAATAATTAACATTCTCATCATTATGTTGATCATAGTAATAAATCGAAATGTAGGTTGATATTTATATCGAGAGCTTAATGAAAGTGGTAAGGGAAGTATGGGAGTTATTCCAAATGGAATCAGTTACAGCATCATTATCAGTATCCACTACAACTAGCAGTATTATCGTTGGTCGTGAAGTTATCATCATCAAATGAGAACCTTTATATTCCTGATGGTTGACGAAAATGAGAACAGTCTCATGTTAATGTCCAAAGCAACATCACCAAGAAATACCAAGAAGTCACATCAGCAGATACTAGTCCCAGAAGTCTGGGAGTATAATGTTGAACCAAACTGATTAGGCAATTCAAAATTCAAATTCCGATTTCCCAAGCTGTTATTTCCTATGGAACTATTTCTTCGGTGCAAAATTCAACTAGTTTCTCAAAGCCGTGAAGTAATCATTCTTCTATTCAGTGCATTGGCCTAATTTGTTTTATGGTAATGTATTATATCATTGAGCTGATCTTCAGCGTTGGTATGCTGAAAACGTAATGATAATTAAGTTAGCCAAAAACTACGAAGCAATTGATGATTGCTGTAGATCGTGAATCGTATTAATTTCAACTCACATTACATGGATGTTAACAAATAACATGATTTATTGATGGGCGCTATGTAATTTTCGAATAGAATGGAAAGACAGGAGAGATGAAGTTGATTTATTTTGAGAGAGAAAGGAATAGAATGAAATCGACACCAATCATCAATAGAGTGAAAGATACGGAGCATGTGACAGTAGGTGAAGATTCCAGAAGGAAGAGAAAAAGAGAAGAAAGAGAGTGAATAGGAGAAGAAAGAGGAATTTCTTCCGGAAGAAAAAGAAAAACTCTAAACGAAGAATAATCCATTGTTCATGATTCCAGAATGTATAATTGTTCCCCTGAATGATGCAGATGGATTTCATGGGTCAATACAAAAAAAAATACTCTTCATCAAAGATTTGCAATATGTTGCGAAGATTTTCTCAGTTGAATTCATTAACATTCAGATACATATACTCAAATACTCAATGCAATTAGCAATAAATTATATAGCAGATCCTGTGGAAGAAAAATGAAAGAAAAAATGTGAATTATTCATTGATACAGTCATAGAACTCAGCAAAAATAATGAATGAATCATTTTCTAGAAGATAATCCTCATCTTCAGTACACTGGGAGTTTGTTACACATTCAGTTCTCTTTCTTGTCAAAAATTGTTCTTGGAAAGACACGTGAAATACTCAATCAATTGAATGCTTGATCCGATAGAAATTCAAAATCGATTACAAATATCGAACTGTCAAGATTCGATTTGAAGTAAGATACATTTAGTTAAAATGAACAAGCGTGACATCCAATATTGATTTCGGAACTTCACCCCAATACAATGGACGATTGAATATTGAAATATTATTCAACAACGAACCTCTTCTTTGTCAAAGACCACAATATCAATATGAAATTCACTGCCATGTGTATCATCATAAAGAATACTCATCAAAAATGTGGTCATCCAATTCTACCAACAAATTTTCTGCATATTCGAATGATGAAAGTGAAATATCTCGATCTTAAACCACGCTTGGCTTACTCTTCATAGAAAGCAGATAGTATCATCGCAATCGTGAAGAAATATTTAATGATAATGAATCTCAATAATTCTTCTCAGAATATTTTGAAATTCGTCCAGATCCAGTGTGGATGGATCTCAATGCCATGGACGTTACAGCAAATGACAGTTTTTGGGTTGTCAATTAATCATTACGTCTCTAATCAGAGGTGAAACAGTTTGACTTTTCTCGTCGAGGAAAATCATTTCAACAGCGTCATTCTGATTCCATCTAGTACAGTTAGTACATTTGATGAAATCATGGTGGATTCAAGGGTCGAAGATGCAAGATAGAGCCAAGTCGATACTATGAATGGAGGAGATTCTGGCAAGAATTTTGCAAAGGGGATCTGAAAATCTAGTCATCCATCTCTGCATGGAGATATCACAAAACAAAAGATGTACAGAAGCACGAAGAACAAGATATGGAGATAAGATGAAAAAAATCAGGAATTGCTCACTTCTATTTCATAATGAATCTGGTGCTCACATTTCGAATTATTACCATGATAATCAATCGAGTTTTGGAAATAATAAATACAGAAACTGATCAGCTAGTGACACTGTTGCTGTTTTTGTAGATCTGCAAGATGGGTTGGACACAACTCAACCTTGACATGATGATTTCCTTTGCTGATATTCACCTACTTGATTCCTGACATACTTTCAAAATACCAATACTCACTTTGCAGCATAAAATGCAATGAATTGAATTCCCGCGGAGTGTGTTCGAGAATCCATCAAAAACCGAAAACAATTCGTATTCATGAAGTCTCAGTTTGGGGTAACTGGAGAATCAAATTTGGCGTAAAATTCGTTTCCTGCCAACTTGTTGAAGAAAAATAAATTATCAATAAGAAAAATGATAGTGAGCTCATTTGAATGTGCCATTTATTTGCTCACGGCGTTGTTTGATCCAAGTTCTCCGAATGAAGATTGGCAATCATCAGTCCTTGGATGTAAATAGAAACAATATGCAATTCAAGCCTGGTGGATGATATATTTCGTTCTATTTTCTGAAACGCAAGTGAAATCTGGGGTCTGAATGAACAAATAATTCATATTTAATCACTTCCTCCGAATGCATAATGAATACATTAATGTCACGTTCGATATCTCTCTGATAGATTGATCATGCCCTAAGGCTGTACAAGATAAAAATGCCCGAATTTGATTGACGGCCACGAACGTGCAATTAAAACTTTGTATTGTGATGAATGATGAATAGCATTGAATGATCTGGATATACTGAAAAAAGTGTGAATTGCTCATATCAGGAAATCAGTTCTCTAGCAACTTGCTCGAAGAGTATACCTTGAGGCTCATTCATAGATATCAATAGATTCCAATGTATCATCGTCTTCAAATTGATTAGTACTGGAAGTCAGCTGATGAAAGCTAATGATTGATTACTTATGATGGAATCACTTGTCCTTGAGAAATCATTCATGATCATTCAGATTCTATCGAATCCATACCTCTGATGATATAGTATAGTATTTTGATACGTGAGTTACATGGAGCAACATATTCTGGCACGAGTCTGAGATTCGAAGCACTTCCGAACAGACGAGAATGGCAATTAACTCACTGAATCGATTCGAATTCGACAGTTGACTGACATTTGACACAAACTTCGTTCAATTCAGAGGATACTGAGAATTTCTGTCAAATAAGCCTTCTGTCATTGAATTTATATATCAGATGAATTCCAAAGGACAGCGAAAGAACTCTCTACATAATATTCCTGGAATTTCGATGAATGCTTGTATACCTATTGAAGTACCTGCATATGTTACGAGTTTTAATCCTATTCTTCACGAGTACTTCGATTAGAAAAAATCATCTGTTGATGGTCATTAATATCATTTTTGTTTTCTTCAATTCGATGTTTGATTATTTTGATGATTTTCCAATAAGTACATAATTTCAGGTCATTGACATAGATCTCGGATAGTGAGAGTCACAGCCATGTTTGAACTGTCGATTATCTGATATTCATCACATACAGGCATACCAATCTCTGGAAAACTCAGAACAAAAAATCCTAAAAATCGTTTATTGATAGAGCCCAATAAAACACGAAAAAATCGTACAAAGTAGAAAGAACAAAAATAATTACCGTACAGCAAATCATTACTTAAGCTGATATACATATGATAGTGAATTAGTAATTCTGCATCTTGGAGTACATACATTTTCAATTACCTCACTAGAACTCTGAGATAAAAATTTTATGTGAATATCTACATACCTACACATCTATAGAAAGAAATTGTTTCCCATGCACATGTTACTATGCAGGTAATAATGAGCTTCCATCTGATCCACCCATGCATTTAATGAATGCACTTAATGGATAATTTATGATTGAATTCTTCCATGCAAAAGCATTTTGACATGATCTTGACATCATTCGGTACCTACCGGAAAATTATTGATAATTCCAATATAATTGGACACGAATTTCTCGAAGTCAAGAAGGATCAATATGCGCAACAATGAGAGATAGAAACGCACCTCTTGCTTTCTCAAACTAGTATGGAGCAAACTATCGTCATAGTATCTTCATTTGTATTTCAGAATCACATGATTCGTTCAAGAATGGTCAGGATAGATTCACAGAGTGATATTCCGAGTAGTAGTACATTGGAGATCGATTTTCCTACAGAAAAACACTCGATCTATCATAGAAAATCTTCAGAAAGTCTTGAGTTGACCAACTCACAACTTCACACGAAGTTTCCTGCAAATCAGATTGGATGCATATTCAAGAAAAGCAATATCATATTTGAAATCATTCATGATGGATGTGAGGCAATCGAGGTTGAACAATTCGGGGAACTTTTGATTATGAATATTATATTTCACAATGTCCATATACTTTCTCACCAATCACGACTATTCAGGGCTTCCTCAAGTTCAAGTCTCGAAGGTATGACTGAGTTGAGTCGTGTATAAGTTCACCATCATTGTCATTATTTCATTGAAACTGATAACCTTGAAGAAGTTGATCACACTCACAGTAGACTGGCTGTTCCTAAGAAGAACTCAACAGAGCAGAAGAAGCGATGGCGAAGACTTCCAACAGCATTTTCAGTTTCTGCGGAAAAAATCCAGGAGCGACTATTCACATTGTGATGAAGCGCGATGTTGAAGATTGAACATACTGGTATCTTACCAGCTGACTGTGAAAGAAATACCACGATTAGCCCCGCAGAATCGTAAAATTACAACCACCAATACCCACAGTGTTAACGAGGAAGATCAAAACAAACAAGGGTTGTAGCTCTGGAAGCAATCTTCGGGAGAAAAGAAGAAGCAGAAGAAATTTCCACATGAAATAGTTTGAAATGATGTTTAATGAATGATGTAATCTATCCGACTGGCAGCTGAGTTTCCAATAAAAACTATTTCTATCTGGCAAGAACAGATCGATCCATGAAATCACGAAGCACGTTCTTGCCTCAACTACAGAGAAACCAATTGCATTCTCTAGCGCCGCAGAAAAAATCCAACCGGATGCAAAAACTCCTAAAGCAACATCAGTATTCACTTCCCTATTCCGCTCATACTTAATGAACCATTATTACGTAATCATGATCTTCATGGAGTTTTTATAAACAACAATGAAATTATTTAGTTTAATGACGTGAGATTATACCATTCGGATCCCATAACGGCAAGCCGTAATAAAAGAGTGAAGAAACTGAAATCACTTTCAATTTCTTTCTCCACGCTGTCGCGAGGAATACTTTTACCTGACCTAGGAATGCAAGCTCGACCTTGAAACGCCGATGTCCGATAGAGAACGATTTGCTCTGCTTTTTCCTGATTCATCTGAATTCTGGAGCATAGTTTGACTATAGAGAACGGCGAAAAATATATATTATTGAAATTGTGGGTACGGTTATGGCGTCATGGGATGCTGGAAGCTTTCAAAAATATTTTCACATGTGTTCTGATGCCAGATTTGGTGTTGACTGAAATCAACTCTGAAATTTCGAATGGAACACCTCATATATCATGGGATTCTCGGATTCTGCACAAGATTCTGAGCATATTCGATATAGCAAATCCTATAGCTATCGTTCACTATTTTTGACACATGAATTAATTTTGATTTCGGCCGGCAAAAAGTTGTTATGAACTAACACCAAGCCGTCAGCTGAGAGAGCTCAGAAATGTCGATTTTTTCAAATGTAACGCCTGTATTTTATATGATCCATGAATTGGACACTTGATAACCTATGCCTACTTTCAACGGTTTTGAATTATAAGATATTTCAGCTCAAACACTCAAACTTCACCTTCGAAGTCTCTGACATATTTGGGTCATGGCGTGCTACAAAAAATCTGAACACATTCATTTTCGGACCGGAAATATCTTTGAAATAATTCGAAAATGAAAACAAAAAACAAATAGCCATTTTCCAGCTTTTTGTGGGATTTTCTCTCCTCGATTCTAAAAAATTGATGAGAGCACCTTGTAACTAGAATTCCTCCGTCTACCAAATTGTCACTTCTCAGTGGCAAAACCGACAACATCTTGAAAAATTTTGCGAACAGAAAAATATACCAAGATGAGTAGAGGTTTTATTCTCATTAAATATATTTGTATTTCCAAATTTTTCAAAAACAAGATGTCACTGACAAATAGAGAATTTCTCATTTAGGTATCTAAAGGTTCAATTTCAAGCGCAGTTAAATTTTGGGGCAGATCACAAAATCTGTCCTCACTACAAATATATTGAAATAATTTTTAATATCTTCTACTCTATTTTTTAGAAACGAGGAGAGAAAATTCCACAAAAAGCTGGAAAATGAATGTACCACCTCCTCGAAGAACTTACAGACAGTATTTGAAAAAAAATAGCAATCGTAAAAATGAACTACTCCTAATTTCAACAATATTCAGTCTACGAATAATGTGGCCCACTGCTACTGGTAATATTGGCAGTGTAGATGTGAACAAACGATGGAAAAACAATGAAAGACGAATCATAAATGAATTCATACATTATCGGCAAAAATATATACAAAAAAATCATCAGTAGAACCCGCCCCAAGTATCTCTCGGTGCCAAGCTAGGTCTTCCTTGCGGAGCAGGCCTCCTTTGCTGAACCTTAACCTGCGCACGCTCGATCCTGGTATCCTCCAGCACCTCCCTGGGAGGTTCAGGTTCCGGCGCAGCATTGAACTCCGGCGAGAAGTGGATCGGAGACCGCTGCGGTGCCGGAGGTGCCGCCTCCATAACCTCTTCGATCCTCGGAGGTGGCGGGGCGTACTCCGCCTCCGAAGCTATAGCCTCTTGGATGCCGAGATCCTCGATCTCAGAGGCGATGTCGCTCACCCACTCTTGTCTCACGGGCTTCTTCTTCTTCTTCACGAGCTTCCTCTTCGGTTGCGGTTTGCCAGCACCTCCACCAGTCGATGCTGTCGCGTTGTGCTGCTTGCTCAGCATAGCTTCGTTTTCGACGAAACTCTTCTCCACTGATTCGTTCAAAACATCCAGTTTGTCTTGCATCTTGGTCTCCTCGATCACTAGCTCTTGTCGCTTAGCCTCGACTTCTGCAGCCACTTCAGACGCTACGATTTGTTCTTGCTTCTGTTCCTCCTTCAGCTCTTCTAATCTCTTCTGCAGCCTCCTGTTTTCTTCTGCCATTCGTCCGCCTTCGCTTCTCAGCCATTGTAGCCGGTGGTAAGCTTCCTGTCGTCTCTGCATTTCAATGTCTTCGGCATCCTTGTGGATGGTAGCGGGGATAGGCAGGATCGACCTCAGGTATTCCGCTCTGTCCACGACGAACTTCTCGAAATCGAAGTCTGGTGCCATCTCGTATATTTCGTTGACGGCGCGCATCATTTTGGATGTCATCAAATCGTGCCTCTCCTCGTAATACTGGGCCAATTGGAGTTGCTCGTTCACCAACACGTCGCTCACGTCCTTGGTCATCGTTTCGTACACCTTTCTGGATATCTTCAGGAAAGTAGCTTCGTCTTCCGCCATGACATTCCTCAGTTCAGCACCGTTATCGGCGGTATAAGGACTCACCAGGTTGATGAAGTCGTGCACAGGAATCTTCTGATCTTTCACCTCTTTGAGGATTCTTCTTATTTCTTTGATATCTTCTCCTTCCGGAGCTTGCCTTCTCATAACCTTCAGTTTGATGGCTTCCCAGTCCAATTTATCTTGTGACTTGGGGAGGATACTGTAAGCGGGCATGGGGAATTCTGTGGGTTTCTTTTTTTCTGGCGGCGCATCAGGTTTCGCTTTATCTCCTGGTTTCAGGGAGGTTCTCGTTTTTCCTTGGAGTGACGCTCGGGTCGAGGTTTTGCTGGCTTTCGCCGAAGGCTTTCTCGCCACTTTAGACATCTTGGCTTTATCAGATCACAAACAGGGAATCACTCTCCTGGCTACGCAGCACAAGGCAGCAACAGCTACAGCAGTGGCAATGCTAGCATACAAGCAAACAAGCATCATTCAGTTTAGCAGCAGAGGATGGTGCTGCAGCAAATCACGTTCAACCAGGTTAATAGAATCAATAATGAAATTGGAGTTACAATCACTAGCATTTTTCAGTGGGAGCCGAAATGACAGAGTTGTCAGTGTCAGGTTTTTTGGCAAACTTCGATGGAAATCGTCAGTATACAGGATGAACACCATCTGATGTAAAACATGAAAAATAGACTCTGGAAACAAATAGAAGACGAAGTTTCATTTCCTGCACTGAACCAACATCTAGTAGATAAAATCAATGCCAATCAGTTGGCTCAATCATTATCATTCGAACTGACAACGTGAGGAGATTCGATGATTGAATGATGTTTGCACTATTATGTTACTTATGTTGCTCTACGTGGAGACTCATAAAGGTGCGCTGACTGATGCCTGTTCCTAGGGTCCAGGAAAAATTCTGACAGAACAAGTACATGTATACAGGATGATTCAAAATTCGATGTAGATATCACAAAGACGTATTGTTGGAATCCAAATGAGACTTTTCGTGACTATCATAACTGATGGAATCTTTCAAAATTGGCTTGCTCTAGCTTTCTCGAACAATTCATCAATTTCATGCTTCAAAAATTATGTAAACTCACTCTTCAGATTTCATGTTTGGGCCCCTCTTCAACTTCCCCAACATTGAACTCACATAGTTTTTGGAGCGAAAAATTAATAGCAGAATATACAGGAGCATGCCAATTCCCAGAAGGTTTCATATTTCATTAAAGTTACAATTTCAGATCTCTTTTCACTGAATTCACAGTGGATGTGGCTCACATGTCCATTTGAAGACAATAAGTTTTATTTCCATCCCATGGATACGTCAAAAAATATCCGAATAGAAACATTGACTTTTGAATCACTCTGAAGTGGTTGAAAAATTTCAACAAACTTCGAACAAGGATATATACAAGAAGCTTCAACCAGCTCGACCAAACCAGTATGTCGTGTACGGTAATCATCATTTTCATTTCAAAAACAAGTTCAACAAGTCGGTAAATTTAATCTCCGGAGAGAAGTAAACTTCAATATCAGGTAATCTCAATTATCGATTTGTGACGAAATCGGATCATGGTCCAAACTGTAATTAATATCGTCATTCATGAGCTTATATCAACTGACTTGATGTTATGAATCTGAAAATTACTCATCAGCGAAGGAAGAAAATACAAAATAACAATATAGTGAGCACGTGAAGGTTGTGAAATATTCATCTTACTATTTATGAAAAAAATTATTTAATGTACTGTGAAGAAGACCGAAGAGCAAAACTGTTCGGGTGGATGACATATCTTTTATACGAAACAGTTTTCTTTATATTTCTCTCCATGTAGAAGAACAGTATGTTGAATTCGGTTCACACTCGGAGCAAAAGAGACTGTAAAACATGTATGGTAATATACTCATCGACCACGAATATCCAACGAACGCTACTCTACTGTATTTAGGGAGTTTGCTCTACTTTCATCGCGTGTTACCATCTGATAAGATCTTCAATTTTCTCAACGATTCACATGACCCAAGTTCAGTTTCCTTGCAATTGCATGGGATTACATGAACCTCTTACGCTGGTCCTTAATTTCACATGCGGGCTCTCAAAACAATCGGGATGTGCTAATCGAACAGTTTTATAATTCGTACCACACATTTTATGGTACGTTTCGTAAGTTCAGTCTGAAATATATCACCTCATTCCTCATTTGGATATTCGTATTGTAATCATAGGAGTGAACTGGAGAGAGCATTGCTGATGAAATCAGCTTGAAATATTATCGAGAAACTATTGTTTCAAGAATCTTAAAGAATTGTTAGTTTTGTTTTCTCATTATATTGAAGTGAGTACTGTAGTTGGATACTCGAATGAAAAATATGTGCTCAAAACAACACAACAATATTCAGGAAAGTCTAACAGTTGCCATCTTTTTCCGACCAGAAAATCAATATTTCATAATGATGAATGATATTTATATATATATATATATATAAATCTCACGTTGTGAGATAATTCATAAATGGTTACCCAATTCTACAAATACATCGATGGGGAAGTGAAGTGTCAGCTGATGCTTCCATAATTGGTGATTCCATAGTATATTTCAAGATATTCTTCAGAAATCATCATTCCTGGAGAGGAAACTCATATAGACTTTTCCGATATTTCTTCGATTATTTCCATATCATTGTATATGTACAGGATGTTACAAAAAAGATGGCCCATTGCTAGGATACGTAGGCCACTGCTAAATGAGTTTGTTTGCGCATTAGAAAAATTTCGTGACGGCATCCGTATTCAAGATACAGGGTATCGGAAAAATATATGTTTACCAATACTGTCTGTAAGTTCTTCGAGGAGGTGGTACATTCATTTTTCAGCTTTTAATGGGATTTTCTCTCCTCGTTTCTAAAAAATAGAGTAGAAGTTATTAAAAATTATTGCAATTTATTTGTAGTAAGGACAGATTTAGGATCTGTCCCAAAATGTCACTGCGCTTGAAATTAAACCTTTTAGTAATAGTAATATAGTAGTAGTAGTAATATCTGGTGCTGGTATGAAAAAAAATAACCTATTTATTGATAACCGAAAACGGTGACATAAATTCAAAGAGTTTTCAAGTTAAATGAACGAAGAACCACCTTCGGCGTATGTTTGGGTGCGACTTCGACCTCAAGAACATCATTTTTCCACTGTACATTTAATCAATCTTCAGTGGAAATATGTGTGACGAGTTATTAATTTCAATTTGGGTCATATTGATATAAGTCGTTAATAATAAATGCTTCTCATTCCTCAATCTCTCTTCAGAATGTGAAACGAATTACTTATATCTGTAAATAAATGCGTAAGTTAGATTTCGTAATGCGCTCTGCTTATTTCATCGCCATTTATCTGAAATGCCAGTCGTTCACTTGGGAATTCTTCATTCATCATGAACATGCAGGTTATCAATAATTTCTGTGACTTTTATCTTCACATGTATCGAACCGATTTCGGTTAGAGATAACTGACAGAAGTTGTTGGATAGATATGCAGGGTCCTCCTAAATATCATGTACAAATGAGAGGAGGTTTTTCATGACTGAAAGTTTATATAAACAGATACAGGGTGGGTCAAAAATGTGTACCGAGCTTTCTGGGGGTGATAGAACATTGAAAAATAAGTGTAGTTTGATGATTAAACTCATGGCCCAAAATGCATATTAAGGGAGATATATCCTTCCAAAGTTGATAAAATTAAAATAATTTCTCCGCATAACTCCTGAACGATGAAAGCCACCTGATTGAAATTTTGGGCATGAATGTATGTTGTCGAAATACATTTCTGATATTGTTATAAAGGGTGTTTTCAGAGCTTGAGTCATGATTTTTTGTAAAAAACTTTTTTCCCTGTATTACTTTCGGTGAAAAAACAGGAGCATTCGATGGAGCGGAGAAAATTACATGAAAAAGGTACTCTTATCCAAATACAAAAAATTGAGCCGTTCGTGGGATATTTGAGTTTTTGTAGTTACATGATATCAGCAGATTGATTTTATTCATCGCGAGATTCGTCGGTATAACGATATTTCAGCAACATTTGCATTTCCGAAGCACTCGCCAAGCATTAGAAGCATATCAGTTTGTTCAGAGAACGAATAACCTGCCATATTTCTTGAAATCTCAGTTGATAATCGCAGTGATTAATGACACAGAAAAACCACACGAACAAATCGACTACAACAATGTTGACTCGAATGTTGATGACATGAACGTCAAAATTGAGAACAAAATTATTCATCATGGCCTGCTAAAATATTGTTTCCGATGAATCTCGCGATGAATAAAATCAATCTGCTGATATCATGTGACTACAAAAACTCAAATATCTCACGAACGGCTCAATTTTTTGTATTTGAATAGGAGTGCCTTTTTCATGTAATTTTCTTCGCTCCATCGAATGCTACTGTTTTTTCACCGAAAATAATACAGGGAAAAAAGTTTTCTACGGAAAATCATGACTCATCCTCTGAAAACACCCTTCATAACAAAATCAGAAATGTGGAAGTGTGACGAAAAAATGTATTTTGACAACATACATTCATGCACAAAATTTCAATCGGGTGGCTTTCATCGTTCAGAAATTATTTGAATTTTATCAACTTTGGAAGGATATATCTCCCTTAATATGCATTTTGGGCCATGAGTTCAATCATCAAACTACACTTATTTTTCAATGGTCCATCACCCCCAGAAAGCTCGGTACACATTTTTGACTCACCCTGTATATTTACTATCATGTTTGATCAGCTGTATGGGAATGAGTGTTCCTCGAAATGTTGTGGAATCATTTCTTGTTCATTTCCACCGTTGGTGGCGTTTGAGTTCGATTGTTATATCTAGTTCAATTCTTGGGATAATTGAAGTATGATTCGATGTAATGTTACGATAACTTTTCCAAGACAAAACGGCCTCGATACATGTTAACACAGTCAGTTCGAGCTGACTCTGCCAATCATTCGTTTCAGCTAATTATGTGCATGTTGGGAATAATCCTCGTAAATCATGTCATGTTGGACATCAGTCGATTATTATGTGAGATCAGATTTAAATATGTTCAATTTGTCTCGAAAAATGTAAGAAAATTGAAAACATCCGGTCCTCTATAATTTGTAGAGTGAACGATGGATCATGATAATTGAAAATTTGCATTTTGAGTTGTACTTTTTATATAATTGTGGGTTTTATATAAGAAAGCCGTTATTTGGAACTGTTTTTTTTTCTCTGTAAACCTTTTGAAATGTTCGTCCACTCTTTATAAATATAGGGTGAATTACATATATATCTATATCTGAATGCATCATACGAGATATTTCTTTATTATCCATTCGTCAAAAAACATCCTTGTCATTCCATGTATTTCGAGTCATTGTCCACAATTTTTCATCTATACATTCATTCAGCATCTTCCATTTATTCATTTCCTAATTAAAACATTCTATCATTGGACTTGTCATGAATGTATGGAAAATGTATATCATGATGAAGAAAATCTATTCATTCAGCACAAAAATTGATGCACTCCGAATGAATTGCATTTGTTGTTTCGAAATTCTGGATTTTTGAATGGTATAAGGTGGGCAACAAAATTAGGAATTCTGATCAAGAATAAACGCATGATAGTCACCTATACAAGACAAGAGAGAATTTCCTAATTTTGAAAGTTCTATATTCATGAATAGAACTAGAATATTATGATACACCCTAGGCTCCTCGAAGAATTTCGACGTTTGTTGGAATTGGTTGAATTTCTACTAGTTTTTGGTGCGAATGCGATGTTAATCTCTGAATTCTAGTACAAATATTGTATTGAACATATTTTCAAACTGAAATATCATTGGAGTATTATCATTCTCTTCGTTAACTTCTTCAAAAATTGTTGCGTAGGTGGAAGCAATTTCAAATTTCCGATTATCTTTATGATTGTGAACAATTTTTCTGAATTAACTTTTTCAATATTATCGGCAATATGATTCGTTTTTACTCCTGGTCAAAATTCCTTACTTTTGTGCAACCCTGTCAAACATTTGCAATTTTACAATTTCGCATCTCGAATGCAACAATCGTGCAACAATCTTCATGAGAAGAAGAACTATAATAAAAATCTTCTTGAAACTGTACTTCCTTGTCACTATAAATCCATTATTTACTATCCCAAATTCTACTATGGGAGGCACTTTCTGGGAAAAGATATCAAATCAACGGTATGCACGACGATCTCGTCGAGGTAATGATGATGAGATTTTCCTCGTAGGATCTGATGTGAATGGCTCAAAAGTTACAACATAATTGCACTTCAGAATCTTGTGAATCCTAGCTGAAATCGGCACACTTCAGAATAAATTCGATATGGAATGTATGTCAAGAAAGCTGCAGGAAATTCATTCGATGTGTTACAATAACAGAAAAACATGATTCATCTCTTACGGACTTCATAGGGGCCCGATAATATCATTAAATTGACTAATTCTATAATTGGAACGGTCTTTATATTCGAAGACTATTGAGAAACGTCTTAGGAAATAACTCACCATCTGCTTACCTGATGTACCTGCTTATAAGAACATAATTGAGAGGAAACATATCCAGTATTGTTGAAGATGAATTGAGTTGATATATAGCGTAGTATAATAGTCGTCACGATAATGTGCAAACCAAAAACGCAAAGAATCGCTGCTCATTGATGATTATATCGATTAAAAAAGTGTGGAAAGTGTGCCAGTATTGTTCTGAAAACCAGAAATTCAGTGGAAAATAACCCAACTATACTCAAATTTCACCGCATATAGTCCGGGAAAAAATGTGGAATCATCTCGATATTCGAATTCGTTCAAGACACTGTTACGAGAATAATTTTTCAGAAACTACCAAAATTTTCAATTAGCTTCGCTGTAGAGTTCTGAACTTCAGTTTGCTTCTACTTTCGACTGAAATACTTGAGCTATGATCAAAGTGTGAGTAATTGATTCTTTTTAAAAAATAATAGGAAATTATCGATTATACACAAAATCACAGTTTGTGACTTTCAAATATTCAAAACGTCATCAGTCACTTACTTCATTTTCAATAAATTTGATATTTCAAAAATATTCTGATGAAATTCATTCATTTTCAAATAGTCAATAATTTAATTATGCTCATTATGCTATAAGTATGCTGATTGTTTGTAGCCCAAAATTCTACCACATGTACTCAAGAAAATACGAAGGAGTCAGAAGGATCCCGAATAATTTCAGAGGATTCTATGAAATTCCAGTCACTTTGCCACCAGAATTTCAAGGGGTGAACCTCCGTCATAATTACACCGAGCTTCAATCTCAGGAGGAATTCCATGACATTTCAAGTGAAGAATTTCAAGAAATTCCAATCCTCTCGAAGAAATTCAAGATATCCCAAGGTTTTCGAATAAATTCTGATGAATTCCAAGGGATTCCAGTCGAGGTCAAAGTACTTTTTTCAGTATACTATGTAATTTGATAAAAACCGCTTTCGTATTCGTTGAATCATTTGGCATCTTCTTAGTACAAATTTCATGAAACACATATAATAATGCCGCGAAACAGTTTGAAAAAAAAAATATATGGTTAATTCAGCATACATAATGAATGAGTTGTATATTCATTAAACTTCTAGGAATGGTTTGGGTTGACAGTCCAACGTAACCGAAACAAACCATTCAGATTTCGTGAATAGATATTTGAATGAAGCCCGGTATATCCAATCGTGAACACGAAGGTCATCCATTATGGAATATGAAGAAAGGAGAATCTTCTGCCTCAAGACATGCTCGAATTGATCGAAAAGGTCAGAGGGGTCGAGGTCTTCAAATTTGTTCTATTGGCTGGGAATTTGCCAATCATATCATTAGTTAGAGAGGTACATTGGCAGTTTATTCTCATTATTATGGATAATTCAAAATGAATTTGTCAGTTAAACAACATACAAGGTGTTCGGTTACCCCATTGTATGATTGATGACCCTATTGGTGTGAAATATGAATGATGTTTCAATATACTGTTGGAGAAAAATGTTTTCTTCTTCAGGTTCACCACAGTGATCATTTCGAATTCATAATCCATATTTCACATATGCAAACCAGTGGCGTATATAGTGATTTTATCTTGCATATTCATGGGATTATTTTTTTTTGACAACACGAAAAGGGAAACCTATAATGTTCGAGGAACATCGTGTTAGCCAGCGGTGGAATTTTGGGAGAGAAAGGAGGTGTTGCAATTTCTCTTGAAAGTTTGGAGGTTGTAAGCATCACGAAAGACTTCACTAAGATCTCATACTTCTGTTGGAATATTCTCACAATGAAATACCTAGTAGGTAATTTGTAATTTATAGTCAATATCTCGATAACGTATTATCCTTCCATATCCATACAGATCTAAAGGTGCGCCAGACTTCATTAGATCATGAAAACTGATGGTTACTCAAACATAAATTGGCAAGGATCTGCATTGAAATTCAGTTTGGCCCATTATCGAGTGATAATAGATCAGAACTATTATATGCAAATTGAATTCGCATTCTGTCACGTGTCGTTTAGAATTACAAATCATGCACAATGGTTACCGCGAAAAAATAAGGCAGAACAGAAATATAATAATTATGTGATGACAACACGACACAGTGTTTTCCATAATATTCTTTTTTCACTCACATAGATGAAATGACATTCAGCATGAGGATGTTTCAGTTTTCAAAATTCAAACGGGATGATTTCATCATTCCGGTTACCGTACATATTTGAGAAGAATGCCGAAACACGTGGAATTGAAATCAAAAATTGACATTCTTCAACTTCAACCCCCTCGGATGACAGGTACAACCCTCAACTTTTCAAATGGGGATATAACGTTTGAAAGGTCTCTTTATTATCAATTAGAGAATATATTTTCTTCAAGTTCATTGCAACAATGAAGGAAGAATGAAATGAAATTATGTGGTTACAGATTTTCCTACCATACATTCAGAAACTAAAATGTAATGCAAAACGTGATGGAATCTGGAACACCAAGAAGGACTATGATTGTCAATGAAGAAAATGTTCGAAATGGTCGATATAATGGCCACAGCGATCACCTGATCTCATTGAATCATCAGATTTCTTCCAATAGGGATATGTAATAAGCATTCTGTACAGATAGGAACATTTTGAATCGAATTATCATGTGATGAACTCATTTTCGAACTTCAACGCCCTGTATCTCAGAAATGAAGCGAACGCGTCCTAACGAATCATCATCTGAAAATTCGTACCGTGGTTGAAAAACACCTTGTATATTTGTCAAAACACAACTGCACTATTTCTTTCTCGTGCAGGGTGGTCCAATGAGAAGGAAACAAGGTTTGCATTTTACTGAGAGATCAAGGAACTGACATTAAGAAAATGATTCTTTATGTAATTTTGGATAGGATAGGATTTGAAAAAAAAACATATGAGGCACTTCTCAGATGAACATCGTTCTAGCTACAAAATAAAAAATAGTGATAAAAAGGAAAAAGCGTTACTTTCCATCACTAGCCGATTATATTCATACACGTGTTTGCTCCAGAAATACTGTATTGAATTCGAAAAACAAGAAAGCGTTAGTAAGAGATTTAGATCACCTCCATAATGATGTATCACTCGACCCTCCCTCTCATATGAGATTAGAGGGTTGGAGCTCACTCCTCCGAGGGGTTTGAAGGGAAAAAGTTGAGAACAAGCCCAAAATATTTTCCCTCGAAATGTAAATCGACCGGTTCGTGCGTTTTTTTTTTTCTAAGAACGATAACTATTTCAAATTGGCCTTATTTCGTTCTCATAGGGCCACCCAGTATATTCAATCACGACTGTGTACAATAATTCGGAATCTCATTCAAATCAAAAACTCATGAACAGCTCCGGAAAAACAGTTGAAGCAATTACACTGATATACTTTGATGTGTGATACTATATAGTCTATCATCATTCGTGTTATGATTCTTTCCTGTCCTTGTCTTCAATATTTTTTCATTGCTCTCATTTGAAAAAATGACTATCAGTTTGTTTTCAGAGGTCGATGCTATCAACCTAACCTAACTCGATCTGACGGAAGTTTCTCACCGTAGTTAGGAAATACTCTGTATGATTCTCATACAATTATCTATTCCTCGAGTGCGCATCAATAACTCTCCTCTTAGGTAATGATCGAAACTGGCTGTATCATTGTTGCTGGTCGCAGAAAAATATTATCATTCGAAGATGCATTCGACCAACAATGAATCACTATGATTCGATATAGAGAAAGTGCATACAGGAAGAGAATTAATTGGGAATTATGATCGAGACAAATTGGCAAATGGAATGTTACCAAATTGAATTGTGTAAGACGGTTTTATGGTTCCATCATGGTAAATGCATGGAAAGTTTTGGATGAGCTGTCAATCGACAGTGCGACACTGTGTTTCTTCCCATCGTGAGTAATTTGAGATTGATGATCACACGAACGTGTTCCTGGGAAGCTCAAAAAGCAATAAGAAAGTGTGACAGAAGATCATTTGTTCGAAAGGTGGGAATTCTTGAATGAGGAAGAATAACTTTGGATGATTAATTTTTTCTAGATCCTCCGGGACTTCCTTCCTAGTTTCTTAAGAGTAAAAATAGAAGTTATGATGATTATTTCAATATATTTGTATTCATATCTATGATCCATGATGAGATCATGATGATCAGATATATGATCTACTTCAAAATGTCACTCTGCTGGAGATTCAACTCTCAGATCCCAAAATTCGATTTTTTTTTCCTTTTTTATTCTTGTTTGAATATCCTTCGTTATATCTTCAATTTTTCTGTCATTTTCGACACTTTCCAGTGTCCACTGAGATATGTAACAAATTCCAAATTATCAAAAATAATCGTCAAAATATATTTGTATCTTCAAGTCTTCCAAAAACAAAGTCTCACTGACAAATAGAGATACTATCTTTCAGGTATCTGAAGGTTATATTTTGAGCGCTGTAACATTTTGGAGCAGATTACAAATCTCTCCTCACGACAAATATATTGAAATGAATAAGTATTCTAATTTCTATTATCATTTTCAGGAACGAAGAGAGAATACCCCGTGAAATCTACAACTGCTAGTTTCACATGTAAAGTATTTCACAACACAAACACATGGTATACTGTGAATACGAGTGTTCGATGATTGCTCTTCATTTCTCAGTTCCGTATGGACATTTTTAATTTTCGTATAAGCTTACTCAAGGACTATGAATCGGAATAGGTATGTGTTCTATTCTTATTGCATTCAAATGTATATCTCTACATAATTAAATTTTTTTACTTCATCTTCTAGTGACAAGTCTATGAACTCTTTGTTTCTCAAGAAAAATAAAAATCATATTCATTATTATTATAATTATCATCATCATTATTAGTTTTCTCTTAGAAGATCCGAGGAAATCTAGGAGGAATTTGATATCATTCAGATCTATCTAATTGGAGTAGGTATGTGTACTATTTTTATTGCATTCGAATGTATATCTCTACATAATTAATTTTTTTCACTTCATCTTCTAGTGACAAGTCTATGAACTCTTTGTTTCTCAAGAAAAATAAAAATCATATTCATTATTATTATAATTATCATCATCATTATTAGTATTCTCTCAGAAGATCCAAGGAAATCTAGGAGAAATTTGATATTATCCAGCAATTCCTGTGGGGTAGAGGTTCTTGGGTTTTTTCTGTCCCTTTTTTTCACACTGGGATACACTTAAAATACGACGTCTTGTCCTTCCCCATTATTTCTTCCTTCCATCTTAGAAACATTCTCTTGATTGAAATAAAAAAATTCCTCTAGGAATGTACAAAAGATCGGTTGGATTTCACAGAAAACTTTTTTTCATGACGGTTCTAAAGTAGTTGATATTGTGATTTCTTTGAAAAAGGGAGAAAACTCAATTGCACAGGCTCCTATGGGAAAATTGCTGTGGAAAGAGCTTCTTCAAAATTTTCCGAAATCGTCTATTCGACTATGAAAATGATCATTTTCTCAGACGGAAAAAGATACTGAATATCATCTCATAGAGACTATAAGTCAGTCTAGTAAAAAATCTCGTAAACGTATTCAAGATTTGAAGAATGTCCCGAATGAGTGATCGTGAATCCTCACGAGCCTTTCAATGTTCTTGTCACCAAAATCGCGTCACGCTGGCATATTTTTTCGAATTTTTTCCTGTTAGAAATGTAGTACGCATCAACCATTTCAACAGTTTCAAATTTGAGGTTGAAAGTAATTGTTTCCTCTGTATTCACTATCAACAGCTAACCTGTCATTTCATTCAATTCTGTAATCCTCCCGATCCATGCTATTCATCTCCTAAACTAGTTTTTTTTTTCGCCGTTGGAAATTTGTACAAAGTCATCGTTTGTTTTGAATTTCCGTTGAAAACTCACCAGGAGCAAAACGCGTGCGGCCGCCATTTTATCCAAAAATCACTGCCGAAATTTATCACCGACACGGCGCGCGTCTCGGAGTTCTATTTGCAATGACAAACGACAACTCGAGCGTTCCACCGCGCACTGCGATGTTTCCCCAAAAAAAGGGAGCGTGTGTGTGCACCAAGTACGGTTACCAAATAAACTAAACGCTCTCGGTTGTGGCAGTCGGCTCCGCCATTTCGCAACGTGCGATGCTCGTTTGTTCGGGCTGTACGGGGCGGCGGGAGGGGTCGCAGACACATGCCCTGATGAAAAACGAAGTGACGAAACTCGGAAGATATTTGTTCACCTGATGAAGACTCAGTATATGCAACTATAGGGGTTATAACAAAAGACGAAAGTCATCATCAACGGTGAGGACCGTAACTTCTTTATTCCACATATAACAAAAAAAATGTGTATCAAGAAAGCGCAGCGATCTAGGAATTCATTTTTTCAAATAGACATACTGTATAATATGGATGGATGATTTTATATCACAAGAATTGATAGTTTTGGAATCATCATCATCATTATTTGGTACACTCTGTAAAAATGGAACTGAAATCATTGAGAGGATCAAATGAAACCCTATAATTCATACATTCGACATTTATTCGTGATATTATCAAATGACCACAAGTAATGTATTTCCAAACTCCAAAAATATTTAATATATATTTATTTATTTATATTATTTAATATTCTTAGGGATATGAATTTCGTCACGATATTTCCTGATAATATTCGAGATAACGCCTAGAGGTGGGTGGGGTTTAGAAATATACAGGAACAATAACAGATTTTCGAGATTTTCTCTTCACTTTCCTGAAAATGGAAATGTCAATGAATATTTCGATACATTTGTAGTGTGGACGAATTCAAGATCTGCCTCAAAATTTCACTGTGCTTGAAAATCAACTTTCAAATATATTCAAAGGGAAAATACTGAAAATTGTATTCCTCAGGGAATATACATTTCTTCAGAGGCTCACATGATGGTATAGTTTCAGGGGGAATGGAAAATACTGACTCACCATCACATACATTGAACAGAAAATCAGAATCATCACGCTTTGATGGGTTACTTGTCGAACCGGCTATTGAAGTCACTTGAAGATTATCTCCCTTTGTTCTGCAAAACGTTCTTTGTAGATTGACAGATACTTATGCAAAATGATCATTACTTCTTGAGCTGCATCCAGTGTCGACAATTCAATAAGATTTCGAGATATTGAAACTAATATTATTGCGTAACCAGCTGACAGAAATGTCTTGATAATTTTGAAATATAAATGATTGCAGAGTTTTATACGCATGGGTGTTACTGAATCGGAACTCTGGAAAGAAGAAAGTATCTTGAAGTCTAGGGACATATTTAAGGATTCATTCACCTATTGGAAAAATAATTATTTTACACGCCAATGAAAGTAATTTATTTTGTTGTACTTGTATCTATTGTCAATATAACTGATGATAATAAGTAGTGAGTATTTATAGAAATAAATGTAATGATGTTTCATCATGCTTCCGGGATATAAATTCACATGATAGAAAAACATGTATGAACGCAAAAGTGATTATATGCATCCAAACAATTCTCCTCTTCAAATTACTGTTGATAATAACTGATTTGTATAGAACCATCAACCGTCATTAGGCGTCTCTACACTTTCTTCTCCAATCAAACATTGACGATATCTTTCTTTATCGGTCTGTTGAAACACGCATGATTTATAGACACGTCACAAAACATTGGTATCAGAGGAGATTCTCGATATTTCAGTGATATTCAAGGAATTGAATTGATCGAATTTGAATACTCCTGTGGGTACGAGAGTTCTAGTTGGTATAACCAGATTTTCTAGTTGCTCAAACAATTTCCAGTGATAATCATAGCAATATTCTGGTTATCAAGACGATGAAACATTGTAAGGATAAAAAGATCACATGGTTGTGCCTGTAATCGAAACCAACCAAACGCTTTTTCGAAAGTTAAATGTAAGTGCTTTCACCAAATTTGATGAATCTCCATCTGACTCCAGTGAGACATATGGATCAAACTCCATGCCTTGGTATGTAGATGTAATGTGTTGACATTGTTTCCACGATTTTGACAAATGCGACAGAGACAGATTTTTCGATAAATGTAAATGTGAAGAACCCTTCACACGTTTTGACGGATGCGTGACGACTTTTCCCTCACTTTTTGCCGATAGTGTGATGTGTTTCTCCACAATCAACACATTTTCGACGAAAGTATACGAAGTTTTTATTGACGCTTTTTCAAGTTTTCGACGGATGACTGACGTTTTTTACGTTTTGGCGAATGCGCTACTGTTTTAACTTTTCCTAAAACCTAAATGAGAAGGAAGTGAAGAAACCTTCACGCTTCTTCATATTTTCGACGGATGCGTGTCGTGTTTTGACGTTTTTTTATGGATACGGAGTAGAAGTCCATCAACGTAAAGAATGTGAAGCGTGACAGAAACGCTTCCAGCAAAAACTTGAGAAAGCGTGAAGAACAACGTGAGGCTTTCGGCAAAAACGTATGTTTGACAGATTCACATATTATCTTCATTGATGAAATCATATTACATATATATATATATATATATATATATATATATATGAATGTATAGACTCTTTCATGAATTTCGCTACGCGATAATAAATTGGTATCTCTTCGAGAAATAATGCATCCACATTGATTCTACACTTTTTATGATTTATATTGTGAATCAACTTGATTTCTTCTAATTTCAATTTTTGGGGTTGAGTTGAAAAACGCGTTCTGCTGATACTCCGCCTATTCACCATTGCAGATAGGTACAAGGTTAGGTGAAATATCCTCATCCTATATTTTTTTTTGTGTGATTTTTTATGTTTTTTTTTTCTGCAAATGATGAATAAAGACGATTAATTATTATTATCACTATTGAAGGATCTTGTTCCTAGTGGATATTGAATAATGTTATTATATTCCTCTGCGGAAAATATCTCCACTATCTCTGATACGAACTGCATTAATATTAATCAATTATTGCTCGTGGCTTCTCGAAACATTTTTGTCACCCACTAAATCAGTCATCAGATCGGGTATAGCCTATTCCAAGAAAGTATTCTCCTGATTGTTTATATCATAGATCTCCGTACAAACTTGCGATTTTCTGTGGAATCATGTATTATACCTAACTCGAAACATTTTGGTCGATCCTGAGCATACAAACTTGCTTTTAAGAGACGAAGTTATTTCACTCGAACAATCCGATCATTGAGTTTTCATGAAATTCAATATTTTTTTATGAAATTTCCCTTGAATATCCGAATCATGAAAGTCGAGTATTGACAATAAGGATGTTGAACTTGTTACTCAACGCAGATCCGAAATGTTGCTAATGATCTCATCATTATTCAGCTTATACTGGCCATAATTTGATATCATTATTCATCATGGTTCATCGTAAAATTATCAGTGTGAAGCAAATTATAGAATCATGAGTATATAATTTCATAATAATACACACTCAATTTCATCTAGCCGCCTTTTCCGCAGTATATAGATGAATTTTTGGTTATGTACATAGAATATTATATACCAATTATTTTTGAATATTTCCGTCGAGTCACCTTGGGGCTTCTGTTAGTTCCCAAAATGTTGAAACCCAACGATATCATTGATGAAATAGTTTGGAATCACTAGATTTCTTTCTCATGAATAATTTCTCATATTTGGCAGCCATACTACATTGTTTTACGAGCACAAAATGACAGTCATTTATATGAGTGAGAGCCAAGCATTCGTCATGGGTTATGCGCTTCACCTATCAAGAATATTCTCTAATGATTCCACTGTGAAAAATGCACAAGGTATGTGGCAATGAATAACAAACATATCGAACAGTCATTGAACACATATCAACTAATATCACCTAGCATCACTTTTCTTTGGAAACTGATTGTATTATATCATATAATAATACCATATAACAAGATAGACTCGACCAATGCGATATTTACATTATTTCATATGTACTTCAACCATGTGAGCAAAGAAATCAATGTTTTGTGACTTTGTACGCGATGCATAAGCGATCAACAAACTCCACTCGTAAAACAAGCACATCTCGTGAATGGATCAGAAATACCGAACGAAAATATCATTCGCATAATCATGAGATGCGCACGATCTTGACAGATGCGAACAGGTCGATTCTATACGTGGAAATTTGGCAATAATTTTGAAATAGGGATCTAGACAATCAGTAGAGTTCGATGCAACGAAAACTCGAGACTGTAACTTCACCAGGAAGGTTAATCACACAATAGCCAATTTGATGATTCCGCAGGTACAACTGTTCCTATGTAGTCGTCAATTGTTATGTTCATTATTATTGTTACTCATCTCCTTAGTTGCCGAATCAACCCCCAAGGAAACGGGAATCTACAGTTTATACAAGTGGAATCCAAACCACTGTGGCATTTGGGATAGTTATATGTAGAACTTTATGATATACATTGTACAGCGCAAAAATAAACCCAAATCCAACGACCAGCCAGGAATCGACACCACCACCTCATGATTATAGCCATGCTTGGAACTGCCATGTGAGCTATATTGCGAGAATTACTATGAAAAAACTTGTCTGATGTCTTCATTGTTATATTGAAGACCTGTCAGCATGTCGGCAATAGGACGGCAAAACAAATCAAATAACTGATCTGATAGTTCTGAGGTCACTTTGGTTGCCCATATTTTTCTTCTGATTCCGATGAACCCTCTTTGGATTGTAGAGCTCCAATAACTGTACTCTCAGACATGATATCCTCATTTTCTTCACAAATACTTGAATATTGCTGAATATTGCTCCGGAGGTTTGACTGCGGAAAATCATCTGAGCAATTTCTCCACGTAAAATCTAGAGTCACCATTGGACTGAGCACCCTCTCGAAAGGTCTTGTACCGAATTCCATGAAAAAATATTCGATATTGATGAAAACCCACGTTATGATCATCACAATGTCTTGCCTTTATACAACTCGACAATTCTGGTTTTAGTGGGGTAGTAATCATAATGTTCATATATTGATATTCACGAAATACACTGTATATATTCTTTAATGTACTCAATGATTCTGTAATGTGGAGTAATATTCATGAAATCAATGAAAGAAGCAGAAATCTATTATATGTTCATTCTAATTTCGAAATTACTCCTCTTAAAAATAATTTCATCATCATCAATATCATCATTATCATTATTCTCATTAAATTGATGATCAATCAATACCATTGATTTGTCAAAATTTGATACGTTATCGAAGCATGACAAGACAGTTGTAGATGAAACAATTAATAAAGATTCTTTTTCATAATATACGTAGAAAAGAATAGTTTCACTTTCATGAAAGAAATAATGTCCATTTGAACTGCCCAAGAATCAATCAGAATGCATCGGTTGCCAATTATCGAAGATAAATTCAAAAGTCTAGTTATAGTTATTCAATCAGATTATCATGCCATATATAGCAGGAATATACAACTGATCCAATTATACTTGGAATCCATGTTTCAAAACTGGTAGTATATGATGACAAATATTCTTGTCATATTTTATTTATTGGTCCGGATTCACAGGTATAGTATAACATAACAGGCATTGAAGATTAAAAAGCCTTATATGTCTATCCAGCATTATATTGGTGCATACACAGCGCGTCATAAAAATAATGTGCAATACTCTACCAACGACTTCTAGAACCAGAAATAGAAAGAAAACATCCATATATTTCTCAAAGGCTCGCTCCTGATGATGATTCTTCGATAATTTTTCCCGAACGAATACTCCATCAACAATTTGAATTCTCCACGAACTTTCAAATGTCAGTTCAATTCCTGGAAGGAAGCTATCGAATTGAACAAATGAGACCTCAGAATCATGAACTTTGAGTACTTCGAATGTTCAAAGTGAA
Source organism: Gastrophysa polygoni (assembly GCA_963576655.1). Classification (NCBI taxonomy): domain Eukaryota; kingdom Metazoa; phylum Arthropoda; class Insecta; order Coleoptera; family Chrysomelidae; genus Gastrophysa; species Gastrophysa polygoni. Next base: position 1,790,676 of record OY755082.1, on the reverse strand, counting down.
TGAATAACTCATCAAATGTCTAGCTTTCGAGACTGAGACTCATAAAACTTTAGATCATCGAACATGGAGCACTCCTTCTTTCTCCTTTCTTCAGTTTCCTCATCAGTTTCTCTCCATCTACGACCACAATATCTTATCAAAAAACATTATTCCTCGCCCTTTCAATATCTTCACAAATCAATTGAAATTGAATTGAACTATGTATCTCACAAATTTTAATCATCCCAACAAATCTATGATGCTGAATTCGAAAATCTGCTGTAGAGCTCTAGATCATGGGAGTTTATTCTGAAAATGTCCCTGAGCGTATCTCTTTCAGGATCCGCAATTGTTAGAATATCACAGAAGAACCTTTGTCGACGAAACATTCTCTCACGGAAATGTTCCTATATGACCCTCCATTATTCCGATGACCTTGTTGTGAAACAAGCGAATATTTCGAGGATGAGCAAGTATCCAACAACCATATCCGCAAGGATGTTATAACAGACGAATACTTATTACAAGGTGGGCAATGAAACGAGACATGATTTGCTGCTCTCCATATGGAAACCATGCATAGATATAGTTCGGAGAATCCATGGAGTTATAAAATATTAGACTATATATTCAATTCTGGCTTCCCATTCATTTAGATTCCTCAATTTTTCCCATAGATATACTTTGGCTACCGACATTTCAAATCTCCAATGGGTTCACACATATAGGTCGATGTATTCAAGGGGCACGAAATTTTCGAAATGATATTACTGAAATTTTGTTGAATAGCTACTGTGATATGATGTACTCAGATTATGTACAAGTACCTCAACTTCCTGATGGAGATGGAAGGAACGAAATTTTATAATATGTCAAAAAGACAGAGTTCAACTTATATACAAAATCGTTTGGTTAGTGTGGATTCATTGAACCCTGCTACATAAAGTAGATTGATATCTTCAATAATCCAATCGTAGACCTAGAATGAAATCGATTGTGCAACATAATATTATCGGAATTATTATCGAACAAACTTCTTCCTCATTGGATTATTGTGTACCTTGAAGCTGATCTTCATGAATATCAACACCTGTGGATTCGAAGCTCTTAGATTCAATTCAGAAGAGACACAACACTCACCAAATCATTGACCTATCTAGATCATCGTAGAAAGGTCGGCGATCTCTGCCTTTTTTATAGGTACTTTCACGGTCGGTGCTCAACGGAAATATCATCTATTATGCCACCACGCGCGATTCCTAGTAGACAAACCAGACGAGCTCAAGCTGGTCACCCCTACACTGTCAGGCTCTAGACCTGTCGAACATTGCTATACCAAGCATCATTCATCAATAGAACGGCAAAGTTGTGGAATTTTTTGCCTAGTGAAGTCTTTCCTGATGCTGACAACCTCCAAACTTTCAAGAAAGATTCACCTTCCTTCTTGCCCGAAATTCCACCGCTGGCTAACACGATGTTCCTCGAACATCATAGGTTTCCCTTTCGTGTTGTCCACAGATAAAAAAAAATCGAAACGAAAGTTTCGCTTGTTGATCTTGGACCGAGCAGTCGGTAGTAAAAACCGATTTGGAAACAATCAATATAATGAGGCTTCAAACACTTCAGCCACCTCGACTCCATTATATAAATATGCAATCTCATCAGATATCATGTATGGTTGGAATAAAAATTCCAAGTTAATCGAATATGTCCGCATTTCGAAATGAAGCTGCATCAGGATGTAGATAATTGTCATGGCCACCTTGATGAGCTAATGAAATAATAATGAAGTTATATAAAACAAAACAATGTCTGTTGATATTATGAGACCAGGAATTACTTACATCATCAGTATCCCTCCGTCATTCGAGGTTTTTCATTCCACAAATGAACGATCGAAACAATCTGCAACAATCAATCAAGAGAGATAATCTGTATCACTTGACACGTATTCAATTTCGTGATGTTGATTCAACAGTTTCCCACCTTTCGATATAATCTTTCTCACTTTCATATTTTCTGGAACAAAAAAATACAACGTTCCACGTATTGATCTGCCCGTTACTTACCGACACTCAGTATGGGTGTAGCCACAGATAAAAATCTCCCACGGAATGCGCATGTGTGGCAACTAATCAGTTATATCTAGCATTTTATAATTATTTCGATTTCACTGTTGAATGGAAACTCGCGATTATCATATGTCCGAACTGAAAATTGATATAGTTCCTTCGGAAAACATACTGGGTGGCCCAATGAGAACGAAATGCACATTGCGCATGTTTTCAAATTTTCCACTTCAAACCCCTCGGAGGGGTGAGTTCCAACCCTTGAATCTCAGATGAGATAAGGGGTCAAATGTTATATCATTTCGAAGGTAATCGAAATCTCTTACCAACGCTTCCTTGTTTTTGGAATTCAATGCAGTAGTTCTCGAGAAAACACGTTAATGAAAATGATCGGCTATAGTGATGGAAAGTAACGCTTTTTTCCCTTCCATCACTATTTCTCATTTTGTAGACCTAAGGCCACCCTGTATATGTATATGTAGGAGCAAAACACGCTAGTCGTTCTCAAAACTGAACCTTCAACCCTTGCATTCGAGAAGAACTGCTCAAAATTGATTTAAGCAAAGTTTCATATTTCAATATCAACAGTTTGTTTTTCAACACTCAGGAAACAGAATTTCTGAGAATTCATCATATAAGAGAGTTGATGATTCGGCTTCTAGTATTGAATGTTCAATGAGTCACCAAACTGCGTGGAATCCAGCGAATCAGTGGTTGATTTCAAAATCAAACTAGAAACATTCCTGATTGATTATTGTTTCTACAATATGAATGGATTTTTTTCAAGCACTGTTCGTTCTCAAAATCCTGTATTATCATTTGTTCAATCTGTTCATATTATAGTGTGTGAAACTCTTGGGACTTGTGAATAAGTACCTCCTCTTTCTATTTCAACTGTTGTATATATCTTTCCATAATATGACTGAACCTATAAAATGGTCAATCGACATCGAACAATCATTCGTGAAAGATAGCTCAGACCAAATCGATTCATTGACAAGAAAACATTCTCAATTGAATTCGGGAATGGAATTGGTCCCATGAGATTTGAATCCTAGACCGACACCTAATCCTAATGACACACCCAGCGCGACCACCAAGCAATTGTAGATTTTTAATGAATGAACTGGTCAGATCTGAAGTGAAAAACTCACATATCATCAAAATTATTTCCATCAATGGTAAATAGTATAATATTTATAATGTGGACTATCCTAGCCAAGTACATACACAGTTTAACCAATTATCCTCACTATCAGATCAGTGCCATGTACCAAAAGGTACCCATACACGAAGACATTTTGCTGAAAGATAGGAATTGCAAGAAAGCGTGAAAGGTTGCAAGCAGAAATCATAACGATTCACGACATATTCGCACAAGTATCGACACAAGAGGAGGAAACTTCAAAGTGTCTTTGTTGAGGTCTCCATTTTTGGGTTCCCAAATTGGATGATCATCTCGTCTCTGGAAACCGTGCTTTCGCTCATTTTACAGAACACTCTGGGTAAACAGTGTGTGAGGAGGAGCCTCTCGCGATTGTTTTTTGTTCGTAATCACCATCTCACCCTTATGGTCGTAGAAAAAGTAATTTCAATTGGAATTTTCACTCGACTTATCCGAATCGAATGATATACCAATGGCTGCAAAGCTCTATTGCAAGAATCAATTGAGTAATCTATCTGTCAATGCTCGTCAGACTCATGCGTTATTATAATTCGACTGTTGACCTCTCTTTTCTTACGCCCGCAAATCACGAACTTCACCATATACGACATTCATTCTAATCTTGTGGAGCTATTATCTCTGGACATGAGCTATTTCTCGCATAGAGAAACGTCACTTTCTCTACGCCACAACCGACGACATTTCGTTGAAAATGTAACAATTCGCAAGATCAATCGGCATCTTGGCAATGCTGTACATGCACGACCACGAGGTTATCTAGCTGGGAGATCTTAAGTTACACTTGAATCAGAGAAGAATGACCATTGTATACATCATATTGTTATTCAGATCCTCAAGGAGCACCTTATGATAGAACGTTTATAGAAGAACTAACACAATTTGCGAAAAACAGGATCACTGGAAGCCCTGTTATTTTGAGAACAATAATTTCGCATTCTTGAAGGAGAATATTTGACAGCTGATATGGATGAGAAGATTGGAGATGAAGAACTACACCTTCTTCTGCCTTCACCCTTGACATCAATCCTAGTTGATGATTATGAATTCACAGGGTCAGTCAAACTCGATGTCTAGTGAACATTGCGAGGAAATGAACAGAATACATAATATTACAAACTCTTAAATGACGCCACTCAAGGAACATTTTCTGTTGAAAATTGAGGCTAGGCGTCGAGCAGTTGAATTTTATCATTTCCCAGAAGCATAACAATATTATCTCTGCTTCGAAAAGATATTTTTTCTCTATTTGTCACAGCCATTAGTTTACAAGCGAAAATATGACGACAGAGCGAAGGATCTCCCTGCATTATCTCGACTAGTATCGTATGGAGTTGAACAAGACGATTATCGGTTATTTTTCTAGATTCGCTGGGATGTTCTCACATCTTCATTCAGTAGCTTCCAATAAACTAGAAACGTGCGGATTCATCTCTATCGAGGATGTTTCTTTCTTTTTGATTTCTCGAGTGTAAAATGGAGGCACAATAACAATCTTGTTTGAAGAATAGATCACCGATCAGATGATGTCTACCCAAAACGGACCGATGAAATAAGGTGAAGTTTCCTGGAATAACACAAAAAATAGAGGATTCCATCCTTTCTCTGAAATTCGAGCTGCTGAGAGGTAGTGATACGAGAGTGCATGAATGCAAAATTACTGTTCCAGGTACCCAATTCCCGAGAACAGAATGTTGGTTAGAGTAAAATTAAAGAGTATATATCTCCTCGCGGAATTACAAGCAAGAAAGAATCTATAAAAAAAAAGGAATGTACTCATTATCCTCCGTTATGAATTCAAATTAGTACTTGTTAATGAGGAGACAAACACTTATCATTAGAATTTTCTCAAGAGAACAGTAAAAGCCACGGGTGACTGCGCATTCATTATGATATAGTCGTTTCTTTGTCTAAGTTATGTCAAATGATTTGCAAATATGCATATCACGGATTCTCTGAGTCGTTTCTAATTGGTCATCGACTATCATTTATAAAGATATGAAACAATATGCTTTTATGATCATTTAACCTTCTACCACGACATTCCTATACAATGTGTTGATTTGAAAACGATCCACTCCGAATATCTGATAAATCATTCTTATTATGCTAAATACCAGAGACACAAGGAATTTTCTCTCCATTCTCGAGGCCATTTGTTTCAATCCACATTATCCTGATGGTCCATTCAACCCCTATCTCACCCTTCTCCACTGAATTGTTTCTTTCAAACTGGAACAGTTTGAAATACCCAAATTTCCACGACCTAATTCCTGTATTCTTACCAACAACCACATATGGAAAGAGCACTTTGAATATTGTTCTGTTATTTAGGAAAGAGGCCGTTTCACTATCATAATAGGAAAGTCGAAAGTGAAACGCACTATAGTGTGTGAATATTTGGAAAGCGCACGCTTGCTGTGATTGATAGATGTGATGATATTCCACCTAAAAATTCAACTGCTGGTACCATCACATACAGCGTGGCCCAATGAAAACGCAACAAGGTGTGCATTTCACTGAGAGATCAAGGAACTGACATCGAAATAAATGATTCTCAATGTAAAGTTGGATAGGGCAGGATTAACAAAAAATACATAGAACATTGTTCTAACTACAAAATGAGAAATAGTGATGAAAGGGAAAAAAGCATTACTCTCCATCACTAGCCGATTAATTTCATAAACGTGTTTTCTTGAATTCCAAAAACAAGGAAGCGTCGAGATTTCGATTACCTTCGGAATCCCATTTGCGATCCAAGGGTTGGAGCTTACCCCTCCGAGGGGTTTGAAGTGGAAGAGTTGAAAACATGCAAAATTTTCCCCCCTCGGAATTAAAATTGACCGATTCAAGCGGTTTTTTTTCTGAGAACGATAACTATGTCAAATCGTCCTCGTTTCGTTTTCATTGGGGCACCCAGTATATACGAGATGGATTGATATTGCATCCTGACCTTCCGGAAAATTATTGAATTCACAACCTTCCTTCCTTCCTCGAGATGCGTCTAGATATGTTAACATGACCTCTTTCATTTTCTGATTTCGTTCCCTGTTGATATTATGAATCAAAAACGTTCAAAACTGAAAAATAATCACAAACAACACAGTTGCCGCTATCTCGTTGATAGTTGGGTGACCAAAGATGATTGCTGAAATATCCGAAGTTTGCCGAAGTTATAACAATTCATAGGCGCACACATTTATTTTCATGAAATTGACTCAAGTATTGTCTGATTGATTTGATTTTGGGTTTGGAATTCGAGTAGGAGTGTCTCGTGAAATTCCAATGAATGACAATGAACATAGGTACATCTTTCAATAAAAATGATTCAAATATCGTTCAAGATCTTCCAAAATATCAACTCGTTCGTCACTTTCCACATTTTTTTTTGTGTGATACACCAATTATTATGATTGTTCGGATATTTCCCAACATCATCAGTTTACTGTACGCCTATGTTGGAATGCTATTCTGGATGAGTTTTACGATCTACACTCTCTTTTTTGGCTGGTAGTAATGTAGTTCCTCAGATTGGATATCCATCATGCCATCTGAGATCCAACCGACACGCTCCATTTTATTCCCATTCTGTCAAATCTTACCTTTCATCGGTTACATATGTTTTCATAGTTTTGAAAAATTCTAAGAGTGATTGTTAAATGATAGTTACTACCGTTGGAATAATACTTTCACTAAATATCACTTCTTTCTCAAGCGTGTAACTGTAGGAAATGATTATACCAAGCGGTCCGATCTCACATTCATAATAACAATAATTCTTACAGATCATGGACGATTTCAGCACATTTCATATGGATATACAGACCATCTAGGGTTGGAACCATGCATAGAATTACGAGCAATAAACTATATTCCAATATAGATAAACATGTATATTATTCAGACTCAAAGGGAGGTCCTCAATTTCTTTTATTTAGTCATTTATTCAATACATATGTTACCCAACAGAGTATTGAAACTCCAATTATATGGTTCACATGATATAGAGTGTTCACCTGGTATCAGTGATTCACATAATCAAACGAGAACGGTGAAAGAAAAACTCTTAGGTACGATACTCTCCATGAAACAGTAATACGAGTAACTATAATAGTAAATATAGTGATGATAGTGAATAAGGAAATGATGCTGATCTTTCAACTCTTGGTCTTTGCGAAAATGATATAAATCTTCAGTATCTGCCGAAAGATTATCATCACGTATTCGAATATATCAACTTATGTGGATTCGTTTTTCAGCTTTTAATGGGATTTATGTGGAATCGGTATGTAAATGTTGAATTCAATCCATGATTTGTCTTCAAATATACGAGAAATATCACCTCATCAGTATTCGATTTGCAGAGATTCTAATCTGGAACCAACGAACATTTTCACATCATCAATATCCATCTCAAAAATGATATAAATATCATCAAGGCATATTATTATAATGGCGCTATTTTATGTATAATTAATCCTCAAATCCATTCTTCGGAAAATCGAAATTGATAACCATGTTTTCCTTGTATTCCTGTCTTTGATGTCATCAATTATCTCTCATACGTTCTAGTATATCATTCTGCCATAAAAATCTGTTTAATATTCGAATCTGATTAGAAAGGAAATAGATACTAGTAAAACGAAGTTCATATGTCCCCTGAGGACAGTCATCTTTTGCTATACTTTATATCTACTCACCATAATAGCAAGAGTTTGAATAGTATATAAGACATAACAATGTGTTTGTTCCACATGAATTCCATCAGAATCAATCAATCAATCTCAATCAATCTCACTTTCTCAATGAATTTTAGAATCATCAGTGATTCATCTATGATTGTTTATGAGAAGAAAAATGATACTTATTCGCGGAAAAAATGTGGTGTATCATTATTTTGATTGAATGAAGGAAGGGCATGAAAACAGAGATTTCACTGATGGAAATTAAGAAAACCATTTTCATAGAGAAAACCTATTTTCATGCGAACTTTGCTTGTACCAGAATCGTAATGTCCCTATCTATCTGAAGAGATTTGGAGTTCACTATGAAAAATGCTCGCTGATCTCAATACGCACAAGTTTCAACTTCTGAGAGATAGATACGAAAAAAAACGTATGCATGGATAGAAGTATCAATTTATACTCAAATATCAATATTTGCATCTACTGCTACTTCTTATTCTCAACTGATTTCATAATTCAGTTATCAACGTGAATAATCTGTATATCTATCCATAATGATTTCTTGCATGCATTATCATCATCAGTCAGCTGTTCTTCATGAAACAAGACATTAAAATAAACATATGCAAAACTATCAAGATCCAAATATTCAACAAATAGTTATTACCGATTGTTGAAACATCATGTGTACTCGTAAATCACAGTAATCCAAGTGTGACCGTCGAAGCGATACGTTCTTGTGTTTATTTTATTGTTGGATCAATATCTACTCTGGAAAGCAGGAAGAGGATAATTTGCATAGGTAGGTGAGTAAAAGCACTCAGGATATAATGTTATCTCACATAACAAAATCGTAGTGTAATAATCATCGCAGGATTTGATTTCATAATTGTAGTAAACGACATGAGATAAAGTGTACTAGTTTTTCTTTTCTATCTTGAGATTTCATTATTATGTTCCTTGAGGTATGTGATCGCTATTTTGACTAAATTCTACTGAGAACCACTACCATTTCCATTGATTCCAGCAGATTTTGTCAAAATTTCCAATATAAATGTCGGAGGTACTGAAGGATATAACAGGGAAAATTTTGCTCTATACTGAAATTTCTAGTGATATATTACTGTTGATTGTAGTCAGCATCGGTCAACAATTTTCTGAGGGAAATATAATGGGAGCCAACATAAATTATCGTGAAGAGGAGATGAACATACTGTATTTTGTAATCATGAAATTCTTTTGGAGTTTGAAGTTTCAGAAATTTTTGAGGGTATTTGTGGGTATGTGTGAGAAAAATACTAACCTCCTTCTCAAATCCAACCGATTCTTCTGTGTGTTCTCAATTTTGCCTCGAAGACTATCGAGGAACGGATTCCCATTAGCTATCATCATCTCCTATAATTTGAGGTATATATCACACGTGATTTATTATTTCTCTGTTCCATTATTCAGCACCTCAGGTCATAATTATTATCCTTCAATGTTGATGTATGGGTGAGCTATTTTTAATGAGACTGATGTTCACTGTTGATTATCATTCGATCACATTTTCGTATATCAATCGAGGACAAAAGTAAGAGTCGATTGATGATACGTGCATGTTGATTCTGGAGATGAACTGAAGATAAGGCTTCGCTATTATTCTTTCATTCAATAGATTCTCATTCCTCGCTTCCAAAAATGAAGAAGGAAATTATAATAAAAATTTCAATTTATTCGTTTCAAGGTCAGATTCATAATTTGAAATTTGCTTGAAATTCATTGTTCAGGTACCTGAGAGAGATCAGAAGTCGAATATATTCAACAAATATCAAAAATTTTCACCCATCTTATCAGTAGAAGTTTCGAGAACTAATCTACTACTGTTTTTCTCCCATTTCTGCTTTGTCTTTTGGAACTGACTGACTGTCAGGCAGAAATTTTTTTGACGCCTAGGTGTTCATTTATCGATCGATCTCCAATTTATCATTCCCATATTGAGTTTCAAGCAGTGAATGCCAAGTATCAATTGAACAAGAAGTGATATTATTGTTTCTGCTCGGGAGAATGCAAGCAGATTCTTCCATTTTTCTTTTTAGGTTAATATCTTCTTCTCGTATCGTATATATCGTATCTCGTATGATTCAATACCACTCCAATCGCCGATGTGTTATCCATCTTTAGTGAAGATATGTTCAGCTAATTCTGTCAATATATAGATGAACACTAAGAATCAACAGTCTCTTCTTCATGATGTCTGTAACTTCTAGTATTTCATTGATTCATGTCTCAGCCTTCGAACGTAAATTTATTCATTAATAATATTATTCGGGAGCTATTCTCAAGACATTATCGATGAATTATCATAATCAATTCATGAAAAGTACGAAAGGATGAATAATTATTGGAATGAATTCTGTAATGATTGATCATGATGAAGAACCAATGCTTTTTTCAATCGTCAGGCCACGTTGATACCTTGACTTCTGAACTCTAGCTCAGTTTTCATGAATGATATGTCATATTCTCACATGAATATATGTATAGGAAATTGACTTTGGGATGCGATGATTTATGCTTTTTGGAACATCATTGAGCATTCGCTGACATTTAGAAGTTGTAGAGTAGTTAATTAGGTACCAAGGCTTGCTTTATTTGATACAGATCGAGCACACGGTTTCCAGAACTGATGCAAATGAGCTCAAATTCGTGAGTGACATAGTTATCCTTCTCAGGAAAAAAATGCTCGAACCGGTCGAGTTTTCTTTCGAGAGGAAAATATTTTGCGATTGTTCTCAACTTTTTCACTTCAAACCCACTCCAAACCTTGAATTTCGAATGGGATAAGGGGTCAAATGATACATCATTCTGATCGTAATCGACATTTCTTATCAACGCTTCCTTGCAGTAGTTCTCGAGAAAACACGTTTATGAAAATAATCGGCTAATGATGGAAATTAACGCTTATTTCCCTTCCATCACTATATCTCATTATGTAGTTAGAACGATGTTCATCTAAGAAGTGCCTTATGTGTTTTTTTTTTCAAATCCTGCCCTATCCAACATTACATAAGGAATCATTCATTTCAGTGTCAGTTCCTTGATCTCTCAGTGAAATGCATACCTTGTTTAGTTTCCATTGGCCACCCTCTATATATATATATATATATATCAGTTCGTGAAATGACTGCATGATCCAATGTGAATTGTGTGATGGAAACAATTGAATGATGGTGATACTTAAGAAGATTTGAGAATAATTCAAATCTTCATTGCTGGAATTTCCATTCAAAATCAGTCGAGACCTAATACCAATATCGTCTCTCGGCAGTATACAGGGTGTCCTTAAAAGGTCTTTACAAAAAGCTACCACATATTCTTCAGACCAAAACAATTCGATACAAGCAAACTTACCTCAGTAAAAAGTTGCTTAGTTTGGGCGCTAGACGGCTCTGAAGTTGAAATTTTCAAATCGATTTTGCTACATAACTTTTGAACGGCTCATGAGATTTTTTTCAAATTTGGTACGTTGGCATAGACTCATCGGGCAATGAAACTCATATCATAATCATAATGAATATCATTCCATGGGCGTAGAACTTGATTTTTTCAGTAAATAAACATCTAAAACTCCTACGCCAATGGAAAAAAAATTAGTTTCAATATGAAATCTAAATTATTCAACTCATTCACTACAAAAAAGGTAGTCTTGACAAAAGTCGATTCCTCTCATGGTTTCGACAAAATTTTAATTTTAGTGATTTAGAGCATAATCAATAATAAAACGATTAACAGATATTTCATAAAAATTGTTCAAAATGTTCACCATTTTCACGTATACAAAGATTTATACGACGCAAAAAGTTGAAATGTACTCTTTGCATAACTTCTTCATCGCCTGTAAGATTATTCGTCGCCTGTTGGATACGTTGCCATAATTGTTCTACAGTATTCACAGGGGTCTTGTAAACCGTAGACTTGAGATAACCCCATACAAAATAATCCATCGGTGTTAAGTCTGGAGAACGTGGTGGCCAATTCACGGGTGCATCATTACCTCTACCTATCCATCTGTCTGGGTACTGTTGGTTTAAAAAATTCCTAACATCCACCGAAAAATTTGGTGGAGCTCCATCGTGCATAAACCACATATCTACCCGATGTTGGAGTGGTAAATCTTCCAACAAATTTGGCAACGTATTTCGTAGATGTTGTAAATACATGTCTCCTGTTAATCTTTGTGGAAGTATGACAGGACCAATTATAAAATTTCCTATTATTCCAGCCCAAACGTTGATTTTGAATTCGTGTTGAAAATGGTTTATTTTAATGGAATGAGGATTTTCAATTGCATAAACGTGTTCATTATGAAAATTAGTTATTCCTCTTCTCGTGAAACAGGCTTCATCAGTGAACAAAATATTCTTTCCAAAGTTCAGATTCATTTCTCTTTGCAAATTAATGAACCTACAAAACATCAGACGACTTTGTGAATCATGGATTAATAAATCTTGAACTGGCGTCTTGTGGTATGGGTATAATAATTGTTCTCTTAGTACTTCATGAACGGCATTCCTAGAAACTTCTAGTTCATTACTTATCCGTCTAGTACTCAATTCTGGATTTTCTTCAATACGGTCTAAAATTTCTACTTCGACTTCGGGAATCCTTACATAACGCTGTCTTCCATAATCACCAGTTCTAGGAGCAAAATGACCGGTCTCCCGAAGACGTCTCTCAACTGCAGCAAAGGTTGGGTGGCTTGGTACGCGACGATTTGGAAACCTTGCCGAATACACCCTCACACTCTCTCGACCATTTCCTTGACAATATCCGAATACCAATAACATATCGGTGTATTCTTCATTGGTGTATTGTACGGCCATGATAAATCAGAAAAGTCCGATATCAACAATCAACGTCAATAAAACTCGACAAATCAACACAGATGAAACTATGGAAACCAAGAATGTGAATATCACTGTTTTCGATCAGATAATAATAGTCTTCAGAAAAAAAAAACCAGTGCTACTTATTTTCAATAGAAATAACCTATGCAAAAATTACATCTCAACTTTTTGCGTCGTATAAATCTTTGTATACGTGAAAATGGTGAACATTTTGAACAATTTTTATGAAATATCTGTTAATCGTTTTATTATTAATTATGCTCTAAATCACTAAAATTAAAATTTTGTCGAAACCATGAGAGGAATCGACTTTTGTCAAGAGTACCTTTTTTGTAGTGAATGAGTTGAATAATTTAGATTTCATATTGAAACTAATTTTTTTCCATTGGCGTAGGAGTTTTAGATGTTTATTCACTGAAAAAATCAAGTTCTACGCCCATGGAATGATATTCATTATGATTATGATATGAGTTTCATTGCCCGATGAGTCTATGCCAACGTACCAAATTTGAAAAAAATCTCATGAGCCGTTCAAAAGTTATGAAGCAAAATCGATTTGAAAATTTCAACTTCAGAGCCGTCTAGCGCCCAAACTAAGCAACTTTTTACTGAGGTAAGTTTGCTTGTATCGAATTGTTTTGGTCTGAAGAATATGTGGTAGCTTTTTGTAAAGACCTTTTAAGGACACCCTGTATATTTTGAGCTTTTACTTTCAAATGTCAACGGGTTGAGTGAATACGTTTCGGAAATAAAGAATCTGTCGTGTTCTGCTGCCATGATCATCTTCACTTTCCTCGGTTAGGTAACTGCAAAATCGATAATAAATCTTCTATCACAAATAAGTTCATGTTGGATTCGTAATTCACAAGGTTTTAGATTTATATCTTGTACGTGTTCTTGTTCGTGCCAAGTGTTGAACTAGAATGGAATATTTGTACATTTTTACAGAATGATATTCATGACTACTGAAAATGTTGACAACAGCGTCAATAAATACTGCAGAGGAATTGGATTTGGATTTGACTTTCAGAAAACCAACTCGTTCAGAAACTCAATGAAGTGGTTGAATAGCTGAGTCGAAATGAGATCACTAGTCCATACTCATTTCAAGAAAAGATACATGAAACTCTCAATCGTTTTCTTCCATTTTTCAGCGCTTACAATAAGGTGGTCAAGGGGGTGGATCGAAATCTAATGACCCATACCTAGATTAGGTAATCTTCGACATGAGACACATATTTGCAAAGAATAAGTATATTCATTATGATAACCACATCAGAATTAGTTCTGAAACTTTCTACCTAAACAAGAAAAAGTACTGAAGAAAGTAAATATTTCATTTTTATTGCGTTACAGGTTGTTAATCTGTATTGCCTGCCCACTAGAAACGACATTTAAGCGACATCGCGGTCATCAAACAATAGATTTCAATGTTGGTAATTTATTAGATACGCCTACTTGATTGAATGTTCAAATGAATGCCGTTTATTGTATCGACGATATCGAAGAATATGTATTTCACGTAGGATTTGATAATGGTCCAATGAATATCACATTTACCGTCAGATAATGAAATATACAGAGTGTCCCGAAAAGATGACGACAAACCTTGAGGGGTGATAGGGGACATCAAAACAATCATTGTTCATACAGGGTGTCCCAGAATAACAGTCGGATACTCCGGGAGGTAACTGTAAGGATGAAAATAAGATGAAATATTCTCACGAACATGTATTTGAAAATAGTTTCCGAGGGAGCTACAGCCCTTCGGAGGTATGTCCCTAGATGCAGTTTTCTTCAATTACCTTCATTATCATTATTCTATTATTTTTTCTCATTCCTGGTGAGAACCAGAATATGATTTCTCAAACACTTTCACTTTTCATTTTTATATCCGAAAAAAATCACCTGAGGAATAAGTTTCTGTTGCGGGTATTTTCTCAACAAATCAACATGGAACAAATCTTATTTTGTAATGCGAATGTCCAAGATATGATAACTTCTATTACCAAACAATCTCAATATTACGAAATTATAATCGAAAAATACCAATGCTGATCATCAAAATTTAATATAATATCGAAGCTTAAGATCATTTCTAACTTTCGTAACTTGGTCCATGTCGATTTGTTGAGAATATATCCGGAATATAACGGAAATTTCACGAACTTATTCACTACGTGAATTGTTTTGGACATCAAAATGAAAAATTACACTTTCCTTGAAAAGTGTTCGTTCAACGGCATTCTAACAGAGGTTCCTCCTTCTAGAAATCATATTCTGGTACTAGAAATGCGATGATTCGTGAAAAAAAATGGGTCATTTTCATACCATCGGTTACGAGTTGCGCACCTTCCTATTCGCCTAGTCGATGATACAACACTCACCAAATCATTGACCTCTCTAGATCATCGTAGAAAGGTCGGCGAACTTTGCCTTTTTTATAGGTACTTTCACGGTCGGTGCTCAACGGAAATATCGTCTATTATGCCACCACGCGCGATTCCTAGAAGACAAACCAGACGAGCTCAGGCTGGTCACCCCTACACTGTCAGGCTCGAGACCTGTCGAACATCGCTTTACCAAGCATCATTCATCAATAGAACGGCAAAGTTGTGGATTTCTTTGCCTACTGAAGTCTTTCCTGATGCCCACAACCTCCAAACTTCCAAGACTTTCCTTCCCTCCCAAAATTCCACCGCTGTGGCTAACACGATGTTCCTCGAACATTATAGGTTTCCCTTTCGTGTTGTCCACAGATAAAAAAAATGTTCTCTATTCCCTGAAACGGGTTGTAGAATTTGTAAGGTCAAATTGCCTATAAGTACAAAATTTTATTATTCTAGGATCAATGGTAACAAAGATAATTGATGAAAACTGCAACTTCCAAAGGGCTGTAGCGCCTTTAGCAAGCATTTTCGAGCACATGGTGGTAGAAACATTCTTCCTTATTTTTGTCCGTACAATCACCTCTCGGAGTATACGAACATTATTCTGGGACACCCTGTATAAACATATCTCCGCAAAAGAGCCGTTTGGGCTGTAGAGAATTCAAAATCTTCTAAAGCGTTAAAAGGACCCCTCTAACAAAATCAGGGTAACTATTCCATACCTCTCATTATGACCCAATCTCGAAGCACTCTGTCTGTTTTACCACATTCATCGAAACATCGAGGTGACATAACATTTCGGCACTCGAATACGATATATGATATTTCGAGAGTGAATAAATATATGAAGCTTTCTCAACACATTGAATATTCAGTCTTTGTTCATACCTCCCATTCATCATGTCACTGGATTCATGCCGATAATTTCAATTGTAAATTATATAAACACGTTACTGAAATTCGTGTATTGAATGTAAATTTGTTGCAACCGTATGTCAGCGGCGTGATATATACCTACCTGAATCCATTCGTACGCCTGTGAAAAAATAATCGCTTCGCATTGTTACAATCGGCTTGTTGGACGTTTCAATTCATACGCTTTTGACACTTTCGTATTGTTGTTGGTAGATCATCAGGATATGTACAGGGTTTTTCCATATATTTATGCACAGGGGATATTACGAACGTCACGAAAAAGTATTGAATATTAAAGTTCTATATTTCTTTCAGAATCATCAGAATATGTCATGATTCTGTAACATTTTTCCATTCTGCCCACAACCATGGTTCATAAATAGTGGTTTGAATGTGTTTACACAATATTATCCTAGTAACCTTAGTAAATCATGAATTAATTTTTTTATCATGAAGTTTAAATGATTCGGTATGAAATCCATCATTTTCATTTCTTCAAATGACAAATATATATAGAAAAAAAATATATTCATACGAATATCATAAGCTGATCTACAAAACTGAATGAAGACTACAGGGTTAACACTTCTCCTACATCTTCGGTTCCAAAACTTGAGGAATCTGAACGCAATCATGGATCTCTTCAACCGATCCAATTTTGGATTTTGAGGATCAAGAAGATAGCAGTAGTAGGACGGAAATAGTGCTAACCCTGTAGACAATGATTTCGTACAAATATTTGTTGCAATATGTCTCTTGGTTGTTGAGCAACCCATCGACCGTGCTCATAGTTTTCACAAGCATTTATCAAATCTAAGTTAGAACACCTTAATAATAATACAAATAATATTTGGCTTCAAAACAGTTCGAACAGAAGGCAGTGTCTCAATATCTGTGGACGTGATCATCTCCGAAATATTCATTCACATCATAACCGTTGACGTATCCATAGCCATCGTAAAGGTCCTTGTAGTATCCATCTCTCCCAATTCCTGTAAAGAATTTTTCTCGTTATAGTCACATCAAACTTCTAATCGGATTTCAAGAACGAAAAAAATTGTTGTGATAACCATAAAGCTGCTTTGCTTGCTCTAATCAATCAAAAACAACTACGTCACTCTTTGGCACATTTTATCTTCATTCAGGTTCTTCCACCACGAGATATGTGAAGATTCTTTGAACCAGAACAAGAAAAAATAATGCCAACGGATCGACCCTGGGCCTAAGAATTACGTCACATGAGGAAAACGGTGGTTTTAGCCAATGATTTTATGAGAAACTATTGAATTTACCCCCGCCTCAACATTCTGTATGAAGCATCGAAATGACCTTAATAAAAGGGCATAGATGTGACTGCCAGTGGAAGTTGTAGAGAAAGCAAAGTCTTCTATTAGCGTAAGGTTGTTGAAAGAGTCTTGGAATCATCCAAGAATATCCTTCGATACATTTGAACTACTTTCTGATTAACAAACAGAGTGTCACTTGCAGTTTCCATACTTGATTGTATGAAAAAATTACGTCCTTGTTTTTAATTATAGTGTTTGTGGAAAATTCCGATGTAATGATTGTGTAAAAAGCAGTTTTGCCAGTTATCTGAAGTATTCTCACAAAAAACTCTCGTAAATCAATATCGTTCGAAAAAATTATAAAATCCTAATAACCCATTCCTCATAGCTTTAGTGGCAATAATGAAGTGCAATCCTGTTCAACATAAATATCCGGTAAAGTACTTTTCTAAATGTCAGAACGCGTAAGAGGATATGCCTCTTCATTCATTACTTTAAACTTAACCTTAGGAAAATAATGATATTATTTATGGTTACATAGTAAAGGTGCCATTTAGATTAATGGCTTCGACAAGAAAAATGCACGTTCAATCAATTAAACGGATTTTTTTGTCATGCACCAAGTCGAATGCATAAATATGATAATATGTAGAGGATATAGTAGCAACAACCATACCATTACATAGTGATACGATAACAAATGTGGAGGAAATATTCCCCAGCGAGTCCTGTGAAGTGATGATTTTTTAGTAAGTGGATTTGTTATAGAGTTGAGATACAAAAATATGTCTCGATTCGAAAAGGCTGATAGTAATTTCAAGTATTTCAATGTCATTTCCAATATGCTCTTGGGATCTTCTCTCGTTTTTGAAAAATGAAAATAGCAATTTCAATCATCTCAATATATTTCTAGTAACGACAGATTCATGATCTGATAATAATAATTGAGGTATTTGTCTTGCAGTTTTTTTTTGAAACAAGGAATGAAAAATTTCTGAAGGTTCAATTGATATTTTCAGTCCTCAGAAACAAGAAGAGAAAACTCCAAGAAATTTAATGAAAACAATATCTTTCTATCTTCCAGACCTCAGTGATATCCGATATTCATGATGTCGAAGCAAAGTAATAGACTATCTCAATACAGAATCCTTCAGTATAAGTATTGATGCATTTCAGGTATTCTTGTTTTGAAATGAGATCTATCGATCGTGTATCGATGATTCTTCTGATTTTTTGCTCTCCCATCAACCTCATAATAGTTCATAATCCAAATGTAAGAAGCCATCTGTCGCAATCTGTAATGATACATATATAAGTACGTTGAATCTCAATCACATTTCACTTTGATATCCGCTGATTCTCCTGAAATTCATTATTCTAGAATTCTTTCCTCATTTCTCCATGACGAACTCGTTACATAAGCCTAGAAATGTTGATGACAACAATGATTTGTTCATTTCACCTTAGTCTCCATAATTTGGTCGTGACTGGATTGCTGATCTTTTTCTGAATCGATCACTCGATGATTTTCTTTTCATTAAATTTTTTTCGTCGCTCAGTGACAAGGAAAAATGAATGTTTCTCCAATATTTAGGGATACAAAAGAAGGACTAGATTATTCAGTAAATAAATGAATGGAAGATTAATAATTGAATCGGAATCGATATATATTTATTTGTTCAGTTCACTATTGGAGACAATTTTGTGACGAGATTGGTAGATTTCATTCTGTTGAGTGGCCTGTCAGAAATATCCATTCCACGGAAAATATTTATTTTTCACCAAATTGGGATTTCATTCAGAATTGACATTGGGAACATTGTTCTTATTGTGTTGAAAACGGAAGCATATTCGTTCTCGAAACGTTCACTGAGATAAGTAGAAGTTTTGATTTTATCAAATATATTTATATTTCCAAATTTTTCAAAAACAAAGTGTCACTGACAAATAAAGAATTTCTCTTTCAGGTATCTCAAGGTCTGATCTCGAATGCAGTGACATCTGGGGGCAGATCTCAAATCTGTCCTTACTACAAATATATTGAAATAATTTTCAATAACTTCTACTTCATTTTCCAGAAACGAGGAGAGAAAATCCCACAAGAAGCAGAAGAATGAATGTACCACCTCCTGGAATGACTAACAGACAGTATTTGTTGCTCTATCATCAGAAAAGATACAAGTTCATCATTATTCATTATAATTATTCATCATTATAATCATTATTATCATTCTTTCAATACAAATATCACAAATAGCAGACTTTCATTCCATCGAGAGCTTCTTGTATTTCGATGATTTTATGAGACCATTACGTTCAATAATAATGGTAGAATATCATGTGGGAGAGTTAAGGAAGTGAGCATCTCCTGAACCACCTCGTGTATAATGATTGACAATATCTGAGTTGCGATCCGCCAATTTGGCGGAACGCTTCATTAGATACGAGAGTGATTTTCGCAACAATCGATTTGTTGTTGGATTGTTATCAAATTTATCTGCCTGATATCTGAAATTGGCATCATACTTTTACCGAACCATCAGCACTTGCATCACGGTTACATTCAGGTGGAATATTATCACAACAATCACCTACAACGATCAAAAAACCAGTGCAGTTTATCATTCAGCAGTCTGGTCCTTCGAGAAGATGATAATTAGTGATGATGTGATGAAACTGTCTGTGAGTCATTCGAGGAAGTGGTACATTAATTTCTCAGGTTTCTGTGGGATTTTCTCTCTTCTCTCCTAACAAATAAATAGAAGTTATTATAATCATTCCAATAGGAATACCCTAAGTTCCGCTAGTGTAGTAACGGCGGATCTCAAAGTTATCAAAATTCTTTTACTTGGGGGGCATTTTATTTTTCGTTTTTCTTCATTTCATTTTTCACACATTAGATAAATGTGAATCTGGAATGCACACGATATGTACGGTGGCGTGCATTAATTTGGATAATTTTCAATTTCCTCATTGGTGCCTCAGATGACAGGATTCAAATATACTCTGAATAAGGTATGATGGGAGCTGGACATAACCCTATCTAACATAATCCAAACTGGTTTGGACAAACGGAGGTTTAGACGACAGGTTTGGAGATTGTGAGCATAAGGAAATACTTCACTAGACAAAGAATTCCACTTTGCCAGGTCGACAGGTCTCGAGCCTGACAGTGTAGGGGTGATCAGTCTGAGCTCGTCTAAATTTTCCACGAGGAATTGTGGTGGAATAATAGATGAGATTCCCAGTGAGCTACAAATGAAGATCTCTACGAAATTCCACCAACTATGTCAATTGCTCTATCCTGAATAGAATCTGAAATCTTCATCTGGGAGTTGAATTCCATGGCACAAAAATCCAAGTTTTTGTAGAGCAACTTCCGTAATGGAGTTCACATGCTCGTCCCATTATCCTGCAGAAGCTGCCTTGATGACCAGACGGATCCTTGTGGAACACCAGCATTCATGGTGAATTCCCCGAACCTCAATTCTGGAAAGGCAATGGGGTCAGACGTCAAATCTTCTCAACAAATGTTCCTCAGACTCGACACCACCAATGTCTCCAAAGCATTTGACCAAGTTTGGCACCAAGGTCTTCTTCTATGAAAGTTCCTTCATATGTTTTGCCGTCCCAGCAATGTCGTTAACTATCGAGTGTCCTTGCAGATAGGACACTTCATGGGGTGGTACATAGAGTTTCATCTAATACATCGAATATCAATGCTGGTGCTCCACAAGGATCCGTCTTGGCATCGAGTCATCAAGTGTTGTTGCAGTCTATTCGTACGTTGACGGGAGACAATTAGATAGTAGCGATATCAGGAATGTTTTGGCCTCGTGAATCCAGAGCAGAAGTGTTCAGATCGTGAAAGTGTTTGATTTTTCTTTGGGTATCACCCTTGGTGAGAGCTGGATATGAGTGAAATCCCTTCCAATCGCCTTGGCAATGGCAAAGGATCCTATCTCCATGTTTTATTCCTTTTCAGTCGCGTCTATCAACATGATATCCTTCTGTAGTTTGCGTGCACGGGTTGGTACATCAACGACAGTATGCTGCTTGCTTCGGAGAAATATTGTCAGTCAATCGATATCTAATTTTGCATGATCGTGATCTTTCCATTCATGAATTTCCAATGGTTTGTGTGGAACAATTGTAACAACATCTGTAGCAGAGCTGGACAAAGAAAATGCTCCAATAAGAATCATACCATGATACGAGTTCAATAGAAACTACGTGTCTCATAATCAACATCCCATTCAAGAACAAAAGACTTCAAGTAGTGAAAGAGGTTGAACGCCACTGTAAACTGCATTTCATTATCTGCGTGATCTTCACCCATTATAAAGTTTTTATCGGATCAATCTTCGAATTCTTCGTCGGAACAAGAAAGTTTACTGACTTATGATATTTATCTTCAATGATACAATGGCTGCTACAGGCTCTTAAATAAATCGATGTCACGAGTTATCGATTTTATATTATGCGATTTCAGTATTGCGCATGTCCCATTTCATAACGAAAACCAGCGATTTTGAAATATCAACATTAATCGAAAATATATCAAGTGGTATGGAACCCTGATGAAAAGAAACCGACAACTTATGTTCGCGATTTCAATAAGTTGATACGACGATTTTTAAGGATAACAAGATCTGAAATTGTCATCATATCATATTCTTTTTTTATATATATATATATATATATACTGGAAAATATGTTTCAACTTCAATGAAATTTCTTTCCTTCGTTCTGAAAATATATCAAGAGTTAATGAAATCAATTCAGAAAATTCATATCAAGGAGTGATCGAACGTTATAACAAAGATAAGAAGAATTTGATCTTTAAATTTGTCTTTTTCAAAAATTTTTGAAAACGTGGTCTCAAGTACTGACTTATATCTTTCAGGTATTTGAAAGTTAAATTCCAAACGCCGTGAAATTTTGGGGCAGATCATGAATGTTCCTACCACAAATATATTGAAATAATTGTGATAATTTGAACTCACATTTTCAGAAACAACTGGAGGAAATCATAGAAAATCTTCGAATCCTTATATATCTAATAACATTTTCTTCATGCGATATAATATAATAGAATAATTAATTTATCATCATGAAAGGTATACAATGTATACAGGCTGTTTCGTCTGAAGCGCAAATTAGAAGTTTTCTGGGTTCCAATGATGATAGCACTCTGAAAATTTCTGGAAAGTCATAATAGACGACTTGTTATGTTTCCGAGATGGTGGCACTTCCGGTTATACCGGAAGTCGACACACCAAGTTTTTTTTTCCAAATAGAATGTCTAATTTTGCATTTCACTAAATGAAAGGATATGAAATTCCACATCGATCTGTATCAATATTTCCTCCACCTATGTATGATAGTTGCCAAGATATGATGGCTATTTTATCATCATTGGAATCCAGAAATCTTCTGATATGCACTTTTGTTGAAACAGCATCTGTATTTATATGATCGTCAGTCCAGTAGGTCATAGACAATAAATGGTAGTGATATATGTGTTACACACTGCAATTTGCAGAGATAATCAGAAAATAATGATATATACATAGGAAACATGAAACAAACTATTATAAACATTGAGTCTAAAATACAGCATATATAAATACTCACGCAGTAGTTTTATTGAAATGCAGGTATTCTTCTACAGACTAGAAGCATTTCTCATCAAGAATAGTGAAGCCAAATCAAATAAACACGTCAGCGCGATCGCAAAAGAGATATGCGCATGCGCTGATTTGACGTTTGTCGCTTTTCATTTCAGAATCATTTTGTTTTTTTTTTTTCTAGCTTCATACAACGCCTCTCTCATGTATAATTTCCCAGGCGTGCTGATTTCACCCAATCATCTGGTAATCATTTAACGCCATCGAATACCGTCAAAAGCTTCTCATGGAATCATGACGTGATTAGACGCATAATAATACAACAATTTTCGTAAAATCATACAGCCTCGCAGCATAATTTGCCGTTACGTAATTCGCCATCAGAAACAAAAGGTGAAGAATTTTAAGAACGCTATGAAATGCTCAGTCGATAACCCTAATTCGAACGACCCGAGGCGCCTTTCGAGTACTCTTGTAACTTGAATAATTACTAGTAATGAGAATCGAATGATGAGGCAATGTCGAAAGGTCAAAGGTGTTTCACGAGAACCTTCGACTACCAAAAGTCATTGCCAATACTGCAGAAGCATTCAAAAAGTGCAGAGTTGGGCTGGAACAGAATCCTGAAAATTTTTGGCACCACACGATAGGACGATCATGTCTAGTTTTTTCTTGATGCGACAATAGGTGAGAACACAATTCCAAAAAGACTTACACGACCCCCAGTACGATGGATGAAGTCGCAAAACAATTGGACCTCCTTATTACCTATATCTGCATAGGACGTAGGGTGAATCTGATTAAAGGGGTTCTCGAATTGAAGTGAGCTGAAAGGTTCAAAGATACTTGGTTGTATTTTGCGAATCGAACACCAGCGTAAGTATTTTTTGGTACTAATGTTGTTATCTAATTGCGAAATTAATGTTAGGAAGCAGAAAGAATCCACATTCAATATTTGGTTCGAAGGTGAAGTTGAGGAGTTTACTATACAGATCCACCGGTATGGTTAGCATATTGATTTCGTTAAAAATCCTGTGAAAAAAACTGTTCAGATGAAATCGATATCTCAGTTATATTGCAATGAACAATAGAAGTTCAAGCTATGATTCACTACGATATGCCAATCTCCATAAGTTGGGAAACTGATCATTCTTGTGGTCCGTCTATATGTTAATTCAATAATCTTTTTTTAAATATCAAGGACCACCAATATCGATCCTGTTTTAGAGTGTTCTAGGTGTAACTGGTCAGAATGCAGAATATCGTATAACCAGTTTCAAAATTTCCTGTAGTTTAAATGTCCAGAGCAATATGAGATTCGAAGTATTAATGTCAAATTCATTGTTCAGATAATATCTTATACCGAACAATGAATGGAATCGATTTCATTTCTGACTATGATCGAACAATTTCGTCATTTTCCATCCATCTGAAGATCCGGATATCTCATACTATTGTTTTTATCGAGAAGCCTTGATGGAGGTGATTGGTAATCATCATAAATGATTCGTGGTTTTTCGATGATAAATAGTTATTTATGTAGGGAGGGAATAATTGTTACTTTCTTGTGAAGGAGATATATTTATATTATGGTACATACCATATTGTTTACATTACTAACCTGCGAAAACACCGTTATTCGAAGAAATTCCGGGATATCCAGGAAATTTAGTATCCGCTGTATGCAAACAAGAAACTCGCGTAAAAAGAAATGTAACAGCGATTTCATTAGCAAGTATCCTTGTACTTTATGAAAACTAAGATGAACCATCATGTAAGGAGTCCAAAGAACCATAACATACTTGGCTCCCGTCTTTATAGTTTGCTCGGAATTTTTTTCATTGCAGCATCGCTTTTCGTAAAATCAGTTCAATCTTTTCTTCATCATATAACAGTCCTTCATTATTTTCTGACATGACGCCAGTTGGGTGAAAGAAAACATTCTCCATGTACTGTTGAATCTCATAGAAGATGATGCTTCGAGCGGAAACAGAATGTTCTATTCCTTTTTGTTATTTCAACGAACAAAATGTTCCTTATAAATGAGATGCAAAGCCCAGGCTTCTGCAATGCTGAGCTTAATATTCGTAGAAAAAAGGGAACAATATCATTGTTGTGTTTTGGATGAGGTATGTATTGCAAATGAAACGACTGTCAAAATAACCCAAAGGAGGACTTACCTGGATTCCTTTCTTCCTCGCTTCTGACCATTTGACGGGGTTGCAACCACCTATCCACGAGATCTTTGTGGACTGTATAATTTGTTAGGCTGGTTCAGTGAATACTTGCGTTGGAGATAGGACTACGATGTACCGGTAGCACTATGATAAAATTGTAAAGTTCTCGCGAACCGAAACAGAAATCACAAGAGATATGTGATTCCGATAGAGTACAGAGTGATACTAATCCTCGATTGGTTCTTCACGATAAGCCCGCCAGGGAAATTTTGACAGGCATGCGTTAAAAGAAGCAAAACCGAACTTATTTACAACTATATATGTAGTGAATATTTGAATACGAATCAATTATAACAAAAAAAATTAAAATAAAATCGAAATCTTCAAATCACGAAGATGAAGGAAAAAAAGGTGAACTAAAAATATACCTACCTACATAACGCGGGTGTTAACAATCATAACTTCCATGCAAACATCCAAGATGATTAAATGTCATCACCTCTGTCGATCTCGGAAATTTTCGAAATCATGATTCGAATTTGATATTCAACTTGAGTACAATGGCTGTCCGTCGCTGTCAAATATCCGTCATTGTCACTGAAGCGGTGCGGCCTCAGTGAGGTTGTTTGACAGGTCTATGCATGTTTTGATAAGGAACCACTGAAGACTCGTTTCACCATCCTATATCCACCTTGGCCAGTGATCAGAGTTTCAATTCATTGAAGTGTGTGCATAAAGGTGAAAAAGTCCTTAATGAATATTAATATTTTAGCAGGCCATGATGAATAATTTTGTTCTCAATTTTGACGTTCATCTCATCAACATTCGAGTCAACATTGTTGTAGTCGATTTGTTCGTGTGGTTTTTCTGTGTCATTTATCACTGCGATTATCAACTGAGATTTTAAGAAATATGGCAGGTTATTCGTTCTCTGAACAAACTGATATGCTTCTAATGCTTGGCGAGTGCTTCGGAAATGCAAATAATGCTGCTGAACTATCGTTATACCGATGAATCTCGCGATGAATAAAATCAATCTGCTAATATCATGTAACTACAAAAACTCAAATATCTCACGAACGGCTCAATTTTTTGTATTTGAATAAGAGTACCTTTTTCATGTAATTTTCTTCGCTCCATCAAATGCTCCTGTTTTTTCACCGAAAATAATACAGGGAAAAAAGTTTTCTACAAAAAATCATGACTCACCCTCTGAAAACACCCTTTATAACAATATCAGAAATGTGGAAGTGTGACGAAAAAATGTATTTTGACAACATACATTCATGCATAAAATTTCAATCGGGTGGCTTTCATCGTTCAGAAGTTATGCGGAGAAATTATTTTAATTTTATCAACTTTGGAAGGATACAACTCCCTTGATATGCATTTTGGGCCATGAGTTAAAATGATCAAACTACACTTATTCTTCAATGTTCTATCACTCCCAGAAAGCTCGGTACACATTTTTGACTCACCGTATAAAGGATAGCGAAAAATCAAAGTTGAGTTGGATGTATAAATGGTGTTACATGGAAATGGATTGTTTTCAACATTTCAATGAATACGTTAATGAAGAGAAAATACAAATAGATGAAAGAGCGCCGTGCCTAATGAAAGAGAAGAATAAAGATGAAGCGTTGCGCATCTCCATCACCTCGCCATCTATCGGCGAAGCACTCACCTAGAGCGGTGGTATACTTGATGACGGGCTTCGCGTAAACCGGTCGCAGAACGCTGTCCACCACCAGGCTCTCTTCGCCGCGGTGCGGCCCGACGTGCACAGATGGCGCGCTCTTCGACACCACGGCGCTGAAGCCGTTCACGGCGTCGGCGACGTAGTCGACGGTGCGAACCGTGCCGTCGGGCTCCACCAGGGAGTACCGCCCCTTGACGACGTCGCCGTCTCGGGACTCGCTTTGGCTCTTGACGTCGCCCGTGTTGGGGTCGCTGACGCCGTAATTGAAGGCGTACCTGGGGTGGGACTGGGGGAGAAGAACGGAATTTGTCATTTTCACTTCGATTTGATGATGGGACGAATTTTTCTGCGGGCATGTGCGTGATTTACTCTAAATCCGCACGCAATTCAGTTTGGGAAGTATAATTTTCCCGCACTATAGAGCGCAAATGGTTTTTTGTTTGTATTCAAAATGTTTTTTGATTCCACATCTGGTCGAGGCCAATGAAAACACTAATTTTATACACGGAATATGAACAACATTTTTTTAACATGACAAAATTGACATTTCTAACAAAATATTGAATCGTCCATCTTCTTCCGAACATATTAAAGTATATGATAAAATGGTGGAATCAATGGTTTGTTCGAAATCATCCATCAGATTGAAATATTCATTGTGAAACTGAAGACATCTTGAAAAATAAAGTTTCAATTCTAGGAAAATGCCCCTATATAGACTTTCGATCTAATGAAGGTATCAATTGTTGTCATGTCGATCAAAACAAAAATTTTTCTAGTTTTTTCTAGAACGAATCTGTTTCCGTTCTCAACTCATTTCTTTTATTTTCTCTTCGCGAAATTTTTCCATATAAGGTTGGGTAATTTCGCACTTATCATGCGATAGGTTTTCTTTAGATTTTTTTCTGGTACTCACGTATTTCGACCTCAGGAACATGAATTCCACAATAAAAACGTGCGCAAACTTATATTTCTCGAGATACTCCAGGAAAAAGTATGAAAATTAACCTTCTTGTTTCGGCCTGTTTTGGGTAGGCACAATAGCCATTCGAAGTTTCATTTCTCACATAAGATACTCTTTATATCTTCCTTATACATTCTAGAAGCTGAACAGAAGGAGAAACATCCTCTAAGAAGTTAAATCCATAGTCTCTAGCATCTTTGATGAATCCTTCTTTCATATGGACCGCGCTGTCAAATGTGCATCTGTGATATTTTGACTCACAGAACTAGTGATTCTGACGTAGATTCTCATTTGACAGCGCTGTCCACATGAAAAATGCTGGATCCACCTTCTTCCAAGATGCTAAAGAACGTTGATTCAACAAATTCGATGATGTTTTTCCTTCTTTTCGACTTATCAAATGTTCAAGGAAGGTATAAAAAGTATCCTGTGTGAGAAAAGAAACTCCATGCCTGCCCGAAACGAGCCGAAGGAAGAAGGTTAATTCTCATACTTCTTCCTGGAATATCTCGAAAAATTTAAGTTTGCGCACGTTTTTATTGTGAAATTCGGGTTCCTGAGGTCGAAATACGGAAGTACCAGGAAAAAAATCGAAAAAAAAATGTTATTATTGATTGGAAAATTCATTGATTCGAACTTGGAAACTTACGTAGTAATCTCCTGTTCCAGTATGATCTTCTGTTGGATTATCAGTAACAACTCCTCCGAAAACGGATGGTGTCATCGAAAGGACGAACATAATCAATAACTGAAACGTCAGAACAGAAAATCAAATAGTCCTGTATATCCTCATTATATTTCATTCAACGTTCACTTCCCTGGTGGGTAGTGATAGTTGAACTCTCTTTCCTAAAATTCATACATGAAATCACGACGTGTGAACTATGTTCTGGTTCGATATAGTAATGTCTGACTTTGGCAGTCTCTTTGGGTACTAGATTTCATTGGAAAAATATCAGAAAATACATTATTATGCTTTGCTTTATAATTTGAGGAATCCATTTTTCATGTTAGTGAAATATGAAAGATGAGTTAGTTGTTTCCTTCTTTTGTTCGAAGTCTTCTTCGATTTCTCTCATCATTGTCATTATTTATTACAAAAGTTGAGCAATCACTTCTGAACCACAACAAAGTTCACCTGGCGTTGCTTCTTCTGAATCTTCTCAATTTCAAGAGGGGTTGACCTGCACTACATATCGACCATTTCTTGGTTTGGACATGTTCATGTAGATATTGTAACTCAGATACGAAGGTTGTGTGCAACTTTCAATGATTATATGCAATAAGATTTGTGAATTTTTACGATTAAAACCAGTGAACGAATAAGTCTCCTCTATAATTCATTCACCTTATGACATTTGAATCATCTAATTTCTCATTGAAAATTCGCTATATACTATACTATACTATATGATGAGAAAATAGTAAGAAGTGGGAAAATCTACATTATTGCGGTATCATTCATTCATCCACTGAGCGAGAGGGAACTCAACCTGTAGATATCTATTGTTGAGAACCATCAGGAATGAAAAAATCTACATTCATTGCTTTATGAACGTTTCATTGGAAAATATTTATGAACGTATACAAACTCATGAATCAATATTCTGTCCAGAAAACGTTTTATATTAGAGAATTGTCACTATCCTCACTTTCCAAATAGACTTATGTTATGAAAGATATACCAAACAGGCATAACAACATCCTACTAATCATCCTAACAAGTTTTCACTTTCTAGGTCCTCTATTGTTTATTGTTGAAGATGTTTACCTTTGTCTGCGGCATAGTAGTTGTCACCTTGGAAAAAATTACTGGAAAAATATGCACTCACACCACACACTGTAGCCTCGTTTACCCTCACTCATTCCTTTTATACTCCTCCCGGCTACTGATGGTAGAGTGCCACCCCCTCCAAAAAAAATTGTGCAAGATGCTGTGCACTGATTTGAAAATTGCATGGAAATCATATCAATCCCCACTATCCATTCATTTTCAAAAAGTGCATATTTGATAACTGATGGATAGTTCTGTTCTTGTTTCCTTTCTGCTGCTCATTTAACTATATCTGAAATCGAACAGAAGGATCAACTATGAACAAGAAGCTGATGAAAATTGATTGGCAATTAAATCCGTGACAAATCAATGAAGAATTCAAGACAGAGATGTGAACTGTTTATACAGAACATTGGAGTAGATATAAGGATAGAAGGGATGAAGATATCCTTGTAAATATTTTCCAAAATAACAAATCACCATATAGTTCTCTTGAGACACTCTTTTGACGTGAATCGAGTAGAATAGTCGAGATTTCCGATGGAAGGGAATATTTCATCATTTTCGATGTTCTGAAGAAGTTAATGAATTCCTGATCGATCATCATTGATTGATTGATTGATTGATTGATTGATTGATTGGTTGATTGATTGATTGATTGATTGATTGATTGATTGATTGATTGATTGATTGATTGATTGATTGATTGATTGATTGATTGATTGATTGATTGATTGATTGATTGATTGATTGATTGATTGATTGATTGATTGATTGATTGATTGATTGATTGATTGATTGATTGATTGATTGATTGATTGATTGATTGATTGATTGATTGATTGATTGATTGATTGATTGATTGATTGATTGATTGATTGATTGATTGATTGATTGATTGATTGATTGATTGATTGATTGATCATGTGCAGTTGCAAGTACCTCTTTGCACGGATCAGAAATTAACTTCGAATCACTGTACGTTCTGATGATCATTATATTTCATCTTATTATTTACATTTTCTTTTATTGTGAACTCGAGAAACCCGTGTAGAAGTAGATATCATTGTAATTTTCCTGGATAACTGAAAATAGTCAAGGTTTGAATACAAGCGACTCGTTTCCTTTCCTACAGCATCTGATGTTCCTTGAATGGAGAACAATTTTCACATATACCTACCTAAATCAACTGTAGCTGAATCATACATAGGCGTATTTTTTGTAGGTGTATAATTAAATTCCACATAAAAAATTGATATTCAAAACGGGTAATTATGGTTCTTTCCAGCCGTGAAATTGATTCAATTAAGATATGAATAAATATGAAGAGGATGATCGAACACATTGTTCCTGACATTTAATAGTATTTACAGTTAATACATAACACGACGGATAACGATATACTCATCATCATGTGAGATTCATCATTTCAATGAATATCTCCGCGATGTTACAGGTTTCTGATTGAAAAAAATTGGTTTCCTCATAATACCGGCTTGAAAAATGTTCATGGATAATATGAGGCTAAGATTGATTGGTAAACATGAGATACTGAAATTCCTGATATTTCACGTGTAGGGGTAACTGAATTGATTCACAAATTTGATTACAAATCGATTCATTAACGCATTGCAATCACTGCCCTGATTTCGTGTTATCCCAATTGGAAGGTTTTTTGAAATTTATCGATTGGTACAACTTTTCGATAACACTGAAATCAGTTCCTATTTCATTTTTCCAATTATTCCAGGTGTCTTTCTCATAAAATATGACAGTATCATCTGCGGAACTTATGATGCTACCTTGTGCCCGCATGAGGAAAAGACTATTCAATTATATAATGAAGAGCGAAGGTCCCAATACTGTTCCTTGGGGAACACCACATGATATAGTATCTTTGTAGCTGAAAATAGCAAGCTTTCTCTCAGCAGATGGTCGTATGTTTCACCCTTTACTCACCCTCTACTGTGAATGAGCAAAACTACTAGGACGATTTTCCTGAAAATTCGTAAGAGGAAGGGTTATCATGATGATTTTACTGAAGTTATGATTTATCTCGGATTCTCCATATCTGATATCTATTCTTACTATTGCTATCATCTCCACTTTGGAAAACGTTCTTGGTTAGGAAATTGGAAATGTTGGTGAAAAAACCTACCACATAATACGTGATGAAATCGTCACAGAATGATCAACATCATTCGAATGTATATATATATGTAACATCAAGTTGAAGTGAAAACCTATGAAACCTATGATTCTGTATAGACAATGATATGTAAACTATCACCAAAATAGACTTTGGTGAAGCAAGAAAAATTCAATGAAACTCAAATAACAAATATTGATAACTGGTAAAGTTGTTGTCAGTAGAGGAGAAGGATGAGGATCATCCTTCATCGCTTCCTTTGGGCTCAATCGAGGGCTCGATGTGATATTTTCTTGAAATGGTACATGTTGAATAGGCCTGTTATGACCTCTAGTTCTTCATTTTAGCTTTGTATTATTGTAATAGTTGAAAGCACATATAGGAGTTTTCTCGCATTAGTTATGACTTGTACTGAACAAATTGTAAAATCTGTCTCTGGTATGAAAATAAATTCTATTCTATTCTTTATAAAGTTTAATATACTCTCTTCTGGGCCATCTTGCTCACGGTATATAGTGACACAAATTACGCAATTGCTAGACATGATGATGGAAATGTACCAATGGTAATCATATTTTCTCATTACGCCTCATTACTGTGAGAATTATGTCAGTCATAAATACTCTGTATTACCTTCAGTGACGAAAATGAATCGTTTCAGACGTCCTTATACACCTATCCCTCAAATTCTTGCTAATTGTTGAGTTAAATGCTTTGTTCTTCGAAAGTACGCACTCGAAATGATATTCTCGAGAATCCTCAAGAAAGATAATAGTATACATGCAGAAAGAATTCAAGGTGAATTTGAAAATGTCTGAGAAAATGTTAGTAGCCTATCGATTGAACTATACAATTTTTGATTATCTCAATAAATTCTGTCACATGTATATTTATTACTGTTCATTATTTTTGTTCCACATCTTGCTGATGAAGTGCTTGATCGAGTCTCTGAAATTCAGTGCAATCAAAACTCCTAAATTCCAGTATTGGATTGAGGTACCTATATTTCTCAAAGCTCATCGGGAATCATCACTCCATAGTTGAAGTTCACAAACTCTGATTCCATCTCAAAACTACATGAGCAAACGGACAAAATCATGTATTCAGTTTTTTGGCACACTCGCACTTAATTTTTGAATGATTTCTTCAAGATAGTTCAAAAGTATTGTTTTGATTTCCTGATGGCTATAATTTTATAGATTCTCATCAGAATCCATTCATTTTTTCGAGATAGAGTTAGTAATCTTTCACTCACAAATATCTGAATTGATTTCCAAGGCTGGATTGAGATGAAGGTCCTTCAAAAACTCTATTTCATCATCCGATGTATAAATAATCATCCATTAATTCATTCGTATGGTCATTTTGAAATTCGACAATTTTGATTTCTCAATACGGTCTTGTGATTTCCGAAAATTGGTTGATGATTTTCATGAAGGATATATCAGTTAGTCTTTCTGCTGTATATCATAATCAGTTATCAAATCATAGCTCAAAATTTTCCTGCCGAGAATCAAGGATCACTATTGACATATTTTAAATATTTATGAAAAATCCACTGTTGGTGTGCCGAAAAACACGATTTTGTTATTTATATTTTCGATTATACCAGTTTCCAAAGAAACTTCATCAGTGAGATATGAAAATAAAAGGGATGTATGTGAAAGAATATCAGTATGGAAATCGAAAATCAGCATTGATTCTGATTGATTACTCTGATATTTCCTTACACATTCTTCATATGGCACCATACCAGATTCGAGAGTGTTATCTTCGAGAATGAGGAGTTGTAGCTTAGTTTTTCCTGGAATAATGAAGGATATCTACATCAGGATCTTGAGAGGAGGGGATAAATAAATAAAGACGAAAATAAAAACCGGAATTTATCTCAATCATAGGAAAACAATAACAAACTTCTTCATGTTGGATATTCTAAAGGCACAATATCAAAAATACCACAAATGTATCTAGATATTAGAATAAAAAGAGCGAACCTAGGTTCATAAGGATGCCTATGTAACGACCTACCAACATCAATATAAAACGAAGCTGTTTTTAAGAAACAGCTTCTTATTGATTTTTTAAAACGAATGAAATATTCCGGAAGAAGATTCCATTGATCCTAAATGTATTTGGATGTGTTCCTTATTCTAACTTATCGAGAAAGCCACTAATTTAATGCCATATGAGTGATCAACAAGGATTGATGAATTCGAAACTCGAGACTCAGCTATTCGCGTACATTGATATCGAGAACAAGAGATTGCGGAGGTTTTTTAATGAAAATAGGCATTTTCTTGCAGAAAATCTTTGAGATGAACAAAAAATGATAAACTTCTTGAGGAAGAAAATATACAAATATATCTCTGTTAAATCACAAGCAGAGTGGAATATTAGCACAGTTCAGAAACTTCTGAACTGTGATATTAGCTTTGTCTGTGTGCAATGAATTTCATCATGACTTTGGATTCGACAGATAACACTTGGAACTTGGAAAGAATATTTTAGGGTCACTAATCATCCAAAACAACTTCCCAAAATCTCTTGTAAAAAGGAGTCCCAACGAGAGCGCAGAATTTAAATTTGCTGCTATTTCGTCAATACGAGTTGTACAGTGATTTTTTTTCATAGTCGTCACGTACAGACAATGCGATCCAAGAATATGGAGAAGTAGAAAAAAGTATACGAAATTCAATTATTGTAAAAACACATAACAGAAATGGTGGAAGTTTTGCGAAATTAGTTCGCCAATCACGTAAAGTTTTAGGTCGCAACGGAGTTTTTTTGGCCCGAATTGGATGTTATTGAAGTGGAGGACATGTTTTTTTGGACAAGACGCCACAAAGCAAGTGAAACAATGGTGTTACTGCAGACCAAGTTTCCAACCCGAGTCATTTCTCGATTTGTCATCGACATTGTCCACCCGATGGACAAGGAGGCAATACGGCTCGGTATTGGCGAAATACAGCTGCATTCATGCGAAAACGCTTTTGAAAATTTCAACCAGAGGATAACCTTTCACCAGAGATTCAGTGGTGGCCATTTGCTCGATGTTTTATTTCACGCTCATTCAGAACTATTTTTCCTCATGTTGGAGTAGAAGTGTTCACTCAGTTCAAGAAAATAAATGTGTTTTTCCTCAGGAATGAAACCAGCGCTCCTGTTGGGACACCGAGGAAGCGAGCAAAATGAAAAAAACTGTTTCTCACCTCTCTGAATAAAATTCATGTTCACAGTTTCGTTCAAGCCAATGCAATCCCCGATATCATCGCTTCGCTGATCTCGAGTGATTCGAAATTCCCGCGTCTAGTAGTGCCCGTAGAGGCCGCGCGGCCCTCCGTAGCCGCCATAGTACCCGCCAGAGGGCGCTAGAGGAACAGGGGCGTGCGCCGACGGGCCGATCTTCTTGACGACGGCTTGGAACCCGTTGACGTCGTCGGCTGCGTAGTCCACCACCCTGACAGAACCGTCGGGCTCCACCACGGAGTAGGAACCCTTGACCACGCCGCCGTCTCTCACCTCGTGCTGGCTTTTTTGGTCTCCGGTGACGGCATCAGCGACGCCGTAGTTGTACTGGTACTTCGGGTGGGCCTGAGAAGTCGGGTTTAGGTTTATTTATCCAACCACTTTATGTATAAATACATTTTTTTTTCATCTGTGGACAACACGAAAGGGAAACCTATAATGTTCGAGGAACATCGTGTTAGCCACAGCGGTGGAATTTCGGGAGTGAAGGAGGGTGTTGGAATTTTTCTTGAATGTTTGGAGGTTGTGAGCATCAGGAAAGACTTCACTAGGCAAAGAATTCCACAACTTTGCCGTTCTATTTTAGCAATGTTCTCAGGTCTCGAACCTGACAGTATAGAGATGACCAGCCTGAGCTCGTCTGGTTTGTCTACTAGGAATCGCGCGTGGTGGCATATTAGATGATATTTCCGTTGAGCACTGACCGTGGAAGTATCTATGAAAAAGGCAGAGATCGCCGACCTCTCTACGATGATCTAGAGAGGTTAATGATTTGGTGAGTGTTGTATCATCGACTAGGCGAATAGCTATCTTTTGAATTGAATCTAAGAGCTTTAGCGTATGTTTGGGGGCTGAGCTTCAAACATGTGAACAGTACTCCAGGACAGGTCGAATTTGTGCTTTGTAGATCGTGAGCAGTTGCTGGGATGTGAAGTATCTCTTCGCACGGAAAAGAAAACCGAGTTTTTGTGAAGCAGTTTTCGCAATGGACCTCACATGATCGTCCCATGAGAGAGCACTGTTGGTGGTGACACCCAGCATGGATATTGACGACCTCATAGGAACAGTTTATACCCGACATCATCAAATTGGGCATTGTGTGATCAGCCTTCTTGGTGAACATACAAGCTTGAGTTTTAGTTGCATTGAACTGTACTAGATTCTCAGATCCCCATTTCAGAATTCTTGTCAGGTCCTCATTTAAAGCATCGACCTGTCTTCGCCTTGCACCTCTGGCCTCGTTGGATGATATAGGGGCTATAGAGGAGAAGGCGGAATTATCGATATTATCGACATCATTATCGATATCATCATTATCTATATTATCGAAATTATTGATACTATCGGAATCATCAATATTATCGATATTGGCCCTACTGAACATGCAGAGCAGTTAATCGTTTTGTTCCATATAATGGATACTGTTCAATTCTCAGACTCACATTCACAATGATAATAAAGTATTTCCCATATTCTATATGATGGTGAGAGTTTCATGTATTTGCGAATATTTTTTTTGATATCATTTCTGTATACTGTTCAGAATAAACTTATTTTCTAATTTCGACTCTTTCATCTCTTAATTGTTCATTATGTATCGGATATCAATAGATAGACTAGCACTCTTGTTTTGATCCTGTTTTTAGGAGCTATCGGAATGAAATTTGGTAGGTTTGATAGCCTGTTCAAAAAAAGTAATTGTTTCAGTATTTTTGGCTGACTAATCTCCCACATTTCAAATGGGACAATCATATTTCGATATTAGAATCTCCAGGAGTGTCTTATGATATCGATAATATTATTAATTTCAATTATATCGAAAATATCGATGATATTTATAAAATCGATTATACCGATAATATCGATGAATCGATATTCTCTCTCCCAAATTTTTATCGATAATCATCAATATATCTATAAATTTCCCCACCCCTAGTCAGTGGGACTAGTATGAATAATAATAATAATAAATAGTATGGATGATCACAACGAATGAACTCAGTATGAGTCAGTAAAAAATGAAAATGAGTTTTAATTGACAAGCTCATGCCAGGTACATAATCTGGTCAAACGGCAGGATTCATTTTTCATTCATCTTCATTCAGTCTTTACAAATGACATAACTGTGTACAGTGTGAACACGAAAACTCACGTAATAGTCAACATCATGTCCGTCGCCGACCGCTATGGGTATCGGT
Organism: Gastrophysa polygoni; assembly: GCA_963576655.1. NCBI lineage: Eukaryota > Metazoa > Arthropoda > Insecta > Coleoptera > Chrysomelidae > Gastrophysa > Gastrophysa polygoni. Next base: position 1,753,443 of record OY755082.1, on the reverse strand, counting down.
CCTCCTGCTGGAACTAGCCCTGCGTGTCTCAATCCTGCCGCAGCGGAAGGCGCGTAAGCGGCGCCAGCGTGACCCAAGGCGGCGGCATATCCGACGCCTGGGTACTGGGCAGCCAGGCTCGGTCCCACGTATCCCGAGCCTGAGTAGCCCGAACCTGAGTAGCCGGCCAACACAGTGGAGATGCTGATCCCAAGCACGGATATCTGGAAGGGAGAGGAGTTCGTCATCGAGTGGGACGGTTGATGTTACGACCTGGGTGGTCCATGAGGATGTGGTTCAGGTGGTTGATGAGAATAGCGAGAAATCAGAAATGGAAGTTGATAGGACGTCTGGGAGGAATCGTTTGCAACCTAACCACTTTTTGCCAACAGTTCAAGAGAATGAGAAGCTCTGTGGTGGGCACATCATTATGTTGTTCGAAGAGACTGTTCATATAAAAAATGATCTGTCAAATGAAGAGGACACTTACACTAGGAGTCCTATCATCACAGTCGAAAAGCCTGATGGATGAAAACAATGATGATAATGTTGTTGACACCAGTGTTCAAACGCCACATCAACAGTCTTCCGAAATGAGGGTATTTGAAGTGATTCGAGCTTCGACAAGTTCGACGAATAATTCAGACTTTATTCTCACACAAGTGGATTACCAGTGGTGTACGGCATCTATAGGTGACATTAAAATCGTATGTTTGAGCTGCTGTTATTTGATTTGAGGCAACGGATTTCTCAGATCTGTGAAATAAACTTCTGCAGAAAACCTAAATCACTCAAATTGCTTAAGAATTTTAATGACTCATCTCAGTCAGATTGCGAGAGATGTTAGTAGAGTACAAGAGAATATGACATATTGATTTTTTTTTCATCTGTGGACAACACGAAAGGGAAACCTATAATATTCGAGGAACATCGTGCTAGCAAGCGGTGGAATTTTGGGAGAGAAGGAAAGTGTTGGAATTTTTCTTGGAAGTTTGGAGGTTGTGGGCATCAAGAAAGACTTCACTAGGCAAAGAATTCCACAACTTTGTCGTTCTATTGATGAATGATGCTTAGTATAGCGATGTTCGACAGGTCTCGAGCCTGACAGTGTAGGGGTGACCAGCCTGAGCTCGTCTGGTTTGTCTACTAGGAATCTGAGAGGGTTTAGAGAGATCTTCACTTCCAATTTATCAATGTTTTCTGACAAACTTTCTCTGTAGGCTGTGGACAGATGAATCATCATCAGATAGACAACCCTCTCAATATAAGAATTTCGATATATGAATCGCTATTAGAACAAAAAAATAAAAATTTCTGATATCATACATTCCATAATTTTTCAACAACAAACATAAAATATTCAGAGAGACTGTCTCTCTATATAGATTCACAAAGTAATTTATTCGAGAAAAGATATGCATGCTATCAGCCCTAGATTCAAAATTGATTTCGAATGCCATTCGGATGCGTTCTGTTTTATCAAAAATTTTTGATGATGTTCCGAATCAAAGGATACAATAATCCCCAACCAGATATCATTGAGTGATAACATACTGGGTGGCCACACATATTGTGAGAGATCAGTTGAATTGTTTCATGATTCATCCATAGAATCGCATGAATGTGCATTATTTATAACTTCATCCTCAAAAATGTCTCCAGTGAGTAGTATGATATGAATAATGAATATCGGGATGGCCGTTTCTGAATATTATGAATCATATTTTGCGCATTTCATTCAGTGTGTTGTGAACTATAGTTCTAGTCTAGTCTAGCTAGGATATAATGATATTCCTTTCCATCTGGTATCCTTCGCAGGTTCATTCCATGCGACGCCAATTAATCATTGATGGCCTTTGCAGAGAATGAGGAGAATAATCGTGAGAAAGAGACGGCCTGAGTCAACTTTATATATCACGATCTCTCGCATTGTGACTGTTGAATGCATGAAATTTATTCAGAATCTCTGTTCCACTATAATACGTATGAATACCTATATATCGACAGAACGAAAGAGTATTTTTCTAGAATAATAACAAATGGAATGAAACAGCCGTTCAATAATGGACTACTTGATTTATTTCTATCCCAATAATGTGAGCTCATCTGAAAGGACAAGTTTATTGGTATGGAAGCTCGAAGATACAAACGAGCTGAATAATTGTCACTGACAAGTTTCATTTATTTGATTATTCATTCGAGATTGATTGTTATATTTATTTCTTGTGGTAGATGGTTATGAATATATGACATCGTTTCGATTCTGAATCAAAAACGTCAACATGATATAACTACTCCTGTATATCTCATATATCCACCCTCGAAACATTTGGATTTGATAATCTTCATATTTTTCACACCTGCTGACTGAAAATATAAGTATTTATGAAATATATTCTATCATCTTCTACCACGTATAATGAGCTGGTGTTATAGCTCATGAAGCCCAACAGTTATGCTAAACGTTTCCTTGGTATTGAAAAGTATACAGTGTGGAACAGCCAAATGTAATAAATTCGACAACAAATAAATGAGGGTGTGTTGGGAAAAACGCTCGGACACGTCGATTTGTATTCTTGAATACGCACTTTTTTCAAAGAATTCAAATTATATAGAGTGTGTCATGTGACAGTGGCCAATACCAACTTTCAGGGAACACTTGGGGTCTAGCGGAAATGATTACCGAGATATAGGGTGTGAAAAATCGAGATTTTTCAACGTAATAAATTTTTTGTTTCGTAGCTATGCATTATTCAAGGTATAGGATGGTGAAATAACTCTTCAATTGTTTCTCTCCAAAACATGTAGACCTGTCAAACGACCTCACTAAGGCCGCACCACTTGAGTATAGATGGCGATACGATCGTCGATCCGGTGAAGTCAAATCCGCTTTTACTGATAATGACGGATACCTGACAGTGATGGATAGCTAACAGTTCAGTTTTTACATTTATGTTGAATTTCAAATCCACATCGTGTTTCCAGCATTTCCAAGATAACCTTTGCGATCGGCATAGGTGACGCCACCTAGTTTCGATCTTGGGAAGCCTTAGTAAGGTATTGAAATCCGACAAAATCAAGTAGGCGAAGGTCTACAACTTTTTCTAGTGGCTGGGTATAGGGAGTTGAAACACCAGTCTTTATTTACATCATGGCATTATTGGTCGAAACGACTAACATGTCTCTATCTCAATTTTCGATAAACTATCTACTGACATTTCTTTGGGACAGATACAGAATGATCAGTTTTCTGAATTCTGCACCACCCTATATTTGTTCCAATCAAATGACAGTAGGTTGTCAATCAAATGTTGAGACAGGGGCATGAATAGTTTCGACACAAAAAAATCCTAAAGTTGAAAAAATCTCTATTTTTCACACCCTATATCTCTGTAATCATTCTCGCTAGACCCCAAATGTATCAAATCAGCTCTTCAGTGAGAATTCAAAAATGGAATGAAATACAAGGTGTTTTATCTGGAATAAGAAAGTTAGTAGTGGCGACAGTCACATGACACACTCTATATAATTTATTTTTTTTGGAAAAATGCGTATGCTGTCGAATTTATTCCATTTGGCTTCCATCCACACTGTATATATTGTAGTTTATGCAAATAGGCATGTCCTAATGTACAAATATATATATGAAATCATAAAAAAATTACCTCATAAATCAAAATAAAATTCAAAATCACAATAATTGAAAGTCAATTTATGTAGCTTTGTACGTAATAAACAGGCTAAAACAGATCACCAGTGAAATGAAACATACACTTATGAATGATTGCCTGTAAACAATCACAATGATTGAATATTTCACGCATTACATCAAAAGTTTCTAAGCAATTAATATATATCGAATCATGATAACATAAGATCTATAATATATAGAAAATCTTCAAAATATCACAGTTATTTAATGTAGGTTATCAGTTCGATTCTGAAAAGTTTTAGAGTTTCACTTCATATGGTAGATTATTGATATCGCGAAGACCTTTGAAAAATGAACTTCTCATTGAGGAGTGGTAATGAGTTCTGTTCATTCGGAAGGAGAGATACAGGTAAGAAGTTCAATGATTTTCCCACATATTAGATATTTTTTTTATATTCCATATATTTTATATTCATTTTCAGTTATTTCCCAGAATATTTTTCTCACAGTTGATCACTTACAAGAAGTAACGCCATCACTCGTTTCAGATGCACTCGACAATAAGATGCAACTACTGGGGGGGCAACTCCCCATCTGGCTGTATTTATAACGAAGAACCATACTCCAGCACCGCTCCACTCAAGGTCCCATCTAATTTTCAGAATCAGAAAAATCCATCAGCCATTCTAGGCGAGACTATCATTACGGAATATTGTGTTTTGCAGCCTGTTACCTCATGATGCTCGTGCATAATCGTGAAGACTTATGTACCGATCATACAGAGAGATTCAAGAGGTGCTTTCAATGAAATCCGTGCTATTTGGGAGACACGTGATCACTTCATTATTGACGATTTCTATATCAACTCTGCTATTACTTTTTATTTTCGTTGAACTTTTATTTTCTTTTATCTGTTGACAACACGAAAGGGAAACCTATAATGTTCGAGGAAGATCGTGTTAGCCAGCGGTGGAATTTTGGGAGAGAAGGAAGGTGTTGGAATTTTTCTTGCAAGTTTGGAGGTTGTTGTTGTTGACTTCACTAGGCAAGGAATACCACAATTTTGCCGTTCTATTGATGAATGATGCTTGGTATAGCGATGTTCGACAGGTCTCGACCTTGACAATGTAGGGGTGACCAGCCTGAGCTCGTCTGGTTTGTCAACAAAAAATACCACGTGGTGGCATAATAGATGATATTTCCGTTGAGCACCGACGAAAATCATATAAGTTCAACCCTACTAGAAGTACGTTCACATATATTCACTTTCGATTATGTTACGTCGCATTTATGCTTTTTTGTTCAATTTTTGATACAATATTTCATCATTTTCTCTCCGAAACTAATGAGTTGTATTTTGATATATTCCTGTAATACGATGAATTTCATATATTTCTCTTATACAAGGTATTTGGGAAAAATCCTCAGACAAGTCGATTTTGTATTTTGTTAACGAATTTTTACAGTTTTTTTTTTCCATGGAAACCACTGTATTTGGAACATATTTGGATAGGAATTTTCATTACGATCTCATCTATTCAATGTTTGATAGGACTAAGGCTACGGAGATAATTGGGGATTTTGTTGAAAAATTTCGCTTTCATTCAAATGCGTACAAGGTTTCCCATTTACAAATCGAAAGTTGTTGCCATTTCCGGAAGAAACTGGAGGTTGAGAAAAAAAGTTGAATATGTCAAGAAGTGTACCATGATCATGTGTTACTAGATAATATATGATTCCTGTCATTATTGTAAAATCTTCAATAAATATATCAAAATCATGTTCGTTCAAAAGTTAACCAATGTGTGTTTTCTTCATGGACACAGTGTATATAATGGAGGAGAATTTTATTCTGCATCGATCTTAGGTTGGACTTTTTTCCTTCAGAAATAATTTCCAGATGTGTTCAATTCAATACGAGTAATATTGACAAGAATTTGATATGGAGGAGTTAGATCAATTCGTAGTCTAGTAGTGCATTGAAAGTCTAACATTTCAATATCTTGATGTTTACCATCGAAATAGGACTATAATTCATATATTTCTTCGACAGGTTCTATAACTGTTCTCTCAGCATGATCCTGACATTATAAAATGCAATAGATCCAGGATTATTCACGTAAGGAAATCACTGAATACAAGACTTTCACAAGAAACTAAATGTCAAAAGAGATAATGAAGTATGTCTTTGAAATATGGCAATCTGTCCAAAATGAATCAATCATTGCATTGGAAATTAGCCAAATATTTCGGTGTACTCGACAACATATTTTCAGTTCGGTCCTTAATGGTAATATATCATTTCCATATCTCCTCAATTGAATCCTAATAATGTTCAAAAGACAGAGTGATATGGCTGAAGAGATTTCTTGATGAAAAATCCTTCATGAATGAAGAAAATAATGAACAAATGCAAAGTTGTGAATATATTAAACAATATTTTCCATCGTTTACATGACTACGCATAACAATTCATGAACGAAGCGGATTCGCAGAAAAAACCTTGAATTGAATCAGGTGAAATTTTTTAGTCACGAATATCAGATAATTTCGAAGAATGCAAAGGAACGAGGTAGGTGGGTACCTAGTTTCTTCCACTTGAATGCACACACTTACTCATAATGAAATGAATCCATGATTATTCATCAACTACTTTGAAATAGAATAGTGTTTTGCTCTAATGATGTCAAAGAATTTCCAGCCCTGCATCTTTACTGCTACTGGGATTAGGTTAGTACTCAGTAATATAGAGAAAAATATTGTCAATAATTCGTGCGTGAAATGACTCGACAGTGTATACCGGATAGAAGTCCTAATAGTCTCTAAAAAACATGGTTACTTCATCAAGTGATAGTTTCAGTTGACAGAGGCAGATATCATTTAAATAAATAATGTGTTCGTTTATGTTATCATTCTACACTGAACTAGCAGTAACCAGACCTCTTCATACTCTTTGATTTCCTTTATGAATTCTCTGGATTGAGTAGCACTTCATTGTTCCACATTTTTTTCTGGTCTCCACCTATTTAATAAATCCCACTTTGGAACATATCAGGAAAATGGAAACATCTAGATATGTGTACCATCGTCATCATCAATTCTTATTTGTACATTATCATGGCTTGAATCATTTTTACCATTGTAACTAGTGCAGAAAACGTTTTTTTGTTGCACAAAGTGTACCGCTTCCGCTTACGCCATGCTTAGTGCAACAAACACTTTTTGCCTATGTTGCACACAATATTTTTCCTGCGATCGAATTAATTCGATCTTTCTTCGGAACTGGGAACTCTCACATATTTTTGTACTATTCAACACCTCAATGAAAGTACTTGTTTACTCTCTGGATGAATAGCGTAAGAAATTTTGTGTACCTCGGTCGAATGATTTCTTTGGGCCTCACCAGATTGTTGCTCATCCTCGGTAGCAAATTTCTGATGAGGCCAAGAGAAATCAACTTCACGCCCTTGATTCACAAATAACTAGAGTACTTTGAAGTCTCCGGGAACGTGAATGGAATCATCACACAATTATTTTTATTGGAACTTAAAAATCAGAATATTTTGGTCTAACTGACTCAATTGAACAAAATACCCATATCTTCTCAAGCTTCGAATGGAAATATTCATGAATAGAATAAATGTTTATGGTTCTCAACGAACATCAGTAGTTTTCCGAAAAAAATCAATAGTTTATTCAACGATTATAAAATATTCACAACACTTTAAAAATATTCAACAATAATACTGATGAACCTAATATTGTTTTGAATTAGATGACATTCTTCAAGTACCCTTGACAATGTGTACCTGCTCATTATCAGACAACATTTGAACAAAAATTGGACAATCATAAACGAGACAAAACAGTTCAGGATGAGAATACAATGATCTTAATTGAACATGAATCGCCACCTGATTAATTAATTCATACTCAAGAAATCTTTGACATATATTTCATTAGATCTCAAATAGTGTGAATGAAAGATATTGCAACAAATTCCAAGTTTCTCACTGTTGACTAGAGGTTGAGATTTCTCCTGATTTTTACTTTTTTTCGAATCTATTGAAAGGATCGTTTTCAATTTCTTTTTCGAAGCTGAAAATTTCATCATCTCATTCACATCATCATCGACCTCCAATGAAGAATTTCCAAACATCAGACTAAGACTAGACAGTCCTCAACAACTGCATGATCCACTACTTCACTAATAATAAATATCTCTGCACTGGATCAACATCTATAATGCTGCTACTCGTACTGATGCGCTTGATTTTCATACTGTCCTTGGTCGTACTGCCCTTGGTCGTACTGTCCTTCAACATACTGCTCCTCCTGAGGCTCTTCCACCTGATGCTGAAACTGCCCTTCGGACTCGTGAACTTCCTGGTGGTTTGGTTGCTGATGCTGCAATCAAATGACAGTAAGGATATATTTAATCTCATGCTCAGATTGAAAAATTCAGTTTGAAAAAATCTAAGAAGAATATGATTCACTTTATAGTAGTAGAAGAAGGATACCATAGATGAACTGAATAACTTTGGTAATCTGTGTTTTTATCTATGGTTGTATAACTCTCCCAATTCATTGAAAGAAAGTACTCGACTGGAACAATCAATGGTTGGGGAGGAGTTGGAGTTGAAAATGAGGTTGAAAGCTTGGTGGAGAGGCTATTAAGTCTGATCAGAAGGCTGCAATTTCCTGGCTCTGAAACCCTGGCTGGTCATTCGAATCAATCAAAATCTTCCAAGAAGACACTGACAAGATTTTTTTTCGTGTGACTCACCAGAAGATGTTCTTCCTGATGATGATTCTGTTGAGGCTCTGAGTGTTTGGCAGGGGCAGTCTTGTGGACCACAGCGTTGAAGCCACTGTGTTTGTCAGCTGTGTAGTCCACGGTTCTCACTGAACCATCTGGTTCCACTAGGGAGTACTGGCCTTTGACTACGTCGCCGTCTCTGGTCTCATGATGGCTTTTGATGTCTCCAGTGTGGTAGTCTTGGACCCCATATTTGAAGGAATACTTCGGATGAGCCTGGGAACAGATACCATCGAATGAATTATTTACTGTCTTGTGAACTCAAAACGAAAAACCGGAGAAGATATGTTGATGAAGAAAAGGACGTATTGGATGTCCCAATGAATACGGAACAAGGCCGATTTGACGTAGTTGACGTTTTCAAAAAAAAAAACGCTCGAGCCGGTTGATTTTTGTTTCGAGGGGGAAATATTTTGCGCATGTTCTCAACTTTTCCACTTCAAACCACTCGGAGGGGTGAGCTCCAACCCTTCAATCTCAAATGGGATCAGAGGTCGAGTGATACATCATTTTGAAGGTGATCGAAATCTCTTACTAAGGCTTCCTTGTTTTTGGAATTCAATGCAGTAGTTTTCGAGAAAACACTTTATGAAATCGGCTAGTGATGGAAAGTAACGCTTTTTCCCTTTCATCACTATTTCTCATTTTGTAGTTAGAACGATGTTCATCTAAGAAGTGCCTTATGTGTTCTTTTTAGATCCTGTCCTATCCAACATCACATAAAGAATCATTCATGTCACTGTCAGTTCCTTGATCTCTCAGTAAAATGCATACCTTGTTTCGTTTTCATTGGGCCACCCTGTATATGAGTATCCATAGTACGAGAGCAACAATTGGCTTGTCAATCTCAGAATTCTTTCAGAATATTTGATATATAGTGTCACGAAATTTACTGATGACTTAGCTATCCTATTATTATATCTGTTCATCCTATGTAGCGTTATAACTCACTGAAAATATGTTTTTCTATCTAAATATTTCCGTTTCCATTCACCTATGCTATACCTGTTTGTATTGCTGTTTATCTGTTTGTTTATTGGGAAAAAAATGTTCCCAAAACCCAAACATCCTAAATTTCGTCGATTCATTGATAATCATTCGGAAAAAAAAAATAATTAGTCGATTTTTGTCCCGCACACGTAATATACATTATGAGAAGATCAGAGTTGCCAGTGAGAGTATTCAACACTGTGTGTTGTTATTACGTGAACCTATTGGCGAAATCGAGAAATCATAAATGTTCGATAGTCCATACTATGCATTGTATGGAATGCTCATTACTGCTGGAAAGGATATATCACTTAATCCTGTTCGACAGATGTTTCGTGTGAAGAATAAACAAATGACATTCGACATATGCTCGGTGTAAACTCTCTTACAATTTTTCTCTCAGGTTACATCTCCACATCGCCGTAATACCTCTAAATAGTTTCCTGTTTGTTATTTGTCCACATAATACTAATTATATACCAAGGAACAAAAGACTTTTTTTTATAACCGAGCTGCATTAGTTTGTAAATAAGAAAGCAGACGAGTACAGTCTTTTATGAATGATTTCCTAGTTGAAAAAATAGCTAAAACAATGGATAGATGTATCTTCTCATGTTCCTGTAGTGAATATCTCGAGGAATCACTGAATCAAAGATAATAATAATAGATGAAGAATACACATGCTTATAGGCTTGAAACAAAATGAAATTGAAGCATGTCGAATATCAAAAAATCGTCGTTGAGATATTTTTGAATTGAATTGAGTAGCTTTGGGAATAAGAATGGTTGCCAAATTATATAGGTGAATTTTTTGCTGAGCAACAATTTCATCGATTATGAAAGCTCACAATCAAAAATAAATCAGATTTATTTCTTGTTCTGCAAAATATCATACTTTATCTGATACGACTCTGAATATGAGAATTCTAAATATACTATGGTTGCTACTTGGCTGCTGATATACAGAAAATTCAATGTGGATAGTCATAACTTGATTTACATCCTTTCTTGAAAAAATGTTTCTCTAGACCATTTCAAGAAACGTTCTTTCAGTATAAATGATAACATAAACATGCGAACTCAATCAACGATTTGTTAGATGTGACATAATGCCCAGTACATAGTTCTGGAGACGTAGATTGGAGTTCTGCACACTTCATACTGTCTCCTCCTGTAGAGCCCACATACTGGGTGGCCCAATGAAAACGAAACGAGGCTTATTTGACATAGTTATCGTTCTCAGAAAAAAAAACGCTCGAACCAGTCGATGCGCATGTTTTCAATTCTTGCACTTCAAACCCCTCGAAGAGGTGAGCTCCAACCCTTGAATCTCAAATGGGATAAGCGGTTAAGTAATACCTCATTTTGGAGGTAGACGAGATCTCTTACCAACGATTCCTTGTTTTTGGAATTCAATGCAGTAGTTCTCGAGGAAACACATTCATGAAAATAATCGGCTAGTGATGGAAAGTAACGCTTTTTTTCCCTTTCATCACTATTTCTCATTTAGTAGTTAGAACGATGTTCATCTAAGAAGTGCCTAATATGTTTTTTTCCAATCCTGTCCTATCCAAAATTGCATAAAGAATCATTTATTTCAATGTCAGTTCCTTGATCTCTCAGTAAAATGCATACCTTGTCTCGTTTTCATTGAGCCACCCTGTATAACATGAGGTAAGAGGTGCAAGACAGAGATAGGTCGATACTATGAATAAAGATCCTGCAAGGATTGAAGAATGGATATTGAGAATCTATCGATCAATGTAACGAGGATTCTATATGGATCTTCAACAGGAGAACGAATTAGAGACAGCCCAATATAATGCTCCTAGGAAGTCTTTAATATCTATGCTTGGTATCATTCACCAGCGCTCTCTCATGGGACTACCATATGAGGTGGTTCATTGCGAAAACCATTTGATTTTTACCACAGGATCACGAAAACTTGATTTTCTGTTCCGAACAAAGTGATACTTTATGTCACACCAGCTCCTCATGATCTATATAGCGCAAAAGCGACTACAATCGATTACAGGTAGAAAAATAATACGAGCTGAGGCTGGTAACCACTGCATTGTCAGGCTTGAGACCTCTACCGGCAAGCATGATTCATCAATGGAATTGAGAAGTCGTGGATTCCAATCAGCTAGTGAAGTATTTATTGATGCTCACGACCTCCGAACTCTCGAGAAATATTTCAATACATTCCACCACTTTTTTTCACTTCTCGCGCATCCTCCTACGTCCATCATCAGTTTTCCTTCCGTGTTGTTGATAGAAGAAGGAGTGCAAAATTTCAGAGAAACTCGAAATAGATACAGACTTCCAATAGATACTCACATAGTAATCGATATGATCTATGTCTTTCTCTTGTTGATGTCCATAACCAGAAGCTAAGTAGGTTTGGGTTCTTGCATTGTCTTGATGCGTGCTAATTTGTAATTGCTCATCTCCATTACCGTACAACTGGGCATACTGGACAGTGTTGTCTCCGTGATTGTCCTCTGGAGTGTATTGACTTATGATTCTGGGAGATGCAAGGACTGTTTCTACGATGAAGATAGTGGCAATGAGCACCTGCATCTGAAAAATATAAGGTTAAGGCTATCAGTGACACACCCAATAGCGTCGAGAGATATTCATGTGAAGTAGAAATCTGAGCAAGAGGTATTACTGGCTGACTAACACGCCCCACGTCATCATGAGAAATCACTTGAATTTACATGAATCACGTTGGAAATAGAATGTTTCCACATGAAAACACAGTGTGACGGCATCATTAGTTTCGAAAGTTAACTCAGATGCTTCATGTTCGAAGTCAGAATATGGAACCATTGAGAACCCCAATTGATCTACTGGTGACGTAATCGCCCAAAATATTTGGCACATCCCAATTACCTGGAGATACCAATAAGGATGACCTTTTTTCAGCGAATGTCAAACTACCGGAACAAAAAATTCGAAACGAGTTCGAAACTCACATCCAATACATATCCAATGACAGACAGGTGCAGGAAAAATTTAGCGGGTGCTAAGAATTTAGTTCTCATATACTTCTTCCGGAGACACGTCGAAAAACAAGCAAATATTCTTGTAATGACCATCGGTATGATGAGGTTTGAATGAAATAAACCGTTAGTGTTGAATAATACATTGTAGAAAAGTGAGAAAGTAAACTGTTCTATCCGAAGAATACTGTAAATGAGCTATTATTATGCAACGAGTCTTGAGAAAATACAAGATAAAGTAGACTAGATCCATCGTTTATGGTTAACAGATGCTAGCCGTTCCAATGGATTCGAGTTGAGCCATTCAGAATGATCCATTCTCGCAAAAAATTGAAAGTGTTTCAGTATCAACACTGATCGATAGAATTTTCAATGGCATGCGATAATGTATAATGATATATATAATGATATAATCGTTGATCTATCACCAGCCTAGTTAAGATGCCATGCAGAAAAGTGCTCTTTAAAGCATTCTCTCATGTGCAACATCTAATCGATAATGCTTTGTCGTGCAAATGAGTTGTTGATTACATTTCATGATGAGGAAAATCAGCAACATTTCGATAATTATCGGAATAATTTTAATTGTTCACATTTTTTTTTTCATCTGTGGACAACACGAAAGGGAAACCTATAATGTTCGAGGAACATCGTGTTAGCCAGCGGTGGAATTTTGGGAGAGTAGGAAGGTGTTGGAATTTTTCTTGAAAGTTTGGAGGTTGTAAGCATCAGGAAAGACTTCACTAGGCAAAGAATTCCACAACTTTGCCGTTCTATTGATGAATGATACTTGATTGATTGATTGATTGAATGATACTTGGTTCGACAGGTCTAGAGCCTGGTAGTATTTTATTTGATCCGATGAAAATATTCGAAATCCATATAAGGTACGTAATCAGTGATGGTGCTGTCTTTGAATGCTTCGAACCCAACGCCATTTCTTTCAAACATCTGTCATATTGGAAATGACACCCAAGTATATCTCTGTAATGACTTTGGAATTATGTATTACAAATTTGATTGGCTGGAAAACTACGCCAATTAGGCTGTGACCTGAATCCGATGATGGGTTAGTGCTAGGTAGGCTTCCAATTCCGAAAATCCTTAGTTAGCAGATGTAATTTCGAATCTTCCCATGCCCTAATGGATCCTGGCAGTGTCAATGAATTCTATGAATCGAATGAAATACATCAGAAAATCACTAACGATATTGATAAATCTGAGATCGGAACATCCAAACGACCTTCGCTCTACCAAGTTTTATTCATCAATAGAACGACAAATTTGTGTGGACTTCTTTGCCTAGTGGAGTCTCAGGACCTCCATATTTTCAATGAAAATTCAAATACTCTTCACCTCTCCCTACATTATACCGCTGGGTAACTCGATATTCCTCGAATATCACATAATCTTTGCAAACATTTTTTCGAGAAGACAAAAAAATATGTTCCTCCATTAACAGTGATATGATTATTTTGACGTATTCATTAGATTCCAGCTATTACTGAATTGAAGTGACAGCCACAGCATGATGTATTTTGATGAGGTGGGATTCAATAGCGAATGAGGGATCGAATATCGATTGGTGAAATATGGTTGGATATTGAATTTAATGGCAAACATCATAGGGTGACATTTGAGACAAAATTTGGAGTTATTTCTGGTCAAATGAGTGCTCTATCGATGGTTTCCTTGGGAATTACTCATAAGGGTGATTGAAAGAGGGGTTGGCTTTAGAAAATTTTCTCATCCTTGGGTTCGAAATGGGTATCGAAAAATCGAGTTTTTACGTACTAGGAAGCTTCAGTTTGGTAGGATGCCTCTCGATTTAGCGAACCCTCTTATAGTATGTATACCTATCTATATTGTTTCCGACATAGATATAGAATGATTCAACTTAGAATATGAGGAAATTCATCGATACTTTGTTCAAATCTATCTTCGAAGTTAATATTCGTGAAATTATGGTGCAGAAATCAGATCAGTGTAGGTATCAGAAATTATAGTGCACTCACCTTGATCGATATCATTTTTTTCTCTCGGTAAATACTTCACAGTTCACCACTTGAACGATAATTAACATGTAAGGAGAAATTGGTGTTCGTTTATATATGCTTTCTTCTTCACACGAAGACGAAGATGGCGATAGAGGGGTGATCGTAGGTTGGAGAGAGAAGGAATCGGTTAAGTGGATATCCGTACAGCAAATAATGTAAGCGTACGAATTTTGAAGTGCATAGGAGATCTCAGTTTGAATTATTGATGAGTCGTTGAAATTGGTCATCTAAGATAAATTATTTCCGGAGATCGTTATCAAAACCGATAACATACATGTTATATGTATATTGTAGTAGTGTTGACCTGTAGTGGTGGTGGTGTCGGTGGTGGTGAGTGTGAGAAGTTCATATACTTCCTGTATACTGAGGATCTGTTCTTATGAATAATCAAATCTTGCATTGACAATTCTCCGTTCAGCCCTATTCCCATAAAATTTTCATCAAAATATAGATGGATAGATGAAAATATTCATTGGTTCCATATAAATGAGGGATCTTTTCATAGACCTCTTGAGATGATTGTGTAGACCTCTATTCAAATCACAAGGAACTCTGCCTCCAGCCTTCCTTTTTTTTGTTGTAGAGACTGTGTGTTTGAATCATGAGAAATAAAAGGGAAGAATCCTGTCTGAATCATCCTACACTACTCTTCAAACATATGATATCAGCCTACCGATTACGATCCATCACAGAAAAAGTTCCGTCTTGAAGTAAGAAGACTCCTTCTCGATGAAGTTTATTATAGCACAGATGAAGTCTTTACTGACACTAGCTTCACAACTAGTCTCTGAATGATAGTGATCATTCAAATATTTCATTCAAAGTTTGTATCTCCTTTATTTCGATTTTATTCGCTTCATCGAAAGAACTGTGAATTCTATGACAATAAAGCATATCTGACTCTGATTATGACTCATACCTCCAGAGGTGTATAACGTGTCAGTGAAATTCTTGTAACCAGAATTCCTCCGTCTGCCAAATTGTCACTTTTCAGTGTCAAAATTGGAAAAATTTCACACATTGGAAAAGTGGTCTAATAGTATTGAGAACGAGAGCAGATTCGTTCCCGAAACGTCCACGGAGATGAGTAGAAGTTTCATCCTTATTAAATATATTTGTATTTCCAAATCTTTCAAAAACAATTTGTCACTGACAAATAGAGAATTCCTCTTTTAGGTATCTGAAGGTTTAATTTCAAGCGCAGTGACATTTTTGGGCAGATCACAAAATCTGTCCTTACTACAAATATATTGAAATGATTTTCTATCACTTCTACATTATTTTTCAGAAACGAGGAGAGAGAATCCCACAGAAAGCTGAAAAACGAATCAATTGACAAATCAATAAATAACAATACTTCATAGTACAAAACAAATCATGATAGTGCTATGGACTGATTAGCATTCATACTGAATAAATCCAGAACGAACAGTTTCAATATTGCTTTGAGCTAGGATATTTCCAATTAATTTGGACTCATGTATTTGGAAATTGATCACTCAACTTCTTCAAAAATCCACTTTCCCAGTAGATTTCATTCATGTAAACAGAAAAAGTTGGACATCTCCGATAATAAAAGTTGTGGGCATCTGATTAGAAAAAGAGACACTTTTCTCTCTCTAGGTCTAATGAAGTTGTTGAAATAAGTTGTCAGACAACTCTGAATAATAGTGTGCTGTTTATTTCGTATTTATTAGAGGTCATGTTCATTTCGACCGTAACTGAATTTGGCTTTTATAGCACTCGTTGCACAATATGCGAGTATTAATTATTCACGAGTTTGATACAGAACGGATATACAGTCCAACTACTGTATACTGATCCGAATACAGAACAGTTCCATTTTTTAATTGCATGACAATGGGGTTAGGAAGGTATAAGACACGTCAAGAACATGCATTATTTCCTACACCATCATTTCATGAGAGTCATTCATAAATGTTGAATAATTCAAGATATTTGAGTGGGGAACTTTCGTTCTAGCCATCAATTACTCTGATTTATTTGACGCATACTCAATAATTCGTACAGCTATCAACGCACGTTTGAAAGACTTGCGCAATGCTCGACAAAATGGATACGAGTAAAAGTTTCCGGAATAGAAAATGAACTGATTGCTAGTTATAGTGTTCGATAGGAATTTTATTCAAATTTTCCAGTGTTTACTCTAAAATTTAAACATTCATGTCTTGTCACCAGCGACTATTGAAGAAACGTGGTGAGTATCTTGTCACGGTTTTGAACTTCGTGCTTTTGCAATGATCAAAGATAGAACGCGAATCGATTAGATTATATATTTCGTCTAATTGGAAATTACGAGGTCTTCATTAAAGAGTTCGCGATTGTGAAATTCGTCGTTTATATAAAAGTTATTAAAGGAAATGAATTTATTGAAGTCTTGTTCGTTAATCTTATAATGGAAGAAAAATGTTTCCATTTCATATACAGGGTGATTCTGAAAGTGAATGTGAAAGTGAAAGCTGTGTGGCCAAAAATTGTTTCCATAAAATAGTTGAGTTAACGGAGGTACAGGTATTTTGAGGTTTTGTACATTAACAATCCAATTTTGATGAGATTTATTGAAAAAATGGTTAGTCTGATATGCGCATACTGTTGTTCAAGACTCAGTATAAGCTTTCAAAATAAAATATTGTTAAACTCTCATTTCGGATTCTATCACGTAACTCTTCCATAGTATTCATTTCTGAAGCTTTTCTTGAGGGTATGTAAACAAACTGTTCCATATATGGTTTCCTTCCTGAACCTTGGAATAAATATACCACCGTCATCTTAATTTCTTTATGCAAACAATTTTTTGCAAACAACTTATTTTGGCGAAATTATATACCCTGTTGAAAAAACCCCAGTCTCCGATTCAACCTTTGGTGAGCTCATGAAATAATTTTGCTCAGGAGGAGAAAAAGCTTTGAGAGGTCGGCTTCATTTTTTTAATTTTTCACTTGCATATGATATTTCATAACAATAATATTGTTCATTTTTTCAAGTGGTCGAAACAATAATTTTCTCAAGGAAACCAAGCAAGATACGGATTAAAAAATTGAAATGACAAAAAGTTTTGTTTTTGAGAGCTCAATCCAAGATACTTGCGAATCAGTAGCGTACAATGATTTGCACCATTAATGTGAAAAAAACGATTTTTCTGAAATATTTGATCCGATAACGAAGCGAGTTTATAGGAGGAAAAATTTTATACTTGTTTGAAAATCTCAAGAAAATAAGTATATGAGAATTTCAAATACGTATTGTCATCATTTCGATTCATTTTCAGTATGATTCTTAAATATTGTGAAAAAAACTGTAGTTACATATTTTTTCTTCTTTTATATGTTTATAGTGAGGGATGATGGGATAATGAAAATATTAGGTGAAGGAATAATTGTACTTCCAGAAATGTGGGTTTTTTCTGTATGAATAATTCACAAAAACTTTGGTACCATTTTTTTTTCTCTTTTATATGTTCAGTACGAAATCATGAATCAATCTACTTTTGCACATGGGTGTTTTTCTGTACGATCTGAGTGATAAACTGGCAACGCCTGATATAAATAAATGAATGAATAAAATAAATAAAAAAAAATTTATTTCGTGAGCATTATTTTTCAAATATTCCTCCGAGGATTGACGTCTAGTCTGGACTATGTATGACGACATCGACAGCCAATGGCTTCGCTCCGTTCTCTGTCATACCATTGACGTGGTAGTGGGTCAAAATCAGGGCCGTCCCTGCCCTGCACATCTCGACAGGGCCGATTCCCAGCGCCAAGATGGGCCCGAAAAACTTCTGCCTGATCTTGTTGGACAGCGTAGAAGCGGCAACGGTGTAGCTCAAATTCGTGGTGACGTTCGAAGCAACCCAGATGACGATTTTGTCGTCTTTAGCCAGAATGTGTGGTCTCGGCTCAACGTACGTCCTGGAAGATGGGTGGAAATCTTTCAATAGGAAATCTTACATGAGACTTATTTAAGTATACGAAATGGATGTACATTTCTTCGAACTATTTACCGAACACTTACACCCTACCCTGGTCCATGATGAGTTTTTCTTCCTAGTTTCCGAAAATGAAAATAGAAATTGAAACAATTATTTCGATATATTTGTAGTAAGGACAGATTTTGTGATCTGCCCCAAAATGTCACTTCGCTTGAAATCAAAACTTCAGATACCTAAAAGAGAGATTCTCTATTCGTCAGTGACACCTTGTTTTTGAAAAATTTGGAAATACAAATAAATTTTCAATAAAATCAAGACTACTTCTACTCACATTAGTATGAATCATATGATAACTGTTGAATGAAGTGAGAAAAGTATCTCATTTTGGTTGAGACTGCCAGGTTTCTCGATTGTTATCGAAGATGGAGATTTCCTGTCCTTTTTTTCCATGAAACTCAAGATTTTGTTTCCTTCAAAAAGATTCAGGGCGATTTTGGAAATTATCACTTTTTGGACCACTTGTATATCAACCAAGTCATTAGAAATACTGTCGAGCTTAGAACCACGTCTGACACAAATATTTTTTTCACAAACAACCGAGAAACTTGACAGTTTCAACCAAATACAGAAGCATGATAATAAAAAATTATCATTATCGTTGTTGTTGTTGCTTTTTTTTGTTGATGACCTGTGACTCCAGCTGGGCAATTGGAACTTAACCTCGACACACAGAGTTTCATTGCCGACACCCACTTCAATTTCGATATATTATCATCATGACTCGAACTTTCGTTTCTTCAATTCACAAGATTATTGAAGTAATATATGATTTCAACCAGAACCAGAGAAATGATAAAATATGATTTCCTCTCATTTCCTTCGACATGAAGGTTCGTGAAAGATCTGAAACACAATTTTCCGTCAGGTTTACCTAGAGGATACTACGGTATCGTTATCTTCATCATTTACTCGGTCATCGTCAGAGTTCAGCTGGATATTCGACTCATAGGTCTGGTTCATATGACATGCTGCTATTCGTCCTGCTAGCAGGACCATGACCGGCTTGACTTCTGACGATTGCAAATTAGTTTTGCTACAGTAGCAACTGAAAATGATATCGATGATTACATGTAAATGTTCATTGACAAGTTACATAAACAGAAAGATCTCTATTTGACTGGTTTATATACAAATATTCAATCAGTAAAAAGGTTACAAAAACATAGAATGAATATTATCGACTCATACATTGTGCAGGTCCGACTTTAGAGCTTTAGGAATCGCTGAAATTCATTCATGTTGAGAATGGATGAAAAATGTTCATCTATGGAGTGAGAACATTCTTGAAGAAGGTATTTCTTCGAAATTGCTTCGGAATTACTGATTTCCTTACATTTCATTGTGACCGGCAACACTGAAGAAACGGTCAAGGTATTCGAAGAAAAATTCTTTTGGAATTTGCGTTTTCTGAAATCAGCCATGCCACTGTATTGAGAAATACAGTATTATCAGTTATTTTTATTTGAATCGAGCCAATGGTCTGAGATTATTCTCTCAAATCTGTCGTTCAACGAAGTTTATTGATCTGATTGATTCAGCCACCGGAAGGGTTGGAATTCCCAGATGGTTTTTCCACCCTTCCGAGAGGTTACCACACAGGGTTCAGGTATCGAAACCGGAAGAGCTACCAAGGCAGTTCTTTGCTGTATGTTTGCTTACGTCTTATGTCGAAATATATCTGATACGAGTGTGGTCTATTGTTTCATTGTTAACAATCCGCACAGATCCATAAAGAGAGGCTCAGTTTACTTTTTGTTTGAATATCAAAAATTGGCAAATGATCAGGTCTGGTTCAGCTGCCAAGTCAAGGAAGGGACTTTGGCTGAACGACGATGTGCAAAACTCTGGTGCAGTCACTGATGGTGTTTTGTTTCGTCAAAAACGCTAACGGCATTTTCCGCTATGATGGCCTGATAGTTATGAAACTCCCCAGAAGATGGTGACATTTTTACAGATTTCTGTACAAATTGTTGACGTTTTGAGATTTTAATTATGTAGATCGATCATCAATTGAGAAGTAGCCTAAATTACTACTTCTGAATCAACATTTTCATATCACTGATTGTGCAATTATCAATAATAGTGTTTTTGTTTTCATTTTTGAGTCGCCATCTAACAACTGACATTGGAGTGATTTTTCGCTATAACGAAAAAAATGCTGTTACCAAATTAGGTGTACGTTAGAGTTCTGGTTGAAGAAATTAGATAGGCAAATAGGCAGAATAGCTCCACTAGTGTTTTGTACATCGTTGGCTGAGCTAATAGATCCAAAAAAGATAAGAATACATCATTTGTTAGGTGAGTTATTGAATAATGTTGACTAAATCTCGAAGACGAGAAATCCAACCAATGAAAACAGCAAACGAGAGAGAGGCAACCAGCAGTGATCAGCTGACTGTTGGCAAAATGGCAACTTTTCATGTGTTATGTTCGTTTCGATGCTCCTCATAAATCAATTCACTCACCTAGTTTGCGGCAATATGTCAGAAAAATCGTGGTTGATAACGTTCAATAAGACAATACACTGGGTGATGCCGTATCTGATGTCTTGCGGATGGAACTCCAAGGCGCTTCTTGCATCCAACTGCGTGAGCACGATCGGAATTTCTTTGTGTTCGTACTTGAAATGAGATTCCAGCGTGAACAAGGAGACGAACTTGTTGCAATCGGCTTTGGGACACTGAAGAGGCCTGCGACAAAGGAAACTTGGCTTTGCTCCGTTTGTTGGAAGGATATTGCACAGAAAACTTGATAAATGTACAGAGTTTCTCGTGCTCTCGATTTTCAAACGATATAATTGTTCTCCCATACAACGCACTGTCACCCTCAGTAAATACTATTGGAAAAATTGGGTAATTTTGTTCTTACCATTCAATGGTTTTTTTCGATTTTTTTTTCTTTTTGGTAAATACGTATTTCGACCTCAGGAACCCGAATTTCACAATAAAAACGTGCGCAAACTTATATTTTTAGAGATGTTCCAGGAAAAAGTATGAGAATTGACCTTTCTTCGGCTCGTTTTGGGTAGGCATGGAGTTTCTTTTCTCACACAGGATACTTTTCATGCCTTCCTTGAACATTCAAGAAGTCGAAAAGAAGGGAAAACATCCTCGAATTGGTTGAATCGACGTTATTTAGCATCTCGGAGGAAGGTGGATCCATCATTTTCCATATGGACGGCGCTGTCAAATGAGAATCCACGTCAGAATCACTAGTTCTGTGAGTCAAAATATCACAGATGCACATTTGACAGCGCCGTCCATATGAAAGAAGGATTCATCAAAGATGCTAAAGACGATGAATTGAACTTCTTAGAGGATGTTTCTCCTTCTCTTCAGCTCCTAGAATGTATAAGGAAGATATAAAGAGTATCTTACCTGAGAAATGAAACTTCGAATGGCTATGGTGCCTACTCAAAACAGGCCGAAACAAGAAGGTTAATTTTCATAATTTTTCATGGAATACCTCGAAAAATATAAGTTTGCGCACGTTCTTATTGTGAAATTCGGGTTCCTGAGGTCGAAATACGTGAGTACCAACAAAAAATCGAAAAATAAACCATCACATGACAAGTGCAAAATTACCAAAAATAGAATGTCTCTGCCTATTATTATGGATAGTGCTTCAGAAAAGTTGTCTACCTTTTCGAAAGAGAAACAGTACTGGAACTACTTTTGGTCGGTGATGATTGCCTCTTGTGGTACGATAGAATTTCTGGATACGGGAACATCTTGTCTTTCAAATTATCTGTATGCTTGGAACTAGAATCACCAGATGCTGAAATCAATGTCTCGATGATTAGTAATACTCATGGAAATTAGATGTTCAAGTACCCTTATTACCTGTGAGAAAAAGTCTTTTGAAACACTCTGTGCAGTACAACACATTGTTCCTGCCTTCTAACATGTACTTTCTTTCGAATTCGTCTTGGCAGCTAACGCAAGTTGCCATTTCACCGTAGTCGTCCATATAGAAATTTGAGAACTATCACTTTTGACATGTATTGAAGGAACGAATTTGATAACAAGGAATGTCAATAGATACATACATATTCACATAGTGTTCTCAATCCTATTTTGGTATGATCCAAGTCCTTACCAAGTTGTCTAATCCGATAAATGTAGGAGAATTCGATAAATGTATGAGAATCTTGCTACTACTGCCTCAGCGCAATTCTATACCAAATTCACAGTTGAATTGCTGTCAAGTGTCAAAAATTCAACTATTTCTTTCAGGTTATATTCTATAGTCACATCATCTCATTATCTCATTCTCACAGATAATACTGAGACAATTTGACACTTATTCAGAAATCATGATGGTAATTTTGCACTTATCATGCGATGGGTTTTTTTTTCGATTTTTTTTTTGGTATTCACGTATTTCAACCTCAGGAACCCGAATTTCACAATCAAAACGTGTGCAAACTTATATTTTTCAATATATTCCAGGAAAAAGTATGAAAATCAACCTTCTTGTTTCGGCCTGCGTGGGTAGGCACCATAGCCATTCGAAGTTTCATTTTTCACATAAGATACTCTTCATATCTTCCTTATACATTCTATGAGCTGAAAAGAAGGAGAAAAATCCCATAAGAACTTTAATTCATCGTCTTTAGCATCTTTGATGAATCCTACTTTCATATGGACGGCGCTGTCAAATGTGCATCTGTGATATTTTGACTCACAGAACTAGTGATTCTGACATAGATTATCATTTGACAGAGCTGTCCACATGAAAAATGCTGGATCCACCTTCTTCCAAGATGCTGAAGAACATTGGTTCAACTAATTAGAGGATGTTTTCCCTTCTATTCGGCTTCTTGAATGTTCAAGGAAGGTAAAAAAAGTATGCTCTGTGAGAAAAGGAACTCCATGCCTACCCAAAAGAAGGTTAATTTTTATACTTTTTCCTGGAATATCTGGAAAAATATAAGTTTGCACGCTTTTATTGTGAGATTCGGGTTCCTGGGGTGAAAATACGTGAGTGCCAAAAAAAATAGAAAAAAAACCATCGCATGATAAGTGCAAAATTGCCATCATGATTCCAAATTTACAATGTAGATGACTTTTCAAATGAGAATTATAAAGAGTGGACATAGGAAGTTCAATCTCATGTTCATAGTAGAAACTTATGAACAAGAAGTTCAAGTGACATACCTGACTTGAAGAGGAAGGTATTGAAAAGTTTATAGGTAGCAAGGTAGAGATTTCCACAACTCCAACTTTAACGATGACCATGGACATAGTTGGAGCAGCAAACCATATGTCTGAAAGTTTTTATGAAATCCTTGATACCAAGCTCGGTCGAAAGCCTCATGAAGATATCCAATGCTACAGCTAGAGACTCCCTTAAATCCTTGATTGATGCTTGCCACTCACGTGTCAGGTATCCTGTTCATGTCTGGTGACGGAAGCCATATTGGTGGTCGTTCACGATTTCTGGTCACTCGATATATATTATATTATCGAGTAACTCATAAGCACTACTGATCATTCAACATTTCAATTCAAACACAATGACAGATTGACTGGAAATAAATTTTGGCTGACGGAAATTTCATTGACTGTTATACAATAATAGTTGATTCAACTGAATAATCATTTTACCAACTTTGAGCTCTCTTGATACTAGTGAAATCCATTATTAACTTGATGGAAGGTCCCCACGTTCCAATATGAAATGAAGTTGTGAGGAATTATTTGAGAGTGAACACTATCTTTTCTACAACGTTGTTGTGAGTATGATGAAGAAATCAAACCTTACTGAAATCATACAAGTTACTAATCAGAATAATTTAATCATCATATCATTTCACGTGATACAAAAATAAATAGTTCATTAAATAATCTGGAATAAATCACTGAATCGGATTATTGGATCCTAATACCTCATATAATACTTCATAGGATTGGAAGGATGATGTTGCCTGAGATAGCCATCTTGCACTTCTTTGGCATCATTTGTTTCGGAAAAACTGTCATATCGATCGGTCTTTGGAATTGAATCGATTGGTCTCAGCCGCTGATCGTGAATCTTTTGTTTTCCATAGGAATTTTGAGACTCAAGTGCTGCCAAAAATATTGGAGATGGAGTGTTCTGTACTAGATTCGACTTGTCGGGATACCCATAAAATCTTGGCTGACCAATAGTATCTTCGACAGTTGCTCTAGAAATAAAGAAATGAAATTTAGAATTGGTATTTTTCTCAAAGAATCAGACACATCCAAACATTTATTAGATATTCATTTTTCATCTTTTGATGGGATTTTCTCTCCTCGTTTCTAAAAAATAGAGTAGAAGTTATTAAAAATTATTGCAATATATTTGTAGTAAGGACAGATTTTGTGATCTGCCCCGAAATGTCACTGCGCTTGAAATTAAACCTTTAGATACCTAGAAGAGAAATTCTCTATTGGTCAGTGACACCATGTTCTTGAAAAAATTTGGAAATACAAATATATTTAATAAGAATAAAACCTCTACTTATCTTGGTGGACGTTTCGGGAACGAATCTGCTCCCGTTCTCAACACAATTGAAATATTTTTCTCTTCGTAAAATTTTCTCAATGTTTTCGATTTTGACACTGAAAAGTGACAATTTGGCAGACGGAGGAATTCTGGTTACAAGGTGTTTTCATTAATTGATATCGAATTTTCCATTTTCATATTCAAGTTTCAGAAGTGGATGCCTAGTTCTATCTATATCAACTGAACAAGAAGCAATATTATTGTCTCCGTTCAGGAGAATGCAAGCAGACTCTTTGATTTTCCGTTTTTGGTTGTTGTCTTCTTTTCCTATGATCTTAACATTACCCCAATCGGCCATATGTTGTCCATTTTCAGTAAGGATATGCTCAGCTAATTTTGATTTGTCAGTATATCTTCTCTTTATATTGTTCTTATGCTCTTTCATCCTTACTGATAGAGGCCTGCTGGTTTCACCGGTATAATATTTTCCACAAACACATGGTATACTGTAAATACAATTTTTTGATGTTTGTTCTTCATTTCTCGGTTTTGTATGAGTCAAAATCGATCTCATTCTCCTGAACGGAGACAATAATATTGCTTCTTGTTCAGTTGATATAGATAGAACTTGGCATCCACTTCTGAAACTTGAATATGAAAATGGAAAATTCGATATCAATTAATAAAAACACCTTGTAACCAGAATTCCTCCGTCTGCCAAATTATCACTTTTCAGTGTCAAAATCGAAAACATTAGGAAAATTTTACGAAGCGAAAAATATTTCAATTGTGTTGAGAACGGGAGCAGATTCGTTCCCGAAACGTCCACCAAGATAAGTAGATGTTTCATTCTTATTAAATATATTTGTACTTCCAAACTTTTCAAAAACGAGGTGTCACTGACAAATACAGAATTTCTTTTTTAGGTATCTAAAAGTTTAATTTCAAGCGCAGTAACATTTCGGGACAGATCACAAAATCTGTCCTTACTACAAATATATTGAAATAATTTTCAATAACTTCTACTCTATTTTTTAGAAACGAGGAAAGAAAATCCCACGAAAAGCTGGAAAATGAATGTACCACCTCCTCGAAGAACTTACAGACAGTATCACTATGAATATACAGGGTGAGTCAAAAATGTGTACCGAACTTCCTGGGGGTGATAGAACATTGAAAAATAAGTGTAGTTTGATGATTAAACTCATGGCCCAAAATGCATATTAAGGGAGATATATCCTTCCAAAGTTGATAAAATTAAAATAATTTCTCCGCATAACTTCTGAACGATGGAAGCCACCCGATTGAAATTTTGTGCATGAATGTATGTTGTCAAAATACATTTTTTCGTCACACTTCCACATTTCTGATATTGTTATAAAGGGTGTTTTCAGAGTCATGATTTTTTGTAGAAAACTTTTTTCCCTGTATTATTTTCGGTGAAAAAATAGGAGCATTCGATGGAGCGAAGAAAATTACATGAAAAAGGTACTCTCATTCAAATACAAAAAATTGAGCCGTTCGTGAGATATTTGAGTTTTTGTAGTTACATGATATCAGCAGATTGATTTTATTCATCGCGAGATTCATCGGTAACAATATTTTAGCAGGCCATGATGAATAATTTTGTTCTCAATTTTGACGTTCATGTCATCAACATTCGAGTCAAAATTGTTGTAGTCGATTTGTTCGTGTGGTTTTTCTGTGTCATTTATCACTGCGATTATCAACTGAAATTTTAAGAAATATGGCAGGTTATTCGTTCTTTGAACAAACTGATATGCTTCTAATGCTTGGCGAGTGCTTCGGAAATGTAAATGCTGCTGAAATATCGTTATACCGATGAATCTGGCGATGAATAAAATCAATCTGCTGATATCATGTAACTACAAAAACTCAAATATCTCACGAACGGCTCAATTTTTTGTATTTGAATAAGGGTACCTTTTTCATGTAATTTTCTTCGCTCCATCGAATGCTCCTGTGTTTTCACCGAAAATAATACAGGGAAAAAAGTTTTCTACAAAAAATCATGACTCACCCTCTGAAAACACCCTTTATAACAATATCTGAATTGTGGAAGTGTGACGAAAAAATGTATTTTGACAACATACATTCATGCACAAAATTTCAATCAGGTGGCTTTCATCGTTCAGAAGTTATGCGGAGAAATTATTTTAATTTTATCAACTTTGGAAGGATATATCTCCCTTAATATGCATTTTGGGACATGAGTTTAATCATCAAACTACACTTATTTTTTCAATGTTCTATCACCCCCAGAAAGCTCGGTACACATTTTTGACTCACCCTGTATAGATCAAGTCATACAGAACAATGGCATGGTACATCAGAATGTTTTGCCAAAAGTCATGTGATTTTTGATCGCCGCGTCTTTCTTTCATGGTCGTTTCAAATCCTCTCACTCTCTCTGAGGTCGATCCAGTAGAGAATACAATGTTATATCTCCGAGTCATACGTACCTGTAACCGTTCTCGTCAGCGACATATCTGACGATATGCGCACTTCCATCAGGCTTCACGTACCCATAACTGCCAACGACGGTGCCGTTTTCGTACTTCTCTTCGTCTCTAAACTGGACGTTATCTGTTCCCGG
Organism: Gastrophysa polygoni; assembly: GCA_963576655.1. Classification (NCBI taxonomy): domain Eukaryota; kingdom Metazoa; phylum Arthropoda; class Insecta; order Coleoptera; family Chrysomelidae; genus Gastrophysa; species Gastrophysa polygoni. The sequence goes on along the minus strand of OY755082.1, from coordinate 1,725,838 downwards.
ATCCTCAATGTCGTAACCGAACGCGTAACTACCACGGCCAGTGGGTTCGAAGGAGTTGTAATTCGTCCAATCCACCGTGCTCAGTCTCTGTTGGGGGAATGCTGGCAAGCCTGAAGACGACTGGATGTGGGCTAGGAGTTGCAGAAGGAAACACTGGAAGAGTAAACGATGTTACGGGCAAATATCGAAACGTCGCTCGTATCGGACCAGCTAACTGTTTGCTTATGAATTCCATCAAGACTATTCTGATCTGAAGAAAGTACTCGGTCTCTGTTGGAAAACAAGTGACGAGAAAGAAACACTGGAAGGAGAAGAATTCTTTGTCATGTTAGACATGAAACCATCTGTGGTTGTTTTAACAAGATTCGACATTTCCAAAAAAATAAGAATCTCAGTTTGAGATAATATAATATAAAATATAGATTCTACAATCTGTATCCAAGATGAGGATGCACAGTAAAAAAAAAAGTTGTGCATTCGAAAGCCATCCTAACAAGATCTGAAATTTTTTAAAATTATTCATGGTTTTTCAGTTATATCAAAAATGGTGAACTTTGGGGAGATCTCCTCAATTTTTCCACCGTTATTTTCAGAGATTGGAAAAAACTGAAAATAATTCCTCATAGGAATTCTTTGTATGATTCACCGTGGTGATATCGATTTCTTCCTCCGATGTTTCGTATTTGTGAAGTCATACTCAAACTCATCCTTTCAAATACGGTCCTAAATATCTTTTCAAAGATTCTGAGAGTATTTATCATTCTAAAATCATTCATAGGTGATGGTTGTAATGTACCTAGACCTAGTCTGTTCCAAATATCTTTTCATTTCCTCAACAATGACCACCCTAATCCATGAAACTGAAAGGACTTTGGAAATTTTAAAAATTCTCGACAAAAAATCGACAATGGAAAAATACACAAAAAAAATGCGCAAAATTGATTTCGGAATCGTAGCATTTTAAAATCATCAAAGCCGCTCTGCTATGAGGGAGGACCAAAGAATGTTGAATGTGGTGAAAAAAGTTGAGAATCGTAATGGAATAAACAAAATCATGAGAGGATCGAATTTTAAGGTGTCATTGATTTTTGAATACTTTCAAGAGTCACACAACATTTGTTCTAGATAATCCCATAGAGTGTTAAACTGTAATCACCCACTATCGTTTCCAATATGGAGAAATCGTTAAATATCTGGTCCAGTTTTCCTTGTCTTCTGTATATTCCTTTCGGCACCGAAAAATCAGTCTTTTCCTTAAAAATAACCAATTAGTCCACTCCAAAACGATATTCCATTAAATTGTTCAATTAATTCTTAACTGAATTGTTCGAGCAATCAACCGATACGTAGGAGTGCCATAAATTTAATGAAAACAGAAAAAAACTAATTTCCGTGCTTCATCTATGGTGATGTGTCATAAATTAATTTATTAGGCGCAGTGCATTAACCCAGCTTTGTCTTCGGGCAACCAAGATCAAGTTCGATTTTTTCGCAATCTCTTCCAGCTTATACGGGATTTAATGAACATCAAAGTGTCCAAATAATCCGTTCACGTTGATAGCAAAAAGTGTATTCTCGTGCAGATAATTATTTCTTCTTTCAAATTTCATGATTAGTATCTCTATAGTCTTTTAGGTGAATGAATTGATGTGTTATGATTCATGTTTTGGTTATTTCTCATATCGTGATCACGGAGGTTTTCATAAAAAAAGTTGACGTACGTATTTCGGAAAGTTACAGAGACACCTCAAGTGATACATTGTTTCAAAAAATTCAGGATCATACATCTTATGCTACGAACATGAATATAATAAAACGGTTTCTAGCTACTCTGGAGATCCAAGAAATTGTCGTATTTTTTAATTTGGCAAGTCGACGAGAACGATGACGAGTTGTAGTATTTGACAGCTTCAAAGATTATTTCTCACTCCCAACGAGTGGGGAGGAGGTTTTTATAATTCAAAATTATAACGAACAATAAATGATTCCTTATGTAATGTTGGATAGGACAGGATTCAAGAAAAACACATAAGGCACTTCCATCACTAGCCGATTATTTTCATAAACGTGTTTTCTCGAGAACTACTGCATCGAATTCCAAAAACAAGGAATCGTTGGTGAGAGATTTCGATTGCCTTCATAATGATGTATCACTCGACCCTTTATCTCATTTGAGATTCAAGGGTTGGAGCTCACTTCTTCGAGGGGTTTGAAGTGAAAAAGTCGAAAACATGCGCAAAATATTTTCCCCTCGTTTCATTTTTCTGACAACAATAACTTTGTCAAATCAGCCTTGCTTCGTTTCCATTGGGCCACCCAGTATGTTACCATTATGAAAAAAGTCACAGACGTTAGAGTCGGAGTTTCAGAACAATGTCAGTGCCACCCTGTAGTATTCGAGTAGTGATACTGGCGATTATATTTACTTCTTTGTTTTTCAAAATCGGAGAAAAATAGCGCCGCTATAAGGTTTGGGGCATGTTTCGTCAGCATAAATGAATATTTAATATCTACTTATTATTGTAGACGTTTCGGGAACGGATCAGCACCCGTCTTCAACTCAAAATTAGGAAATATTCGAGGGAGAAAATTCGTTATACAATCTGAACAAACGAACATCGCCAATATTACTTGTTATTATATTCTGCACTGAATAATTTTATATCCACAACCTATTTCGGAATTTGTTTTATATATAATAATAATTATATTTCCTGGAGAGGAAAAGTAGAAAACAAAAATAGTTTGTATTGTTAGTGTGAATAAGTTGGAAGTCAAAATCCGTGAAAATACAAGAGAAATACCAAAAAAGAAGGAAAACTTCGGAATCAAGGATAGCACAAAGTCATCGAGTAACCTACCGACATAATTTCAAAATATCCTGATGGTGAAGACACTTCAGACAAGCACTGTTAATCAGACACTTCAATGCAAATCGCAAAATGAATGAATATTTTGTAATCACCTACTTGTAATATCAAATGAACCCTTTGATTTTTCGTCATTTTCACGGTCGCCACTAGAAGATGCGGTCGACAAACTCGATGAAGGATTATGCTGCGAATTTTGGAGGAAGGTCAGTTGTGCACATCCTTGTGCTTTATATTCTCTCCTACCAATCTGCGGAAACTAGTCGAAGCGCCAGGAAGGTGGAGCTTCATCGAGACAATCCACTAGATGTGGTCAAACTGTGCTGTAAACAGTCAACTATTTTCCTGGAAATCTTTCGACAGTTCTAGCAACCATTTAAATTTTGTCATCAAGCGTCATATGAAACAATTTCACCCAACCATGTCAACAGTACACTGGAAATTCCACAGCTAACATTCTCGACCAATTGAAAGCCAGTATTTGTATCGTTACCATAGCAACTAAACGAATTTCCGGAAGATTTTTCCTTCTCCTTGGGGGAAAGAGCATGGAATTACACTGGAAATTTTTCGACGTTTACATTCATTTCCAGATTGTGTCGAGTTCATTCTATAATATCTCGATGTGAAACTTTCTCACCGAATTCTTCAGCTTCGAATCTTGGTATGATAAGCGATAATTCAATAAGAGGATCCACCTCCATTATAACCGGAAGTGACAGATAACTGAAAATACTTTAGCTCAAACAAGTTCATCGGAAACCCTCCGTTAAGGAATTTTCAGCAAAATAGTTCCAGTAGTTTCCCAAATACATATCGACTCATTTGGTCTTGTAGGACCCTATACAGTTTCTGGACGTCAATATTTCGAGAAATTTACGAACTACTCGAGAATAAAAAAAGCTTTCGAAAGATAAAGTAACAATCTAATTTTGAATCATCATGGATGCTTTGGCAACCTCGTATTAGAAAGCAACTATTTATTGTCCATCATATTGATTGGAGTGAGTCCAACGCGATCTTGATGAAAAAATATGAATACTCGTCGCGAAGAATCGAAAAACGTAAAAATATACAATGTATTTCATTCGAAATTCCCAAGTTGGGGTCTCGACAAGATGAAACAAATTAAAGACTTCTAGATAGCAATGAAAATAAACCTAGCAAAATCGATGACAGAAGGAATACGGTGATGTATTTTCTCCTGAATTATTACAGAAATGAGTTGAGAAATATACTTTATTGTCCAAAATCACAAAATTCTCATTGACAAAGCTTGTTGATATTAATTATACTGTGTCCGAGGTAAGTAGGGAAACTATGGGTGTCTCGGAAAATACATACTGATACAGATACTGTTTTGGTTGAATGGGAGAAAACTTGCGCAATTGAAAGCCAACAAATTGACTTTTGAAATTTCTGAGTTATTTTGAAAAAAAATAGAATTTCCGGATTTTCAATTTCAAGTCTCTTGGTAGTTGGTAATGAAGTTAGGACGAAACTAAATAAACATCTTCATGGCACTTTTTGATGCTTATCGATTTGGAATTATCGATTTTCTGATGAAACGTTTCGATTTCAAGCAACCTGATCCTCTTTATCTTGGACACAGTTTATAAATACAATTCGAAACGAAATTGAAATGAATTCACAGGGGGTGAAAGGTATATGATATATATCATTGAAGTAGGAAAAAACTGTATGATAATTGTAGTTACCGCTATTCGAGGAAAAAATTAAATTATCCAGCACGAATATAGGTGTCTAAAAAAATAATCGGATCAGTTATGGACTGAGTTCATTATACTCATCGTTTTCCAGATTCTCGAGTAGGCGTCTTCGAAAAACACTCCCCTCGTTCTCAAATTACATGCTGTCAAATATTTCAAACACTAAATTACCGCGGTCTATCAGAAAACTATACTTCACTATAGTTCGAAACTCGTCAAGTAGGCGAACAGATATCCTATTTGGAGCTCCACGCATATTGATGAGCCTTTTGTTTATGACAAAACGGTAATTCGTTTATTATTTTAATGTGCTCGTAAAGTTCGGATAGATCGAGAATCTACATTTGTCAGAGCTGTTGTTTCGTGTTCAACATCTCCGCAGGAACCGTCGATTTACATGGTTCGTACAAGACCGACATGGTTTCTTTATATGTCGGTTGAATTGTAAGACGACAGGACATTTTCATCGATAAAAATGGAGAATTTATAGATCTATTGATTATGCCACATTATGTGTCGTGTTCATATGAATTATAACTGTTCGAAGTGCAGCGTTTCGAGTGGAACGCTCGGTATATCAGTGTCAAGAGTGGATTAACTCCTAATTAGGGGTGGGAAAATGTATCGATATGTCGATAATTATCGATAATATCGATGATGATTTGGGAAGAAATATCGATTCATCGATATTATTGATATTATCGATAGTATCGATATTTCCGACATTATCAATATTATCGATGATCTTGGAAATTATCGATATTCTCGATATCATCGATATAATCAAAATCATTGATATTATCGATAATATCGATAATATCAATATCATCGATACTATCGATATCATCAAATTAATCGATTTCATCGATAATAATTATCGATAATCTTGGAAATCATCGACATTTTCGATATTATCGATATAATCGAAATTATTGATATTATCGATATTATTAAAAATTCCTGGAGATTCTAAAAATATCGAAATATCAGTGTTCCATTTGAAATGTAGAAGATAAGTCAGCCTGTGAAGCCAGAGATACTGAAACAATTACTGTCTAAATATTTTTTTTGAACAGGCTATCAAACCTATTTTTCCATCTCCTGATGCTCATTCATGTTTTTTTTTATAAAGTAGGTATCGAATACATATATCTCAAGAATATATCAGGGGCCAGATGTTAAATCATATAACGTTATCTCAAACTGAGAATCAGACCAAAATGATGACTCATGGTGAATATAAGAAAATGTGAACCATTTTGCTTGATCCCAAACCGTTCAGAATTCACAAGATATCAAAAATATACAATAAATGTCTTGTTCCGAACTTTATCATAGCACAGTATGAAAAAATGCAACCAAATATCGATAACATCGATTATTATCGATAATATCGATAATATCCATACAAGTTTTCTATTCCAAACATTGATGGCAGAGCAGACTCATTCCATCTTGATCTATCGATAATATTCCAAAGACATAGAATAATCGTGAAATAGGGCGGGACAATTATCAAGTTACGTCATTCACCAGAACGAAAATTTCCATGTAGATATGATCAGTATTTTAACACTCCCAGTTTGGATACCCACTCAAAACGGAATCCCTGGTGGAATCACAAATTCTACTACGGTAACAAATTATCGAGTTATTGTCCCGAACAATGACAAGAAATGCAAAACATGACCACCGATCCGTAAAAAGAGGATAATGGCAATTAAAATCGTTCTCCACCCGTCAGTAGGACTTATCTTCAAGAAAATCTCGAATGTATTATGTGTAATATTTCAATAGTTCATGCAGACGATCATAACATCTTCATATTTGAATATGTTAGAAATGTGGGTGGACTCCATGTTTCTAGCAGACATTTGATCAGAATATCAAATATTTCGTCGGTAATATTTAAGGATCGTAAATATTTTTTATTGTACATCACCCAACAAAAATGTATCCACACGGTGGATACTTGAACACATTCAATAAATGTATTTTATACAAAGAAATTGGAAGAAACTGAAACGTAAATACAATTATATCGAGAGCTGTGCACAATTGACGAAATACTACAAGAAAATATCTCAAATTCATCGCTTACGTTATCATACTTTCTGCAGATTCTAGATGAATGTGAGTGATTTCAAACATTACTGCAGGAAGCTGCAAGACATAATTGATTGTTTGCTGATAGATGAAGATTTTTCAGCTTTTTGTGGGATTTTCTCTCCTCGTTTCTGAAAAATAAAGTAGAAGTTTTTGAAAATCATTTCAATTTATTTGTAGTGAGGACAGATTTTGTGATCTGCGCTTGGAATCAAAGCTTGAGATACCTAAAAGAGAAATTCTCTATTTGTTAGTGACACCTCGTTTCTGAAAAAATTTGGGAATACAAATATATTTAATAAGAATGAAACTTCTACTTATCTTAGTGGACGTTTCGGTAACGATTCTGCTTCCGTTCTCAATAGCAGGAAGGTTCATCATTGTTTTCAGTATTTTGAGCCTTTGAGTGTGGGTTTTTTTTGTTGCTATTATATTGCGTATTTCAACTGATCCTACGATGCGATCCGTTGACATTCGACACATTTTTCATGAAGTTATAGCATTTCCAAAATTGACAAAAATTTTAGTGCTGCCTCAGTTTAGTTATACGTATGAGGTTTAATAGCTTTCTCCCAAAGATGTTGTATAACTTTACGACCATTTTTTCATAAAAGGTATTCTTTCGATCAGTATAGGCTATGAATTCAGAAATTTGGGAAGCAATAAACGCAAATCGTTTTTCATGTAGGCTAAACACCGTAGGAAGCTGAAAAAAACGGAATACAAGATAGCCACATTTGATGATTTTATTTCGCTGTAACCAACCATTACGTCGGTATCGGGTGATATAAAGTGTGAAATTTATTGAATGGAATTAAAATCATGACTCCTATTGACAAACGGCTATGATAATTTTCCTTTGAGCATGTTTTATTAGACACAATATAACGATGAAAGGTGCCTACTGGTATTCATTATACTGCTAAATACCATAAAGATGAGCTCAACTGTTTTCAGTCTTATGATTGAAATATGATGATGTAATATTAGAAAAAGTCATTCCAGAATTTTTCTTTTTTAAAAAAAAAAATAGAATCATGAACGTTTATTTTCAAAATAAGGCTACAAATTCAAAACTTATACTATACATATTGAAAACTGGAAATATTCAAATATCCAAGATAGTAGGAATAGGACCAATTGTGATAGAAATAGAAATTTCTGAAGAAAATAATAGAAATAACAGCTATTATATACCTATTTTTCGTGGAAATTCATGAAAATATTCCTGTTCGTATCACTGTCTATGAATAATATAACAACTATTACTGTTTCAGCCACATATTAATCGAAAAAATATATATAGGGTGTCCCGAAACTTATGCCGATCTACACTGTGCACACGAAATGATAGGTTATAACTTTGAGAAATGCCAGGACCGTATTAGTTCTCGGTTCATCGATTAGTTTTTGAACTTCTATTTGAACTTGTTCATGGTTATAGTGTCTTTTTCAATAAGCTCTATACCCTGTACAAAAAAAATACTCAGTTTGATTTTCTTCATGGAAAAATCAAGACAATCGAGGAAATGCCTGGATTTTTGTTCTAGTCGATATTGTGCAAATGAAAATGTAAATGAAAATGCCAGCTACTCTATTCCGCTTTCGGAATGAAACAACTTTGACATCAAACATTATTTGGTTGAAAAGACCAACCTGTACAAGTAGTACTCCTAAATCAGAATATCCTATTCTGAAACGAATAATATATCAACAAGAAGTGTCAGTAGTCTTATAATTGCAGGAATATTTCAAATATTCGACAATTTCAACAATCTTTGACATCAGTACAACTTTCTGAGATGGTACCACAATACCACATTGTTATTTAATATGATAATAACAAAAAATGTAATCAATTCTATAACCGCAAGTATTTTTCAACTAACCTCTGATATCGGTATGACTTCCTGATATGACTTCGAGTAATATGAAGAAGTGTAAACAATCCTATGATTGCAAACTTGTATCATACATCCTCTGACATCGGTACGATTACTCGAGATATTACAACGGTACTATCTAGGTCAATGATTTGATAGCAAAATGTGTGAATAATCCAAGTCTCAAAAAACCCCTAACAGCAGTACTACCACCTAATTCGATAATACGATTTCTAGAAGTCGAAATGATCCTATATTCGCGAGTATTTCAGTATTACTTCCTGATACGGTACCACATAGGTAGATAATAATATGATGCCAAGATTTGTACATAATCCTATAATTGCAAACTTGTTTCATATATCCTCTGACACCGGTAAGATTACTTAAGATGGTACCAAAGTACTACCTATTCCAATTATTTGATAGCGAGAAGTGTAAGTAATCCTATGATCGCGAGCAAGTGTCACCACCTCTGACATCAGTACGGCTGCCCGCTGAGGTACCACCTAGTGGTGGTACCCTCCGAGGGAAACGCCTAACTTAACGGGAGCAGCAGGATGCACGGCGTGTCCCGATCTGGTCACCACAGCGTTGAATCCGCTGTGTCCGTCGTCGTGGTACTGCACCTTCCTGACAGTACCGTCGGGTTCCACCAGAGAGTACTCTCCTTTGACGGCGTCACCGTCTCGTTCTTCGGACTGCTCTTTGATGTCGCCGGTGTCGCCGTCTTTGACCCCGTACTCGAAGCGGTACTTTGGGTACGCCTGGAAAAAGTGCTAATTTGTGAGAGCGCCTAGAAAACGGGATGTCACAGTTCGAACATAAATAAGAATACATATATATATATATATATATATACAGGGTGAGTCAAAGGCTACGGGCAGATCGTTCTGACCGAAATAAGGCGATAGGACCAAATATGCTCCAATAAAATTCTGCCGGGGGAAAAGTTGATTTTTTTTTTTTTCGATTTCTACTGATGATTTCACTGTTCACTCATCGATGAAATTGTTATCAAAATCGGCACAGAAGCACTGGGAATATTATTTAATGTATTATTTTACATTTTGTTACAGAGGCACTGGAATGATTCCTGATGATGAAATCGACTGGTAACTTTCTTTGACGAAACTTTTTAGGGATTTCGATCAGAAAATATGACATGAACACCAGTTCGAGAATGAAGAAAAATGTTTTTGCCAGGACCAGGAAAAGTTCTATTACCAACTAGTGATATTTTGACCTCTCATGTATGTTCCCGAGAGATTGTCTGGGGTACCCTGTATACAGATTGTTATTTCTCTCCTATCTTGACATTAGGGATCGGATAAGAGGAAAGTTTGGGATTTTCATGCTAAACATCAATATATATATTACGAAGTTTGGTGAAAAAAATAGTTCTCAAAATATGATGAAAGAGTTCAAAATCAAGTTTGCCTCCTTTCTATTTCAACTCTATTGCTGCATAGATAATGGAGTGAATTTTAGTACACAACTCAGAGATAATACACAAGCAATATCATGAAACTATCAGATTTCCTACAGGGTGAACTATTTTTCAGATATAGTAGCCAACTTCAGGTTTTCGTTCATTGGATTTTAGAGCCAAAGAACATATTTGGAAATCAGAACGATTGATTAAACTACTTTTCATCTGAATCGCATTTTATGTAGCTAAATTTCAATTTTTCATGCAGAGAAACGAAAAAAAAATTGAAATTCTATTGTCCATCAAAAAACCATCATCTTTCCAAACGCAACTAGCACTATATGAAATGGAACCGGAAATGGAATTTCAAAGATGTCGAAAATTTTCATTCTTCATACCCATTTGGACGTCAGAATTGGGATATTCAAATCATTCAACTAATAATGTCCCAAGTATATTACTCCAGAGTCACCTGGTATGAGGGTAATTGTGTGTGGTTGGTTCAAAAATCGCATTTCGAACAGTATCACGCTGTATAAGTGTAATTTGGGGCAACGACTGTGGAATCAAAAGGTAATCAAAATATATGATTGCATAATACCAAATTCTTGGTTGGTTGATGGCTGGAAGTTCATAACAATTATACATGTATCAATAATAATTGTTGACGATAAAAATCACCAATTAGAAGTCTATCTGCCATAAAAGACTGAAAGCTAACAACATTTCGCGACAAACAAGGAAATTCCTGAGACATTATTAGAAAGTGAAAGAAGTCATTCGATTTTCTTCTTTGTCCATAAATCGAGATGTATATATGGATAGCTTGGGAATCAATATAATGAAATAACGATTTCATGAGTTCAGTCTGTGGATATGCTTCGATAATTAATTCCAAATTTTTACAAAAAAAATCTATTTTTGTAGTCTTCCCAACATTTTATAAAACGATCGGGTCATTTTCATCTCATCTTAGTCATCATCTTTCTTGAGTGCTCCAACATTTTCTACCTGATTCAGCCGTGACAATTATAATGTGAAATCACCAAAAACTCACATTTTCTTCTTCGTAACATGTCAATAAAAATTCGAAACTAGCGTGTTATTTTTCTTATGAAAAGAAGTTGATCGATACTTACCACCGGTTCAGCTTTCAAGGCGACTTGAGCATGTTGAAATAAAGCAAGTCCTTCGTGTCCTCCATATTCTACAGGGGTGCTGCTTGCTAAACTCACGAATAATAATAGGAATAATACCTGAAAAATAATAACTTCAAATATGTTTTCAGATTCAGTACCTTCAGTTCGAAGATTCATGTCACTGTATGATAAAGTCCCAAGCAATTTCGATACGAATATGCTACTCGAAACATTCTTCTAGTTCTTGATATCCATTCTCAACTAGATATTACAGTAACTGTCGATTTGAAATCGAAAAATCGAAATCGAATTAGAAATTGATACTATGCATATCATCTCATCAATATTTCCATCAAACCAAACACTACAATCGAGTTTTGATTATCTTATTGATAGAATCCTATATCTTATGTGTTTTTGTGTATTTGTTGCGATATCAAAATACTTGTGGAGTGATCAGATATTTTCATTTATTCCTAGAGGGCAAGTGAACTGATAATAAAAAAATCATGTTACGCCACTATTTTTTTGACTGAAATAATATTTGATAGTGGATTGTCACAATTGTTAAATAAACCTAACCAAATTCCAGAGAAGTTTTTTTGGCTAATTTATAATATCTTGAGATCATTCTCGAAAACTCTGATACTCTGATCTCAAAAACTACGAGTCTCTGGCAAAATCTTCAGGAGCCCTCATTTTTCGCAAGGAAACTGCCCTCATTCTTGGTTATATTTATGATCGCCCGTTATAATGATTCCCATCAATTCCTAACATGCCACCACATAAATGAAAAATTTCATGATGATTTCCTTATAGCACACCATCAGCTTTCACTGGACCATATCGACACAACATCAAGAGAACACTTGTAACATAATATACCACTATAATGTATCTACCTGCATTTTCAAGTTGGCTGCGATTAAGTGACAGTTTCAGCTACTGGCAACAGGTGAAATCAAAAATGCATTTATATAAACCCGTGGTCAGAGCATCCCACTCACTCGGTTCCATCCCCAACCAGGTCACCCAGATTTTACTCCGAATAGATACATGGTACATTTGTTACATCACAATTCAATTGAATCACTGATACTATATTCACCTCTCTAGAAAATCATAGATCTCTTCCGTTTGTATAGATACTCTACAAGATACTCAGTACCTTCCTCCAAACTTCCAAGAAAAATTCTAAGACTGATCTCCCAACTTCGTTTTCGTTTCTTGGATCCCTGTTATTTCATATACAGGGTGAGTCAAAAATGTGTACCGAGCTTTCTGGGGGTGATAGAACATTGAAAATAAGTGTAGTTTGATGATTAAACTTATGGCCCAAAATGCATATCAAGGGAGATATATCCTTCCAAAGTTGATAAAATTAAAATAATTTCTCCGCATAACTTCTGAACGATGAAAGCCACCCCATTGAAATTTTGTGCATGAATGTATGTTGTCAAAATACATTTTTTCGTCACACTTCCATATTTCTGATATTGTTATAAAGGGTGTTTTCAGAGAGTGAGTCATGATTTTTTGTAGAAAACTTTTTTCCCTGTATTATTTTCGGTGAAAAAACAAGAGCATTCGATGGAACGAAGAAAATTACATGAAAAAGGTACTCTTATTCAAATACAAAAAATTGAGCCGTTCGTGAGATATTTGAGTTTTTGTAGTTACATGATATCAGCAGATTGATTTTATTCATCGCGAGATTCATCGGTAACAATATTTTAGCAGGCCATGATATATAATTTTGTTCTCAATTTTGACGTTCAAGTCATCAACATTCGAGTCAACATGTAGTCGATTTGTTCGTGTGGTTTTTCTGTGTCATTTATCACTGCGATTATCAACTGAGATTTTAAGAAATATGGCAGGTTATTCGTTCTCTGAACAAACTGATATGCTTCTAATGCTTGGCGAGTGCTTCGGAAATGCAAATGCTGCTGAAATATCGTTATACCGCTGAATCTCGCGATGAATAAAATCATCAATCTGCTGATATCATGTAACTACAAAAACTCAAATATCTCACGAACGGCTCAATTTTTTGTATTTGAATAAGAGTACCTTTTTCATGTAATTTTCTTCGCTCCATCGAATGCTCCTGTTTTTTCACCGAAAATAATACAGGGAAAAAAGTTTTCTACAAAAAATCATGACTCACCATCTGAAAACACCCTTTATAACGATATCAGAAATGTGGAAGTGTGACGAAAAAATGTATTTTGACAACATACATTCATGCACAAAATTTCAATGGGGTGGCTTCAATCGTTCAGAAGTTATGCGGATTAATTATTCTAATTTTATCAACTTTGGAAGGATATATCTCCCTTAATATGCATTTTGGGCCATGAGTTCAATCATCAAACTACACTTATTTTTCAATGGTCTATCACCCCCAGAAAGCTCGGTACACATTTTTGACTCACCCTGTATACATAAAAGATTCACCTAAAAATGTTTCCTCTGTTACAACAGTAGTATTCGCTGATGACTGTTTTAGATTGATGTTTCTGATGAGCAATAAATTGAACACATCGCTGTCCCTCGTCAACCATTTTCCAAAACCCATTGTATATTACCCTTTTCAGATAAATGGCAAATGTCTTGATTCCCTTCTGGATTCCCAGCTCAATAGAAGAAGTAGAAAGTTGCCAGTTTCTTTTTACATCTTTGGATCGAGTATTTTCTTTCTTCAAAATATGCTATCAGGATCATTGCTGAGTTGGGATCTAGAAATTCTTGAAGGAGAATTCTGATTGGGAAGACAGAGGGAAGAAAATTTTCTACTTATTCAAGTCCAAACTAAAGCAACTACTTTCATCAAAAAATTGCTACACGATATAGAATCGTTAGCCATCGATTGTGTTGTATATGTGATTTCTTCTATGTCATTTCTTGTCTTGTTTTGTATGTCCACCCATGTAGATATGCAAATCAGTTCGAGAAAATAAAGAAATTATTATCTTCATCACAATAATGGAACGATGGAGAATGATGAAGAAAATGCTAGGGAAAATAAGGTTACAATGGAATTTTGTAGATGAAAGTGCAGATTTATCGCTATTGAAGATGAAAGTTTTCGAAGAAGAATATAATAGAAAGGGATTCATCAGGTTGTTCTGAAATTTTGGAGGAACTTTCCCTAATGTCAGTCCAATATACTATTTATCCGTATTTTATCTCATGAGATGATATCCCATGAGTTTTCTATTAACATGTTCTTCTGTAACCTCCTCCTTATCGTAGGAATGTCGTATTCATCCAGTCGTTTTGCAAACCGTTGCATAAACGTAACAATTCGCTCTATTGCTATACAGTTTATGTGAGGAAGTAATTTTGGATTGACAAGATGTATGTGAGAATGAAAAGTGAACCAATTGCTTGCATAAACGCTCGATCTAGTTGATATACCCATAAGCAAATACGGAATCGAAAAGAAATCATTATGGAAATCAGAATGAAGAAAGGATGTCTGGACGAACCATTAATTTTTAGTACCTACCACTAATTTGAATGATCTAACAATGACGGTTTGATAGCAGAATAGTTTGCTGTTCAACTAGCACGGGAATGATAGCTAATGAGTGCGAGTTATACACTCTACTTTTTCTACGACTATAAATAATCACAAGATTCTCAGAACAAGTGGCCATAAATAACTATATTATTTATGTAGATGAAGTCGAAATAATATCAGTACTTCATATATCTTGTTTTCCTATTTGGCTTCCTTATTGATATACCTACAGGGTGTTGATCGAGATAGACGAACGAAATTCAGACAAGATTCGTAGATTCAAAGGGGGCCTGCTCCATAATTTTCTACCACTATATAGTGTGATCCAACTAAGCGTGGCGTATCAAACATGTGTTTTTTACATACATATACATACCCTTGTGAAATATCATACAGGGTGCACACTTTTGGAAAAAAAACGGAGGTATGAACGTTTGGAATTCGAAAAAAAAGGGGTGATATTCTGACAACTCTGTGAATTCTAAGGAGGGGATGATGGAAGTTTGATGTTATAAAATATGGTATTGACTATAGTCATGCCAGCTCAACAGAATTCCCGAAATCAGAAATAGTGGACTTTTCTAAAAATATGTCTGCATTTTATGAAAAACGGTCATGACTTCGCAACGCCGATGAATTAGATTTTCGAAAACAGAAAAAAAGGAAGAAATCATTTTAAGTGAATTTTTTCAACTCGATTAGCAGAGCAATTATTTCGCTTTCCTGATCTAATAGTCCACCCTGGATTCAATTCATTTAAAAATTTTGCATATTCTCTTGAATTCACGGAAGACAAAATATGTATAGTAGATATCATGATTAATTTCTACCAGAAATGAGTATTTGCAATTCATATCTATATCTATAACTCACTCTGTAATCTTGAAGATTCTATAACGATCACCATTTTTTTTCCAATTTCAGCCTATTATATGAATTACGCGATTATTTAGGTAAGTACAGATTTATCGCATGGCCAAGCAATATCGAACTTTTGCGGCTAGAAGTTATTGATATTATGAAATTTTAATATCAAATTCAGAAGTTAGTCTCTGCAAAAGGATGATTGATCTGTCCCGGAAATTGCATAATTATCTGTACCTAGCACTTACATTATAAAAACGATCAGCTAGTTGGGAACAGTCAGTAGCCAGAGATCAACAACATCGACAATATGAAAATCAATGCTGCAATCATTGTAAGTAGTTTCATTTTCCACTTGTATATTATCCGTTTCTGATACCTTAGATAGGCTCACTCATAAACTCATTCACATTGCCCTAGGGCGTTATGAGCTATAACGCCCGCTTATATACTATATGCATTCATATCGTTGTTTCAAAATATCACCTGACAATGCCATTTTTTCAACTTATGCATAGTTCAAGTGTGCTCAAGATTTTACTTGGTTTTAGTGGAAAAAAATCTGTATCTGGACATCCTAACACGAGTCAGTCAAATCATGCTTCAGCTTATTAGTTTAAAAAAAAGAAATCCGGTGTCAGTGAAAATCAAAATCTTTAAAAAAAAACACTATTTCAATCTGTTTATTTTTTGGATTACAACAAATTTAAGGTAATATCATTCAAACGGTTACACTCATGAAGCACTAGAGAACCCCCTGTGTATTATAACATTTTTATTTTCAACAGGTTCACCTGAAGTATCTGTGACCATTTTCGAAATGAAAGTTCATTAATATATATTGCTTCTGAGAACAAAATTCCTAATATTTTTGGACTATGTGATACCAATATTCTAATTACATCAATTATATTCGATCATTTAATTTTTTTCCATCAGTTACTAATTATACAATGTCACTCGATTCAGAAAGAATGAATAATTCAATTTCGAACAGTCGAAAAAATGTCGTATTGCTACAATGGCATGACACATCAAAATGTTTTGACAATGCCAACAGTCATATGTAATTTTTCTTCGCTTCGTCTCTTATAGTATGAGACACGATTATAACTTCCTCTAGATACTCTTCGTCATCAAAATTTTATTCACTAAATGTTCTGTGTTCTAGGTCTTCTGTATGTTTGCCATGGGAATGTCTTTGGCAAGACCCGAAGGAAATAGTGAAGACAGCTTCTCGTTCCTCAAGTTCAGTGGACCTGTTAGAGGGGAAGTAAGAGAAGTCGTAGTTCCTAATTCGGACATCAATCAACCAGGAGTTCAGAAGACAGATTTTGTGGTAAGATTTAATTATTCATTCATTACGTAACCGTCTTGAAATGCATCAAGTCGAGAAATATCTCTTTACGAACCTAAAATAGCAGAAATAGGAATATATAATCCTACGTCGATTTTGTATAAAACTGTTTGATGATTGCTTACATGCAATTTATCATCAGCCAATGGTCTCTAACGACTGTGGTGTAGGCAACCAAACATACACAAAACCAAATAAATATCCAAATTCATTGATCAAATGATATCTTGGTGCAAATCTCATGATGAATAAAAGAGAAATAAAGCGATATCAATGTATGCTTCCACTGCCACAGTAGAAACATACTGTACTATACAGGATGTGAGACATAGAAGAACACGGAGAATCGCAGATTTTCCAACGCAAAATGATGTGATGAAAAAAAAACATGCTCAGATAAAATGTTAATCTTTTCAGAAATACTGGATGTTGGAGTTAACAATGAAAAAATCATTGATTGTAGACAATTTTTTCGGACAAATATCTGATTGGTGTCTGAAATTATTTATTTTCCAGGCAAAACCTGACTACTCGTTCACATATGGTGTGCATGACAAGGCATCGCAAAATTCTCAAACACACACAGAGGCGAGAGATGGTGACTCTGTCCGCGGAGAATACAGAGTGTTGCAACCAGACGGTCTCGTAAGGATAGTGCGATATACTGCAGATCCAGATACGGGCTTCAGAGTTTCTGTTCAATATGCTCCAATCTCAAAATGAACATCAAACGTTTTATCGATAAATTGGCCATTTGATGGGGTCGTAGAGTATTCTGTGATAAATTTCGTGTAGGTAGATGGCTACTCTCACTGCTCCTCTCTACTCTCATCTTTGTGTATCTTTTATTTGAATGAGATAGTTATCACTATATTTCAATTAACAATAAAAACAATCAAAGCGAAATAACGAATGCTTTATTCCTACCAATTCCAAACACATTCAAACGTGCCATCGTTATAATGTATTTCATACCTTATAATTCACCATCATTTAAATTATGAAATGCGAGGTTGGTGCAACTGATTAACAATGCCACTGAACTGAAAACACTTCAAATGCGCCATCTTGTATCGAGAAGATGAAACAATCTGAATGCAGGAGTCTGTGAATGAAGAAATCAATGACAACTTTTCTCGTCAAATATCAAAAACAAAATAACAGAACAGAAGACACAACTGGAACCGAGATGAAGTGGTGAAAATATCAGTAATCAGATTCATGTAGAGATTCCCAACATTAGGATTTAATCCTATTATATAGTCAGTGAAAGCCAAAGTATTCGTGAGAGTAAAAAACTCCAGTCAATATGTGAAGTTTTACGTGTACTTGAGGTGAGCTCCCACATAGGTTATATTATGGTCAATTTGTATTCTACACAATAAATAATAATACATTTATTTGCATTGCACGTTGTTTTTGAATACATTCATTCATGTATTCATATCACATGAAATATGCTAACTGCGAATATTTACTAGAGATGGAATGAAAATACTTGAGATAATATTTTTTTTCACTTCATGTTAAGTCAACATCCTGAATAATATTCACCTACCTGTCTCCTGCGAGTCCTGCGTATTATGACAAAACCGTATTTCAGGACTTTTGGTGACCAAAGACACTAAACAGAAGTAACAAGTGATGTATTTTCAATGTGGAATGTTACCCAGCATCGACAATGAGAATCCAGGAGAAGTACTTGAGGAAAATGACAAGAAAATATGTGTTTTGTGATGTAAAAATTTGGAAACACAGTAAATGGAGGACAATCAACGATAAGTCCACATAATAAGTGGGATACAACTCTACAATATCGACAAAGAGTCACATTCCATCCTAGTGCCATAGATATATAACTTTTCCAGGAGATTTGAATTACTACCTAGGTGTTTGTATTCGTAAAAATGTGTGATGATTCGCGTCCACTTTTGGAAAACAACATCCAGTTTCCCACTACAAAATATTTCCCACAGAAAATCAAGAAAAAGACAAGCTGGATTTTGAAGCAATCAACTCTAAAGAAGAGTGTTTTTGCTGTGATAATTTTCACAGTTATATTAATAGTAATATATTCCAGACAGACACGTTCACCTTATTTGACCACGTAAGTAAGAGATTACTATAGAATATTTCCACAATCAATTGATCATAACAATGATGGGTCATGGCTGCATGAACTTAGTGAAAAATAATGCAATTCAACAAAAACTATCATTAGCTAGTTCACCCTCAACATGATCTATCTGCTTCTGTATGTAACTACCATTGATGTTCATCAGAATATAAACACTGATCCAATTGTCTCTATACTACAAAATACTCGTTTTCAGCATTATTCTGAATTACCTCAATTCACTGGTAAAAGTTTTTCAAAGTTTCAGGTCAAATCAAAATTGTTTTTGCTATTTTCTCAATAGGAGAAATTTCTCAAAATTTTAAAAAGCATTACTCATACACTGGTACACATATAATTGATATGATTGAAGGTACAAAGTTCACATTAATTTATTCATGATAGAAAAGTAAACAGTTCTTGAAACAATAATTAATTTCACCAGCATGATGCAATTATTTATTTGTAACATTAATTAGCCATTAGCCTTATGAAAACTTCTGTTCCATGTCCCTCTATTTCATATTCAATAGTTTTATACAAAAACTGAGTCAACAACCAATCACACTGATAGTTTTATTAGAAATTATGGTACTTTATCTTATCAGGAATTTATTCTGTTGGTTTTTCAACTCATTTCTCAATTGTTTGAAATGGAATAAGAAATCTCAGGTATAGTGACACAACAACTCAAATAGATTGTTGACCTTGTTGAGTACAACATATTAATCGGATTTAAAATTTGTTTATTTTAACAAATCCAGATGTTGCTGGTAGCTGAAATACAAGCTAGGAATATGTTGAAACAAACCATTCAGGTCAGGAGAGTTAATTGACTGTGTTAGAAAAACAAATCACATGATATGCTTGTGATAGAATAATTATTATTGGAAATTATTGCAAGCAGCAGCTGCAATATTCTTTGATGTATCAAAAATAATCAACAGATCGTACAGGGTGATTCAATGATCAGTTCATTAGTTTAGCTCAGATTTACCCAGCATCATAATACCAATTTATTTCTCCTCAAACTGTTTGATTATTTTATATTTCTATAAATGAGCTTGATCTTGAATATACAGGGTGGCCCAATGAAAACGAAACAAGGTAAAATGCATATTTTACTGGAAGATCGAGAAACTGACATTGAAATAAATGATTCTTTATGTAATGTTGGATAGGACAGGATTTGAATGAAAACACATAAGGCACTTCTTAGATGAACATCGTTCTAACTACGAAATGAGAAATAGTGATGAAAGGGCAAAAAGCGTTATTTTCCATTACTAGCTGATTATTTCCATAAACGTGTTTTCTCGAGAACTACTGTACTGAATTCCAAAAACAAGGAAACGTTGGTGAGCGATTCGAGATTCAAGGGTTGGAGCTCACCCCTCTGAGTGGTTTGAAGAGGAAAAGTTGAAAACATGCGTGAAATATTTCCCCCTCGACATGAAAATCGACCGGTTCGAGCGTTTTTTTTTTTCTGAGAAAGATAACTATGTCAAATCGGCCTTGTTTTCTTCCAATTGGGTCACCCAGTATACTCCTCGAATCTCGATTCAGGGTGAATAAAAAAGCAAAAATTTTTTAAATTTGACATTAAAAAACTAACACCGTCTGCCTGAATCAAGTAGGCTTCAATTATTTCCACGTATCACATTGAACTCATCATCAAATATTAATATTCGATTATTTGCAGGTTCATTCATAAATCAACAAGACCAGAGCCAAACATAAAATGCGGAGTCATGCATGGACCAAGGATATTCCAGAACCATGATCATAAAACGGATGCAAGATTGCGAAGTTACCCAAAAGTGCTAGTTTTTGTAGAAACAATGTTCTCCAAACTTGGTAGAGACATTGCTGAACTACTGGTGCATACAAGAATAAAGTGAGAAAATATCATTGACTTGTTCCTCATGATCTACCAATTCAATAGATAATCGATAATTTTGTTATCAATAATAATAGTCATTACTGCCATAAACTTTTCGAAAATTGAATAATAATTGAAAAAGTCAATGAAAAAATTTTGATATTTTAAATAATTCATGAATAATTATATTAGAGAAAAATTCCATGATTCACACCTTGTAATATTTCTTTCAGGTACAAAATTGAGGTTACTGGTAAAAGTGTTCCGGTGCTGACTAATTTAGACAAAGGACGTTATGGTGTTATAGTATTCGAAAATTTCTACAAGTATCTACAGATGGACAACTGGAATAGAGAGTTGTTAGATAAGTATTGTCGTGAATACTCGGTTGGTATAATCGGATTCATCCCGCCAGAGGAAGAAACATATGTTGGAACGCAGCTCAAAGGCTTTCCCTTGTTCATTCACAACAATTTGAGATTAAAGGTAAAACTAAACATCCTGCACTCAAACTTTCGTTTCTCATGCAAAATCATTAAAAAAAAGGTGTGTGGACAGTTTATTTTCATATTTTCAGTTTTTGATTTAGATAGATTTCAAAAATTCATAATGACTTGTTATATAACCTTTGAAAATCAAATTTCATTGGCATTATACGAGGGGTAAACCATGGCCAGAATAGTGTACAGCAAACTTCAATTTTACAAAGAGTTCCAAAAAATTTTGAGGAATCCAGAGAATTCTGAATAAACCCATGGAATTCCAGTTATTTGTAGACAAGAATTCTACCATTGTTCATCCAAGAAATTCCAAGGAAATTCCAAAGAATTATAAGGAATTCCAAACAACTCCTGCAAATTTGTTGTTTGTAGATCAGAATTTTACTGCCTTTTTTTCCCTAGAAATTACTAAGATTTCTCAGGCAGTCCAAAGAATTACAAAGAAATCTGTTGTTTGTAGACCAGAATCATACCGCATTATACATAAGGAATTTCAAGAGATTACAAAGATTTTGAAAAGGATTTCAAGGAATTCTAAGGAACTTCAAAGAAATCCAAGAAATTCCAGTTGTTTGTAGACCACATTTACACCGCAGAAATCCGGGGAATTATATCATGTCCATAGGTCAGAATTGGATGTTTTTCAGGATGCAGCTCTGAATGCAGCTTCACAAGTTTTGAGATTGACAAGAGCAGGCGAGACAGCTTGGGGTGAGCTACCGGGAAATGATTGGACCATTTTCCAAGCCAATCATTCGACTTACGAACCTCTAGAGTGGGCAATCAGAAATGACCATTTCCAACTGAATGACAGTGAGTTCAATTTGATTGATTGATTGATTGTCTTTATTACCCATGAAACATCACAGTTTATAATAGGGTGTACTTCAAGATCAAACGCACATGTATATTTTCAGTTCAAATTTATATATTATCTACTTTAGAATGAAAACATGAACTTGAAATATTTGCAGATAGGACCATAATTAATGCCTCAAAACATGCGAACGAAATTATCGCTGGTATAAAAAATGATTTGGAAAAATATATCATCCTGGCTGAAACTTCAACTGATTCTGAATCACTACAAATCTTAATGTGTTTACATTGCTAGGACATCGAATATATGGAATGAATTATCAATAATTGTTGGCAACAAATCCATTGAATATACAACCGCAACAAAAACTTTTGTCCTGTGTATTGGTGCTGGACTCAAAATGAAGATCACTTGAGAAACAAACAATCTCAGCATAGGCATTCTACTCAGAATTCGGAATTTCATTTCCTTCAGGTATCTCAAAAAAGTTAATTTCATCAGTAGCTAATGAAATTTATGCTTTAGTTGCTTTCATGTAATCTTTTTCAACTTGTAACAACTAAGGAACAACATTCCACAACATGTAACTAGGAAATTCGAAAAGTGTTTTGAATACACTTCTGCAAATTCAAAATATATTCTCAAATGATCCAAGGAAAATCTTTATCCACTTTCAAAGTGATACTCAAGAAGTATGTTCCCATATTGCAGACAAACGATAGGTAATTCTACAAGTACATTCTGTTTCTTTCAATCAGGTTGGTATATGTCTTCTTTTGTCATCTTCATGTTATTATTTATTTTTATATGGGTTTTCAAAGTTGAAGTTTTGGTGGCATGGAAGAACGTTAATACGAATGTCATCATCTGCGAAATATATTGTATCGTACTTATATAAACGCACTAATATTTTTTTTCTATTCTATTCTAATCGATCGATTATTCTTCGATTATTCGATTATCTTTGATCAAAATTTGAACTGGGAAACTCACATACATAATCTCTGTGGTAAATTGAGATCAGCTTGCTATGCCTTGAGGTCATTAAAGGAGCACTGCAGTCGAAAAATACTCCTTACTCTGTACTATGCGAATTTTCACTCTCAAATTCGATATGGCAAAATGAATTGGGGAGCTGATACTGATTGTTCAAGAATATTAACTTTACAAAAATCCGCGGTAAGAATTCTCTGCAATCTTCCCTGGGGACACTCATGCAGGGAGTCGTATAAAAATAATAAAATTTTAACCGTAGTTGATACCTACATATATGACATATCGTGCTATGTTCATAAGAATCTTTCATTGTTTAGCTGCAACAGATCCAAGCATAATTACTCTACAAGATTTAAGAACAATTTACTTCCGGCAAAACACTCGACCAAGTTTTACCAAAGAAACTTGTATTACAATGGCTGCAGAATCTAAAATAACTTACCTGAAGATGGACAAAGTGCGCCAAATATTTCCATTTTCAGAAATAGGCTCAAAGGCTTCTTGACCCAAAAGAACTTCTGCACACTTGACGAATTCTTTCCTTAGATGATTTTATTTATTTATTTATTTAATGAAAGTGAGATGCAAACAGACAGAGGCCCAAAACTGCATCCACTGGTTACACATAATAAATACTCTGATGCTTACAATTTACAATTAACTATTCAACTACTACTTTAACTATTCAACACCTGAAGATAAAACAAAAATAAATTCCGAATTTAGATCGATCAAACAAAAATATGATTTCTAATAAGTGTCCTGAACTGACTCAATGATGTACAATGTGTATCTACGTTGCTACAATATTTATTAAAATTATCACTCATTCTACTCATTGGCGAGTTCATTCCCAAATTGGTATGGCAAAAATTGACATTCAAAAATATTTTAAGTCTTGTGGGTCTTGACGGTAGATGGAATGATATGAAAGATAACAACATAGAAGAACTAAAATGATTCCTCATTATTTTATAGATGAATAATAGATCTGACATAATTCTACGTTGCTCCAAGGTTATAAGTCCAAAAGAACGTCTGGTTTGGTTAATACTCTCTACAACAAATGAATTGTTCACTCTGAAGTTCAGAAATCTCACAAAAATATTTTAAACTCTGTCCAATCGAACTTTGTGGTTGATGTTAGGAACAATGTGGGTCTAGTTGTATACATTTATATATTTGTGGTTCGTCTTTATTCGTGTTTCATTGATAGTCTGTTTTATATTACTTGTCTTGTATGTTCCTGGTGTATACTTCCATTTACTGAGGCTCTCGGCAATTTGTTATGCATATCATTGTAATGGTTTTGATAACTTATTGTTGATTAAAGTTGTAATAGGATGGGTTCTATCCTATTCCAGGTTCATTACTGGTTGGTTGGAATGAATAGTAACAGCCATTCAATAGAGTAATTTAATCAGTAATAATGTCTCACATTGGGTATTCATACATATATATATATATACAAATCAGTCATGACCTCAAGAACGTATACTATACCTAAACAACCTAAGTTCATGAACACATCGTGCGCTTGGATAACAACAGTGTTATCCACCCGCATGGTTCTCTGCCCTCGCTTGACCTATCGTATACAAGATGATCCTTATCTATCTTATCTATACTAGCTTACATACTACAAAGTATATTAATATTATTATTATCATCATTCCAGGTGGTGTGAAGAACCCCCTGCCGACCGTCGTCCAAGACCACGGCCTGTACGACAACATACAGCGCGTCATCTTCGGCTCGGGCCTGCGCTTCTGGTTGCACCGCTTGCTGTTCCTCGACGCGCTGAGCTACTTGAGCCACGGGCAGCTCAGCCTGTCGCTGGACAGGAAGCTGCTGGTCGACGTCGACGACATCTTCGTCGGCGAGGTGGGCACGCGCATCAGGGCTGACGACGTCGAGGCGCTGGTCGAGGCGCAAGAGAGGCTGGCCAGGATGGTGCCGGGGTTCAGGTTCAATTTAGGTAGGAACAGTTGGAGGTTATCGATTTTTCTTTGTCGTCGATGTTCGATACTCTTTGTAGGTTAATCGAGGAGGTGGTACATTCATTAATTATTACAGATTTTTGTTGATTATCTTTCCTAAAAATAAAAATAGAAATCATGATAAAAACATATTTGGCTCAAAGAGGGTTGTAATCCAGAAAAACTATGATACCTTTGTTGGTGATGAATTTTTTTTTCATTAAATTTGAGAAAGAGTCATTTCAGATACTTCTGAATTGAGTGGTGTACAACAAAAATAATTTTGAGTCATTAAATAGCATTCGATAGTAGATCTTTCGATTCTTTACGGCACTGTTTCGTTTTTCAAATTGGTCAAAGAATAGAGGATTTACTGGGGTGGTTCCAAATGAAGTGGGTCACACTATGTTTCACGAATATTGGCAGAAAATGCCAACTCGTGTATTTATTGATCAAAGAAATATCTACCAGTTGGTATGAGGAAGTTCATAACTGTTTATTAAATATAAGATATCTATAAATTCACTAATTGTTTGAATATTCATTTGGTGTCTGTGTTGTTTCAGGTTTCTCTGGGAAATATTTTCATCATGGTAATAATGAAGAGGACAAAGGAGACGACTTGATTTTGGAAAATATCGACAAGTTCATGTGGTTTTCACATATGTGGAACCATCAGCAGCCGCATTTGTACGATAACCTCACTTTGTTGATGGAAGATATGATGCTCAATAAAAATTTCGCTAAAGATAAAGGTGAGTTATGATACAATATTATTTGATATAGATTTGTGTATTTTCATTGTCGATTGTATTGATTTGGGCAGCGTGAATCTTTCTATCATTCTACAAGTTTTTGGTTCAACCATAAATGTGTTTCCTTACGAATAATGTCATGGGTCATGACCACTGTCATGAGAGAGGTTCCTCAGTATTGCCCAATTCACAAGAAAACCCTCTCTGGAAAATTATTATACTATAAGAATGGAAATTCATTGCACCCTTCAATCCCCTCAATAAATTTTCAAGTATTAGTAACCCAACAGACCTCTTGATTTTATAAATATAATATATATGAATATCGATAGACTCAAAAAAAACATTAAAAAATGAGAATAAAATTGATGCAGATATGAGGTACCTTCTGTTTGAAAAAAAACACCATCAATCAGTTATCATTCTGTATAATATTGTTTCGATTGTTGATAGTTATTGTAACTACTAACTGAATACACTCTGTATAGTTAGTAAAAACAATCAGACTGGCTTGGAATATCTATACACCATTAAGTGAGCATTTCTTCTTTGTACCAATTATTTCACTCATGCTAAGATACACGTTTTTGATTGATTGGTTGATATTTTCGTGTTGATAATCGAAAACACCATTTTTTCGAATTTGTATTTCGGCTCCTGATTGGCTAATACATACCTATATGCTTTGTTTTCGTTTTTGTATTTTGCTTCCTCATCAGTTGGCTAGTTCAATTAGAAATGACTCACCACATGCAAACTACCATTTTGCTGATAAAAAAGTGACACTACACAAAAAACAGTCGTTTGGTATCGTGATAATCGCACTCTATATCTGTCAATTTCAGAATTTTCCAAAAATTCACCACAAACTGTGACCTAATGGGAGACCAAGCAACATGATTTGTTTCTCAAAATCGAAGGAATTCTCATTTCGATAATCATCAATACACTTGTTATGTTCGATATAGTATAATCAATCGAAAGGTGCCTTTCGAATTTTCTGTGACTCTGGAATTGAAAGAAACATCGACAAATTTCGTATTGGACATATCATGTGGAAATCATCAATCGTGAACATTGCTGACCCCCTGGTTCTCGGCAGGCATCCCCGTGGACTCCGGCTACTCGGTCTCCCCCCATCACTCGGGCGTCTACCCCGTCCACCAGGCGCTCTACACGGCGTGGAAGCGCGTGTGGAACGTGCGCGTCACCTCCACGGAGGAGTATCCGCACTTGCGGCCGGCGCGGCTGCGCAGAGGCTTCGTGCACCGCAACGTGATGGTGCTGCCGCGGCAGACGTGCGGCCTGTTCACGCACACGATGTTCATCGAGCGGTATCCGGGCGGCAGGGAGAAGTTGGACGAGGCGATTCGGGGCGGGGAGCTGTTCCAGACTGTCGTCTACAATCCGGTAAGCGGAGAGAATCGCTAGGAATTGAAGAATATCATATAATATTATAAGAGCGCTTGCAATATATTAAATATTAGGAAAAACCCCGGTAATTTTGCACTTATCATGCGAAGGGTTTTTTTTCGTTTTTTTTTTGGTACTCACTTATTTCGACCTCAAGAACCCGAATTTTACAATAAAAACATGCGCAAACTCCAGGAAAAAGTATGAAAATTAACCTTCTTTCTTCGGCTCGGTTTGGGCAGGCATGGAGTTTCTTTTCTCACACAGGATACTTCTTATACCTTCCTTGAACATTCGAGAAGTCAAAAAGATGGGAAAACATCATCGAATTTGTTGAATCAACGTTCTTTAGCATCTTGAAGGAAGGTGGAACCAGCATTTCTCATATAGACGGCGCTGTCGAATGAGAATCCACGTCAGAATCACTAGTTCTGTGAGTCAAAATATCACAGATGCACATTTGACAGCGCGGTCCATATGAAAGAAGGATTCATCAAAGATGCTAGAGACTATGAATTTAACTTCTGTTCAGCTTCTAGAATGTATAAGGAAGATATAAAGAGTATAGATATAAAGAGGTCGAAACAAGAATGATAGTTTTCATACTTTTTCCTGGAGTATCTCGAAAAATATAAATTTGCGAACGTTTTTATTGTGAAATTCGGGTTCCTGAGGTCGAAATACGTAAGTACCAAAAACCCTCTAACAGTAATTGATGAATGTAGTGATATTTCACCTTGAAAATTTCCTACTGGTATAGATTTTAGATTGATTTTGCACCCTAATAACCTTTCGGGAAATGATTCGAATCACTACTTTTGTTCCTCCTTCGAGATGCGTCTGGTAATGTGACCATCCTCCTCCCTTTTTTGATTTTGTAGGTATCTTTTATGAAATGCTACAGTGCAAGTAAGTAATCGAATTGAGGATATATTTTTAATATTCGAACTTGACAACCGCTATCAGAATATCTTGTAAACATCATCATCATCCTAATATATACAGAATGTAATGGTATGTGACTCCACAATTTTTATTCCTGTGGATATAAAATATCGTGATACCTTTGGTATGAAAACATACAACAAAATAACAATCATAAAATTGATGACAAGCACATGAGTTAAAATATTGTGTAAGGATATGAATTTGAAATTTTCTTCAACCCCTAATGATTTTATATCTTACGATTCTTCGCAAGTACATTCAAGTGATTTGATTCCACTATAGAAGGTGTATTCAATTTCGAAAGATTCCTGGAATGTAATAAATTGAAATTGAAATTGATTTCTGTTTTGATATTTGATATTTGACTGACTGATAATTCACTAGAAAATTGCTGATGTGTATGTTGAGATTTGCTTTGGAGGAAGACACATTTATATTTGTGAATAATCAATAAGGAAAATGTCACGAATCCTCCACCATTACAAAGATGGTTTCAGTTCTAAAATTTCATCGGTGCGTAGACCTCCGTTGGATGACAAAATATATCTTCATTTCAGATCAACATATTCATGACGCACATGTCAAACTACGGCAACGACAGATTAGGATTGTACACGTTCGAATCGGTGGTGAAATTCATACAGTGTTGGACGAACATCAAACTGTCTTCTGCGCCGCCGCTGCAACTTGCCGAGAACTATTTCAAACTGTATCCCGGCGAAGCCGATCCCGTATGGGGGGTAAGTAGAAATTTTCAACCCGTTGTTATTCATGATAGGCATACATAAACGAGTATGTAATGAACAAGTAACAAATTCAGAAAAGAACTACAAAAAAAATAAACAGAAAATCAATGTGGATATTGAAATAAAGAATGAACCTTTGAAACAAACTAACTACACTGTATCTCGTGGTATTTGGATCGATGCGAAATTAACATGGGAGAACATATTAACATCTTATAAGAGAAAATATCATATATTAATAATGCCTGAGAAGAATATACAGCAAATATAATTCTTCATTCTCACAACTTTATTGAGATAGAAATACTATTTCTTTAGAGGAGCACTATACTGTAATCAAAACTTTCCAAGTTTTGTATACCATCATGAAAATAAACATAATACGAAGCTGAGGTCAAATCTCTTATTCACAAAAAATTTCCAAATTCACAATCATCATACAACAAATTCTTGAACTGGACTGAAAAAATCCATGCAAGATGCAATCTCACAATTTATTGATGATGTAAAAAATGTTAATTACTATGGAAAGGAATAACCAGTCATGACAAATCACCATATTCATCCAAGTTGTTTCAGTTCATATAAACTTTCATTTTGTTTTGCTAATCCCATCTATTGAATGTTCTCTATCAAAATCTGAAACGTCTTGTGTAATGAAATCAGATTATCAAAATTATCAGGTTCGTATAAATTTACAGTTGTTTCGAGTAAAGGCAAATTGAAAATACACTCGACTATTTCATTTTGTAATTTTTCTATTTTCCTAAGAACCCTTGC
This sequence comes from Gastrophysa polygoni, assembly GCA_963576655.1. Classification (NCBI taxonomy): domain Eukaryota; kingdom Metazoa; phylum Arthropoda; class Insecta; order Coleoptera; family Chrysomelidae; genus Gastrophysa; species Gastrophysa polygoni. Next base: position 1,695,993 of record OY755082.1, on the reverse strand, counting down.
GACGACGTGCGACATCGGAAGATCTGGTCGCGGAACAAGTCGTGCGACTCTCTGCCGAAATTCCTGGTGATCGGCCCGCAGAAGACCGGCACCACCGCCCTGTACACGTTCCTGTCCCTCCATCCGGCCATAGCCAGCAACTTGCCCAGTCCGACCACCTTCGAGGAGATTCAATTCTTCAACGCGCATAATTATCTGAGAGGATTGGATTGGTGAGTGCCCAACAACACAAGATCCACAGTTTTGGATATGTTTTGTCGTTTTCGTTTGTTAATTTAGGATTATCAAATGCAAAATAAACACCCAAAACATCTCATTATTATTCAGAGACGCCTCAATACGTATCTCGGTAACTTGGTTGTCATCTTATAATTATAATAATTAGGGTTTTTATTATTTTCAGTTTTCACATATTGATATTATAGTTAATTGTACGTTTTGTGAGAATAGTTCAGTTGATTAAGAGAAAACTTCTCTGAATAATTTGTTCTTCCAGGTGACCTAACAAATGTTTCCAGTCTGAATAATATAATTCCTTCAGAACAAATTAGCTTAATACAATAAGACGCAGTAGATTTTATTCAAATAAATAACTCTTCAGTCTACCCTTGGATTTGTTTCCTTTTTCTATCTCAGTAGTGGAATGTCTGTGTTTTGAAAATAGGTGGATTTGGAGTGCCCTCGAATCTGATATTCAAGTTATGGACATCTGTCCTGTAATTTTGATAATTTCATGAAATGAACAAGCATTAAGGAGAAATCTTCGGTGTTCCATATTCAACCAACGTCTCGCGTTATTCATGTAAAATACTTCAATTTTTTCTCATTCCTTAGATTGAAAGAAGACGTGAGTTTTAAACTTTCAATATTTCATTCTTATATATTGTTGTTAAATTAGGACCACGCATATTGGTTATAAAAATTAAGGTCATACCATTCATATATTTGAAATTGATGTATTCCAGTTTGATTCATTCAAAACTGCAGTACTCGATATCAATCTGAAGTATTACAGCAAAATCTGTGTTGAAACCTTCTTCAAAGTAAAGTCATAAAATTTATTCATAAACAACCATTTTTAGAATCAACATCTATACTATACAAATCGAAGGATCTGCCTGATATCGACTCTCTCTTCAAAATGAAAGTAGGAATTTTCATCCATTTCACTAAGAATAAAAAGCAATCAAATGAATGTCTCACTGTCAATTCTGTTGCCGAACAGTTCACCCAACAGCATAAAATCATCGATTTCGTCAAAAAATTTGAGAGTGACCTGAATTAATACAGTCTATCAATTTAACTCTCAAATGTTTATTCATCAGTTCTAATTCAACTGTTCATCTTCCTTTTGACTTGATATATTATTTATTTACTTCGCGTTCCTCCATAAACATGTATGTTTCTTAGGATCAGTAGATGTTATTTATTATCATTAGTATAACTAATTAAAAATTTCATTACATCGCCTCAAATTCTTTCGTCCAACTAGTGCAAGTGTTCCGTGGTATTGGTGTGTTTCGATCATTGAATCAATGTAAATTATTGTTTTTTGACAACACAAAAATCTACAAATCTACATTCACAATTGTAAAATATTATGTATTCTGTACTCTAATACGCAGATTGAAATTAAAATTCATAGTCAATCATCTTGTGTATCACATTTCAAAAAAAAAAAAATCAGTTAAATACCCTACGAACCGAAAAAAAGTAACACTCGCCTGGTGGTTTCATAAAACCACACAATATTTTCAATTCAATCCCTGTTTAATGACTTTGACTCGTTCTCAGGTACATGGATTTCTTCCCGACAGACTCGAATTCGTCGTCGAAATACTATTTCGAGAAGAGCGCCACCTACTTCGACGGCGAGCTGGTGCCCAAAAGGGTGCACGCTTTGCTGCCGCACGCCAAGCTCATTACCATCCTGATATCGCCTGCGAAAAGGGCCTATTCGTGGTACCAGCATACCAAAGCGCACGGCGACGTCATCGCCAACAACTACAGTTTCCATCAGGTCATTACGGCCACTGATACGGCGCCCAAAGTGCTGAGGGATCTAAGAAATAGGTACTCTTCCATCCGATATTTCGTTAATAATAATAATACGTTTATTATTTTGTGAGAATTTGCTTGGATTGCAACCTCGAGTAGCGTAAACAAATACTCAGGAAGACAATTCATGGATTCAGATTGCTGAGAAACATTGTCAGTAGGAAAATTAGTTGCCAGTTTTTACTACAATTCCAATTTATTTTTCCAGCATTTGTTTGGGATTTTACCTCCTCTCACACAAAAGCTGGAAAAATGAACGTAGCACCTCCTCGAATAATTTATTGACAGTATTTCAATCTATTTTCGATTCTCCTACATTGACATTGATGTTTTTCCTCACATTATTGAGAAATAATCAGTATTACTCATCTTGATGTTATGATGTTAATTTTTGTAATAAATCTGAAATGTCTAGAATTCTCTGAAGACTCCAAAAAATAATTAATACACAATGGGTTGCATTTTTGAAATAAGAAAGTTGGTATTGGCCACCATCAAAATGCACATTCAAAAATACAAATCGACGTGTCCAAGCGTTTTTCCCAACACACCCTGATTTATACTGTCTGTAAGTTTTTCGAGGAGGTGGTACATTCATTTTCCAGCTTTTTGTGGGATTTTCTATCATTGTTTCTAAAAAATAAAGTAGAAGTTATTAAAAATTATTTCAAAATATTTATAGTAAGGACAGATTTTGTGATCTGCCCCAAAATGACCCTGCGCTTGAAATAGAAAAATATTTTAATTGTGTTGTGAACGGGAGCAGATTCGTTTCCGAAACGTCCACCAAGATAAGTAGAGGTTTTATTCTTATTAAATATATTTGTATTTCCAAATTTCTCAAAAACAAGGTGTCACTGACAAATAGAGAATTTCTCTTTCAGGTATCCAAAGGTTCAATTTCAAGTGCAGTGACATTTTGGGGCAGATCACAAAATCTGTCCTTACTACAAATATATTGAAATAATTTTCAATAACTTCTACTTTATTTTCTAGAAACGAGGAGAGAAAATCCCACAAAAAGCTGGAAAATGAACATCCTTATTTATATGTTGTCGAATTTATTCCATTTGGCTGTTCTACACTGTATATAAACAAGTATCAGAACCACTTATATCAATTCCAAAGTATGCATTGAAAAACATTTCGATTTTCTCTTTTAAGGTGTCTCAATCCCGGAAAATATTCGCAGCATTTGGAGAGATGGTTCACGTATTTTCCGTCTCAGTCAATGCACATCATTGACGGCGAGGAATTGAAAAATAACCCTTTCGAGGTGATGAACGAGTTGCAGAAGTTTCTCAAGATAGTACCAGTGTTCAATTACACAGAGCATCTGAGGTAAGAAACATGAATTCTTATTTTTCCGTCAGTGTTTTTTCAGGACTTGATTTCATCAATCAGTTCGTTCATATTTTTGCCAAAAAAAAGATTCCTTGAGAAATAAATCATTAACAATACTTGAGCTATTGAATGTGGATAGTTTTGTACTGCATCTATTTCATTGTGAGGGATGGCTGTAAATAGTACACCATCGATACAGAGAATAATTTTCGTAATTAATTTCAAAATCAAAACACAATATTTTCGAGAGTTGGTGCATGTGCGATAATGGATAATATAAAAATTGTATACGAATAAAGTACCCTCATTCCAGAAAATTCATCAAAATATTATTGAGATTTGTAATGATATTTTATACATAGTTATATATATAGTTCATGTATAGTATTTTTTTTTTTCAAAACATTAATAATTTCACATTTTTCTTATATTTGACCTGAGCACTTTCATAAATCAATCAAAATTAAATCAATGTTGTTTGACTGTTCAAATTCAAGCATATTTTGTTTTTTCAAGGAATCACGAACTTCATGTTTGTCGCAACTCCAAAGATTCGCGAAATTTCAAGTTTCATCAACATCAACAGTGGAAATGATAACATGCATATCAAAAATCAGTCATTCAAAATGCAACATTTTAATTTCTTATGTTTATTGAAAAACTGTAATAATATTTGATATTATAACTTTCAATTCCAAGAAACTTTCTCGAATATTATTCTGCTGAATCCTCTAAAATAAGGATACAATTTTTTTTATTTTTTCGTGTAGCTTTTATGCTGTTTCACATGTAACGATCCTAAATGGACCTTATTTTATTATCGCACATGCACCAAAATGTAATCCATGTTATGAATTACGTTCTCAATAATCCTAGTCTGAGCTGCATTTTTCATGTACTGAAATATTTCAATATGTTTGTCACGTAACCATTTACTATGTTCGTCTGGATGTTGATGTCTCCAAAGATTCTTGTACACTTGACAAGTCTCGCACTGATATATAAAATATAAATAAAAAATTTATGCACGAAATACAAAATTTCTTTCCTCTATCATATCGAAACGTGCACACGGCTAGAATCTTCACCTAACAGTTTGAAGCCCTGAGGAATATTCTGAACAAGAAATGTGATTTTCTACGTCTACCTCCCTCTCAGGTTCGATCCGAAGAAAGGATTCTTCTGCCAGATCGTGAAGGGCGACCACACGAAATGTCTGGGCCGCAGCAAGGGCAGGCAGTACCCGCCCATGGAGGAGAAGTCGTTGAAGTACCTGCAGAGATACTACCTGAGCCACAACACGGCGCTGATGAAGCTGTTCAAGAAGAACGGGATGCGGGTCATCCCTAATTGGCTGAAAGATGATCTGTCGGACAAGACCGACAATTAGGAAGTATTTCTTTATTTTTGCGGACCTACCGTGCTTGTACATAACAAATTTTTATTTTTGTACTTATTATCTATTAAGTAGCTAGTTGATTATTGAACGTCGTTAGGTGGAACTGTGAAACAAAATGCAAATAATTTTTAACACGCGACATATCATTGAATTGTAGCAATACACTTTTTTGTAGGTACATACCTGACTAATGATTTTGAATGTTTTCGATCAGCAAAGGTCTGTCGTCTATGCTCTTGGTGCTATTTTTAAAGGTTTCTAGTCATCCGAAAAATTTGCATTCAGATGAAGAAACTCTTTTATTCCACGAAAAATCTGTGTTTCGTGATCGTTTTAGAAAAATAACAATACTCGGTGATTCACGGTATAGATAGATTATTTTCCGCTATATCACACAATGGTTTACAGCACGTCAAAATACAAAAAATACATAAAATAAAGAAACTGTCAGGAACTGTCACATTTGGTTTACAAAAAATTCAAATGCTTTAGCAACGACTACACAAGTTTGAACATTTTAAAAATGATTTTAAAATGTAATTTTCCATATTCGATCTATATTTTTCATCATTTAGGAAGCATAACTCTAAACTCGGCTTATTATATAATATAAGACTTTTAAATTCGAACGTGGCAATCTTATTTTTGCCAGAATTGTATCCACACCTTAAAGAACCACCATGTATATAATAATACTAATAATAATACCGTTTATTGTGCATCTGAAGCTATCATGAAACTGTCTGTCGTTTTGATGGATATTGAAACTTCAGTTAACTTGAGTTACCGAAAATAGTGTTGATTTTGTAGTTCAGGCCTTTGCTGAGCAAATATCAAACAATTTATTATTTTTTCATATAAAACCATTTCACACAGCTGTAAAGAGAGGAAACAGTTGTTCTTCCTGGTAGAATCGTAAAGGAGCTATTCAACAGATATATAGAGTGTTTCAAAGCATGTGTCGAAAAATTAAGTTGAGACCACAAATTCACTGTTTTCGAAAAAGAGGGTATAGTGTAGTGTGAGGATAGTTTTTTTCTGTTCCTCGATGCTGTATGTCGAAAATGGTGCTTATGCGGACTCTTGCTAACAAAAACTATTTTTCTTTTATACTTTTTCAAACACTCTGTGATTCATAAATCTGTAGGATGTTTTTTCTGTTGAATGTAGAACTGATATTCATTGAAATATTATCAATGAGAAATTTTATGAAGAAAAACATGTTGATTGGATCTTTTCCGATATTTTATACCAATATTTGAACATATTCGACTGAGAAAACAAAGCGAATAATTGCTGCATTATGCTAGTCACGAACATTTGATGTGCAATTTCTACATTTGCGTCCAATAATATAAGCATCTTTCCAGAATATTCTGGCTCTTAGTAGGTAAGTTATGAATGAACTGTTATTCACATAAAAAATATGCAGGGTGTCTTAGTACTGCGATCTAAATTGGCCATGGCAGGATTCTGTGAAAAACTATAAATATAAATGTAAAAATGTAATTGTGAATACTCATTAATTATTCCATGACCATGAATATGTGATTTCCACTACAACATACAAAGTTTTCCTTTTTTTCAATGATGAATCGAATGAGAGTGGTAAATTGGGTATTTTCCGTTTATTTTTTTAGTTTTCCAGTTCTAAACTAATTTCCAATGTTTCGATGAATCGATATCATATATCTGCTCAATGTGTCCCACTTCATAATCAAAATGAAATGATGAAACTGTGCAGAATCATTAATATTTAAAAAAAAATTGTATTGTACTGTATTAAATTTTTCGAATTGGCCTATTTCATCATGAATATCGATCGATACAGTCCTGGAGTGACACCCTGTGTTTATTTCCATCCTATCATTTGTAATAACAGTTATGACTACTTAAAGCTGCAATATTCGATACCCAGTAAGATCCATTAGATGCAAACAGATGTAAACATGGATGTTACCACAAACCATTTATTGGGCAAAGCTTCCTAAAACATCCAATACTAAAGTAGTTACTGCTTAAAAACTGGTTTTTGGTAATGAGTCATAGTTTTTCAGTGTGCTCTCAAATGATAAAATAATTGTTTTTTGTGAAGTACAACACATATTACCCATTCGATAGTACAAGTAAAATTTAGTTTTAAGTAGAATCCATTGAACACGTTGTTAGATCTAACCCAAATGCTGTAGATATTTCAAAAACAAGATATGCTGGAGTATTCCAAACATCGTCGTTCAGAATCTCAACAGTTTCGTCCATCTTTTAAACTTGTTTTACTGTAAACTTCAAAAAACTAATTTCTCAAGAATCTTGTGAGTTTCCATTGTGAATATCAAATAATCAGTGTATTTGATCTGGATCGAGACAATCGTGTTCAATGATAAATCATTGATTTTGTATAAAGTTAGGCTAATCTAATAGGTTTCAATGATTACAGAAGGTCTCATTTACTAACATATCTGATGACAGTGCTGTTTAAATCAATAATAATTGAACGCTTTCATAACTTTGAATTCTGGGTAGCTGAAATCGAAATAATTTTGAATTTGAAAATCATGCAATTTTATATCTGAAATAGGTCTCATGCGAATCAAAAATAATGTAATATATTTTTGCTTCTGGAATGTAATGTGAAATAGGTCAATGTATTAATAATGTGAATAATAATTGAATCGTGCCATTCTTGTATATATATATTTCATACAATGTCATGTATATCATTTCTTGAAGAACAAACATTTCCATTCACACCAATTCATATTTTAAAATACGTGTTTATTCTTCAGATATTTATGTTTTCTGTCTATAAATTTTAGTTTTTATGATATTCGAAAAGTTTCTATTCATTTTATTTATTCACCAGAGTTGGTGTTCAGATATTTACATATAAGTATCCCTCTGTATATGTTTTGAAAGAAATGGATGTTATTAAATGTGTTATCATAAAAGATATATCACACATTTTCTGTATATATTTGTGAACTCAATAACTGTTGGAAAAAACTCAATATGACAATAAAAATATACAATCAACATTCTGTTTGATTCATTATTCTCAATTTGAATCTCCAGTTCAATTCATTCATAGTCTTAGATTCATCATAAAGAACACCATATAGATCTGAATACACAAGGTGTTTCATTGACATTGTGAAATTTCAACACTATCAAGAGAATTGTAGTTATTTGATAATTTCTTTTGAATTCGACACCCTGTATCTCAATCTACAGGACTCCGTGAAAAGTAAATATGGAATAATCTCTATTTTTCGCAAGGAAGGTCCGCTACTGAAGTTTCGGCATTATTCGGAAATTTTGTCTGCATGCCTGCTTTTCCTGCATCTATTTATTTTACTGCCTGGCGGTTCCACAGACATGGCTTTTATTTAATAAGATTCAATTTTGAACAGTCCTCCATGCATTACATTATCAGTATTTTTATAATACGTGTATCATATCCATTGATTATTGTTTTTTCATCGTTCTCCTGAGATTCAATCAAGGAAAACCAAATAAAAGTTTCTAACCTCAAATATGGTGGAGATGCAGCAGCCAAAGGAATTCTGAAAGTGAAAAATTGAATTGTTATCTGTGATTTTACATATATGTCGACAATGGAAAAACCAAAAAAACTGAAAATAGCCTTCATACACCCTGACCTAGGTATAGGTGGTGCAGAAAGACTAATTCTGGACATTGCTAGTGCTTTAACGAGCGAGGGCCACCAAGTAATATTTCTAACAAACCATTTTGATCCAACTCATGCCTTTGATGAACTGAAAAATGGAGACTATCCTGTACAAGTCTATGGAGATTGGCTCCCTAGAAGTATTCTTGGAAGGTTCCAAGCTTTGTGTGCTTATATCAGGATGATATATCTATCGATAATGTTCATACTGCTGGTGAAAGTTGATGAGGCCCCTGATTTATACTTCACTGACTTGATTCCCGTGGCAAATCCATTCCTAAAACTAGGTAACCAAAGAGTGATATACTATTGCCATCATCCTGATCTGCTTGCTAGCCTACCTGGTGGCAGGCTCAAACAGATCTACAGAAAACCAATTGATTGGTTTGAAATGAAGGCAACGGGCCAAGCAGACATTATACTGGTCAACAGCCAGTATACCGCCTCGGTTTTCCGGAAAACATTTCCACAAATCAAGAAGTCAATTCACATTCTGTACCCAACAATAGCAAATTCCTATCAAGAGACTGTCAAAAAACTGAAGGAAGTCAAGCCTATGGAAGATCTGATACCAGAACTGGCTGGGACCACTAAGGAAAAAGTGGTGTTTCTGTCTCTGAATCGATTCCATCCTGCAAAAAGACTTGAACTTGCTATACTTGCCATGACACATCTACAGAACATCACTGAAAAGGAGGAATGGGACAAGACATTCCTGATACTAGCAGGGGGATATGATCCTCAGTTGAGAATAAATGCTGATACATTCCAAAGCCTTGTAGACATAACCAAAGAAAACAATCTAGAAGAGAAAATAATATTTTTGAAGTCTCCTAATGACACACTCAAGGCAGAACTACTCAATTCATGCTCTTGCCTCTTGTACACCCCTGTCAAGGAACATTTCGGAATAGTTCCTCTTGAAGCTATGTTAGTTTCCAAACCTGTGATTGCTGTAAATAGTGGGGGGCCTCGGGAAACAGTAGATCATGGTGTTACTGGTTACCTGTGTGAGCCAACTGCTGAAAGCATGGCAGAATTCATGTGTAGAATCATCAGAGAGAATGTCGATGAGATGGGAAACAGAGGCAGAAAAAGGTTGAACGATCGCTTTTCATATGATACTTTCAAGGCATGTTTGAGTAAAATTGTTGATAAAGCAGTTTTTGGAGATAATGATAAGAAGTTGAATTGATTGTTAAACATGTTTAGATAGTTCATTTTATTGTTCAAAATCAAAGATTAATACAAATATAATTCAGGTAATTGTTTTCCTTCTACTCATCAAAAAATTAATTGTTCCACAATTAAAATGCATATAATACAAGCAAACCACGCAAATGTGTGTCCACATCAGTTTATATTCTCTAAGTTGTATAACACAGCAATAAGGATAATGTTCTTATTTTGTCCATGATACTTTGGGTATATCAAAATGCTCAGTGAGACTGTCCAAATGCTGGTTGAATTTCTCAACTCTCTCTTTGTGAGTCTGAGATGCCTTCTCCAGTATCCTCTTTGTTTTCTGCAAATAAAATGGAAGAATAAAGTATATTCCAATCAGTGAATACTGTTGACTTTGATGAATACCTTCTAGTAGATATTCAACAGATAAAGTAGAATTGTGAGGTTCAAGCCAAGAGAGTAGTTATTATCTATTCATCTACAATACACTTTTACGCATCTAAATCACAATATTATGACTTACAACTGGAAAGCAAGTATGAAATGATTAACACCTACCATTTTTTCTTGCTGTTGTAGGAAAGCTAACTCAGCCTTAGTCTTGGTTTGCTTCTCATGGCTGGGCTGCTCAGATTCTTGCGCTTCTATAGTTTTCACTGCTTGTTCAATAAGTTTCTTGTCTTTCCTTTTCTTTTTTTTCTTGCTTATTGTATCACTTTTCAATTTCAGCTTCCCCTTTGCTGCAGCTGCATAGGGATCATCTTCACCCATCTTCAAACAATATGAACGAAATTTTACTGATTGCGATGAGTACTACACTGCCACACACTGCTACAGAATGAAAATTACCTGGGACCTAGGAGAAAAATAAATATAATTTGTTATTGTTTTGAATTCTCTCTGTCACGTGTCATTCGTCATCCAGTGACATTTAAAAGTGCTTAGAAATCCACAAGTCGGTGTTTTAGAATATCACAAAACCGCAGAACCCAAATTTTGCTTAAAACTCACTGCACCTACACGCCTGCACATTCCTAACTCATATGCGTAATATTCTAATATTTTCAGAGGGTAGAACGTGCAAAAATGAAATTATCATGAATAAATATGACACAATCAGCATTGGTTTTCAGTCATTTATTGCAACTTTCAATGGTTCCCTCTTCATACGAAAGTGCCAATTATGAGAAAGTTTTATGCAAACTCTGACGAAGGAAAAATAGGTATTCGTGTTTTCATAGTTTTCTTCATTTTATGTAAGGACAAGCTTTCTACGATTGATAAGTTTACGTTATAAATACGGGAAAATATAAATATTCAACATATGCCAATTTGATGATATTCAGATATCTTTCTAGCGCAGATTTCCCACCATGCAGAGGCTCATTTCCATAAAAACCTCATCAATAAATATGGTGTTTCAATTCGACCTGAAAACATTCTCTTTAGGTTTTTGCAACATTTCATCACAATAAGTTTGACCTTTTTTATCGGTGTGTCAGACGAATCAGCTCATTTTTTTCATGTTCAAACATTTATCCACTCCGGCTATGCCGTCGTGTTCGAAAAAATGCGCGTGATTTAAAGACCTTAATATCCACTTATACTTAATATATACTATTTTTCGCTAAACATGCCCATTGCGAAAAACCTGCGGGGAAGATTTCTTTCTCGTGGAGGACACTAGCAGCGTGTCTAATTCCAATAGATTACCGATATCGTGGGATTACGTAAGTCCATATATTTCCACAAAGTGGCTTCTCGAACATCACATAGCATGCATTATTGACATATAGAAGATGATATCACGGGCGTGCGTGCTGGAGGGGTATCACGTGATCGATTTTGACGCACTGGAAAAACATTGGCGTGCGCAACACCTAACTTGTTCAATTCAATCAGCAAAATGTGTATGCGTGTATAGTGTGTCTCTTGAAATTGAACTCACATATAAAGCTCTCATATTTTCAAAAATAAAACAGTAGAGATGCGGGAGTTCAACAGTTTTGGATGAAAATGGGAAAAATTGTGAAACTGAAAATGAATCCGTTGGAGAAATCGTGGTACAAATTTTCATCTAATTGGATTCATTGGAATACGTCTACCTCAACTGAAAGAGGTTCAGTGAAGAAAATAAATATACATACGAGGGGCGGTTCAGTAAGGGAAAATTTGTTCACAAATTTCCGTTTGGAAATTATTCAACTCATTCTTCAGAATAAATTTTCTGAAACATATTGGAATCCGTCATTTGATCATTCGATATTATATCAATAATTGCTGATTATTAGCGGTTGGTATTATTATCAAATTTTACCCACAAGACAATTATTAGAGCCCTCAACATCAAGAACATCATGTCATTTTCGGCATTATCAGTAGATTTTTCAATACATTTGTAAACGAGCTTCTAATACGAAGAGATTATTTATTTAACTGATTTGCAAAATATAAACAATTTACTTCATCAGTATTTTTTTGGATTCATGAAGTGAAGTGTGTTGCATACCTGTGGTATGCAATAGACATTATGGCTACGTATGCGTCCTATACTGGGTATCTCAAAACATTTATCATCATTATTTTTTTCACGATATCTCAGGAATTTTTTCATCAGATACAAAATTTAAATTATATATTATGTTGTCCAACATGTTTAGTACTCCACTGATGAGAAGGCTGTACAATACTTTGGTATATAAGTGCATTTCGCTATGTTCCACTAATCTATGATGGTCGTTATCTTCAATTAACTCGATTCGTTACATACATCATGTTTTTCACCATCATCAATCGTCGATGATATTCTCTGGAAATGGAAAAGTTGAGGTTGCAGGATAACAGAATTAGTGTCAATCAGGACCGGCCTACGGCATTTCACCGACCGTTTGCAATATTCAATTTTCGTCAGTTAGTATGTCAGTATTGATTGATAATAAATTGGACAATTATGACAGTTCGATCGAATGATAGCAAAATTCAACCGTTTTGTCAAATCCGAATAGAAACAACTTTTGCAGGAGTTTTTGTAGAATATCACAAATCGATTTATATTATCTTACACTTCTTCTATATACTGGGTGGCCGAATGAAAACGAAACAAGGCCGATTTGACATAGTTATCGTTCTCAGAAAAAAAAACGCTCGAACCAGTCGATTTTTACTTCGATTTATTTTGCGCATGTTTTCAACTTTTTCACTTCAAACCCTTCGGAGGGGTGAGCTCCAACCATTGAATCTCAAATGGGATAAGGGGTCAAGTGATACATCATTTTGAAGGTAATCGAAATCTCTTACCAACGCTTCCTTGTTTTTGGAATTCGGTGCACTAGTTCTCGAGAAAACACGTTTATGAAAATAATCGGCTAGTGAATAGTATTAGAATTTCTCCTCTAACCAAGTTGAACAACGGCTATAATGCGTGGAAAATTGAGATGAAGCCTCTCTTATACGTTCTCACATCGATGAAAAAATAATTCTGGGCCATCTAATGTACAGGGGATGTGCAAAAACTATACAAGGTTCATTAAAAACAAACGTTCATTGTCCACAGAGCTGGGCATTATTTAAATATACAAATACGTTCTCATAGTATTAGTAATAGTCTTGAATATTCGCCAAGAATCGCTCGTGGTGGCATAGTGGATGAGATTTCTGTTAAAAAGGTGAGATATCTCACCTTCTCACGATGTTCTCACGATGTGAATTTTCGATAGTATAGGAGAATAGCTCAATAGAATATGAATCTTCTGAACGGTACTACAAGATTTCCTCTTTGTGCTAGTCAAAATTTCGTGAAGGAGTTCTCGGAACTCACCTTACATGATCGTCCCATGTTGTTGAACGTTGTTGATGGTGATACCGAACATGGATTTGATAAGGAAATTGAGACATAATCAGAAAATCGCCTTCATAATGAATCAACGAAAACAAAGGGGAAAGTTTTCCTTGCCTACATGGACCATACAATGAATAATACAAAATATACATAAAATATCAAACATGTTGCAGCATCCTGGTGTGAAACACTAACGTTTCCACTGAGAAATTCCTTTTTCAAACGAGTTTTCATGATTCCCACCTGATGTTTGCATGGGAAAAAATATATAATTTATAATGAGATGCTAAGTGAGCAAAATGCAGGATGTAATAATGTTGAAGTGTTCTCGTAATTTTCAATTATCAACTAATTACAACAATCGAATCACACTTCAGGTGAGTTTATGGTAATTCTCAAGGTGACGCTGCCATCTGTAATTCTTTTAGACATGAAATTTGATACCAGCATTTTCTTTTCCAATATTGTGAGGAAGTGCCTTAAATATTCGTCCTATAAAAGTTTGTTCAAAAAGCAAAGTGGTTATTGAGTTAAATCTTCATATAAACTAACAACTCAAGAGTGTCTGCCGTTTTTGACGAAACGTGTTGGTGAACGAAACAAATTGTAGATAAAAATGTGTATGAACTCTCCTAATGAAATGTGACAAGGTCTTCACTTACTGTAGAGATGAAAAATGATAATAAAAGAATAACTTCGAACAATGCACACCAAATACGATCTTCGTGTAAGATAGCGTATTCAGTTTCACTCGGATTGATTTTAATTGCTGTTTTATATTGGACGTAATAGCTATTTTTGAAGTGCTTAAGGCTACCTACAATACCGTCAATTCCATTATTGCCATTAACCTAGTGTGCATATACCGTGAACGTAATTTATGTCTTATTTTATTGTTTTGTAAATACTGAACGCTTGGTATCCTCTCGGTTGAAAATTCACTCTTTTCAAGACAAAATTCTCATGAAATAATCGTATACGTAGAACAATCTTTAATGACCTGATCTCTTGCCCAGTCCGAAGTTTCGCGGATGATACAACGTTTCATACTGCCTTCTCTTCTAAAGGTCCTATATAATCAAATGAGGCCAGAGGTTCAAGATGAAGACAGGTCGATACTTCAAATGATGATCTGGCAAGAATCTTGAAAAGGGGATCACAATGCCCAATAAAGGGTGTTCCGGTGTTTCATCAAAAACGTGAACTTATATCATCATACGATTGAATTTTCCAACACTCACATTATACAGTCAACTATTAAGTATTATTTATAAAGTAAATATTTTTTTCATATATTGTGACCATTTCTGAAAGAAATTTAACCTCATTCTGTGACATATATTGATAGTTTTCAACCTGAAAAAAATTGGTGCATGTTGTTCCTTGCGAAAAATCCGATCCCCATGCAAAACAAATTTCCTCGATTTCTCAACTTTTTATTCTCGCATTATCTCGTACACGTGACCCCTAAGAAAAATTTTTGGCACGTCTCCTGGCAAGGTCCTCTTCACTTCTTTCTTATCTCTATTCGTTAGAAAGTCATTAACATCACAAATAGCTCACGTTCAAAGACCAGTAAATTATAATCTTATAATTCACTAGTGAATTATGACATAAATAATTAACCAAGTGTCATGTTCCATCGGCTTGACATCAGGGTGGATACGTGAGAAAAAGAGATTTTTGCATCAAAATTCGGAACACCCTCGCCCTGTATAATAATGTCAGGTACGACTATTCCTGTAAATTCGTCGATATCCATTATCGGTATCTTCTCATTACTGGCAATTAAAAAAATGTTATCATGTTCTTTGGTAAAATCGAGTACCTTGTGGACGAATCCAGACAGCTGTCGATAAAAGTAACAACTTCATCACTAGGGTGATAACTACCTAAGGAACTAACTAGGGAAGTAACTACCTTGAAATTCTTCACGATTTTGTGTAAGGTCATGATATACGGATAATATCAATTTTGTTTGTTTATTCGATTTGGACAATTATGGTATGTGCGAACAAATATAATTTCAACCTCAAATAACTCTTTTTTATTGATGAATTATTGTTTACCAGACGAATAATCCTGAACCAGTGGAGTTTGTGTGGCTTCATGGTCGAATTTGTATGTACGTATAATACCTGCCTATATACATATAATGAAGATTTCAAAAAGTTCTGTCTCTACCGATATATTGAGAATTCTAGTGAGGTATATTTGTTAATAATTCAATTTCATTTCCCAGTGATAATTCATATGATTCTGAGTAACAAGAGAAATCAACGAGTATAGTATTATACGATAACGACATATTTCATTAGATAGTTCCATCATCACCCTGTATTCTGTATGTGGATCCAATAGTTCACAAAGATCATGACGACGATAGTCACATATTCTGAAAGGTGTTGAGCAAATTTTCGATTTGTTGAAGAAAATAAATACCTCAACTTCCAAAACAGGTGTCCACGATGGTATTTCGAGATTGATCATTAGAAGATAGATATAGCATCGAAACATTTATATTGGAAAATGTATCGATTCTATGCACCTTGGCTGATCGAGAGCATCGAGACCTTCCACGAAAATCGGCAAATAACCGTCGCCATATGCGAGGTCGCGAAATTGAAGCGGCATTTACCAAAGATCCGATCATCCTCGCTCTAGTCGTACAAGTAAAGATGCTCGGAAGCCTTGCGATCTAATTACACGGTAAAAATATCAAGGTTTTCGAACAATTACTAATATGAAAAATACATCATTCGCACAAAGTGCAAATTTAATATGGCAGATTGTATCAGGATGAAAAAGGATAGGAACATTATTGCTCATTTAAATACTATGACAGTGCATGTGATAGGGTAATTTTCTCTTGAACATTCTGTTTTCGTTTCAAATAATATAAACTTGATATTCCACTTATTTAACTTTCGTTTTCGCTAGAACTCACCAGATGATTTGCACACAAATCAGGAATTATTCAAAACAACCTATCTGGTTTATGTTACTATCAAATGAAATAAAATAATAGGCTTCATCAAGAGAACTTGCGAATATTTTCGTTCACGAAAATCGATAAAAACTCTTCATTATGCCTACTATAACTGAAGTCAATTATTCTTCGCAAGTGTCATCTGGAGACCTTTTCATTTTTTTCATAAAATTCGACTGGAAACAGTTCAAGACAAGTATGCTCGATTTCTGAATTTCAGTGGAACAATTTTGTCGAGAGTATCAACCAAACTCGACATCATCTATCAATAGAACGGCAAAATTGTGGAATTATAGGTTTCCATTTCGTGTTGTCAAAAAATAAAATAAATTTTGTTAGATTTATCTTTTGTCTATTAAATACGCAAAAATTAGTATTATACTTCTGCTTTTTCATTTTTCATCTCATTATATGTCCCTCCTCGACCTGCAAGAGATAAAATATTTTTGAACGTCAATTCCCATTTTGCCAATTTGGGAAAGAACATTGAGTTAGTTCAAGACAATTACTACGACCCATATTTTCTTTGAATTCTTCAAATACCATTCAATTTCGAGAAAAAGTTATTGGAGAAAATTTTAGTCCCTATTAATTTCTTTTTATTATATTTCTTCAGGTCCTCAATACTTGTTATATAGGTAACTGTATCATTTATTTCGTAAATATGATAGTTATGTGAAACAGTAGATGCAGTTTTGGGCATCTGCCTGTTAACATTACAATACAATACAATTACAATTACAAAACTAAATAAATTGAAACTGATTAATCATTCGATGAGTAGACATGGATATGTTTCACACTGGACCGCATGCATCTGAAAGTTCTTGAAATACTTGGATTACCAGGTAACCAGTCTCTAAGTACTTTTCAAATACTCAATATTTATAAGAATGAATTAGGATTGATAATTTCTACCTTGATATTGTCATAAACAATGCGACGACACTCCTTATTCGAAACAGGATACGGAATCGATGTTTCTTAGCCTAATCGAAATCTCAGTTGGCGGCATCCTGGACAGTTGAACCTGGTTGAACGAGTGTCAAGGTTGCCATGCCACTCAGACGGGCGATTTGAGTTGTAATACATAGTGCTGACAATGAACACATAATTTTCAGACGAATCGAAGTACTCATGGATAATATAGCATAGCAAGGAAACAAAAAGAGGAAGATATATCACAAAATGGGTACCTATATTGCAGGAAGACAGAATACAAATACACTCAGTGCACAGGTTAGAAAATAAGCTATGTAGTATAGAATTTTCTGAACTGTGATCAATGGCAACTATCATTGATCAAAGGGCTTGTAGACGAAGCTTAATAATAATAGTAGGTTGAATAAATATTTCTTCGAAAATGTATTTTCATCGAAATATAGGGGAGGAATGATTTTTAAAATTCACATTGTCATAAAGAGTTTAATAAAGGAGATAATACGATATGAAGATTATTGAAGAATACATAGAAACTTGCTGGAGATGGATAGCAGGTCACAATCATACTCCACAAGCCTCTGTTCTAGAACAAAATCTTTTCCAGTGTTTTATAATTACATATGAATTTGAACCCATATTCTTCTGATCCACATATATCTGACTTCTGGGTAAATTTTGGATATCTCATGGGTATCCAAAAGTAGTCCAAAAATATTCTGACATGGGACATGATTTGGGTGTCCATAGGATATCTTGTGTTGTATGCTCTGGAGAACGTTGAATTTGTACCTCCTATGGCCACTTTGTGAGGTCCATGTCATCATTGTAATGGTCATGAAAAGGATGAATAAATATCTGAATGATTTGGATTCATTGTTTTGACAAAGTCATCTTTGGTATTCCAATCAATTCTTGGTAATTTTGCACTTATCATGCGATGGGTTTTTTGCGATTTTTTTTTGGTACTTACGTATTTTGACCTCAGGAACCCGAATTTCACAATAAAAACGTGCGCAAACCTATATTTTTCGAGATATTCCAGGAAAAAGTATGAAACTTACCCTTCTTGTTTTGGCCTGTTTTGGGTAGGCACCATAGCCATTCAAAGTTTCATTTCTCACATAAGCTACTCTTTATATCTTCCCTATACATTCTAGAAGCTAAAAAGAAGTTTAATTTATCGTATTTTGCATCTTCGATGTATCCTTCTTTTATATGGACGGCGCTGTCAAATGTGCATCTGTGATATTTTGACTCACAGAACTAGTGATTCTGACGTAGATTCTCATTTGACAGCGCCGTCCATTTATGAAAAATGCTGGTTCTACCTCCCTCCAAGATGCTAAAGAACGTTGATTCAACTAATTCGATGATGTTTTCCCTTCTTTTTGTCTCCTTGAATGTTCAAGGAAGGTAAAAAAAGTATCCTGTGTGAGAAAAGAAACTCCATGCCTACTCAAAACGAGCCGAAGAAAGAAGGTTAATTTTCATACTTCTTCCTGGAATATCTTGGAAAATATAAGTTTGCCAAGAAAAAAAATCGAAAAAAAACCCATCGCATGATAAGTGCAAAATTACCCAATTCTTTTCCGTCGATCTTTATACGAAATCGTTCACATCTAGAACAAATGGAACATACTTCTGGATCGGAGGTCATATTTTTTAGTGTCTCCAAGAATCCTCTCGATAGTATCGATAGTATCAATGATCACTCAGTATTTCCGAGACTCTTATCAAGTGAGCAGTCCTGTCAAACAACCCAGTTTTGTCAAAATTTCGGTAAAGTCAACCGTATGAAACCTCGTCTTCCAAATTAAAGTATCAAACCCCCTTCAAATTCATCGTGTGTTGAAACAAAGTCCAACGATGGCTTTCGTGTGTCCGGAAAAATCACAGAAACGACAATCCCTCCTAGCCAGCCTGAAAGACCTGGTCAACCAAATAGGGGATGGCTGTCCACCCCCGTGCTCCCCGCCGCCCTGCTCGCCTTGTTTCCCCGCGTGCACTCCGGGCACTTGTCCCCCCCAATCTACCACAGTGCCGATTTGCATGCCGCCCAACTCCCCGCCCATTTGCGTGCCCCCCATCTTGCCGATCTGCAAGCCGGTACCCCCACCGTGCGTCCCTGTCTGCAACCCCAACCCCGAGGAACAGCCCTGCGTGCCTTGTAACCCTCCGCAGATGATGGTGTGCTACAGGTAATTAACATCATAGATAGCATGCGATGGTTTTTGGTTTTTTTTCGAAAAAATTTTTTGGTACCTACTTATTTCGACCTCAGAAACCCGAATTTCACAATAACAACGTGCGCAAACTTATATTTTTCGAGATATTCCAGGAAAAGTATGAAAATTAACCTTTTTTTTTCGATTTTCTTTTTGGCAAACTTATATTTTTCAAGACATTCCAGGAAGGAGTATGAAAATTAACCTTCTTTCTTCGGCTCATTTTGGGTAGGCATGGAGTTTATTTTCTCACACAGGATACTTTTTATACCTCCCTTGAACATTCAAGAAGTCGGAAAGGAGGGAAAACATCCTCGAATTAGTTGAATCAACGTTCTTCAGCATCTTGGAAGAAGGTGGATCCAGCATTTTTCATGTGGACAGCTCTGTCAAATGATAATCTATGTCAGAATCACTAGTTCTGTGAGTCAAAATATCACAGATGCACATTCGACAGCGCCGTCCATATGAAAGTAGGATTCATCAAAGATGCTAAAGACGATGAATTGAACTTCTTACTAGTTACTTGACGTGAGTGGAACTATATTGTCAAAATTGTCCAGTGGCTTCATTAAGCTCCATAAGTGGTTTCATAAAACCACAAAGTGCATTTTATTTTCATTCGACTTTCATTGGTTGAAAATGGTTTATGGTTTTCGAAGAGCATTGATCATTTGATGATTCAAATTAAAACGTACAATTTATGTGAACAGGAGGCCCAAAGAGTCAGTATCCTTGAGACAGTCCAAGTCGAGAGAGCTTAGAGCTAGTATTCTGCATGTGGGATGCGACTGTGAGAAACACAATGGCCTTCAAGACGACTGTCCCAGGTATGATAATTCCTAGTCAAATTGTCATTCTTCATTAGAATTTGTCCTTCACGACGAGATGTGTCGAAATGCAGTGAGTTTCTAGAAGTTTGTGCCATCTGGAAAACTTTTTCATCATCCATTTTTCAGCGAATTTTATCTCTTGTGTCTTTGAGCTGTCGAAATTCTAATTTTTCGAACTGTATACTGTGAAAATCGAATAGTAGTAATCTTGATCAGGAATGAACTACGCTTATTTTTGATATTATCAAAAAAGTTCATTCGAAAAAGTTGTTGAGAATCGGATTTAGAAAAAAAGTCAGAGAGAATATGAAAGGATATGGCACGACAGAATATTATAAGATGTATTGCATGCTTGGAGAGTTCAGGAAATAATTTGTTTGAGATTGTTCATAACACTCTAAAATGAAAAAGAAATCTGACATCAGCAATCTCAGTAAATTCTATAACTATTAATATTCCAAGATTGTCAGAATCAGCTCCTCAATATTTTTTACCATTTAATTCCTCAAAATTTTTTCCAATTTGAAATTTAAAAAAAAAATCCCCGCCACTGGGTTGACAACGTGTCGGTTAGCTTGGAACCGAACGATTCCGAATTGTTTTGCGTTTTTTGAAACGACCAACCGTCCATTTTGTATCGTCCGTCCAGAAAACCACTGGTTGCTGTTATAGTTATATATTTTTTCATTCCATTGTCCACGAGATGAATTTTCCTGATTAATTTCTGCTACATGCTACATCTGTTATGTATTGCAATATCTTCATCTTCAATCTCACGTTAATAAGTAGTTTGTTGTTTGTGGAATTGGCATGGTCTTTATATATACCCATTTTTTTTTTATAGATTGTCTTGAAGGAAATGATCATTTCCCAAAGCTCGGCTTATTAACAAAGAGTCCACTCATTCAATGCCAGACATACCAAATCATCTTTTATTATTTTATATAAGAACTTCATATCTGATAGATCTGTCTGAGATCTTCCAGAGAAATCAAATTCAACTCGTTCCGAACAAAGATAAGGGTAGTAAGGTGCAGTGGAACTCATTTATCATTAACGTAATTAATAAATTTGTTATGTATCACTGCAAGTTTTCTGTTGAAAAATTCCTCAGAACCATAACATTCGCCACATCCAACTGAATATTGGTATAATTTCGCACTTGCGGCACATTTCTTCTAGAGATGCGATAAACTCATCGACCGAAATAATTCACTCCAGGTCCGAATGCCACGGCTCCCCAGAATGTCTCACCCAACCGGATCCGACGTGCGCCCCCAGCGCATATTCCGGCGGCAAACACTTCGGGCACACCCGAGACGACGGCCTTGAGCAGTACCAGTGCTACCCCGCCTACATCAAACTCCCCCAATGCTCTCCTTGCGGCGGTTCCAGCCCCCCATCTTGCCCGCCATCTTGCGGTCCTTGCCCGCCATCTTGCGGTCCTTGCCCGCCATCTTGCGGCCCGTGCTGTCCGCCATTTTGTCCTCCTCCCAGCGTGCCGCTGATCGCGCAGGCGCCTTGCCCGCCGCCCATCCAGCCTACTTGTCCGCCCATGGTGCCTATAGGCAGGGTGGTGCCGGTGGCGCCGGCCGTGCCGTGTCCGGTGATGTGTCCGGCGCCGGTCGCGTGCGCGCCGCCTAGCGGAGGGGTGCAGTGCTGTCCGCCGTGTTGTCCGCCGGCTTGCTGCCCTTGTCCTTGTTGATTGCGTTTTTTGTAGTTCGTCTTGTTGCCATTTCAAATGGGTCGGGTAATGAAATGCTATGCTATGGTATGAATTTGTTTTATTTATATCCCTACGCACTTGATCTTCTCGAAGTAAGCTCGACGATGTAGAGAAGACTGGTGAAGTCACTGATGGTGTTTTGTTTCGCTGAAACGCTAACGGCTATGTTGACATACTAGTTATATGGAATTCCCCAGAAGATGGCGACGTTTTTGCAGATTTCTGTACAAATAGTTGATGTTCGATCTAGTTGATAAACTAGCATCACCACTTCTGAATCAATATTTTCATACAATTGATTGTACAATCATCAAAAATGATTGATGAAGACTCTTTTTGTGTCGCCTTTGAAGACGCTTTTTGTGTATGAGATGGATCTCAAGTTAAATCTCTATGTTTGAATCAGGGTGTGAATAGACTGGTGTTCCAACTCCATATTCTCAGCCGATGGAATGCCTACTTGATTATGTCGTATTTTCATACCTTACTGAAGCTTCTCAAGATTGAAACCAGATGGCGTCACCTCTTCTGATCTTGGAAAACACGATTTGAATTTGGAATTCAATACTAGTGCGAACATTGAACAGTTAGCTATCCATCACAATTAGATATCTGTCATTGTCAGTTGAAGTGGATTTGACTTTTAGAATCAACGATCCTATCGCCATCTATACTCAAGCAGTGCGGCCCTAATAATGTTGTTCGACAGGTCATAGTTGGTTCTAGAAAATTTGAATAGAAACGTTTTTCATTAGTGAACACAACGATGCACAGAACACTGGTGGAGCTATTCTGCCTATTTGCCTATCTAACTTCTTAAACCAGAACTCTAACGTACAGCTAACTTGATTACAGCATTTTATTCGTTATAGCGGAAAATCACTTGAATGTCAGTTGTTAGATGGCGACACAAAAATGAAAACAAAATCAGTATTATTGACAATTGCACAATCAGTGTTATAAAAATGTTGATTCAGAAGTAGTAACTTAGGTTACTTCTCAATTTTAGATCGAACTACAAAACTACAATCTCGAAACGTCAACAATTTGTACAGAAATCTGTAAAAATGTCACCATCTTCTGGGGATTTTCATAACTATTAGACCATTATAGCGGAAAATGGCGTTAGCGTTTTTGACGAAACAAAACACCATCAATGGCTGCACCAGTGTTTTGTACATCGTTGTGATCACAATCGTGAGATATTTATATCACTCCCCCAGAAAGGTATCAAGAAATCGGTCATCAATATGTATTTAAACCTGAGATTTTTGTAACATCTGTATATCTGATGAGTTTGTTGTTGGACGATAGGGTTCCAGTCAATATATCCGGTGTTCTTTTTGCGATCTACACTTATAAAGAATTATTTAAATTCAGAGTTAGCTATTGAGAAGAAGAAGAGATCAAGAAGAGATTTTTTCTCTTAATCACTTTCCATGTTCTCAATGATAAAGTTTGAATCTGTCATCGATTAGTCTCCAATTACAAAATTTATATTGAATTTATATATATTAAAGATAGAATTAAATTAAAAGCTACATTGCGTTGTGTAATCTTTGACTACGGCTCTATGAAAAACCTAGCACCATCATCTTCAATAATCATCAATTATTCTGTAACACGTCCTTAACATTATCCTCCCCATCATCACCAATTAATATCGAATCAAAATTCCTGAGTGTGAATAGTTCACAATGGGCCTAATCTCCCAGCTCGTTAGGAGATCCTTGACCCTTCATCTTCCTAGAATGAAAAAGAAACCTGTGCATCGTGCTAGAAGAAGATCATTAAACGTTCTTATGCCATATCGAATTCACGTTCATACGGAATTGTTCATTCAAGGGCGCCCTAGGATTGAAATTTGTGGGGGGGTTGAATCAACATGTAACATTTATGTATGCTGGGCGTCTCGAAAATTGCTTCTTGGGATGTAAGATTGTCACTTGCTTTAGATTTTCGAGGTTCTGAATATCATAGTGGAGATACCTGTCTGGGTGCCAAACTCGCAGGATTATGATGTGTGTTTTTTTAAAGTCTTCTTTCGTGTCATGAATCAACACTCTGGTCATCACCATTCCGTCTTCAAACTGGGACAGCCTGTACACTGATTTATCGAGTGAAATTTCCTGAAATGTTGAATTCGTAATTCGGATTTCGTCCTCTTGATCCTTGAAACGTTCATCAGACGCCACGGTGACTTATGCAAACGACTCAACGTCGTTCAATCAGGCCAAATAAGTCGATTCAATAACAAACCTCGAGAATGCCGACTTATTCTGAAACGTCGATTCAGATCAAACACCTACTTAACCTTTCGCGGTATTCTCGATAGAAGGAATACCGCGTGATCAGAAGATCCTCTTGACATTGAATAGGATTTAGTGAAAGCACTCGGCCCAAGGTCAGCTCGTCAATTCTCGACGTGAAATACGTTATCAGAATTGAAAATTGCGATCAAAATATTTGTGATGTTCCTCACTCATTGAGCAATTTGCGAATTTATTTGAATGTACGCCACGACCGATGTGTTTTGCGCCAGTTCGTCATAACTCAATACGTTCCTTGATGATTGAATGATAAATCGATAAGATTGATTGATTCGGAGTTTGGCTACTCGGGAAAATACTGGATACATAATGAAATGTAACTTTTGTTTTCAATTCCTATCAAGTCTTGAACGTATAGATAGTTAGATAGATAGATAAATGGATAAATATGACGTCAGACTGGTTGAAAGAGTTGAAACAACTACAATATAATACAATAACATCAGTAATCACATTACAGATCACAAGTGAAAGTAAAAGAAGGCATATATAAAAACTATCGATACTCTGTAAATTCTCGAACAGTGTAAGGTTCTATGTTCAGAATCTTATTAAAAACAAGTTTTTTTAAATTTTCTAAAACAGGATTTTTGCTGTATCTCTTTGGGTAATGAGTGGAAGGATTCATCACACGAGTAAGTAGGAGCTTGTTCAATTTCAATCTTCGAATGACAGCATACAGATTGAAATCACATAGTGAGCCAATACTCCTTTCAACTTAACAACACTTAACAACTTCACTCAGTACGATACGCATCCTTTATTTTTCCACATTGGTACTAGTACGTGAACACAATCATATTCATCGATGTGAAATGTAAATGGGCATTTCCTCAATTTTGCCGATTGTTCATGGATATAGATAGATAGATAGATAGATAGATAGATTTCATTGGTCCATTTAAAAGAACTTTTACAAGTTATGGGACAAGTCACGAAAATACTCATATATGTAAAAAGTCACTTTAACAGATTCAAAACATAAAATATACAAACAAATACATATACTTATACTAATATATACACATATACATACGTATACACACATATATTGCACAATTGAGAACATTCAAAAATTCAAACACAACAAAACGACTCTATTTAAAATAATTAGTGAACTCATCAATATTGTAAGGACTTATATCTAACATAAGCACCTTGATATTATATTTGAAACGGTCCAACTTGGTAAATCTTTTATAATCATCAGGTAATATATTATACAGTCTAAGGCTCATTATTTGGTATGATTTTTGACACAATGATGTACGATTTCTTGGAATATGTAGATCATTTTTTATTCTTGTATTGTAATGATGTACCGATTTATTTTTCATGAACTTATCTAGATTTTTGTGTATATACATAAATAGTTCATTGATAAATGAACCATAAACCGTGAGAATATTATACTCTCTGAATAGTCTTCGACAGGAAGTTCTTGAAGATACGTTAGCAATGTTTCTTATTATTCTTTTCTGTGTTATGAAAATATCTTTCATAGAAGACGAGTTACCCCAAATTAAAATACCATATATCAATCTTGTTATATAAGTAATGCTTGTTTATCCAGAACATTTCTTAAAACTCTAATTTGATAACACTTGCTATTCAGATTCTTCATGAGATTTATGCCATGAGTGGTGAATGAGAGATTAGAATCAAAATATATTCCTAAAAATTTAACACAGTTTGATTGTTTTACTGATTTATTACTTATATTTACATCTATTTCGGTGGTACTATTACGATGACGATTTTGGAAAGACATATATTGAATTTTGCATGGGTTTGGGAATAATAGTTGAAATACATGCAAAATTTGGTTCAGTACATCCTTTGCCATTTGATTTTTTCAAGATGGCCGCACCTGCCATTTTGATGGATCGAGAACTTTTCTATGTGCCAAAATATAATTGAAGAATTAAAATGGGCTTGTCAATGATTCTTTCAAAGATACATACTCTCATCGGTGTCAAACTACCGTTAAAAAATAACGCCTCATGAGCAGTGTATTTCTAAACAAGATGAATGTGAAAGTTCCATTTTGTTTCAAAGTTTTTTATAAGAAAATATTCATACTTGAAAAAGTTTGAGTGAAAATCCTTCAACAAAACCGTATTATACTATCATCAACTCGTATTATATTATGATCAAAACTAATAAACCCCACTGAATACCATAAGAACAAATATAAGCTCCAGCCACTATTGTGCATAGTTTTATGTGAACATAAAAAGGCAATGTTTGAGTTTGTTGAAAGAGAAGCGATGATGTGTTTTATCAAGATAAATCCGGCTTCTGAAAAGTAATTTGAAATTCATGAGTCATTGCCCTCGTTGAAACTACAGATATAACAAGTTTTTCGCATTCTTTAAAAATATAGATATAACAAGCCTTTTCCTTGATCACATAAATAATGAGGTGTTATTTATCAGGTTAGTATTTGCATTTTTCTATAGATAGGAGGTTGAAAACAGATTAGAAAAGATAAGTAGGTGTTAAGTCACTAAATATGTATAGCCAAGTTATTTGTCTCGTTTACAGTTCGATCAAAATCAGAATGTACAATCAAAACAGTTTGAAGATTGAATTGTCTTTCCGAAAATAAAAAAATGTTTTTTACTAGCCATTTACTATCGCAGCACTCGTTTGTGCCACCTTGACAGTTTCGGACTGTATTAAATTCAATGCGACCAGTTAAATCACCATTATTCGATTTTACTTCTTCGAAATATAGTACTTTACAATAACATTTTTAGTTAATGCTGTTGAACTATTTTGACGTTTTTCAAAATTACCTTGTGATTTCTTTGGCTTAGAATCACGTGCATCACGAGATTTCTCAAATGTCAAATCAGTGAAACGGTTGAAAGTAACATTGAATTTTTCGAAATACATGCTTTGCAACATTTTCGCCTTCGTGTTCCACATCGTTTTCACCACTTATTCTTGATAATCTTCCTCATTATGTCTCTTCATATTAAAGCCCCAGTCCATCAATATTCGTGCCACATTTTCCACTGACTGTTCGGTTTCCAAATTAACTTTCGTTCATTTTTCAGCTTCTAATGGGATTTTCTCTCCTCGTTTCTAAAAAATAGAGTAGAAGTTATTAAAAATTATTGCAATATATTTGTAGTAAGGACAGATTTAGGATCTGTCCCAAAATGTCACTGCGCTTGAAATTAAACCTTTAGATACCTAAAAGAGAAATTCTCTATTGGTCAGTGGCACCTTGTTTTTGAAAAAATTTGGAAATACAAATATATTCAATAAGAATAAAACCTCTACTTATCTTGGTGGACGTTTCGGGAACGAATCTGCTCCCGTTCTCAACACAATTGAAATATTTTTCTCTTCGCAAACTTTTTTCAATGTTTCCGATTTTTTTTATTAAATATATTTGTATTTCCAATTTTTTTCAAAAACAAGGTGTCACTGACCAATAGAGAATTTCTCTTTTAGGTATCTAAAGGTTTAATTTCAAGCGCAGTGACATTTTGGGTCAGATCCTAAATCTGTCTTTACTACAAATATATTGCAATAATTTTTAATAACTCCTACTCTATTTTTCAGAAACGAGGAGAGAAAATCCCATTAAAAGCTGAAAAATGAATGTACTACCTCCTCGAAGAACTTACAGACAGTATTGAACTTTCGTTGTTTGTAAAATTCGCTAAATTGATTCCAAATGGACGAACGACTTTTTTTTTGTATTTTCTGGATTTGATCTACCAATCTCCCTCATCCAAATCTCGACAAACTCGTTATTCTGTTTTTGACGTTTACAATTGTCAAACTGCTGACACGCGCAACCTTCATAAACAAACAATAAATGCTATCGTTGCTACGCGGTAACGTAATTTATCCGATATTGTCATCCACTTTTGCCGATAGAAAACTACGATTTTTATACTCACAAATGGGAATTATGGTACACGAGTGGAATTGTCTATTGAATCTTGAGCAGTTCTTTCGGATTTCATGCCTTATTGGTTCTTCGAAAATGAAGCTGCGAAAACAGTCAATGACGACGATCGAAGAAAATCGAAGCCTTCTAATCGTCAATATCGCCGAACAGAAACGTTGTCAACCGTCGAAAACCTCGCAGGGTCAACGCGACAATCGCATGAGAGAAATCCCCCCGGAGTAACATCCACATCTTACAGTATAAATGAAGACTCTCGCTCTGGCAGGCGAGATTTCGATTCCGTGTTTAGTTCGAGTGAGCACAAGGTAAGATCATATACTGAGTGTGCTGAATGTGTGTGGGTGTGTTTTAGTACGCTTTCTAGTTCGATTCTTCGGATACTAAACGGTGAGTGGAACATCAGCTTCAAATCAAATCTAATATATTTTGTTGTTTAAATAAATTCTCATCGATAATATTGTGAGATGATAATGGTGTAAAAAATAAAAATTAATTTTTTTTCGAGAAAAATAAGCACATCAAACAACATATCAATATACAGGGTGAGTCAAAAATGTGTACTGAGCTTTCTGGGGGTGATAGAACATTGAAAAATAAGTGTAGTTTGATGATTAAACTCATGGCCCGAAATGCATATTAAGGGAGATATATCCTTCCAAAGTTGATAAAATTAAAATAATTTCTCCGCATAACTTCTGAACGATGAAAGCCATTTTGGGCCATGAGTTTAATCATCAAACTACACTTATTTTTCAATGGTCTATCACCCCCAGAAAGCTCGGTACACATTTTTGACTCACCCTGTATAGAAACATATCAATTGATAGAATGACAAGAAATCATTTTCAAAGTTTTTTCAGGGATTTCATATCCTCTTTTCTCTCCTTTTTTCAATATAATCATTTCGAAGGAACGAGAAAAGGAAATCCCAGAAAAATCTATCAAAATTATTAGCATAGTATTATTTAGCAATATACTGTGCAGAGCAGATAACACTAATAAGAATGATAGAATGAATTTTACTTATTCACTATTTTGCAAAAATTCAATCCTCGTGGTTTGGACAGTTCTTCGAATCGTAATTCTGAAATAAAGTTTTACCAAATCGATCATAAATACTACGGCGATTTTGGAAGCTACCTAAAAGTGGTGATTTATGTTTTACTAACATGTAGGCCTTGAAAACTGTTCGATGTTTCGGGATCTGTCATAATTGATCGCCTCACTATTCTGTTGAAGAAAAATGTGATTTGTTGACATTTTGTGCGTTGATTGATTCAAATATCACGTGATTCATTTTGTTCCTTATGAGCATTCAGTATTATCTCTACCTTACTAACCAATTAAAATTTGATACTGAGAGATCAGAATTTGTGATGCTGACTCATTTTTTTCCAAAACTTATGTCGAAATACATTCGAATCATCACTATGTATGATACATTTTGAAAACCGTTATGATACCATTTGAAAAAAGTAGGTTGATGATGGTTTCACAAATACGAAACGTCGCAGGAAGAAATCAATATCACCGCGTCGAATCTTATCAAATGTTGAAATGAAGGAGTATGTTCACTTTTTCTCTCAATGGCATTATTTTTAATAATGTCATTGGCGAACAAAAGATTTTCCAAAGATTCGAAGAAAAAAAAATTTTCCCACTCACCTGAATCTTCAACTCACACCGTTTGCTGCGCATCCTAATCTTGGGCACACTGTATATAAAACATAAGACAATTGAAATGTTACACAAGTAAAATTTTCGGAATAAAATTTATCAAACCAGCAATGAGCTTTCTTTAGTAAAATATTTCTTGAAGAACTCCTGAAGTTTCTGGAGTTTTGGTTTGTCAAATTTATAATCAAAGTTTTCTTCCCATCACAGAGGAAAGTCTATCATTCAATAGAAAAGAAAAGAGAAATAGGGGAAAGTTTTAAGAGTTTCTTTTCATTTTAATTTTCTCATTCAGTCTTGCACGAATATCTCATTGCTGTTTCTGCAACACAAATGACATTCCAAAGAGAGCACGACCTGCAAGTCTCGGGCAAGGGTTTGTGGTCTCATCGACCGTTGAAGTCTCTTTTGGGTTTTCGTTGTTTTTGGGTATTTTTGCATTGATAAATCTCAAACAGTCATGAGATTAGGCAAGTCTCGGGCAAGGGTTTGTGGTCTCATCGACCGTTGAAGTCTCTTTTGGGTTTTCGTTGTTTTTGGGAATTTTTGCATTGATAAATCTCAAACAGTCATGAGATTAGGCAAGTCTCGGGCAAGGGTTTGTGGTCTCATCGACCGTTGAAGTCTCTTTTGGGTTTTCGTTGTTTTTGGGAATTTTTGCACTGATAAATCTCAAACAGTCATGAGATGAGGCAAGTCTCGGGCAAGGGTTTGTGGTCTCATCGACCGTTGAAGTCTCTTTTGGGTTTTCGTTGTTTTTGGGAATTTTTGCACTGATAAATCTCAAACAGTCATGAGATAAGGCAAGTCTCGGGCAAGGGTTTGTGGTCTCATCGACCGTTGAAGTCTCTTTTGGGTTTTCATTGTTTTTGGGAATTTTTGCACTGATAAATCTCAAACAGTCATGAGATTAGGCAAGTCTCGGGCAAGGGTTTGTGGACTCATCGACCGTTGAAGTCTCTTTTGGGTTTTCGTTGTTTTTGGGAATTTTTGCACTGATAAATCTCAAACAGTCATGAGATAAGGCAAGTCTCGGGCAAGGGTTTGTGGTCTCATCGACCGTTGAAGTCTCTTTTGGGTTTTCGTTGTTTTTTGGGAATTTTTGCACTGATAAATCTCAAACAGTCATGAGATTAGGCAAGTCTCGGCAAGGGTTTGTGGTCTCATCGACCGTTGAAGTCTCTTTTGGGTTTTCGTTGTTTTTGGGAATTTTTGCATTGATAAATCTCAAACAGTCATGAGATTAGGCAAGTCTCGGGCAAGGGTTTGTGGTCTCATCGACCGTTGAAGTCTCTTTTGGGTTTTCGTTGTTTTTGGGAATTTTTGCACTGATAAATCTCAAACAGTCATGAGATTATGCAAACTCCGTGAAGATAGATAGATAGATCTCTATTTGAAATAGGGAACCCTATTTACAGACACAAATCTAGAAAGACAACAAAAAAATTTTATATGTATTACACAATATTCACCTATAATTGATTAACTCACTCACTTAAATATTCTTAAATATTCATCTATGGAAATGATGATTTTTTTATACTGTTGAAGTTATAATATTTTCTTTTCGCCAACGTCTGTGCATACAGACAACATCAATTTGTTTATCTAAATAGTTTTTTGCTCTAATGCAAAAGACTGGAAGAAGCTTGATTAAAGTGCTATATTCCTCGTTTTTACAATTTTTTCCACACTAAACTCGGTATTTATGGATTCAAAATAACAAGCTCGAAATCTGTAAAAATATATAGAGTGTCCCATTCAAATTGAAGAAGTTGATGGCATTTCTGGTTAAACCGGAAGTATATTATGAACGAAAAAATGTATATCAGATACATTTTGTTCCATGGCACTCACCTGCAGATTTCCAAAAATATCATTCTTCTCGTTTACATCGAAGCTTATTTATTGAGAAGAAAATTCTCTCCACACTGGTTGACTATGTTGTATCTCATTAGATGTATGGTTATGTAATGGTGTTTCATTCTTATATAGTTGCGCCAATGAAGAATTGATATCTATATACACATCTTGTATAGTGATTAGCTTGCACTGGTGCTGAAATGTATGTTATCGTGTCAAGTGGTCGTCACAGTTCGAAAATATCCACCAAAATATTATATAATTGTCTTATACGTATGGGTAGATGACGTGATTCGATCGAGAGTGATTGGCGATTATGATTATGTACAGTTTCATAATAGGCTTATGGGAAAATTTGGAAGTATTGACATTTCTTGGGGTGATAAATCGAATTTGATTGATATATTTGTTCATACATATGTGATTATGAGTTGAATTATTCAACGCATCCTACATGGCTCAGTTCTTCTTTCAGAAACATACTCTTATGATGACTGATGAAATACAAAATATCTAACTTATAGGTTTGAGTCTTCTCACAAATCACTACGTGACATTCATTAGCATCATCAGATTTTGTATGCAAGGTAATATTGAAGAGAGTTTTTGTTTCATCTTTATATTGCATTTTCTGAATCCAATGATACCGCATGAGTGACATCTCAATTTGATTCAATTTTCCATTTTCCATCTAGCAGCTAGTGTGCGATCACTATTTTATCTTAACGTCAAAAAGTCAATAAATCAATGGTTTTTGGGACAGAACACTATTTTCACTCATGGAACCATTTACCATACCATTCATGGCTAATCATGATAGTTCATTCATAATATGAATTGAAATTCGCGATAATAAAAAATGGAATTGAAATTATCATTCATGTTTGAAAAGTCACTCATGTGGTATCATTAAATTCAGAAAATTGTACATAATTCGAAAATGTAATGATGTAATGTAATGTTTCATTTGAAAATTGGAAATTGAAAATTGGATGTAGTACTATTTTCGGTTAAACAGGAAGTGGAACAACCTTTTTATTTATATGTCAAAACTTGACGTTTATCAACTATATATCTCATTTCAAAATTCAATAATTCATCTCTGAAAGTACAGGAGGAGAAGGAAGTGGACGTATCATGATCCTGTTACATCTGGTATATTGTGAATGAAAATTCAAAAAAATAATCCACTCGCCCATTATTTAGAATCAGTCATGAATAATTATCAGTGATCAATTTTCAGTCATATCCCTTTTGTGGAACTGAACTTCAAAATTATCATCTTGTATATCAATTGTGAAGTTATGACGTATGACTTACATACATATATATATATATATATATATATATATACTTTATATACGCCATTGATATCCCTGCAAATTTCAGAAAATCACTACCATAAAATATTTGAAAGAATTAAATCTTCAATGGCATTCCTTTCTATGACTACCATTTCGTACAATATGTTATGGGAATGGAATAGTTATTTTTTTTATTATGAAGCATTCTTACAATTTCCGGTTGAGTTAGATATAGTTGAAGAGTATCCTGTATATAGATATAATTAAATACGTTTTCTTGCATTCATAGTTTGTCCAAATATTTCTCAATCGTTGGAAAACATGAACTTCTATTTATAGGCTGCTAATATCTTATGTACTCCGACCAATTCAATGATGTCATGAAAATACGTTGGAGAATTTATTATAATTATCATTTCAAAGATATCTGATTCAATCTGTACAGCTTTCAATGAGATTTGAAAAAATCAACAAATTTTTGGTAAATCTTGACCTTTCAGAATTTTTCTGTGGATCCGCCAGTGATTCAGAAATCAAATGACATGAGTGCGTATAAAATTTATGACTAGAAATAGTTACAATAAATTCGAATGAATCATTTGGAATTCTGTCAACTTGTCTAGACAACAGACGACAACATACTCCGATGTGACAACTGTGAAATGTGGTGTGCCTCAGGGATCTATACTTGGACCAAAGCTTTCTTTACTCTATAACATGGTCAAAACTAACATATTGCGGCGAATTCAGAGTAATGAAATATCATCAGTTCATTTCTTTCGAAGTTTTTACAATACATGCATGTATTGAACGTGAACGATATACTGTCTGTAAGTTCTTCGAGGAGGTGGTACATTCATTTTTCAGCTTTTGATAGGATTCTCTCCTCGTTTCTAAAAAATAGAGTAGAAGTTATTAAAAATTATTGCAATATATTTGTAGTAAGGACAGATTTAGGATCTGTCCCAAAATGTCACTGCGCTTGAAATTAAACCTTTAGATACCTAAAAGAGAAATTCTCTATTGGTCAGTGACACCTTGTTTTTGAAAAAATTTTTGGAAATACAAATATATTTAATAATAATAATAAGATAAGTAGAGGTTTTATTATTATTGAATATATTTGTATTTCCAAAAATTTTTTCAAAAACAAGGTGTCAGTGACCAATAGAGAATCTCTCTTTTAGGTATCTAAAGGTTCAATTTCAAGCGCAGTGACATTTCGGGGCAGATCCTAAATCTGTCCTTACTACAAATATATTGCAATAATTTTTAATAACTTCTACTCTATTTTTTAGAAACGAGGAGAGAAAATCCCATCAAAAGCTGAAAAATGAGTGAACGATATGTTGTCATAGGAAAAGTATAGTATGCAACTCGCAACAAAATGGCCATTTCGTACTTATTTCATATTATACTATTTCAGATTTTGTTTTGTGTCCCTTAGGTAATAGATTTCAAGTTAGATTTTAAAATGTTGTGGGATTGGTAGCGATTTCTAGTTTTTGTTGTTCATTTTTCTATAATCTCACTTTGTCAATGAGATTATTATCTTGACGCAATAAATCATATCCTCTCTCTACAGATATTTCGAGTTAATACTTTCATGAAGTGGGATCAAGGGCAACCAGAAAGAGAATTCTTTTGATCGACTATTTCGGACAGTGCGGCCGTAGGCTATTTTCTCAAAGAAAGTCTTGCCAACGCCTCAATAAAACGAGTCATTAATTCTCCCATAGACTCTCGAGAGAGAAATCCATGCCCAAATGATAAGTTATGGCCAGACATTAACGTATATTTGGGAAAGTTATATATAGGTATATGTAAAAATAAACCACATTTCCGAATGACTTCTCATAAAATAACTGGAAAAACATAGTAGATTGAATTCTAATGAATGTATCAAAGTGTGGTCCACAAAATAACAAATAAATCCATCAATATTATCAATTCACACGAAGCCACAGAAAGTTAATGTTAATGTTAATAGGAGTGGTCGATAATGGTGATATTATTAAATCGTCTTTATTGAAAAAGGTGCAAGGTAGGCGTTGTTCAACTGATTGCTTCTCTTACACTTAACCTAGCAAGAACAATCTGTACATTGAAGATACATACTGGGTGGCCCAATGGAAATGAAAAAAGGCCGATTTGACATAGTTATCGTTCTCAGAAAAAAAAAACGCTCGAACCGATCGATTTTTGTTCCGAGGGGGAAATATTTTGAGCATGTTTTCAACTTTTTCACTTCAAACCCCTCGGAGGGTTGAGCTCCAAACCTTGAATCTCAAAAATGGAATGAAGCGTCAAGTGATACATCATTCTGAAGGTAATCAAAATCTCTTACCAACGCTTCCTTGTTTTTGAAATTCAATGCAGTAGTTCTCGAGAAAACACGTTAATGAAAATAATCGGCTAGTATGATGGAAAGTAACGTTTTTTTTTCCTTTTTCACTATTTCTCATTTTGTAGTTTAAACGATGTTCATCTATAAGAAGTGCCTGAGATGTGTTTTTTTTCAAATCCTGTCTTATCTCACATCACATAGAGAAGCATTCATTTTAATATCAGTTCCTTGATCTCTCAGTAAAATGCATACCTTGTTTCGTTCTCATTGGGCTACCCTGTATCATTCATTCATGGAGTTTATAGGTGTAGTTATATTATGGAATCAACAATATTCTTGACGGGTTAGAGATGAAATTATTGGATTCAACAGAGTGTACAGGGTGTACCGATAGTGATTGAGGAAATGAGAAAAAGTACGAACATTTCAAACTGGAGAAGTTGAAGTAGCATTTTGAACCTTTTCTGAAAAGAATGTTAGAGCTTCAGCGTATGTGGTATAAATAAGTCAATCAACAAACAGTAGGTAGTAATAATAAAACACATAAAATATATTCTGCAGATGAAAATGATTGTATTTTGATTCATTTGTAGAATAGGGTTCTAGATTGAATGAGAAATTCAGTGTGTGTTATATAATATAGTACTTCTTTTTAGAATCAAATTTGATACATTTATCAATATACCATGCTGTAATAGTGAGTGAATTAAATTGGGGAATTTGAATTTATGCGAACAAGAGTGAAATATTTCCAATATCTGAGATTATACGCTTTTGGAATGTGCTTTGATACCTTATTCGAATTTGGCATCGAAGAAGAAAGACCAAGCTTTCGTACATTATTATTAGATTATACGCTATATACATATATATATATATATATATTATACGTAGATTATACGCTTTTGGAATGTGCTTTGATACCTTATTCGAATTTGGCATCGAAGAAGAAAGACCAAGCTTTCGTACATTATTAGACTAAGAAAAAATATCTCTGATATTTCGTTTTGGAAGAGAAACGCCAGGATCTTCATTTCTGAAGCTGAAATTCAATTGACAAATGTCTGTGCCATCTCGAATACAAATCGAAAAATTAACTCTATCGAAATTTGTCATGCATAATTAATGTCCAATAAATTAACTTAGGCAATCTGCTGTTGTACGTGCGAAAAATGTGAGCGGGATAATAATCATTGGGAAATCATCATCTGCAAGAAAAAATGATCGCTCAATATATGCGAAGACACGGAACAGTAGATCGGTGAAAGTGCATGTTTTTTTTTGCCGTTC
This sequence comes from Gastrophysa polygoni, assembly GCA_963576655.1. Classification (NCBI taxonomy): domain Eukaryota; kingdom Metazoa; phylum Arthropoda; class Insecta; order Coleoptera; family Chrysomelidae; genus Gastrophysa; species Gastrophysa polygoni. Next base: position 1,659,024 of record OY755082.1, on the reverse strand, counting down.
TGGTCGAAACTCATCCATACATATTGCAACTGGATTATACCAAAATATGTTACACAATGATGATATTGGAAATATACAGGGTGTGCTTCTAAACAATTGGAAATTCTGAGATGACAATAAATTTTGTTCGAGATGTTCAAACTGTTTTTCTGTTCACATGAATGGAATCTACAGGAAAAAATCAGAATAGTTATTTTTGTATCGAATGTGCGAAACTCTACTTTGGTGATCGAGAACTCAAAAGCCTCAATTATTGTTGATTTCTTGGAGTTTTGCTTGATTGAGGACCATAAAGGTTGTATGGAAACTATATAATAATAATAATAATAATAATAATAATAATGATTTTTATTTGCAGAATAGGGATAATAGGCAGTAAAACTGATACTAGTAACTAACAAAAAGCAAAATGAATATCAAAATTGACACATGAATAATGATAATGAAGTAATGAGTATTGAGTGGCAATATCTCGAGAAAAGTATATTTCTGAAAAAAAATTAGTTTTGATGAGGAAGTTGAAGTAAATTATATAAATCACAATATACGTCAATATTCATATGGATACGGAAAGTGTGGTCGAAAGTAAACATACATCCTACATCAAACGATAGTTCTGAATGATTATTGTTCAGTGAAGTTTATTATTGCTTGAGAATAAAATGAATGTGCTTCATTTAGTCATGAATGACCATAAAACTGAGTGTTTTATAAACATTGTAATAGTCATTTGGATTTCGTTAGAAAGTGAACATACCCTTGCATGAATCATTACGTTGGAAGTCGACTTCTTGATTTCAATTGAAAAGCTATATTTTTCTGAATTCTCCTCAGTATTCTTCTCAATTTTCATCAACCTCTCCAATACCTGGGCCTATTATTTTGTTTTCCGCAATATAGGTAGGTATACAAGTTTCAAAAACCTGACAAGTTGACTCTGAGTTCATTATTCATTCAGAAAATATATTTATATAATTTATAGTTGAACGAAAGTATCTGCATTCAATAAATCCCAATAAGAAAAACAACCAAAAGTACCACAAGCAAAAATGTGTGTAAACGACTATAGAATAGCATTTTTCCAATAATTCGCCTAATGAGATTGGATATATCTCATGTAGTGTATCATTTCAAAAGTATGGTTTGAATTCAGCTCTGAAAATTGAATTTAGTGTCAGGAAATAAGAAACAATTTCGGTAGAAGAGAGGGGGAAGCAATTTGGTAGCGGCAGCTGTCTCCTTACAGGGGTTAACAACCCCAACTGCAGAATTTTAAACTTAAACCCCAAGAGCTATAACCAAACCAAAGTTTTGTGATTGTCAGACTGTATTTGTCTTTTACACAATTTGTGAGTGACAACTAAGAGGTGGTTTTGCTTGTTTTGACTATTTCTATATTACACCAGTTTATAGATTAGATTAGATTGAATTGGGGCTTGCTACTCTGATGAGACCTCCTCAAATCTACTGTGTTGGGCACTCGAAAATAAGAAATAAGACTTCATCACACATCCCCATATATCTTTGAGGTATTTCGTCTCCTATTGTTATAGAAACCTCAGTCTTGGCAGTCCTTCATAGAGCAAAACAAATCTCCAGAGAGGTTCTGCTACTTCTACTAATGAACCAACAATATTCTACGAAACATTCTAGACAACAAGTTCCCCAAATTCTAATCAGATAGAAAGGTTTCTAGTTCAACTACGAAAGCATTCACATCGGAAGCGCAGTTGCTCTGTGAAGGCGAAAGATAAATATATTATTCTTACACTCATGTACAAGAGAAAATTCACACTCTTCTTCAACAATTAAAGAGTAATATATATCTATTGCAATAGGCTTGAGGCCAATCGATCATTCTTTCATTTAAAAAGATTGTAATTCAAATATGATTGAAATAATTGAGTGTATTTTGTGATGAAATAAATATATATCTATACTGTTGCAGCTTTGTTGATAATCAAAATTTGCTATTTTTCAGATGAGGATAGCGTGCCTTGTACTAGTGACGTGCGCATGCGTCCTAGCTGACCCTGCCATAAACGAAATCAGGCCTGTTTCTAATCGACCCGGCAGATTTTTAGCACTGCCGAACCCACAAAAATGTGCAAACAGTGAGTAACAATAATACTAATGATGATAACGTTTAGGAACATAGTACATGATGATGTCTATAGGTTGGAACAAACTCATTCGAATTTCAGGGGTTTGTTTTCTGGGGAAACACGCTCAGCACGTTGATGTTTATTGATTTTTTCACTTTTCAACTCTCCATCGAACTCTAGGTATATATTTCACGTACCATGTCATATACCCGAACTCGATAGCTATCGAGAAATTTACGATTGAATATATCCATAACTGAGACTGCATCCTTATGAAAACCAAGCCGATAATAAAAGTTATGGTGGCTTTATAAAGAAAATTATTACCTAAGATTTGCCACTTAACATTTAAGACTTTACATTCAAGAAATACAATTGTTCATGTTATAAAACCATTTGATACTATTCATTCAACATTTATCATTCAAGATGCCTAACTTCCAACTCGAGAAATTATTGTTAAATGGCCATTAATGAAAATAAGATGTGCGCATGTTTGCTAATGACGTTTTGCGAGTGTCGACAAGTGACACTTCTCTTCTGTTTTGTTTCCCGCTTTTATTCAAAACTGTATTTAGGTTATATAACAAGTAATGATTGCTCATTTAGTGAATCCAGACCGAGTTGTTCTGTCAGTTCTGTGTCAAAGATGATACGTCAGTATTTACAAAGCTTAAATGATTTTCAAATGTTAAATATTCTTATAACCTAATCCATTATAATGTCTTGAATCTCAAAGTGATAAATGTTAAATGTTGAATTTCTTTATAAAGTCACCTTCAGTGGTCCACAGTTTGAACGTTCAATTTGATTTCGTTTTCTGTTTCAAAAAGCACAACTGCTAACGTGAAAAGACCACATCCAAATTAAACAGAAATTTGAGGATATTATCACGCGTTCATCGATCATGTTGCCTTCTACAGTGAAAGTGCGAAATACTCGGTCTTTATCATCATTAACATGAGGTCAGTGGATATCAGATTTATATCGTGATGTCATCACTTAGGGTAGCAAATTTTGGATCGTTCGAATAATATATGAGTTATTTGTGATCTTCCAGGCCTTGAAATCGTGATTATATTATGAATAAAAAAAATAATCCACGTGTTCATGCATTCATAGTTCTTCAGCCAGCTGCCATTTAATAACTTTCAATAACTTCATCCTCTCTTCTATTTGTACTGAATCAGCTATTGCGACATATACGAATCATATCATTCAATTCCTCTATTCTTGCTGATATCTTCATGAAAAAACTGCTTAGTGTCAATGCCGCTTGTATGAATATCATTGCGTTCTCTCCAAATCAATAGCGTACGAGAATCGCCTACACGTATTTCGAAATGTCAGTTCTATTGACGTCTCTCGTTTCGTTATTCCTATCTCGACATCTTGCCGAAGAGAAAAAATGTATCGCGAGATGTATGGCTTCTGGCACGAAAGATCTCGAGTTGATCCTCGTTGTTGCGTGCACGGTAATGCTGATCTTGGCGGAGCTTCTCACGTTATGTAATTTATTAAGCTCTCGGAATATTTCTCCACTTCATATATAGGAGAGATATTACCAGAAATATAATACTCTCTATCAACCAACCCTGTATACAGCAGCAAGGAAAATTCATATAAGTTGTTGGAGCTGGTAGTGAATCCCAAGTCGATTATAGCGTAAGCTGTATAATTTAATTTTGGGTCAACCCGCTTTTCAATTAAATGAGAATTCGAAACGACTGCATCAATTTATATATAATCTATGTTTCACTATTGTCATTCGATACGTGAGCTTATTGCACTGAAAACCAATTAACTTCATAATTATAACCATCAGCACAAATTACGTAAGCTAACAGGACATTATCATGTTGCCCTATCATTGCGTCAAAATCTACAATAAATAATTGATGCCGGTGAAACTGTGGTCACAAAAATAATAGGTATACTAAACGACAAATATTGATGAATTAATCCCCCAGCTTTACACTCACTTTTTTGTCTGTATCATTCACAGTTTACAGTGAAAAATACCCTGTATATGTTGGTGAAGAAGGAAGAATGATCTCTTCTAAGCATCATCATGAATTATCACACTCCTTCCATGATATTGGAAATCCAATATCGTTAAGAGAGTGTCCCTATTGACAAACACAATCAATAATTATTGTTTTCGTATGAGAAAAAAACATGAACAATACTGGCGATAATGACTGCTCGTTAATAACCAATCGATAGAAGATAGTTGCAACTACGATGATAAATGATGATGAATGATTTGAAGAAGGTAATTACATAATAGCACAATTGTCTCTGCGTGAACATGAAGAGGATGTAATTGTGAACATAAATCCTGAATTGAACATTTTGAGATAAAAATTGTTTCCACCTATTAGAGCATCGTATCTCGAATAATATAACTGCTCACTCATCTCCATTTATTCAAACATTAAAACTATTACTATCGAGAGACTTTTCTGTTGATGTCTAAAAAATTATTCAAAATAAACTACTGATCTCCAATTTCAGAGAATTCTTCGGTTCACTAGAATCGAATCAATCTGTTGAATGATCGGCTGATTCTTCTTGTTATTGATAACATACAAGATTAATCTTGAAAGAAATGTATTATTGATCAATATGAAAAATGAACTCAATTGTATCCAATTCATTCCCAAAATTTTGAACAGTTTAGCGCCATTGTGATTTCATTTGAGCCTTCGAATATGATGCTATTTCATGGTAACTACAAACTATAGATATTTCACTTAATATGGAAAATGTCTCTGAAATGTCTGTTGTCTTTGAAGATGTTTATTGAGTATAAAAGAAATACGTTTTGAAAATCATCTCCTGCTGAGATTTTGAGAGTAATAAACACCTGCTAGATTTTCGCAAATCCAGATAAAGTTACCATGATTTCTTTGCAGTATCTTGACATCTTCTTAATTTGCAAAAGAAGATTGCAAGTTTTTTTTCGATATTTTGACCTGAACTATTGGAATTATTCTAGAAAGTTTTATTTTAGATGTTTCATGTAGGTATATACTACTGTAAAGAATATGAATAAATATTTTATAAATATGACTCGAAACATAATATTTTATGAATATTATTTACGAATTTCGAATTATCATTCTGTATCGTATTAGGAAATGGCGGATAGTTTTTTCATCCGGGGTCATAGTACACTGAACTCATCTATTCAATATTCATCTGAATAATCATGAATTCGAATTTTTTTCATTGTGAAATAATTCATCGAAATGATGAGAAGACTCTTGAATAACTTGAGCGCTGAGATCACTTTTAATTCCGTACAGAGTGTTTCGTTCATGGGACTGTATTCACAATTAAGAAATGCACAAAACACGTACCTACCTGTAGGTGAGTCGTGATACAGTTCGATTGCGTTATGTATACTTATATCACGCCGTGATACACATTTCACGTATGTATACCGTGTGCAACTGTTTTGGAAATTCTTTGTGCCTACTTTCACGGATTTCACCACACGGTCGTTTGTTTCTTCTTCGGAACCTGAATTTTGTTCCCAGAGGGTTTACAATTCACACACGAACAAAGTGTGTCATTCTATTTATATATAAACTTATATTATTTATTCATTTATTACTTGCATTGAAGAAAGTAAACTTTCAAAGTTCAATATTCAAACAATAAGAAAAATTGATTCTCTTTGTTTTAACACACTTATGGATCGATAAACTTCCCTAAACAGTAGATTTAAGTGAATAATCTTACTTTAAATGGGACACCCTATATATTTTTACAGATTTTGAAAGAGCTTGTTATTTTGAATTCATACATACTGAGTTTAGTGTGAAAAAAATTGTGAAAACAAGGAATATAACACTTTAATCAACCTCCTTTGAGTTTTTTGCATAAGATCAAAAAACTATTCAGATGAACTAATTGATGTTGTTTGTATGCATAGTAATGAATAAACGAGTACACTTTTGTTCTCCAAGTGTCAAATTCGAATTGACGGAAATAAATTCTACAATCACCATAACTGATCATTATTAAAATTCCAATGCGATTTTTTTCACTCAATTGAACTATTCTAAATTGTACAATTTGTAAATTGTACATTTATTCATTGCTATGCATACAAACAACATCAATTAGTTCATTCAAATAGTGTTTTGCTCTAATACAAAGAACTCAAAGGAGGTTGATTAAATTGTTATATTCCTCGTTTTTACAATTTTTCCTACAATGAACTCAGTACATATGATTTCAAAATAACAAGCTCTTTCGAAATCTGTAAAAATATATAGGGTGTCCCATTCAGATTAAAGAAGTTGATGGCATTTCCGATTGAACCAGAAGTATATTATTGACAAAAAAATTAACATCAGATGCATTTTATTCCATTGCACTTACCTACGAATTTTCATGAATATCTTTCTTTCCGTTCCATACTTCATCCCAACCCTGTATAATTGTCACAATTTTGGGAAACCAAGTTTTTTTCACGTCGAAATTGAACGAGAACCCTATACATAATTCGAAGAGAAGTGCACTGTAGTTAATGTTTCCGAGTGACACACTAGTTTTTCAATGCACTATTTTGTTTCTTTCAAGGGCCGAAACAGTTCTTCTTCAGAGGGCACAATTACTTCTTCAGCGGTAGCGTCCCGGGTCTAGCCGGCAGAAAAGTGGACTGGTTGGATGGCAGGAACATCTGCAGAGAGTACTGCATGGACCTGGTGTCGATGGAAACCCAAGAAGAAAACAATATGATCTTCAGGCTGATCCAACAAAGTGAGTATTGTAACGTCTCCCCCTTCTTGGGGGGGTGTTATTAGAGTGGTGCTCAACGGGGTATGTCTATATCTAGGATAGACCGGAAAGGTGCAGAATAGAACACCTCATTGTCCTTCCAGAATAGAATAGAATTTCAGACTACGTTACAATGGACATGTTTAAAAAAAATAATACAAAATTCGATAGTATTCAGAATTATATATGTTTTTTGAATGATTATAGTGAAATTCGCGATTTTGATTTTAGCAGAAAACTAACAGATTCAGTGTCGTCAACAACAGAGCCATTTGGCGACCACCCTCAAAAAGACACGAATTCACTAGAAAACTCCACATACTGGGTGGCCCAATGAAAACGAAATAAAGCCGATTTGACATAGTTATCGTTCTCAGGAAGAAAAACGATCGGACCGGTTATATTTTTATTCTGAGGAGGAAATATTTTGTGCATGTTTTCAACTTTTTCACTTCAAACCCCTCGGAAGGGGGAGCTCCAACCCTTGAATTTCGAATGGGATAAAGGGTCAAGTGATACATCATTTTGAAGCTAATCGAAATCTCTCACGAGCGCTCCCTTGATTTTGGAATTCAATGCAGTAGTTCTCGAGAAAACACGTTCATGAAAATATTCGGCTAGTATGATGGAAAGTAACGGTTTTTTCCCTTTCATCACTATTTTTCATTTTGCAACTAGAACGATGTTCATCTAAGAAGTGCCTTATGTGTCTTTCTTAAATCCTGTCCTATCCAACATAACATAAAGAATCATTTAATGTCAGTTCCTTGATCTTCTCAGCGAAATGCATACCTTGTTTCGTTTTCATTGGGCCACCCTGTATATCACGACATACGTAGCCATTGAATGTCAAATTCATAGTTTCTGACACAGACAATGATACTCTTGTATGAGCACGAGTGGAAATGTAATTTAAATAAAGATCAAAAGAATTCCTAACCATAAAATTCTTGGTCTAAACATTTTTTTTTCATTTATCTTCAAGAATGTGCGATGTTTCGTGCCTGGAATATATTATATTCGTAAATATTCATCAAAGATATTCTTATCTGTTCGGACAAAATGTTGTACGACGGTGGACTAGAGTAAACCAGGTCAATAATTGAATTCAGTTTAGTTCGGAGACACTGAATAGAATAGAATACTCTTTGTTTATTCAAGACAATAAAAACATTGTGTTGAAACGTCAAAATTCTCAAAGTATACATGAAACATACTTCAACACAGGAAACGAAAAACAATATAAAACAAATATTACTGTACCGGAACATCGAAAAAATCATGCACAGTATAAAAATTATTTTGCACCAAAAATGTTTTGAGGCGCATTTTGATTATTTCAAGCGTTAAACTTGATTCAATATTAAAATGTTCAGATAAATGATTAAAAATGTGTGGTCCTATATAGTTAGGTGCATTTTGGGTTATCTTTTTTTTCCAATATGCGTGTGAATTAAGCCCTTCTGGCGTGTATTCATGTTATGAATGTCTTCATTAAGACTGAAATCGGTGATGTTGCTATAAATATAACATACAATTTCAAATATGTATGAACTAGCAAGAGTCGAAATATTATTGGATTTAACAGTTTGTTTGCATGTTTCTCTCCACGGGATGTTGAAAATGCACCTCAAAATTGCCATTTGTGCAATAAATACATATTTAATGAATCTTGCTATTTTTTAGTACCAATTTCCCTCAGCTAAATTCATTCTATATGTACATGTCACTCATCAATAAAAAATATTCTTTTTATCAAGAGACATTTCAATTTATTATTGCTGAAACCGAGACGTTTATTGAATTATTAGTCGAACACCTTCACAGATTGATCATTAATTGTTTGTAGCTATGTCAAAATGGCATGTTAGACGGTGCTTGCTTTTTACTCGACACTTTAATTCCCGTTATAAATCTTGTTGAGTGAACTATTATCGCATCGCCTCTGTTATTAATTTCAAACATTGGCCAATTTGTGGATATTTGACATTTCGAGGGGAATTGCACAAGACTTGCACTATACAATATGCAGCTGGACCATTATCTCATAATGAATGAAATCCGAGTGTGTGGCCAGCTATTCGATGTGGTTGTATTGAGAAATAAGTCATTATTCGTGATATACTCTCACAAAATTGATTTCAATCACAGTATGTGCTTCCTTCGCAGAAATTTCAAGGCTTCTGGTTGAAGAAGGGGGTCCTCATTTATATTTTTTTTTCATTATCCTCACAACACGAAAGAAAATCCTATAATGTTCATAAAACATCGTGGGAGCCTTCGGTAGAAAGTTGGGAGAGGATTATATCATACGTATTCATATTTCATCTTTTGACATGGTATGTCAGGATGTATATCATTCGAGCATGATCTTAATTCTTAAAATTGTGAGAGGAGCAAACCAAGATACTTCAATAAGTTCTTGATACACGATAATTCAATCCATGATCATCATAGAAGGTCTCAAACTGATTTCCATATTTCTAGAATGAAGTTGGAAACTAGTATTAACCGTCTGTTTGTAAAGGGTCTTGATGATTTTAATAATCTTCCAAATCAATTGAAAAATCTTTCGACTGCTAGGCTTTTCAAGAGGCAATTTTTGAAACATAATATGAAATGAACCAAAATAAAAGAAAAAACATTGTTTGGTTTGATCGATCGATTCAGGATATTGAAATCGCGTATTTACAGTGCTCATCAAAGGTTTCTTACTAACACAGCACCCAGAATACTCAACTTCCTACCCCATGAAATTAGATTCAATCCCACAAGTGAAATCTTTCAAAAATATTCTGAGCTGTTGGGTATACATCCAAATTCCACTGAAATATCCACATAGCCCTCATCTCATTTCTGTTCCACTAATATTCACATTGTTTCTTTCCAAAACATGTAGACTTGTCAAACAACCTTAGTAAGGCCGCAACGCTCGAGTATAGGTGGCGATACGATCGTCGATCCTGTCAAGTCAAATCCACTTTTACTGATAAATACGGATATCTGACAGCGACGAATAGCTAACGGTTCAATATTTGCATTGGAGTTGAATTTAAAATTAGAAAAGGAAATCTTCGAGATCCACAGAGGTGGTGTCATCTAGTGTCGAACTTGGCCAGCCTCAGTCAGTTATCAAAATTCGATTCAATCAAGTAGGCAGCAGTCTTAAACTTTTCCTATTGGCTGGGTATTCGCTAATCCAAAAGTCTGGACGACCTCTGGTGGCTAAATTGTGAACCTACTTAGTGAGTAATCAATAATGGATACGTGTGCGTTTTATCAATGAATCATCGTTATTTCGGCGTGCTTGTGCGATATTATTGGTGGATTATGTTGTGTTCTCATCGTATTTGTAGATCTGTGTGTCGAGCGAACTTCAAAAGTAGGACTTTAAGCGAATAATTTTTGGGAAAACCCAAACTCGAAAGGTTTTCACAGGAATGAAATTATGCTTTGGGTACTTTCATAAACCTATATATAGTTTCAGGGTTGAGATACTCAAAATAATAATGAGTGGAGAACCGAGTCAAAATACTGGCACAACTAGGAAAACATTTCATAACACTAACTGTTGTGTTTGAAACTGTTCTTCTAGGAAGAATAAATATAGGACATTTCCATGCGTTCTTAAGAAGGATGCGTCTAAAGTCATGTCAAGAATGATCATGGTATACTTGAGAAAGTTGATCGAAGAAAAGCATGGACAAATGCTTTGTTGATCGGAAAACCAGTGACTCACTTAATTCGAGTTTGTTTCCTCCATTCTATTCATTTTATTAGACATTGCAAAGCGTTACATTACCTCACGATATGATAGTTCTTCAACACACTATCAACAATTGTCCAAAACACACGCGAAAATCCAAGATATCACTTGTTCAACGTTCGAAAACAACTAAAACATGCACACAATAACCACGCCGAACAGAGAGATTACTCACTATCCGCCATATTTGTTTACGTCTCGTAGCGCCCTCTTCGGTAGTTGAAGTCGCCAATAGAGTGTTGGGGGTCGGGACACCACTATCCACACTGACCGATCTCTTTCCGCAGACGATGTGCCGTACATCTGGACGTCCGGCCGCTTGTGCGACTTCAAGGGCTGCGAGAACCGACAGGACCTCGAGCCGAAGAACGTGTTCGGCTGGTTCTGGTCGGCCAACAGGGACAAGATCCAGCCGACGAACCGCGTGCCGACCGGCTGGTCGTACAACCCGTGGTCGCCGACCGGGCACAAGAAGCAGCCGCAGCCCGACAACGCCGAGTTCGACATCAACCAGACCACCGAGTCGTGTCTCTCCGTGCTCAACAACGTCTACAACGACGGAATCGCTTGGCACGACGTCGCGTGCTACCACGAGAAGCCGGTGGTGTGCGAGGATTCCGACGAGCTGCTCAACTACGTCGCCTCGACGAACAGGGGAATACGTTTGTAGATGAGGTCGACGAGGTCGGGGGGTTGAGGTTTCGTGCGGGCATTCGGGGTTTTGTTTGATTCCAAGCGAGTTGCACACTTCTCGGACGAGATTGACGCGCTTCACCACCAGATTGGGTGGGGGGAAAAGCTGAACTGATAATTTTTCAAAACTGATTACAATATCCGAAGTTTACAATGGAGTATCATCGAATTTAACGTTTGGGTCAGCCAGAAGAGCGAACGTGTACCGAGAATAACTAGTTGACTTGCAACACTCGCGTAGCTCATGACACTGATATCAGTTTGACAATCTCGAAATGATTAATATCTTTCATATCTACTTGTATTCTCTTCAATAGTTTTTCATACATCGAATATCGTACTGCTGCAAAACAAATTTCAACAGTCCAAGCATTAGAAAACATCATAGAAGGCTCTGGTGATAAGAATGTAGAACTTTCTATCTATTTCACGCAACGACACATTATTATCGTTACACATTATTATTATTGCTTGAGAGTCATTTAAATCTATCAGAAACCGTTAATTTTAACAAGAAACTAACTAAATAGAGCAAAATCTACTCTGGCCGACCCAGGATCTGAGGCACGAGCCGTCACCGACACAGTTACAGATTCACCCTTTACGAAACTAAAATGAGACATTATTCTACACCAGAGGATCCCAATCTTTTTTTTTTCTGATGGACGACTTTCGAAATTTAGCTGCTTCCAGTGGACCCTTTGCAGTTACCATATTCTACCATATTCCCAAACTCGACAAAACCGTGAAGATTAGAGATCAAACGAAAATTTTGCAATCACGAATCATCAGATTTCGAAGAAAAAAAGGGAGAATCGATTGTGCCGTGAGTGGATGTTAAAAAAGTAAAGTTGGATATTCCATTCCATCTACTCACAGCACGAGTAAACAATCAATTCACACTTATTTGTGAAAAATAGTTTATCTTCTTGTCTTGTATATATTCAAATAAGTATATAATTATTACTCTATCAATCATTATTGTTATCATATTGAAAAGTCGTAATATACTCAAAACTAAACATCAATAACGTAACGTAACTATTAAAATGACAATCACAAAATAGACATGATTTCGATGGAAAGAATTGATAGTTTCAGTTTTTTTTTTGTGAAAAAGTTTGTTAACGACACGTTGAACTGAATATGGAATATGCAAGTTCTTACAAGTATCAGAACACCATCATTAATCACCTATCGACAGCTCTGAAACTGAATTTGTCCTCGATGTAAATATTAATAAATTAGTGAAACTTGCATTGAATGATGATTTCCTCACTCGTGTTAAATTAGTTCAATTCCGTGCTCATACTACATACAATATTTTAATAATATGACATATTTCTGTGTATTCAGAAGAATATAATCTAGTGCTACTGCCTGTGTACGCCACTGAGATATTTCTCAACATTGTCATGTTAGTAGGTCAGACTTTCTCAGGAAAAAATGAGAAGAAGGAACAACACGAACAGAAGAAGAATCACGTACACGACTATATTGAAAACTTTAGCAAACAACTGGCTTCTCAATGAGATGCACAGAATTATCATACCTACAAAACAATAAATTCTACTAGGATACTGAAACAATAGAGACAATACAATACAAAGACGATGAAACTCTGAATTGATTGCATTCCATGTAACAAGTGAACTACACCAGTGTGTGTACAGTAGCGCATCGGTGGCCATTTACTCAAACCTGTGTGTGGGTGAACCAGATTGCCTATTTATATAAAGCTGGCTTGGTACAAATCTAGCAGGTAGATTCTGGATATAACAATGACATTTTTTATAGTTGTATGTCGAATGTTTTCGAATACACCTGTAAAAATTGCTGTTTAACTTTTTAAAATATTATGAAAATTTGTCTACGACACATGAAATCTCAGCCCTTGAAGATGTATAGTGTGTAGGTACAGAGTGTTCGAGATTTGGAATCATTAACTATAAGTAGGACAGATATCGACTCAAATGAGAATCTTGAACAGAATGAATCAAAATGAAAGTTATCCACCCGGTTAGAAATGTATTAAACAATACTTACAATGATTCAAAACCTGGAATACTCTAATTTAGTTTTAGGTGACGAAAAGTTACGCTTTTTGCAGAGTGACCATCCTGGATGGTTGTTAGGCAAATAGAGTAACTTTTACTTCATATAAATCATAATTTATATTTCTGCAACCAAATGAACGTATTCGAGTTGAAAAAAGTATTATTTTGTAATGAATCTCCCAAGTAAAAGTTGAAGTTGTACTCTGTCGTCCAAAGTTAGTGAAATTATGAATTCCCAGGAACCTTTTTTGAGGATTATATCGACATTTTCCACAATATAAATAGTTCTCAAGATGGTTGCAGGTGATTTGATTGTATTGTAGTTTTCATCAGTCAGTTTCATATTCACTGTCGAACAAAAAATATCTGGAACTCTTTCAAAATCCCTCTTGTATTTCATTCAATTGTTGATATTTTGCAAGAGATGAAAACTATGATACAATCTACAAACTCAAGAATATCGTTACATTCTCATTCTCTTCCACTCTTTTGTCTTCAGTATAGTATTAAATCTGTAACATATTGTATATTTATTTTTTGATATCCTCATTTGCCTATCTGTAATAAATTTGAAGAAGAAACCTTTATAAATTTGTTAGAATTACCAGTTGTTTTATTTTATGGATTATTGAAAATTTTTGGTATATAAACATTGTTAGACATATCATATTGAATTTTGAAAGCATTTTGTGCCTGATGTAGATTTTCTGTTATGTTTATTTCCTCAATTTTCATAACTATATATCGAAAGGAAAATGAATGAAAAACGTTTGCAAAATTTTGTGCAAAAGTGCAAGATTGGAATATGCTATAAAAGTATCTCAAATTTACGAATACAGGTACACATGCAAAACGTTGAACATTTTCAATGTTAGAAATAGTTTCGCGCGTTTGAAATTCATGAAAAACGAAATGTTCATAAAGTCACCTCGTAGATTTTTGTTTGAGTTTGGAGTTCGATATAATAGATCATGGTAACGACATCGAAAAGTTCTGATTAATCTATAAGATCAAGAAAAATTGTTGTAAATGCTGCATCAGATTTTCAAAAACAAAAAAAATCAGAATGTAAACAAACAGATATGTGTTCGATTAGTATTTCTTCGATACGCCACGCCTTTTTGAGTCACCATGTATGACGCCAAATGATTTGATTTTTGTTCGTCTATTTGGAACAGCAAAACCACTATCTCACTTTGCCAAGCTATTTCCACATCGTGATCGTATAATCGGATAATACAATGGTAGATATTTATCGATTTCTATACCGCAGTCCTCCTTAAAATGTTCGCCATCTGGCAACAACCTTTCGAATTCGGCAATGTTGATAAGACTTTTGACAATCTCCCCGTCGTTCTGTTATCCTGATCTTTGATTTCTCAATTGTCTATTTGTAACCAGCCAATTATCAAGGATAACCAAAACCTCCTGATAATCTCAAAGTGTCCATCCAGGTGCTTTGAGTGTTTATTTCTCCTAATCCGTGGAACACATGATTTTGTCAGTTTTCGCATCAGGAAAGCAGAAGGAGCGCGGATAGAAATATTCTATGTAAATTCCTATAACGTACAGCCAACTTGACAACAGCATTTTATTCCTCATAGTATCACTATAGTTGGGCTAATCTGTGGTATCACTGATAATGTACAGTCAAATGTTTCAAACATGCGGAAAATGCTAGTGTTTTGGCAAAACAAAACACTAGCACCATCCTTCTTTACATCGTTTCCGGAACAGGGTTTCTCAGGGGAGTACGAGGTTAACTTAGATCTATGCCAGGGTTCACAGGAGAGCAGAAACACATGCAGATATAAATATCGTCCAGAATAGGTCTCGGACGAACCTCAAGAAATGTTTAGAAAATTATAACGACTTGCATGGCGAGCAACTGAGGAATAGCATCTTATTAACTCGGTTTTAATATTTGGAGAGCAGAATATGCCGATGGTAACTATTAACGTCCTGTAGACTGTCGGTTCAGTCTTTCGTATTGATTTCAACCTATCCCCTGTATTAGCGGGTTCACATCGTGCTCGGTGCATATTCATAATTGATTTTGAATGATTTCTAATGGTTGCTAATGATTAGGATACTCAAATTGAACATCAAGAGAGCAGAAACTGTAGGAAATGATTGACTCGTTTCTGTCTGGTCACTCAAATTCAACTAGTATGCAGGATTTCTATCAACCGAACAGAAGGCTCGAGAGATATATATTTACAGCATCTCGTAATTTCTGACAGAGGTGCCTCTTTACGGTTATGGCATCCTGATATCTCGATATGAAAAGTAACATACCTCGGGAAACCGACATTCCAATTGTTGTTCCTAGACTTGTACAAGTCCTATGAAATAAATGCTCATGATTTTGGATGGCATGAGGATTATTATCACACTCTACATTACACAAATGTTATATTTACTGTAAAGTACTCGATAAATGAGGTACTGCGAGCATTGAATGAGAAATAATGGTGAATCTTTCTATAAGACATTATTCTTGATACACTGTTCTAGATTTTGGCATCGATTTCAATGTAGTAGAAGAGGTCGTTTCTATACTAGTCTTGGTGAAATTTAATGATGATCAACCAAACTTAAGACTGGGTTGGTCGTCACGTGCAACAAATATACGATGTGTAGTAAATTGGCATTGTAGTACTTCTGCGTTATTAGACAATAGGGATCAATTAGTAAAATATGGAATTAGATTCCTAGAGGAATTTGTCGATCGATCGACGGTAGGCAGCAAACTATGGAAAAGTAAATTTTACTCATCAGAGCTTGAGTATCATGGCTGAGCATTGTCTGATGAAAGAACATTTTATTGATTCTGATCTGATAGAAAATTCATATATTTCTGTACGTATTATATCGTCAAACGAAAAGAGATAACTTTATTATTTCTGTTGTTCATTCTATATATTTATGATGGTCGCCACATATAACAATGCTTTTTTTCACCATTGAAATCTCTTGAATCGTGAGATAAAGGAGAGGATTCTGGATTGCACTAAAATGCTCTCGAAAGACATTGTTTGGAGATTTTTATGAGAGAGTGCAGCCATTTTTAAGCTCAAATTGTTTCATTAGTGTAGTCAAGAGCATATACAATGTATACATTGATAGTTTTTAGTGAGGATTCATGCAAAAGTTGAAAAAATATTGTATTCATCAGTCATTTTTTAGACTCGTATAAAAATTTATTGTATTGCTTAGTCATGAATCGAATTTGAAAGTCACAGGTAGTAACAATGGGAGATTCCAGAGAAATGAATAAAAACGAATAATTCATTAACAAGTACTGTCTATTTTAAAATCATTGCATGAAATATCCTATTTATGTACATGAAACTAGAGTGGAACTTAAATAGTCATTCTAAATAGTAAAAAAGAACTGTACACAAAAGACCTTAGGGCTACATGAGATTTATATGAAAAATAATTATACACATCTTAACTCTAGATTCTAGAAATACTTTCTAGAAAAAAGCTCGCAAGCATACATTTTTGGCTCAGGAAACAAACAGAATCGATGGATTAGTGAAAGTTTACCGTGAATTTTAATATTTGATGGATCTTATTGCACTAGGAAACATTGTAAAAACTTTTAGCAAAAATGAAAAAGTATACGACAATTACCTGAGGTAGTATATTCGTGAAGAAACATTGAAAATAACTCGAAAAGCAGATCCAATTTTTTCATTTCTAATATAAATGCTTGGAAGACTTCTAGTAATGAAAAAAATAAATAACTTATGGAGTAAAGAAAAACAAAAACGCTAGTGATATGTCACGAAACATTATAAATAAATAAAAAAATAAAACCTGTACTAAAACGAGTATTCAACGTATCCATTTTTAAAAAAGCTTATATTGTCGTGGTGGGGCAAAAATGACAGCAGATTTTGGATTCACAAGCAGAATGAGATTTCGGTATATCATACCTCACAGGTTATACAGAAGAATTGTCAGCACAAAAGTGAACATCAAATATTCAATTTCGAATATAATTTATAACAGTGTATTTAATCACTTGGCACCATCAAGACAAGACAATAATTAAAAAAAAACTGTTACTTTCGCCCCAGCGAATTATCTCTATAAGTAATATAAATCACTATAAACCAAGTCTTGTTGTTGCATTTCAAATACTATACAGGGTTCTCAATAATTAGATGTACAGCAAGATACCTCATAATAAAAAAGTTGATGAGGAAATGGAGTTGCACCATTAAAAAAACAATCTCCATAATATCTGACAAAAAACGAGTTGTTTTTTTCATTAAGACGGAAACGTCATACATGCAGTGTGTATTCTCAAGTTGGAAGCTTCTGGAAAACATTTTTATTATTGATTCTAACAAAAATATCATACCTCTTGCAAAGATAAACACAACCTGAAAAAACAGACATCAAATTTTTGAACTCGTAAAGTTTGTAAAAAAATAGGAGTTCAAATACCTTCATTTTTCACAGTCAGGAAAAATGTTTTGATAGTTTATCAGATTTGAAATCTAAATTCAAATTAGCGACTACATCCATTTTGCATAGAAATTAAATTCGGATATTTTTGAACAAAGTTTTGAACATAGATAGAAATAATAGCATCTATGAGCAACTTAAAAAAAATGAAGGTACTCTTTATGTTTCATTATTTCATCGTGAGTTTCAAATGGTACTTTATGAAGAATACATTTTGTGGAATTATGGTTTCAACTTGAGTAAACACTGTATACAAATACAATTTCTTGCTCAACCTCTTCAATTAGCGAAATATCAAGCTGGAGCAAAGACATTATTGATCACCTGGTACAAAAAACAGTTTCAGTTGATGGCAGGCCAACAAGAGATAACTAAGAACTAATATTTACAAATTTTTACACTGATAGTTCCGACTGTCAAGAGTATAATATATTGTTTTACATCTTCACCACACAGGAGATAGATAAATAAATAGTACGTAAAATAGTGTTCTCACACATTTGTGGAGCGAGAACTGCCAATGAGTCGGAAGTTGGATTGCAAAAAGTAATGAAACATAAAAATTGTTGAAATGAGATCATCGACATCGACCCATATTCGCAAATCCAATTCAAGTTAGTGATACTCACTTCAAGATCAACAATATTTTGAAAGAATAATAATTAACGAGAGTTGAGAGGGGAGTCATATTCCCAAAGAATTTTTTTAAATAAATTGATCTGAATGTACATATTGGATGAAATTCTCCGATACTTTCCGAGGGGTATACCGTGGACAAGCTTTCAGATAATATGGAGATAATATGAATTTCCTCGAAATTACTTTCCATTTCATCACTATTTGCTACCTTCTTCCACCACCAGTTTTCGAAATCCACAACCAATTATTGAAGAGATTAATTCGAAAAATAAAAATAACTTTCACACCCATATACAGTCAAAACCGTTGGCCTGACACCAAACTAAACAAGAAAATATCTTAAGAATAACTGTCATTTCATCTGATGTGATTATAGGTGGTGAAGAATACAACACGAATTATTTTTGCGTTTTACTGGTTACAAAAACTTCCAGCATTAACTTTATCCTTCAATTTTCATATTCTACAACCGGTTTATGTTTTTTTTTCTTCTTTGAAAGGTCATATATCAAGTAGAAATATTGAGTCTCAAAACTTTATAATCAGTTTCGAATCGATAATTATTGAACAATAAATATTCGTGAGAAAGTGAATTACCAGAAGTAATTTATCATAACATTTTTTGAAATTCTGCTTGCAATTGGTCCTGCCACATTCAAGAATTTCAGATTCAAAAGTGTAGACGAATTTAAGAAATAATAACGGTCTTATTCTTGAAATTATTTACAGGGTGTCCCGAAAATAGTATGCATCACGCTACCAGTGACTTCTAGGGCCATACATAGGAAGAAAACTTTCTATACAATATATACAATTATAATATAAATTTAATATAAATTATATAATTTCGAACTCAGACCACCTTCTTGCATGGGGCTGAAAATACCTTAGGTCTTTTTAAATACCACTAAGTGATTTTTTCACTTTCATTTACACTTTCAAATTCAGGAGAAAACACTAGGTGAGCACACAAAATTGCATCTCAAACAGTTTCAGTAATTTTTTGAAAAAATATCTTCAGGAGCGACACTATTAGACACTCCACATCTTTTAGGGGGCCATTTGCAGACCTATATGAAGTTTTCTTCCTATCTCTGATCCAAGAAGACCCTCCTAGAATATTACAAACTATTTTTGGAACACTGTTCCTACCATAAATAGAATGGAAAATAAAATTATTTACATAAAAAATTAAAAAGATGTGAGGTTGTAAAATATGAATTCTATTATTGTGATTGGTGTTGGATAGAAAACATTCACACAACTCGAGTCCTGTATATAAAATATACAAGCTATTCGAATTCTTCGCATATTAATACGATGTCTATTCGAAAACTTAAATCTTTGGAACTAGAATAGATATGCAAATATTTCGTAATAGAAACATAGATAACCAGTAGAAAACAAAGCAGTCGATCCAATACCTCGAAACAAGGATGGTGCGCTTCCATGTATTCACAAAATGCGGATATCTTTGATCTCAACGTTTCATTCAACGAAGAGAAAGCAATATTTTTTTTGTGTATTATTGAACCAGTCATCGTTCGAAAATGTCAACTTCTTCAGTGGAAGTGGAACAAAATATTTTTTCCACAACTTCCAATTGATGAATTGGAGAAACTTCGAATCGAAACTCGAATTTCAGCCAAATTTTTTTGAATCCAAATTACGACGATAACCGATCAAAAATTGTGGAAAATGTTTCATTCACTCCGCTATGCTCTATACGACTCCACTTCGAAATGACATCGATTATCAACGAGTGACGAGTATCTACATTATTATATATTTCTGCATTAACAGCCATTCGATCCGCGAAATGATTTCCTCATTTATGCTAAAGGGTTGAAGAACGCTGCATTAGAACAAAAGCGATTCGGCACCATCCCTTTTGTCCACCCTACCCAGACGAACACATTTGCCCACTTTGTCTGCCCAGCCGGATGAAACCAACACAGAAGAAGGCGTCGGAATTCCTGCAAAAAAACAATCAGTATCGATTTCACACATTTTCTGACAATAATATATTTTTTCAATTTTTTTCTTTTCCCAGATTCAACTTTGACAAGAGGTTCTTGAAAACCCACAAATTCATCCTCGAATCACCACGAACTAATTCCTACGTTGATAGGGATATATAGGGGCGTTAAAGGAATAATATATGATTTTTTACTGGATGTTGACATTTTGTGAGAAGATTGAAATGATATCATTTTCATAGAATTGCTTTTGTAAATGCATTTTCGATCGTTTTGTAAACAAAACATGCAACATCATTGTTCCTTGGTATCCTATACCAGCTCATGAATGTCTGAAAAGCACCATAGCTTCATAATTTTTTGTATAGATAAAAAGGGAGCCCCCTCAAGTCCCCTCTAATTGATCCATAGCGAAAACGTTTCGAGATATTTACCGAGATTGTCGATCCAACTGGAAGATTCATAATTTCAATGGTATGTGAAAGTAGCAGCACCAATCTGAATATGCAGTTTCAATAAATTTGTATCTTTTTTTTACACGATTTTTGTTTTCGTTGAAGTAACTGTTGTTCCCCAATGGATGCCAAATCTTCCTCAAGATGTTTCAGATTGCGTCAGAGTGCATTATGATTTTTGATGAGTTTTTAGCAACGAGTCTTCAGGAGAAGAATGCGGCTTACGAATGCTTCGATCCGATTTGATATCGGTAGATTTTTGAAAAAGTTCGAAATGTTCAAAATAATTTGTGATCTACTTAATTCTTCGAATACACGAACAATAGTGTATTAATGAGACTATTGACGTGCCGGAACAGGAAAATAGTTTCTTGATTGTGTGCAAATATTCGGAATATCCTCATGATTCTGATTCAGGTATCGA
Organism: Gastrophysa polygoni; assembly: GCA_963576655.1. Taxonomy (NCBI): domain Eukaryota; kingdom Metazoa; phylum Arthropoda; class Insecta; order Coleoptera; family Chrysomelidae; genus Gastrophysa; species Gastrophysa polygoni. Next base: position 1,637,627 of record OY755082.1, on the reverse strand, counting down.
ACCCCACACCTAACATGAACCATTTTTGAGTTAGTCGGGGTTATTCGGGCTTTCTGTTTTGACACCATGTGTATCTGTCACCCGGCGAAACGTTACACATATAATGTAATGTAATGTAAATAGGATGGTGACAGATGCGCTGCGACCTTATTAGATCTATTGTCTCATTAGATCTCTTCTGCTGTCTCAAGGTGTTCTTGTTCACAGCAGCTCCTCAAGCCTCAATTCCTTCAGGAATTTGAGGATTTTGAGAGGATCCATTCGTGGTATTTCTCCCACTGTCAGCTGGTGTGATTCCAGTATATTCAATCTTTCGAGATGGACAGCATAGCACTCCATCAAGACGTTACACATGCGAATAAAATAAAATAAAAACCCCTCACCTCGACAACGCCCACGAAACACCAACGTCTACCGGACGAAGCACCCCCGACAAAGCCGCCCCGGCCCGATACAGTCGTCGTGGCAAAAGGCGCCGCACTTCCTGCACACCACCATCGCCTTGAGGCTGCACGCGCACGACGCCGCCGGCTCACCGCCCGGCGCAGGCTTCTGGAACGCCGCCGCCGCCGGCAGGTGGCTCTGCATCGCAGCCGCCGGATGGTCGAGCGTCGCGCCGGCCGCGCTCTCGCCGGCCAGCGTGTAGCTCGGATGCGGCGGCCCGTCGAGGCTTACGTCGCCGTAGACGACGCCCGAGGGGGGGCGCTGTCGGCGCGTCACCGCCTGCAATCAGAGAACCGAACGTTCAAAAGGCACGCGCCCGCGAATCAACACTCAATTTCGATAGATCCTCTTTCATGGTCATCCCGAAAAGAATTATGCCAGATCACCAAATCGAACCTTTGATGTTAGGAAAGTTACGATATCCTAAAATCAACAAAAGTCCTACAAAAAATTCAGAACTCTTAGATTTAACTATAGACAGATAAATGTTAACAATAAAAATATTCCCCATTCAAGGTCTTTATAACCGCTAAAATATTTGAAATTGATTTATTTCATTTTGATTTACTGTAGGGGTACCGCAGCAAAATCTTTCTTAAAACCTTCGAGTTCTCTTCAAAATAAAACCATAAAATGTATTTTCAAACTACCATTTTTGGAATCAACATCTATTCTGCACAAACCAAGGGATCTGCTAGATAGTGACTCTGTCTTCAAAATAAAAGTGTGTATTTTCATCCAATTTACTAAAAATAAGAAAAAGCACGCGAATCTTGCCTTCAATGTCATTTCTGACTCCCATGAGCATCAAACCAGACAATGTGATCATTTGATAAAACCCCAATTTGGGATTTTTGTGGAATGAATATTTATCACAGTTCACCCAACAGAATAAAATCTATCAATATATTCAATCTCGCCACAAGATTCAAAATTGAACTGAAGAAATATATTCTATAGTTCTACCATATATTGACTAATTCTGATTCAACTTCTTCATCTTGACCTTTTTTTATGTGTTCTCGTATTAATTTATTTTTTCCTCCGTAAATATCTGTTTCTTGGGAACAATAAATGTTATTATTATTATTATTATTATTATTATTATTATTATTATTATATATGATGATGATATACAGGGTCTAACTTATGATGTCATTGATTTTAGCTTTTCACCTATCAATACTCATCCGTCTAAAATTCGTTTTCCAACTTCAAACCATGCTTTGTCAATGAGAATATCATTTCTACAGACGATAAAGTACTATTTCATCTTCTTCTAGTCAATCACTCACCTGCGTGCCAGGATTGGGTCCCTGGCCGGCGAAACCGCCGGCGAGCGGCCGACCGTGCGGCGACGCGCGCCCCGCCTCGACGCTGGCCGGGCGGCCGCGCGCGCCGCCCATGGCGCCGCCCTGCGGGGGCATCGCGCTGCCGCCGCCGCCCGCCTGCTGCTGCGCGGGCGGCGCGCTCGACGAGCGCGGCGTGAGCTGGTGCTGGTGGGGGTCGTTGAGGCCGGCGCGCTGGACGAGGATGTACTGGCCCAGGCCCATCGAGGGATGGCCGTCCACGACCTGGGGACATTTTCATTTTTCACGGAAGCCGAAAAGTTTGAAGTATTTTTTTAAACTGAACTAACTATGTTCCGAAGTGAAGAACAAAAGAGAAGAGAAAGCGGAAGAAGAGAATTTGTAGTGTCATTTATGGGAACTCACAGTGAACGAGTTTTTGAATATTCATCAGAATTTGAGAGATTCTATGGATTTAACGCAGCTAGACACATTTTCATGGGGACATCAACTTCCATATGAAAAATTTTTCAACAGAATTTATCTGCTCTTATTTTTTTGATTCTTTAATGAACATGTTCAAGATAGAAAATACAGTGAGATCTATTCTGACTAATACGAAACCGAAAATGAAGAACAATCACAAAAAGAAAAAGCATAAGAAGAATATAAAGAGGAGTTATACCGACAAATCAAAATTAGCTGAACATATATCCTTACTGAAGATGGACTACATATTATGGCCGATTGGAGTAGTTAAGATCGTAGGATGAGAAGACAACAACCAAAAACGAAAAATCAACGAGTTTGCTTGCATTCTTTTGAACGGAGACAATAATATTGCTTCTTGTTCAGTTGATATAGATAGAACTTGGCATTCATTTCTCAAAACCAATCACGAAAATGGCAACATCAATCAATAAAAAACACCTAGTAGCCAGAATTCTTCCGTCTGCAAAATTGTCACTTCCATGTCAACGTCCACTAATATAAGTAGAAGTTTTGTTTTTATTAAATAGAGAATTTCTCTTTTAGGAATCTAAAGTGCAGAAACATTTTCGGGCAGATCACAAATCTGTCCTTACTACAAATATATTTTATTGTTTAAGTAACGAGGAGAAAATCCCACACAGTAGCTGGAAAAATGAATTTAACATGTTGATAATTCAAAATGTTCGGGTATTGTATAATGATATGTAATGAAATCTTTTTTTTGCTAGACAAGCCCATTGAATAGTTCAGAGTCTCGGAAGTGGATTTCAAATATTATCTCATTCATTGAGTGTGCTTTGGAATATCAGATAATTCGTTGTTTGTTAATGTCATTTTTTAAAGCTACCATAAATTTTCTCTATTGGAATGCCTCGTCACCATCATTTTACGAATGAAGAAATGCGGGACACGATTTGTGTATGCGCACAAGAACATTTTTCGGTCGCTGCGCAGCCAGAAGGTATGAATTGATATATCAAGGCAGAATGCAACCAAATCAAAAACTTTCTCAAATTTATTTCATTGTTTGTGTTTGGTTGAGACTCTGAACCGTTCAATTGCGTTTTTCTCGAGGACAGATGAAAATATCGTGTTCAAACAAGAGTACCAATATTACGTAGAGATGATGTTCATGTCATGTTTTCTAATCGAAAAAGTTTCATCGAGAAAAGTCATCAGGAATCATTCACGAAAAATCGTGCATTGATGAGAAACAGAGCAAAGTTGAGCCGATCTATCCAATTCCAAAAACAAAAAAACTCACCTCCGGACTCAAGGCTGCCGCCTGCGGCAACACCGCCATCGTCACCGGAATGCCCTGGCCGGACGTGAACACGTGCCGCACCACGACGGGCGGGCTGGGCAGCCGCTGCGGCGCCGCGTAGGGCGGCGCGAGGCGCGTCTTCTGCGCCGCCGCCGCCGCGCCTTTGCCGCCCCCGGCCGAGGGCGGCGGCGGCGGCGCGAACGGCTTGTTGCTGTTGTTGTTGCTGACGTTGTTGGCGGCGCCGCCGCGAGAAGACGTCACCGAGCTGTACTGCGTTTGCCTGATGGGATCAAGATAATTTCTCTTACGTCTGGAAGGTGGTCAAACGATAAAAGGGTTGATGAGATGAATATAAACTCGGCAGCGAAAATAATAAAAAAAAAACATGCACAATGAGTGATGGATGCGTACAAGGTTTTCTACGTCCAATGTCAATGAAGTATATGTTCAAAATGTTCACCGCGAACGTCTTGGCAACACGTTAATCATAAATAACTTTCATGGTGACCACATGATTTTACTTGATTCTATTTAAATTGTTGCAATAAACTTGAAAGCAATAACATTTTTGAATAGAGAATAAAGAGACCTTTCAAACAATATTTGACAAGCCTTTACTTCCCATTTGGAAATTGTACGTGTCATTCGAAGGGGGTTGCAGGTACGAATCGCATTATAACGATGAAGAAATGTCAATTTGTGATTTAAATTTGACGTATTTCCGGATTTTTTATGAATATGTACAGTAACTGAAATAATGAATTCATTCCGTTTGGCTTTTACACACTTTATAACGTTCTTGATTTGTTTTTTCATTTCTTTTTTTTTAAGAAGGTTTAGTTAAAAAACACTGTCCGGCAGAGTCACTTCACTTATTCAATCATGCATATGAAGATTTTTTTGTACTGTATTTTTTATTTAGTGTCAGAACTGATCGAATAGAGACCTATTATCATTTTTTTCTCTGGAGGAGTTGTGGAATCTTCTTTACGAATACGCAAATTGAACTTGAGAATACACAAACATTTTTCCAGCTATTGTTTGCTATTTTTTCTCCCCGTTTCTAAAAAATAAAATAGATATTATAATTATTTCAATATATTTGTCTTGAAAAGGGGAGCAGATTCGTTCCCGAAACACCCACTATGATATGTAGAAGTTTTGTTTTTATTAAGAATATACTTATGTTTCCAAATTTAAAAAAAAAAACAATGTGTCACTGACAAATAGAGAATTTTAGGTATCTGAAGGTTTAATTCCAAGCGCAGTGACATTTTGGGGCAGATCACAAATCTGTCCTTGATGCAAATATTTTGAAATAATTATAATAATTTCTATTTTATTTTTTTGGAAGGGAAGCGAAAATCCCATATAATAGCTGAAAAAATCATTGTACGAGCTCCTTGAATAACTTACAGACAGTATTTATTGAAACACAAACAGTTTCACAACAACAAAAACAGTTTATAACATGAATGAATAATAAATAACATAAATACAATAAATAATAATGAACATTATGGACGAATAAATAAAGGGTATTATAAAATAATAAAAGTAAGTAATTTCAAAGTTAAATATTTCCATATTCAAGGAAAATCCAGTATGATTGAAAAAAAAAACATTATTTAATCGAAAAAATCAGATCTTTACATTTTTTCAAAAAACTCTGGTTTTTTCTAGTTCTAGTTTTGTAGTTATCTCAATGTTATTCATTAACTCGTACTTTCTCAATAATATTATAAATTATGGGTCAATAAAGCTTAACCAGAAGCAGAACCATGTAGGTACTTATTCAAAAAAGAAACGAGCGAGCGACAAATCACCGCTCCACAATCGAAATGCCACAACTACGAAACGATTCCCTTCGCACCCACCTGCTAGCCTCCATCTTCTTGCTGTTAGCCTGCGCTACGGCCAGCAAACTGGGCGGCGGCTTCAGCTGGCACCGGAGCTGGTCCCGGTTGGGGCTGTTCTGTATCACCGCCTGGCAGATCTGGTAGCTGCGCTCGAGGTTGACTGCCCCGGGCGGCGGGCGACTGCCCGCGCGGCCGCGGTTGCCCGAGGACGCGGGCGCCCCTCTCGGGCGTACCTTGCCGTGCGCCGTGACGGCGCGTGTCGGCTGCCCGGTGGTGAGCGACAGCAGGGGCAGCGCGCTCGAGCTTTGGAGGGGGGTCGGGCGGGGTACGGAGGCGCATTGGGTGGCCTGAAGACGAAATATAATATACAATATAATAATGTTTTTCCACTACCAACCTGAGAAATCACCATTAGTCAAGGAATTCCACTAATGAGAAGTTGAACTTTTTTGGCCTAGGTAAATAATCGATAGTGTCGATGATATGTGTAGTATACACACGTAGATACCGATACCTATGCAACAAATAGAAACATTCATTATCAACTGAAACGTAAAAGAAAAAAGATAAGACTGCGAAAAACACTACAGCCCAGAGCGATTTCTGCAATAATAAGAAAATGTTCAAATCATACGTCACTGTCATGTGCTACTCAGAGATGGGCATCAACTGAGATAATATACCCATGTTCAAAGATTGATACAATTTATTACGTACATCAGTTCGACGGTAGCGGTGTAGAGCATTTGCGATGTTCACGAGGGTTGGATGTTTCAAATTATTCTAATGGACACTGTACTTTCGATATGTTCATCAGAAAATGGATATTTTGATGTCGATCCCTCATACCTACGTGTCCAAACGCATCTCTAGTCTATGTACATGTTTTAGTAATATACTGAATGGTATTTCTCCTTCAGTGGAAATGAAAATCAGAATCGATAAAACATGCTGATATTTCACCAACTTTTGTAACAATAATTCGATGTCAGTGTTTTGTCATGAGAATTTATAAAGCAAGCTCACTTTCCTTCACTTCTCGACACCTCTTTTCTTTAAAATCCGTATCTCTATTCTAACGCACATTTCTCACATTTCTTCAATTTTTTTTCGTTTTCATTTGCAGAGAAGTTGCTCTATACCTTATCTATGATTGATAATGATCTTCCATAACACACCCTTCATGGAAATGTACTGTTACAAGGAAGCTACAATAAGTAAAAACCCAATGAAATCTCAATGGATCGAAAGTATTATTGTGATATATCATTAGATAGTTTTTTTATAGTTGAGCGCAATTTTTCTGCTTAAAATAAAAACTGAGTCACCTACTTCCACAAAGATGTATTGGAGAGGAACCATGTACATCATATTGTCATTCATCACGATCAGGAAGAGAAACAAACACAACCAGTTTCAACTCAACATCACAAACTGTGGATGTTTCTCTGTAGAAAGGGAGAATTTGCCTGCAAATCTAGCAGCCACAATAGGGGAATACGTCCAAATCAATTCAGTATTAAATTACTATCATAAAGGATGGAACAGGTATGGGGATGGTTATAATCTCAAATGATTCTTAGAAGACCATCATTGAGTAAGAAGAAATTGTATTTCTAATCAACAAAATCCTCCTGACCATGTCTTACCTAGGGTCAGGGTATAGACAATCCCAGGGCCGGCCGCAGAATTTATTTATATATTTTTGCTGAAAAAATATTTTTGGCACCACTCGAATCTTATTTAATTTCCAAATGAAGGAAAATCAGAAATGAAAGAACTAATTTCAATATAGGGTGGGAAAGTCAGTCTTATGAAGAATACAGTTGATGTGATAATGAAAAAGCATTGAAATTAGTGAATCTTATAAAATATATAAAACAAGAACAAAGAGAAACCTGGAAGATTCCTTGTAAAACCACTTGCTTATGAATACTGTCCATACTGTGATTTCCTGATGCAATTGGGTTGATCCGGCCCTTGTTGGTCCTTGCTGGCCTGGTTCAGGAAGGTTTGAAGAAAGAACTAATTTCAATATAGGGTGAAAAATTCAGTCTTATGAGGAATACAATGTGATAATGAAAGAGACCTGAAATGAGAGTGAATCTCATGAAATATATGAAGCAAGAACCAAGAGAAACCTCAAAGGTTCCTTGTGAAATTGCTTGCTTATAAATACTGTCTTGTTGATTTCCTGATGGTCTGGGTTTTCTGATGGGCAATTGGGTTGAGCCGGCCCTGAGCAACACTAACATCCAATAAAAATATTAATTGTTATACAGGCGTAATATCCATTTTCGAAGCCGAAAGTGAAATGTACATTGCGAATGTCACTGACATAACCAATCTCAAGTCTGGGACTCTAGCACCAGACAAGAAGCCATTTCATTTGAAAATTTCGGATCAAGCGCATAAGTCTAAATTACAAAAAAAATTGGTGTCAAGTGTTGATGTGAGTATTCTTCAAAACCAAGAAGTTTTTCAGACATATAGGTGAGTGAACAACAATTGCATGATTTGTATTTTGCTTCGTAAGTCTGTAGCAAACCCCTAATCTCAATATTACTGATCGATCGCGTGAATTTATGATATGTGTTATATCCTCAGTTATATCACTAGAAGACCATGATACATTCGGAAATGATAAATTATATTCAAAAAGTTTTACAAGACTTATTTTTTGGCATACAAGCTTATTGCTCCAAGAGAATGAGTATGAAAATCCTATTTCTATTCTGCACCAATTTTCACTAAAAATGAGAATTAGTTCCTGATACAATCTCAGAAATATTCAAGATCTTCGACAACATAAATGATTCATCAGTCATTATATGTATGAAATCAAATTCCGTGATTTTGGAATGAAGTGTAGTGTTGAACAAGTTAGATTCGTGTAATAATACAAAATAGTATGACGGCAGTATAGCGGAACAGAATATTTTATATTTGCTATTTTTTCATTTCCTGAATGAAAACTTTTGAAACAATATTAAAATTTAGATTATACTCGATTACTTAAGTATAATTTTCAGCTTCAAATATTGGAATAAAGATGTAGTAAAGAAACTTAATACAACTTCTATGAATTTTCCATAATTTCAAAATCGGAAAACTCTTCAGTGTGAGAGGAAGATTTTTTGAATGTTTTTTGATGACTTTCAATCACGAAGTACTCTGTTATGTTCTTGTGGCATGACTGTTATTGCTTATGGCATCATGCCTTTGCCAACATTGTACATTTTCAATGTTTTGCAAGAGATTCACAAACAATCGAGCACACTATTAGGTGCTGGAAGTGATGTTCATGACTATAACACCAGAGGTGCCACACAAATAAGGAATCCTACATTCAGACTCTGTGTATCACAAAAAAATTGATTACACTTCAATTTATACAATATACTTCCACCAAGAAACCTCAGTTTCCTTAACTTTAAAAAAATTATGAAGCAAATTTTCCTCAAACACTGTTTTTATTCACTTGACGAATATTTACAGTCAAATCACGATGAAATTACATTCTGAGGAACTTGAATTTGATGTGGAAAGCATCCATTGTCAATAACTGTTTTGAGATTTGAAGTTCTTATGTAAAGGCATCATCTCTGATGCATTGTGCATAAAATTGAGCTCGTTCAAATACTTACTAAAGTTACCCTATGCTACAAATATACATTGTGTGTGATGTAGTTAAATAAACCATCTATCTATCTATCTATCTATCTTCGAAAAGTCAATTGAAGATATCCCAAATTAAAGTGTGCATAAACATTTTCTTGTATTTCCTGAAATATTTCATGAGAAATATATTCAAAATAAATGAATCAATCTCTGTACTCACTTCATTCACAACTGAATTCATCATCGCAGCTGTCGTAACAGTAGATGGCAGACACACAATGGTAGTAGGTGGAATGACTGTCTTAGTAGGGGCCTTAGTCACGGACAGGGTCCCCATCGAATTTTCTCCACCACTTGAACTCACAGTACTCGTTATCATACTATCAGAGCTCAATATTTCTGGTGTCAAAGTAACTTCCAATTCCAGTTTCACTTGATTACCACTACCAGCAAATTCCGAAAAACTACCATTGGGTTTCTCCTCCTTAGAACTATGTTCGCTCTCTGCATTTCCCAGAGCTGCTGCCACCATATCAGAATCTATATTGACATCGTACGGCCAATCGTTGATGACTACAGGAAATGTGCCGTGTTCCAGCTTCACCTCTAGCTCTTCTTGCATCGGTATCACTTGAACGTGATCTTCTTGCATTGGCATACCTTGGACACAGTCTTCTTGCATCTGCATCACTTGAACGTGGTCATCTTGCATTGGCATCACTTGAACCGGCTCTTCTGGCATTTGCATCACTTGAACGTGATCATCTTGCATTGGCATCACTTGAACTGGGTCTTCTTGCAGCTGCATCACTTGAACGTGATCATCTCGCATTGGTATAACTTGTACGTGATCTTCTTGCATTCGTATCACTTGAACATGATCCTTTTGCATTGGTATCATCTGCAGATGATCTCCTTGCCTTGATATCATCTGCAAGTGATCTTCTTGTCTTGTTATCATCTGCAAGTGATCTTCTTGCATAGGTATTACGTGTACGTGCTCTTCCTGCATTGGCATCACTTGTATGTGATTTTCTTGCATTGGCATCACCTGCACCTGATCTTCTTGCAAAGGTAACCTATGAACGTGGTCTTCTTGCATTGGTAACATTTGCACGTGCTTATCTATCTTGTCAGTTTGCACGATATCGACAGGGGTATTGACAGTGGTTTCTATAGCATGACTTGTAGGTATCTGAAGCAGTTTTTCTGTACTGGAATCCACCATGCCCCAGCAGCATTCTTCCGTAGCTGTTAAGGAAAAGTTCGGTCGTTTAGAATTCAAAACAGAGCGTGTCGTAATAGGTGTAATAAATTGTGCTAAATGTATGTAGGCTGTAATGTGATATGGGTGCATAGCAACTGATATTTGGGAGGTCTCATTGTATAATTTTTTACAGCTCTAGATGCATTTCAATTACTTATCTGCATCATGAGTTTCTATTATGCATGTTTGCTTATGTTTCAATAGTTTTAATAGTTTGCTCAAATCTTATACTTTTCTGTAGAATATCTATTGTGTGTTTTTTGCTCCAGTTTTTCGCCAAGTTTTTTCTATTCAATAATCACACTAAAATTATAAAAACCAAGTATGGCCTATTTTATCAGTTCTATGATGACTAGAATAATATTTCCCTTTTTGTATATTCTCATTCAATGACAATTCGAAAAATTTGCCTTAACACCAAATATAGAGTTGATTTATTAACAGGATGAAAGAATGACAGAAATTTTTGTGAAACTCCACAATTACTGAAAAGTTGATTTTACCTAGTTTTGGCAAGTGGTTCTACCTTCATTAAAATCACAATACCAACACTATAATTGAAACTAAATGTGTTCAATCAGAATTATTGTTTGGTGCAACTCAGTCAAAAAATGCTGGTGTCTTCTTGTTGACTTTAACAAGAACATTCTGATAACAATTATTGGTAAGGAATATCAGCACAAAATATAAACAATGAGCAGACCAGTCTAAACAAACACAACTGCAGATAGGTAGTATATCATCTTTATAGGTTTAATATTTTCTACTTGAATTGGAAATTCTCTTTGACACTTTTGGTTTGAATTAAAAACTATTGAAATATTTGAGATATGCAATACCTGTGAAGTATGACCCATTGATAACTAACCCACTATTTATCATACTCTTCATTCATTAGGATAAAACATCATATTAGTCATAAAAAATAGAAAACAACATCATAGAGTTATTTATATCAAACTATTCTATTATTATAACTCTTCAGGATAATCGCTCATATTATCTCAAGTTCACTCAAGTCCAAACTTCATATCTATAGGGGTGGGTGATGAAAAATCATTGATCATATGGATATTTTCGATAATTGCAATATTATTGATGATCTTGTGTTTGTGTATGTTGTGACCCAGATACTGTAAATCTTTCTTAGATTTCAATATGCATATATATAACACATATATACATATAGCCGAAAAATATATGTCATATATCTGTAGGGGTGAACAACTTTATGTATATTTCAGATGAAATATTATAGATTTATCGATGATATCGATTTTATTACTGTACTGAAATCATTAATAATTATAAATTGGAATATATAATGTAGATAAATAGCTATATCTCAGAATTAAAAATATTGATGGACATTGTGGATTGACATGAAGATATTAAGGTAATTTATAACAAAATGATATGGAGCAACAAAAAATTTGAAGACATTAAAAATTATGTTGATGTTGGTGTTCCCTTTTCTTTTGAATAATGTGTAATCATTTTTGAATTTTAAATCTCTTGAAACTTGATAATTATGTGTGCAATAGTGACAATAATGGATATATTATAATAGAAAAAAAAATATTCATTACAAAAAAAAAATGGTAGAAAAAAATCAGGACACAAGAAAGTTGTGGCTGGGCAAACAGAGTGGCGTGACCCATTCTTCCACATTATTATTTATTTGAAATTTGTAAACACAAAAATCTCAATAGAGTTCAACACAACAAGAAAACAGTAATTGATATGACTCAAATGAGAATTATATTCTGTCCTCAATTTTCTTCAATATTGATAAACACCCTGCATATATATTTGTATACATACATATCAGTTTATTCAGCTGAAAAACTAATTCATTGGTCATATTTTAAAGCCTTACCTCCTTGATCATTTTCACCAAACAATGTAGCCTGAATATCCACAGAATTCCTTTCTTTATCTTCCACAGCAGGAACGCTTATTTGCCCAGACTCCAAAACATAGTTCTCAGCATCTATGAACCTATCATCTTCATCTGGAATACTTCTCACATTGAAATTCGTTTTGGAAAGTTGTGCCAGCACCAAATCGCATTCTTCCACACTAGCTTCCAATTTTTCTGCTGTGACTTCCATATAAGTATCATTCCCAGAAGTTTTTTCTATGACCATGGACTGTTCCTGGAGTATCAGTGTGTTCGGTAACATCTGAAAGGTATCTTCTACTACGGGTTCGTGTTCGGGTTGTTCTGGTATACTGAGCATTTCCCTATCTACCTCTGCTGATTCACTCACCAAGATACCCTGTATTTCTTGTACTGCTATCGTATATGGTTCTTTTTCTTCCGTATTAGATTCCCTATTTTCTGTGTCATGCTCGGTGATCTGAAGTGGATCAGTTTCCATGAGAGCCAAATCTGACATATCAGGAGTCGTCGTCATAGTTTCTTCTTGTTCTTCCTGATCATCTGGCTCAGATTTTGCATCGGTAGTAGTAGTGGTGGTAGATGAGGTTTCATCAGTCTGATTCGTATCTTCCTTATAATCAACATGTAGCTGTAAGGAATCAACTGTCTCGATGGTTTCATTGCTGGAATTCTCCTCCATATGATGGATGGCAATGCTGCTCAGACTACTGCTGTTGTCATCTTTTTCATAATCGTACATATTCACTTCTTCAATCACAGCCGTTTCAGACATGGTTTCACTTACTTTATCATCATCACTGATGGCCTCACTAGCCACCTCTTGAATTTCATCAAGTATTACCTCTTTTTCAGGGTTACTGGTGGTGGGCAATATGCTTCGGGGACTAGGCGTTTTACGTTTAGGGGAATTTCGTTCCGATTCTATGCTAGGAGACCGTGGTCTTTTTGAGGAACAAATGATGATTGTCTCTTCATTATTCTCTAATATAGTATCACTAATATTAACAATACATTTTTCATGTAGCTCCACTATATCATCATTTGGAGTTTCTATTACTATGTTAACACTACATTCAGACTTAAATGGGACTTCTTCCTTGTTCACTTGTTTGATGGGCAACAAGTCAGGAATGGGTATTTTATTCTCAACAAGCTCAGATTTCATACTGGTACATGACCGTGTCATAGCACCCACTGTACGTAACCTTTTTGTAGGTGGAGCAACAACTTTGCTTTGCTTTGTCATATTAGTAGTAGAAGGTCTCAACTTAATGGTCGTTTTGATTGGTGGTCTAGAACAATCCAAGGTACCATATACACCTGTTGAGGTTGTTGGTTCAGAAGAGTCTCCTGTCTCCCCAGACCTGTCTCCCCAGATGGGCTCAAAGTGTTTCAGCTTCCAAGGGTCAACTTTGTTTCTTTCCTTGTCAGCTTCCAGTTTGAGTTTTTGTTGGTTTTCAGGAGTGAATTCTCCTTCTGCTAGCCTATCCTGCCATTCCAGGCAGGCTCTTGCAAAAAATTCATTATGAAAACCAGAATTTATTTCTATGGAACTTGGATCTGAAGAGCTGGCTACTATATTTCTATCAACACTAGGTAAAAGTTGTACCAATTTGTTTTGATAGAGTAATGGCAATGCAGCAAATGTAGCTTTATTCAGCAAGTGTCTCAAGTTAGTATTGACCAAGATTGAATCTGGCGTTTCTAAATCTATGCAGCCTGCTTTGGTTTGTTCGAGTTGTGCTGCTGTTGAGAGCTTTTTGGTAGTACGTTTTCTGGGTTTCATATTGAATCCAGGAATTGAAGCTAAGACTTCTCTCATAGTTGGAGTTCTACTTGTAGGTGTAGGCACTGTAATGGGAGTGGTTTCCTCAACAGTTTGAGTGGGCAAAGGCTTTACTATTATTCGGGGTATGGTATTGGTGTTAGAAACAATAGTTGAGTTCTTCCTTCTTCGTTTAACTTGGTGTCGAAGTGCATGTTTGATTGTTTTTTGCTTCTTAGAGTTTGTTCTTTCATGCTCTTGGTAGTCCTTGTTGCTACTTGAGGTACTGAGATTTATATTGCTTACATTCGGAAGTGTGGCACTGGGGTTAACATCTTTTTCGTCGTCTCCATGACTCAAGTCGTTTGAATTTTTTTCAGAAATAGGATCTGGGGTGACGTCTATTTCCATTACGTAAATAATCTGAGCACATTAACTCGTTTTTCAGTGTTTTTGAAAAAAAAATTACACACACAACAAAGATTAGCACAGACGTCAATAATTCACCCCATGTTAAATTGGCTATTGAGAATTTTACACGTCAGTGAAATCGATGTAGTACGTTTTATATAAAAATGAGACATTAAAAGCCGAGTAATTTTGATATTTCGGTTCAATTTCTCAGATTTGCTTGACAAATACAATGCTATCCGCCATTTCACAACAAGGCCAGTGTTGACACTGTTGACACCATTGACAGCATGTAAGCTGATATATCGATATGACAAAGTTCATTGATAGCACCAATGACGGCGAAATAACCAGTTTCGGTTAGTAGTACTGACTAGTAGCTAACCATGGTTAATAGTACCAATTGGTGTGAGCATAGCTGACAAAGATAGCAGCTGGAAGTTCTAAGGTCAGCCTAACGTTCATGAGCGTCGGGACACCAATTTCCGTGAGAATGAGGGTGGAAATAGCGTATTCATGAGAGCAACCTATTTCGATATCTCTCATTTTACGTGATCAACATGAGTTAGAAACTGATGATACCCACATGCAATATTTTTGTAATAAATAGGATATATTCATGTCGGAAATGTACTTAACCAGAACATTCCATTAGGAGGTATTAGTACGAAGCTGGCAAGCCGAAATCAAGCTGAAAATATTAGTATTTTCTATATGGGACATTTCCACCCTATGAAATTTGCTGCACCCTCTGCATAAAGTAATAATAGTGGAACAATTCAATTCGACCTTATTTCAGCGCGAGGCTGGAACACTGAAATCAAAGCCAATACACCTACTACTCTTTAAGGTATCTGTCGTGTTATCGTGCGGAAAAAAGTCGACAGTTTCTTTTAACCTGCTGGAACTGTACAAACTATCAAACTAGGTTATGATAAAAAGTGAATAACAATAATATAGATGTGCAACTCTTCAAGATGAATGAATGGAATTAGGTAAGTGATTGATTATCTAGCGTAAATGCAAATTCGATCAGAATTATGTTTCTGTACATGATTCCAGAAGTGAAGCAATGAATTTATTGATTAAGGAGAGTTATTTCAGGCCAGCATAATGGAAACATTCGGCTCCGAATTTATTCGCGTTGAAGGTTGTAAGCCCAGGATCGGGTGCCGCCAAATAACTGATGCTTGTTATATGATAGCTCCCCATCCCCATGTCCATCCACACCCCCACTCACTCACGAGTGGACTACAACCAAATATTTTTTTTTTATCTTTTTATGTTTTATCGATCAGGTATTCTTTGGTTTCCGTTATTAGAATTTTCTTTGTTCGAAAAATGTTGATTTAGAGTTAACTAGAAATTAGTTATCCTAGAAGTTACGTTGAAGTTTTCATCAAGAATTATCATTTTTTTCTTAAATTCTGAATCATATGAAATGGAAACGATGTATCTCACGTATTTTCGTTTCGTAATGTAGCTCAAATCAAGACAGTGATCATATCGTTCTGATATGTTAGATGATTTAATCGAATCAGCAATTCACAACGATGAAAAAATACTGGTCTTTGATAGCCTTCTGGCAACAATCTCCCCTGAACATGTTCTCTAATAGAACAAACGACAAACACTGTTCATACCTGACTTTCGAACGATGACAACCTCTTTTTTAGGGAGGAATTACAGACATCAAAGCCGATACACTCCCCTCGTGAGGGTACCTGACGTGTTATCGTGCGGGAAAAAGTCGACCGTTCCTTTTCACCTGTTGGAACTGTACAAAATCGAACAACGTGATGATGATACAGAGTTTAAGACAGGAAAGACTTGCAAATTCCCGAAATGAATGAATGAATGGAATTAGTCAGAACCGAGTTATTGAATTATTCCAGCGATGTTTTCAATTCTGATGAGATTAATGTTAATAAATATTATTCCAGAGTTGAGACAATGAATTTATCACTACCAATTCATCGACGCGATGAGTGATAGCAGACATTTCACCATTCAGTGTTTATCAGAAATTAGCAATCCTAGAAATTACGTGTTTTTGAAGTTGTCGATTGAGAATTATCATTACTTTTTTAATTTTTGAATCACTTGAAATGAAAACGATGTATCTCACGTGTTTCGTATCGTAATATAGGTCAAATCAAGACAAGAATTATATTGTTTTGATGTTTAAGATGATTTACTTGAATTAGCAATCCACAAGCGATGAAAAAATACTGGTCTTTGATAGCCTTTTGGCAACAATCTCCCCTGAACATGTTCTCTAATAGAACAAACGACAAACACTGTTCATACCTGACTTTCGAACGATGACAACCTCTTTTTTAGGGAGGAATTACAGACATCAAAGCCGATACACTCCCCTCGTGAGGGTACCTGTCGTGTTATCGTGCGGGAAAAAGTCGACCGTTCCTTTTCACCTGTTGGAACTGTACAAAATCGAAAAACGTGATGATGATACAGAGTTTAAGACAGGAAAGACTTGCGAATTCCCGAAATGAATGAATGAATGAATGGAATTACTCAGAACCGAGTTATTGAATTATTCCAGCGATGTTTTTAATTCTGATGAGATTAATGTTAATAAATATTATTCTAGAGTTGAGAAAATGAATTTATCACTACCAATTCATCGACGCGATGAGTGATAGCAGACATTCCACCATTCAGTGTTTATCAGAAATTAGCAATCCTAGAAATTACCTGTTTTTGATATTTTCGATTAAGAATTATCATTACTTTTTCAATTTTTGAATCACTTGAAATGAAAACGATGTATCTCACGTGTTTCGTATCGTAATATAGGTCAAATCAAGACAAGAATTATATTGTTTTGATGTTTAAAATGATTTACTTGAATTAGCAATCCACAAGAGATGAAAAAATACTGGTCTTTGATAGCCTTTTGGCAACAATCTCCCCTGAACATGTTCTCTAATAGAACAAACGACAAACACTGTTCATACCTGACTTTCGAACGATGACAACCTCTTTTTTAGGGAGGAATTACAGACATCAAAGCCGATACACTCCCCTCGTGAGGGTACCTGACGTGTTATCGTGCGGGAAAAAGTCGACCGTTCCTTTTCACCTGTTGGAACTGTACAAAATCGAACAACGTGATGATGATAAAGAGTTTAAGACAAGAAAGACTTGCAAATTTCCGAAATGAATGAATGAATGGAATTAGTCAGAACCGAGTTATTGAATTATTCCAGCGATGTTTTCAATTCTGATGAGATTAATGTTAATAAATATTATTCCAGAGTTGAGACAATGAATTTATCACTACCAATTCATCGACGCGATGAGTGATAGCAGACATTTCACCATTCAGTGTTTATCAGAAATTAGCAATCCTAGAAATTACGTGTTTTTGAAGTTGTCGATTGAGAATTATCATTACTTTTTTAATTTTTGAATCACTTGAAATGAAAACGATGTATCTCACGTGTTTCGTATCGTAATATAGGTCAAATCGAGACAAGAATTATATTGTTTTGATGTTTAAAATGATTTACTTGAATTAGCAATCCACAAGCGATGAAAAAATACTGGTCTTTGATAGCCTTCTGGCAACAATCTCCCCTGAACATGTTCTCTAATGGAACAAACGACAAACACTGTTCATACCTGACTTTCGAACGATGACAACCTCTTTTTTAGGGAGGAATTACAGACATCAAAGCCGATACACTCCCCTCGTGAGGGTACCTGTCGTGTTATCGTGCGGGATAAAGTCGACCGTTCCTTTTCAGCTGTTGGAACTGTACGAAATCGAACAACGTGATGATGATACAGAGTTTAAGACAGGAAAGACTTGCAAATTCCCGAAATGAATGAATGAATGGAATTACTCAGAACCGAGTTATTGAATTATTCCAGCGATGTTTTTAATTCTGATGAGATTAATGTTAATAAATATTATTCCAGAGTTGAGAAAATGAATTTATCACTACCAATTCATCGACGCGATGAGTGATAGCAGACATTCCACCATTCAGTGTTTATCAGAAATGAGCAATCCTAGAAATTACCTGTTTTTGATATTTTCGATTAAGAATTATCATTAGTTTTTTAATTTTTGAATCACTTGAAATGAAAACGATGTATCTCACGTGTTTCGTATCGTAATATGGGTCAAATCAAGACAAGAATTATATTGTTTTGATGTTTAAAATGATTCACTTGAATCAGCAATCCACAAGCGATGAAAAAATACTGGTCTTTGATAGCCTTTTGGCAACAATCTCCCCTGAACATGTTCTCTAATGGAACAAACGACAAACACTGTTCATACCTGACTTTCGAACGATGACAACCTCTTTTTTAGGGAGGAATTACAGACATCAAAGCCGATACACTCCCCTCGTGAGGGTACCTGTCGTGTTATCGTGCGGGATAAAGTCGACCGTTCCTTTTCACCTGTTGGAACTGTACAAAATCGAACAACGTGATGATGATACAGAGTTTAAGACAGGAAAGACTTGCAAATTCCCGAAATGAATGAATGAATGGAATTACTCAGAACCGAGTTATTGAATTATTCCAGCGATGTTTTTAATTCTGATGAGATTAATGTTAATAAATATTATTCCAGAGTTGAGAAAATGAATTTATCACTACCAATTCATCGACGCGATGAGTGATAGCAGACATTCCACCATTCAGTGTTTATCAGAAATTAGCAATCCTAGAAATTACCTGTTTTTGATATTTTCGATTAAGAATTATCATTAGTTTTTTAATTTTTGAATCACTTGAAATGAAAACGATGTATCTCACGTGTTTCGTATCGTAATATAGGTCAAATCAAGACAAGAATTATATTGTTTTGATGTTTAAAATGATTTACTTGAATTAGCAATCCACAAGCGATGAAAAATACTGGTCTTTGATAGCCTTCTGGCAACAATCTCCCCTGAACATGTTCTCTAATAGAACAAACGACAAACACTGTTCATACCTGACTTTCGAACGATGACAACCTCTTTTTTAGGGAGGAATTACAGACATCAAAGCCGATACATTCCCCTCGTGAGGGTACCTGACGTGTTATCGTGCGGGAAAAAGTCGACCGTTCCTTTTCAGCTGTTGGAACTGTACGAAATCGAACAACGTGACGATGATAAAGAGTTTAAGACAGGAAAGACTTGCAAATTCCCGTGATGAATGAATGAATGGAATTACTCAGAACCGAGTTATTGAATTATTCCAGCGATGTTTTTAATTCTGATGAGATTAATGTTAATAAATATTATTCCAGAGTTGAGAAAATGAATTTACCACTACCAATTCATCGACGCGATGAGTGATAGCAGACATTCCACCATTCAGTGTTTATCAGAAATTAGCAATCCTAGAAATTACGTGTTTTTGAAGTTTTCGATTGAGAATTATCATTACTTTTTTTAATTTTTGAATCACTTGAAATGAAAACGATGTATCTCACGTGTTTCGTATCGTAATATAGGTCAAATCAAGACAAGAATTATATTGTTTTGATGTTTAAAATGATTTACTTGAATTAGCAATCCACAAGAGATGAAAAAATACTGGTCTTTGATAGCCTTTTGGCAACAATCTCCCCTGAACATGTTCTCTAATAGAACAAACGACAAACACTGTTCATACCTGACTTTCGAACGATGACAACCTCTTTTTTAGGGAGGAATTACAGACATCAAAGCCGATACACTCCCCTCGTGAGGGTACCTGACGTGTTATCGTGCGGGAAAAAGTCGACCGTTCCTTTTCAGCTGTTGGAACTGTACGAAATCGAACAACGTGACGATGATAAAGAGTTTAAGACAGGAAAGACTTGCAAATTCCCGAAATGAATGAATGAATGGAATTACTCAGAACCGAGTTATTGAATTATTCCAGCGATGTTTTTAATTCTGATGAGATTAATGTTAATAAATATTATTCCAGAGGTGAGAAAATGAATTTATCACTACCAATTCATCGACGCGATGAGTGATAGCAGACATTCCACCATTCAGTGTTCATCAGAAATTAGCAATCCTAGAAATTACGTGTTTTTGAAGTTTTCGATTGAGAATTATCATAACTTTTTTAATTTTTGAATCACTCGAAATGAAAACGATGTATCTCACTGACCGTAACCTTCAGACTCAACTTCCATGCAACAACATATAGAAATAACTCTCTAATATCCTTGTTCTTCTTTTATCTCCATACTGACCTTTTGTCAGTCTCGGTTGCGCATGCATCGACAGAAAAATGACAGACAGACGACCTCAGCAATAACCCTCGATGTGCCAAATTCCTCCTCTTCATCTCCATACTGACCTTTTGTCAGCCTCGGTTGCGCATGCATCAACAGACTAAAGACTTCCGCAACAACCCACGATGTAAAAATAGTCCTAAACTGCTTACTGCTCCCTCGGTTCAATTCCTGCTTGAAGGCAGAATAAGAGGAGGGTGGTAGATAAGACCGCAGGGTGTTCGTCACCCCATATTGCCACCTACAGCCTCCATTTCTCTAATCAGAGACGAGGCCTCGAGGATTCCGAGAACGCTTCTTCTTTCTTCTTCAGCGACATCTCATGCATAATGAAAATATCACTCACCGATCTTCAGTTCCACCTCTACCGGTCCTTATTCATCTCCAACCTGCCCCAGCACGCCATTATAACACAATGCCCCCCGCCATTGATGAATGGGGGGGAACATATCACGCAACAGTTCACGCCTCATGTGACCGCCCGACCTACTATGGACGGTCACATGACCCACACATAACCAAGAAAACCACACTCATTCATCATTCAGACACACCATCTGAAACAAACGGGAAGTGATATCAGTATGATGCGTTTGTAAAAACGACGCACGTTGTGTGTATGAGGATCATATATACAGTGTGTCAACCTCATCATTATTGAATCGATTTTGAGAAACTTTATTGTTCGTATAGTAATTTTTGATTATGAAAATTATATCCTCAATAAAAGACTCGAAAACTCTCATAGAAATATTTCGAATCGAAATTTGTAGAGACTGATTTTCATAATTTCAATAGACATCCAATTATGTGAAACAGGAAATATGTTTTACTGCATAATTCTTCAAACTACATACCCAAAAAAAAAAATAGTTTTTCGAAATCGATGAAATGATTTCAAAGAGGGGTGGTAAGTCCTTAACGTGGACACACTGTATATATTTATGAAATCATAAAAAAAATAGTTCTGTCCGGAACATGTCAAAAGATGACATTTGACGAAATATTTTTTGAATTTTTGACAAAAAGTACACATGATTTGTGCCTATTATTATTATTTGATGACTTTCGAAACCTCGAAAATAACTCCTGTAGAGAAGGTGTAAATGATTCCTTCAAATGAACAGGGTTGAAAGATACAAAGTATGATAAATTATTAGGGTGAAGTGGAAAAAATCCCGAATGAAATAAACATGGTAAACATGGTAAACATTTTTGAAGAGAAACAAATTATTCCAATATTGAAGATGGTATTTAGCATCAATTTGCAGTGGAAAATTTCGAAAAGCACTCATGTCCTTTAGAAAGATAAGCTGATATCAACTTTAAAACGTGAAATCAGAAAAATAGATGCTGTATTTTGTATATTGAGGAAAATATGGTTTCATGGTTTTATTTATTCAGTCGAATATGTATCAGAAAGGGAGAAATCTCGATAACCAAAAAAAGTCATAGCTATCTTATCTCATTATTAGAATGAACTGAAAAATATTGCCCTAATTCAACCTACTCTGTATCTCTTATAGGACGCAAATAGAAATCAATATGATAATAGTACCCACCTGTTTTTTGGGAGCTATGGGGCACTAATTGTAGCAAGGCACATTCACTGATTCCACAAACAGTTTATTGAAACACTGTCCACAACTACACAAACACTTGTTGCTTAGCACAAATTATTAAAAGAATTCACTTTCATCAACTTATTTTAATTCCGAGCGATGTCCTAAATTTAAGCGTCGAACGACTACCTCAAAGCGCATCTCCGCTAGTACTGAAGGCTGGAGTGAGTAACAACGAGTTTTTATTGTTGTGATAAGGCTGAATGATTCATAACCTGTTTTAGCATTTGTCATCGCCGATGACTAACTTGCAACAGCTGAATGAATAATTTCGAACGAATTTTTCATTCACAGGGCGAATCTCTATGGTGAAAACTCGTAGGAAGAACAAAAATGAGATTCGATAATATTCGGAATCATATGATGGAATCTCAATAAATACACATCACTACTATATACTCACATTTCCAACTCCAGTTTTCAGTTTTCTCTCCTGCTAGTGAATGATGAAAACAAATGACAGTGTACATGCTTCCATGAATTCGATTCTCGTTAGATTGAGTTATAATTCATTTCACAGCTATGATTGATACATTTATACTAACCAATATCATTTGACTATTTATATGTATGAGGAGTGAGAGAGTGACATTGGCCAATCATTATAAACATTCATTATTTGTGGATAATAGCATATCATACACTATGCGCGATACGGAAATGTATTGTTGGTCGCGGGGATTCCTTGAAATAACAAATGTTTTTTCACATTCTTCGATTGCTTCCTTATTATGTCGGACAATTCTTAAACATTTCATTTATTAACATGATTAGTCATGAAAAAGTAGTATATATGATATCAACCGTACAGAATACTATTCTTGCTTCGCTTCCTTACTTCCCTCATTCAAGCATCTCGAGAAACAGTACAGCTAGGCTGAGAAAAATTTCTTCTGTTCCTTGGTATATACAACAAACAATAAATAATGATAAATAATAATTAAATAATAAAACAATGAAATGATTCAATTATTTATTTTTGATGAAATGTATTATCCGACCACCCTTCTGACGCCCATGAACGTTTGGTTGGCTTCTCGCTGCAATTTTTGTCAGCTACCTTCACAAGGTATAGTCCAAAAATGAAATCTGTCATTTGTCTTCAAGAATGACACTAACAAATGACAATGTGACAGTGACAATGATTAACTCACATCCCATTATCCACAGCATCCATCTCTTCTCTTGAAGAAAAATATTTATGGCACTATAAGCTTCTCAATGAAGTGATTGCATTTTCCATTATGTCGACGTTACAGTCATATACCATTCAAGAAAAACTGTGAACGTTTCTCCTATGGTGTAATGTCAGCTGGTTGTACAGTGGGTGTGCACGAGTGTAGTGTGCGGTATTTTCTCACTTTTATATGTGCTCGCAATAAAATTATTTGTTTATCACTGTAGACATATAATATTCTGATAAGAATATATACATATTATGTTTAGATTATAAATGTTCCGATATTGAAACAACTCTGCCACCCTAAAAAAATGTGTGAAATATCAATATTCAAAACTAGTAAACCAATGAAAAATTCTTGAGGGTTCTTCGAAAAATGGGAAATAAAACCAGTTGTTGCTCTTACTCGAGCCCCCAGAGTAGTCATAGAGAAAGAGTGATCATTCCAATTGAAGAGACTCTTCATGAAGGTGAAATAAGCCAGAGTAATCTCCAACATATTAGTGAACGTGAAGGTGATGATGGAGAAGCAGATCCATCCCAAGATCCCATGGCAAAAACCATATTCATTGAGCGATCTAAAACAGCAATTGAAAATGGTATGATCAGAAGGAAGAGTCAACATCAAATAGCTGATATGAGGCCTCTGAAGAAAAGCAGCTCATGCTCTACTATCTACTTGGATGATAGTACTGTGTCTCAACCTAATCTCAAGAACACAGTAAAATGTGTTGCTCTGGGTATTTACTATCACATAAAAAACCGTGACTCTCAGAGGGAAATTGACATATTTGATGAAAAATTACATCCCTTAACTAGAGATGGTGTAAGTGATGATTATGACAAATATTATCCTGAACATAAGCAGATCTACAAATTTGTGAGGACTTTGTTCAATGCTGCTCAGTTAACTGCTGAATGTGCCATTATTACTTTAGTGTATCTGGAGAGACTTTTGACTTATGCTGAATTGGACATACAGCCTTCCAATTGGAAACGGATAGTCTTAGGTAATTCAATTCATTATTCATATCAATTTGAGGAGCTTACAGAATTTGCAAGAAATAGATATAACTGAATTTGGATTCATGCAAGCCTAAATTTAAACTAAAATGAATTTAATGCTAACACTTATGAGACACAACCGTGTGATGTTTGTGTCCTTATTGTGGAAGTATAACTAGTGATTTTTTTTATGTTTTGTAAGTTATTTGTCTCTTTAATTGTACATTGAATTGTAAGAATGACCACTTTTTTTCCAATCACAGGGTACATACGATCATTAATTTATTACTGAATGAAAATGTATAAGTCAGTAGATGGTTGACTTTCATAGTTTCGTCGTGTTATGATATTTTGGTGTTTTAGGTGCAATTTTGTTGGCTTCCAAAGTTTGGGATGACCAAGCAGTCTGGAATGTTGATTACTGCCAGATCCTCAAAGAGATAACAGTGGAAGATATGAATGAGTTGGAAAGGCAGTTCCTTGAGTTGCTACAGTTCAACATCAATGTCCCATCTAGCGTTTATGCAAAATACTACTTTGACCTGCGCACTTTGGCTGAAGCTAATGATCTTACATTTCCAAGTGAACCTCTAAGCATTGAAAGAGCTCTCAAGCTTGAAGCCATGTCCAGGGTCATGGCAGATAAATATACCCAGGAAGCTATCAAAAACGGCCTCAAAAAATGGTCTAGTCTCGATAATATCACAAATGGACCTACAGCCAGAAGGAGTATAGCTATCTTGTCATGATTCTGGATTAAATTTCCTGAGGAAATGCCAAAGATTCTTGAATCAAAACAAATTAGGGTGACTGAAAATTATCTCTTTTTTTGGGTGCTCCATTGAATTTACCAAAGTATTCTTATATTGGACATGTTTCAATTATCTACTTTTGTATTCTGGTATTATTTTGTGTATGCTATTTAATGAGCTCTTTGAATAAATGTATTTTAATATTTTTATAATCTGTCAGCTGTTATTGTTTTGTGTCAACTATTATGCTTTAATAGATGTATTCCTCTATTTTATATATTTATTATATTCCATTAATCTTCTGTATTGCTTTTGTAGAAACTTTTTATGTACCATTTGTTCTACTTTTGTTAGATTTAGCAATATCTTCAAATGTAACATTGTAAGGCCCATAATATGTGTTTTCACATAACATAAGATATGAGACAAAGAAACCCATTTTTTCAATTGGAAATATATTTGAAAAGTTAATATACAATGTGTCAATTTCAAAACTTTGGATTGGCTATAGCTGTAAGGGTTGCCATTTGAAATTTTGAAGTTGGGTTTTCTACACACGAATTAGAATGTCCACTTCACTGTTTAGAGCTTCATCCAAACCAGTGTTTTCAAGTTGACACTCAGTATGTATTGAAGAAAAAAATCAGATACAAATATCTAGTCAGAAATAATGAATTTTGGTATCGCCTATATTATGGGCCACATGGTACAAGCAAAATTATTTGTAGCTCAGACTTAATCATTGAACATTAATTGTTCTAATGAAAATTCATTGCACTTCAATTTCATGGTGAAAGATAAACCTCTGAAGAATTAAGAAATTTCTTTCAATATCTATTTATTGTAATGAACCATCATGAATAATTAATTTTTTTTTCTTTAAAGATATAGAAACTATTTTTTTGTTTGTGATTCTTTGTTGAACAAAATTTTTAACATGGTTTGCTTAAATTTTCATATCCACAGTTTTTTCTTCTTTCCTATCAATAGCTATCAAAAAAATTCTGGCCATGTGTAATTTCACCATGTTATTGAAGTATGAATCATGTTTTTCATATTATTGAATCAAAAAGAGTACCATCGTATACACAAGTAAATATAGCATCATTTGTGATCTTGTTGGAGGTAATTTTAGTAAATTACCTTTTCAAGAAAAGTAGATTTTTCAATCTATAACTTTCACTGCATATAGAGATAAGTATGATAATACTTCTGTTGAAATTACTGGCATTATTTTAAATTCCTGTTTGTCTTCATAAAATTCTCTAACACCATGAGGGTTTTTGTAAACCTGAAAATTCTATTGAAGTGTAAGTGTACTCTGAAGAAGAGTATTTGAATAATTTTAATTCATCAATAGTAATTTTCAATTGGTTTACAACTATGATTAGAGAAATCTCATGTTTTAAACATCATATTCATGTCAGTCATTTCAGGAATATTTCATCTAGAATAGTTGGTTCCTTAAATCATTCCAAATATCTTTTATGACCAGAAAAAAATATGAGCAATGCACCATGCAGCTTCTCAAATCACGTCCACAATTTTTGGGGGGGGACAATCTTATAGGCATATTTTTAATTTTTATACTATACTGAGCTTTGTCTAGAAAAGGTAATAAAAATAATTCAAATAATATTCGTTATTCCAATCATCAAATTTTGTTAGTCCCTCTGTACAATATCCCAAATTTTCCAACATGATTATGGCTATGATTATTCATGTCGTGTACTCATAATAGATATTTTTGCTGTTTCATCTATGGAACCTGACGTGTTCAACGTGAGAAGTTGTCATTTTTTTCATAAACATTTCATAAACAAAATCAAAAATAAAATGTTTCACACAGGAATATATAGAGTTCAGTAATATTTCATGGAATACAATTTAAGTTCACGACTCTGTGTGTGATAGTCACTCCTTTTATTGTCGTAACAACTGACACAAAGAACGTCAATTTCAAGATTTTATGAAATAATGGTAAAATGGCTACCCTTTATTTGTAGTTAAGTCGTGTCAAGTTCTTTCGTGTTTTTTCCGAAAAATATATAAAATTTAAGCAATTTAATTATTGATTTTGGTGTAGGAGAGAGTTCATAAGGTATTGATATAAATCTTGATATTTTGCTATCAACTTGCTTGACCTTTATTCTTGAAACAATATTGTTTGATTAGGATATTCTCGCTTATTATTTGTATTACTCATATTTCTCATCATATAGATTTCTACTACCAACTGAAGTAACATAATTATTTATTTACAGCACAACCAAAATGTCAGCTGGACCATACAATTATTCTTACATCTTCAAGTATATTATAATAGGAGATATGGGGGTGGGAAAATCATGTCTACTTCACCAATTCACGGAGAAAAAGTGTAAGTAGTGTTCCCACTTATCCTACTGCAGTCACAAGTTATAATCAAGGTTCTAATTATTAACAGGCTATCATCAGTTGTCAGTAATAGATAGGTAGGTATGCATTTTTGTATCAAGTACACAAGTACTATAAACATTGAGTCTTATACACAAAGAAAAATGTTACCGAAACTTCAAGGATATCTGCCACTATCTCAGAATTTGGTTGAATACTGATGAGTGCTGCTATTGAATTCCATCCAGTATACTAAGAAAATATGCAAAAGCCACAAATAGATTTAGAGATCTAAAAATGCATTTCAGCAACAAAGTTGCCATGCTAAGACACTAAACAAAGTACCTGCAATATTAAAAAACTGCAAGAGATTTCTATGATGTACAACAGTATTATTCAAAATCACAAAGGTATTCGCAATTTTTCTGCAAATAGAGAATTATGCCATCTCATATTGATAAAAAGTTTATTAGGACACAGATTTTTCTACTGATTATGTTATTTGGTTCCTAATGTAGTATTACATTCAACAGA
This sequence comes from Gastrophysa polygoni, assembly GCA_963576655.1. Taxonomy (NCBI): domain Eukaryota; kingdom Metazoa; phylum Arthropoda; class Insecta; order Coleoptera; family Chrysomelidae; genus Gastrophysa; species Gastrophysa polygoni. The sequence goes on along the minus strand of OY755082.1, from coordinate 1,609,575 downwards.
GGAAGTGAATACATGTTTTTCGATGGTGAAAAATAGATTGAGGCATAATCCTTTAAGATTAAAGTGTTAAAATATACCTTTTAACATGAATGTTAACCTGAATACCTCAATACAGGGGAAATATAAATTATTAACAATCAGCAATGTTAATGAAATTTGAGGAAAGTTAACTGGTCTGATGTTGCCAAATTGTATGCATTTTCTCAATTAACTCAATAACCTTGATTCCTACAAAAAAATCCATACAAAGTTTGCGTTATTTTTTCTGCTCGACATAATGAGTTAGCACTGTCAACTTCTAACTAACCAAATTCATTATTTATAAACGTATGGCATTTCATTGTGGCATAACTCTTCTAGCTGTCTTGGGGTATCTTCTTGGAAATTTGATTTCATAACTCAGAAAAGGATAGTGAAATGCATTGCAATATTTCTGTAAGGACTTTGGATGATTGAATACTGTCTGTAAGTTCTTCGAGGAGGAGGTACATTCATTTTTCAGCTTTTCATGAGATTTTCTCTCCTCGTTTCTAAAAAATAGAGTAGAAGTTATTAAAAATTATTGCAATATATTTGTAGTAAGGACAGATTTTGTGATCTGCCCCAAAATGTCACTGCGCTTGAAATTAAACCTTCAGATACCTAAAAGAGAAATTCTCTATTGGTCAGTTTTGAAAAAAATTTTGGAAATACAAATATATTTAATAAGAATAAAACCTCTACTTATCTTTGTGGACGTTTCGGGAACGAATCTGCTCCCGTTCTCAACACAATTAAAATATTTTTCTCTTCGTAAATTTTTTCAATGTTTTCGATTTTGACACTGAAAAGTGACTTACGAAGAGAAAAATATTTTAATTGTGTTGAGAACGGGAGCAGATTCGTTCCCGAAACGTCCACCAAGATAAGTAGAGGTTTTATTCTTATTAAATATATTTGTATTTCCAAATTTTTTTTCAAAAACAAGGTGTCACTGACCATTAGAGAATTTCTCTTTTAGGTATCTGAAGGTTTAATTTCGAGCGCAGTGACATTTTGGGGCAGATCCTAAATCTTTCCTTACTACAAATATATTGCAATAATTTTTAATAACTTCTACTCTATTTTTTAAAAACGAGGAGAGAAAATCCCATGAAAAGCTGAAAAATTTGGATGATTGGTTCATGCATCTTGGAAATATTGGTGTACATCCACATGAATGTTGTTCAATATGCCAATAGCTTAACCATCCATAATTGTGATACTAGTGCAAAAAAATCTATCTTTAATATGAATTATTGAGTAGATTATTCAAGGAAAAGGTTAATCTGTTGACAACACAAAAGGGAAAGCTATCGTGTCAGCGGTGGAATTTTGGGAGAGAGGTAAGGTGTTGTAACTTTTTTTGAAAGTTTGGAGGTTGTAAGCATCAGGAAAGACTTCACTATGCAAAGAATTTCACAACTTTGCCGTTCTATTGATGAATGATTAGTTTCAATGGCTACCATGTTTGTTATTGTTTGATACTATTTTCCATATAATCATTTCTATTTCTTGTATGAATTGTTTCATGACTTGCCCTTTAACTCAAAATGGACCATCAAATCTCTATCTAGAATTTCACCGAAATTTCTATGTGATCAGGTAATTGATTAGAAGTTTTTTTTTAACAATAATCGAATTCTGGTTCCTTTATGACCCCATTTGCGAATTTATTGTTGGAGTATCGCAAACTATATTCAAAATGCCGAGAGCATTATCTGAGGATACCCAAAAAATGATTGTGATCTTATGATAATTGTGATATTCTTTAGTTCATGTTATAATTGATCTTGTTCAATTGGGTATTTTTCTGTATAGAGTAGCTGCTGCATAGGTTTCAGTAGAGCTACTGCATCGAGAGTATCCACAAAATCCGCCCATGAAGAAGCCCTAGAATGGAACAAACCAATATCAGATATTAATGGTGGTCAAAAACCAGAGATCAGGAACCGAATCTATACATGTCTTATAGCAAATTCAATAATGTCTGCTTCCAAAATGAAGATCTACTTTCATTGTTCACCAATGCCTCTTGCAATTCTGCTTTGACCAATCGTCATTGAACAAAAAATAATTGTTTCTGAATCATTTTTCTCTCAATCAATCAATCAATAAATCAAAAATATGCTTTATTGTCTAAGAAAAAGTACTTATTGACAAACTATTACATATAAATGAGTTACATAATAAGTAAATAGATGTTAAATACTATAATTATAAATATTGGTTTTAAAAAAAGAAGGTTATAAATATAAGAGAATTCATAAAATCACATCACAATATATAATGCTACAAACACATTAAAATAATAAAACTTTCTAAATGGTTACAATTCATATCACCTTGTGTCACTATAATATTCTTGTAGGCAATAGTATGCTTTCGTACACAATATATCTTTAACTGCCTTCCGGAATTTCGTTAAGTCAGACATTTGCTTCAAATTAATTGGCAAATGATTGAACATTTTTTTACTTTCAAACATCAATGAATTTTTTGTTAGAGAAGATTTTGGAATCGGCAGAGGTACGTTGTTGTTTTGACGTGTCTCGTATGTTCTAGGTCTTATTATACTGTGATGTTTCTTTTTCATCAAACATACAGATTCAAGTATGAAGATGCTGCACAAAGTTAATATTTTGTGGAGCTTAAAAAGAGGTTTGCAGTGATCGGAGTTTTTAACTCCGCGCAAATAGCGTATTGCTCTTTTTTGCATTACAAAAACTGAAGAAGCCTCAAAAAGGAATGTCATATCGCAAATGCGACTCAACCAATGCAAAATAAGATGCTTTAGCAATCGAAAACCCAAGTTCCTTCTTAATTATTCGGACAGCGAAACAACCGCTTGCTAGTTTTTTGTTCAAGGACGTTATACGATTATTAAATTTCAATTTGTCAGTTCGATTCCCAACTGAGATTGTACTAGCGATTATATTTTCTTCTAGTCATGGCAGACTGCCCTCACACCATCGGAGTAGAGTTCGGGACGCGCATCATCGAAGTGTCCGGCCAGAAAATCAAGTTACAAATTTGGGACACGGCCGGCCAGGAGCGCTTCAGGGCGGTCACGAGGTCCTACTATCGCGGCGCTGCCGGCGCTCTGATGGTCTACGACATCACCAGACGGTCCACCTACAACCATCTGAGCAGCTGGTTGACCGACACGAGGAACTTGACTAATCCCAGTACGGTGATTTTCTTGATTGGGAACAAGTGCGATCTGGAGGGGCAGAGGGATGTCACTTACGAGGAGGCCAGTAAGTTTGCCGAAGAGAACGGGCTGATGTTTGTCGAGGCTAGTGCTAAGACGTAAGTATCGAAATTGAGAGAATAACAATTATAAAAATAATGATTAAAATAATGCATCTTCTTCATTGAAGAAGGCCTTAACTTCACTTTACTTAACCGGGAAAATATAATCTGAAACAAAATTCCAATTCTCGTAATTGCTAAAAAAAAACTTGCAGTTTTTCGTATTTGGATGTTATCAAAGATAAGATGCTCTACTAGACTTATGAGGAGCATTGAAAAAACCACAAGAAACTGAAAAAGCTATTGATGCCTCTGTCTTGTTTCCTGATTTCATTGGTTGGATTTCTGCGCTTTTCTCTAAGCGCACACTAGGGTCCATTTCAAATTTGTTAAACACTATTTACTAACTTATAGGCTGAACAGGACAACACCACTTTGAACAAAGTTTTGAAATCCTTCCTTGACTCAATGGGATGAACCAACTAGAATTATTATCACCAATGTTTAATGTTCTAACAACAAGTGAAACTTAGAGTCGGTTGCATAAAGAAAAATCAATCATGTGATTGATTATCTGATGCCACATTAGCGGTGATGTTACGTTGAATCCAATTTGTGTTGCATAAAACTCTTGTATGTTATGATAACTAACGACGAAAAATACGTGGCAACAGGGCTGATTTGCTGGATCCACACGTTCTGTGCTTGTACATTTTGATGCTTTGCGCATTTATAGGTTATGTTTAATTATTTGATTTGACGAAGCCGTTTCTCAGATCTGTGGCAGTATGGATATTGATATTGATAGCTTGAAGAAAAAACGGGGACAAACTATACGGAATCAGAAAAAACAACACTGCTGGAGATTGTTGAAAAGTACGTATAGTTTACCATAATATCTAAAATTTGGTACCTATCTTTCGATTGGAACTCATATATCCAATTCATTCCTTCACAGATATAAAAATATAATAGAATGCAAACAGTCCGATACCATATCTTTGAGAAAAAAAAAAGGATACATAATCAGTCATCGAGCACTGATTAAGTTAATGCCAGGATTAAGGCGATTTGATGTGACGTTTAAAGTTGATTGGCTTTTGTGCAACTGCTTTTTTACTTAATCGGGCATTTTCATAAGTTAATTAGATGATTTAGTTAACATACCATGAAGTATATGATGAATGTTTATGCAACCGAATTCCATAAATAACGTTACTTCAAATATTTAATATGACGTTAAATATTTAATGAACCTTTATGCAACGCCCTTAGTCTTTTTGTTTCAACACACTTATGGATCAATAAACTTGGACAACAGTCAGCTGATTTTTCATCACTGCGTCTCTTTCTCATGGTCGTTTCAATTCCTCTCTCTAAGCTCGATCTAGTAGAGAATAAAGAATATATCTTTGGTTATAATACACAGGAAATAGAATGGAAATGTTTATTCAGTGTGCGGAAGCCTAAAGTTCGCTTATTGCTGTTTTCGCCATTATCTGGCCCTTTGAAAAAATTCCAGTACTCATGTCATTTTTAGTTTTTGAATTATTGGAAAAAATCGGGAATTTGAAATTTTCGTTCATATTTTTTCAATAGGAAACCAAAAGAGCTAGACGTTTTTTAGTAAGATGTTTGAGGCACTTATTATTAGGTCTTTATATCTGTCATCGTATTTTCCAAGGCGTTCTTGATGCCAGAGTCCCAACACTCAACTTTGGTTTTTCTTATGGGCGCTATATTGGGATTTTGCTGGATTGAATGTTGATCAAAATTGGGAAACATCTGCGAAGAGTACTTTCGAAAGAACGCCAACGATGTTTCCAACAAAATAAATTTACACAGATCAATTGAATTTGGATCTGATCGAGAACGGCATGATTAGCTAGAAGTTTATTCTTTGCAAAACATTCCGATGAGAATAATGAAGGATACTTATTCCATTCCCAAAAATCCCTTATTCTCCATTGTAGTAGAAGTTTTACGCCCATGATCATGATATGGGCTTAATAACCCCATCGTAGTACACATTTGGGTAAAATCTCGAAATTATGAAGCAAAAAAAGATTTCAGAATTCTTATTTCATTATGAACGTTCTCTGTAATCTTTATATGGGCTTTACAACTCCAACGTAGTATACATTTGGGTAAAATCTCGAGATTATGAAGCAAAAAAAGATTTCAGGATTCTAATTTCATTATGAACGTTCTCTGTAATCTTGAAAAGTTACTATCGATTTCCCGATAACTGTAAATATTGGACTTGACCGGTTTTTGCACGGAGGTCGTCAATTAGCATTGAATTCCGCTCCAGTTGACGGTAATGAAAAACGCGGCATTCCCTCAATTCTGCCAATTCTAGGGGTGATAACGTGGAGGAAGCCTTTCTGGAGACCGCCAAGAAAATCTATCAGAGCATCCAAGACGGCCGTCTGGATCTGAACGCCGCCGAATCTGGCGTACAACACAAGCCTTCTCAGCCCGGTCGCAGCAACCTTTCTGGCGATCAGCAGGCCAGCAAAGACAATTGCGCCTGTTAGTTTCATTCACTAAAAACGCGTGCGTTCTCACGAATTCGGAATCTCTTCATGCCTTAGTTCTCAAGTTCTGATTGCAACAGTTGTACGCTGTGTATCGGGTGGTTTATTATATTTTGTCGTTCACTTGCAAAAAGTGACCAAACCAATTGAACACTATGTATATCATCAGTCAAAATGGAAGTTGTTTTTATCCAGATGTCAGTTAACCAGGCATCAAAAATACGATATTGTTAGCAAGATGTCTAATAACCAAAAAATAATCTTTAAAATGAAAACTTTCTCATCTGGCTGGACCAAATGTCGATAGACTACATGTTTTTGATATCAGGATAAAAGACTTACATTTTTCAGCTTTTCGTGGGATTTTCTCTCCTCGTTTCTCTACTTATCTTGGTGGACGTTTCGGGAACGAATCTGCTCCCGTTCTCAACACAATTGAAATATTTTTCTCTTCGTGAAATTTCTCAATATTTCTCAATATTACATACATATTACATAAATATTACATAAATATTACATAAATTCCAAGCACTTATTGCTTGTTCACCGCTATTCAACTCGCAAGTGGATGACAAAAGATAATAAATTATTCTGTGTGGAATACAATTATTATTTCCAAATGAACATCGTCATTTGTATTACATCTATTCGTGACGTCATCATCCTCATAAATATGACGTCATAGATATATTTTTGAAATGGAACAACCTGTATATTTTTTTTTGTTTTTTGGATCGTACAATATTAGAAACTAGCGGAATGATTGATTTAGGAAATAATCATTCCATACGTTATGTACACAGTGTACATTTATATTTAGGCTATGTTTCACGTATCAAAATAAATTGCAAAATATCAACATAAGGATATTCGTCAAGATTCCAGAATTGATCAGAAAATCTTCAAATGATTCAACATTATAACAGTCGGGCTTTTTGGGGCTGACTGGGCTTCTTGTGAACGTCAATCTTGTAGGCTTTTTGTGATACATATTTGACAAGAATGACATTCAGGACCTTGTGACGTCACCATTCATTCCGTTACGAGTTTTTGTTTGAAGGATTGAATGTACCATTGATGGATGCCATTGGTGCTTTTGTATATAAAGATTATCAACAAAAAAAATTTGTTTTTCTCCTGTGGAATATTTTTTATTTACATTCCAGCACAGCGTCGATTTTTAAGAATATTTGCCAAAATCAGTGAATTCCATGTTTTGTTGATGAGACGTTACTTGATAAGATTTGATTTTGTCATTATTCTGTTTCTATGTAAAGCACCAAATCACAATAAACATATAATTTTATCGAGTTTGCTCTGTTTTATATCATAGTGTATAGAAGTTTTAACCTTAGGAGTATAACCAAAAAAATGTATAATGGGTCAAAACATTTTTATTCGTTTGGAAGGGTTCAACATTGTAAATTAAACATAGAAGATGGTTCAACATGAAGATGAACTTACAACGTTGCCATGATATATGGCCAGGAATTGATAGTTCCGCATTCAAGTAAATAACATGATGAAACAGACAAACGTGTGTATCTATACAAGGTGAACGAAAGTTGCGTCCATGGAACATTTTCGAGAGATACTTGTATAGTACAATTATTGATATTTATTTTCAGTAGTACAATAGTGTAAGTAGAGGAGTAATTCCTCTGGTTTAATATATTTTGAGCTTTATATTTGATAAAATTCCGGAATTGTTATTGCATTGTTTTAGTAATAGATGTTTGTATGTGATCTATTTATTATCAATATCATATATGAAATTATAAATAGAATTAAGTTAGTTTGGTGTATTATTTAATTGGTTTGAATACAGACTACTATTCTCATTTTAATTGAATCATTTTTCACGTAGTGGTTCTGTTAGGTCATTTTCACATTTGCATTATGGAACAACCAGGGCCCGATCTACGTGGGAGAGGAGGGTGTCAAACCAAGCTAATGCCCGTACCGGCAAAAGGGGGTGTTTGCTTACGTTTGAAGGCTGTCGGTAAGAAGTACAAAAGTATTTTTTGGTCGCCATCGAACATGAAGTATGTAATGAAAAACATTTTTAGTATTCTATTTATTTTAATATTATTCTTTATATACAATTATTTATACAGATAAATATCTCTCAGATAAATGTTATAGTACACAACTTAGACATCAAGTTTAGCTAATGCAAAAGGGCGCTACAAAAATCCTCGAAATTCATTTATAACATCTGCAATTCAATAACAAAATACACGTAAAACAACTTGCCATCTTTTTGAGCGCCCTGTTAATTGTTGGTACGTGCGGACTGCCGCCATTCAGCTAACAAGCGAACCTAGTTCTATCCAACAAGGCTTTCACTAAAGTGGCTAATATCCATAAAGAATTTGACAAAAAATCTCCTGTTCAACAAGAAATGTACATACAGTCACACCCGTGTTTCATAAACACATGAGCAACAGGTTGGCAACGTGCAGAAAATATCGAATAATCTGGCAATATTACATTAGTTTGTTCTACAAACATTAATGTCCAAGCTCAACCAAATTGGAATAACGAATTGTCTGATTGCAAATTCTATGAAGGATCTATTCAAAAAGTCCTCCAATTCCATTTTTTTTTCTCAGGAAAAATTCGTAACTCCTCCAAATACAAGGCAACATTTTATTAAAGATCAAATGACGACGTTGCGACAACTAGACTAACTTTCGATTTTTATAATGCCAATGACACTTCAAATTTGTTACAGCCTGATGTGAATGAATCTGGCACGTTGCCAAATTGCCTGGAATTCTGAACTAGATGAATACACACAGTATTCTTCAATTTATGAATCACTCGACTCCAGAAAGATGAGAACCAATCCGAACGATTTGCCATGACAGCATGACCACTTCATCAGTGTTAAACCCATGTAACCTAAATCTAGACAAAAATCTTATCACGAAATATCCTGCGCAAGAAATCGAAATCATTGAGAAAATTTTGGAATTTGGGCAAGATATTCTATCAATCTGTCTGCCTATCCTCAATAGCTTCACAAAATTTCCAGTTGAATTTCAGAATTGACTCCCAGAATATTCACTAATATTTCGGAAAGTATGAATTGTATTTTAGAGTAATTTTATTTAAAAAACCATCATTTCAATTTAAGAATAGTCAATTATATTTCAGAAAAACAGCACATCAGAAATGGTCATTTGAAATACGGATCACTACAGATGACTATCAAATGAAATTCAAACGATGGTTTCTAATAACGAATTGATTATTTCATTACTTTCATTTACTTTTCTGAAATTCTACGTTTTCTGAAATCCAACTGAAAAAGGTGTATTTCGTTCGATAAATTATCGTATGACATGTCCGGTGCTTGAATTTCTAGATAAGTATAAAAATCATGACCAAAGCCGACACTGAACTGAAATAATTTTATTACAGTCATGTTTTGAACAGATTGGGAATCAGGTGATTCCAGTATGCAGTATTTTCCATTTTTCGGCAGACGAGTGTTCCATCACCATCGATCAACGTACAAAATATCATTTTTTTTATCAAATCCGTTTTTCGATAAAAAAAAGTGTGGACTGGTCTTGCAGCCCGCATAACAGCTTCTAAATATTAAATCATCAAATTGACAACTGATATGGCATGTTATCTACGCACCTAATTGACAGTTATGACTACAGCCTAGACGGCCTCCAACAATAATTGCTACAACACAATCAATCACCCGGTCCGGCTGCGTAGACAGAACCATATAGGATACGAAGAGGACTACAAATAATCACAGGGAAAACCACCGGATTCAGAAAATAATTGGAGAGGATTAAGATACACGATGATTTCTTGATTCGATGGAATTATTCCAATCGATCCTCTAGAGATTGATCGACTAGGTATGTTCATTTTTTTAGACTGTAGATTTCCTATCAACGTTTCTAAAAATAAGAGAAAATATAAAAATTATTTCGATGCACAGGGTGTTTCATTAATATTGTGAAAAAGTCCAAAGTCAGATTCCTTGCTGAAAATTAGAATATACTTCTCATAAACTTTCTTCCAGACACATAGTTTTTGAAATAAAGTTTCCAAAGTGTCAGAGTTTCTAAAAACGATTTTTTTATCAATTCATGATTTCCTCCAATAACAGGATATTCACTAGTGCCATTAGAATTTGTTTAATTGAGTGATAATATAAAATTCAAATTGTAACACCACTCTTTCTCAAAGTAAAATATTCTTTCAAAATTATCCAATTCACAAAACAACTTTTTCGTATCAATTCGAGTCTGGCTTTGTTTCAGACTTCTTTAATAATTCTATCCAAATAATTTTTCTTTCAATAGATGTCACTCTAGTAGACCTCAAGAGCGAACAAAATATGGACTATTTTGGGGCTTTACCGAGTTGGAAATACTCCTGTGTGAACTGATTTTTATACAATTGTGTATGAAAATATCAGGTATCTCAAGTTTCATTAAGCTATAGTTTGGTGCTCATATCAAATCTAGCAAAGTACACATATCACAAATCCTCAAAATTTCCAGTAGGGAAATCACAAAATATCGTTTATTTTTTTCTCTTCTCGGCATAATCCATCGAATTTCATCATTTATCGCATTGTCTAGATTCCAGAATTCAACAATAAAATGAAATACCTCAATTTTATGAAGATCTTTACCAATAATGGCATAATCCTCTATGGCAGGTTCCTCTATGAGGATTTATCTGAAGGATGGAATTTTCGTTGTGAACACCAAACTATTTCCGTGATAACTGTATGAAAATTCAGATTCTGAAACAATAAAACAATTCGAAATCTTCATTTCCGCACAAATATGCATGTTGACAATGTTGAAAATGAAATATTCATCTTCGGTTCCAATTCCAAACAACATCGAGGAACAAAAAAGTTAAATCAGCTGTCGTTGAAACATGTAAATAACTGTAAACTTGACGAAAATAACAATACATTTTCACTAAATACCCAATAGAGTAATATAATATTAATTGGCATGACTTGTTTTGTTCTTGAATTATGTTACTCCACTTAGAGACAAATGGACTCCTACCTAAGAGTATTCATAGACATAAAAAATGTAAATAAGATTCAGCTAATTTAGATCGTTTTTTGGTGGTTTTCCAAACTACTCTACTGACAGCCATTCGTTGTGAGTCAAGCGCCAAAAAGAATATATACCCTAGCCGGATGCCATTTTGACAGATGACATCTCTCGGTTGACAGATGACACTGTCAAAAAGTCGTTTTTCTCAACGAATCGCCCGTAACCAAAATGGGGAGGGAAAGCTACTAGATTCAATACAATCAATTCTTCCGCAAGCTTTCAAGTTCGAACCCGTTCATTCAAAAGCTTTCGAACCAGAATAAACCGCATTTCTTGATGATGTATAGCTTTCCAAATGGATGATTTCAAATAGTTGTGAACACAGTTCAACAAGGAAAAACGCCTTAGGTTATGCATAAATCTTCAGGCATCCCAAGTGTATATAATCTTTAAGCGACACATATGACTTGAAACATCACTATCATACCCTCTTCAACCGTTTTGTTATGAACAAATACGAAAATTAACTGGGAGAACGTGACTAGTTCAACTGAAATTCCTTAATCGAACTTGCGCGTTTGATGATAAGTTACAAGCACAATAGTCGATAGTTATAATGATAGGCATACATCACGAAAACGATTGTTTTCCTATTTTGAAGCATTTATTTCTTTGTTGAATCCAAACGATGACATAATTGAGGGATCTACAAGTCCTCAACACACTCATAGTTTGACTCTTTTTCGACTACCTGTACTTTTTCAAGAAATTGACAAATTGATTTTGCATAATTTGTTTTATCAGAAAACCCATTTTAAGATTTTTTTTGATTAAATAGTTTTTCAATATTTTTCTTTAATTTTCCATCTAATATATAGACTATACATCATATAGAGTGTCTCATAATTAGCCTCAGTGTAAACCACTTTACACCCCGTTCAAGTTTACTTTTGATGATTTTCTAGCCTAGCTGTAATTGAAGTCGATTAAATCAGTTGATTTCTTGAAAACACAGGTTGTCGACAAATTTCAAATTTTGATAGGTCCGATTAGTGTGTTGATAATGTTAGCTCAAAAACTTGTAAGTGCAAAGTTCATTTTTTTTTCTATTGAAACATATTTGTTTACTTGATACCAAGTTCTCTAAATGCATGAATGATCCATCAACTGACTGCAAGTGCCATCTAGGCGAAGTAAATATACACAATGACAAAGTTGACAGAAAAGATATAGAATCGAATTTGTTTCGAGGTGTATTCGCTTCAAAACCTCAAGACCCCCTCAATCCAAGAGTTCCCATGTTGAAAAACAGCCCAAACACTTACCGCAGAGTCTGCTACAACCCCAACCGATTACTGATTTTATATAATTCTCAAAACATGAGCATTACTAGGAATGAATGAAGATTTCGCACTTACACGTTTTGCGCTCTGGAAACTTGAATCGTTTCGTGAGATATACACCCATTTCAATATCAACAATAAGGGCAGACACTGCTGTAGCGTTTTCACGAAAATGCTCGAATCCAAAAGGAAAAATAAATACATGAAATGAATTTTCCTCCAGGTTGAGTACTAGCTCTCGGACTTCTGCTATCCAAGAGTTCCCGTGTCAAAAAACAGAGCCTACAACCCCAAAGGATAACAAATAATTCAACATCGTTAATTCGTAATATTCGCATGGTTGCCGTCTCTCTTTCACGAATCCCAGCGCCACACACATCGTTCGCCGGCTAGGCGACGGCTAAAGCTCTGTCTCTAAATAAGGTTGCGGAGACCACCCCCCGGGGGGCCCTGATATGCTCTCGGATTAGCCTCAGTTCGACACGAACGCCCAGCATTCCAGCGTCTTGACGACGAAGTCTCGCTTGGGGGTGAGCGGATCGTTGCCGTAGGTCTTGCAAGATTCGGACCTGTAAAGGGTGAAAAAAAAAAAGGAGGTGGTTTAGGGTGCTGTGACAGGTTTGGCATCATAACAGTTCGTACACCCGAATAACGATTCAGGGAACAATGAGAAGTAGTAATTCAGGTCTCTCAATCTCAAAACATCAACTATGTGTACAGAAATCTGCAAAAATGTCGCCATCTTCTGGGGAGTTTCATAACTTTTATGCCATTAATATGCGGAAAATACCGTTAGGGATTTTTTGCGAAACCAAACACATATATACATACAAATGTTCAACAAATTACCTGATGATATTAGGATCTATATTCAGAGATCTTGTTCCGAAAACTAATTCAACAAAATATCTGTACTAGATGAAAAAGCATTGAAAGTACTGTATCGTCTTCCTTATGATACTACAACATATCAAGTATATGAAGTTACAAATGCGTTTTCTCCAGAAGAGCACTATATAATCAACACTCTCAAAATCATCAATAAACAGCTGAAATTAAATTTCGTATTCACAAGAAATTTCCAAGTTCATAATCATCAACAAACAGACAACAAATTCTAAAATTGGACAGAAAAAAATCATTTCAGATGTGATTTCAGATTTCAATGAATCATGATGGTGTAAAAATTTCTAATATCATTATGCGATTCAAAATCAAGGAAGCATATTCTCAAGTTTTATACTTTTAATATTTTCTTTTGTTTGATGATTTCTCCCATTCTATTACATTTCCATTGTTGATTTTTTTGTGGAATTTCCTATTTTTATAATTTATTTTCCTTTCAATCATTTGTGAATTTATGAAAAATCTTATATTCGTCATTTCTGTCTGATTATTCATGATATTCCAGCTATTTCGATATTTCTTGTGTATACCAAGCAATAATTCTCAATTCGAAATATCCCATATGACTCTCAATTTTCGAAATTGGACTATGAGTTTGTTTGAAGTATTCATGGAAACTGTGAATTTGTGAAAATTCGATATGCCTGCATATTTGCATTCAGTTTTCTCACATTCTTCCAGAGATGGTATGTTAAATAACTTTGGAATAAGTAGTGCTCTGCAATGGTTGTCAATTTTTGATAATTGATACATTTTCATTTCTGATTCAATGTATTCCGCAACTCTGTATATTTTCTTTTATTAATTGTATGAAGTCTTCATCATTTTCTATTTGTACATTTTTAATTTTTGTATAATCTCCTAACTTTCTAATGTTGAACTTTAATAATGTTTAGCTTTATTCTGAATTGCTGAATCGCCACATGAAATTTTTCCTTCCTATATTGTTGAAGTGTACCTGATATAAATGCAAACGTTAATTTTCCATCCATCGCATCAAAAATTTATAATATCCTATCGGAAAATTGAAACCTTGAAAATTTCATCTGAAATCACTGAAGTATTATAATATATAATATAGGTTTCCCTTTCGTGTTGTCCACAGATAAAAAAAAAAGTAATGCTTCTAGGAGTCGAACTGACTTATCGAAATCCAACAAAATTACTTTCTGGAATTCAACTCGCTATTCTGAAATACAAACTTCCAGAAATATATGTGACTAACCCGAAAGTAAATTGACGTTTTCCGAAAAGATGTCGCGGTCGTAGAAAAAGAACCGCATATGATTACCTGCCGATGTAGAGGTCGCCGTCCAGCCACAGGCCGAACTTGCCGTCGCCGGCGCCGATGCTGAGGCTCTCGTTGTTGCCCTTGATGAAGTAGAGGTTCTCGCCGGTCCAATTGTACACCTTGAAGTCGGGCGAGAAGGTGAACAGCAAAGATTCGCCGGTGCCGTAGAAGTGGTCCGACACGTGGAGGGCGCAAGAAGTCAACGCGCCGAAAACCTGCAAGAGAAATCGCATTTTCATGACCGAATCGAATTCCTTATCTATCTACCCAATAGAATACAGTCCCGGCTCATCTATCTCTCTTTCATTTTTTAATATAGCGATTCGCAAATGCTTGATATACCTCGGTGACAACTATGTATTCATTTATTTGCCAAAATAGGGGTAACAAAAAGTTTGAAAAACCCAAAAACAGAACCCTCTAAATAATTCAAAAGTGGTTTTGAAGGAACTATTGATTACATCCTGAATGAATCAGAGCATCGAATAAAATCAACTGATCTTCAAACTTACATCACATATTGATCACATATCTTCAATGGATTATGGCAATATATTCAAGAAAAAATTGATACTTTGATAGGCTATTCGACTAATAATTATTTATTTATTTATTTAGTAGTACACCATTCAACAGCCGAAGCCAATTACAGAATGGGAAAGAAACATCCAAAGCATAAAAACGCTAATGTAAAGTTAAACCTA
The DNA here is from genome assembly GCA_963576655.1 of Gastrophysa polygoni. NCBI lineage: Eukaryota > Metazoa > Arthropoda > Insecta > Coleoptera > Chrysomelidae > Gastrophysa > Gastrophysa polygoni. The sequence continues at coordinate 1,594,461 of OY755082.1, read as the reverse complement.
GTGTGCAGATTGCACATTACACAGAGATGAATATGAATAATTATGAATAGTGATAATATTCGTCGAAAATACTAGAATTGATACGCCGATCGTGATACAAGTTATCTTCGGTTTGTGTGAGAAATTTTGAGATGAGTGACTCTGTCTCAGAAATACAGGAGGTTTCCAGCTACTGTTCTGTTTAGAATTTAGATCAATGATGATGTGATGATCACAGCTCAATGTGTAGACATGCCAAAGATTCAAATCGAACATTCAGACAAATCACAAAATCAGTTATATTAATGAGGTATATTTATACTTTCTGTATAATCATTTTATAGCATCATGAACATCGACTATAATTACTCGGTGACATAAGGAATCAATTACGATCATAAGGCTCATTCAAATCTTGAAGTTACATGATACACAACAATTCATAAAGTGATTCACTCTTCTACCTAATTTTGTCGCAATACATCGAATGCGACATTTCCTAATAGATATTGTTGCCCTCGTGACTTCCGATAATTTTGTTAATGTCAGTTCATTCGAAATTGTTTCAATTGGGAAATATTGAGTTTTTGTTTGTTCGAAAAAGAAAAAAAATTCAATGTCAATCGACTCGAAAGTTTATTAATAATGTATGGTTAGAAAAAAAAAGCTAAATAACAAATCATTATTACATACTGTTGAACAAAGAAGTCTCATTATTATATTCTCAGTCATATAGGGTACCTCGAAAATTCTAGTCTTATTAAAAGGTATTATTATTAAATGAAAACCATACGGTTGCAATTCCAGTCAAGCAATATGAAGTCACACCAATCACTTATTCAGATTTTTATTATCTACAGGAAAAGCAAAGACAAACAATACTTCTAAATCAACAGTTTCTTCAGTTTTTGTTTACATCTTTTCGAAATTTTTCATTTCCTTTCCTAGATTTACAACATTGGTTTGATTTCAATACGGTATGAAGACAAATAATGGTACTAATAGTAGTTTTTTATTGATTAGTCAATGATGATAATGTTAAATACTGTCTGTAAGTTCTTCGAGGAGGTGGTACATTCATTTTTCAGCATTTTGTGGGAATTTCTCTCCTCGTTTCTAAAAAATAGAGTAGAAGTTATTAAAAATTATTTCAATATATTTGTAGTGAGGACAGATTTGGGATCTGCCCCAAAATATCACTGCACTTGAAATTAAACCTTTAGATACCTAAAAGAGAAATTCTCTATTGGTCAGTGACACCTTGTTTTTGGAAAATTTGGCAATACAAATATATTTAATAAGAAAACATATTGAAAAATTTTGCGAAGAGAAAAATATTTTAATTGTGTTGAGAACGGGAGCAGATTCGTTCCCGAAACGTCCACCAAGATAAGTAGAGGTTTTATTCTTATTAAATATATTTGTATTTCCAATTTTTTCAAAAACAAGGTGTCACTGACCAATAGAGAATTTCTCTTTTAGGTATCTAAAGGTTTAATTTCAAGCGCAGTGATATTTTGGGGCAGATCCCAAATCTGTCTTTACTACAAATATATTGAAATAATTTTTAATAACTTCTACTCTATTTCTTTAGAAACGAGGAGAGAAAATCCCACGTAAAGCTGAAAAATGGATGATAATGTTGTTAGTCAATGAAAATTGAGACAATTTTCGTTGACTGTTGACTTTTGATCGCCAAAACTAACTATAAAAAATCTTGGAGTTCTTCCCACATTTTTAGAAACCAAATAAACGAAACTGTTTATTCAATAATGATGTATACATAGCTCAGTCGATTTTCTTCAAAATGATGATTTCAAAACCAAAAGCTGAATTATTACGCTAGAAATTCCTAAGAATACGATTTCATTCATTACCGGCACACCTACAGTGTGTCAATTACAAAACATGGCTTTGATGAATAAGTGAAAATTTTGTTTGTCATGAAAAATTGTTGGCGTTCATTTCAATTTCGATCAGCATGTGAGATTCGATCATATGGTGCGATAGAAAAACTCATTATTATTATTGATTCAGTGAATGAAAATCGACGGTAGCCAAATACAATGGAAAATAATTCGCGAACGCCTCTAATCACTCACGTTATCGTCGGTATCCTCGATGACCATGAGCACCGGCGACTCCAGCCTGCCCATCTTCCTGTACATCGAGTTGAGGCTGAAGCCGTGCTGGCTGGTGCTGAAGACGAGCGTCCAGGGGTAGCCTTCGGCGCGCGCCGGCAGATGGCGGCACAGGCGCTCGCGGTGCGGCTCGGTGAGGATCTCGGTGGCGCCGACGAGGTCGGGCGGGCCGAGGTCCACGTCCAGCGAGGGGCAGGCGGAGGTCGAGTAGAACGCACGTCGGAAGTCTTCCGACATCGGCAGGATCTGCGGGAGCGAAGGATCGAGAAGCGTCAGACGGTTTCGATTGGTCGCGAGTGGTTTTAAAGGAAGGCGAACGGAGGAGTCTATGAGCACCTAGACCTGGATATTATGAGCTTATATCTTCATAGATTACGCTATCAAAAAACGGCCAGTGCTGTAACTTCTGAATCATTTGAGATCGGAATGTGGAATTTTCTGGGTAGCAAGTATACCATATTGTTGTTTATTGACAAAAAAACCCTACTCACCTACCTGAATCTTGATTACTATTATCAATATAACAAATTGATTGCTCGTGATTGTGTATGCCTAGTTCAAAGGAGGCTAGTTCTTGCATGTTTGGATTGGTTTGGGCCGTTCAATGCAAATCATATTAGAGGTTATCTAAAAAAGGTCAATAACTTTGTCTTTTTCAAGATGAATCTTCAACTTTCCTACAGTCTGTAAGTTATTATTGTCACTTTTTAGTGTCAAAGAAGAAGAGAAATATTATTTATTCATTGTTTGCCGAAACGTCCACTACATCAAGATATTATATATCTGTCCTTACTACAAATATAATGGGATAATTATTATAATATCTATTTTTATTTTTCAGAAACGAGGATAGAAAATCCCACAAAACCCATAAATATATACGATGAAATCGTTTAAAATACTCACAATTACAAAATCAAAGATTATGTATTCACTGCTCAAATAACTATCAAAATACCCGAATCATGAGGCAAAGGAACTGTTCAACAGTCTTCAATACGAGGTTTACAACATATTCTCATTTAACCTCCTACATCCATATAAGATAGAGGAATTTTCTATATTAATGACTTTCAATCTACTCTTTTGAACGTTGCCGACGTATTTGTCAAACCTGTATAAATGGAATCCATAACCTAGTTCCATTTAGCTCAAATGAATATTATTCTACTGAAATCAATATTTCTTTATAATATGTCCAGCACCTAGATTATGATGATAATAATTCATGAAATTTATATTGACTAAATTAATGAATCAAGCCATTGGATTCGACTGATATCTTAAAATATTCAATGAACTTCAAACAAACCTATAGTTCGAATTCAATTGAAATAAAGATGAACAGATCTCTTTTCCTTGGAAAATATCGCCCAGTATTATCTGCCACTATCTTCGCTTGGAGTCAATTATACCTGATGTGAACATGAACAAGTAAAAGTGGTCACACGTAAATGGATATAAATAATATTGGCATTTATATGTGAATAACGATGTACAGAACACTGGTGGAGCTATTCTGCCTATCTAATTTATGTACAGCTAACTTGATAACAGCATTTTATTCGTTATAGCGGAAAATCACTCAAGTGTCTGTTGTTAGATGGCGACACAAAAATGAAGAAAAAATCAGCATTATTGATAATTACACAATCATATAAAAAAATATGTTATAAAAATGTTGATTCAGAAGTAGTAATTTAGGTTACTACTCAATCAGTGATCGAACTACATAATTACAATCTCAAAACGTCAACTATTTGTACAGAAATCTGTAAAAATGTCACCATCTTCTGGGGACTTTCATAACTATCAGGCCATTATAGCGGAAAATGGCGTTAGTGTTTTTGACCAGTGTTTTGTACATCGTTAAGTGAATGCATAACGATGTCCAAAATATTTTTGAAAATAACAATATGGTAGAAAACAAAATAATATATTTCCCCAATTCTGAAAAGACGAAGCAGGTACTCGATGTGTTAAACTTTTTCCACTTTATACTATGGACGGTTTTATTTTGTTGAATCAATCTGATTTATGCGTCATTTTTATATTTATGAAAATTTATATTGACCAAGTCCACAATCATAATATTGCATATTGAACTCAAACAAGTTATATCGAAAACAGGCGTTCGAGACAAAACAATCCCAAAAATTTTGCAAATTCACGTGTCCTCCGTTCACCATCAATCTTCAACATTGTATATACATCTGATATATGAATTGAGAAGTGCTTCCTTAGAACAACATTTTTGGGGGAAATGGTTGAGTATACCTACTGGTATGTCCTATAGAACCTACAAAATACGAGTAAAAATATATACATACATTCAATCAACGAGCCATCAATCATGGAGACGGATAGACATGGATTGTCAGGAGTTGTAGAAATAAAACGTCATTTTCAATAAACAGGATGGCATCGGAATGGTGTAACAAATTCGGGAGGGTGAAAGTACTCATGAAGATGCCAAAAAAACACAAAATAATGTCCAGACTACATACTTATTACTTCAAATAATTGTGGGAGTTTTAATGAAACACAAAACCAAAATGCTGTAATTTTTTGTGTAAAGAAATTTAATGTTCTTGAAAATGTGTCCAAGATGTAAACCAAATCAACCCCAAGGAAGTATCAAAGAAACAACAGCCAACCCCTAAAAATATTACCCTTACGATTGATCTTCTGATATCAGCAAATTATTCAGGTCAAAATTCAAACAGGTTTGGATCCATTTTCGAAAGTACTTGTTTGCGAGCATTTGTTACACAATTTCAATAACACCTTGTACAAGTTGATCAGAATTCACAAAATATCATGCTTTTCTTATACAAAGTAGCCTAAAATAATGTTCGCATACGTCGAGAGTTGAAATGGAAGGCTTGATTCAGAATTGATACTGAGTGAGTGTTCAGTAAACAATCTTATCAAATCACCCGTAAGTACCGAATTTCATGCTTCTACAAGATATATCTGAAGTCAATCTTTACCTTCTTCATATCATATTGAATTACATAATCACCTACCAGAGTATTCGAATGTTATTTTGCCGCACCCTGTATATTTCGGTTTGTGAATATTCATAGAGTGAATTATTGGATCGCAACAAGGAGATGATCTAACAGAATAAGCAATTTTATGTAATCATCACTGTGAATAAGAATTTGCATTGATTCATACTAGCACCGGTACTTTTACAATTCTCAACATGAAAAATAGTAGACTGTTCCATTGGCGAATAAAAATGGTAGTGACTACAAATAACTCGTTTCACGGGCATAGTCAGTGATTTAAATTTTGATGTATGAAAGTCACTATTCTTGCTCATTGAACCACAGCCTTTTCTAAATGCCAAGCCATGATTCGACAATGGCAACGTCGCACGGAAAGCAACTGGTGGTCCTACACATGACCGTATTATGCAAGGACTGGTATATTGAAAGCGATACCGTTTTGTATAGTTTGATCAATCATAGGAAAGAGAAATATAATGTTTATGAGTTGATAGGCAAATCGTTCATCATAATTATCTTCTTGAAGACCTGTGGAAAATTTCTCAAAATTTCTACAAAAAAGTAGAGATGGCTGGAGAAAGTGTTGAAAAAAATCATTTGCACATATCAATATCCAATTTCATAACAGAAGGAAGAATACATTCGACGACAACTTATGATAGTAGATAGAAAAACTTGCACCTGTATCTCATCCAACATTACAATTTGTGGAGTCATCTTTAATGCATTTTCACTAACTTTATATCAAGGGTAAAACCTAACGGAGAGTGTTTACCTGCCTGTTCCCGTGCATAACCTCACTTCCACACAATTCAACTGGTACAGTAAAAATAGTGGATTTCAGACACATATCCATTTATAGTTCGATCACTTCTTTTATTGCCCATAATTCTCACAATATTTCACATGAATCACATCAACTCATCATTAAAAACATATTCCACAGAATGAATAAACGAAGTAGGACCACCATGCCTTGTTGCCAGTTCTCTATTCAATGGCTAGATACTATGAAGAAGGATATGATTGAAAACGCAGTTTGTTTTGGTATTGATGGTAGAACATTAATCATTAAAAATTGTTAAATGAATAAACTAAACGGTACAGTTCAATCATGTATGGAAGTGCGTGTGACATTCAACTTGCTTACATGGAAACATAACATCATAACAGCTAGTAGTGTTGATAATCATAAATAAAGTATTTTTGTTCACGATTTCCTCTCAAAAAAGGTATGTACTTTTCAATTAGAAATGAAAAAATATATCGAATGAATCCAATGCTTTCACTTGAATCCTCTTTTATTGTTTATAAATGATTTTACCTGATGACACTCATCTCTACTTGGAGTCATTTCTCTCTTCAATCTTCTGACAAAATCGCGAAACTTCAACTTGTTACTATGCATTCTGCTCGATAAAAAAGAACAACAAAATAGTCACTCAGCGAAACTGACGCGGCAATGAACCGGTTGCAAAAACCGGGACGGTAACAATTTTTTAGTGCCGAAGGCAGTGACAGTTCAAACTAAACTAAAACACTAAACATCCATGTCATCTAATAAAGCCACTACTGTGTTCGAGTATGTATCGGAGAAAAGAAGTAAAGTAAGTAAAATCTATTATTAGGATTACGAGATTAAAGGTATGACAGAAATCTGGTAGTATTACGTCCACATCCCACTGGGAATTATCATTGGCGTGGAGAATCTATTTTGGAAGAAAGAGGGGCACAACTAACGTCGATGTTTTTCTCACTGCTTTATATGTTTTTAACGAGATTTCGTTATAATGAATATCAACAAGGCTTACTCTTGTACTAGTTTCGACTAGTTGTTCTCATCAAACCGACTACTCAATAAAAGAAAAGTGCAAGCAGATAAGATTTATCAATAATTAGTGTTTCACAGAAATAAACAAAAAGTAACATTTTTAATCGTCTCTCAGCATATTAACACAAACAATCTTGTGTACAGTTTGGCTGAAAATCGAGCTACAAATTAGGATTTGTAAGATACATAAATCATACAATTTTTGCCGAATTTTTTCGAAAGACACTAAATTTCATCAAATCTTTCTATTGTTTTTTACGTTATTGAGAGGCCACTTTTTTCCCTACAAGAACGAGTTTTCAAATTTCATTTCCTTCTTTTCGTCTTCCAGAATCCGTCATCAATATTGGGTGTTGACAACTGATATCTTCAAAAAGATTTTGAAGGATGTAAAACACTTTTCGAGGAAAATAAAAATGTATCGGTGGAATTCGAAAGACTACAGAATTTCAATCGACAAAGATCAAACTTCAAAGAAGAATTTCAGATATACTAAATTGATCGGTGTGCCTTTGCCACTTGGCGACGCCTATGATATTTATTTAAATTTCCTGTTCGTTCATTATGAACTGATTGCGGAGATGAAAAAGAACATACCTGCACCATACATTTTCATTGAATAATGATAATTAGTGTCCCTAAATTCCTTATTTATCGATATCATCCTCATTATACAATTAGAGATATAATTTTGTTTTGGTCAGAGGTCCAGATGTCAAAAATTGAAAGATAAGAAGACGCAGAAGCTCATACTATCTCGCGCCACCAATTCATTTGTTGACATTTTTGGTGATTTTAAGAAATATCGGAATACAGGTCGGAATAATTCGACTGTGTTCATGAAGAATTCGTTTGGTTTGGCATATTTTGTACCAAAGTGTTGGATCTAGAAGGTAGAAAACTTCGTGTGTTGTTGGATTTTTTCAGATATGAAAACGAATGAACAGAAGTCATGTCTGCATGATAATGACAGGTGAGCCACACTGCAAACAAAATTTACAAATTCACACTTTAGAAATTCAACATTTGTAAAGTGAAGATTCGGAAATGTGGTGAACTACTCGAACTACTAAATGAATACCCAGAACGTCAGATTGATATTTAGAAATTCCTAAATACGCATTCAGGTAACTGAGTTTCTACTTTCAGTAGTCCTGAAAAGTAAAAGAGATCAGCCAGCTACTCAATAATATTTTTCAAGATAATCTCCAGAAATTACCATCGCTAGTTAATGTTACTTTTTGTTCATTTCTGTAAAATACTAATTACGCAGTATTATTCGTTGATAGACTAAAAACATCATGTTTTGACGTATGAAGAAAATAATCAACACATGTTGAGTGCATGAAAAATTTATCAAAATTAAGTATGAATTTTTGTTGCCCTACAAACATTTTAATTGTTTCTGTTGTTTTTTGTAGCTGTTTCTTAAGGTCAATGCTTGATTTTCATGCAATTTTTCATGCACAAAACATTTCATGACATCTTCCTGAATGAAAAGGCTACCTAAATGCATTGATACACTAGTATTAATTTTAAATCATGAGAACTTTCATGAGCCAGAAAAAAATGTTAATCGGTATTTCTGATACGTTTCGAAACATCCCCTGGAGGTGGGCTGCAAAAATGTATGGGAGAACCCTCTACCTGGTTGTTCAAAAGATATTAATCAAAAAGATCTTACCACTCATATGATAGTAGATGATGATGTAGCATGGCCACCCAACTGACTTCAGAAGAGAGAAGGAAGGTAACATATTTTTGGACAATTAAGTGGTAACATCTTTTGAACAATCGAGTGGTATCATCTTTCTGTACAATTGAGTGGTCAACCCATAATTCATGGAAGAAACTGTCAGTATAATCAAGTGTTGATTGAATATCGCAATGAACGTGACTGAAAATTGACACGATTTCGAACATTTCCGTGATAATTTGGGATATGTGTGACGCCAACTACCAGATAGTGAGGCATTTCATAGAGGGATCAGTCGTAGACAATCAAGATGAGTTAATCGTTCTTTTAGAGTGTGGCGAATTGTAGTGTTCGTGCGTGAATTATCACCTCATCGTTGCCGTCCGCCGACATTGTCTGCGTCTTGATGATGCTGTAGATCTTAGCATAGGGGGCCTTGATCAGCTACACCGTCGAACACAACGAAACGTTTATTTTCTCTTCTCGATACCACACATATTCACTATCCAAAATGTACAACTGACGATTTTATGATTACGGAGCTAAAATAATGGCACCTGCTGTTCATAAAAGAATTCAGAGTATTTTGTTTTTTGTGAAGTTCTTGCGGAACATCCTCGGATATATCGATTTTTTTTCCGATGGAGCAAAGGAAAATAAAAAGTTTACTCCATTTAGCTGATCCACACTCTATACAGTGTATTTCAGAAGATGGGCATCATACGGGAAACTTACAACTGACATTATTTTTGTACTGAAAAAATCTATTCAAATAATTTTCGTCATCAATTTCCATCAGAACTTATTGATAATATATCTACTTTGCATCAAATATAAAGACTTGTAGCGGTATTTCCATTTTGAAAACATGCGATAAACATGCGAGTCAGCATGGCATGAGGTACATTCATTTTTCAGTTTTTGATGGGATTTTCTCTCCTCGTTTCTAAAAAATAGAGTAGAAGTTATTAAAAATTATTACAATATATTTGTAGTAAGGACAGATTCAGGATCTGTCCCAAAATGTCACTGCGCTTGAAATTAAACCTTTAGATACCTAAAAGAGAAATTCTCTATTGGTCAGTGACACCTTGTTTTTGAAAAAATTTGGAAATACAAATATATTTAATAATAATAAAACCTCTACTTATCTTGGTGGACGTTTCGGGAACGAATCTGCTCCCGTTCTCAACACAATTGAAATATTTTTCTTCGTAAACTTTTTTCGATGTTTCCGATTTTGACACTGAAAAGTGACTTTTTATTATTAATTTTTTTATTTTTTTATTATTAAATATATTTGTATTTCCAAATTTTTTCAAAAACAAGGAGTCACTGACCAATAGAGAATTTCTCTTTTAGGTATCTAAAGGTTTAATTTCAAGCGCAGTGACATTTTGGGACAGATCCTAAATCTGTCCTTACTACAAATATATTGCAATAATTTTTAATAACTTCTACTCTATTTTTTAGAAACGAGGAGAGAAAATCCCATCAAAAACTGAAAAATGAATGTACCACCTCCTCGAAGAACTTACAGACAGCATGGCATGAGGTAGTTTTGTGAAGTTAAAATGATTCCAATATCACAGAAACTTCATGAATATTGAGAAATGGCAAGAACTAGAAGTTGCTATAGAACGTTTCATAATTATAAGCTCATTTGGAGCGATTATTTTCAAAATATTCAACTTTCGATAGTGAAAGTCACGTGACTCCGTCCAAATAGACAATTTTTTTTCTTTTCTGATGCAAATCTCAAGGCATAAGTTAAATTTCGAAATGAATTATCAATACAAGTTTTTCCCATATAATGCCAAATTTCGAACGGAAATTAAATACAGAAATCTTGATTTCCAACACCGTTTTTCAGAATCCACAATGAAAATTAGAACACTCAACGGTTCCTTGCATTCAAATTTGAATGTTTAATCAATTTGAATCTCACATTATACTATTTATTTTAGCTCTGGTCAATTTTGCTTGATATTAAAATTGGAATGGATTAAAAATGAACAAAAATGGAGGTATCTTTAAAATATCGCTGATATTTTATCGATTGATATTTTCTCCAAATAAATTCGATATTTTAGAAAAACACCTCTAGGCATAAAAAAACAGTGCGATTTTTTTTTGTATTTAACATTCGGAAAAAATATTCGAATTCTGCATGAATATGATTTCCATTCACTTTTCGTGGAGTTTAAAAGTTGAGAAGCACAGCAAGTTCACCAATAATATCGCGTGATTCAACTCACAACTCGACATGGTATATGTCAAATGCATCTGATTGACCAACATTTCGATTTCTTGGTGTAATTTCAACACTTCCTGTGAAGGTGAAATATTCATGGAACACATTTTTTTATTATCTGAAACCTTCATTTTTGTTCATTGAAATAGTGGAAATCAGTAGCATTGATGAACTCACCTCCCAACTTTCTTTGGTTAATTCAGTTATTTCGCCATCTTGGCTTCCATGGCGGCTAGCTGACGGTGTCGGTTCCTCACTCCACAACTCCGTGTCCATTTCAACCAGGACAAATCCTCGTTCTTTAATCTGCAACATCAAATAGCAACAGCTCAAAATCCGTATCTATTACATTGTTTCAAACAGCTCAGGAAAAAATCGAGGAAACCGTTAGTTTTGTCGAAAGAGTCCAAAATTTTGTTTTTACCTGAAAATAATGACGACTGTCAAAGTTCGAGCAAAGTATGTGTTGCCTTCTTCCTTAAAAGAGAAACTTGGTGGTGGTGTCAAATAATGACTACAATATACAAAATGATTCAAAACTTACAGCCAAAACATTAATTTAAAGGTATATCTTTGGAGCCCTATATCTCCCTTAGGAGCAACATGAGGATACAAGTTATATGACCAACTACTGTTATTATCACCTCTCATGTATGCTTCCGAGAAATTTCCACCAACTCATGGGACACCCTGTAAATGAAAATCAATAACCGTGCGTTAGTCTGGCGAAAACTCGAAAATGGCGCGACCGATTTGAATATTCTCATTTTGTTTTATTCGCGTCAATAGAGAGGTGAGAAACCCAAAGGATCAACCGAAAAATCGAAATTTTGTATGGGAATTGCCGCTTCGGAAACAGCTTTCTATTATATGCTGTTAAAAGTCCACTTTGGATTACTTTCAATAGATGTCGTTCGTGACCATCTGTCTTCACCGATCAACTCACAAATTGACGTCACACTTTAGCACCACAGGACTAAAAGAACGAATTTGCTCGGTCGGTCTGTGACAATGAATTCTATATCTAAATGTATCAAAAGGTTTGGCAAAGTTAAAAAAATAGCAAAAGCCGAGAGCAACATCAGAAAAATCGAAATTTTGTAATATTGTATGGGACTTACTTGCGAGGAATTGGGATTAAACTTCGGATTACTATCAATAGATGGCGTTCATGTCGGACCTGTCGCTTGACAGCTGCCCGATGCATAAATTATTCATTTCGTGCGGTTTTGAGGAATCTATTAAATTTAAAATCTTTTTTCTTTTTCGTAAATGATGTAGTGGTTCTTAACAATTGATTTGGCTGGAGCGAATTAAATAACATTTTGCAAAAATTCATTTTGGTTCTGTTAGGGTAAATTGACTTTGCATACTCAGGCCACGAATTCATTCAAATGTGTTTTAGAAAGACTAAAGGAGACAGAATTTATGAATTTCAGGTAACACGAAGTTCATTGAGTTATTTAGTCCTCGATGAAAGCTATTTTATTAGAAAATTCTGTTCAACTTCTGATAATTCTATCAGTACAATACGAATAATTTTCTCGACAAAGGTTGATAGTGTTGATACTATAATTTATTGAGATTTTAATTATATTCGAGGAATTCTTTATGGACTCCTACATATTGTATGATAAACATGTTTCACGTTTATTGGTCATTATGCGATAAACAATCAATGTTTTTAAGCAACGATATTTATTTTCAGAAAACAGCATGCACCAATCAATGTTACGGACCGACAAGATGTAATTTATAGTAGCGGATGTACCTCTATAATGATTTTGTTCGTGAAATGAATAGTACTCGCCATGACTAAAGAATTTCACTGTTATCATCGGCTCATTTTTATGCAAGATTTTCGGATGACGTTAATAGTTGTTTTTTTATCTGTTGATAACGTAAATGCAAGCGCTGCGTGATTATCAGAAAAAAATCATTTTGTCTTTGTACTCAAGGGAGAATTGAAAACTAGCAAATGATTTTCAATATTCCTGACAGGAATACAGGAAATATCACTGCGTTTGAAACAAATACTCAATATTCCCACATGACTTCAGAGAGCAAATATACTGAGCGACACCAAGATTTGTCATGCCACTTCATCAATTTTTGAAGATTGAAATTTAAGGTTTAAGTACATAATGAGATGGATTTTTCGATTCGTGTGAAATATGACTTTTCGTATCAGTTAGGTCAGCAACTTCTGATCTTTCAGTGTCAAAATCTAACAGTTCTCAACGTCTACTTTTTAGTAACACATACATTACCATCTATATATAGCTTAATATCGTCGTATTCTTTTGATCGATTTGGTATAATATTGTTTCAGAGTTATGATTGGAACAACTTAAGAAACCTTGAAAATACAATTTTTGCAAGTATTGAATGAGCAGGTGACCCTTCAGAAGAAAACCATATTCAAAAATTTGTATTCCTCGAATTATTCTGTACTAGTCATAATTAGATCCTTCTAAATAAGCATCAATATAAAAATGAAACAAATAGATTTAGAAAATTTTCAGAGACTGGACAAGCAAGTTGGATAATTCGTTTTATCTACAATTCTCTAAAGACAATTATGAAAATTGAACTGAAAATAAGAAAAAAAAAATATGAAACCATGAGATTTAACAAGTATTAATTATTAGCATTTTTGTGGATGTGAGTGTACAAAAATTCCCACCCATATGCGGATTTCGAAGTGTAAGAAGAATACACATAACTCCATTCTCCACGAGAGTTGAAGAAGAAAATCTTCAAGATTGTCATGAATCGAGTTGATAACATTCGAGACAAGCAAAGGTGTTTGATGGCAAACTATTACCTTGCACTACACCATACATAATGTCTTCAAACAACTGGTAACTGACTGGAATACGACTCATTTCCACTAACACCGGCACGACACTGCGATCTGCGACAAACCCATGTGCACTGGTACACAAAACAATCAACGGGTCCGTTTATCAAGGCTGGGACGCATCAAGATCATTAACGAAAAAAAAAAAAACAAAAAAGCTAATCCAACCGCGACTGAGCGCTTCCTATAAATCGCCACAATTGTGGTATTTGTGATAGTATTAATGCGACGTTTTATGAATTCTTTACAAGACAGATCGGACTATACAAAACGGCGGTTGCAGTCGTTGTACTAGAGAAAGTGGTTCTTCTTGGCAGACGATCCGAAGGCGATACTGGTTATACATGGTGGTTCAGATTCAACAAGATATTCTCCTCATCGTATAGAACAAATTATTTTCCATCAATGTATTGGGTGTTGTCTAAACACAGGTGGCCTCATGTATAATGGTCAGTACAGACAGTCGAATTTTGGAATATCTATGCGAATACGTCGAATAAAGTACGTTTGATCGCCTTGAAGTGTCTAATCAAGTGTTTGCTTGGATAACTTCCAACTAGCGTCCCACGAGAAAAATCATCCAGAACTTTCTTGTAGATCCAAAATTTCATAAAATTCACATCCAACCTCAGTCATCGAAATATAGTGCGCCAAACATACATGACATCATCAAAAAAAATCACATTGTTTTCAAACGAATTCATATCACTGACTTCTCACATGAAATAAAACATGAACAGAACGATGAGATTATCTTGTCGAAATATTCAATGTTGAATATAAACCACTCTGTATGATGCCTCCGGCAAAGCATGACTTCGTACAAAAAACTTAGCAGGACATGTTTTGTGTGTGTCTTTATGTGTTGAGCAAGTCCGGATATATCGCATTAACAGTGTATCCAATATTTGAATATTTTTAACTCTGCTATGACAAGCCAAAACAAAGGTTAACGATTGAATGTACTGGGGGATTTTTCCTGGTGAACAACAATGTATCTTTCTAAATATCGTATTTGGACAGCAGGGTCTCGAAAACTTTTCTCTATAAAAAAAAGAGTGCGAATTGCTGCCAATTTTTTGAAACCGATTTCGAAATTCTTTACTAAGAAGCGTAATCGGAAGTCTGAAATATTTTTTTTTTATTTCTTCTAGTTTCACAGTCTGTTGAAGTTCCTCTTAGATATTACTGAAAAACCGTTTTTTTTTTTTAAACTTGAATACTCTGTATCTCGGAAATTAATCGTTTTCGGACATATGTTTTTTTCATATTTTGACCCAACAATATTTGACCTTGAGGTTTCGAGCAACAATAATGAAATACTCTGTATGCAAACTTCATTTAGATTCGCTATTGATTTTTCTCATATCCACACCGTTGTCACAATCCATATTCAATAATTACTATTCAACCTCTGTCAATCATTTGCTTCATACATTATTGAAATTCCCAAACAGGAAAAAAACCGGTATGAAATATTCAACAATTACATAATATCTGGAGGAATGCATAGCACAATCTCAAATATTGAAATATACTTTTCTTCATTCGTATTAGTTGTTGCTAAATCAAAAAAATTCTTAAATAGAATATCTAATAACGTGTCAATATCTGACTTGTGCGAAGCTCACCTGGAAGTGGTTGTTTCAATTTGAACGAGAAACCCTGTGTTTTTTTTTCAGATATGGCCACACAGTAATTATCATTGATTATGGTGCTCAAATTAATAATTCATATCTCAATATCATGAAATATGATGAAAAAAGAGATAAAGGCTAAGTGGACTGTTTTTTCATTAGTTTTGAAACATGGATGATTCCGAAACTAGCTTACGACTCGGTTGAGAACGATCAACTATGTCAACAAGTCACAATTGAACGAATTTCATCATTTGATATCCAAACTAGCTTTCTGTGATAAACCTTTCTTCTCAAAGTACTTCAAACGTTTTTCGAATAATTATTGATATTCGCGGTTTTCATATTAACGTCAAAATCTGTGACATTCGGCCACAATCCTCGAACAGAGATGAACTGCTAAAGTTATCATGTAATCGAAATTAATGCGAAAATTCCTCATTTATCACGATGTACATATCGACAATATTTGTATGTCAAACTAATAGTGTCTGACAGACATAAACATCAGAAGAATAAAACTAACCTAACCTGATGAAATTCGATATTTATTCTATATATGTCGTCCAATTTTTATTAAAAAAAGGTGTCACTAACATATAGAAAATTTCTCTTTTAGGTATCTGAAGGTTGAAATCCAAGCGCAGTGATATTTTGGATCACAAATCTGTCCTTACTACAAATATATTTATACAATAAAAGTTTATATTTCAGAAACGAGAAGATAAAATCCCTAAAAATCTGGAGAATTGAGTTAAAAAGGCAGAACTAAGTGATCGTCAAATAACTAACACGAATAATATAATGGATTTTTTGATATTTTTCATTCTTAAATAACCTATATGTTTAGTCCACAAGAGATGTTCAATCAATATACAGGGTGAGTCAAAAATGTGTACCGAGCTTTCTGGGGGTGATAGAACATTGAAAAATAAGTGTAGTTTGATGATTAAACTCATGGCCCAAAATGCATATTAAGGGAGATATATCCTTCCAAAGTTGATAAAATTAAAATAATTTCTCCGCATAACTTCTGAACGATGGAAGCCACCCGATTGAAATTTTGTGCATGAATGTATGTTGTCAAAATATATTTTTTCGTCACACTTCCACATTTCTGATATTGTTATAAAGGGTGTTTTCAGAGAGTGAGTCATGATTTTTTGTAGAGAACTTTTTTCCCTGTATTATTTCCGGTGAAAAAACAGGAGCATTCGATGGAGCGAAGAAAATTACATGAAAAAGGTACTCTTATTCGAATACAAAAAATTGAGCCGTTCGTGAGATATTTGAGTTTTTGTAGTTACATGATATCAGCAGATTGATTTTATTCATCGCGAGATTCATCGGTATAACGATATTTTAGCAGGCCATGATGAATAATTTTGTTCTCAATTTTGACGTTCATGTCATCAACATTCGAGTCAACATTGTTGTAGTCGATTTGTTCGTGTGGTTTTTCTGTGTCATTTATCACTGCGATTATCAACTGAGATTTTAAGAAATATGGCAGGTTATTCGTTCTCTGAACAAAATGATATGCTTCTAATGCTTGGCGAGTGCTTCGGAAATGCAAATGCTGCTGAAATATCGTTATACCGATGAATCTCGCGATGAATAAAATCGATCTGCTGATATCATGTAACTACAAGAACTCAAATATCTCACGAACGGCTCAATTTTTTGTATTCGAATAAGAGTACCTTTTTCATGTAATTTTCTTCGCTCCATCGAATGCTCCTGTTTTTTCACCGGAAATAATACAGGGAAAAAAGTTTTCTACAAAAAATCATGACTCACCCTCTGAAAACACCCTTTATAACAATATCAGAAATGTGGAAGTGTGACGAAAAAATGTATTTTGACAACATACATTCATGCACAAAATTTCAATCGGGTGGCTTCCATCGTTCAGAAGTTATGCGAAGAAATTGTTTTAAATTTAACAACTTCAGAAGGATATATCTCCCCCAATATGCATTTTGGGCCATGAGTTTAATCATCAAACTACACTTATTTTTCAATGTTCTATCACCCCCAGAAAGCTCGGTACACATATTTGACTCACCCTGTATAGACCTAGAAAATTTGTTACATTTGTATATACAATGGATTTGTTGTTTCATGTAATATGATTTGCTGTATAAACTCTAGTAGAGAATAATACAAAACTTACTTTCTCTTCGTCCATCTCGCCATACAAATGAGCCACCCAGCCCTGCAAGAACTTGTACAATTCGTCCACCCTGTTCTTGGGAATGCTGAACCAATACTCGGGCCGCATCTTCTTCTTGCCGTAGGACATCAGCGGCGTCGACTTGGGTATCGGTTTATTCAGCGGCTTGCCCATCCGAAGCCGCAAGTACAGCGGCGGGTCTTCGCAGGATCTCGCCGGTCTCGGGATCAGTTCTGTAAAGCGGGCGAGTGAAAATTCGGCATAGAGGCGAATGTATCGACGCAAGTTCATCAAGAAAACAAGAATTTTCGAAAAAAAAATCATGGAAAATCATGACGGATTTCAGAAAGCCACCATCAAGTCATCGATATTTTTATTCATATAAAACTTATTGGGCCGGTTGCATGATAATTGATGTCGCATGAAATTTAATGCTTCGTTAAATTACAAGCTGCGTTGCATGAAACATACTCCATGTTATATTACCAATTTATTGAATAATGACGGAAAATATGTGGCAACGACCCTGTTATTCTCGTTCCATGGTGATTTATGCATTCATGTTATGTTAGGTTAGGTTGGGTTAGATCAGGTAAGGTCATATTTATGTTTTGAAAACTTTCTGATTTGTTCGTAACAAATAGAAACTTCTAGGAAGAACTGGAAAAAATACATCATTTGATATTACAAATTACAAGCCCTCAGTTTATCCGTACCACTTCCAAGGTCTTCACTAGTAAAAAATTCCTTTATATTTAACGGAAAGGAAATGTTCAACCACCTACCTGATGCAACTAAAATTATTACTGATAAAAGAAAATTCAAAACTTCCGTGAGAAATATATTACTAGAGAGAGCATTCTATTCGCTGGACGAATTCTACTCCAAGAGATTCTAAATAAATTTTAGATTTCACTTAGTTTACATCACCACACTCTATATAATTTTATATCTAATAAAAATAGAAATGTTGGTTATGAATCAGAATTACATTCTCTTAATTATACGATGTCTGTTTCCTTTTTTATAATATCATATTTTGATTTTTAAACGATCGACTGATGGATTGATGTTATTTGTTGAAAATTTTGTGACTATACTACTTGTAGGTATATGTTATTATATATATTTTATACCGTAAATTGTGACTATTTTCATTGTATTTACAATAATTGTATGTAAACTTTTTTTTATATTTTATATTTCATAATTTTTATTTATACAAATTGACCTATTTTTTAAGCTTTGCTTTGTCAATAAGAATCTTTATTCTTCCGATAATAAAGCGTATTTTGATTGATTGTTTTGATTTGATTATTGTTACAAAGCAAGCATTTATTGTTTAAGGGTAATAATTTTTATACAAAGGTTATGGAACCGATATTTCATTATATATAAGTCATGTACTCTTCCTCTTCAAAAACTTCACATATGAAGGTATTTTAGAATGCAAAAAATTAGACAGCATATCTATCCTTCAAGAAGAA
This sequence comes from Gastrophysa polygoni, assembly GCA_963576655.1. Classification (NCBI taxonomy): domain Eukaryota; kingdom Metazoa; phylum Arthropoda; class Insecta; order Coleoptera; family Chrysomelidae; genus Gastrophysa; species Gastrophysa polygoni. The sequence goes on along the minus strand of OY755082.1, from coordinate 1,575,380 downwards.
GAAAGGAATATAGATCAAGAAATGAGTGACATGTTCCTTTTAGTGATGAACTCAATCTCATTTTTAAATATTTGGTTTAGCTTCATCGTCGAACGATAATTTCTACTTGGGCTTGAAAAAACCGACGGAATCGACAATTTTAACACTTCCTGAATGCCACTTTGATCAGTGGTGAAGCTCTGATTAAGTTAATGCCTAATCAAAATCAATTTGATGTGGCATAAGAACTTGATTGGCTTTCATAAAACCGGCATTTCACCGTGAATGACTAACATCCAAGTTAAGTCGATGGTGAGGATTTTTATGCAACCCAACCTGCCGAAAATCGCCACGTTAAAGTTTAATGGGCTTTTGTCAAAAAGCCCTATTAAGCCAATAAGAGGTGTTTCTTGTTGAATAGATAAAGTGCCGAAAATCTTGGTAGACATGCTTCGATACTTCACCTCGAGGAATAAAAAAGGAAATAAAAAGGAGGAGAGTAATAAATAATGGCATAAATCAAACATAATAACTGATGGAATATTTTTTCTTGTAGCATGATGTGTAGAATTACCCAAAGAAATAATTGATGAAGATTTCATTTGATTATGGACAAAAAAATGAAATCAATATTTGAATTAGCTAATTAATAATAGGCAACATTTATTATCGTACTAGGTGTCAAATACACATTCACTACGTTAGAATATTCAATTCGAAACAATATAACAATATTTGTCCAAAACATTTGTTCACCCAGCAAATAATTATCATCAAAAAAATTTAACCTTCATAGTACCACAAGACACTTCATAATTTTTGTTTACTTCATATATTTTGATTATTATGAATGTGTTTTATTGATTGTTCTCTTAATATCTTCCGTAGAAGCACAGTTTATGGTGGAAGCTAGAAATGAATAATGAAGTGGCCTGTGAATCTTTTTCAATTCATATATATTCGAATAGAAAACAATGATTGAATGTTGTGGTGGATTTATGCAGTAAGTCAAAAGTTTCAAATAACAAGTTCATGTACTCAGAAAGTTCTGTCATTGGTTCACAAAAATATGCCTATAACATGAAAGATAACCTCAAAAATTCAGCAATGAGGTAGATTTTTCCTTATGATAATAAATTCGGCATGAATGATTCTTCTTGAAACATGAAACTATGATTCGAAACTGATGACTCAAAAGTGAGAGAAAACGCAGTGCAAAAGCATGCAAAACCTACCAAACGAATCTAGCCCATGACATGGAGAGCGTACTGCAGCAATCAACAGAAAATAATGAAATGTACTAATATTATCATAGTAAATGATGTGTTTCGAACAATAGTATAATTAATATAGTCATAGCCGAATCTAGCTAGTGAATTTCGATATCGAATGCAAAAAATCTAAAATGTACTATGAAATTTACGTAAGTAGCTACCTAGAATGAGATATGAGTGCAGTGAATCTAAATAAAATTAAACAACATGATTCATAATCACAGCTTTTCTACTTCAAAGCAACATAAGAACAAAAATTGAATTATTCATTAATTTATCAATTAAACTTGATTGAGCGATGCACATTATCGATTTTTGTCTACATACAATTCAGTTAGTTAGCAGTCAGCAAATGTGGGAACATTTTTAAAATATCGTTCGTATAAGTTCAGCTAGATTGATATCAGTATCAAACTGAAATATATCTTTCAAAAATCCCATTAATGTCAGTGTACAATTTTATCTGAATAAATTCAATGACTATTGTGATAGGAGTCGATAATGAAGATTTCCTGTTGTCTCACTGACATAATATGGACTATTATCGATCAGATTATGTCGGTATACTATGAGGTATATTCAATCTGTGACTATGGGGGCCTGAACCTAATTGTGACTATTTGTAATCATAATTTAAAGTATAGTTTTGCAATCCACAGAATATCAAATAGTTTTGAAGGATTTCTGAACTTTTGGTCATTATCAGTTCTCAACACACTAAATAGACCACTCGGAATTCGACCATTTTTTTTATATTGTTCGTTGTCGGAAGGAATCAATCGACTTACATTTAGACAAAAGAATAAAAAATAACTCAACACTATCATTGGCCCTTTTTATGACCTATATATTTATAATTTATGTTATTTTCTACATATGGACCTAGTTTTTTTAATGCATTTTTCGAAATATCTCTCGAAATTCATTCTCTAGTCATCCGAAATGACTTATTGATTTTGTTCGCAGAATTGTTCATAATTCCAAAGGAACCAATTTCTTATCGCGGAAATGGAGTATTTTCAAGTATGACAGCAAGTGACAATTGACAGTGGACATGGCCTGAATTAGGATAAGTGGAAGGAAATAGTTACCAATGAAATGAAGATTAGATTTGACATAATAAGCAAATCATTCAGTTAAAATCTCAATTAATACCTCATAAAAGTCATCTGTCACCTGGTGCAAACTTACAAGAGTCAACCAGGTGAATAACAAGGTGAAACCGGAAAGTCTAGGTCTGATAATGAGGTGCTACAGAACGTGGATTCAACTTTATAGAGGATTTGTTTCCTGCTTTTTGACTTCTTGAATGTATAATGAAGGTATAAAAAGTATCTTGTGTTTCAAATGGAAAACCGATTGACCATCTACGCAAAACGACTTAAGATAGAGCTTTCCACCTTTTTCATTGTGAAATTACAGTTCCCGAGATGGAGATTTTCGAAAAAAATATATGGATTGCATAATTGCGCAAATGCCATGTTATTGATTCAGGAGTATAAAGAATTGAATTAGATTAAAACGTTACAACTAAGATTTGAAGATTAGAACGGAAATGCAAAACGACTTCAATTCAAGTCTTCAGAGTGAGTCCAAAGAAAGTCCACGGAATTGTTGATACTGTCTGTCACCTGTCTTGTCTTCACCCTCGGTATCTATCCTCAAAGTTGTTAAACATCACAAGCGAAACCGCAAGATAAAATACATCAAAAATAATCAAATTTCGAATGTTTTACTCAGTATGTTCGGTACTATTATAGTTTATGTTATGTATTATCAATCAAAATGGTGCAATAATGACCATGCATGATTCGAAAAAACAGTTCTCGACCCAACAAAATGTTTCGGAGACACATCGATGATTTCAATAACTGTCATTCATGGATGATTCGTGCAGGTCTACTCACTGTCAAACGAAACGAAAAGTTCCGGCATATCCTCCACGGAAACCATAGATCTGTAATCCAATTTGGGCTGGGGCGGTTTAGCTTTTGAACCTCCCTCTGTAGGTTGTCTGATGAACGTGCCCACTGACGAACGTCTGCAATGAAACACAGCCGGATTAGGGTTTTTGACTACAAGCAGTACATTTTTGGCAGCTCTCAAATTCCATTTAGTTGATTGTTCTAGTTTTTTTTATTGGAGACAATAATTTTTTGTATATTCACTCTATATATCATGATATGTAACCAAGCCGAAACAAATATTCAGATTGAACATAATAAAACAAAACATAAAAAATCGCACTGGCATGATGTCTTCAATATATTTCCCACTTTCAGAAATAAAACTAATGATTAATAACAAAAATTCAAAATGCGGTGAAAAATTACGAAAATAAACATGAATAGGAAGAAAATTACTGATTTGTTCAATTCATTCTGGAACAACATAAATGAAAAAAAGAAAAAATATTCTGGAACAATACAAATCATGAGTCCTATGAAAAAGATACAAATATTCTGAAACAACAAAAAAGATTTGGAATATTATAGAAAATGATCGCACATTAAAAAAAAAACTACAATCACATGTGACTTCGGAAGCAACCACAAGTGTTTGTGCAACTACAGTTACTGAGTTACTACACAAAGTCTCCTTCATAAAATTCGAATTTTGCTTCAAAAAAGAAGAAAGATGGCCTACTTGGAGGGGGTAATGTGTTCTTCGCTATATGTCAAGAGTTACATTTATATAAATAATCGCTTAAGATATGCTCATTTGTTAGCATTCCAAAAATTTTCACCAGATGAAAGTTGTTTCTATTCCAGTTCCACACATGCGTCTCAAAGCTCAAAATTTCTGCAATTTTTTTTCGAATATCTACGAAATCTCATGACTATGAGAATAAAAAAAAATTCAACAAAACTGTTTCATACTAGTAGCGCTATAATGCTGATGACTCAGTAATAGATTTGTCGTAGATATTTTTCTTATATTCCTGAAATTGAGTAGATTGAAAAAAACGGCAAAAACAAAAAGTTGCAACAGAACGTCGACACTTGAGAATCGTTGAACGTTGACACTGTGAAAATTTCTGAAAATCAAACAAAAAAGCATATTTCAAACGATTATAAAGAAATGAACTTCAACAGGTAGCGAAAGTCACGTGCCTCGCCCAAGTAGACAATTTTTGTTCTTTTTCAAAGCAAAGTTGAATTTCACAATGAATTATTGATGAAAGTTACTCCTATATCACGGAAACTTTCTGAAAAACACTGTACAACAACTCTACAATACAATATTACAACAATCATATCATGTTCTTTGACGAGGTATTAATTTAATTATAAGGGTGCTATAATGAAATAATAAAAGAACAAGCACACTTTATACTGGACTTTATACGGTACACTATGGCAAAATAAAGCAAAACTGGTTCGTGTTCAACGGTGTTTTGGTTTTTGTGTATGGTGTAATTGGTGTTAATATGGACGATGGAGAGGTTTTCCAAACTTCATTTCTCGTATACTGACACGTCAATTCGATTAATTATTTATTTCTTGACATTGTATACTTTTTTTAATGAGATATATCAAATGATTCCCCTTTGTAAAGTCACACTTCTTGTTTGAGAATATGAGATAATCAAGAGTTGACATCGCATTCAAGCTACATGAGTGCCCACAATACTAGCAATCAATAGTGTCTGCCAGAAATCTACGAGATTAAATTTCTTCTGGTTCTGCGGACTCGTGGTTCTTTCAAGTCATGAAAAAATTCAGAGAAACCCAGAGAAACTGAACTGAGAAACCCTCTTCGACCGACCGTCTCAGAAAAAGAAAAACAGTGCCGTCATCACCAAAACACGCATATGCACACGTACCCGACGGAGGCGCCCACTGACGCCCCCATGGCGCCGACGGTGGCGCCCACCGAGGCGCCCATCGCGCCCACCGAGCTGATGATGTTGGTGGAGAAGAAGCTGCCCGACGACGACGCCGACGAGGCGTCGGCGCGCGGCGAGTCGGTGGGCGGGCCGGCGCCGCCCGAGCCGCCGCTGCTGTCCTCCGACGGCGTCTTGTGGAACAGCAGGCCGGACCCGAAGTCCGACAGGTGGATGGGCGAGCTGGGCGCGGGCGGTTAGTTAGGTTAGGATACAGCGACTCGATAAACGACAGTGGCGACGATGACTTCTTTTCTATTATACTTAAATTTTCTATTTGTACTTTTATTATACCTATCAAATGGTACGAGCCTAAATACACAATAAATCAATATGAATATGGATCACACCTATGCTCAACCTTAGGGTTTCATAAGGTCTGTATCGTGCCCAATCGTCTTTGTTAAATTTATCTAGACAAATCAATGTTTTTATTATTATTGGCGGTGAGAAATCCATCGAGTTGTGGCAAAACTCGAATTTCATGTCGAATATTGAAAAGAAGTTGTTGGGGTTAGGTCTCCAATGGAAAAACCAGTATTTCTCAACCAACATTAGCTGACGCTTCAGCAATATATTGCGCCATCCTCAGGACTCTAAAATATAAAATTATGGACAATAACTGAAGAAAAATCTGTAGTTACAATTATAATTATTTTTTATACCAGCTCAAAATTCCGCAATCAGTCTTGAGAAAGAATTTGTGGTAGACTTACATGAGTAATTTAGGTTTATCAGAAATACAGTACAGCATAAAAACTATATGTTAATTACTGTCTGTAAGTAGTGTAAGTTCTTCGAGGAGGTGGTATATTCATTTTTCAGCTTTCAATGGGATTTTCTCTCCTCGTTTCTAAAAAATAGAGTAGAAGTTATTAAAAAATTTCAGTGTCAAAATCGGAAACATTGAAAAAAGTTTACGAAGAGAAAAACATTTCAATTGTGTTGAGAACGGGAGCAGATTCGTTCCCGAAACGTCCACTAAGATAAGTAGAGGTTTTATTCTTATTAAATATATTTGTATTTCCAAATTTTTTCAAAAACAAGGTGTCACTGACCAATAGAGAATTTCTCTTTTAGGTATCTAAAGGTTTAATTTCAAGCGCAGTGACATTTTGGGGCAGATCATAAAATCTGTCCTTACTACAAATATATTGCAATAATTTTTAATAACTTCTACTCTATTTTTTAGAAACGAGGAGAAAAAATCCCATTAAAAGCTGAAAAATGAATATGTTAATGCTTATGCGTATAAAATCTCCGATAAATCTTCGAAATCATACCTGCATAACTTAAGAACTCTGTGTAAGTTTCTTGCACACTTCCTACTGAGATCTGCCATTTGTTGCTGAATAAAACCAACTACCCGAAATCGACTATCATTTAGCTCACCCTATCCAACCCGCAGCACAACATTTGTATCAAGCGAATGTTGTTATTGTTCTTAAATCGAAACATTATAATGTTTATAATTCGCCATGAATTTGCAATTAAATCATTTGGTAAAAAAAACATAACCCATCAGGAACATGGAGGATCTTAGCCCGTTGTCGCCAATGTGGTTTATCGCGTCACTGTAGGCGAAGATTTTTTTCAATAGGTTCTCAGCATCAAATAAATTGTGAACCAAGTGTGGGTTTTTGGGTGGACGAGACTTGCCGTTCGGAAAAACATTTTATGAACATCACCAAAAAATATGCTATCTTTCAGATGAAAAAAAAATAATTGTTCATGTCCAAGTTGTCTTACTGTTGCATCCTTGTTTCAATCAAACTACAGCAAACAGACAGCATGAAATCCAAAATTCATGGTTTTCAGCACACGGACATGGACCGAGAAAGGTACGATCACGTTACATCTCCATAAAAAAAAATCGGTTGGCTAGAAGTGAAACATTTTTTATTCGTCATCTCTTTCTGACTGAAAATTAAAACATTTACGTAATCACCACCCCAACTGAAAAAACAAGCTCATCTTAAAACCAATCAACGATAAGTACTGGCAGTTTTATTTTGAAATCGTCTTCAGAATATCCATTTCCGATAATTAATACAGACCGATGAATATTTATTTATTTCCACACTCCACACTTTTTCACAAATATCATTATTTCATTTCAAGACCCACTCTAAAGTGGAGCTGTTATGAAAAAATTGCAAAATCAATGATGTATGAACAATTCATATAACTATCCGGTTAGTCTATATATAGTTAAGAGAGCAAAGAGAGATATACAATAATTAGGCAAACTAACCTTGAGAAGACCTTTGAGAAGACTGAAGAATGCTGTACTTCAGCAGCAGAGCTCGGTTGACTAGGAGTTTTATCATCATCTTTCTCACCGCTAAGCGTAGTCTCCACCCAAGATAACGGGTACGACAGTCTTTTCAGCATCTGAAATGATCGATTACAACTCAACGTCTTTTCAAACCACGCATTTTTCTGTGCATTCTGAGGAAGAACAATCATCGAAAAATTTTTCGATGATTCACAGTATACCATGTGTTTGTGGAAAATTCACTTAACCTCCGATATCAAAGATAAGTACGTCACCATTTTGAATGGCTTTTTGGATAGGGCTGTAATTTGAATCGAAAATGAAGCATGTGAGATGATTCTCAGAATGATGCCGTTACATGATGTTTTTATATGGAAACATCATTGCAAATGTGGTTTCAGCTGGAAATTCGATTCGTTTTGATTTGAGCACTTTTTCTTGCACTTGAGGAATACTTCAATTATGGAATGTTTCACACCACAGCTAGAGAATGACCTGTTATAAATATACATTTGTATATTTTATAGTCAAATAAAAAACATACAGTGTGAAACAGCCGAATGGATTAAATTCGATAACGAATAAATGAGAGCGTGTTGGGAAAAACGCTTGGACATGTCGATTTGTATTTTCAGATGCGCATTTTTTTCAAAAGAAAAAAATATATATAGGGAGTCTCATGTGACAGTGGCCGATACCAACTTTCTTATTCTAAATACAACCCCCTGTATTTTATTAGTTTTTTGGATTCTTCAGAAAATTTTAGACATGATTCATGTACAATGTCCCATACCTATCTTCAACTGTTTCGGGAAATATCAAGTGTTTTCAGATGTATTATAAAAATTAACATTAAAAAAAGAAAATTATTTTATTTCACAAATTCGCTGCATTACAATCAATAATTATTCCCTCTTGATATTGAGAAAATAAGCAAAAAACATTGATGCGTTATTTTTTACTGATATCGATAGAATGGCCAGCACGATCTCCTGATCTGACGCCATCAGACTTCGTTTTGTGGGGATGTGTCAAAAGTATTGTATACCAAACTAAACCACTCAACTTAGATGACTCAAAAAGACTAATCACGCTTGCGATTAGATCAGTCACGCCTGAGATGTTGAGTAACGTTAAAAGACATTTCTATACCAGATTAGCATGTTGCCAAGACGTTCGCGGCGAACATTTTGAACATCTCTTACATTGAAATTAATGTTTTTTTTCACATTATTTGTGAAATAAAATAATTTTCTTTTTTAATGTTAATTTTTGTGATACATCTGAGAACAATTAATATTTCCGAAACAGTTGAAGACAGGTATGGGATATGAAGAGTGGAGAATACAAAAAACTAATAATATATAGGGGGCTGTATTAAAAATAAGAAATTTGATATCCGCCACTGTCACATGACACACGCTATATAATTATTTTTTTTAAAAAAATGTGCATCTGAAAATACAAATCGACATGTCCAAGCGTTTTTCTCAACACAACCTCATTCATTCATTGTAGAATTCATCCCATTTGACTGTTCCACACTGTATACTATTATATACTGTCTGTAAGTTCTTCGAGCAGGTGGTACATTCATTTTCCAGCTTTTTGTGGGATTTTCTCTCCTCGTCAAAATCGAAAACATCTTGAAAAATTTTGCGAAGAGTAAAATATTTTGATTGTGTTGAGAACGGGAGCGGATTCGTTCCCGAAACGTCCACCGAGTTAAGTAGATGTTTTATTCTTATTAAATATATTTGTACTTCCAAACTTTTCAAAAACGAGGTGTCACTGACAAATAGAGAATTTCTCTTTTAGGTATCTAAAGGTTCAATTTCAAGCGCAGTGACATTTTTGGGCAGATCACAAAATCTGTCCTTACTACAAATATATCGAAATGATTTTCAATACCTTCTACTCTATTTTTCAGAAACGAGAGGAGAGAAAATCCCACGAAAAGCTGGAAAATGTATACTATCAAGTTTCTTCCCCACCAAAACGCACCCGTACCATCAAAAAAAAAAAAAAAGATGAAATAATTCCCTCACGCACCTTGTTCTTCCTGCTGTCGGTCTTCTCCTCCTCCTTGCCCTCGAGGCCGCCGGTCGCCTGCGCCGCCTGCGGCGGCGACGACTCCGAGCTCGCGTCCAGGCTGAACGACACCGAGTTGGTCTTCTTGCGCGTCGGAGTGTCGCTGCTGCTGGTGTCGGTCGCGGCGATCGTCACCGGAGGCACCCACTCCTTCGACAGCACGATGTCGGCGTCGCTGTACTTCTGGAAACGAATACGATTTTTTTTTTCTCATCTTCTTTCTTTATTCAATTCAACTCGAATAATCCATTACATGGTAACTTTACATCGAGAGGCTACTCAACTTTTCCTTCAGTGGGGCCCAAAGGACGATTCGGTCATTTTTGGCGGGCCACTGAAGTTCAACTATTTCAGGTACTTCAATCACTGATTATTGAAATAGTGAGACAAAGAGCATCTTATCGATATAATTAATGGGGTATCAGACATTTCTTTATTATGAAAAATGAAAGAAAAAACAAATTCATTGCCCAACAAATAAATCCGTTCACAGGACAATATACAGGGTGAGTCAAAAATGTGTACCGAGCTTTCTGGGGGTGATAGAACATTGGAAAATAAGTGTAGTTTAATGATTGAACTCATGGCCCAAAATGCATATTAAGGGAGATATTATATCCTTCCAAAGTTGATAAAATTTAAATAATTTCTCCGCATAACTTCTGAACGATGAAAGCCACCTGATTGAAATTCAGTGCATGAATGTATGTTGTCAAAATACATTTTTTCGTCACACTTCCACATTTCTGATATTGTTATAAAGGGTGTTTTCAGAGGGTGAGTCATGATTTTTTTTAGAAAACTTTTTTCCCTGTATTATTTTCGGTGAAAAAACAGGAGCATTCGATGGAGCGAAGAAAATTACATGAAAAAGGTACTCTTATTCAAATACAAAAAATTGAGCCGTTCGTGAGATATTTGAGTTTTTGTAGTTACATGATATCAGCAGATTGATTTTATTCATCGCGAGATTCATCGGTATAACGATATTTCAGCAGCATTTGCATTTCCGAAGCACTCGCCAAGCATTAGAAGCATATCAGTTTGTTCAGAGAACGAATAGTCTGCCATATTTCTTAAAATCTCAGTTGATAATCGCAGTGATAAATGACACAGAAAAACCACACGAACAAATCGACTACAACAATGTTGACTCGAATGTTGATGACATGAACGTCAAAATTGAGAACAAAATTATTCATCATGGCCTGCTAAAATATATCGTTATACCGATGAATCTCGCGATGAATAAAATCAATCTGCTGATATCATGTGTAACTACAAAAACTCAAATATCTCACGAACGGCTCAATTTTTTGTATTTGAATAAGAGTACCTTTTTCATGTAATTTCCTTCGCTCCATCGAATGCTCCTGTTTTTTCACCGAAAATAATACAGGGAAAAAAGTTTTCTACAAAAAATCATGACTCACCCTCTGAAAACACCCTTTATAACAATATCAGAAATGTGGAAGTGTGACGAAAAAATGTATTTTGACAACATACATTCATGCACAGAATAATTTCAATCGGGTGGCTTTCATCGTTCAGAAGTTATGATGCGGAGAAATTATTTAAATTTTATCAACTTTGGAAGGATATATCTCCCTTAATATGCATTTCAGGTCATGAGTTTAATCATCAAACTACACTTATTTTTCAATGTTCTATCACCCCCAGAAAGCTCGGTACACATTTTTGACTCACCCTGTATAATTATAACAATTCAGTATAAGTGAGTAAATAAAGGCCACTCGAAGCCAAAAACATAAAAAAGCTGACAGATTTGTGTTATGCATAATGATGACAATGTACTAAATGACAGATTGTTCAATTTTGGCTAAAATTATCCCCAGTGGAGATCGAAATTGATACCGCATTGACTGCAGTGCAGTTCTAGTATTGAGGGTGCATCAAAATTTCATATAACGTAATGATGCTTGATGAAATTCTACGTTGTTCTAGAGAAGACAGACTGAATCTTTGTAGTAGTGTGGAATGGTCAGTTCCTCTAGCTGGGTACACGCCATCAGATCTCAGTGCAAGAAACTTTAGAAACCACCTTTGCACATTTTCTAAAGTATCTTTATGTATATAATAGAAGGGTACCAAATCAAAGTAGCGTACTCTAACTTAGAGCGAACTAGAGATGTATAAAGTAGAGTTAAAGCGCGAATATTTGTGAATGTTTCACAGTTTCGTGATACAAAACCAAGAATCTTTCTGGCCGATGCTGCGCCGTTATTTGTGTGGCCAACAAATGTTAACTTGCTGTCGAACACGACCCCTAGGTCTCTGACTGCTTCTTCGCGAAGGAGTATTTCATCCTCGAAAGTATAAGAGAATTCAATAACATCGGCATTTCGTGTATAAGACCAAACTTTGCATTTCTTCACATTCATTGCAAATTTATTGACATAACACCAGTTTTCTATCAGATTATTATTTTAATTAGTTTTCTATCAGGCGTCAAATCAGATGTTGGGAGTAACAGTAAGTCACAAATATGTTGTTCAGTTAGTGATGTGCGGTATTAATTTCCTACATAACACCTTAATTTCGCTGATCTTTGTCTATGGGCCCTGTTACTAAAGAAAATGAACATTGTTTACAAAAAATACAGAACAAAAAGTATTCTGACTCTACAGTAAATATTGTCAGGCGATACAAAACGAGAAGTAGACGTAATCTGCCCTTACCAATCCCAAAACTAGCAATTCAGGAATTTACCAAATTTGAAAAAAATCGGGATATTAGTTGACATGAGGGAATATTTCAATAATGACTTTCAACTTGATGTTCGTGTTCTGAGTCTTCCTGTTATTTAATTAATTGTGATGTTCCAGTTGATTTTTTTATTTCCGTACACGATTTCAATATTGAAATTATAGTTATTTTATTTTATCTTCTCATTCATTTTCTCATGATTCTATAAAATGTATCTGTATTGCCAATGAGTACTTCCTTGAACAATAAAGTATATCATGATTCACCATCCATAGTTCAACGATTGAAAATACACTACTCACCTTCTTTTGTGGAACGGGTAATATGGGAGGTAAACTAGTTTCTCTGATATCTATTCCCGAATCATGGCAACTTTCTTCTTTTGAACCATCCTCTTCATCTATATTTTCCTCTTGGAAACTGGATGTGGAAATTGTTGGAATCTCATCAGTATCGATAGATCTGTAATAATTAGAATGTCACAAAAAAAATTTCCAAAATTAAAATCTGGAATATCATCTATATTTTCCTCTTGGAAACTGGATGTGGAAATTGTTGGAATCTCATCAGTATCGATAGATCTGTAATAATTAGAATGTCACAAAAAAATTTCCAAAATTAAAATCTGGAATATCCCTCAACTATCTGTCTGAAACTGATGACACAACTATTGGTTGGTCGAACTAAATACACGGTAACAATTTCGAGAAAGCAAAAAGAAGGTATTCCAAAATGAACAAACTATTTTCGCAAAATCGAGGGGCACGTATCATGAAGTGATATTCCAACAGGATGAATCATCACCTCGGAAACTACAGTCACTACCATATTTTCAATGGCAAATAGCTTCGAGTGATACCTCGCTGAAAAAATTACATGAAGCAAGAATTCCGAATTCTCTGAGTGGTTTTTCTATAATGATGAGGAAAAATAAAATGAGGCAATTTGATCACTTCAATAACGAAATGAAGTTACATTTATGACAATGAATTTTTTAACAACATATAACTTGACGACCACCTTCCATTAAAAATTTGCTTGGAGACGTTTGTGGCAGCCCAATACTTCCCGCTGGATCTTGTCGAAATGGATTTTCGAATTTTGTAATACTTTTTTGTTATAGAGTTATAGGCCCAAAGCTCCTGTTATGATTGTCACCATGTGATCAACATTAAATCAGGTGTGTCAGTTAGAGAAGTAGGCGTGTTCGTTGAAAAAGAAGGCGTTTTATTAAAAAAAAAATAGGCGCAGTTGAAGAAGTAGGGCGTGTCTGTTAGGAAAGTAGGTGTGTCGGAGTGTCATATAGAACAACAGGCGTGTCAGTTGTAGAAGTAGGCGTGTCAGTCACAAAAGTAGGCATAGCAAGAAAGGGCGTGTCCTCTAGAACGATAGGCGTATCAGAATTGAACGTGCACGCGAATTCGAAGGACTTACTGCCTATCCCTGGATGGTATGGCCCAATGGTGGTCCAAAAGGGACTTCCTTCTCTCCTCGAGCGCCCTCTGCTGGTTCTCGGCATCCTCAAGGTTGGTAGGCGTGACCAGCTCTCTGTCGAAGGCCTTCGGGAAGGCGTCGCCCTCTCGCTCTGTACAGGAACATACAGACTCGGCGTCATCGCCTGCTACTAACACACAAACACCCGAACGTGTCACTACTCACGACATCGAACATTTAGGAGACTATTCGGGTTCGTCAGGAAGGAGCAGAGTAGACGGTGGGTCTTACAGTATACCATGTGTTGATGGAAGATACTATACCGGTGAAACTAGCAGGCCTCTATCAGTAAGGATGAAAGAGCATACGAACAATATGAGAAAAAGATATACTGACAAATCAAAATTATCTGAACATATCCTTACTGAAAATGGACAACATATGGCCGATTGGAGTGATATTAAGATCATGGGAGAAGAAGACAACAACCAAAAACGGAAAATCAAAGAGTCTGCTTGCATTCTCCTGAACGGAGACAATAATATTGCTTCTTGTTCAGTTGATATAGATAGAACTTGGCACCCACTTCTGAAAATTGAATATGAAAATGGAAAATTCAATATCGATTAATGAAAACACCTTGTAACCAGAATTCCTCCGTCTACCAAACTGTCACTTTCCAGTGTCAAAACCGACAACATATTGAAAAAATTATTGAAAAACATATCCTTACTGAAGATGGACAAGATGTGGCTGATTGCAGTGATATTGATATCATAGGAAAAGAAGACAATAACCAAAAAAGGAAAATCAAAGAGTTTGCTTGCATTCTCCTGAACGGAGACAATAATATTGCTTCTTGTTCAGTTGATATAGATAGAAGTTGGCATACGCTTTCTGAAAATGAATATGAAAATGGCAAATCAAATATCAATTAATTAACACCTGGTATCCAGAATTTCTATTTTAAAAAACAAGCTGTCAATGACAAATGATAGAGAATTTCTCTTTTAGGATTATAAATCTGTGCTTACTACATGTGTATTGAAATAATCATGTGACAAATGGGGAGAGAAACTTCCAGGAAAATCTAGAAAAATGAATACACTACCTTCTCGATCTACCTCCAGACATGATGACTACTGTTTCACTAGCTACTATCTGCCCTGGTCCAGGTTCTGTCAGAGCACCTGTCCTGCTGCAATGGCAGTCTCATCTCCAAGTAAATCCCTGACGAACCCCAACCGACTCGCCCCCAACAAACTCACCCAGCTCGGGAAACGTCTCGTCCTTGACCATCATCGCCTCCTCCTCCTTCTCCTTCGGATGGTACACCTCCGGCTTGTCCCCCCCCTTCGCCTCCACCTCGCCGACGCGCATGTGCGCGATATCCCCGTAGATGGCGGCGTTGACGACGAACTCCATCGGCGCGATGACGCCGTAAGCCTCGGGCCCGCGCTCGATCACCAGCGGATCGGAGACGTTCGGGTCGAACATGACGGCGTTGGGCGTGACGAGCAGCACGCCGCCCACCACGCCCTGGCCGTCGGTGATGTGGCGCACGTTGATCTTGAGGAAGCGCTCGCGGAAGACGAACGAGTCGGCCGCCGCGTCGTCCGAGTCGGCGCCGGGAAAGGAGGGGGTGCGCACGCGCTCCACGTGACCCGGCTTGGGGCTGACGGGGCGCAGCGTCTCGAGCAGTTCTGAAAGGAACGCGAACGGCGACGATGAGGTTATGTACGTGTACAGAGACATGGTCGCTGCTGGCGGTTCATTCATCTGGTGGAAATGCTCGTGTATAATGTTCCTGATGCTAGCACTGTTTCACTGCGTATGGGTTCTTCTTTCTCAGCATTTCGTTTCGTAAAAGTATCATTTATTTCATAGTAGACGAATGGAAAGATGCTAGTATGACGATGAAAATGATGATTTAGTGCTGGATATACAAGCTGAACGACTGGACGACTTCAAGAGAATCATCAGAATAAGTATAAACCGTTCCTCATTATTCGACAACTCTCTTTAATAAAGGATTCGATTACAATGCTATCGAATTGTTGAATTCACTACCAGACTGCAGTATTAGTGTTATAAAGCCTTTAGCTTCCACAACAATAATTATCTTATTGGTATAGACTAATTCCATTTTCATAAAATCACAATTCATAGAATCTTCTTCTGAAAGCATTTTTGCCTGAAAGCCTCACAGCAAGTGGATTATAAAGTTCGAATTTGGAAATGTTTCGGGAGTTTTTATAAATATGTACAATATCCGAAATAATAAATCTATTTCGTTTCAAACACTGTATAGCATATACACGCATACACTTGAAAATGATAAAGATGATAATCTTGTCGAGTACTGTGATTGACAACGGATAACGGATAAGTGTTTGAAAAAAATCATTCAGCATGAATAAACAGTGTGATAAAGAACACCATCACTTGAGATATTCAATGATATTATCATTTTCTTTCTAGGATGAAATTTTATTGCCGGGTAATTTGTAGGCATGCTTTTTCATGTTCGTTCAAGTTCACTGAGAGGTAAATTAATGTGTTCGAGTAGCAGATCAAATGAATGTTATGAAGAATGGAGAAGTGCATTGAAGCGTTTTAGGTCCTCAAGAATTATAAAAACCATGTAAGTTCCTGACTCAGTTCTATGAAGAGAAACCTGGGGTCCTTTTCTGGGTATTTTGCCGGCGAGCTAAATCATTCCATAGAGCGTCTGACTCCTTGTATATTACCGAAATTTCTCATGATTCATTATTGATATATCTCAGAATAAACCCAAAGACTTCAAATGAGAGCCAGAAATATTGTATCAATATTTTTTTCTGTATTTTTCGAAAATATGAATAAATTGATTATTTTTGTCTGAAGAATTGACATAAAAAAACTACTGTTTTTATAGTGTCTAAAACACCTTTTCAACGAGAACAACATTAAGAATTCTGTATTTTGTGATCCGAATGTATGAATTTATTATAGAATATTATTTTAATCTGTGATTTATCTCGATTCCTAATTTATCATTTTTTAGACTTTATTTTTCAACTTGCGACAGACCATTATACTTGTAAACGTTCATAAATAAATCTATTTATTTAAAATTTAACCCGAGATTGAATTTGTACTGTGTTTTTCGATATTCCGTTTTACGTAGTAATAAACCTCAGACCTGAAACTTTTAAAATTTAACAGAGCTTTGCTTCTTCAGAGAATGAACAATAAAACTTTTATATCACCACGATTTCTCGGAGAAAGCAAGCAATCACTATAAAACTTTGAACATACATGTGAGAATTTTATTAGGTAGAATTTGATTCTTAGCATGAGACTGTTTCACCACTTGTGAATGGTTAGTTACATAGTATATCAGGAATTGGACAGTTTTTGAACCGATGCCTTTCAATTGATTGATCGGAATGATTGGGAATTATCGAAACCCACATGCAAAAACACGCAACAAGCTTATGTTTGGTTGAATTTCAGGTCTTATCATAATTTTTTTAATTTTTATTTCAATTTTCATGATATTTTTCGCAAATTGTAGAAAATCGACTATTTTCAACTTATTGTTACATAAACTGATTTTTGGTCTTATACAATGTTTGCGTATTTACCCCTTCACTCAATTACTCCTTCATGAACTCGAAAAGATGTAAATATAATTTTTCGGAAACATACTGAGCTAATACAATATTCATAACTAGAATACATCTACTGATAAACATAACAATGCTCTCGAATAATTTATCTTTAACAACACTAATCTCCATTCTCAAACTGAACCTTAACAAAACATTCTGTATCGCATATAGACTGACAATTCTAAAACCAATTGCACTCAATTCAAAATTCAAGCCGTAATTCATTATTCATTGAATATTTTCAAATGAACAGCTATGGTAACACAGTGAACTCAACACTTTTGAAAACTTGCACTTTTTGTTTTCATATGAATGAAATTATTTCAATTTAATGAAAGTCAATAAAGCTAAATTATAAATTATAAATTATAAAATGATAAAATGATATTTTAGTAGTATTTTAGTGACCCCAAAGTTGTCTCCTTTGATATGAAAATTCACGTGTTCTGTCAAATTTGTATAGTGTCATAAGATTAAGCAATATTCTGTGCTATTTGTTTTCAAATTGTCATCCAGTAATCACTACAACTTTATTGAAAAAAAAATGTGGTGAACCGCTATTATCACACGCGAAAACACCAAATAGTCACTTCGACAATAACCACCAGTACACAACCAGCTGAAATACTACTGAAATAGCGAACAGGCCTATCACGAAACATGGAAATTTATCAGCAGGTGATAAAACAACAACACTAATTTCGAATTATTCATGCCATTTTCGAAGCCACAACTAGGTACCTATTTACCACTACCGGCGATACCGACGGAAATAGGTTTTATAAATAAAACCGAGATATGGACGCTGCTACCCGCGATGTCAAGTTTATGACTGCGGTGTTAAACGATCGTGAACACTGTTCAAATTGACAATGCATCATTACAATTTTCTTACGCGATAATATATTTCAGATACTCAGGTACTTAATCTCGAGTCGAGTAAACATACGATAAGCAACGGTAGATGTGTCCAATTTACAGGATGAAGTGTTTTTTATACATATAATGTATCTGAAAAGACAAATTCTGAAGATGCTACATTGTGTTTTGGTCAATAAAGTATTTATTAATGATTTGATCACGTGTTTTTTTTCATCGTCAGAATGTGAATAACACTAAGAAGTTATTCTTCGTACATTTTTCGCGAAAAAATCAGGTATTTTTCCAGTGTTGTCAAGACGATTAATTCATAGGTTGAGATATTTTTCTATAATAGAAAATAAAAACGAAACAACTACATACCCAAGTCAAAACAGTAACTACCTAGTTGATATCGCTTCTCAACATAATTGCAAATAACAAGAAAATGGATGATCTTCATTTAAAATTCAATTTTCCATTTTGGACATTATCTGACAGTAATATCGCGAACAAAATCGATGAATTTTGTATTACACAGTGTGAAACATAAAATTGAATATAATGTGCTATTCCAAGAACATTTTTTTGTTGATTCTTCCTAATATCTTTCTTCTAAAAAAGAATACAAATTCTAGAAACCATTCTAGATCTTCGACTGTCACTTCCTGGAGATCGAAGAGTGGGAAAAAATACCTCAGATTGCAAGCGGCGATGTTTTGATTCTTTGCTATTTTTGAATGTTTCATAATCTGCCTAAAAAATCCGTATAAGTTTTTAGAATAACGTTGATGAAAGACATGCTTCAAGAAGATGATTCCTGAAAATCAGATACGAAAGCACTTCATTGTGAAAATTGAATTTTTCCGCAGTTTGTTAAAAATATAACTACCAAATGCAATTTTTAGTTTTACCTTTAAGAATTGTTAATAAAAATGCTGACATATTACCCGACATTTCTGAGGAAGTTTCGGAAGGTATGGAAAATTCATGGCATCTGACACAATTCAAGGTATGATCCCGAAATGAGCGAAATCATGGCATTTTTCACACGAAAAAAGTCGACGTTGTTAATTCCAAATTTCTCGGGAATCAGCAGAATCTGAATCGGGCCACCCTGTACCGCGTACCTTTCTCCTCCGGTGGCAGATCATCGTGCGAATCCTCGACGGGGGTGGACCCTTCTGAATCGTTTTCGGAAACCTGTGCCCTGTTGGGCACGTACAATTGCTGACCGGGAAAAATGTAAGGCGTCGCTAGTCTGTTCAGTTTCGTCAATTCAGACGGAGTGGTGTCGAATCTGGCTGCCACTGATGTCAGAGTATCTCTGTCTTGGACCTGAAACAGTTATTTTTGTATTAAGTTTTTTTTTTTATCTGTGGACAACACGAAAGGGAAACCTATGATGTTCGAGGAACATCGTGTTAGCCAGCGATGGAATTTTGGGAGAGTAGGAAGGTGTTGGAATTTTTCTTGAATGTTTGTAGGTGGTAAGCATCAGGAAAGACTTCACTAGGCAAAGAATTCCACAACTTTGCCGTTCTATTGACGAATGATGCTTGGTATAGCGATGTTCGACAGGTCTCGAGCCTGACAGTGTAGGAGTGACCAGTGGTTTTTCTCTCGAATGTGCCATGAAAACACGAATATTATAGAATTTTTATCATAAGAGAGTTGGAATAACAAAATTGAAATTTCTAACAAAATATTGATTTGTCCATCTTCCTGACAAATTGAAATATCTGATGAAATATCGTAACGTTTCTGATCGGCATCAACATGGAACATCTTCGGGAATTTATGTTGGAAGTGATTGTTCAACTTCACTGTCAATTATTATTCCAATAAATGAAACTGTTTTATGATGAATAATGAATAATAATTGACTCTGTAAAAAATGAATCTGCATCAAACAGTCACCTTTATTTCGTGAATTATTTTGGCAGTGAAAAAAAGTCAATATTTAAGCATTAGATGCAGAAATGTCGAGTTTTTTTGACAGTTAGGTGAAGCCCGATCTTCCGGAGAAAATCCACCTAAACACCATTTCCAATTGAAGTTCAAAAAGAGCCAGTTGTATTTCAAAATAGTCATTTGAATTTCATACAGCATCATTTTGATTTCAAAATTGTTTGTTGAATTTCAAAGGATATCATTCGTATTTGGAAATAGCCACTTATAATTACACGGGAGCCTTGAATTTTATCAGGTAAATTCGAGTTGTTTAATGAGAAACTGTTTCCTAGCAATAAGACGAGATAAACTGTCAATTATTCAGGAAGCTATACCGAAGGTGGTTGCAAGTTATTGATTTACAGCTTCACTATTGGGTATTTCCCAGAAGAACTTTTTAGATTTGCTTCTCATCCAATATTACAATTTGTGAAATTATTATCAATGCATTTCCTCTATATATATAATATAAGTTACTCGTTCTTATTTTGGATATCAAAATATTTCTGAAATCTTTTATCAATATTCGATGTTGAAAAGTCTGCGGATTTGAAAGATGTTTCGATAAATTTAAAAAAAAAAATGTTCAGCTGCAGTCACTTCGTTTCACTTCCACCATTTGTGGTGTTATTGAATTATTTTGAATTGATCCACCTGGTAAAGAGAATGTAATATATCTGATTCTAAGTACCGTTCAAAAAAATATTTCACTATTCATTCCAAAAACTGCAGAAGGTTTTGATGGGGCCAGCTTTTACCGAGGTTTGCAGATATCAATCTCTTTCACAATTCTTCCTGTTGAAGAAATTTTACAATTGGAATATCAAGTTGAACACCGAACGGAGAGTGTTTACAACAAAGATATGATATTATATATTTTCTACTAGATCGAGCTTAGAGAGAGAGGAATTGAAACGACCATTAGAAAGAGACGCAGCGATTAAAAATCAGCTGACTGTTAATAGTGTTAATAGCGAAGTTTATTGATCCATAATCGTGTTAAAATAAAGAGACTCAGTTTTACTTGTTAAACATTAAAAATTGATGAATAATCCTATAATTTTAGGTTGACCTGTTGAGCCTATGGCTGTACCAATCCAGAGATCAAAAAAATATCAGAATATATCATTTCGTTGGTTATGCACGGCGCTTTATCTTTACTTTTCTCTTTCATTAACTTTTATTTGATATAACCTTTCATTAAGGACTTTTTCACCTTCATGCACACACTTTAATGAATTTAAATTCTACTTCGTCATCGTGATACTAGTCGCTTAGCTCGTACTTAGCCCGATATGATTATTTGTGTTTTGATAGTTTATAGTGATAAACTTAGACTTAAATAACAAGGTTTTCACTGTCTTACATTATTGCCCTCACAGGAGTTTTATTATTTTATCAATGAGAGTTTCATTCCTGTCTAAATAGGTGGCAACGTTGGAAAAAATCCTAACCTCAATTTATAAAAGGAAGAGGAATATCAATGACAGATTCGCGCATGCGCACATCGTATTTTACTTCAACTTTTCGCTAAAAGATCGAAGTTGGTTATCTCTTGAATAAAGGATAGTGAAAAATTAAAGTTAAAATGGATGTATGAATGGTTACATGGAAATAGATAGTTTTCAACATTACAATGAATACGTTAATGAAAGTTATTGAATAATGAAAACAACAAACGAGAGAGAGGCATGGATAGCTCTTTCTGCATCTAGAAGAGAATAGATAATATCATATATTTGGTTTGCTTGCCTGTTTCCTCACTTGATCAAATACCACAACAGAAACGCATAATCGAAACCAGAAATCAAACTTCGACACACAGTAAACAAACGAAGCAGGACCGCCATATACCTCGTTGCCAACACTCTATGACCTAGCTAGACACTATAAAGAAGGCCGCGCTCATGACAAATCAATCAGCTGTACAAACATAAATTATCGTGCACTCACCGAATACAGAGTCGTATTTTCTGGTGGTCCAGTTTTCCTCTTGTCGGCCAAGCTGTTGGTCGATCCTTCCAAATCTGCAACAGGCGAAAAACACTCTTTGAAAACATGGAACATGTGATCCCACCAGAAGAACCAACGAAATAACATCGGATGTAGAAAAAAAAAACATTGCGCCATCAAGTTATAGAACGAAACAGAGATAAAAACCGTTAACCTCTGACCCTCCGTCTGTAGAAAATAACGAAATCCAAGACGCCGTCGTTCGTGCCCCAGCCTACTGCCAGAGAGGCTGGATGATGCCGGTGGAAATGGTCTTCGACGAAGTGCATGCCAGAAATGGAAATAACCATCACCTGCTGCACTAGTGAATGATTAATCGATAGTATCGATACGGCTAAAAAGATAGCGAAACATACGGAGGGGGGGGGGGGGGGAGAACTGAATCAGCGCGACGGACTTTGTTCAGATTATGGTGACGATCGGAATTGCCTAGCCAAGCTGAGCAACCAGTCGTCAGTCTATCGCAGTGTTAATAATAAAAATAATAATATTTATTCAGCGCTTTCGTAGTACGAAAATAGGAAAGTGAAAGTAAAAATAGTATCTCATTTAATTAAATCAGTCAATCAAATTTCGGGTGTGTGGGGATGTAGGGCCAGATTTTCGGGTGACCCACGATTGTAGGGAATTTTCGACCGTTATCGTATCATACTCTTAGACTGTTCTCGGCTCTGAGCGGTAGGCTATGGACAAAGAGTATTTGTTCTTTGTTATCGATTCTATGGTCTCTGATTCGATTTATCTCATCTTACTTATACTACGAGCAAATTTATTTTAAACTTGACAATACCAAATCATCCCTAGAGAACATTGTGCTCGGAGTACCTCAAGGCTCAATTTTAGGTCCTGTGATAGTTTTGTCCTACATAAATAATATCATGACATCAATTCTCGGAATAGAGTTTTATAGATAGGCGATACTACTATGACAACATGTGCTACATGTGAACAAGTTATCGGGGGAATTCGCAATTTGATGCTGAAGAAATTCTTGATTTTCAACTCAATAAAACTAATGACTAATAATAAGTTTTTGGGAGTGCATTTGCATAGTGATATGCCTTCTTCTCTTTTGTTTTCATGGCTTTATTTCTGAAATTTGGAATATCAAAAATGCTCAACAGAAGGCACTTTTTGACATGCTCACATTTTTTTTTCAACTCCAGTTTCTTCTGGAGATGATGTCAACTTTTGCGATCGAAATGATTTCGAAATGAAACATCCCGTATATTATTACATTACGTTCTGAGTATTAAATGTTAGTATTCTTCACTGAATTCAAACGAAGGTTTTGTTATAAAAGAGGTGTAACATGGCTGACTTCTTCACTCGTCTGTCTCTCAATAGAATTATTCTGTATTGTCAGAAAAATACTATACTGACACATCACTGTAGACATGTCACTGTAGACGTTTTCGCACAGAACGACGATGAAGTATGCAGAAAAAAATAATCGCGAGTTAATGAATCACATTTTTTTTCATGAACATTCCTTGTAGTTGATAATAAAAATAGTTCGTAATAATTAGCAGGAGACATAATTGGACATACGTACTTATATTTTCATTGGTTTGTCAATTAACCTGCATTCGCAGGCCATTTCAAATCATTGATGACAATAAGAATTAAGCTGGTTCAGTGGCGTAGCAATCGGGTGGTTGGAATTCAAGCCCATCACAAAATTCCCAGTGTTTCGAGTATTGGGAAGGTAATGAAATATTACTTCAATATGTTTGAGATAAATCAGCTTCAGTAGATAATAGGTGTATGTGAAATAATAATAAATGAGGGTATGAAAACTATTCTACTATCGTGAAGTTACCAGAACTAGAGCGAGTTTGTTTTGGCCGATTCATTATTTGTTTCGCTCTAGTATAGTGTGTGATGTAATTTGTTATCATTCGAACGTTCCAAGTTATGTCTTGATTGGTTGCAGCAGTGTTGGAGCTGCCTCAACTTCAATTCCCCAAGGGATTTTACAATTTTGAGGGGGTCTATTCGGGGTATTTCTTCCACAGTCAGCTGATATGATCCCAGTATGTTCCATCTTTCTACAGCATCCGCACTTCATCAGAATATGGTACGGTGATTCTGGATTTTTTCCGCAGAATATGCTTCTTCAAGCCTAAACTCCTGAGCCTACAGTGTCCCGTTAGAAATCCCGTTTTTGCTCTGCTTAGGCTAGCTAGATTAATTTAATGTTATCTCAAAAGACTTTTCTCCACTATCTCTTGACAAAACGTAAAGAAAACCTTCAATGTTCGAGGAAAATCGTGTTAGCCAGCGGTTGAATGTTGAGAGAAGGAAAAGGTATTGGAATTTTCCTTCCTTGGATGCTTTAGGGAACTTGAAAAATCAGAGCTCGTTCCGAATAAGAAACTGTGGAATTTTGAAATTATTATACCTAGACCACCCTGACCATTGTTACGACCATGGATGGCGATGTATTGTTGCGGCTAACGAGAACATAATGAATTTTCCTTATTGGGCTAGGGGCAATGAGTCTAGCTACTACATACAGCTCGTAAATTACGAACAAAATACACATTAAACGGAAAATAAATCTAAGGAAAGCAAACCGATTCTCATAAGAAACTAGGTCGGATCTGAATGAGTGACAATAATGATTTTATAATATGAATTTTTATTGTACGATCGTCCAAGAGTCCTATTTTTTCAGGTAGTTCGAAACAATCGAATAAGTCAATCGAACCGTCAATTGCATGAGCTGATAACTCATCAATTTGTTGATAATTAATTAATCCTTTTCAAGAATTAATTTTTCCTTGGCAGGTCAAATGGAATATGAAAAACAGTTCAAAGTCTGCGCTCCCTGTAATGATAATTTATTTACTGGAGTAAACTTTATGGAAAATATTATCTCTTCTAAAGTAATAAATTATTCACAAAGACAATAGAAAGCTATTTTGATAAGAGAAGTAAACAATGCTCCATGCAAACAAAATATTTAAGTTATTCATTGTGAATGATTCTTATATCAACTGATTATACAGGGTGATTTACTATTATTGTAAAAAAAATCGACCGTAATATTATAATTTTTATTTAGGAACGAGGAGAGAGAAATGAAAATCCATCGAAAAAAATTGACAATATGTTGAAATATGACATTTTGTGGAATAATTTTGAATTTTTGACGAAAAAAATCTAATGATTCAGAAAATAATTTTTAAATGAACTCTTTTTCTTATCCACTATTTTTTGATTACTTCCGAAACAACCCTTCTCGGGTGGGGTGCAAAAAATAAGGGAAAATCCAGAACATATATCCTTTTCGTATCGTCCAAAACGAAAACTTTCAAGTGCTTTTTAATTACTAATTACTACATTTCGATGTCGGTTTAAAAGACAATTCAAGTAGACGGACCTTCCGGCTACAAAAAGTCGAGATCGGATATTTCTCGAATTAAATGTTCACGGACGACTAGATGTCCGACGAAACAATATCATCGAGTATGAAGCATGCATTAATTGATTCATATCAATCACAATCATGTCGCTTGGATGCTTTTTTAATGACGAGAAATCGCTCCGTGTTGCGAAAGTCGACCTTGCAGATTGAAATCCGATTTTGGTTTGTTCCTTGCTGTTCATGTCGGACTATAATATGGTTGTTCATCTCATTATCTGTCGAAGATTGATTTCGACTTATTCAGGACTCGCTGACAAGATTTTTTTTTATTTATTCGACTCGTTCTTATTATTTCAGTTTCTTGTGGGTGAATTATTATACAAATTTAGCAATCAATGTACGATGATATGTTCGTTTGAAAATGAAATAATGAAATGAAAATTGAATATGAAAATGGAAAATTCAATATTAATTAATGAAAACACCTTGTAACCAGAATTCCTTCGTCTACCAAACTGTCACTTTTCAGTGTCAAAACCGACAACATATTGAAAAAATTTTTTAATTGTTTTGAGAACGGGAGCAGATTCGTTCCCGAAACGTCCACCAAGATAAGTAGAGGTTTTATTCTTATTAAATATATTTGTTTTTCCAAATTTTCCAAAAACAAGGTGTCACTGACCAATAGAGAATTTCTCTTTTAGGTATCTGAAGGTTTAATTTCAAACGCAGTGACATTTTGGGGCAGGACACAAAATCTGTCCTTACTACAAATATATTGTTTTAATTTTTAATAACTTACACTCTATTCTTTAGAAACGAGGAGAGAAAATCCCACAAAAAGCTGGAAAATGAAGATTTTTTTCACTCTAAAATAATTTTTGGAAATTCGATGCCATACCAGTCATCACGTGACATGTTATATTGTCCGATATTTTGATATTAACACAGATATCATGATATTTTCGAATATAAAGATATATGACAACATCTTAAGCCTACTACGGCACAACAGAACTCGTGACATAAATAAGAAAATTAGGAAAATTCAACAATTAACATCGGTATCCTTTACCGCTAC
The DNA here is from genome assembly GCA_963576655.1 of Gastrophysa polygoni. Taxonomy (NCBI): domain Eukaryota; kingdom Metazoa; phylum Arthropoda; class Insecta; order Coleoptera; family Chrysomelidae; genus Gastrophysa; species Gastrophysa polygoni. The sequence continues at coordinate 1,548,777 of OY755082.1, read as the reverse complement.
TAATCAGGTATATTTACATTAATTATCGCCGAATTGTTGAGATTTCGACATGACACGAAACTCGTATTCTCATTAACATAATGCTAGAATATCGGCTTCCATTGTGAAACCCTATTAGGTCATTCACCGGTGTTATGCAACTTCTTTATACACTGTGTCCAAGATAAGGAGAGCCAGTATGAGCATCTCCCGTTGGTTAAATGGGAGAAAAGTTGCGCGATTGAAGGGCCAACAAATTGACTTTTGAACCAAGACCTTGGTCCTATTCGATCCTCTCGATTATTCGATTTGCTAACTCGACTTTCGGTTCGCTGAATTGCAACAGTCCAGATCGCTTCTGCCAAAGTTTAAGTAGGTAACGAGTAATTTCATAGTTGTTTCCTATAAATACATTTATAGGCTTCTATTTCTGTGAACCTATTAGAAATATCAATAAGGAAAATATCTACATATTTCGGAGTAATGAAATGTCATCAGTTCATTTCTTTCAAAGTTTTTGCAATGTATGCAGGTATCAAACGTAAATGATGTTGTCATAGAAAAAGTATAGTATGCAACTCGCCAAAAAAAAATGGGCATCATTTCGTGCTCATCGCATGATATACTATTGTATGTGGCTCAGGAATCTCACCTTTTTCCAGACTCCTGTCAAACTGGCTGTCAACCTTGGCCCTGAGGGAATCCAGATCGAAGGGAGACGTGATACCGTGATCCACACTTCGACTTTTGCTCCTGTAAAAACACAAATCGATTACTAAACATTCTATTTCAGGAAATATTCCATCCGACAAAAGAAACTTCGACGCTATCAATTTTACTATTTATCAATTTTCACTATCTTTTGCAGTTCATAAAAAATTGTGAAATTGTTTTCATAACTTTTCTATGAACGAAATCAGTATAAAATGGAATCCATAGAGTAGTTTCTCGGTTTTGGCGAAATTATTTTGAATTTTGACTTTCTGTAGACATTTTGTTGGTCGCCAGATTACGCAAGTTTGCTTCGATTTCAACGTTGAAGGAGTTTGTAACATCTTGTATATTAGGCATTTCCAGTGATTTCCACACAAGTGACTTGTATATAAATGATCGCTATTAAAGAAAAGGAGGCGTATGACGTCAGTTCTCGAGCGATTTTCATTGGCAACGTCGCCATTGAAAAATTCAACTAATCAAATCACGAGGCGCACTGACGTCACGATAGTCCCGAATTTGTAGCGAACATGAAATGGTGGTACAGCTTTGGGCTGATTTTTCGAAATACCAAAAATACACATTTATTACCATTTGAGGTGGAAATCAACTGAAAAATCAACCTCCAAATGATAATTATCTGGAGAAGATGCGATAGGCGATATACTTTTCTTACATCGGTCCACATGAATGATTATCGGTTAATATCATAGAAAGAACTGATTTTGAAGTTTTTGCATGATTTGGAATTTGTTACGCAGCCCCACACAGCCCAAAAATCGAAATTTATAATTGAAGAAGTTAATTTTCAACTTTCAACAATGTAATAAATTCCAACTTCTAGAAGAACTTCGAAGTTTGTTTTTTCTATAATATTTATCGATAATGAACTGGTGTGAGGAGTTTATTCTTCTTCAGATAATAATCATTCGAAATTCGTGCTTGTGAAATATGTGGCGTAAAGTAAGCAGCCTTCGGGTGGATTGTAATACATTGAGTTGAAAATTCTGAGAGTGATATTTTGGAAACGAGCATTAGGTGAATGAATGAGTAGATGGCCAGGACTATATATGATTTAGACAACTCCCCATATTATCATCAGTTACAAGAAAACTGATTTCATCAAACTGGAAATGCCCTTCAAGAGACTTCAAATCTTTGACATCAAAACATCATATTCATATATATATATAATATTCAATAGCTCATTTTTTTGTCAGTAATTATTATACTACTTATATCACCATTATATAATAAAGTAGTATCTTTAGGATCCCGTTTTACGTACGGAGATATAATAAGCGCGTAAAAAAACTATGAAAGGTATATAATTATTGCGGTTTCGTTCACATTCATCATCTGTATTTTTCTCAATTGAGATGCCATCTTTTCGCAGCAAAGTGAGAACTTCATTCTTCATGTTTTTCTTGAGCTGCAAATGACCTTCAACAGTGATGATCATTCGAATACAAATAAATATTATCAGCAAGTAAATATAACTTTACGAAAAAGAAGTAGGTAATGCAAACATTTGATAATATAAATATCTACTATTTCCATATTCTGTGCGAACAAAATTTGATAAAGACTTACTGATGATATGTAAATAAATTGAACAGAAAAAAGGACTTGAAACCGTTTCGATTCCAAATGAATATATAATTCATTTTTGACAATTCAGATTTTTTATCATGACTGCCGGTTATTTCGAAAATGACATCAACTATTGATTTCCGAATATATCAGATCAGATCATAATTCAGGTATAAAATGGAAAATGCTTGCCAATAACGAATCATGCAAATTATTCTCCCTATTGAGTTCAAAACCAAGCAAAATAATGAGAGTGAAAAATACGTACCGCATGACAGGTAAATGTTCCCTCGTTGCCCTTCCAACATCCTGTGAAGCCCTTCGTGACCTGAATGAACCAAGCAAAAAACCAAAAATGAGGTGAAAAAAACCATGCAAAAACGTGCAAATGTATTGGTGAGCGAGATTCTGATTTTCCCATATAAGTGCAAATGATGCAAATCATAAAAATAATGGATGAACGATGATTTTTTAGCGCTCCATGATTGATTTTATGATTTCCACATGCTTTATCCCAGTGTCCATAGTGTTGATATATAATATAAACAGGGTGTTTCAATGTTGTGATAAAAAAATTGAGGAAATATAAATGCAAAAATGTGCAATTTGTTTTCTCGAATTAGCTCTGTATCTAAAGAACGTGGATCACGAGTTTTCTATTCGAAAAAATCACCTAGTAACAAATTATATTGAGGGGGTACCAGATGGTTGAGGCATACTCGAGAGATCTTCTGACAATGGAATAATATAAAACTATGAGCGATTCTTCATCTTTGAGGCAAAACCCAGATTCCTTAAACTTTTTGGAACAGTTTTTTCAACATGCACGTCAAAAGGTAGTTTTGTGTCGAGATATAATCCAAGGTCATTCATAAGATTTTGATCTATAACCGGTCCGCCATTCAGGTTAAGGTTCGAAACTAATGCTACTTTATTTCTAGTGAAAATTACTTTTTTACAGTTTTTCAAATCCTAGTATAGCTTATTCAGCTCCTAATACATGCCAAAATGATCTAGATGATTTGACATACGTAATTATAAGGTGATAAAATCTATTCCTCGGGTTTCAAAACCCTCCAATGCTGTCATTATAATCAACACAGCATGAATGACAATTGATTCATCAAGAATATTTGTTTGGAGCGAATTTCACTTCTTTTCTGATATCTCTGAGACAAAAGACGAAAACTTTGTTCCAATTCAAACATGTTTCTATCTTGAACCTCTATGGGACAGCAATAGTGAGAACCCTGTATGTTTATTTCACGAATTGCAATATCATCTCTAGGTCGATTATATTTACATCTGTTATGGCATTCGTTAACCTTTGACAGCAGATGCTAGCAATGTTGATTGCAATGGAGAGCAAGGAAAAACAAACCTCTGTAATCGATGCAAATAAGATTCCAAACGCACTCATTTCAGTTTAGACTCGTTTTCCGAATTTCTGTATCGAATCAACGAATTACATTCCGATGAGATCATGTCAAACAATACTCGCAGATGTAATAATACTGTAGATAATGATGCTATATACTACATAATAACCGATAACTGTAGCAAGAAAATATAGATTTTTCCTCCAGCGTGATAAATAATGGAATTTAAACTCAATCATTCTTGAGACCATAACAAATCGCTCTGCCTTATTGTGATAATGAAATTATCGAGAAGGTTAGTATACTCAAGCAAGTTTGATCAACTTATCGAGATAATAAAAGTTTCTGAAATATATCGACAAAAAAGACCAAGAAATTATGCTAATTCAATTATACTAAGTGATCCTATACACACAAAGCAGTCAGGGCCGGCTTCAACCAATTGGAGACAGTGGGCACTCCAAAAAAAGGGACCCCTATGATTATGACAGATGCGATTGAAAAATTAAAGTATTGAAATTGGCAAAAAGTAGATTTATTTGAATGTTGTTTTTATTCCTCTAGTCAGATCAATTCAAACAGATAATTATAAAATAATCCAGTGAAGTGCAAGCCTTCCATTCACTATAAGCTTGTTAGTACTTATAAAAACCTTGTTGATTGAAGAGTTACTCTTCTAGTTTTAAGATAAGCGAATCCCTTTCTAGTCTAGTCTAGTCTAGTCTGTGTCTTAGAGCACATGACATTCTATGGACATCATCGAAAAACTTGTAGCATTGTAGTTAATTTACTTTTCACATATTTTTCAAAAGATCTTGAAATGAATCTCACACGATCGTCCCATATGAGAGTGCTGTTGATGGTGATACCAACGTATAGAGAACATCAACAGTATGCCGACTCTGGCCTACTGTCTATACCGCACTCCTCAGACCCCTCGGGTTCCTTTCAGTACCCAGACACATCGAGTGAAATAACACGATCCGGTTCTAACGTACTGGGTGGCCCAATGAAAACGAAACAAGGCCGATTTGACATAGTTTTCGTTATCGGTCGATTTTTATTTCGAGGGGGAGATATTCTGCGCATGTTTCCAACTTTTTCACTTCAAACCCCTCGAGGGGGTGAGCTCCAACCCTAGAATCTCGAATGGGTTGAGGGGTCAAGTGATACATCATTATGAAGGTAATCGAAATCTTTCATCAACGCTTCCTCGTTTTTGGAATTCAATGCAGTAGTTCTCGAGAAAACACGTTCGTGAAAATAATCCAACATGGTTACTATTCTTGGAAGGATGTCATTTTGTTTCATATATCATACGTAGCTGGAATCACAACCTGCTTATTAACCGGTAAAAACGGTTACATTGCAAAAAACCTAGGTTTATATCACTAAAAAAAAACGTTACGCGCCCTCGGGTGTGAGTGATAGTGAGTATTTTATAGTAAATATTTTTTTCCGATGGTTAATCAATTCTTCAGGGCGATGGCTTCTTCAGCTGCTGTGGAAAGAGTGTTTTCCACCTTGGGAATTGTTCATAGTTAATTGAGAAATCGACTGGGAACTGGAAAGGCTAGCAAGCTTTTTTTGTATCATATATAATAATTGATTCCTCAGATGTAAAAGACCCTAGTCTTCAGAATATAATTGTCTGAATTCATGTTGATATCTGTGAAAGAAAATACAATTGAACACATTTGATCGAATCATTGATTTTTATTGGAAATTTCTAATTTAAATCGAAATGATTTAATCGTGTCAACCGTGAGTATAAGATATTTATTTCATACTGCATCATAGAACATAGCTTTACGTACCTGATTTCAATCCGGAAAATAGACTTTTACAGGATAGGCGTACGTAATATTTCATTACGTGCTACTATCAGCAGCAAAACAGCAAAACAATACACAGAAATTACTTATTGCTTATATTAATATTAACCGTTAAATTTTCGTTCCCATGAATATGGATACCAGGAGCTCCATTGGATGAATTATTTATTAGGGAGTTGCAACTTGCTGATAAATTCCCATTTTTTTGTTGTAGCACTTCAACAAAGATTAATATTTTATTTTTCACTGTTCATTTTTGTTTTTTAGCAGTATGAAATGAAATGTTATACGTCACCACGTCCGGTAAACTTTTACAGAACTCGTTTCGAAACATCTCACTCGTACTGTAAAAGTGTACTTAGCGGACTAGTAACGTAAATATCTATTACATATGGCGTGTGCAAATTTTCGATAGATGTTCACCCCTCGGGAAAAAAACTCTGCACTGTACTAGAACCAAGATGTCCTTCTCCAAACAGAGAAGGTTGTGCCTTGATCGAATTGCACTTCCTGGACAGTTGCAAACAGCCAATCCATTCTCTCCCGAGAGATTTATCGGCTATTTCTTTTCTATATGCCGCCCAAGTACTTCCAGTCCACACACAGACACACACGGTATACGACAAACCGGATCCCGGAGCGCAAAAATTTACGACCCACATTATGACCGACCGGTCGATCGTCTATCACAATATTTTTACCGGAGTTTTCAATTATTCCGGTCTACGGTATTAGTCCAGTCGAAGTAGAAATTCTGTGGCGAAAAAACTGAGCTCAGTTGTTTTGATATTGTTTCACTTCGATAATGAGTATTAATTTTGGATTAAATTAGGCAATTTCGAATAATGAAATGATGAATAATAGATAGTTGGAACGATTCTCGTGAAAGAAGAAAAATTCTCGACTTGAATTTTATTTTTTCTGAGGTTCAGTAACGCTTAAATGAAGTTAGTCTTGGGAAATGTTTTGGAAATGTTCTCAACAACTATTCTGGTAATGTTGCAAATTGAACCAGAAGATATTGAAATTTTTTCTAATCAACATCTAGACCTCTACAGGAGTTTGAACTCCTCGACCAAATGAGTTTTTTTTTATTTCTGCCAAGATAGCAACTTTTTGGTAAGTTACGTCAGAAATGTTTCTACTGAAGTTGCTTGAGGTCAAATTCGATCTCTCGTACATAAACCTAGAAGAAAATGTGATGTTGATTCTGAACAATAGTTCCCAATCAATTATTGGAATATTTGCAGAATAAACATTTGAAAATCGAGAAATATTGATATCTCAAGACCGATATTGATCAAATGAATTTTTCACGTAGCTGTTATTACGTACCAAAAAGCTACTACCGGAAAAATTGAGGAAAATCGTAGTTGGTCGATTATCTTCAAAATTATATACAGGAGCCTGAATTCTGATGCTGAAAAACAACTTTTTGTCAAAGTGCGAGATGAAAATCACTTAAATCTAGAGAAAAATAAATTTTAATGAAAATTTCCAAAGTACATCGGTGGATTTTTTGAAACAAAGATTGCATCAGTCCTCGACCAAGTTTCACCCACCTTCAACAAGAATTGTATCACCTAACATGAATTGATCAAATTCAATCGATTTTTTATTGCGAGCACAAATATAGGAATTCATAAACAGAAATCGTTATTACAAAAAAAAAATAGTTCGAGTAATATACAACTAGTTTAAATATAACAGTGCATGACAAAATATAAGAAGAATACATTTCAGGGAAAACATACTATTCAATAGAGAAACAATGTGAATAGCATAATATATAAGGAATATGAAATGAAGGGGAGAGAAACAAATTGAAAGAAAAAAAATGTGTGCCTTTAAGAAAGTATATAAAGCATACAAAGCCGCAATTTGAGGATAGACCGACTATTTGAGTGATCCTTCAACAGTTCTCAATTTGAATTTTTCAAAATAATTTGGATCTGGTCGAAAACTTGACGCTTGATATATCTTGATTAATATATTTATAATTTTTGCAAAAAATCCAGTAGGCTTTCAAATATGCTCACGGACTCTGTTGAGATGCTCTTTCCTGACTTTTGACGTAAACTACTATTTTCTAAACTATTTGTATTTGAATTATGATTGAGATGTTTTTTGAGAAAAATCTTCCAATTCCCAATTTCGATATGGCATGAAAGATATGAAAGATGAATGAATTTGTTGATTTTGGACAATGAATATTTTTCCACCAATACGCGATCTTGGTGGTGTTTATTTTCAATATATCTTCAGAACTCTGAAATAATAGAAAGAAAAGTTCAATTTTCATCATATTCATATTTTCATCATATTCATGCCTGAAAAATGACCGGACTAAATCGTAAATCGCAGTGTCGACCGTCGAATCGCTGTTTAATTATCACCAGCGGAAGATTTTTTCGAAACCGGTCCCGACGGTTTTTGATCGATGGTATCGCGAGTGGCACGACTCGTGTCGCGGATGCGATTTTTTATCTTGCTAGGAGGTCTTCGGGTGGTTTTTATTGGGCATTGTTCGCTGCTCTGCAGGTTTCCAAAGACAAACTTGAATGTAAGGTCGTCCAGGGTTTTCGGTTTTCCTTGTGTTTGTAGGTTGCACGTAAGGATCTTCACTATTGCCACAGACAATGCACTTGTGTCATGAAACTGTCGTTATTGAATCATATACAGCGTGGTCTACATAATCTTAAAGCGGAATTAAATCCCCAAATCAACGGTGTTCACATTGATAGATCCCACATTTGGTGTGAAGCAGTGCGGAAGTTGACTTCGCTGCGGTGATTATTGAAATGAAACTTTTAAAACATCGCCTCAATTTTTGTCGTCCATCTATTTAATGTCGCGTGACAGCCCTATTGAGAACAGGAAAATTCTGATATTCGTATCAGGCGAGCAAAAATGCGATAGGGTATACCCTGAATCAATCGATCGGAAATTTTCGGATTCCATTTCTAAGACGGAATCGGTATGGTGCGCGATTTCGTTATTTGTGTTACTGCTCTTCGTCACATGGTTTTCGTTCGACATTATCGAACTACTGTTAGAACCTTCGTTCAAATAGATAATTTCCTCACAGTGATTTAAATAAATGCAGAGATACCTACAAATATATGTTGGATAGCCTATAATGTTATGCAAGTGTGCTTCTCAAGCTACGAGGAACTTTTTTATAATTAAAGAAATATGTGGCTCAGAAAAGACGCGAGATAGGGTTAGGGTCGATTTACGAACGTTATGTATCGTTATCTTTATATTGAAGCAAGGATAGAATTGATGCCGAGTTTCACTTGTATCGTGGTCTCATAAAACTACATTTTTTTTTTGATTTCAGGAATGAAGTTTAGAGTGGCTTCACCATAAGATACCATATTCCAATAACACCGGAAAAAAGGTTTCAGAAATTTCTGACAACCTGTTTCTCGAAAGTACAAATCGATGTAATCGATGGGAACAACATTTCAATTTTTCAGCAAGAAATTTATATCAGTGGAGAAATTTGAAGTCTCGAAGAACAGCAAAGCTTTGAAAAATTTGTAGCAAATTGCACAGCTGAAATACGAGGAAACAGCTCGTATTACAAGCAGTAGGTCGAGTATTAAATTTCGCGAAGAAAAAAAAACCGTTAGAAACAATAAAACCACCACATGAGGAAAATTATCGGTAATATTAGTTATACATTTTTCGTGAATAATAAAAGAAGTTCAATCCAACAAGCACGAACGAAGAAAAAACCAAGTATATCCTACTGTTTATCAAAAAAGCTCGATTGATTTCCATTACTGTCTAAAACGAATGCAAATTCGCACGATTCATTATACAGATGAAAGTATGAGACTGAGATATGTTACAACTATAAACAATAAATATAAATAAAACAAAGAAATATAGACGGCACTTCTGACAAAACCCAAAAAATAACCGAAACAAAAAGGAACATACACCACTATATATTTCTGAATTTTGTCAATCCCAAGAAGTAGTTTGTTATTTTTTTTTCAGACTATGGGATTCTCACTTACTACGAATAAATATATTGAAATAATTCATATTATTATATTTTCCATTTCATTTTCAGAAACGAGGAGAGAATATCCCATGAAGTATGACAAGAATAAAGAATCTCATTCCATACTTCTATTTACAAATTCCACTCAATATGATATATAAGAAGGAAAATTTGTAAGAGAAACTTTTCCTAATATCGAGTTTTGGTGCATGTTGTTGGAACATTTTTGTAGTGTCTCGAGTTATCAGGCTCGATATTCACACAAGACCGAACATCATTATCTTCGGAAAGATTCACCATTATCCACCAAACACACTGTGATAATCGCTACCGCCAAAATCTTTATACGCGCATTCGCCAATGTATACGTATATATTGAATAATACAGGGTGACCAAATGGAAACGAATCGAGGAATGCATTTTACTGAGAGATCAAGGAACTGACATTGGAATAAATGATTCTTTATGTACTGTTGGATAGGATAGGATTTAAGAAAGACACATAAGGCACTTCTTAGATGAACATCGTTCTAACTACAAAATGAGAAATAGTGATGAAAGGGAAAAAGCGTTACTTTCCATCACTAGCCGATTATTTTCATGAACGTGTTTTCTCGAGAACCACTGCATTGAATTCCAAAAACAAGGAAGCGTTGGTTAGAGATTTCGATTACCTTCAATATGATGTATCACTTGACCCCTCATCCCATTTAAGATTCAAGGGTTGGAGCTCACCCCTCCGAGGGGTTCGAAGTGCAAAAGTTGAAAACATGCGCAAAATATTCCCCTCTGGAAATAAAAATCGACCGGTTCGAGCGTTTTTTCCGTGAGAACGATAATTATGTCAAATCGGCCTTATTTCGTTTTCATTGGGCCACCCAGTATGTATACAGCATAGAACAGTTTCCTTTTTCTTTACCTTTGGAATCAAATCATCTTTCATCTTTTTTTGAAACTAAATAGCACACCTACGTTTCTGAAATGTATAAATGAATATTGAAACGTTTTATTATTATTTTCATCTCCGAAATATTGCAATAATTATTAATTTGTGTGAAATCAGGCTATGAGTGAATACATATCCATATTTTTAACATCGGCGGAATAAATTCAGGACCATTTATAAACCTTCTCCAGAATCAAATTAATTTCAGATGACGTTAAATAATTCATTCATATTTTAGAAAATTTCAGAAAACTGAGCTAAGTACCTGAAAGCGTAAACTGTATTTCAGAGAAAAGTCAGTTGTGTCAGAAAGTGTGTTGCCTTATTTAGAAGAAATATGTTTTCTCTCTTCAAGAAAGTACGGTAACTCATTTATGTAAATTGTTGTCTTCTCTCTGATCAAAGGAATACCATATAATTAGATATTCGTACAATTTGAAAGAAGATAACTGTACTTGATTTTCATTCTGGGAATGAATTTAATAAATCGAAAAGGAAAAAACAGTCACTTCGATTTCAGAACGCATCAACTGCAAGACACCCTATGATTTATGTTATTGTCGGAACTCGGTGAAGCAAAAATATTGATTTATCAACAATCAAGAACATGCTCACAACCTCCATTTCCGTCCAATCATCATTCTCTCTCATCTATCAAAATACCTAGATGACCTCAAGTCGGAAAACTACCACGGTCAAAATAGTTTCGTCGATCAACCAATTAGTACAAAAAGAAAAAAACACACATCAATAATGAACCAGTATAGAACGGAAACAAGTATAACTTTCATTTTCACATCGGAGTATGTTTGCTACAGTGAGGTAGGTAGTTATCTTAATTTTTTCATCAATGACTATAGCATTAAATTTGACATTGACCTAGTTATTTGACTGTCAACGATGATGTAGTGTTATTTGTTGAGTCTATTATCAACTCAATGGATCTAATGACTGGTCATCATTACCGTTTCGATAGTATGTCACTGAGGAACAGTTACAAGTGAATTGATTATGCAGAATAATTGATGTACAGATCAGATTTTTGAAGACACCACGAAATGAAAATATTCGTCTTGTCAGAAATTGTACATAAATCCAGTTTGGTAAAACCGATTTTGACGAACTGTGATTTGTTCGGAGGTTCGAGGTTCTGGGACGGCCGCTAGAGGGCATTGTTTCAATCATTAGCCAATTTTTTCTACCTAGAAAAGCAGAATAAATGGAGGAGAATATCAGAGATCAAAACAAGTAAAACTCGACGCAAATAACTTTCTTCTATAATCTATAGCTTCCTCAATGAATAATTCTGGTTTATATTTCTCAGTAAATGCATAGATTGTATTTTTCAATCTATGTTCCAACATATTATAGCATCATCAAATTGTCTTTTTTATCTTATTCCGTAGTGTCGCAGTATCTTATCCTGTACTATTCGGTGATTGTCCAAAATTGAAGAATCATTCGAAAACCTCATTAATTTTAGAAGAATTCAAAATACTCTCTGTAGGTTGTGCAATCGGGTATATTCCGTGATAAGCTGATGTGTAACAATAATGCATATAAATGCAAAATTACACTTACATTAGATTCATATCTCTGGAACAGAATCATTAAGTGGTATCGGAAAAAACATCACGATTGTGTTTTATCTCTTCATCAGAACCATGTATCTCCTAAATGCAATATTCAGCAGTGCGTGATGGAACATAAAGGAAAACTACATGGGCGTCCTACAGGGGGGTGAACGTGAAAATATACACGATTTTGTCTGTGATTTTTTCCGTTTATTCGGTTTTACCTGAGCTTGTATCGATTTTCATCTAGATTGCAGAATTTCAAACGATTCGATCGAAAACTGCGAAATTTCGTTCAAGTCAGACCTGATTATTTTCAAAAAAATGTGTAAAAATTCACAACCACTATTTCAATTTGTCTCGATAACGAAGTAGTTCTACTCTCAAGTGCGTGCTTTGGCTAAAAGTGCACTATTTTCACTTTGATGGACGGATAACTTGGAAATTTCGAATTTCCTAATTATCTTCCAAAAAATCTGAAAAAATTCACAACCACTGATTCGGACCCGCAAAAACGAATCTGTGATCAAAATGTATGAATTCGTCATGATAACAAAATAATCTCGCTCCTAAGTGCGTTTTTCGTCTGAAAGCGCACTATTTTCACTTTGACGGGGACTCGATCGACCCACCGATCGGTTCCTCGATCGATTTTCATCTAGATTAAAGATTCAAATGTTTCGATCGAAAAATACGAAATTTCGTTTATGTCATTGTACCAAGCTCCTGTGAAGAAACAGATAGGAATACATATTATGTTTGTTTGTTATTGTGTGTTTAAAAATAAATTTGACTTTGTGAAGTGCCAAGAGTTAGAACAGATGCGGAACTCAAATTATCTCAGAGAACAATTCGATTTTTGGACGCCTATTTGAAAAGGGAAATCACATCTGTAAAGTTATCAGAACCACTTTGGAAAGTACAGATTTTTTTCACAATCTTACTCACTTTATACATCGAATTGGATCCAGCCTGTACACTGTACAGCATTCTCCTTTATATTTTTGCACCTCACCTAGAGTGGATATTTCGGAAGTTTCTCTTCAAAAATAGTTCGGCAAATGTCAAGTTCTGACATGTTATCAATTTTGTGCAATGGGACACTCTGTATATCATTCTTTATGTATTATTCTATGATCTTCAGATGATAATATGAAGATATATACATGATATATGCCATTTGCCGAAATAATTATGACAAGAAAATCTGGTGATTCAGAAAAATTATAAAACTTTCGTGTCCACTATTTGAGAAATAACCCTTACCCTAACTTGAGGAATGACTCTAGGTGGGGTGCAAAAATATACGAGAAAACCCTGTACACACCTTCATTTAAGATTGAAATATCGAAGTGGGCGTACTGAAGGCGCAATTAGCTATATATAGTCTCAATTGTTTACTGGATGGTTTTGGCGAGCGTTTTTGCATAATTTTTCCACCTCAAGTAACATTCAATGAACTGACGTATAATTATACGTCCCAAATACAGGAGAACTGCAACTTATGTATTGGACGGATCAATTTCCGCATTCTTAGTCTAACCGATTTGATTATTACTTTCAACGACCTTACTACGACTAACAGGGATGGATAAAAATAATAATTGATGGTTTACAGTGAAGCTGCAGATTCTTTGGGTGTGAGAATAACCTATTTTGGTTCCTTTTCCACATGCAGTTATTTTGCTATAACGAAATATTGATTACTTTAAAGTGTTGATCGAATAATTCATACGACACAACACGACAAGACACTGGTATACAGTGTCATGTTAAAACATCATTGAATTAAAAAATAACTTTGTAACTTTACGTAGTAATGGTAAAAGTTGTTTTCCAACATTGAATTCGACACACGGTGTGCACGATATGATGTCTAAATCCATAAAAATGCTACAGCGTTGGTGAAATATTCACATGCGCTCATTCCGTATAATTCCGTATATTACAATATTCATCATGATTTCTTTATATTTGTTTATTGAACTATAAACACAACGAGGTGTGGCATAAGCGTATATAAATTCGAATGCCAATAATTACATTCACCTCAAGAAAAAAATGAATGCCGAGCTGTCTAGAATCCTCCCAATCGTATCAAGCATTCATTGAATACACTGAGAAAAATAATTATCGCATTTTTTTTATCGACACAGTAATTTGATGACAAAATATTTAAATACCGATCCACATTTGAGGGAATTCAAAGAATAATTTATTGCGTGGAAAGTAACATTCCGCACGAGTGCAAAAAATACACATTCCAACAAGTTATGTACAGTGTGTTCAATGTTCCATGCTTTCGATATATTCCTAAGTTATCTTTGGTTTTCACATGAGGTAGAGGGTGGAATTGAAAATTCTCACTTTCCGAGAAACCGGATCTTTAATTTTCACTTCTGATACAGTGACGTACTCCTTTCATCTCAATAAATGCTTTCTTTTGAAAATACCGCAGAAACGTTTGATTTTTAGGAAACGAAGCCACCACATTTCATTCCATATGGGACACCCTGTATATTTCTGTACAGTTCGATACAGATTTTTCAAACGCATCGAAAATATATAATGGTTGACATTTTTTTATTGTCAATGCTGAAGCAACTTCCAACACTTTACTCTCATCATATGTTATTTGTATAAAAATGATAGACTGTTTGAAATCTCAAGAACATGTCGAAAAATGAAATCACAATAATGTACGGGGTGGATATGAGATTATCTCTATATTTTATATATATATATATAATTATTGTGGCCAATTACTATGAGATAGAAGCAATGTTATGAGAATTGATGAAATTCTATTCAACACCAATATGTTTATCGCGAAACTCCATCATCAGTTTCTCCTTATTTTGTAAACTGTATAATATCTACGAACAGTTACGTCAACACTACATGGTTCGTCAATTCCAGTCCGGCATAATATAACAATGATCAATTAATTGTGCGCAATATTATATGGTATTTTCAACAACATTATATAAACTACTATGATTTGAAGACTTGTAACATTATTTCTGCTCCTGTAGATAAGCTTGATGGAAATGACTCATTGAAAAACTATCTCTCAGCAAGAGAAACTTTGCATTTGCAATTATTTGTTTTATTTCGAAAAAATAACATCGTCATTCTCAACCAACTGAATGAACTTCTTTGGGCTGAATGAGATTGAAATTATTTTTTTTCAGACTTCATTGGATTTTTCTCGTTTCTAAAAAGAGAAATAGGGAATATAACATTCATTCCAATATATTAATGATGAGACAAGATTCGAGGTATCCTGGAAGAAACTGCACTAAACTGAATTACACACTTCTCAACTAAAAACGGGACTGAAATTATTGGCACAACAAAATATTTTTCTGGCAGAAAAGTTGATTCTGATCGTTCAAACAAAAAACTTAGTTAGCTATTGTGTTATTTTCGTATTTGTTCGTTCGTGAAAGTCCCATCAAAACTGCTATCAATGCATAATGATTCCCCATAATACGAATGAATATACAGGATGTTAGAATTCTGATATAGTATTTGGAATTCTTAGACGCGTGTTGGAAATACTATTTTTTTTGCCACTTCAGCGCTACAGAATTATACGAAAAATATGTCAATTTATTATCAATAAATGCGTGCTTGATTTGAACAAATCATGATTATTGATTCAGTGTTTTTTCCGTTTTTCACCAAATGACAAATGGATTTCAATCTAATTTATGATGCATCTAATCGAAGAATTGATCTCGACTGTATTTGAGTATTTGTAACTGTATTGTATCGAATGAATGTACAATCTATAATACCTGTATATCAAGCCATATCGCACAAATGCAAAATTTGGTAGGATGAAAATCAACATTTTCAGCCAAATATGCAGAACGCGATGCAAAATTGACTGATATGAATTAATTTTTACTAATTTTTTTTGTTCAAGAAATGAGATCTCAAATTTTTCTCATTCGCTTGCTGAATCCACATTTTTGACCACCCTGTGAATTATGCAGTGGATATGATGATGATTTGTGATCCATTCAACCTCATCATTTATGATTTACTCATTGCACATCATTCAAAATTGTTTGATTGTTTTCTAAGTATCTCGAGTATGACACATGAATTCGAATCGGAATGAACAGAGGAATTCCAAAGCCAAGCAAAAGTTACAGGATGTCCCTGAAAATAGCAAAAATGACGTTACTTCCAATTTTCAGAATATCGCTACTTCTAGTTTTCACTCATCGAGATATACCCTGTACATCAAATAATGTTCCTGGCTGGTATCTGATATATATCTAAACAGTAATTTGGCCCTCGTGATCTATGGTACGTGGCCCATGTTCCCTACACATGAATTGGGTCACTAATCTCGTTGTAAATGGTCGTAATATACACCATAAAAGAGATGGGGATCTCTGCTTTGTCCTCGAAAGAACTTTTTTCGTTGATGTCCTTACACTTCTAGTCACGATTTCACTGTCGGTGCGTCCATAAAGCCTACTTGCATAATTTCATCGAAAAAGCAGGTGAAGATGCATGATAAGAGTCGTCAATTGATGGTTTAGTTTGTCCTTCTAGAAGCGGATTTATGCACAGCGCTTTCTCGTTTATTTGTATTCTCATTTTCATCAACGTATTCATTGAAATGTTGAAAACTATCTATTTCCATGTAACCATTTGTACATCCAACTTAAGAATCTTTCACTATCCTTTATTTAAGAGATAACCAACTTCGATCTTTTAGCGAAAAATTGAAATCTGTCATTGATAATTTCCTCTTCTTTTCATAAATTGAGGTTAGAATTTTTCTTAACCTTGCCACTTATTTAGACAGGAATGAAACTCTTATTGAAAAAATAATTAAACTCCTGTTAGGGCAATAATGTAAGACAGTGAAAACCTTGTTATTTGAGTCTGGGTTCATCAAAATAAACTATCAAAACACAAATAATCATATCGGGCTAAGTACGTAAGCGACTAGTATCACATGACGAAGTAGATTTTAAATTCATCAAAGTGTGTGCATAAAGGTGAAAAAGTCCTTAATGAAAGGTTAAATTGAATAAAAGTTGATGGAAGATGAAGCGTTGTGCATAAATCCACCCTAAGACAGACGATGGAGCCTTTCTTCCACAATATTGTTGTTTTTTATTACCTCGAGAAACTTTGAAATGAATACATACACATGCATAATGATCAATTGAAAAAAAGCAACAAAATACAAATGATAAATATTGAATGAAACATACAACTCGATCAGGAATTCATTTCATTATTGAATTCTGATGTTTTGTTCTTACCAGAGTGTTCTGAGAAAATTCAATGGATCTTTAGGCTTCTATAATTCCACAGTTCTAGAAAATTTAAGTTGAAAATATATGATGGTTTTATTGGGATGTGCATATAATAGGCTTTAAAGTTAAACTATTTGGGCTCTTTCAGATAAGATATTGAATATTGCGAATTCGAAAAAATAAGGCAAGAGTAAATATTTCCAAGTATCTCATAGGATAGACATTTCGGTTTTTTAATTGAAATCCATGAAATCGGATTCAATGTTCTCCTCAAATGATCTATATGCTTATAATAATGCATCATTAATATATGATGGCCTAAAAATTTCGATAATTTTGCATACTTAATGAAGTTATGATTGAAAATTAATGTAGTGTTGGATATATACCAGAAATATTTTCTGATACATACATATACAAAGATTGAGTTAATTTATGAATTTAACTCACTCAAGTAACTCCTGGACATGAACACCAGACAATTTTCATCCAAGATTCTATCAATATTTCAACGATACAATATGAATTTTTAAAAAAAAAATATTTGAATAACATATAACAAGAGATCACAAAGTAGTCTCAAATATCCCAAATCTGGCTCTTCTCATCAAGGATACTGAATAAAAAAATGACGAGACGAATCAATAATAGTCGAAAGACAGGAGACCGAAAAATAAAAACACAAAGTTTACGCTTTCATCTTCACTTGGCAAGCATACGTTTTCATGACTACTATTTTGCAAGCTTAATCCACCGGATCGAAATTATTCATCAAAACTTTCTACGATAATGAAAAATCGATAGGCTGACATACTTTCAAGGTCCCCGAAAACAATTCATGATATGGTGTACCAAAGTTCATTAACTTTTGACGCCAAGAATTGACAGTCAATTGGAACCGTTCCTTCGAATTGGCTACATCGACTGAAAGTAGTTTCACGTTGATGAAAAACGTCAGTGATCTCTGTGGGATTGATCGTATTTCTGTCAGAATCATGGAATTAATATATTGAACAAGGTTAGTTTCTTGAATTGAACCCCCTCTCCACTCTTTTGGTTTTCAAGATGGGAAACAATGGAAGATGATGAAAAACTCATTGAAAGAACTAAGCTGAGTGAAGAAGGCATTTTAGAATTTTTGGAACTATGTCTCAAAGTAACTCACTTTCAATTAGATAATGATTTACATCAATAAAATTAGCTGAACATATCCTTACTGAAAATGGACAACATATGGCAGATTGGTGAAGTATTAGGATCATAGAAAAAGAAGACAAGAACCAAAAACGGAAAATCAAAGAGTCTGCTTGCATTCTCCTGAACGGAGACGATAATATTGCTTCTTGTTCAGTTGATATCGATAGAACTTGGCACCCACTTCTGAAAATTGATTATGTAAATGGAAAATTCAATATCAATTCCTGGAAACACCTTGTAACCAGAATTCCTCCGTCTACCAAATTGTCACTTTTCAGTGTCAAAACCGACAACATATTGAAAAATTTTGCGAAGAGAAAAATATTTTAATTGTGTTGAGAGCAGATTCGTTCCCGAAACGTCCACCAAGATAAGTAGAGGTTTTATTCTTATTATATATTATTGTATTTCCAAATTTTTCACTTTCTCTTTTAGGTATCTAAAGGTTTAATTTCAAGCGCAGTGACATTTTGGGGCAGATCACAAAATCTGTCCTTACTACAAATATATTGAAATAATTTTCAATAACTTCTACTCTATTTATTAGAAACGAGGAGAGAAAATCCCACAAAAAGCTGGAAAATGAATGTACCACCTCCTCGAAAAACTTACAGACAGTATTTAATGGTGAATGTAGAAGTTCACTAGGTTTATTTCTTGACAGGACAATAGACCATTGATACCAACAAATTACATATGTGAATTCATTTTCCAGCTTTTTGTGGAAACTTATTGAAGTTTATTTCCAGCTTAAAATTTTTTGTCACAGCTGACGAGTCCTTGAAACGTTATGGCCCTGTCTGGTGACATTTTAGAGACCTCACCCTGTTCGAAAGAATCTAGGCGACGTAGTGTAGTAACATTTTTCTTTCGATTGTACGAACCCAGTGTGAACTAGATTATACTGCAGATGCATTCGAAATAGAAACAAACGGTAGAATTATCGAGGTGAAACAAGGAAGTGAAAGGATAATCACAAATGGATGCATTGCAGATATACTAAGTTGGAACGTACAATTGGGAGTATCTGTTACATGAAGAAATCCGTATGAATACAGGGTATAGTCGGTGAAGGTGGAAGTGAACTTCTGCTCCTCGACAAGTTTGAGGTAATATATTTACAAAATCGAATCCACGTATTGATTTCCAATATTTTTGCATCGAATAACCATTGCATCTTCGATGATTTGAAATGATAAATGTGTAATTAATTGTTAATAAAGATAAGATTTGAGACTCTGATTCAATAAATGAATGAAAAATTATATTACAGAAAACCACGACAATATTGTTAAGTCGAGGATGTAAGTTATACATAAACTCACTTCTTATCATCTCATAATTTGACGCATCCTTTGTCAAATATATATATATATATTGGGAAGATGACTTTTTAAATTTGATGAGTTTCAGAGTTTTCAGTGATCATTCCCATAGAGTCTGAGAAAAATCACATAGAACTCGCAGATCTTCAGTGTATTTTGTATCTTAGAATTGAATCGTATCTGCTCAAAGCAGTGTAAAAAGTCTGAACTTGATATAAAAGTTTTGGTAAAAAAATGAAGAAAGTATGAAGAATGTGTTAGAAAAAAAGTGTACTAGTACTAGTGGTAATTCAAGAGTTTCAGTTCCATATATTGCTTTGTATGGCACCATGATATCTGATACGTAACTATAAATATCCAACAGAGTCTAATCCACTATAACTCTCCGTATTTTTATGAGTGAATAACACACCTCTATATACCGTTGTTAGGTATTAAATTATATCGCTCAAGAAATCTAACTTGACCGATGAACATTAGCAATTTTTTTTCTCAATTTTGAATTCCACTACAAATTCTCAGAAACTTTTTCGTTGAAACCGTAGATTTCGAGGAGATGGAAATATGTTGATTTCCCTAGATTTTTTTGGATTTTCTCTGTTCGGTCGTATAAAAATATGATGATCACTTCGATATATTCTTGGGAACGACGAAGTAAACTGCCTCTGAAATGCAACTTTTAGACAACTAGTGGAAATGAAATATCATCCACCAATAAAGAAACAGCAATTTGCTTGAAAATTACATTAGAATGAGTGAAAAATTGAATTTGAATGTGTAAAAAAAGTTCGAATCTATAGAAATGAAGCTACTTGCCTTGCCTATGTTAAGTTCAACAGTTGAATCAGAAATAATAACAAGAATCAAGGAAAATTAATGAATACATTGTGGCCCACTTCACATGAAACAACCTCTGTAAATCATATATTTTTCACGAGATCTTCGTGAATAATCAATATTTTTTTCATGAAATTTGAAAAATAGTCTCTCCACAGGATTCGAATTCGAGTGGTATGATCAATTTATTTCGAAAAAAAAAAATGCTAATACTATTCTTCTATTTTCATTTCATTTCATTTTGAGACATGATGAAAATTCCTTCACCATACTGAACACTTTTTCAAATTAGTCAAAATATATAGTTATAGGAATGGTTTCAAACGAAGTGGGTGTCACAATGTATAATAATACTAATGAAGTTACTCTTCCCGGTATCAATCATCGATATTAATGTTGGTAACGAAAACAATAACTGAAGATACAATGGGAATGGGCGTGCAAAAGAATAACTCATGCAATTCGAAGGTGAAATCGTACAATTTTCATCGGATAACATGTCACAGATGAACGATGTTGGCACACGATCACACCGGTTCAAAATGACCGTTCATAAATATCATTGTACAGGATCATCCATCGAAGAAACGAAAAATATAACATACGGAATTCAAATACCATGATTCGGTCTACTTACAGAACTTAACAGATATTTCACTGTGCGACCCTTGAAAGAGTGAGCGAACTACAAATTATTTTTTCAAATGAAACTGAAAGATAAACCTGTAGTTTGTCACTCTCTCGAGAGTCACCCTGTATAATCTTTCATATGGGTTGTAAAAAGGCGACATGACGACTTTCGACTTTCATATACCTTGTACACTCTCAGTTGAGAATAACGTCATCGTGTCGGAAAAAGCAGTGTTGTCAGTTGAGAAAGAAATGCTCCTTTATTCAGACATAATGTTTTTTTATCGACGATTGTTTAAAACAAAAACATATAAATAACTGAGCAGATTAAAGTAGGAGATATTCATTTCGGCAGCAGAAATTAATGAAGTCATCTTCATGATTATTTGAATTGAGAAATTCTGTCAAATTTTGAAGATGAGATGATTGAAATATAATGGAAATTATTCTATTCGCGAATATATTCCTTGAAAGTTCAGCAAAGAAAAAGTATACAATTATACGGAGTTCAACTGTAACACAATCTTAAAGCATTTCACTATCATTTTATGATGACAGAATTATTTATTATATGGGGACTAGAAATATCACTCTCACAGCACTCTATGGAATTCATTATCTCTTCTATTCTCGAAATATTTTATAAATGATATAATAATTTTCTGAGATAATGCTTTCGACATTTCGAATATAATTCACAATAATCCAACAATAAATTCGCAAACGTGTTCATAAAGAGAACAGAATCTTTGTTCGAATAATAAACAATGGATGACGAATTTCTCAACTGAGAGTGAACAAGGTATACATAGTTTCTTTCCGTGGCGGTACACTTCGATGGATCACCCTGTACAATCATGAAGAAAACTGCTAGCGCGAATGTGGCATGATGGAAATTAATTACACATCAGGTGTGCTTTTGTTGCACGATCGTTCGTATTTCGGGAGTGCTCTTATTTATGACCATCAACTGTTTCCGCACAAGTAGGCGATGATTCAATTCTCGAGTATCAACGTCCTTCATCTAATGAATATTTCGTGATCGTACAATACTTCAACACAGTGTCTCAGAATCAGACATAACTCGTTTTTTTTTTCTGTCAATAAATGAAATTAATATAATTATTATCGATCACTCGAGACGTGACAATCTCGTATCGATTTCCACATGAGTGGCATTACTTCTGAAGTAGACTGTACATCGAATGTTTATGTATATTTCAACCGCAACATTTGAATGAACATGAAACAATCCATTCATAGTTACAAATTAAAAATATTCTAGGCAAATTTAAGAAATATTTGATTCTGAACTGAGTAAAATCGACAAATTGGGGCAAACAAAAACCGGCTTTCAGTAGGTACCACTGTTCCTATGAGGTCGTCAATATCCATGCTGGGTGTCACCACCAACAGTGCTCTCTCATGGGACGATCATGTGAGGTCCATTGCGAAAACTGCTTCACAAAAACTCGGTTTTCTATTCCATGCGAAGAGATACTTCACATCCCAGCAACTGCTTATGATCTACAAAGCACAAATTCGACCTGTCCTGGACTGGTACTGTTCACATGTTTGGAGCTCAGCCCCCAAACATACGCTTAAGCTCTTAGATTCAATTCAGAAGAGAGCTATTCGCCTAGTCGATGACACAACACTCACCAAATCATTGACCTCTCTAGATCATCGTAGAAAGGTCGGCGATCTATGCCTTTTTTATAGGTACTTTCACGGTCGGTGCTCAACGGAAATATCATCTATCATACCACCACGTGCGATTCCTAGTAGACAAACCAGACGAGCTCAAGCTGGTCACCCCGACACTGTCAGGCTCGAGACCTGTCGAACATCGCTATACCAAGCATCATTCATCAATAGAACGGCAAAGTTATGGAATTCTTTGCCTAGTGAAGTCTTTCCTGATGCTTACAACCTCCAAACTTTCAAGAAATATTCCAACACCTTCCTTCTCTCCCAAAATTCCACCGCTGGCTAACACGATGTTCCTCGAACATCATAGGGTTCCCTGTCGTGTTGTCCACAGATAAAAAAAAGGAGCGAAAATATAAATATAATAAAGATTCTGTCGAAACAATATGAACAGTACTCAATAGAATAGTAAGAATTTCTAGATCTTAGGACGCTGCTGGAGTTTTCGGGGGAACAGAAAGTCAAATGTTTGTGGAGCAGTTCACATGATCGTGGCACGAGAGGGCGCTCGCTATTGGTGGCGAATCCGAACAGTTCCAATATGACAGCATCATATTGGAAGTTGTGAGATCTGCCTTCTTGGTGGAGATCCAGGCTTGAGCTTCTGTTGGGTTTGTTCTACTATTTTCCAGATACTCATTTTGAAATTCGAAAAAGGTGTTCGAATCTGTTTGAATAATTACAACTACTAGGTAATCATTGATGCTCGATGGATTGTTTACGTATCCTTTTATATTTCCTAGTCACTTACATGACTCAAAGGAGATAATAATAATTATTATGCACAATCAAGGGAAGAGTTGTGAGTATAAACAGTATCATTAAAAGAAGGGGTTATCATCTCGAACGAAGGAAAATAGCATATTATAAATATTCATAACACAATTAGTGACTAGATCTGCCTAATCGTCAACAATTATCTATACCGAGAACAAAGTATTTCAATTTCAACCTCAATTCTAGTAACTATTTCAATCAATAATAGTATATTTAATTATTAAAATTGTCATTAGTTGAGAGATCCAATGTTCCGTTAAAAAGACACGATTTTTATTTTTTTGTGTCAGGACAGGCCAATATTTGACAATTTCAGTAGTTTTATTATTCAATCAGCACTGTGATCTTTCGTCCATAAGTTTTTTTGGAAATTGAATACAATCCATCATTGATATGATTATTCAGGAATCGAAAACGAAATTGAATTCGGAAGTCACGAAAGTTTCAAATGAGAGTATAATTATGCATCGTTGTGTTTCAATTGTTGAGCAGTTTATTATTGGCCCGTTGACTAGAAAGTATGGGATACTTGTTGAATTGTTCTCATTTGTGGTTTGACTTTTCCGGTATCAATAACTGCGCAAAAAATCAAGATGCGGCAAATTCATATAATAAAATACCTATTTCCAGAACATTTTATAGGCAATATATCAATCATTCATTAAAATGAGGTTATATAATGTATATGATACGTGAAATCATCGTAATTATACGTTCTAAATACATAGTGCATCAAAGCTACAGAAAAGTTGGTATTTTCTTCTTCAGCATTAAAATTTTATTTTTATAATTGGACAAAATATTAGTATAAAAATACCTTGGCGTTCAATAAAATATGATTTCATCATTGAAGACGCGTGCCTGAAAATCACAGATAAACAAGTCTATTTCGCAACTAAGAAATATTGAATTTTATGGAATGTTTCATTTCCTTTATGAATATTTCTAGGCATTGTTTTTCCACATATTCCTTGTTTACGAGTTTTCGAGAAAATGTGTATTAGTGACTCATTGTTTTGGGATAAATTTTCTGGTATTCTCCAAAGAGCACACTCGCAAAACAAATCAAAATGCTGTCGTCTGCTACATTCTCCTGAACGGAAACAATAATATTGCTTCTTGTTCAGTTGATATAGATAGAACTTGGCATCCACTTCTGAAAATTGAATATGAAAATGGAAAATTTAATATCAATTAATGAAAACACCTTGTAACCAGAATTCCTCCGTCTACCAAATTGTCACTTTTCAGTGTCAAAACCAACTAAACATTGAAGAAATTTTGCGAAGAGAAACATATTTCAATTGTGTTGAGAACGGGAGCAGATTCGTTCCCGAAACGTCCACCAAGATGAGTAGATGTTTTATTCTTATCAAATATATTTGTATTTCCGAATTTTTCAAAAACAAGGTGTCACTGATGAATAGAGAATTTCTCTTCAAGGTATCTAGAGGTTTAATATCAAGCACAGTGACATTTTGGGGAAGGACACAAAATCTGTCCTTCCTTCAAATAAATTGAAATAATTTTTAATAACTTCTGCTTTATTTTTTAGAAACGAGGAGAGGAAATCCCACGAAAAGCTGAAAAATGATCAATCAATCAAAATGTTTTGTCGTCGCATTTCCTCTTGAACGAGTTACGATTTCGTGTTGAAAAATGCTGCCAAGATTCCTCGTGTCGACATCCTCTTGATGTGCATTCTTTGGCACGGCCGTTGCCAGAAAAGTTACAACCGATGTTGTGTTTTTCCAGTTAGAGTTCATCAGATATTCTGCGAAAAAAATCGGGTCGTGATTCAAGTCCTCGACAAAAAAAATTAAAAAGGAATGTAGAATGGTTCTACGATTATGGGTCAAAACGTGTTCGAGGTTACAAATGACCAAGTATTAGTTCTCACTCTCTTTTTATTATTCAACATTCTGTCACGACCCACGACCTCAAATCTTGATAGTTTATGAACAGAAACTGATTTGTGAAGTTGTTGCGATTTTCTACAGACACGCCACGTCTATTCTGACTACCAATTTCTGAGAATCGACAATCAACTGTCATCATGAACGATAAATCAGCTAAAATGTCATATCAGACTATGAAGAGCTACAATTTGCTGGATATATAACCTCCTACCAAGTGAATAGTTTTGCGGATGATAGAACACTCAAATCCTATATCAACTTCTTCTTCATGCTAACTTTTATTGACTACTTCGTTGGTTTGATTCACAGAAATATTGTTGAATTTCGTCGATTTCTGATTTCGTCTGGCTGAAGCATCTGACCGAGTTTTGCACAAAGGCCTTCGAGCAAAATTCACGACCATTTCCCGTCCAACTATTTCGTTTCCTATCGAGTTTCCTAGCAGATTGGTCACTATATGTGGTGGTAGACAGAGTCTCAATTGATGACTATCATTGCTAGTATTCCACAAGGATATGTCTTGACACCAACATTGTTTTAGTTTCAAGTCAACGATCTCTTCGATGTTACCTGCTCCCCAGTCTGAAGCTTTTGCCATTTCATACTGTCTTATCCTCTAGACTCTAGAGCCCCAATATAATATAATCACGCCAAAGATGCAAGAAGGAGACAGGTCGATATTATAAGTGATGATCTGGGAAGAATTTCGGAATGAGGATCTGAAAATCTATAGTAGACTTCGAGGTAGACTCCAATGCAACAAAAACGCAAGTTCATATCTTCACCAGGAAGGCAGATTTTGTACTACCCAATAAGATGATATCAAGTACAACTGTTCCTATGAAGTCTTCAATATCCATCACGGCCAAGTGAAGTCCATTGCGAGAACTGCTTTTTACACCAAACAAATTTGCCTAATTTTCTACCAAGTGGAGAGTTTCCAAAAGCTGATGGCGAGCATTTTGAACAGCTTGTAAGATAAATTTGACGTGTACACCTGATTATTGAACTTGTGACTCTGATTATTAGGTATTTCCATTAAGAAAATAGTAGTCTTTTAGTAAGATTTCGACAAGCTGTCATTTCGTTATCGATGAAAATAATAAGACAACGACTCACTTCCCCTGAGCAAATTTTGACGGTTGTTCACCCCCAATCTACAAGGTTAACGCTACGGGGATGAAAAAAGGGTAATTTTGCACTTATCATGCGATGGGTTTTTTTTCGATTTTTTTTTGTACTTACGTATTTCGACCTCTGGAACCCGAATATCACAATAAAAACGTGCGCAAACTTATATTTTTCGAGTTATTCCAGGAAGGAGCATGAAAATTAACCTTCTTGTTTCGGCCTGTTTTGGATAGGCACCATAGCCATTCGAATTTTCATTTTTCACATAAGATTCACTTTATATCTTCCTTATACATTCTATGAGCTGAAAAGAAGGAGAAAAATCATATGAATCCTTCTGTCATATGGACGGCGCTGTCAAATGTGCATCTGTGATATTTTGACTCACAGAACTAGTGATTCTGGCGTAGATTCTCATTTGACAGCGCCGTCCATATGATAAATGCTGGATCCACCTTCCTCCAAAATGCTGAAGGACGTTGATTTAACGAATTCGAGGATGTTTTCCCTTCTTTTTGACTTCTTGAATGTTCAAGGAAGGTATAAAAAGTATCCTGTGTGAGAAAAGAAACTCCATGCCTGCCCAAAACGAGCCGAAGAAAGAAGGTTAATTTTTATACTTTTTCGTATTCGAGTACGTGAGTATTTCGAGCTCAAGAATCCGAATTTCACAATAAAAACGTGCGCAAACTTATATTTCCTAGGTAGTCCAGGAGAAAGTATAAAAATTACCCTTCTTGTTTCGGCCTGTTTTGGGTAGACGCCATAGCCATTCGAAGTTTCATTTCTCACATAGGATACTCTTTATATCTTCCTTATACATTCTAGAAGCTGAACAGAAGGAGAAACATCCTCTAAGAAGTTAAATCCATAGTTTCTAGCATCTTTGATGAATCCTTCTTTCATATGGACCGCGCTGTCAAATGTGCATCTGTGATATTTTGACTCACAGAACTAGTGATTCTGACGTGGATTCTCATTCGACAGCACCGTCCATATGAAAAATGATGGATCCACCTTCCTCCAAAATGCTGAAGGACGTTGATTTAACGAATTCGAGGATGTTTTCCCTACTTTTTGACTTCTTGAATGTCCAAGGAAGGTATAAAAAGTATCCTGTGTGAGAAAAGAAACTCCATGCCTGCCCAAAACGAGCCGAAGAAAGAAAGTTAATTTCCATACTTTTTCCTGGAATATCTCGAAAAATATAAGTTTGCGTACGTTCTTATTGTGAAATTCGGGTTCTTGGGTACCGAAAAAAAAAAATCGAGAAAAAAAACCCAATCAACGTTCGCGTTCCAAAACATCGATTGTAAATCCTAGAAATCGGGGTGGACAGTTCCTATCGGCCCACCCCGCACAGAGTTCAGTGGCTGTACCTGGGCCACGGCTGGTTGGCGAACACGTTCCACCACGAAGGCCGCTTCTGCCTGCCCGCGCCTGCCGGCCCCCCCTCCTCCGGCGCGTCGCCCCCCTCCACCACGCCCTTGCGCCGCTTGCGTTCGAAGCGCACGGCGTGCCACGACTTGCGCCTGCCCTTCTTGTCCAGCAGCGTCGGCAGGTCCTCGCCGATGCTCCACGCGTGCTGGCGCAGCGTCAGCGGCGGCTCGTCCGACGGCCACAGGAGGTCGTGCTCGCGCACCGGCCGCAGCATCTCTTGGCTCATCATGGCGACGGGGGGGTGGATTGTCGAATTACATGACGCGCGGGCGCTGCAAATTTCAACGGGCCGGGTGGTTTTTTTTTTTTTTTTCGCGGTTGTTCGACGCAGCCAAGAAGAGTCTTTGAGGAACGTTCGGAGTCTGTACGCTTGAACTTAGAGCTCCGTCAATATTCTCCTTTTATTTTTTTTTTATTTTTATTTATTTATTTACGGGAAACCCCATTACAAAAAAATATACATATATACATTTTATTCATAGTGAATGTGCTCAATATTAATATTCAAATATTCAATATTATTGTGCGAGAAATTTAAAAAACTTCATAAACTTCAAAACAAAGATCTGACAACTGTTTGGTGATCCATGAAAAATGTCTAAATCATTTTCATTAATTATTTTCAATGTTCTTTCAATAGGTGAGTGTTGTCCGTAATTAGTAGAATGGTGTGTTATTTGAAAAAGGTTTGTATTTCTTAAAGTTTTATTTGGCACATTGAAATTAATTAACTCCAATAAATTCGGACACACAATGAATCCATTCATCAATTTGAAAATGAAACATAAGTCATTGGTTTTCCTACGATTTTTCAAAGACTGCATCTTCAGTTCATCAAGTATTAAGGAATAATCATGGTTTTCTATGGTAATATTAAGTTTATATGCACAAAATCGAATTTGTTTTGAGTACGTTCTAAAGTATAATTATGGATTTGATAAAATGGTGACCAAACAATAGAAGCATAATCTTAGTGAGAAACTACTAGCGACATATACAACATCCTAACTGTATGGACAGAGAAAATGTTACAGTTTCTAAGAATGTACCCCGAAATCTTCGAAGACTTTATTGCTATATTATTAATGTGTTCCACAAAACTCATATTTTGATCAAAAACCACGCCTAAATCCCTTACTGATGACACAGATAATAGTTCTTCATCCTCAATGTAATAACGTGACTCATATTTCTTTTTCATTTTATAGAAGCTTTTGAAAGAACATTTTGCAATATTTAGGTGTAGTCTATTGTTATCGCACCATTTTATTAACTCATTTAAGTCTTTTTGTAGACTTTTTTCTTCCTCATCTGATTTAATAATAATAATCTTTATTCAAATAGGCAACCTAAAATACATACGTTTTACATGTTACAACAGAATTAAATTTGTAACATTAGCAATCAACAAGATCCAACAGTAAATTTTTCTGATATTAAAAAAAATAATTAAACTAAACTAACTCTCTCTCTGACATATTCAATCTATGAATTTGGGTTTTTCCTATTTTATTCATGCCTTGTTTTAATGTTCAGGAGTAGTTGGTGTTTGAACTCACTGAGTGAGTGGGATTGTTTGATTTCGACTGAAAGGTAATTGTACTCTAACAAGCCTCTATGAAACAATGAATTCGTAGTTCGAGCATAAGTTGTTCTTTGAACATGAAAATTATTGTTTCTTCTGGTGGGATAGCTGTGTATTTGGTTTTGGAATATAATAAATTGGTCGAAATAAGGAGGGGCCTCACCAGATACAATCTTATAGATCAAAATCATTGAATAGTAAAACAACCCAGCCAATCCAATGTCTGAAACATTGTTACAATAGGGGTATACCTATTGCATCTCAGAATAACACGCAGTTTTAGCAGGGCAGCGATACTATTTCCATCAAGCAATGCAAGTATACTAGCACAGTAATCAAAATGTGGTTTTATTATAATTTTATGAACAGTTGGTGTAGTTTGAAGGGTGAGATTTCTACTAATTCTTGTAAAGAAAAAGTTTTTTTAATATTTTATTGTGCATGTACTGGAAATGTTTTTCAAGACTAAGTGTATTATCAACCATGAATCCCAAATATTTTATGTCTTCAACAATCTCAATAGTTTCGCCAATAATATTTATATTCATCACATTTTTGTTAATTTGATTATATATATGTTGTGTTGTTATGATCATGGCTTTAGTTTTATTTACATTGAGTTTAAGTTTATTGATGTTAGGAAAGTGTGATATGTGATTTAAAATACAATTAATTTCATCAATTGCTCTATCCAGGCTTACATTACATTACATTTCATAGGATAGAAGGATTTTGTTTGTTGAAATATCAGAGAGAGCTCGATTACTGTACATATTTATGAAATATACCAGAACACGTCGAATTTTAATTATGAATTGACGTTCTTCAACGTTAAAACGCGATCCCTACCTTCAACCCCCTTCGAATGACACGTACAACCCCCAATTTTTTCGATGGGAAGTATAGGCTTGTGATAAATTGTTTCGAAGGTCTCTTCAGTCTCTATTATATCAAAAACTAAAATGTAATGCAAAACGTGTGGATTGGAAACCATGGGTGTTTCCACAGCCGTGATTTGAAGTAGATAAATCCTGTCTGATTTGATTTCAGAAAATTGGTTGTCTACAGTTGTGAGTTTTTTTCAAGTTTTTTATATTACTCAGCAAAAAATGACTCATTTTGTGAGATAATAAATGAGTTATTTATAATAAGTCATAAGATATGATGGAATAATTAGGTATATCCATTTTTGCAGCAGTACAGATGATACTTCCTACATTTTATTTTCATATCTTCAGTGAAATCATATCGAAAAAAATGGAAGAATTCACCAATTTTCGATGAGAAATTGCAGCATGAGCTCGAGTGACAATCTAGGTTTCTAATAAAGAAAATAAAAATTATAATAATTATTCATAACTACTGAACAAAGAAGCTCTCCATTTTTGATAAATTTTCATGCTGTTTCCTCCAATAGACCAACCTGAGAATCTGTTGTAAATATTCAAATGGAATCACATCAAAAAGTTGAGTATTTTAATATCGCACAAAAAGTATGAATTTAATTTTTTTAATCGAAAAATTCATTCAAGACAAAACTGAAATTCATTTTACGTCCCTCTGTAGAAACATATAATCCAAAAATTTTTAATGAATTCATGAAATTTCATGAAAAAAAAAATATTCGAGAACAGGAAAATGCATAAAAAAATATAACTGGAATAATTTCCACTGATTTCCAACTTGGAAATTTTATTACTGTTACTGTCACCCATTATATTCTCGATCAAAAAAATAATTTAAATTCAGATAATTTCACTTTTTCCCAATTCAAATATTTCTGGGTCATTTGAATAAAAATCCAAAAAAAAAAAATGTAAATTCCTCAAAGACTCTTCAAAGGAAACAAACCAACAATAGAACAATTACCAAACACAGTAAGGAATTCCTTCAGCAAAAGTCAACGCGACATAGAAAACGTTATCACTTCGCGAACAATACTTTCACACCGGCTCGCAAAACAAACGAAGAACAACTCTCTCCCGCTCACTAGACGCTCTTCGACATAAACGTCACCGTACTACTGTCAACTGTTCCAACGCACACTGAATCCGTAATGGTCGGTCGTCTCGATTTAATCGCGGTCCAGAGATAACGAAACAGCTGAGCGCGATCACGTCGCTGCCTACTAGACGATACTTCGCTATGTGTCCGCTGCGACGTACTCTCCGAAGTGCACTAACCCGGTGCTCGAGACTCCTCGTCGATGCTGCACCAACGCCAGTTACTTTCACAAGAACACAGCCATGCCTTTGTGTCGGTGGAAGTGCGTTGGCCATCTTCAATCACGTGGACTCTACTCAGACAGACACTTTTAGAGTCAACGTGGACTGAAGTCTTGTAGCTGAATTTTCCACTCGATTTAAATGTTTTGCTAGCAGAAGTTGTGGCGTTTCGAAAGAAGCGAATTGTAGAAGACACACAATGCCCAATATGACGATGTCAGGTTCCTATCAAGTCCTCAACATGAATGCATGGTATCATCACCAACAGCGTTCTTTCTTGGGACGATCATGTGAGGTCCATTGCGAGAACTGCTTCACTTGGTTTTCTGATCCGTGCGAAGAGGTACTTCCACATGTCATCTGTCATCTTCAATCAGCTGGACTTTTCCAGTCGATTTGAAAGTTATGCTAGCAGAAGTTGTGGCATTTCAAATGAAGCGAATTGTAGAAGACACACAATGCCCAATATGAAGATGTCAGGTTCCTATCAAGTCCTCAACATAAATGCATGGTATCATCACCAACAGCGATCTTTCTTGGGACGATCATGTGAGGTCCATTGCGAGAACTGCTTCACTTGGTTTTCTGATCCGTGCGAAGAGGTACTTCCACATGTCATCTCTCATCTTCAATCAGCTGGACTTTTCCAGTCGATTTGAAAGTTATGCTAGCAGAAGTTGTGGCGTTTCAAATGAAGCGAATTGTAGAAGACACACAATGCCAATATGACGATGTCAGGTTCCTATCAAGTCCTCAACATGAATGCATGGTATCATCACCAACAGCGTTCTCTCTTTGGGACGATCATGTGAGGTCCATCGCGAGAACTGCTTCACTTGGTTTTCTGATCCGTGCGAAGAGGTACTTTCACTCAACACCCCAGCAACTGCTCACGATCTACAAAGCGCAAATTCGACCTGTCCTGTCCACATGTCATCTCATCTTCAATTAGCTGGACTGTACTCCGACATTATAGTATCAACATGGATTTGTGTCTTAGCACAGATCAAAGACTCCTCCAGGTAGTCTCCTAGAGGAAGTCTATCTATGATTCTATGAATCTTTAATCTCAATCTAAGACTCTAATAGTCTTTAATATTTGGTCTCAGTTTCCAGTCGATTTAAAAGTTATGCTAGCAGAAGTTGTTGCGTTTCAATGATGCGAATTATAAAAGACACACAATGATGTCAGGTATACCAATACGTATTCATAATAGTGCTACTACAGCTAGAGTGATACTACACTCACGATTTCATTGACCTCTCAAGAACATCTGAAAAAGTTGAGCGATCTCTCTCTTTCATGGTCAGTGCTCAACGGAAATCACGTTGATCTCTCATAAAGTCTTTCCTGATGCGCACAACTTCCAAGCTTTCAAGAAAAATTCAAAATACTTTCTTCGCCTTTCAACATTCATCCGCTGGCTAACACGATGTTCCTCGAACATTATGAGTTTTCCTTTGGTGACTAGACTAGACACGTGACTAGAAATGAACAATTTCGATTGGCGTTGAAGTCTGAAATGTTATACTTACTCTGCTCGCATCAACGAGAGTATCCCTCAATAAGCTTGAATGAACAAAAGTGATCGTGAAAAGTTGCTTGGACTTCTGATAATATATTCTCTAATCTAATACATTCGTTCGTCTTGAGATATTACTGGAGATTCATTGAAGATACATCTAATCCAAGATATTTATGATACTAATCAAATCTTACACAGCTTATGAGGATTGAAGACGACCCATATCATCGAACTCAGGAAAATAAAATCACATGAAACATTTCACAGCGATTGAAAATGAGTCATAGGTAGCATTAGTATTCTAATAATGTACATCTATTCATTTGGCATTGCTCGGTTTTTCCAATTATTATTCCGAACGGTGCCATACTGAAAACATATAACTGCAAAACTGTATGGTTGATGTTCAAGAAAGAACAATGTGGGAAAAATAAACATTGAGCTCATAACCCAAGCAACAGTGTTGAAGGTATATGTAAAAGCCTAGCGAAGTTTTGAGAGAAACTTGTAACCACTTGTGATGAAAACAACAGCTGCAAAATTGTAGATCTCACGTTCAAAAGAATAAGTAGATTGAACAAGTCTCGTGAACAAGTGAGTTTAGTTAAAGCAACAAACTAATTGGAATTATTATCTATAGTTGGTTTCCTCATGGAAAATAATATTGTCAGAATTATATCAAAAACTAGCTGGCCCTCATATCTATATATGTGAATCTGACTTTTTTTTGTAGTAACCAATGAAAAATCAAGGCTGATGAAAATTTCAACATTCTTATTGACAATTTAAATGTATTAGAGTATTCATGTATTTATATTACGTTAAAACTGAGAGAAGTATCAGATCAGTAATCAGAAAACATATCCAGTATAAGTTGTCCACCTTGGAGCACAATATCTGCACAATGCCTTCGAGTCACTTGCAGGTTATCAAAGGTCCTTATATTATGAGAAAACAGTCGTCAATTGATTCTCTCAAACTTTTTCTACAGAAAGAAACAAAGAAATATGGCTGAGAACTTGATGAAAAGAAAAAAGAATTGAGCGCCCGTACTTGAAAAAATTGAAAATCATTTTGGATTATCTCGCAGAAATGAATGAAAGTGATTTTTCGAAATTTCAATTATTTCTAAAAATTACTCAAAAAGTTTGGAATATTTAGACTGAACTCCCCAATCTGAAACTGTATTTGAGCTAATCTGAAATATTGGATCGAAATTGAGCGTGCTCAGAAGAGTAATCAAATTTTGCCCAATTTTACCTCTACAATTTCTTAAATTCCCCGAATTTGAAATTTAGTATTGTCCAAACACACGCAGTCATATGCCAGAGATATCTTGATTTATATTCCATACAAACATAAAACAAGCAGCGCTTGAGTAAAGAAACGATTCCGTGAAAATTGGGTTTAGCACAAACCCAACTGGTTCTGACGAAAATTCTCCTGATAACCTACTTGTCTTCCGAACGAAGGTCAAAAATATCTTCACTGTTTGGTTTCCGATCTCGATTCAAATGCCGAGATTGTACAAAATAAACAGGCGTTCTTCCAGAAATCATGGAACCGATATGTCTAGAAAGCTACAGAGAAAACAAACGGATGTCTTTACAAACAACTTTTCGAGTTGTTTCGTAGTGCAATGAAAATTCAGTAGGTACTGGAATCATTTTTGTGATATTTCATATGTGATGACTTTGTAATTTTCCATCGATATGAATCATGTAGGTATACAAGGTGTCCCAAGTAATGGTACAAAGTGAAACAGTAGATTTCTTAGGAAAATTTAACGATTTGATCGAGGCTCACGGTCTCCAAGTGAAGCAAAGAAAGACTATTGACAATACAGGAAACGCATTTTTTTTTCTCAGAATCCTTCAGCGGAGCTTCGCCAAAAATCAAGGAGGGGGGAATTCTTCCAGTAGATTCTCAAGCTCCAGCTAGTTCCAGGTCTTCAGGAAATATTCAATGACATCACCTCTTTCAGCTTTTTTAGCCTTTGGTTTCATCAATGAATTTTAACATCAATCTTCGGTCGTAAGATGATTCAAAGAATTACCACCATCTGTATGTACATTCTTCCAAAATATTTATTCTCAATGATATGTGAAGCGACAATATTGATTCAACTTGCGCAAAACAAAATATACTCAACAGCAAATGAAAGAAAATATAACATATTTCTTATTGATCGCGAGAGAAGATATGGACAGCGGACAGTTTATGTCAAACTTCAACAATGTTTTATATTTCATTTTCATGTTCAATATGTCAGAAACTATGACAGCTAGATCTATTCAAACCGAGTATCAAACCATGTATTTTAATAATAAAAGAAGAACAAGATTTTGAAAAGAATGTGAAATGTACCTTTTTTTGTAGTTTTTAGAAAATATATATGGAACCCTACAGCTCTTCCGTTCCGTTTTTTTATAGCTCTCATAATAGGATAGTTGAGATAGCGGTCAAAAAATAGTGATCAACCCCATACCTATCATAAATATTAACAGAATAATGTTAAAACAATTTTCGAATATTTTACTGTTTTAGAAATCATGACGTGTTAACCAAGTTGACTCACGCGCCGCTTCTGGATGTTTTCACATTGTGCAATGAATTCTTACATCAATACATTGATGAGAATTGAGAGACTTTTTTGAACGTGCAACCAAAATCGGGATGACAATAAATTATTGAATATATTTACTTAACCTATTTTTTTTCATTCCATATAGTCAACAAGGAATTGATTACGAAATATTTATACGATCGTATACCTTTTACTTATTCATCTATGATGAAATCGATGACTGATTTTCTAAACGTTGACTTTGCATCGGGAGAATCCTACAAATGCATTATGCAAGTCCATTAGTAATCGATTGACACACTGCATGGTATATGAAAGAAAGGAAGTAAACGGTCTTTTCAAAAACCTACCACATATAGAGTGGCCCAATGAAAACGAAACAAGGTATGCATTTTACTGAGAGATCAAGGAACTGACATTGAAATGAATGATTATTCAGGTGATGTTGGATAGGACAGGATTCAGAAAAAAAAACACTTGAGGCACCACTAAGAACATCGTTCGAACTACAAAATGAGAAATAGTGATGAAAGGGAAAAAAGCATTAGTTCCATCACTAGCCGATTATTTTCATAAACGTGTTTTCTCGAGAACTTTTTTTTTTTTTTTATCTGTGGACAACACGAAAGGGAAACCTATGATGTTCGAGGAACATCGTGTTAGCCAGCGGTGGAATTTTGGGAAAGAAGGAAGGTGTTGGAATTTTTCTTGAATGTTTGGAGGTTGTGAGCATCAGGAAAGACTTCACTAGGCAAAGAATTCCACAACTTTGCCGTTCTATTGATGAATGATGCTTGGTATAGCGATGTTCGACAGGTCTTGAGCCTGACAGTGTAGGGGTGACCAGCCTGAGCTCGTCTGGTTTGTCTACTAGGAATCGCGCGTGGTAGCATAATAGATGATATTTCCGTTGAGCACCGACCGTGAAAGTACCTATAAAAAAGGCAGAGATCGCCGACCTTTCTACGATGATCTAGAGAGGTCAATGATTTGGTGAGTGTTTTGTCATCGACTAGGCGAATAGCTCTCTTCTGAATTGAATCTAAGAGCTAAAGCGTATGTTTGGGGGCTGAGCTCCAAACATGTGAGCAGTACTCCAGGACAGGTCGAATTTGTGCTTTGTAGATCATAAGCAGTTGCTGGGATGTGAAGTATCACTTCGCACGGAAAAGAAAACCGAGTTTTTGTGAAGCAGTTTTCGCAATGGACCTCACATGATCGTCTCATGAGAGAGCACTGTTGGTGGTGACACCCAGCAAGGATATTGACGACCTCATAGGAACAGTGGTACCTGACATCATCAAATTGGGCATTGTGTGATCAGCCTTCTTGGTGAACATACAAGCTTGAGTTTTAGTTGCATTGAACTGTACTAGATTCTCAGATCCCCATTTCAGAATTCTTGTCAGATCCTCATTTAAAGCATCAACCTGTCTTCGCCTTGCACCTCTGGCATCATTGGATGATATAGGGGCTCTAGAGGAAAAGGCGGAATGAAGTGTACTATCATCCGCAAAGCTATGAACTGGACTGGAGGTCACATTCAACAAATCATTGATGTGGAGCAAAAACAAAGTTGGTGCCAAGACAGAGCCTTGTGGAACACCAGCATTGATCGTCATT
This sequence comes from Gastrophysa polygoni, assembly GCA_963576655.1. NCBI lineage: Eukaryota > Metazoa > Arthropoda > Insecta > Coleoptera > Chrysomelidae > Gastrophysa > Gastrophysa polygoni. Next base: position 1,510,935 of record OY755082.1, on the reverse strand, counting down.
GTATCAGACGAGACCCCGTCTACCACCACGTAGAGTGATCTATCTGCAAGAAAACTCGATAGTAAAAGACACAGTTGGGGCGGCAAACCATATGACGGAAGTTTCGCTAGGAGGCCTTGGTGCCAAACTACTGCATTGAATTCCAAAAACAAGGAAGCGTTGGTGAGAGATTTCTATTACCTTCAAAATGATGTATCACTTGACCCCTCTTATCCCATTTGAGATACAAGGATTGAAGATCGCCCCTCCGAGGGGTTCAAAGTGAAAAAGTTGAAAACATGCGCAAAATATTTCCCCCTCGAAAAAAAAATCGACCAGTTCGAGCGTTTTTTTTTTTGAGAACGATAACTCAGTCGTTTTCATTGGGCCACCCAGTATTCATTTTTCACAGATTCGTGGTATTTTCTCTCCTCGATTCTGAAAATGAAAATAGAAATTATCATGATAATTTCTTGACTTTCACTATTGTGCAAAAATAATTCATCTATTTGACCAAAACCGAATTTCACAACTGCAGAAGCTTCAAAACAGAGGAATGAGATTAATATTGAAACACAATAGATACACTCCAATAAAACTGATGTTATGTTATGTGAGTATGACTTTCATTCATAAATTGAACGAAGACCTACTTCCTTCCTATTTCAACGAATTCTTAATAAGAAATGATGAAATTCATAACTATGACACAAGAATGAGGACTGACTTTCATATTCACAAAACAAATTCTAGTATGGGCATAAAATCGCTAGTTCTCAAAGGGTCAAATGAATTCGATAAACTTCCTATATGAATAGAAAATCATCAATCTTCTTTCGAATCATTATAGTCGAAGTCTTTTAGAACCTCGGTTAGAACGCTATGATTTTTGGGACGTTTAGATATTGTGTTGGAGTGTGTTTTTTTGCTTGTTTTTTGGTATCGTTCAGTAGAAGTATTTGTTTGTTTGTGGAACAGATCATTATATTGTACAACAGTAAAAAAAATTTCTGCATTGGTATCGATGCGTTAATATTACTTTCTTTCACTGCCTAAACAATTCACAAAATAAACATCTAATATTACTTTTTGAAGGATTTGAAGGGAAGGTATGCTGACATCTCGAAAACCGCGACATTCATAATTTTTCTTCCATCAGTAATGAATTCTTCTCAAAAGAACGCCTTGAGAATGTGTTATTCAATTTTTGATTCCGACTCGGAAATCGATATACGGAGGTCGACGATGACTGGTAAAATTTCAAAATCGCTCTGTAAATGGCCGAGCAGCTTTGCGCCATTGTTTTTTCCACCAAAAATCGATCCCAAGACACCCTACCCTGGTCGGTTTCAGAGAAAACAAAAAATTCCATCGAATTTGGCCCACCTTGTACACAAAATCACACAAATATTTTCGCTCAAAAAGATTAGACTGAACAAAACTGACATTCATAAGACATAAAACAACCTCATTGGTCATAAATTATTCAAAAGATGATTAACCCGAACATTCAGCACACAGTGTGATGTGCGATAAAGGAGAAAATAGGCACAATAAACACGCAAATGTTTGCGCAAGTAGTTAATACAATATGGCGATGGAAGATAATGAAAAAATCAACACAGTTTGTGCCACTGTGTCCACAGCGAATGGGGACATTTCGGAAAAACACGGATTCATTGCAAAATTTTCGCATCGCTCCGGACATACTGCTATAAATATCCGAATTTCATCGGAATATCACCAACATTTTAGCGACAATTAGTGAGTAAAATTCATCATAGAAGCGTGACCATGCATGAATGTGCATGCCCACATCATATACAGGGCGAATGCGCAAGAAGAACCCATCCTGGGTTGGATCATCGGGACAGAGCTTTCGTGACGTTACATTAGTAGGGACGAAATCGAAGCAATGAAATCTCGGGAAAACGGTTACATTTAGAAGAAAATATGGAAACGAAACATACGTACACAACAAAATTTGCTAGGAGATGAATCAACATTCACTGATCTGGAAGTGATAGTTTGGGAAATATCGGATATCAATTGGAATTGGGTCAATTCAAATTTGCCGTTTTTCAAACGGTTTCCAAAATTAGTGCTATAGTGTCTAGATTGACTGTGATTTTTCGCAAAATTCTCAAGTGGCAATTACAAATTACTATTTCAAATATTCATCCAAACGTTGATGAAACTTGTTTACATATCTGAACCTAAACCTAACCTGACCCTTTATTTTTGGTATATCAGCTTTCGTGATGTTTCACAATGTGAGCCTTGGTTTCATTTCCGGATTTAGTCTTGTAAATAATCAATTTCCAGCTTAAGAAAAGGCCGGAAATGATTATTTGTTTCATAACGTGGTACACAAAATTATTCACTTTTCGTACAAATAAATTCGTATACATTTTTTCGACCATACACACAAATTCAGGAAAAAGAACAGACTACACTGAAACTACTTCGATTTTTTTTTCATCATATCACATTCATATTCCATAAGGGATGAATGTGAAAATTGTATTTGAACTATTCCCAATTGGAATGTTGATTTCTGATGCTATTGCTATTTATTTTCATTTTCAATTTGACTGGTTTTGTCCTTTTAGCAAATCCTGATAGCAAACAAAATTATTTATTTCTTCACAGTTGCAATGGACTTTCGATATGGAGGAAAATATGAAATACCTAATTAATCCTCATTTTTCAGCTTTTTGTGAGAATTTCTCTCCTCGTTTCTAAAAAATAAAGTAGAAGTTGTTAAAAATTATTTCAATATATTTGTAGTAAGGACAGATTTTGTGATCTGCCCCAAAATGTCACTTTTCTTCGCAGAATTTTTCAATGTGCTGTTGGTTTTGAGACTGAAAAGTGACAATTTGGCAGACGGAAGAATTCTGGTTACAAGGTATTTTTATTAATTGATATTAAATTTTCCATTTTCATATTCAATTTCTAATAATTTCTACTTTATTTTTCAGAAACGAGAAGAGAAAATCCCACAAAAGGCTGGAAAATGAAAAACTCACAAACAGTACCTATAATTGATCCTGTTTCTGAAAATACCAACAATATTTGTATATCTCAGAATTGAGTAAGAATATCACATCATCATTGCATATGAATGATAAATTATTCATTAAATTGAATAAACACGAAATTAATTGCTATACATCTCATTGAAATCACGTGGAGCATGTTCATCTAAACATGTCCACAAATATAAGAAGCAAACGTTGAATTCGTCAAATAGTCATTAAGTGGCAATCCAAACACATATACCTTGAAATAAAAAGAAAATAAGCTAACAAAACAAAGAAGATTCAGTATTTATCCAATACGATGAAGATGCATCCAAGACTAATTATGCAATATACAATCGGATTGCCAAGACTAATAAAATCAACACGTTTTTTGATCGGTTTGTAAAATGTTGAGAAGCATCTAGAATTTCTTAAGATGAGTATAAAAGCGATAATTGATCGTCAGATCTTTCGACGACTATTGATTAGAGTGGTAAAGTAATAATAATAGTAATAATAATATTTATTGACCTTGCAGGCCGTTTTTCACAACATCCAAAGATGGAAGTTGAACCGAGAGTTGAACACGAAGTTGAACATATATAGGGTGTCCCCATAATCAGCTTGCCAAACTTCGCCATATGGTATTTTCCTGTATATTCCCCGATATTTCCGAAGTCATAAAATGATGAAATTCGTAACAAGAACTGAACTTTCCATGCCCAATTCAGTTTCGAACAAAAAATGGCCCTAGAGCCATGATGTTATCTCGTAAGCAGATTGTTCGATTCAAAATAATCATCGATATGAATATGATAGATAGAATGATATGACTTCAATCTTTTACTGTTGTCAAAATATCACTGATTCAGTGAAACCAAATTGAAAATATTTCAACGTTTCATAAACATGTGTGATATTATCAAATAATAGCAGAGTTATTATCAGAGCAGGCGTTTTACTTCATATCGCCCTAGAGAATTAAGAGTGTGTTTATAGTAACCGTATTAGGAACGAATAATATACAAGCGGAAAAATGAACTACACCTTTTCTAGTTGTATTTCAGAAAACGTCAAGTTGATTTCAGAAAACGTGAATTGCATTTCAGAATATTCAATTCACTTTCAGAAAGCGTCAATTGAATTTCAGAGAGTGAGTTGTATTTCGGAATAGTGCATTCAATTTCAGAAAGGGTCATGTGTATTTCCGAAATGTCAATTTGATTTCAGAAAGCATCGAACGTATTTCAGATTAGGCAACGACAAAGCAATGACGAAGTCTGAGAATCAATTAACTAATCTGGAATACATTTGATGCTTCCTGAAATCGAATGGACATTTCTGAAGTACAAATGATACTTTCTGATATTAAATTGACTATTCTGAGATACTATCAACGCATTCTGAAATTAAACTCACTATTCTGAAATACAATTGATAATTTCCGAAATAAAAGTGACTATTCTGAAATCCAAATGACGCTTTCTGAAATACAATTGGAAAAGGTGTAGTATCGAGTCTAGTCCCATTCAATATCGATAGATACTCTCAAGTATTTCTCGTTTCGATTTATGGTAGTATGGCTGTATGATTTAACTGTTTTGCTAGGGTCAACGGACAATGACAGGAGGTGGAATTATTATTGCAGAACGGATATGGATAGCGATATTAATCGCACGTTTCGCAAAATAGTGTCTACTGTAACGGTACAGTCAGTCACGATGACGATTTTCAATTGGTCAACCAACGATGCTCTCAATCCTCCTTGATAGATTTGTGATGATAGTAGTTTACGTAATGAGTCCGGAAATATCGCGAATCATGCAGAAGCCCGGATTTAAAAGAGGTTTCTCTTCATTTTTCATCACTTTTGTCACTTTTCAGTGTCGAAACATTGAAAAATTTTGGGAAGAAAAAATGAACGAAGTGTATTTCCATTTTTTTAAAAACTCACAAATAGAGAATTTCTCTTTTAGGTATCTAAAGATTGTATTTCAAGCGCAGTGACATTTTGGGGCAGATCACAAGATCTGTCCTCACTAAAATATATTGAAATAATTATAATGATTTTTATTTTATTTTCTAGAACGGAGGAGAGAAAGTCTCACACAAAAATTCGGAAAATGAATGTCCCTCCCCGAATAACTTGAACAGACAGTAATTAAATGTGATGTTGAAAAAAATGCTGAAAAAATAAGAAAACAGTTTTTCGAAAACGAGGAGAGAAAATCCCACGAAAAGCTGGAAAATGAATGTACCAACTCCTCAAGAAACTTACAAACAGTATTCAATAGGTTTGTTTGCAATAATAAAAATATTGAACAAATGATAATGAAAAAACAAAAAATAATTCATTGTTAGTTTTCATTTTGATTTCTGAAACCAAGCAAAAAACGAAGAAAAATCATGATACGAAAGAGTTGTATTTTGAATTACTCAATATTGAAAAAATATTTATTTTGAAAAAAAGAGTGTGGCATTTTAATTTGTTTTTTATATCATCAGCGGAGTGCTTCAAATTATTATACAATAAACCTTCTCATCAGTGAATTTATATTTCAGATGAATTTCTAGAGACAGTGCCTAAATTCTCCACATAATATTCCTGGAATTTCGATGAATGCAGAAAATGCTTTTACCATTTCTGACATTTCTTTCGATATCTGCAGTACTTGTACTATTAATACACGATATTAGCTGATTTTACAGGTACCTATTTTTTTTTTATTTCTAGCCATCTCATGGTTTGGGAATTTTCGATGAACTATCTTTGCTTCGTTGTGTTACGAGTTGTATTCCCATATCTTTCCAATAGTACTTGAAAATCATGTGCTGACGGTTATTGCTATGATTTTTGTTTCCTACATATTTCAGTATTTGATTATATAAATGATTTTGCAGCGTAAATTAATACCTTTTTTAGGTTATTCTTCCAACTCCTGCTTCGTTCAACATAGATGTAGTTTAACGAGAGTCACATCCACTTTCAAACTGTCATACAAATCTTCGAAAAACCCAGAACAAAAGCACCTGAAAATCGTGTATCAACGGAGCTGATTAATGCCCGAAAAATCATGCGACGAGACTATTGAAGTGCCGAAACAGACATTTCATAAAGATGTGACGGAGGAGACAGACTTTCGGTCCTCACTGTATATAAAAGAACATCAAACTTCTCAAATATCTCAGTCGAAAATATCTAGCGCATTATAAACGACAAAATGGCACCGAGGAAGGTCATACGAATGCAGAAAATACCGCTGTCAATTACTGGAAAATGCATCCTCAAGATCGCTGATGAATCGGGCTAAAGTAGGTCGAATGTCGTTTCAAAAGTTATTAATGGCATTCCTGATAAAATCAGTCGTATTATTGAGTCGTATTTTTCAGAAATATCTCGTTGACGGCTGTGTTCGTCAACTGAGATATTTTCATAAGAAACCGACGACGGCGAAGGAAAACAACTCTACGCCAATGCAAAGAAAATAAATCTCCAATGGAATAGGTATATTTCTCGATACAGCGTGTGTTTCTTAGAAACAAACTTTCAAACTTGTTTGGGTTGTAATTCGTATTCGTCGGCTGATCTTTTCAAAAGAAACATTGAATTATACGAGGGCGTAGCGAAACCACCATTTTTTTTAGAATTTCGAGTTTTGACTCGTATGAGAATATGACTCGAATGAAATGTAAAACACGGAGTTTGATAAAAAAATAGGTTGGTGGCCTACAGGTTCTTTGTATCATTTTTGATTTTGATTCATAAGCTGAGCTTTTGATGCAACAATCAACTTCAGAAATCAAAATGAATCACCTTGTATTTCATGCTCCGCAGTGTCAAAGACTAATCAATTCTGAACATATTTGCAGATATCTCTAAAGTTTCGAATAACTGGTGGTTTGAAGTTTCTTTCTGTGACAAAATAGAAAATAATTTTTTCAGCATGTTTTAGGGGTTGTTTTTAGTTGATTTTTTTTGTGAATATATAGCATTACGCAACAGACGTTTGAAATCGCTTCATCTCGTTAATAGTGAGTGCTATTGAAACTAAATAAAAGTATCATTTGCAAGTATAAATCATGATATTGTCATATTTCCTGGTCAAACTACCGAAAATTGCATGAACAAAGAAGTCGAGGTAAGAAGTGCCCCTAGCCCTCCTATTTCCCACGCCTCTGATCGAAATTTCAGAAAAAAAATGGATATTTTATCACAAAGGGTTTTGAAAATATTCACATAAAACTGAGGCTCTATATAACCTCCCAGCGGGTCATTTCCGGACCCATGTTTATGTGAACTTTTTGACTATTTCGTTCCCTAGAATCTGTGGTTGGAATTTTTCTCTGCAATTTGGGGACACCCTGTATGAATTCAATGTAATGTTGAATACGGAAGAGACTAATAAACGAGACGATATTATTATAATTACTATACAGCACCAGAAATTTTGCCACAACTGATATCAACTACCAAGTTTACCGACTAGTATTTTGCAGTTTTTGTATCCGTTCAACTGCCTAGCTGGTGGTTTTCTGGGGTTGTCCAAAACCATTTTTTCATATTCGAAAATGCTAGTCGGCGAAACTGATCAGAACACACAAGTCAATAACAGATCCCGAAAGCAGGAAGCAAGAAAACATGTGATAATGCATTATGTACCATAACCACATCATACGCATATATAGATGATCAACAATACAAAATTTTGTGCTCGAGCTAAACGATATCATCGCATTCTCAATGTCACGTGATGTTCAGAATACATATTACGAATAATAACGCGGAAGTAGGACAGACACCTTACTCCTATGAATATCAATTTGTTGATTTCGATATACGCTCCAGAATGGAAACCCTAGGTTGGAAAATAGTGTTCCGGCAACCATAATATACAGGGTAAATTCCAGAACTCCCATTGCCTATATATACCAGAAACAAAATTAATCAATCATTACATTGACAACCCCTTAACTGTCTTTCATTCGTTTATACTAACCACGACTTTGGGGTCAATTTGAGGACTAATTTTCGAGGTCATTCTAAGCACCTAGCATATATTGTCACACCCTGTATACATACAAAAAATCTGTGTTCAATCCTCAACTGATTCTTTTTCAATTTCGAGCGTGATTTGAATCAAATTGAATTCGAAAAAGCTTGAAAATACATTTAAAACTGTTTACATACATTATGTAAGTGAAAACACATCAAATCAAACATCTACACTTCAAAACAACTAATCGTCATCAGTCCAACTGTTTATATTAGCTAGATGAATGAATAATGACAGATAAAAATCATTAACGAATACATATTCACATTATACAATGAGAGTGCGTGATTTATTATTTTCAAAATTGAGGAAAGAATCAGAAAAAATTAAAAAAAAATCACGATTTAATCGAAAATATCAGATTTTTCGATTTTTTTCAGAAAATGGTGATTTTTCTACAAGAAGATGTCAATACGTCAACCAAAGAACAATAAAGTTGAATGTTAAAAAAATATTATCATCCATATTTTTTTCTTGAAATATCAACTAATGTGATTGATTCAAGAGAATTTTCCGAATATAATACAAATAGAATGATGGACGATAATTTTCCAAGAAAATATGCAATATGGCTCCTTGATATTAGATCATATGCCGATTTGGTCGAGATGGAATGAATTCGCCAAGATTTTGGGATGAAAATGCCTGGATTATTGAGATTTTTTTTATTTGCTGAGAACACGAAAGGGATCATAATAATAATTTTTTCTTGTATCAGTACTAACGATGAAACTTCGTTGGCCGAGTATTCACTGTGATCCGAAAATGATGAACTACTAAGATTTTGATACAGGGTGACTCGAAAATGTACAAATTTCGAAATTCAGGAGTATTTCAGCTAATCCGGCTGATCAAATAGGCCCGTTCAAAAATTGCTCGTTATTCGAAGATTATACCAGTTTCTCTTTGAAAATCAGTCAACTCGTTTCAAATTCCGAGGGTGCGGCGGTTTGAAATCGCACACACTGTATACTATGAGCTCTACGATGACCTACATATTACGCGCGCGAATATTCTCAGAAACTTAAATTTAATGGATGCTTTTAAGAATCGAAATATTGACGCCATATCATTCACTCTCGCCTGTCAATCTGTGAATCAACGTCCTTGAGACAATCTGGGCCAACGACACGTTACCATTGTGAATATTTCATACGGGAAATCATTAACTGATTCGGACAATATACTTGTAATTATTCAATCGATTCGCGACATTCGTGAACCTTGCGAAGTGGCTTGGTTTTGATCTTGTTTCTATTTTGTTCATGCATCACCCTGTACCAGTAGGGAAATAAATAAATCCATCTAGAAGTTGTCATGTGGTCAAGACAAAATATTTATATCATTTCAGAATAGTTGATTTTGAGATCACTGGAATAATTTTGAAAGTTGATGTCAATCGAAACGTTTCTCGCTGAATTAAATAAATACATAGTATCTACTTGTTCTTGTTGTACACGACCCCCACAAACCTATAATCAGCGGATTTGGTCGTCAGCTTGGTAAGGTAAGGTTGACCTTGGAATGCAGTCAGAGACAAAATTTCGATTTTTCGAACATAATTTGTATACTCTCAGCTCGAATGATGAGTTAAGGAAGAGTCACAAATGCACGAAATGATACCACATTCACGTGGTATAATTATATCGGTAAACTTAGGGAACTCTACTATGTCTATTTGCCTATATTATTTATTCAACCTAAACTCTAACGTACAGCCAACTTGATGACAGCATTTCATTCGTTATAGAAGAAAATCACTCGTATGTTAGTTGTTAGATGGCGACACAAAATGTGTTTAGAAATCTGCAAAAATGTCGCCATCCTCTGGGGAGTTTCATAACTTGAATGCCATTATAGCGGAAATGCCGTTACTGTTTTTGGAGAAACAAAACACCATCAGTGACTGCACCAGTCTTCTGTTCATCGTTACTTAGATTCACCCTATGTATATATATTAATAATTTTTCCGAAACAGTTCGACATAAAAGTAATGCAATGCAAATATGGTATATTTATCAGTAACTTCTTTGCGTTATTTTTTTTTAATTTGGTCGCAGAGTATGGGATTCTTTGATAGAATGCACCAATTCCGAAAAAATATGATTACTACTACTAAAGTGGCATGAACTATTAGGTGTTGAAAAAACATGGTCGTTCCGAAAATTCATAGTGTGCGATACTTAGTGTTTTTGGATAGTTTTATTTAAATATTTGTTAAATTGAATTGTTTAAATTCTCAAAATACCAACCTATGCCGTAACAAAATTTTCAAATCGATTTTACTAAAAAAAATATACATTTTATCGATTTACACGAGTACCGTTTTAATGTATATAAAACTCGGAATTTTCATATTCTGCGGTCAAACCCTGTAACAAATAGCACATTGAAAAGTTAGGGCGAAAATACCATAGATCGGACCTGTTTCATTACCGCTTTTTCACTTCCATTCACATTTTCAAATTCAGCATGAAACACTATGTGAGTACACGAAATTGCATTATTTTATCTCAAACAGTTTCGGAAAAAATAGTAAAAAACCATCTTCAGGAGCGACCCCATAAGAAGCTATTATAGCTCTGTTCATATAAATTTTTCTTTCTATTTCTATAAGCCGCTGGTACAGTATTGCACACTATTTTTGAGACACCCTGTATATTCCCGATATTCCCATAAAGGTTCTACTCATCATGGACACAGTGTATAATGATTTTTATCTGTTGTTTTAATTACATTACCAATACTTTTCTCAACACGGATTTCCATGCGTTCATGTAGGCGTGTCCATTCTTGTTTCATTTATGTTTTTTTTTTCATGGAATCGAATCGTCATACAAGACGACTTGCCTTCATTGAGATTCAATTTTTTCTTTCAACGTATCTTCCTTATACAGAACTGCGCGAATTTCTTGCGTTTATTTTATTTCACATTAATTAATATCGGGAAAAAGAGGTTCGTGACGTCAGCGGTCTATAAGGAAACTGCCCGTTTCGTATATTAATGTTTCTTAATTGCATACTCATGATATATCCTTCAATAGTTTTGAGTCCAAAAAACACAAAGGAATGATCACGTACAACATTCAGGACCGTTTAAAATCCATAGCATAGTGAGCTATCACTATGTATACTAACAATTGATTATGTCTATACCTGTGAATCACCCTGTATTGGGAGTTACTTTAATTGAGAAACCCACCGGTCCAACAACTGAATTCAAACCAAAATAACACGCAAACGATGAAGATGGTTTGGTTTATATCTGAAGTAGAGATGATAATTTCAGGTAGATACAACCTTTATTTTCAGTATGACGATAATGTTCAGTTTATTTGTTCTGCAGTATTTCGAGTGGCATGGAATGGGCCGCGAACATTTGTTTTTATTGAAAACAGCCCACTTGATCCCATAAAGATGTTAAGCTAACTGGGTCAATAACAGGTACATCAACACTCGTTCATTTTCTGGACGTGGGCTGTATTGTTCTTTAATATCACGTGGGAGAAACAAATACGGTCGAAGAAGGATTTTCAATTGATGAACATAATATACACTCCTGGACGAAAAAAAAAATACATAAATTGAACTTCAGCCACCTTTGTTAAGACCTCGAGATTGCACTTGGCTAATATTGCAATTCCCAATTTCATAATTTTTATTCAAAATTCAAACTTGAACAACTCTTTCAATTTATAGATTTTGGTATTTTTTTTTCTTCAAATTGAACACGTTTTCATCTGGATCATTATTTGACACTGATGACAGAAGGTATTATGTCTATGCGATCATTTTCAGTTCAAAAGTTATTGAGCCATCTGGTATGAACCGAGATCAATGATAAACAAATCGTGGAATAAACCGAAAGTGTAAATATCATATATTTCTCGTGGACAGGATGAGGCAAGTGAAGCAAATAATCTGTCATCGAGAGAAAATTTTCTGGATATCTCCTTCAAATACCAGGATTAGACTTCAATAGTTCCGTCGACCGAACAAATATTTATGTTCGACTTGAAGTTACTTATTCCTTTCACCAATACGAGTATATGAAGGAAGTGATATTTAGTTAAAACCCACGCACTCTATCGTTGATATGGTCAGTATTTTTTAGGCTGGAACCTGTAAAACTTCGCTCGACCGCATAATAATTCAGAGAAATAGGTGAAACAGAAATACGACCAAGGACATAAGAACCAAGGACATGAGGACAAAGGACATAAGGACCAAGGACATAAAGATCAAGGACATAAGGACCAAGGATATTAGGATCAAAAACATAAGGACCTAGGACATAAGGACCCAGGACATTGGGGCCAAGGATATAAGGATCACGGACCAACGAAATAAGGTTCAAGGACATAAGGACCAAGGATATGAGGATCAAGAACACGATGACCCAGGACATTAGATGAGGACCAAAAACATGAGGACCAAAGATCAAGGGTATCAGGACCAAGAACAGCATAAGGACCAAAGATATATAAGGACAAAGGACATAAGGACCCCAGACATAAGGACATAAAGGCAAAGGAAAAAGGCCATAAGGATCAAGGACATGAGAACCAAGGACATAGGATGATAAGTATTCGAGTAAATACAAAGTGGACGTTTTTTTGCGAATAGAAAGCTCTGTATTTTATTCCGCATTCGGATGAGAATTTCCAGTACGAGTTCAGAAATACCAGGTTTGATTTGGTTCTGTTACAAATATACCCACAGAGCGTAACGTAGAAAACCTGACTGTTGACTCTTGAATAGAAATTCCGAAAGAACAAAGGAATATAGTGAAAGCCAATCTTCATCTCATACAATCGAACAGAAATTCTTGTGGAAGCTTGAAACTAATATTTCACTCATTCCATTGTTTTGTCGAAAATTCATAGGGTATTGGAAAGAAATTCAACAAAACGTATTCAAAATGGGGTTTACAGCATAAGAATCCATGAGTAACAATTAGCTTCATATTTTGTAGAAAAATTGCAAATAATGAATGAATTGCATGAGGTGGGCCAACTCCCATTTTATATCTGGAAAAAATATTGTACGAGAAAAAAGGAATTTTCATTACGAATATCAAACTTTCATCATTATATTCGCTCGGCAACTATGGATACTTGAACAAATGCATCTCGAAAGCTTTCAGTCATATTAGAAACCACAAATGCGAGTAATTTGGGTCGTTGTGATCAGCTCATTTGGAAAATTCCTAGCAGGCGACGAGAGGTTTTCGCTCGATTTAATAGCGAACTGCCTCTCTCTTTCCCGGGCAAAGTCCAGAAAACTCCTTTGCGAGCGCTCGCCGTGAACAGATTATTCGAGAGATCAGACTCGATCCAACGTGGTTCTAGGAAAACCGGTGGCTAGCTAACCAGAGCAGGAAAATATCACTCCAATTGAAGATGGAAATATTTATTTTCATTCGGTGCTTTCGATGGACGAGTCAGAGTCAATCTAGGAAAGATATTCAATAAAGAACAAGATGAAGTTACAACAGATGTATGCCACCATACTATTTTTAGTTGTACGGAATTCAATTTTATACACACAACCATTAGTGCTACTTCTCTCGATTCGGACGTTGTACTTGTCACTGTTTTTCAATCGGTGGTGAAAAGCGTCAGTATAATCCATCATTTTTCGTTGAAATTGAATGCGTTGTTTGTTATTAAACAATAGTTGTGATGAATCAAAGTGAAAATACTGTAAGGATTCAAGTGAAAACAAAGTTTGGGAAAAATAGACGTTCGTCAGTTGGAGCTAAAGAGGCTAATATATATAATTGATATAAATATATATATATATATATATAATTAGTGTGTGCGTTGATAATAAACGAAAGCAAATGAATGGAACTGAGTAATCGATATATTTCATTTATGCAATATGTATTATTTTTGACAGATCCGTGACATTTTTCTCACGTCACACAGCCGTCAAAAACGTGATAAAAACTTGGCGCATGCGTCAAAAATGTAAAGAAATCGTAAAAAAGGTGGATAAAACGTTACACATCTATCAAAAATATGTGAAAGCTTGAAAAAGTCACGCTTCTGACATTAAACTTGAAACAAATTCACGCATTCGTCAACAACGTGAAAAAACGTCACGTATTTGTCGAAAATGTGAAAAATCATCACGCATTCGTCAAAAACGTACAAAAACGTCACGAATTCGTCAAAAACATAAAAATGCGTGAAAAAATCATGAAGCATCTATCAAAAACGTGGAAAAACGACAGACATCCATTAAAGAAAATTATGAAGATTGAATGAGACACACTCCTGACAAAAAAATTTAGGAACTTGAAATAAATTCACGCATTCAAAAACGTGAAAAAGTGACGCATTCGTCAAGAACATGAAAAGCCGTGAAAAATGTGCCATAGCGATATAAACGCGCTTTGGAATACCGTTGTATTACTAGTTGTGACACTCTGTATATTTCAATAACATCGAATTACATCATGGAGCACTCGGTAACTGTATCATTAAGGCGTCAGTTGGAACGTGTTATGATCGAATTTATTAAAACGTTATTTGCATGCGTCGTTCTAGCTTCATGGATAGCATTTATTGACGTGTTAATCCTCGCAACCACATATAATAATCCACAAACTCCGCTAAATAGAATCACGCATATAACCGGAACATGATTTCCTGCCGGATTAAAGCGAGCTGCTACATGTATCGAATTGTATCCCAGTACTATGTCAGGATGCATTTCGGCAGATTATTTTTGAATAGCTTTCAATTGATGTGTCACGAGCAGGCAACATTTGAAGGGTATTGTATATCCACTATACTGGGTGGCCCAATGAAAACGAAACAAGGCCGATTCGACATAGTTATCGTGGTCAGAAAAAAAAACGCTTGAAACCGGTCGATTTTCATTTCGAGAGGGAAATATTTTGCACAGGTTTTCAACTTTTTCACTTCAAACCCCTCCAACCCTTGAATCTCAAATGGGATAAGGGGTCGATACATTTTGAAGGTAATCGAAATCTCCTACCAACGATTCCTTGTTTTTGGAATTCAATGCAGTAGTTGTTGAGAAAACACGTTTATGAAAATAATCGGCTAGTGATGGAAAATAACGCTTTTTTTCCCTTTCATCACTATTTCTCATTTCGTAGTCAGAACGATGTCCATCTGAGAAGTGCCTTATATGTGTATTTTTTAAAATCCTGTCCTATCCAACATTATGTACATGAAGAATCATTTATTTTAATATCAGTTCCTTGATCCCTGAGTACAAGGCATACCTGGTTTCGTTTTCATTGGACCACCCTGTATATATATTATATAGTAACACTTTGACACATCGTTAATCGGAAACGAAGCAAGTTGACACACACGTTCATATAAACTTTTTTTCATTTTTTTCATGAAAGGAATCACATCCAGAAATTAATGACATCATTTAAATTACACCCTGTATAATGAAATACAGTACACGCTATAGTGAACAAAACTCACACTGAGTTTTTAGGGGTATTTATACATGGAAAATTAAAATTTGGTAAGCATGTAGAGAATTTATGCAAAAAAAATAGCATCAGACTGTTATGCAGTTTGAGTTGTTCCAAATGAACTCAATCAATCCTCAGCCAGAATTGTGTACTTTTCCTTGATCGAGTCCCATTTGAGCACCAGCACCTACTAAATTCAGTATTCGTTTTTCAAAAAACGGCTGTCAGATATATATGTAAAGCAAAATCACAAGATCACTGCAAACCACTTTTCATCAGTCAGAAAATTCTAACTTTACCTTGTTTGTTCCTTTTGGAAACCGTGTGTCTGATACACAAAAAGTGTTCAAATACAACAGTAAATAATGACAGACGATACCATAGAAGAGGAAGTCGGGATCTACCCCTGCCAATACCAAAATTAGCAATTACAAAATTTTCTTTGATATATGAGAGCAAGAAAATATACAGGGTGAGTCAAAAATGTGTATCGAGCTTTCTGAGGGTGATAGAACATTGAAAAATAAGTGTAGTTTGATGATTAAACTCATGACCTGAAATGCATATTGAGGGAGATATATCCTTCCAAAGTTGATAAAATTAAAATAATTTCTCCGCGCATAACTTCTGAACGATGAAAGCCACCCGATTGAAATTTTGTGCATGAGTGTATGTTGTCAAAATACATTTTTTCGTCACACTTCCACATTTCTGATATTGTTATAAAGGGTGTTTTCAGAGGGTGAGTCATGATTTTTTGTAGAAAACTTTTTTCCCTGTATTATTTTCGCTGAAAAAACATTCGATGGAGCGGAGAAAATTACATGAAAAAGGTACTCCTATTCAAATACAAAAAATTGAGCCGTTCTTGAGATATTTGAGTTTTTGTAGTTACACATGATATCAGCAGATTGATTTTATTCATCGCGAGATTCATCGGTATAACGATATATTTTAGCAGGCCATGATGAATAATTTTGTTCTCAATTTTGACGTTAATGTCATCAACATTCGAGTCAACATTGTTGTAGTCGATTTGTTCGTGTGGTTTTTCTGTGTCATTTATCACTGCGATTATCAACTGAGATTTTGAGAAATATGGCAGGTTATTCGTTCTCTGAACAAACTGATATGCTTCTAATGCTTGGCGAGTGCTTCGGAAATGCAAATGCTGCCGAAATATCGTTATACCGATGAATCTCGCGATGAATAAAATCAATCTGCTGATATCATGTAACTACAAAAACTCAAATATCTCACGAACGGCTCAATTTTTTGTATTTGAATAAGAGAACCTTTTTCATGTAATTTTCGTCGCTCCATCGAATGCTTCTGTTTTTTCACCGGAAATAATACAGGGAAAAAAGTTTTCTACAAAAAATTATGACTCACCCTCTGAAAACACCCTCTATAACAATATCAGAAATGTGGAAGTGTGTCGAAAAAATGTATTTTGACAACATACATTCATGCACAAAATTTTAATCGGGTGGCTTTCATCGTTCAGAAGTTATGCGGAGAAATTATTTTAATTTTATCAACTTTGGAAGGATATAATATCTCCCTTAATATGCATTTTGGGCCATGAGTTTAATCATCAAACTACACTTATTTTTCAATGGTCTATTACCCCCAGAAAGCTCGGTACACATTTTTGACTCACCCTGTATAAGCACCTCTCAATGTACTACAGGGAAATAACAAATTTAAAAAAGTTCAAGAAAGCAGTTAAAGAGGTATTTCTGCAGAAAGCGTACTATGACTTGGAGGAATATTATATTGATGAATTTTAAAGCTTAGTACTTCTGTTGCTTACTTATCTGTATTGCGTTATTTATTTATTTATTTATCTGTAATGTTTGATATATTCTTCTGTAATGTTTTATTTATATTCGTTTAGGTATATATGTTTTAAAGCTATAATGATTGTTCATTTAATTCTATATTTTTAATATTTCTGACTTTGTAAAATTACACTTACTTTGTCAATAAGAATCACTTCTTGGGCAATAAAGCATGATTGATTGATTGATTGAAGTGAGGAACAACTTTAGTTGACGTTCGAATTAAAACCGAAGACTCACCATTCAATCCGTATCCTGATTCTGCGGAAAAAATTCCTGGAATTACCCGAACTCGACTCCACTTTCGAAACGTCACTTCGCACTTGTCGCACGTTGTCGTCGTCGTCTTCATCGTCGCGACGTTTCCTCGATCTGACGCGCAGGAAACGATAAATTAAAACGCAACTGCAATTGCCTCTCATTGCCGCAGAAGGAAGGAAAATTACACTCGACTCGAATTGAAGATGATTCGATGATGGCGATTCGGGAAAAACATACCACCAAGTGCTAAATTACACTTAAACGGTCGATATGGGATATTACTTAGCGAAGATTATCGCGGAACCGATAATTGTTGTTACATTTCCGATTGATGATTGAAGCGGCGAGGTGAATCCGAATGCCAAATTGGTGGAAGTCCGCACGTTTTTTCGACATTGGGCGTGATCGAGGTAAAAACAACGGACGGACGATTTTTGTGTGCCATTCACCTTCTCAACCATCCGACTAGAGACTCGATAGTTTATACACAACTAGCCGTTCTGAAAGTTTTTCTGAACTACGAATAGGATACACTCACACTGACTTGGTAAAAGTCGTTCGAATTGTGATGAAACAAGTTCATTCGACGAACAGAAGAAATTGGAGAAGCTACTTTAGAGAAATCTCTGTGTTCGTTGTTATTATTTCTTTTTTTTTTTTTCAATGAAGTTCTCAACACACTGAATCAAAACTGAATTTGGCTCTTTTTGGACCACCGGTATTTTTTCAAGAAATTGACCGTTGGAAGTGATTCACTTTCAGTATTCCGTATCAGATGTATTTGACTCCGGACAGCATCGCAGATAGTAGCATGTAAATTTTCAGAAAACCACAATCTTTATTTCGATGCCAGAAAAACCCAGATAATTCGTTTTCATAATCATAAACATCAGTCATCAGTCGAATTACAACAAGACTTCAATAATACAATCTTTTATCAGATACAGATACAGTTAAATTTCTCGGAGTTCATTTTAATGAACACGTCAAATGAGGCCACAGTGTGAGATTCTTATTTCAAAGTTACACTCGTCCTATTCAAATCACATCGAATCAAAACATACTTAATTTTCAGAAGATATAGACATTATCGGAAAAGTTCAGATTGGAAATTAATGTATAATATAACAAATAATGTTGATACGTCAAAAATGCAAACATGTAGATTCAAAGTTACATCAGACATATTCATTTTTCTAGTTCCAGATTATGGCAGACTCGATTATTAAAGATGCAGTCACAGAAAACTTCCGTTTTGAAGCCACAAGAATCGTTTTCGATGAGTAGATCACTTCGATAGACACTTAGAGAAAAAGAATAATGGCAACGAGAGACAGACCTAAATCTAGGACAAGGACTGTGAAGGTTGCGCGATAGAATTTTGTAGGGGTCGATTTCGACCCCGTGACATATACCTACACAAGATGTCTGTGTAAAGCCGGATTTATGCACAGCGCTTTTTCATTTATTTGTATTCTCAATTTCATCAATTCATTGAAAATGTTGAAAACTATTCATTTCCATGTAACCATTTATACATCCAACTCAACTTGAATCTTTCACTATCCTTTATTTAAGAGATAACCAACTTCGATCTTTTAGCGAAAAGTTGAAGTAAAATACTATGTGCGCATGCGCGAATCTGTCATTGATAATTTCCTCTTCTTTTTATCAATTGTGGTTAGAATTTTTCTCAACCTTTTCACTTATTTAGACAGGAATGAAACTCTCATTGAACTCCTGTGAAAGCAATAATGTAAGACAGTGAAAACCTTGTTATTCGAGTCTGAGTTTATCACTATAAACTATCAAAACACAAATAATCATATCGGGCTGAGTACGTTAGCGAATAGTATCACATGACGAAGTAGAATTTAAATTCATTAAAGTGTGAGCACGAAGGTGAAAAAGTCCTTAATGAAAGGTTGAATTAAATAAAAGTTCAAAGTGAAATGTCAAATTGGATATGTATACAGGGTGTTCCAAAACTCGATGCAAAGGTCAACAGAGGTGAGAGGGGAGCTCATTTTGATTTATTCGTCTCACCATTCTCAAGTTATTCGAAAATATCGTGTTTTTTTTCAAATCATAACACCTTGGATCATCATTTTTTTCCAATGGAGTGTATCTGTTGACACACAAAACCGTCAGAATGACACGTATACGCCGTTAAAAAGGCATAAACTCCTGATATTTTTATGAGTATTCTTACTGCTCAAAAACGTGCGCTATCATCATACGATTAAATTTTCTAATGCTTACATTAGACAGTCAACTATTCAGTATTATACAGTGAATATTTTGTTTCTCATCTCTGGCCATTTTTCCGAAAAAAATCGATTTTTTTCCACTTATTCCTCAACCATTCAAAAATATTGGTGCGTCCATATTGTGAAAGAACTTAAGACAGTATATTTGGTCTATTTTCAAGAGAAAGAAATTTATCCTCGAAAGAAACGTATCGATAAATCATTTTTTTTCCTGGACGCCACTGCATTCAGAATTTCGCATTATGATTTGCGGTCTATTGTCTAGCCGAAACTAATCGAATAAAACGATACGAAACAAGAATATTCAACAAACGAGTGGAAGCATCACGATCAGCGATGATGTTAAAACCACCCTAAGCTCCCCATTACGGTGAATAAATCCCCCTTTGTCCCATATATCGAACAAAGGCCGTGCGAGGCCGAATAATAGGCAGATAGGTAGGCCTTATCGGCCGTAAACTAGCCAGAAAAGCTCACAGGATTCGTATTAT
This sequence comes from Gastrophysa polygoni, assembly GCA_963576655.1. Classification (NCBI taxonomy): domain Eukaryota; kingdom Metazoa; phylum Arthropoda; class Insecta; order Coleoptera; family Chrysomelidae; genus Gastrophysa; species Gastrophysa polygoni. The sequence continues at coordinate 1,490,539 of OY755082.1, read as the reverse complement.
TGCCGATGAGCACGATAGAGTCATATACAGAGTATTCCACGATTATAGACGAGTCTGAGCGATCGATACCGAGACGATCGATCTACGCTCGGAGTTTTCATTTTTGTAAAAAATAAAAATGGAAGTTACAATTATTTCAGAAGAAAAGAAATTTAACCTTCAGTCACCTGAGAGTATTTCTCTATTTGCCTGTGAAAACTCGTTTTAAAAAAAAGGGAAATACAAATACAGGGTGTCCCTGAATTGCTTGTACACAGAGCTACCACGTGTGGAAGAGGTCAAAATAAGTTGATCGAACCCAATTCATTTATGTGCCAAAATGTACCGTTTGTCCGTGAGTGAGTTTACATAAAAAAAAACACATTTTTGTATGCTGTTCAGAAGTGAGTGAAGCAGATTTGATGAAATTTGACAATAGTGTGTTTCAGGAGATTACTCTCCTATTGGGGATTGAAGAAACCTAGAAGAAATTGTAGAGGTGTTGAAACCACCCACACCTCCTGACATTTTTTTCAGAACTCTTTTAGTGGTAGTAGTACATTTCTCAAATTTTTTGAGCAATTATCTTATCTACTGTTGTAAAAATTTCGTATACCGCATAGTTTCGAAGGAAAAAAAATGTTCTCTCAAATAATTTTACCAGATATTCCTAGTACAAGTTTAATGAAATTGTGATATAAAACTTAGTTGTCAGTGGCAACGAAGGAAAGTCGTGATTTTGACAGGAAACAAATTTATTATCATTCAAGTTGGTTCTTGACGTTGTCTGTAGATGTTGCAATAAATTCTTTAATTTTGTTATTACTGCGAGTACCATTTCCGACCATTTATCATTATCTAATTGTTGTTGTTAAAATCATGACTGCCAACTAAGTTTTATATCACAATTTCATTCAACTTGTACCTACTAGGAATATCTGGTAGCATTATTTGAGAGAATATTTTTTTCCTTCAAAACTATGCGGTATACGAAATTATTATAAAAGTAATAAAATGACGATAATTGATCAGTCTTCAAGCTCAGAAAATTTGAAAACCTTATTACTACCCCTAAAAAAGTTCTGAAAAAAATGTCAGGGGTGAGAAACCTTCTACAATTACTTTGAGGTTTCTTCGATTACCAGAAGGAGAGCAATCTTTCGAAATACACTATTGTCAAATTTCATCAAATTCGTTACACGTATTTCTGGACATCATAAAAAATGTGTTTTTTTTAATGTAAACTTTGAACTTTTCTCACAGACAAACGGTACATTTTGGCACATGGATAAATTGGGTCCAATCAGCTTATTTTGACCTCTTTTATACGTGGTAGCTCTGTGTCCCAGCAATTCTGGAACACCCTGTATATTTTTGATTGAAAGCAAAACTTCTACTTATCGTCGTGGACGTTTCGGGAACGAATCTGCTCCCATTTTCAACACGATTTTAATGTTTTTTCTGTTTGTTTCGACATTAGGGGTGGGAAAACTTATCGATAATATCGATAATAATTTGGGACAAAAATTATCGATTTACCGATATCATCGATATTACCGACATTATCGATAATATCGATAGTCTTGGAAGTTATCGACATTTTCGTATCATCGATATAATCGAAATTATTGATATTATCAGAAATATTAGTGTTCCATTCGAAATGTGGAAGATTAGTCAGCCGGTGAAGCCAGAAATACTGAAACAGTTACTGTCTAAATATTCTTTTCGAACAGGCTATCGAACCTATTAAATTTCATTCCGATAGTTCCTATAATATCGATAATATCGATTATATCGATACATTATGATTATCGATAATCGATATTTCAAAACTGTTATCGCCCACCCCTATTGGACACTCGGTACATTTCCTTCGAACTAGAAAAATAGTTGGAAAGGTCCAACTTAATATACCATCACCTAAATCACGCATTCAACATCGATGCCATATTTTCTTGCACGTTCTCTCGATGGAAATCGGCGGTTATTACTCAACGAATTTCGATCTTTGTTGTAACACAATCCAATGCACACATGACTGCGACCACGTAATCGCGGCTCGAATAATTATACAGCGCGTTGAATTTGTCCGTGAAATTCATTAAGTACGGGCGCGGATTTCGCAACAGAAGAGGATGTTGAGAAACGATCTCAGGTGAATGATATCTGGAAACGATCGTTACAGAATCGACATCCTCTTCGGATTTACTCCATTGATATTAGCATTATACGCACCGGAATGACAATTTCCAAACTCAAGTTATCGCACAGAAAATTTTATTATTACGAAAAAAAATTTCTACGAAGGAAGTTTTTCTGATTATTCTTCTTATTTATTTCGTTTTATCCACTTTATCAAAGCTTATATATCATATCTTTGTATGTACATCAGTCACCCCATAGTATTGATTTGAAAACATGAGTGCATCTAATAGCATACATTGTGTTCATTGTATCAAGTATAAAAAAATTAATTTATTTAATACCTCCTAATAGGCTTAACAATGTTATCCTGTTTTCCATCAATAAGCTGAAAATGCATGGGAAAAATAAAATAGTAGAGTTCATAATAGAATCAATGGTGCGAAAAGTGTGTTTCGGTATTTTTGAGGTGATATTCATACAGGGTATATCATGCCTAACTACGAGCTTTCAAGAAATGTATATTATACATCAAAACATTTTTGGTTACATGAACAGAGGTACTTCACTAAGTTTATAAGATACGAAAAATGTTTAAACAAGTTTTCTTGGTCGAATTCATACAGTTTACATCCCCGCCACTTCTCACTAGCTGAAATACATTGTATATTTTCAGAGCAGACTTTTCAACCAATATCGGAACTATCACGATATACAGGGTGAGTCAAAAATGTGTGCCGAGCTTTCTGGGGGTGATAGACCATTGAAAAATAAGTGTAGTTTGATGATTAAACTCATGGCCCAAAATGCATATTAAGGGAGATATTATATCCTTCCAAAGTTGATAAAATTAAAATAATTTCTCTGCATAACTTCTGAACGATGAAAGCCACCCGATTGAAATTTTGTGCATGAATGTATGTTGTCAAAATACATTTTTTCGACACACTTCCACATTTCTGATATTGTTATAAAGGGTTTTCAGAGGGTGAGTCATGATTTTTTGTAGAAAACTTTTTTCCCTGTATTATTTTCGGTGAAAAAACATTCGAGCATTCGATGGAGCGAAGAAAATTACATGAAAAAGGTACTCTTATTCGAATACAAAAAATTGAGCCGTTCGTGAGATATTTGAGTTTTTGTAGTTACATGATGATATGAGCAGATTGATTTTATCCATCGCGAGATTCATCTGTATAACGATATTTCAGCAGCATTTGCATTTCCGAAGCACTCGCCAAGCATTAGAAGCATATCAGTTTGTTCAGAGAACGAATAACCTGCCATATTTCTTAAAATCTCAGTTGATAATCGCAGTGATAAATGACACAGAAAAACCACACGAACAAATCGACTACAACAATGTTGACTCGAATGTTGATGACATTAACGTCAAAATTGAGAACAAAATTATTCATCATGGCCTGCTAAAATATATCGTTATACCGATGAATCTCGCGATGAATAAAATCAATCTGCTGATATCATGTGTAACTACAAAAACTCAAATATCTCACGAACGGCTCAATTTTTTGTATTTGAATAAGAGTACCTTTTTCATGTAATTTTCTTCGCTCCATCAAATGCTCCTGTTTTTTCACCGAAAATAATACAGGGAAAAAAGTTTTCTACAAAAAATCATGACTCACCCTCTGAAAACACCCTTTATAACAATATCAGAAATGTGGAAGTGTGACGAAAAAATGTATTTTGACAACATACATTCATGCATAAAATTTCAATCGGGTGGCTTTCATCGTTCAGAAGTTATGCGGAGAAATTATTTTAATTTTATCAACTTTGGAAGGATATATCTCCCTTAATATGCATTTTGGGCCATGAGTTTAATCATCAAACTACACTTATTTTTCAATGGTCTATCACCCCCAGAAAGCTCGGTACACAATTTTGACTCACCCTGTATATCGTACGAAGCCTCATTGAAATGTGAGGAAACAATCAATTTGTTCCAATGTTGTTTGTGTTTATAATTGAGCTATACCTTGATGAATCTCAATGTATAACTTGTAGTTATATTGTTTCCTTATATGCAACTTTTTATGTCATTATAAAACGAACTATAACTATCAAAGATTTGTGTATTCATATGAACTGTCAACTTACATTTGATCACGGCATTAATATTATTGATGTGGTGAAAATATATTTCCTGGTGAATTATCGAACGATATTGGGGTTCTTCAGGGATCAGTTTCGGACCCAATCTTTTTTATCCTCTACATCAATGAATTGCTAAAGATCTTACCCGAGTCTTTCACTTGCTTGTATGCCGAGGATTCATCTCTTTCATTCAGGAAATTACAACTCCGTTTATTCAAATGCCTCTAAAACAACCGGAGTTATGTGGAGAACTGCTCAAAATAATACCAACTATATCGATCTGACTATCGAAATTTCTTGTATTGTGCTTGAAACAAGTGGAAGTGTGAAATTTCTAGGAATATGACTTGGTAGTGTTTTCAGTTTTCGAATTCATTGCGCTCTAGTCGTCTGTAGTCTCAACAAAAACCATCATTTGTTCAGAAATTTGACTTGATTTTTCGAAGTTTGGTATTGTTTAGGCATGAAAAAGAAAAAGAAAAGCTCGGGTGTTCTTTGGCAAGATAAATTAACGACTCATGTTGTAATGGTTCAGTATCAATTATCAACAATGCTCAAATAACTGACAGGGCAGACATTAAAGTGACGTAAGCATACTAGATGTGGACGCTTGAGAGGAACAGGCGTTTTTATCGGTGATAAAAAACGATGCACCTTTTTTATCGCTGTCAAAATGACAAAACAGTCGTCTTTAAATGACACATTTTATACAGGAGTTAATTTATCAATGAAAAACTGATACTTCAGTCATGTACCCCTTGAAAAAAAAATCCGAATGAGTCCTGAAAATGCATAAGCCGACGAGAATACAATCTTTCAGCAAAACCTGTCTCTAGATTATGTGAGCCCTATACAATAACCATCCAATGAATCACTGGAAATTCTGCAATATTAATGTCAAGGTACTCGTCCTACCCGTAACTCTTTCAGTTCCACAAGTGCCTTTTGAAAAATTAACTTCGACTGGAAAATTGATGGCGATTTCAACAAGTATCGGCCTCATTCATCATGGTTATGTTTCGGACCGAGAAACTTCTCGAACCCACCGGAAAGGTCATCTGGCGAGAGCCGCAGGTATATACGGGGTGATCAGCCGTGTATCGGCAAATCGAAAAGATGGGCGGTTCCGTTAAAAACATCGCTAACGTTGAAAGAAGGAAAGGCGCTAGATTCAATGCGTTTTCCAATCGGATTTTCTAACACTGAAAATGTTGTACAGTGGTCGAGGAAAAAAAAAACACGACCCAGCGAGGGCAACAATTGTTCAGTTGAAAATAACTGGACACGCATTGTTCTATTTTCTTCGAAATGATAAGCACTGAATAAGTCATAACAACAACGTTTTGATAGAAAATTCCAACTCAACAAACATTTGATTTACAAATAAAATGAGAATCGTTCTGCCGACTATTATAGGATATTTTACAATTATCTCGTGAACGAAGTATGAGATCAAAGTTTCACAAGGGTGCATTTTTTTTCATAATGGAAATCTCCAGAAAATAGGGCGGGAAAAGTGAAACAACCCCCTGTGTCTACGCCACTGAACAATTCTGACAAAATCTACGTCAACAATAAATTATTTCATAAGGACTAAGTACCAAATCTAGTCGAAAAATCATCAATTTCCTGAGTGTTATGCCAAAAAAAGTTGTTCAAAACTGAATTTTGAGGGCTGTATCTCTCTTAGGAAGCGTTTTGGAAAAATATAGCTTATAACTTTTTTTGCGAATTTACTTAAACTAGGTGCATGTTTTATCACCTTGAAGAACAATTTTTGTTTCAAATTGTTTTCGACAAAGTTCCTGGTGGTGTATGTGGGTGACTTTGGTGATTTGGGGGATGAAAAAATGGAAAATAGTAGTTTGTACAATAAGAGTGGACCGAAATAATGTCGATATCGCACGGAAACGAAGTTTGAATCAATCGTCGTTTGAGTCGTTTGAAAAATAGGAGAAATTCTGCGAATGTGAATACTTCATCTCATCCCTTGACGAATGTTTACTAACGTGCAACTTCGGTAAACTTCTTTATTGGAAATCATTTTGTGTCATTTTTGCCACATATTCTTCGGTTTAGGTGAACCCTGATGCTACTAGATCAATTGTACTAGAATTTTGCTAGCAAAAAATGACAAGAAGGGTGTCAAAATACTAATGAATACATTCGCACGAAAATGTTTTGGCAGAACACCTGAAATAATTTGAGGTCACCCTGTATATAGACAGAAGCCGGATACAGGATATTGCGGGATCGCCTTGGATAATGTCGACCGGCGCGAGATTGTTGTTCGGACAACAATCGGACTCGATTGTTTCGACAGGTTACCAGCCCACTTCGATCTCGACCTGTCGTCTCGAACAAGAAGGTCGTCTTCGATTATTCCGTCAAATATTAAATCGATTATCCACACTAACGTGGAAAAAAACGCAATAAGTTGAATCATTCTTCGAGATTTTTTGGGATCTCCTTGCTTCTAAAAATAGATATAATAATTATAATAACCACTTAAATGCATCTGCCCAAGAATGTCTTTGCGCTTGGAATTCAACTTCGAATTCGAGTTGTTACTGATGAATAGAGAGTTTCTCTTTCAGGCAATACTGATTTCGTTCGAATTGTGAATATTGCGATTACTATCGTTGTTATTTTCAATTGGACGACCTGTATATTTCAGAAATTGATGTGGTTTCGTGGATTCCTTGACGGCATTGTTGGGCTTCTGGTCACGCAATTTCACCTCCATTTGAACTTTTCTGCATCTTCCACGGCCGATAGTAAAAAATAAAATGTTATGGTTGCGCATTCGCCAAATCATAGACTGTTTACCAACATTGGCGCATTCGCCAGAGAATATAGTTACGTAGTGATAACACCAATATTTGCGTTAACTTTTGCAACGATCGCTACTTTTCGCATCTTGGTGATTGACTCGCGATGGCAATAACAACAAATGTCAACATTCATAACCTTGTATAAGCAACTTTTTTTCTTTATATTCTTCGATAAAAAACGAGGAGAAAAACAAGTGTTATGAGCATTGGCGCATTCGCCAAAATATTCGGTTCTGAATACAGAAAATGGACCGAACATGATTTGACTCTTCGACATTTGTATTTTTTCAAGGAATCAACCGATTACTTGCGGTTTTTAGTATCAGGAGTTATATTTCACCAACTCTAAGGACAGCTAGAATAATGTGATAGAATCCAACAAGGAACGATTCTGAATTAACAAGACTGACCCATCCTGTGTGGCATTTGAAATTAATTTGAAATAACTGAGAGTTCGAAAATGCTTCTATGAATATTTCATATCGAATGGAATCACTATGTAAAGATAGTTCTTCTCGATATTCATGTTAGAGAAAAAAATATTATTTTCGTTCCAACAACGAATCAAGGAATAACTCGAAAAAGAGTCCGAAATGTAGTCTCGATTTTTCGTAATCTGACTAGGTTACATCAGAAAATTTCTCAATTTGTAGAAATTCAGATCATAGTGTGATGGTTCCGTTTTTACACCCTGTATAAGTTTCGTTTTGCTCATTATTTCACAGTAGCTAGCTGTCCTTGAAGTTGATGAAATATCACATTTGAAAAACTCATGTAAACCGGTCGATTCCTTGACAACATACAGGTTGTCGGAAGAGTATCAAATTATGAGTGAACCATTCAGGATAATGTAATGTAGTTTATTTGTGCATGCACACCTTGTTCATATATAGTTAATAATACCTAATCGATAGGATATTCAATTAGCGAGTCTTGTTCTAGTGATAATTAGGAATATTTGATATTGAAAGTCATAATTAAATTTAATGGTTTGATTCAGCTCGAAGTAAAAGGAACAATTCGACTTTTCTGTACTACAGAGACTGAAATTGATGGAATGGAGTGAGTTGTCACTTTCACTATGTCGGAAGGAACAAATTTCACGAGAAATTCATCTACTGACATTGGAAAAAAATGGCGTGTCCACCAATTATTCAACAGGATGTACAGGCTTCTCAAAAATAAATGGCTCAAATTGGCCAAAATGAAAACGTCAGTTTTCGAATGTGATAAACGCAGGGTAGAAAATTTGCAGCACAAAAAAAATATTTGAAATACCTCTTAGGAATGATTTCACGAAAACTTAGTTTTTTTGATATGTATTCGGAATTTCTCAAATGCTAAGATAACATATTCTCAAAAAAATATAAAAAAATTCAATCAATTCATTCAGTCTTTCGACATCGTCATATCAATTTTTTTCGATCTTACAATATGAGACCTATGAACAGATTTTTTTTCACCTCTCTCATCATTGGGATCTCTTCAACTAGTAGAGATACAGAGTTGGTTGGTAGAGAAAAGTTTAGATACTAAAATTGCTCTTCAAAGTATGATGCTCTGAAGAAACTAGGGGAGTACACAAAAACAAATGATATTATCCCAAACCGTTTCGAGAAATATTATAGCTCTATGAGTGCCATTTGCCGACCTGTTCATTTTTCCAGCTTTTGTGTCGGATTTTCTCTCCTGGTTTCCAAAAAAAATTGAACAGAAGTTATTATAATTATTTCAATATATTTGTGGTATTTGTAGTGAGGACAGATTTGTGATCCGACTCAAAATGTCTTTGCTGTCAACCTTCAGAAACCTAAGAGAGAAATTCTCTTTTTGTAAGTGCCACCTTGTTTCTTATTATTTCTGGTCTTAGAAGCCGCTGGTAGCATAGTGCTCACAATTTTCGGTACACCCTGTATAACGCTGCATAACTTCCGAGCCAAAACTAAGAATTTTGAGAAATACTTCCAACTCATAACTCGGAAATTGGGAAAATGTTTTTTATTTTATTTTGTATGTTCGTTCCAGGGCTTTTTATTCAACAAAATTCTTTTAAAAATCATCGAAGAAATTCGACACTCGATTGATACTCCTGATAATGATTCCACCATTATTTCCTATATTTCAGTATTGATATCGACTTTCTGCCAAGTCAAAGCGATGCACAATAATATTCCCATTCTCCGAACCTATCGATCCGATGTTCCGGAGTATTCCAGGAATTCAGGAATGTTTCTCTTCACCGGCACGTCCCGGAAATTAAATTTGCAGTGCCGCGTTTTGTTTCACCGTCTGCCTGCGTCATGCCCGAAAGATTAATCTCAGCTTTTGTTAACATGCATACAAACTTATGGCTCTGCCATTTCGGACGAGTTCTAAAGCTATTAGTGGAAATTATCTATGAAACACGTCGGTACACCCTATACGTTAGGCAAATTCATGCCACTTCTAGAGGCATGCCATTAACAGTGCTATATAGGAAAATTTCTGGCTGTTTTACCTTCTGCTGATTTTTTCATGATTGATTCTGGAATCAGTGAGGAAATTTGAAAATGACGAAATCGAACGTACCTACCTATCAAAAGTTTGTCATTCATCATTCGAATTCTATGTCACTTCTAGAGGCATGTAATCAACAGTGCTATAGGCAAATTTCATTTCTTGATGTGACTTTCTTGTGATTTTCAAATTTTAAGATTGGTACTCAACAGAATATCTACATTCAGAATCATTCAGATTTGAAAGATCGTACACATTCAATGGACTATTTTCAATAGTTTCAGAATTTTAAATTTCTCTCAAAAAATCTCGCACGTATGTTGAGGAAAAATTGAAAAATTGATTCTGAGGAATATTTTTCGTAGTGAAAGAATACACTTTCTATAAATTTGAAAAAATATTGAGAACATAGCTGATACCAGCTATCTACGAGGAGTAAAAAAACACTATATATGATGTAAAAAAACCTACAAAAACTAGTTGTCTTAAACCACTGATTTCAACACTTACCTTGAAGCTAAATTTCGATTATTTAATCATATTATTGAATTATATCCATTTGTTTTTACTTGATATGACGTTGGATGTTTGTATCCAGTATTTTTTGTCAAGTTTTGATTTTTCAAGTGGCGTATCTCGAAACTATATATACCTATACAAGGTGAACCTAAATAATGGGACAACACTAAAATTTGCTGTTTTTTTCAATAGAAAAATTTGAAATCCAGATCATCGTAATAATGCATAATGTTTTTCTTTAAAACCAAATATAAACGAAAGTTACCGGGAGTGAAAGAATATTTTGTTCTTCTAAAAGAACATCAACTATTTTATAAAATTTTCAGAAACTGCACATTTTCAATACGGTACAAGTTCGACCATGCAAATCATCATTCAAACTACTTCAGAAGTTATGAGAAAAGGCTTCGAGTTAACATTAATTGGAAGCTGACCTCATCATTTCAGATTATAAAATTTCATTGAAGATAATTCTGGAAATAAAAATTATAAGCAAATATATAATCAAACCCAAGTTAGTGGAGAATTATAACTGATCCTATGAACAAATAAATAGGAATGATTTTCCGAAGTGCAACCGAAATTATAATATAATTCATTAACTTCACTCACAATATAAATAGCAAAAAGTCAATAAATAAACGAGAAAATTCACTTAAACTGTAACCAAGTCTAGTGTTACACTCGAGTGTAACATAGACTGTAATAAAATAAAAATATAGAAAAAAAAATTATTCAAAAACTGTTCAACTCATTGATTATGAGTACCATTAAACAAAGTATTTGACTTTTTGTAGGGCGAATTCGTCCTCGTCACCTAAACAGCTCGATCAGATCGTGTTGGGGAAAGTCGTACAAGCGTTGTTCACATATCCCGCATCTCGTTTTCTTCAGATGCAGTTGGCAACGCTGGCGTAACCGAGGGGGTACCGCGAATACGTGTTATCGAGGGGATATGTGGTTTGCTGTTCAGTGGCGCCTGTTCGCAGGTTTCACTGTGAAAAAAATTAACCATAAATTTACTCAGAGTGGTACGAAACTGTGCGTGATCTTCTTCTGATGCCACACTGAATAAATCTCCAATTTGCTGTAGTGTAGTTGTGATTATTGAATAAAAAATTGAATGAATAATTGTTGTGGAACGTCAAACCCATAATAAACGTAACAGTACCTAATTTTGATCGACCTCAAACACGCACATCAGGTGATTATCATCCTACCAGTTTTTTTTATACATTTAGCCACTTCACAATTATGATGCCATTAGAAGTGCTATTATCTATAGTATCCTGTGGCTGGTATATACTCTATTTGGCATCACATGCCACCGATGATATTTATTAATCAATCTGAATCGAGCAAGGTCAAAAAACAAATGAATCTACTTTTATAATAATTTACACTATTTGAACGAATCTGCTGTTATGTTAATTTGTAATTAGTGGAATTGCATACAACATCAGGTATCAGATAATACCTTTTGATATATGAGCCATTTACCAGGTGTCAGAAAAGCCTCAGAAATCGCATTAATACAAGATGAATACCGTGCACTTGTCAACCTATAAAACTATTTTGAAGTCACCCCGAGACTTCCGGGATATTTTGGAAAATTTCACACCGAATGAAGGATTTCTTTTCGTTTTTTGACCATAAAAAAAAACGAAAATTACTATCTTTAAATGAGCATGAACTTCGGGTGTACGGATGTAATACAAACAATAATGTTTAGAGATTATGAATAGAAATAAATATTTCGAAAAAATCCAATTTTTCATTTTCAAATTTTTTTTATATGATCAGACCGAAGAACGAAAACGACTGTGCTGAATCGAAACAGTTAATTCAACGTGAATTTTGCATTAAATCATACACCGTAATAAACGAACAAACAAAAGTATAACATAACACCAGCCACTCAATTAATTCAAGCGTGAAAAACACTTATAATAAATAATAATATTGTAAGGAGTTAATTTCTGGTATTCACAATATTCGAAAGTTACACCGCTCACTAATAATTTATTCAAAGCAGGAGTGTATAAGACTACGACCAGTCGGTGGAGATAAAAACATAAAATACCTATTTAGATGTAAGATTTACTTCTTGACAGTAAATTGGGCAGGTACCTAACATCACTGGTTATGATATTTTCTCACATATTACTCCTTTGGAAATATATATATATATATATATATTTATCATGTGTAATTACAATGGTCCCAAAGTTCACTCAAATGATGATTTAAAAATTTTTAAAATACGAGCAAATCAAAATGAAACTTTAAACATCGATATAACGCAATTTTAGTTTTTGTTGAAGTTACTGCTGTTCCACCAGGGATGCCAATCTCTTCCCTAAAATGTTTTTGATTGCTTTATAGCGTATTTGAATGCCCTTTATAATTTTCTCAAATCATTAGAGATGCCTGAAACGAGGCCTGAAACTACAGAAAATTTAAGAAATCGAAATTTCACATCTTGTTCTGAGATATGGACTCAAAGATTCACAAAAAATACAAAAAATTGTTGAAAAAATGGGACCATCCAAACTTTTTCTGTTCTATAATCTTTTTGAACGTCTGTTATGTATTGAGTCGTGCCTCTTCAGCAGAAAGAATGCTGCTGTCGAATCACCAAGTTGCAAAAAAGGCAATTTCCGATTTCTTTTCTTTTTCAATCTGGATGATTTGTTGGAAATAATGTGATCTCTCTCTATACACTGTGGAACAGCCAAATGGAATAAGTTCGATAACGAATAAATGAGAGCGTGTTGGGAAAAACGCTTGGACACGTCGATTTGTATTTTCAGATGCGCATTTTTTTTTTCAGAAAAAAAAATAATTATATAGGGTGTGTCATGTGACAATGGCCGATACCAACTTTCTTATTTTGAATACAACCCCCTGTATATTATTAGTTTATATTATTATGTCCCATACCTATCTTCAACAGTTTCGGAAATATTAAGTGTTTTCAGATGTATTACAAAAATTAACATTAAAAAAAGAAAATTACTTGATTTCACAAATGATGTGAGAAAAACGAAAAAACATCAATTTCAATGTAAGAGATGTTCAAAATGTTCGCCGCGAACGTCTTGGCAACATGCTAATCTGGTATAGAAATGCCTTCTAACGTTACTCAACATCTCAGCATGTTGCCAAGACGTTCGTGGCGAACATTTTGAACATCTTTTACATTGAAATTAATGTTTTTCTTACATTATTCGTGAAATAAAATAATTTTCTTTTTTGATGTTAATTTTTGTAAAACATCTGAAAACACTCAATATTTCCGAAACAGTTGAAAAATGGTATGGGACATTGTACATGAATTATGTCTAGAATTTTCTGAAGAATCCAAAAAACTAATAATATACAGGGGGTCGTATTTAAAATAAGAAAATTAGTATCGGCCACTGTCACATGACACACCCTATGTAATTATTTTTTTTTTAAATGCGCATCTGAAAATTGAAATCGACGTGTCCAAGCGTTTTTCCTTATCGAATTTATTCCATTTGGCTGTTCCACACTATATAGTAAAAACTCAACTTTGCCGTTCCCAATAAATCCGTCGTGTCGGCTGGTCGGAGTCTTAGCCACGGCCTCGGTTAATATTAAATAAAACCAATTTTATATTCCACTCACTGCCAATGTATGCCATCTCTGAGTAAGGCGTGCAAGCCTCGAAACGACAGTCGAGCACCTACAGAGTTCGATCTTTGCTCTCGGAAATCGCCGCCAGAGTTAGCCGACATTATTTTTACTCTCACAGGTGGATTCTACTAGCCCTAGCACACTACTACAACGCACAATAATAATCTGAAAATAAAATAAAAAAAATTAAAAAAAAACAAAGGACAGAACTTAAGAAATGTAACATAAACACCCAGGTGACACCACGTTAATATTTAGAACAGCCTAAATGCGTATTTTGGCACAACTATTTGAATAAATCCATAAAAAAATATCAAAAAACCACACTGAAAAAAAAACATCTCATGAAATTCAGGTGAATAACGTTGCTTTTCTTATAACCAACGTTATTTCTGACGGTGAAATGATTATTCCAGAACCAGTACTGTAATTTTTTCAGTTGTAATTGTAATTCAGGTATGAGGATAATCTTGGAAACAAATCGTCATACTCTCGTAAAAAGTATACTTTAGTCGAGGCTTGATTGTTCAAACTGGTTGTCAGTGCAAACAAAACTCTACTATTTCACAATGATTCTAGTATCCAAAATTGTAAATGGATGAGCACCTGAATATTTCAAACATTTATTCCGAACTAGAATTCAAACTTACAGCACTGGAAATTCGAATGATATTCACTGTGCATATTGAAGGTAATATACATATGAAAAATTCTAAACTCTTCTAGAATCTCACGAAACTTTCGTTTGGGACTAATTGCAGGGTGTAAATTACGAAAATAATGATGGTTTTTCGTAAAAACTTTGGGAAATATTTTTTTTGGCAATTTTTTTGCACGACTTTCCTTTTTTTATATATAATATTATATCTTTGATTGTATCCCTGACCTTGACAGAAATCATTGTTTTTCGAAGTGAGCGACTACTTGGAATGGAACCAGGTTATAGGTAAACACTATGGAATAGACGAAATCGTCAAATAACTAATTGAGTTGTGATCTTTTGTTTGGGTTACGATATTTTCATGGTAAACACTTTTATTTGCCATTAAATTTACACTAGCCAGAAAACACGCGTGAATTCTGTTGCGAAGGAATTGTTTACAGCTTCTCTGGCAATTCAATAACGTTATTTTATTACACTTACTACGATTTTTACGACACTGTTCCTGTCAAACTATTGATGGTTTCATTTCTACAGTATCAATTTCGAACAAAAATTCGAATACGCCTTGTAAATTCATACTACATATTATGGTACATTTGGTACAAAAGGAGATTCACTATGATTGCCCCCACTCCTTCGTAATTTGGTTATTTCTCACACTAAATTTCAAGAAATCATGTCTCTTGAATGACTTTTCAGCGATATTTTCTTTAGCTATACCAAAAGTTTCATGTTGTTCACTATGAGGTACTGGGGAATCAGATTATTTTTCAATTTAAATGGATCACTCTATAAAATGCATATCTGTTCAATTGAAAGGTTTTCTTTCCTCTTTGATATCGGTATCAACGTATACAGAGTGTTTCTAAATGATAGATTACTAGCAAAAGAAGCTTCAATATCCTGTATCTCGAAAACTACGGAAGTTTATAAAACACATTGTAGGTGTTATTATTTGGATACAAACACCCCAATAAACTAAGCTTAACCAATTTTATGTTTCAAATTTGGAATACTGGTATTCATTACTGTTTCATTACCACATTTACTAATTTATATCAACCTAGCAGAACCACAGAATTAAAAATGCCTTACTTCATTATTCTTTTAAAACTTATTTATTCCCACAAACTCACTCAAAAAAAGTTTTTTGGAAATTTCTTTCGGTGAAAAATTCATTATCAGTTATTTACCATATTCGAAAGAATTACTACTCGTCATTTGACATACATTTGAGATACCTTCGCACAACCACTAAGTATACAAAACATAGTTTTCTCAAATTTGGTATGTGCTATAATTTATTATTATTTTTTACTAATCCACGATTACGAATTTGAAAATTTAGATATTAGCAGAACCAAAACTCAAATCACATTTTTTAGTTTTTCCAGTGTATCATTTATTACCAATTAGCAGATCTATAAGTGGTAATTAATTGGTAATAAATTATGCACAGGAAGGAATTTCCAAGAACCTGTGATTTCAGACATCAGATAGATTGGATTTTTTTCCTTCAAATGAATGGTGAAACTTCCGAGTTTGTGGTAAAGAATCAGTAATAAATTATGGCACATTTCAAATGTAAAAAAAAGTCATGTTTTATGCAGTGATTCTGATATATAGACAAAAAGAGGCGTTGGTTTGATCCATCTAATAACGGGTAATAAATTCGCCAATGTGGTAATCAGTTGGTAATAAATTAGTAATGAGCTAGGCCATCATTAATATGAAATATAAAAGTGCGCTCCTGGTTAGTGAATTGTACACAGACATGGGTATATAGTGAGTTAGCATCAACTATTATTTATGATAGCAGATAAAATTTGGTACGTTATCGGACTAGGTAATGCACAGCCCACTGAGTTCATAAC
Source organism: Gastrophysa polygoni (assembly GCA_963576655.1). NCBI lineage: Eukaryota > Metazoa > Arthropoda > Insecta > Coleoptera > Chrysomelidae > Gastrophysa > Gastrophysa polygoni. Next base: position 1,474,244 of record OY755082.1, on the reverse strand, counting down.
TTTTTTAGGAGCAGTCAGATCGATAACGTCGCAACCTTGAGGAAACATATAACAGAACTAGGTCATCCCCAATTGATCACTAGAGCTCGTCTTTTTTTCTATCTTCAAATTTCCCCCTCTTTTCTCCTGGTTTCGAAGATGTCTGATCGAAATTTGGGACGCCCAGTATACTTGACGAAATTCACTTAGGATTAGGTACATACATTATGCCTGAAGCTTGTCTAGAGATCTTCCTAGAATCTAAAAATGAAATAATAAATGGGGTGCCCCATTTTAAAAAATTCGGCCTACTCATAGTTTCCCATTTATTGAACAATGCAGAATCCAGAGAGACACCATGTATAATCTATGGATCTGTAAAACTTCTTTTAACGCAAATCTCTCGACCCTTTCAACTCCTCTCGACGATACCCGAGACGATTTCCATCAAGGCCCCAGATACAAATTCGATTCTGGCGAGCGAAAGTAAACAGGCAAGCTCTTTTATCACACTCAAACACCGTTTACAGGGTGTTTAAAAAACAGGTGACCCCGTTTCTAGGATACGTAAAGCACGGCAAAATAAGTTGAGTTTGCTTTTGCTGAGTAAAAAATTTTCGTTCCAGCATCCGTGTTGGAGATACAGGGTGTTGAAAAAAAAACTTTTATACACATTTACTCGAACTGTTTGAATATTTCATGTTTTCAGTCGAATTTATTCAAACTTTCCCAGTATGATTATTTGTTCAACTCATGACTTAAGGATCGTAACAATGATATTGTTTTGAATTTCAATGAATAGATAGTTTTTCATGGCAATTTGTACGAGTATCGGATATCACTTCATCCAAGACTTCATCATTTTCAAATCAAAATATTTCGAAAACGGAACAGTATCGAGTCCCATCATGAGTACTTTTTTGGAGTGGAATTCAATGATGTTTAAACTCACATGAGAATAAACAACAAAAATGGGCTGGAAAATCTAACATCAAAAAAGTTATGTTCAAAAATACTCGGTACGAACCGTGTAACTATGAGAATCAGACATAAAAATAAGATATTCATACAAAATTGTAAACCAATGTTGATAGTAGTTCCGACACAATCGAGAAAAATGCGTATATTTTTTTATCAAGACCCTATATCTTTAATACGGATGCCGTTACAAAAATTCTTCACTGAGCAAACCCAACTTATTTTGCTGTGAACTGCATATCATAGCAACGGGGTCGTCTTTTTTTGAAACACTCTGTATATAGGGCTCGAGACAATATAGCACCTCCGCAAGGGCCCATATCGATCGAACGGGAGCAGCATGTGTCCGACGATGTCGGACCACCTGGGTACGCCGAAACCGATCATCAATCACTTCATACAGGGTGGTCCACAATGCCAAAGAACGAATTATTCGAAGGATATGACAATTCCATCATTCGAGGCAATTATAAACTTAATTTATTACCCTATTATGGATTGCTCTTTGTAAATTGCGAAGGAAGTGCGTATTTCCATTCATTATTTCATAGTTTGAGTAATACTGAGAAATTCGAATTTTTCTCTAACGAAAAACAAAGAGAAGCAAAATCTAGTGAGCCAATGAAGTAGGAGCCTTCAAATAGCATCAAAAAATAAAAATAACATAAAAAATAGCCTCCTTTGGAAGTGGCTTTGCTAAAGTCTTTCAAAATACCATAATTTGTGTGTGAAGTTTCCAGCGATTGTAGATATATTAATTGATTAAGTTAGTGAGAAATTTCTTCAGAGTGGGTGTACGTAATAAAGGAGTTAAAAAGCCATTAGTCTTCTGAAGTTTTCTCATCTCGTGATTCGTTAAAATCTAAAAAAAAAAATATCAAAGGAAATTTGCCACCACCCACATTCAATCAAACCCCTGCAAAATAAAATAAAAAAGGTAAATCCTTCGACAGACTAATTGACTATACCGTAACGAATCTTAACTATACAGACTGTCCTTCTGGGAACTGCATCGATCAATACATAGAAAACCGAGTGAGAAACTATGAGTGAGCCGAATTTCAAGAACTTGGCAAAATCCCCCTGTATATCGTCACATTTTTCGATACCTCACAACATTCTGAACATATTTAATATTAAATTTCTTATACCCAAGTCGTTTTCGAAATATTTCAGGTTAAAAATCGACCGAATAATTATCGCAATTTTCATTTTTTTTAATTTCTGCGCAGGATCATTTATTTTGATTGTGTATTGATTTCTTCGTGAAATAGGACCGAATTTAACAGAATTCTCATATCGATCCGATTAGACTCACAAGATACAGTGTGTTCGCCAGACAATCGGGTGACACAGACTCATTGTATACGCCATTTCCTCAAATGCTACATTTCTGAAATCTGGAACATCAAAAATGCTCACTAGAGGGCACTTTTTTCATATTTCCAGAGTTTTTCAACTCCTTGATTTTTTCCATATACATAAATTTGCGTAGAATCGAAAAATTTGATAATATACAGTGGTTCCCATTTAAAATAACGAAATTGGGTCCTCTTCTAGGTACAATCGAGCCACATGATTGAAAAAATTTTGATACGAATAGCCTCTATTATTGTTATAGCACCAAATTTTCAGATTCGGCCCACTTATAGTTTTCCATGGAAGCATTTCCCGATGGGACACCCTGTATGGACTAAATTTTACTGAATTGTGTTTTCGATGTTTTCAATACTTGTTCTTGAATGAAACTAGTTTTTCCTGATGAAATATTTTTCTTCATTTTATAGCAGTACCTATTTTGATCCAACTTCGAACCTCTCATTCACCTCGAAACTTCTAACAGAATAAAATGAAGCTAAAACGGGCATAAATCATGAGTCGAATATCATTATCCATATACCTTCGAAAATAATTGAAGACATTGTTCTCATAATAAGATATAATCTTTAGGATAGAGTGAATATATCTGATAAAATATCATCCTCGATCTATTTATTCAATTCTAAAATAAATAAGACGCCACATAATTGAAGTAACCTTGATGTGATGGAATACGAAATGAAATATACAGTGAAGTTTGAAAGATATGGCATTTCATATAATCTCAAGAAATAGGTACAAGTACTCATTATCAATAATAATTATTAATAATAGTCAAACGACTACGACCTATGACTACGATTTACTTGAACTTTTTCATAAAAGCTATGCAAGCTTACTCAAGGGTTCAACTAGTTGCATTCAAATGAAATTATCAATTATCTAACTGTATCGAAATGTACCAACCTTATCATACAGTGTACCCAAGATCAGGATGGACAGCATGCGAAAAAAGTTGTGCATGCCAACAGTTTTTCAGTTACATCGAAAAAAACAATAGGTATTTTTGAAAATTCGACTTTACTTTTTCTTCCACGTTATGATAATAAACACAGAATAGCCGATGATACTTTTTCATAGCAACTTTTGATGGTAATCGACATGGTGATATTGATATATTTCTCAAACGTTTCGAATTCGTGAAACCATCATCTTTGGGATACATTAAACTTCATCTACGCGATGATAGAATGATAATTTCGATAATGGAGAAGGATTGAGTAATTATTAGATACAACTGTGAGAAAATAACGGTTTCCATTTCAAACATTTACATACTATAAATGTTGATGCTCTTGATACTCATTTCAATAAATATTATGTGTTGTCAAAGTTCAGTTATTCAGGTAATTTTAGGTAAATATTCATTAACTCGAACTGATTTGAAGCTTTAACGTGTACTATGTATATTTTTTTCATGTCGGAGGGACAGCTGAAGCAGTTATGCAATAGTTATTTTTTAAAAAACATATTTGTATTTCACAAGATCAATCAGCAAGTATTGAATATATTTATCACATAATCAAGAAGTCGTACAATAAATTATCTCCATCTTTTTCGTACCAAATCAAACATAGAAAAAATCATATTCAAAAAAGTATAGTAACCTATAAGCGAGTATTTTATTAAAAGTATTAGGAAGGTATAATACCTCGGTATACTACACCCTAGAAGACACAAACTACCGAATCTGGTGGAATTGATACCGACAGTAATCAAGAAACCAAGAAGCCTCAAATAAGAAGAAGTCGTACTGATGTATTTCGTAATTATTTGAACCCTGTCTGTTGGGGAATCCGCCCCCTTGCGACCTTGACCTCCAGAGGGAACAATCCATTTCTGCTTATTATTTATCATTCAGCTTGGCAACGAAAATTCCAACGAAAACAACCTGCTTTAAATTACATAAATATCAAAACATCCGGGTAATAAGATTCTGTTACATGCTTTCATTATGTTATTATTGATAATACAATAATATTCTCGGTTGTGGAATTATGATATTCTGCACAGCCAACGTTTCATTGAAAATATTGTTGAATCGACACTCTTCCTTTATAATGAAGTGGTTTTAGATTACGAATTCCACTGGATTTTCTTATAATCAGCAAAAAATTTGAAGTAAATATGCCCACTTACTAGAAAAAAATTGTTAAATGTCTACCTAGGTAAAAAGATAATTATTTCTTCTCGTTTTGACTTACATTTTTATTGGATTCTTCGACAGGGCTCCAGTCACATCACATGAATTACACCAAGTCACTAATTAACCGTGACAATTATTAATATTCAAAAAACAACACGGAAGTCCACATGAACAATACAAACAACCATCCTCTATAAATAGGAGAGCCGACAAGAACAGGTTATGTTACTTCGAATATTTCATTCGAATGTTGATTCAAAGCAACATCATCGTAATCTCCGGACAGTTATTTATGGCACGTACGAAAAAAAAAATGATCGATAATTCCAGAACATACAAGAGCACTCACGATACACCATACACTTATTCCTTTTGATTTTGATCGCATTTTGACAGTGACAACTGCTCGAGCCGCTAGCGCTGATCTCGCGAATGTCCATGCGCAGATGTTCCATCGATTTTCCACCAGGAATTCTTACAGGGTGATCCGGCCAGGTGGTTGGGGTCGGCATAGTTTGGTGGGTGCTGTTTCTTTCACCAGATAATTGCTTACTTCATTTAATATAACAGATACATCCGATCCGAACATCTAGTACTAATAATACTAGTATGTAATAGTACCTCCTCAAATATTCAAGAAAAAAATCAATTCTTCTCTCCTCTCCCAACATTTTACCGCTGACTTACACGATTTTTTTTCTTTTGTCCATCACTGCCACTTATTTTTATAGTTTTTTCTATATTGGCAACAATTTTTACTTGACAGACACAAAATGAAATGAAATTAATAACTATTGGAAGGCAACCATCTGCATAGGTATATTTATGTTTCTCCCTTCTCTTCAACTGATTTTAATGAGTAGTTTTTATGAGTGACATGCCTGTATTAGTTTTACTTTACATGACTAAATTTTATAATTTTATTAGTTTCATTTTATATATCCAAATTTTCATGTGTATTTTTCAAATGATTATCTGTATTAGCTTATATAACTAGATAAGGGAATATGTATGTATATATATATTTATCCAAGATTTCATTCGTAGGTTGGGATAGGATGTTTTACTGTCGAAATGACAGATTGAAAGCATTTTTTTGGTTCGTTTTTCCAGATCAAAACTGCACTTTCGGAACAAATGTAAGTACTCAGTTCTTAGTCCCTCCAAACAGGGACTGAAAGTGGTTCATTCAATCCCTAAGGAATAGAGACTAAAGTAATTATCCTAGCATAACAATTGAAACATTCAAAAATACCATCAATAGAACATTTCTCGATTCGACAAATTGAATTATAACACTAACATAGTGTTCTTTAAGTTCATGTAGCTACAGGAGAGGTTAATTTTAATGAAAATTTCACACCCAACATTTTTGACCAATTGGAAGCCTGTATTTTGTATCGTAACCATAGCAACTAAACAAATTTCCGATTTTTTTTACGGTAAATGACTTTGATATTATACCACTCTCACATTGTCAAAGATTGTCTTTGAATGAGTATGAATTCAAAATATATAGATGCTAAAAGCACCGTAGAGAGAAAGTATAGGCTTATCGAAATCCGCTTTGTGGTGTTTTTTTTTTCAACGAATTTTGCCGGGAAATTTTTTGTCACTCACGAATATCTTTAGATTTTCGAAATATTCGTGAGATCTGAAAAAAATTCAGGACATGAACTTCAGTCCTATCAGTAGTGATGATTGTTCGACGCTAAAGAATCATAAATAAAACAAATCATGTGCAGAATACTATTATAATCAATGATTTATAAGTCGCATCAACTCACAATAAGAAAAATCGACTGATCAATTGAAAACTGAATCAACTAGATTCAAGATAACTCATTCGTGTTTAGCTCTTAATCCTCTCCAGACAACCTAATCTAATCAATCAACCGATTTGCCTAATCGCTATCTTCGTGCCTCCTGGAGGACTTCTTCTTCTTGTGCGACCTATGGCTCGGACTGCGCGACTTGGACCGGTGCCTCCTGGACCGGCTTCTCGATCTCTCCCTCCTGTGCGACCTCTCCCTTTCCCTGAAAATATCGAAATTCAGGCTGAAATACACTGAAATATTTTTTTTCTGATCAATGAAATGTCTAGTTACATAAACATACAATATATAATACGAGCAAAGATATTTTATATATTCTCTACTAAATCGATTTTTCAGCTTCTAATGGGATTTCCTCTCCTCGTTTCTGAAAAATAGTGTAGAAGTTATTGAAAATTATTGCAATATATTTGTAGTAAGGACAGATTTAGGATCTGTTCCAAAATGTCACTGCGCTTGAAATTCAACCTTTAGATACCGAAAAGAGAAATTCTCTATTGGTCAGTGACACCTTGTTTTTGAAAAAATTTGGAAATACAAATATATTTAATAAGAATGAAACCTCTACTTATCTTGGTGGACGTTTCGGGAACGAATCTGCTCCCGTTCTCAACACAATTAAAATATTTTTCTCTTCGTAAAATTTTTCAATGTTTTCGATTTTGACACTGAAAAGTGACAATTTGGCAGATGGAGGAATTCTGGTTACAAGGTGTTTTCATTAATTCATTTTAGATTCTCCATTCTCATATTCAATTTCCAGAAGTGGGTGCCAAGTTCTATCTATATCAACTGAACAAGAAGCAATATTATTGTCTCCGTTCAGGAGAATGCAAGCAGACTCTTTGATTTTCCGTTTTTGGTTGTTGTCTTCTTCTCCTATGATCTTAATATTACCCCAATCGGCCATATGTTGTCCATTTTCAGTAAGGATATGCTCAGCTAATTTTGACTTGTATATCTTCTCTTTATATTGTTCTTATGCTCTTTCATCCTTACTGATAGAGGCCTGCTGGTTTCACCGGTATAATATTTTCCACAAACACTTTTCAGTGTCAAAATCGAAAACATTGAAAAAATTTTACGAAGAGAAAGATATTTCAATTGTGTTGAGAACGGGAGCAGATTCGTTCCCGAAACGTCCACCAAGATAAGTAGAGGTTTCATTCTTATTAAATATATTTGTATTTCCAAATTTTTTCAAAAACAAGGTGTCACTGACCAATGGAGAATTTCTCTTTTAGGTATCTAAAGGTTTAATTTCAAGCGCAGTGACATTTTGGGACAGATCCTAAATCTGTCCTTACTACAAATATATTGCAATAATTTCCAATAACTTCTACTCTATTTTTCAGAAACAAGGAGAGAAAATCCCATGAAAAGCTGAAAAATGAATGTACCACCTCCTCGAAGAACTTACAGACAGTATCTACTAAATCGAGCTTAGAGAGGGAGGAATTGAAATGCAGCTGACTGTTGGCAAAACATTTTGATTTTCAATGTGCCATGCCATCGTATTGAGAAATACATTGTCAGTTATTTTCATTCGAATCAAGATAATAGTGTGACATTATTCATTCAAATCTATTATTTAGCAAAGTTTATTGTTCCATAAGTGTGTTAGAACAAAGGCACTCAGTTTTACATACTATAAAAATGAGAGAAAAATCAGTTGTTTTTTGCGTATGCAAAATTGTTGAAGAGTTGAAGAATTTCATGGGCGTGTTGTACCAATAAAAAGACTACTCGCGATCATTTTTTCAATTTTGTTGTGATCTATAAAATGGATGTAACCTTTGTTGATATAACTGTTGAAAACAATCATTCAGTGCCAAACTTTTTTCAACCTTTCAAACTTTTGTGTTAATTCCATAAAAGCAATAGTTTCATGATAAAAAATTAAATACAATATCCTGTGAATGAAATCGAAAAAAATCTAGTGGGTGGCTGTCAGGTTTTAATTGCACAAATTTTGAGTCCAATCATAGTATTTTAAAATTATTCCGTTTCTTATAACTTTCAAGGCATCGAGAAATTTTATTCTGGTAAAAAGTTACATCATGTTTCAAGTGGGAGTTTCACAAATCTGTGCGTCGAGTGTTTGTCAGTAAGGTCCCGTATCTTAGACGATAACATTATATCGAAATGTAAGTTACAGAAGGCAACATATTCTAGCACGAGCCTGAAATGAGGATATAAGTTTTGTTGCTACAAATTTCCGACCTTAGGTCCTCCAAACGATGTACAAAACACTGGTGCAGTCACTGTTGGTGTTTTGTTTCGTCGAAAACGCTAACGCCATTTTCCGCTATAATGGCCTAATAGTTATGAAACTCCCCAGAAGATGGTGACATTTTTACAGATTTCTGTACGAATAGTTGACGTTTCGAGATTGTAATTATGTAGTTTGATCTGAAATTGAGAAGTAACAACCTGAATTACTACTTCTGAATCAACATTTTCATAACACTGATTGCTCAGTCATCAATAATACTGATTTTGTTTTCATTTTTGTGTCGCCATCTAACAACTATTAATTGAGTGATTTTCCGCTATAACGAATGAAATGCTGTTTTGGTTGAAGAAGTTAGATAGACAAATAGGCAGAATAGCTCCACCAGTGTTCTGTACATCGTTGTCCTCAATATATCGGGAGAGTTGTGGTTTTTCCTCCCTCGTTATTGAAAACTTCAGCCTTGTCAAGCCTTCGCAGTAGCACATCACACACGCTATCACACGAAAAATGTATCAATGCGACTATTCAAGTACCTAAACAGAGAAACACCCATTCTCTCTCTCTCTCTTCCCCCTTCTCATTCGCCATCCTCACCTGTCTTTCGGCTTCTCCGACCGGCTCCTCGACTCGCGCTCCCGATCCCTGTCCTTGTCCCGCTCCTTGTGAGGCGAGTCGCCGCGTCGGCCGGGCGGCGACCGCATCGGCCCGCCTCCGACGGGAGGCGGGCCCATAGCCGCGGGAGGCGGGCCCATAGCCGCGGGAGGAGGGCCGGTCAGCTGCTTCAGATCGGAGGGCACCCATCCCGGCGGGGGCTCAGTACCTTAGGGCGACGAAGTAGTTCGAGTTTATTTATCAAAAGAAAATATTGGGAACTTTAAGGTTCCAAGATCTAAGTAAGCATTCTAACTGTCATCTAACTTTATATTTTCGAGGGCGTAACTTTTGCTGAGAAACATATATCTAAATACAACGTATCTGGTGATATTTTTGATTACATTATGAGAGATAAGTCGCCAATTAGACTAACCCCTTATAGACTCGCCTTAACGGCAGAAAAATGTACTGTAACGCCTTTTATTTTCATTTGTTGTATATATATTATATGTATTCTATTTGGGTGAATCCCCACCCTCAAGTCAACTTTCTAATGATTTGAATTTTTTTTAATAGAATGAATGGGGGGTTGATTTCAAACGTCCTTCAATTCTCTATTCAACAACTGATTTTCAGAAGAAAATATTCATTATGAACAAAATCAATCCCGTCTGAAATTTTGGTGTCATATAGAGAAAGATTCAAAAGAATTGAAGATTCACCTTTTTAGTGGAGTCAAAATGTAGCTACTGAAGTACCATTGGAACAAAAAAAAATTCCACACCATTCAAAAGTTGTCCTGATGAAGGTTTACTTTGTAAGGGTTCATGGTATGAGTTCACAATGATATGATATTGTGTCTTTTTCACTCACAACTCAATTTTGAAGAACACGTGAATAAAAATGTACAATTTATGTATATGATACTGAAGTCATTGTATAAATTTAAATTCACCTTGAATGGAACAATCATTGGGAAAGTGATAGAAATACAGTATTCAATTTGAATTATCAAAGTTGTTACTACTTTTTAGAAGTGGAAACGCCTCATAGTCTAAAACTTCTGACAATTGAATATGTCTGAAGCTCACTTCATCAGAAAAGTCTAATTAATGCTCATTGTGAAAAGCCCTTTATAAAATCATCGATTTGAAAAAGAAATAAGAAAATTAAAAATCAGTTTTCACACCTTGGATGCAACATTCTGTGCTCATTAAACAATATACAAAAATAATTTTGACTTTATCACTATCTGGTTAGGTAGAAAATATGAAACATAGTTTTGTGGTTACTATATGAAAATATTCCAAATTCAGTAAATTTCAATAACTATAAGAATATATTGAAGTTGAAGTTAATGCAAAAGAGTGAATTCTAGGACTTTACTGGAACAGACAGTACTTATATTTGGTACAAGGCAAATACAGAGGCACAGCTGATAAAATACTGACCCCATTGAGAATCTTGAGTAGGTTCATAACCACCTCCATAAAATGGTTCTGGTTCAGGATTAAATCCATATTCAGGCTGAAAAGCTTCAAATCCACCAGGAGGTGGGACTGACATATCAGGAAATCCTGGCTTTCTACTATACTCTCTTCTATCAGCAGTCATAACCTAGAAATACATCACAATGGATATCAGAATATTGTACTGGGATGACTTTTTACATTAGAACAAAATGAAATGAATGAAATTGATGAGTGCTGATTTTTGTGAACTGACCTGGATGGTGTTGACTCTAGCAATTTGATCAGTCTTTATGGGTGGTGGGACATTCTTCTGTACATTTCCTGAAATACCGATATTACCTTTAGAAACAGTCTGAACAGGAACTGACAATGAACTTACCTAAGAAATTATTATATTTACTGTTATCATTTATTACCACTGGTCCACGTGACATCATACCTAAGGGATTCATTGGTATCAGACCAGCACCTGATTCATTTACTCTCATCCTGGAATCGAGAGAATTTTAGATGATTATAATACTTCAAATATAATTATCCAACCTTTTCTGTCTTTCACAGTAAGCTCTCCAAGTGTCTTCATTGAATCCATAGTTGAAGTAGTCAGTGATATCTGCACCTGGCTTTCTCCAAGGCTTTTCTTCCAAAGAATCAACATTGAACTCAGTAGCAGGCACACCATTTATAGTGCCAATTTGCTCAAATTCTTCCACAACAAATTTTCCAGGTTGCTGTTGTAACTGTTTACTCTTGTCGCCCACAGATGTGAGCAGCCCACCTCTTTTGATATTCAACGATGTGTAAGATGGTGTAGTTGTCTTGATGTCTCCAATAACTACGTTGACATCATCATCACTGTCATCTTCATCATCATCTTTTTCACTATCGTCTCCATTCTGTTGAACTTCTCCATCCTCCGTCGGTTCCTCCTGTGGTTCTTGACTATTCTCTTTTTCCTCCATATCAACTCCTGGAGGTCCTTCATCTTCTACCTAAAACAATATGTATCAGAGGTTATGTTGTTTGGTTTCAGTTGCGTGAATTGAAATGACCTGTGGTGGTGGGACAGGGAGTATTTGTTCTTCGGTTCCTGGTGGTGGCTGCTCAGTTTGTTCTCCATTTACTGTTATATTCGAATTATCATTTATATTTAATTCAGGAGTTTCGCCGTATAACCATTGATCATCTTCCAAATCGTCTGCCATTTTTCATTGATATTTGAAGTGACAATTGACTCAACAATTGACATTTTGTTAAAAGGGTTTGTGTGTCATGTGTCATTTAGCAAATATAAACTACGGTGACCGGTGACTTTATACCAGACAGTGGCGACATTGCACTGCACTGCACAGACAACAATTGTTTTCTCTATGCTGCACTGTCATTGCATTGCATTGAGCATTGCATAAGTAATTTTATAACAATTGTAAGTTGGTGAAGACGTCTCTTCTGTGACTGAGGTGTCCTACAACCTACAATTTCTCATTTCTTTAGATCATTGTTGGTTGTATTCGAGAAGGATTGAAGTCACACCATTTCCAGCCCTTCCCGAGCAGCTTTCCACTACCAAAAAGCACTCAGTGTATACTTATCTCTTTCTCTTGTCATGTAGTAAACAAAGATGAAAATACATTGAGGGCAAAAAAAGTTCGCGTTCGAACGACAGCTGTGTTTTGCAAATGACTAACTCTCTGGTTCCATGTGGTCTGTGCCGTTGCCAGTACTGTCAGTACCACTTGTCATCTGTTCTCTGTCGCTTGTCTTCTTCTGTTTTTGGCTTGTCTGACGGTCAACATCTTTTCAGTCTTTTAGTTGTTTGTGAAAATGGGTAAGTACGTGTGAATTATTCTCGAGTTTATCACGGTCCATCTAGTTACTAATGTCTTATTTTTTCTTCAAATCTTTTTACGCATTTGTTGAATTACCTGTCTAAGCAAGTATTTTTGTTTTCAAATTGATATTTCTTGGGAAAAATATAATTAATGGAAACATAACCTAAATATTCACTTTGACATCAAAACATGTTCATCATGATGAGAATATCCAATATTTAGTCCGATGTGTTGTGCTGACGACTCCAAAAATTCCACAGCGATCTGATATCCTCCATATATTAGTAAAATATTATTCAGTTCTGTGACATCTGTTAATTTTATTTATTCAAATTTTAGGTATCAGCCGCGACCACTGGCATAAACGGAGGGCCACCGGAGGCAAAAGGAAGCCTCTGCGTAAGAAGAGGAAGTTCGAGTTAGGACGTCCTGCAGCCAACACAAAACTTGGACCGAGAAGGATCCATTATGTTCGAACAAGAGGGGGTAACTTGAAATACCGTGCCCTAAGAGTAGATACCGGAAATTTCGCATGGGGCAGCGAGGGCACTGCTCGCAAAACCCGTATTATTGACGTTGTTTACAATGCTAGCAACAATGAGTTGGTGCGTACCAAGACTTTGGTAAAGAATGCCATTGTTGTTGTAGATGCTACTCCATTCAGACAGTGGTATGAAAATCATTATGTTTTACCTTTGGGACGAAAGAAGGGAGCTAAACTGGTAAGTAATTAGTAATATTCAGTCTTTAATTTCTGCCTCACTTTCAAATGATGTCATTCATGCGTGTCATCTGATTTGATGATTAGAACATTGGTCATTTCACTGAATTGTCAGAAATATCATTATTGACGTGTATTGAATTACTGTTTATTTTACTAATATTCAATTTATATTTTAGACTGCTGAAGAAGAAGCATTAATTAATAAGAAACGTAGTAAGAAAGTGCAAAAGAAGTATGATACTAGGCAAAAAACCGCTAAAGTAGAACCTGCCCTTGAAGAACAGTTCACAACTGGAAGGTTGTTGGGTAAGTAATTGAAACCAATTTATATGAGTTTATCAAAATTTAAATTTTTATTATTTGCTGTATTTTGATCATTCAAATAACATGATCACAGTTTTTTTCCAAACCATACTGATTTTTCTGCTAACCTTTTTGATTAATTCACATGATGAAAAAAAATAGCGAGTTCACATTATAAGGCAATTTTCGTATTGAAAATGCCTTGTGGGCGATGACTTAGCTTGTCATAGTTACTCTGATTATCTTCATAATATGTATTTCTTCATCTGTTTCTGCATTTAAGTGTCCGATTAATGTTCCTCTAACTTTTCAGCTTGTTTGGCATCAAGACCTGGACAGTGTGGTAGGGCAGACGGTTACATTCTAGAAGGAAAGGAGCTGGAGTTCTATATCCGTAAGATCAAGTCCAAGAAAGCCAAGTAAAATGTGAATAGGTGGATAAATAAAGTATTTCACCAATGTTTGTGTTTTTTCTTTGGTGATATATCTTCCAGCTTCATGAAAGTTGAATTGTAAATGTTATTTCAGTCACCCCCATTTGTTTTTGCTGATTATTTTTGAGAGATTATTTTTTATTCACATGTAGATGTTTATAGTTGAATTTCTACATGTGTGAATTGATCAACATAGTAATATATTTTTCTTCAAAGCATAAGAAATTTTAGATAGAGTTCAAATTTGCTGTTGATGAGTAATAACTGAGAATTTTGAGGAAGGAAAAATATTTTCTAATCATCTTGAAGATTGACCTCTGGCATCTAAAGACAGTTATATCAGAATGTGAGTGAGTAAAAATTTGCAGGTCGTTATACAGGAACCAAATTGAAAAGTGACTACTCTTACAACAAAAAATTGAGCTAAATCTAAACGAAGCTAAAAACCAATGATTACAAAAACTTATAAATATTCTGGTGATCATCAGACCTATGTTCATATATCTGTTTCATTAATTTTGAGAAAATCAAGGAGTACACCATGAGGATAGGAAATTTTTGTCATAAACTTATTCAAAGACTAAGTTTTCGATGTACAGGGTGTGAACGTAGGTGGCTGAGTAACTAATTTGAGAACTTTCAATTGGGGCAGCAAAACAGAAATTTTTCTGTTCAGGAAATTTGAGTCGAATCAGAGGCTTCTGAATCTTCTTTTCCATCCGTGAAAAGTCGCTAATACTATTCTGCTATTTCCAGACTTGCAAAAATCAGAGTGTGTCTGGGAAGTATATTTTATAAGACTGATTTTTGTTTTTGAAATTGATAAAAAGTTGAGGATCCACAGTGGAGGTTCCAATTCCAATTGATTCAGATTCATGTGTTGCCTTTGCAAATTCAACAGGAATTATTTTCCTAAGGCATCTACAATAATAATGACACATCTAGGAAAATTGAGGTAAGAGAAGGAAAATATCAACCAAACAACTTTCGGAATGAATCTAATTTCGATGGTTAAAATCTCTACAATCACCATTGAAAAAATGTGACATAAATGTACAGGAATATAAATATAAGTAGCACACCCTACTGCATATTGTACGGCGGGGGCTGGTGATACTGGTTCGGATTCATCTGTTGCCTCTGCAAATGCGCCACGAGGGCCTGCGACGGCTGCCCCCCCTGAGGCCCCTGTTGCTGCTGCTGTTGTTGCTGCTGCAGCGCCAGCATCCGCATCCTCTGTTGCTGCTGCTGTTGCTGTTGGAACTGGTTCTGAAACAATCGTCGTAATCAAACATCCAATTTCCTATTTTTTTACCGTGTAAATAAAGGATTTATATATATATATATATATTCGTTCAAAATTCCACCTTCAATAATTTGTTCATTTCGTCGATTTCGGTCATTATTTCGTGAAGTTGTAAGTCGTCATTACATGATATGCGATGAAATTAGCAGTGAAATTTCCTCGTAACACATTGAATTTATCAACGGGTGCAAGCTTGTGCTTTTAAGATATTACAATACGTGTGCGTTTTATTTTCAACGTCCTTATTGCCACAGCGAGATTGGCTACGTTTAAGATATCAAAACAGTGTGCTAGTCGCTGTTTTCCTAGATGGTCCCAGACGAAAAAAAATATCTATTTTTCATGTTGTATACCTGATTTTGCATGGCGGGCTGCATGCCCTGCGCCGCGGAACGGGAATAGGGCGGCGCGGGTCCCCCTTGCCCGCCGATGCCGCCCATGCTGGTCATGTTGGTGTTCATCGTCACGTTGGGCGCCTGTTGCATGTAGGGGGCGCGCGGGTTCTGGCTCATCTGCCGGTAGTCCGGTTGGGAAGGCCGCGGCTGGCCGAAATCTGAAGAGAAATATCGAATCAAAAATACATCGTCCAACGACATTATTATCACATGTGGTGTAACGCGAGGGCCAGTCATGGAAGCAATTTTTTTTTTGATATATATAAATTCAATATCGATTTTGGAATCAAGAGGAGAACTGAAATTATTCACAGATGCCACCAAATTGTTCAATGTCACATAATATCATTGAGAACATGGACAGATATATAGAAAAAATATCATCTTCAATAGCTGATAAATGTTCATACCTGTACATCGCAAAAAGGATAACGAATATATCGTTCAACAGTGTACCTATCAAATATACAGATATCAATTTCAAGGTATTCATATTGATGAACGATGTGGAATAAACATATGGATCATTTGAGAAAAAAACAACGTAATACACTCACAGGCATTTCATTCAAAGTTCGATATTTTATTCCTGCTAAACTTTTCAATACTTGATATCTATCTGGAAAAGTACAAATATTTCATGATTGAGATCACTGATGAAATTACAAAATAAAACGATAAAGTGAGTGCCTTTTTATTTCGGATTTTTTAGAATCAATTATGAATTTATGCAAAAAAAAAGATTTATTGGATCTGATATCACAGTACAAACTCAAAAATCATAAAGAAATCACAGGTTACAAATTTTAATTTTAATGGAATTTGGTAATTGCAAATACATGAAAATCAAATATTGGTAAACATATAAAGGACGCAAAAAGATTCGAAATTAAGTTGAATAATTAAATACTCAAGCAACTTTGATGATTGCATTTCTTGTCTGAATACTCATAATGGATAAATTTTATTTACCACTATTTGCACTATTATCATTTTCTTTTTTGTAATATATCCATTTGAAACAACAATCTTTCTGGGTATTAATGAATCGATCAATGATACTAAAAACAATCCATTAGTTTTTTCAAAAAATATCACATTGTCTACATAAAAATGTTATCTTGTAATAAATAGTTGAATAAAAGACTTGAATAGGTATGGTTCCTCGGAACTCATTACCATTTTCTTTTCGATTTAAGGGATTTTTTCTCTCCTCGTGGAGGATATAATATTTCAATACAGGGTGGCACACACCCTTTTCTCCTTGGATTTTATAGCTATATTTCTGAAATTTTGAACATCACTAATGGGTAACATTTTTGATGAATTCATTTTTTTTTCAGCTTCTTCTTTTCCCGGAGATTAACTCATGTTTAGATTTTAAAATCGAAAAAATAAGTGATACTGGGTAATATGTAACCGAATTTACTATTGATTCAGAATATTCTTGCACTCGGTCAATTCTTACTTCTTATTCATTATTGTTTGATTTGTGAAAATGATCCGATATGCAACATGCACCTTTTAACATATTTTTAACGATGGACCAGAAACCATACAGTTCTGGAACGTGTACCCTAGTGTCGATCCTATTTTTTTTCAAATAATGCTGCAAAACTATAGAAACAATAGGTTTCGTGGCTCGACCCGAATTAATCCGGGTCGACCTGCAAACCACCGTTTTTCCGGTAAATATCTCAGATCGAAAATCATATTATTGCAAAACCGCTGATCTCCGCTACTCACTCTGCTGCTGCCCGGCAAACATATTGCCCTGAGCCCCCTGCATCATCTGTTGGTTACCCTGAATGTTGCCTTGCATCATACTCTGGGGATTCCCCCCATAGTTTCCCGCGTACTGCTGACCCATACCGCTCTGCATATTGCCGTATTGCTGGGAAATGAAGCCCTGCGAAGTAAAGCAAAAGTTAACTCACGCAGGTAACTGTTCAAGAGTTCCATCGAAGACTATCACAAGTCGAGTTATGATACGGTACGTCTCATAGTCCAAACGTTCAACTTTGTTGCCTTACACTTTTTTTTCGATGAAAAAATATCTATTACCAAGTTGAAAATAGTTCAATTCACATTTTCATGGTGGTACACTATGAATTTTTCAATTTGCGTGTGTACCAATAATTTGTTCACATAACAACTAGTGTTTTTATAACTTCCCATGCATCCCCAGTTCAAGTTCATAATCTAAATAATAAAAAGTACTTGAAGATATGTTGAAAAACTTAGTCTAGTCTTAAAGAAAAAAGGGAAAAAAAGGTAAATTTTGACGTTGATAGTGAATTACAAAGACACGATGAACAGTATAATAGATGAATGATGAACAGTAAAATGACTCAAGTGGTATGGACCTTATGTGTTTTTAATGCCTTAGTATTACACCAAATAATGCTCGATTTTCTTCATTGAAATCAAATCATATAATGTGCAACTACCGTATAAGGCATTTCTTCAAGAAAAAAACCGATTAGATAGTTCAACATGGCAATTGCGCCCTCTTGCGGCCGAAAAAATATATTCTCAAAAATCTCATTATCAAATATCATTATGAGAAGGAGAATTGTAGTCGTATTAAGGCTCATTTCAATCATCGAATTGAATAATGGAAAGTAGATGAAATGGTGGTATAATTCGAAGAAAAATACTTTTTCAATTCCTCTCATTCCCTCAATGGATTCACGTTTTGAGTATCCTGTAGATCGTTCAGTGAACAATACTGTGATTGATTCACCTCCATTATTTATGATCCGGTCCCCGTGAGACAATCTACGTTGGAACCGCAGTGTTCATTGTCGAGAAAAAGAACCGGCCACCAGTCTTACCTGATTCGGTGGCATCGAATTCGGATGCGGCTGCCGTATCGCCTGCCTGGGGAATCCCCTCTGCATCTGGCTGTAGTTCCCGATCGGCTGCGAGTTCGGATTGTTCTGCATTCCGGGTATGAACGAGTTCAACGGCTGTCTCGATCTCAGCAAGTTCGACAACGCCTGCTTCGATTGGTTGTTGAGCTGAGGCGGACGTTCGAATCGATTTCCTGAAATGTTTCGATGAACTATGACGTGCGATGATATTCGTTAGAAATACTCCGCATTTGAAACAACTAATACCATCAATATGATTTATGGAGGGTCAGTAAATTTCATCAAGAATCTAGCATCAGCCAATAGAATCGATCATCGCTATGTACAAGAAACAGAATCAATGATGTTCAACTTGAAAAACATGAACTTATTATCATGGAACAACATTCCAGTTTCATTGGATCGAGGATTTATAATAAAATTCCTATTGAAATCATGATTTTTCCATTCAGTATTTTTGAAAAATATTGAAGTCAAAATATGGATTCTAGAAAATGAAAAGAGAATTGATGGTCTTTTTCAATAAACTGAACTATTCTCTTTCTCATAGTCATTTTCTCCCTTTTTCAAAAATGTATAATCAATTTAAGAATTCAGAATCAATGATGTTCAACTTGAAAAACATGAACTTATAATCATGGAACAACATTCCAGTTTCATTGGATCGAGAATTTATAATCAAATTCCATTGCAATCAAAATTTTTCCATTCAGTATATTTGAAAAATGAAGTCAAAATATGTATTCTAGAAAATGGAAAGAAAATTGATGGTCTTTTTCAATAAACTGAACTATTCTCTTTCTCATAGTCATTTTCTCCCTTTTTCAAAAATGTATAATCAATTTAAGAATTCAGAATCAATGATGTTCAACTTGAAAAACATGAACTTATAATCATGGAACAACATTCCAGTTTCATTGGATCGAGAATTTATAATCAAATTCCATTGCAATCAAAATTTTTCCATTCAGTATATTTGAAAAATGAAGTCAAAATATGTATTCTAGAAAATGGAAACAAAATTGATGGTCTTTTTCAATAAACTGAACTATTCTCTTTCTCATAGTCATTTTCTCCCTCTTTCAAAAATGTTTATTCAATTTAAGAATTCACATTGTCCTAGTTTCAGAAATGTGTTTCCAATATACAATCTGAAGTCGTCTCGGCGATTTTCCTAACAAGAGTTCAGTAACGATTCAGAGAGGACTTATGACGATCACTGTCAAATATTATACAAAAATACTAGTAAATCACTTTTTTGAATCCCTTTTCAGTTAGTTTCCTATTCGAGTACGCTTTCTTCTTGTTATCAAGCAACCTACTTGATAACTTCTATTGTGATTTGTAAAATTACTCTGTAAAGCTGTTGGGCATTAAACGCTATTATTATTATTATTACTATCTAGAGAGCTCAGAATAACAATGATAAACAAAGTATATAAGAATTATTGACAATGTATTATTTTCTAAAGGAACTAACAGAGGCAATACTATCTGATAGCGCGCACACTCACCGGCCATCGGCGGGTAGTACCCCTGCTGCCCGCCCTGCCCGTACCACCCCTGCTGGCCCGCCCCCGCCGCGCCGTACTGCTGCCCCTGCGGCGGCGGCTGCCCATACCCGCCCATGTGCGGGCCGACGGGCGCACCGCCGCCCGGCATCGGCGGCCCGCCGGGCGCGCCCTGTCCCGGCCCGCCCATCGGCGGCTGCCCCAGCGGCCCGCCCACGCCGCCGAGCATCGCTCCTCCCGGGCAGGCCTTCGGCTTGCGCGGCTTGCGCTGCCCCTTGCCGCGCCCTTTGCCCGCGCCGCCGCCCACGCCCGCCGGGCTCTGTTCCACCGAAGTGGGCGTGTCCGCCTACGGAAGATAGTATATTGATGAAAAAAAAATGTGAAGTGAAGTTTATGCTTCGTTTGAAGGAAAGCAGGCTCACTGACAAAAAACACCCCAAGCTATAGCGCCTCTATTTATAATCCGATTTTGAAAAACAAAAGAGCAAGTGAAATGACAATATTCTCTTCCAATTTCAACTCTAACTATGTTTCCATTGAAGAAAGTTGGTGCCACCTTGTAGCATCTGATAAGTCGTTTCATTCGCTCTTGTTTTTTTTTTAAATCGGATAATTAATAGCAGCGCGATGGCCTGATCATTTTTTATCACTCAGCTTGTACATGTGAAACATTGCTTATGGTGTGCCCCAGGGATCAATTCTCGGACCTTTTTTATCACTTATTCATATGAGTTCTTTTTGTAGTTTTATTTGCAAGGAAATTTCAGAGATCGTATAGTTCATAAAGATAGCCATAAATTGATATCCTTAAAATTAGGGATTGTTGCAAAAATCCTGCAAAAAATTCAAAACTCTTCTGTTCAACTATAGATCAGTCTCTATCTTGGCCATCGCATATTTAAATGCTTAGAAAAAAAATATCCCACATTGTTGGTACATTATACAAATTGAGGTTTTTTATACTGCTTAAATATTTGAAATTGATTCATTTTAGTTTGATTTACTGGAAACCACAATATTTGATATCAATCTGGGACACTTCAGCTAAATCTATGTTGTATTCTCTGAAATCTCTTCGAAATGAAGCTATGAAATGTATTTTTCATCTACCATGGTTTACCCACATGTGAATATACTATAGCGTAGTGAATAGTAGTAGTAGTGATAGTAGTAGCTGATCATATGTGAAAATTAAAGAACTGCAAAATAGGCACAATTCAGATTTCTGCAGACATGTTCTATACAGTGTGGAACTGCCAAATGGAATGAATTCGACAACAAATAAATGAGGTTGTGTTGGGAAAAACATTCGGACACGTCGATTTGTATTTTTGAATACTATGCATTATTGGTCGAAACGACTAACATGTCTTAACATGTCTAGATACTGGATGATCAATTTTCTGGAGTCTGCACTATCTTATATTTGTTTCAATCAAATGACAGTAGGTAGTAAATCAAAAGTTGAGACAGGGACATGTAAGCCGTTTCGACCGATAATGAATAGTTACAACACAAAAAATTCATTACGTTGAAAAATCTCGATTTTTCACACCCTATATCTCTGTAATAATTTCCGCTAGACCCCAAGTGTGGTGTATCGATGAAATCAGTGAGAATTTAAAAATGGAATGAAATACAGGGTGTTCCATTTGAAATAAGAAAGTTGGTATTGGCTACTGTCACATGACACACTATGTAATTTAATTTAAAAAAATGCTCATTCAAAAATACAAATCGACGAGTCCAAGCGTCTTTCCCAACATACCCTCATTTATTTGTTGTCGAATTCATTCCATTCGGCTGTTCCACACTGTATGTGATTTCTACCTCATTCTTAAACTCGAGTTCTATCAGATAACATTAGAATCTTAGTATCCACTCATGAAACTGCACCTAGTTTGTTTTCGAGAGCACCACGTTGTGAATAATTCCTCCGATAACCAATTCCCTTCGGCGTTTTCTAATCCCGTACGTACCGGTTTCTCCAGAATCGGCTCGAGATCCTCTGGCGGCAGAGGCGGCGGGTCGAGATAGTGCGACGACGGCCTCTGCAGGTTGTGCGTGTGGAACTTGAGCAGCCTGTGCGTGTCCTCGCACGCCAGAGGTTTCCTTTCCAGCCGGACGGCGCCGAACCAAGCCCACGACAGCGGCGCCGGGTTTTTCATGCCCTCCAAGATGTCCCAGTTGCTCACTCGCTGTTTGTCCGTCACCTGCAGGCCATTTAGGACACGGCAGGAAGTTAGCGAAAGCAAACAACGACATTGATAAAAACACTTTTTTCTCACCACTAGATTCAAGGTAGATTTCTTGCAATTTTATGAACTATTTTCTCGTAAACACAGAGATACATATTATCATCAACCTGAATTAAACTAACTTGTCATGAAACGATATTCGCAGGAAGTATGTTGCCCTATAAACGAGCTCACTGTTGGTTTATATCTGAGTTTCGTAAAATTAACGATTTCAATATATTGCCAGTGGTGGAAAAAATTGATATACACATTGGTAGTGGAAAAATTCAAGCGCAATATATGAAGAAAGTTACATTAAGAAATATATAATTCATATAATAACTCGTATAACATTGCATTCCAATTTATTTTCTAGCATTTGCAAGAGGAGCTCTCGAGGTGAAAATTTCCTTGTAATAACACCAAATCCCAAAAAAATATTGTGCATACTTTTTATCAACAGTAAAAACACAAGAGCTTTTTTTTTATCGGATAAATTTAGTTACAAAAAAAAATTTATCCTTGAAAGAAAAGCTCAAGTGTTTTTTGGCAAGATAAATTAACGACTCATGTTGTAATGCTTTAGTATCAATTATCAACAATGCTCAAATAACTGACAGGGCAGACATTAAAGTGACGTAAGCATACTAGATGTGGACGCTTAAGAGGAACAGGCGTTTTTATCGGTGATAAAAAACGATGCACCTTTTTTATCGCTGTCAAAATGACAAAACAGTCGTCTTTAAATGACACATTGAAATGACAAATGAAAATTTATACAAGCTCATCAGCTTATACAAGCTATTTCATCAAGCAGTAGCTTTAACAAATATTGTAGTATTGATATTTACAGTTCAACTTCATTCACCTACGAACAAAAAGTTGAAAATATATTTTTACAAAAAATTCCACAATTTTATATTCCATTTCAACTATTATTAACTCTTATGCAAGATAATGTATCAGCCGATACTTTTTTGGGTCTCAAACCTTTTTGTATTTTAAACTGTTGATTTTTCACGAACACCGCTACGAATAGATTGGATGCCACACACTCACCTGAAGATCGTGCTTCTTGTCGACGGTATCGAAACTCATTTTGTTGCCTCTGCCTGAACCGGCAGATTCGACGGCGATGACTTCCGTAACTATCCTAGGCAACGGAAGCAGTTGGCGGATGTGTTGTAAGGAAGCGCTCTGCTTTTCGCCTACTTCCTTTTTCAGTTTCTTCAGGAGGTTAGGGTACATTTTCCTGCTGTCATCCTGAACAATAGAAATTGAAAGAAAATTATATCAATGATGATATTTTTAAATACTGTCTGTAAGTTCTTCGAGGAGGTGGTACATTCATTTTTCAGCTTTTGATGGGATTTTCTCTCCTCGTTTCTAAAAAAATAGAGTAGAAGTTATTAAAAATTATTGCAATATATTTGTAGTAAGGACAGATTTAGGATCTGTCCCAAAATGTCACTGCGCTTGAAATTAAACCTTCAGATACCTAAAAGAGAAATTCTCTATTGGTCAGTGACACCTTGTTTTTGGAAAAATTTGGAAATACAAATATATCTAATAATAATAAAACCTCTACTTATCTTGGTGGACGTTTCGGGAACGAATCTGCTCCCGTTCTCAACACAATTGAAGAAAATTATTTCAATTGTGTTGAGAACGGGAGCAGATTCGTTCCCGAAACGTCCACCAAGATAAGTAGAGGTTTTATTATTATTAGATATATTTGTATTTCCAAATTTTTCCAAAAACAAGGTGTCACTGACCAATAGAGAATTTCTCTTTTAGGTATCTGAAGGTTTAATTTCAAGCGCAGTGACATTTTGGGACAGATCCTAAATCTGTCCTTACTACAAATATATTGCAATAATTTTTAATAACTTCTACTCTATTTTTTTAGAAACGAGAAGAGAAAATCCCATCAAAAGCTGAAAAATGATGATATTTTTATTCGTCGTTCGAGATCATTTACATTACACAAGAAAGATGTACAGAAGACCGGCATTCAAGTAATGAAACTCCTCAGAAGATGGCGACATTTTTGCAGATTTCTGTACACATAGTTGATCTTTTCAGATTTGAGATAGAGGGACCTGAATTACTACTACTGAATCATAGTTTCTATAACACTGTTTGTGCCCAATGAAACTGATTTTGTTGTCTTTTTTTGTGTCTCCATCTAGCAATTAACAAGATGAATAATTTTCCGCTATAACGAATGAAATGCTGCCATCAAGTTAGCTGTACGTTAGAGTTTTAGCAGAATGAATTAGATAGGCAAATAGATAGAGTAGATGCACCATTATTCCATACATAGTTGTTTTGAGAAATGAATCTTCAGCAAAAAGAATGCAGCTTCCGAATGCTTTGATCCTCTTGAAAATGTGGCTTTGATAAATAATTTGTGGTCCATCTGATCCTTCGAGCACTTTATAACTCGGAACGTCAAATGAACATTCTCAAAAAGTCATCTTGACGTCGAAATATAATCTAATTTTGACATAAAAACACGAGATTACTATGATCGAATGAATGAAAACGAATAAATCTCACTTACCTGCGCGTCTGTCGCCTTGGCGGCGTGCACCAGCGTGGCCAGCATGTCGACCACGACGGTGAAGAGGTCGTCGTGCGTGTGCAGGTCGACCAGCCCGTAGGTGACCAGCTGGACGAGCAGCAGCGCCCAGTCCGTGGTGGCGGACGCGTTGCGCTGGAACGCGTCGAAGACGCCGCCGACGAGCGCGAAGCGCAGCCGCAGCCCGTCCAGCGACTGTCGCGTGCCGAGCGAGTCGTGCAGGGTGCCCTCTTTCGCCTGCTGCACCAGCTGGAGGAAGACACGGTGAGCATGTTTGGTGAGACAATTTCATTTCGAAAAATTTCATTCCATCGAAAGTTTATATCAAAAATTCATTGAAATTTGAAATTACAAATAACCTACATCATACCTACGGCACGAGACAAAATATCGTATCTGCTATTTATGTCCCTGCTACTCAGAAATCGCTTGGCCAAAGAAATTTTCACTATATAGGTTCAAAATTATACAATAAATTACCAAATGACTTGAAACAACTTCACTCGGCTCGTCTTTCCAAAATTAAACTGAAAAACTGGATATTGACTAATGACAGAAAATACTTCTCGTATGTTATTGATCCTATTTAGAAAATATGTATATTCACAAAAATGTATTAATTTGTATGTGTTCATTACTAATCTTCACTCTTCTGAAACCTCTTCAATTTCATAACTTTCTATAATC
The DNA here is from genome assembly GCA_963576655.1 of Gastrophysa polygoni. Lineage (NCBI taxonomy): Eukaryota > Metazoa > Arthropoda > Insecta > Coleoptera > Chrysomelidae > Gastrophysa > Gastrophysa polygoni. The sequence continues at coordinate 1,448,735 of OY755082.1, read as the reverse complement.
ATATAGTTGTAACAAAATTAATATCATATAGTGTTAGACTTCATTATATTGTTTTTAGTAAGTCCCTACTACAGTTTGAATATATCAATTGGTCACATTTTCGATAGTTTATTTCAACAGATTGTAAATACCCGAAGACAAGTTCTTGAATGAACTTAGCCGGACACTCAATCCTGTTTATTTACTGTTGCTCTTCCTGTAATGAACCAGCAATTACCATTTATTATATTTGAACCAATGTATCCTTCACCTTTTTGTAATAAACATTCATTTCATTTCAGTCTTATTTTTAGAAGCGAAGAGAGAAAAGGAAAGGGAAATCTGGGAGAAAAATAATACACTACCTCCTGGATTAACCTACGAACAATAAATCGTAAATTTTTCTTACCTGAGATAGTTGTTGGTTCAACGAAGACAACAATCCTTCACGTTGGCCCTCTTCTTGACCTCTCAGACACGTCAAAACCAACGACAGAAACGGCTGGTGGCTCATCACACTTTGACTTTCGCCGCATGCTCTAGATTTGATTTTTTGCTCTTTGCACCAACCGCCACCCTCCAAAACTTGACCAGCCACTTTCAAAACCCGACCTGAAAAACGAAAACAACTAGGCTAGCATCGAAAAGTTTGACTATGATCACGGGAGTCTTTAACCTGTTGGAGCAATCTAGGATAATGGGGATAATGACTATGACAGAAGACTATGGATTAGATTAGATTTTTATTGGTAATGATATTTTACAGTTCTGATTATGAATTTCTATAATTGTGGTGTCAAACAACAACATTCACATCGATACACTGATAAAAACACACAAATACAGCGGAGCACTTGCACGAATGAGTGAGACTGTAACGCGACATACGATAGGAGCCATTAAAAATTCAACCCGGGAGGATACTTTTCGGACACAGTAATTACCCTTGGTAGGACACAACTTACCTTGGACCGCAGGCGGCAACTTCGATATCAAAGGAGCCACCAGCCATATCGAGTTGTGCTGCTTTTTGTCGTTCTTCTTCTCTTCCTGCGGCAGAGAATCGTACGGCGCGTTGATTTGGAAGACGTCGATGGCCGCTTTGGCAACGGTATCGAGCCACTGGGACAATTCGGAGGAGTTCGGACTGAATTGCTCGTACATCAGCTGAAGATCTAGGATGGACATGCGAAGGGTCCATTGCTCCAAATTCTGAAAGAAGTAAACGATTTTGAATCGGGTGAAATAAGCTTTATCGCCCAAGATGAATTTTTATTCATTGACGAATCACAGTCCGAGGGAAAATATTGTAATAATATAAGTGATGTTTCGAAAAATGAACATTGAATCGAAAAAATAAATCATCACAATCTTGGAATAGTGTCAAAATATAAAGATATAAAATGTTTTGAAATATAAACATAGATGCAATACAATAAATGAATATGAATGTCAGTATAGGGATGATAACGCCAGGAGGGTGACTGATCAATCCATTGTATTTTTTCAATTTTTCCCAAGTATTTGCTTCCGTTTCATAGGATTTCAGTTATCTACTGGGAGCTCTCTTCTTGGTGCCACTCGATTGGGTTCTTTGGACTAGGACAGTTCTCATTACGATTCTCCTGTGATATTAAGATCAGTTATTGAGGCTCAAAGTTGAAAGCTTCATGAAGAATCATGATTGTGGTATACTGTGACGTGAATCTGATGATTGTAGATTTTCTTCAGACTGAACATCATCAGACCGATTCCACAGTTCTATGATTCCATGTCGAAATATTCCACTTGTGATGTTGAATTACTCGCCAATCTTGTCGAGCAAGGTCAAGCCACTTCTAACTTTGAACGATGTTCACTGATTTATTTAGAGATGCAATAAAGAATTATCCAGATTGTTTGTTGGGACGTTTTTTATGGTTTCTCTTGAACCTTTCTCTTATACCTGACAAATTAATAACCTCGCATTCTAAAATATCATTTCATATTCAATTACTCACAAACCCGCACTGACGATGACTCGACAGAGCGACATTTTTTTCGAAAAAATTTTCATGCAGGAAATACAAAACTTAGATTCTTCGACAAACCATGCAAACCATGACAGTAAAGTGCTACTATATGGTAATTCATATGAGAATGAAATGAATGAAATATCAATATGGCATCAGAGAGGGTGCCTCCAAAATTTCAGATCAATTCGAGTGAATTTGCACACGCTGTAAAAAAATATTCGATCTTCCTCTTCACATCTCGATAGTTCCGACTGCAACGAATCATTTCGTTCGTCCTAACCTCTAAAATCCTCGTGATCATGGACTTTTGATCCAGAGCGTCTATACTGCTGCCCGCGTCCGGATAGCAAATCATGTGCAACAACCTCTGCGCCTGCGAATGGGAGAGCAACGGGTCCAACAGGTTGTCCACGTGACACAGCTCGTCGGAGGACAAGCAACGTTCCAACACCCATTGTTGGGAGCAGATCTCTCTGAGCACGTGACAGGCGAAGGCGGACAGCGAGGCCGTGCTTTCTGCGTTTCCTGTGCTGGATTGTCTGCGGAAAAATCGGATGATGGATGTGACAGCAACATGCGCGGCCATTACTCGACTTTGATACAGAGGAGAAGGAAATAACTATCTGGAAATTGCCTTTCGTCAGCTTTCAATTTGCGGAAGTCTCAGGGCCTATCTTATTTTCGAGTTATATTAACTCGAATTCAGTTACTATACTGTCTGTAAGTTCTTCGAGGAGGTGGTATATTCATTTTTCAGCTTTTAATGGGATTTTCTCTCCTCGTTTCTAAAAAATAGAGCAGAAGTTATTAAAAATTATTGCAATATATTTGTAGTAAGGACAGATTTTGTGATCTGTCCCAAAATGTCACTGCGCTTGAAATTAAACCTTTAGATACCTAAAAGAGAAATTCTCTATTTGTCAGTGACACCTTGTTTTTGAAAAAATTTTGGAAATACAAATGTATTTAATAAGAATAAAACCTCTACTTATCTTAGTGGACGTTTCGGGAACGAATCTGCTCCCGTTCTCAACACAATTGAAATATTTTTCTCTTCGTAAAATTTTTTCAATGTTTCCGATTTTGACACTGAAAAGTGACAATTTGGCAGACGGAGGAATTCTGGTTACAAGGTGTTTTCATTAATTGAACGGGAGCAGATTCGTTCCCGAAACGTCCACCAAGATAAGTAGAGGTTTTATTCTTATCAAATATATTTGTATTTCCAATTTTTTTTCAAAAACAAGGTGTCACTGACAAATAGAGAATTTCTCTTTCGGGTATCTAAAGGTTTAATTTCAAGCGCAGTGACATTTTGGGACAGATCCTAAATCTGTCCTTACTACAAATATATTGCAATAATTTTTAATAACTTCTACTCTATTTTTGAGAAACGAGGAGAGAAAATCCCATTAAAAGCTGAAAAATCAGTTACTATAGATTGAAACGACATTGTACTTGATATTTATGAATTTTTGAAATTTATGAATTTGCTATTAATTATGATAGATCTTCATTATGTGTATGTGTATCGAATAATGACACAAATACAGATGTAACAAGATTTTTGGATCTCTAAAATATTATCATCATCATCTTATTCAAAATCCGTAATGTCATTCCTGTTAGTTATTTGAAAAGTATTTTTTCCTACTTCTTTACTCAACTTATTATATTTGATATCTATCAAGGAGAGCACAAATATTTCACTCATGGAATCACAAAAGAATATAATCGAGTGTATTTTCATTTCACCTTTTCTGGAATCAATTGAGTATTTGATCCTTTGGATATTTATGTGCAAGACTCAATAAGTAGACCATATTGAATTCTCTCATAGAAACGAATTTCTAAACGACTGTTTCTCATCTCCTGAGTATTAAAGTCCGATGTTCAATATTGTTCAATTGTTGTTCAGTTTGGAATCAAGATTGATGTTACTTATGGTGCAGATATCTGTAAAGGGAGAGTGAAATTAATGGATTCATGGAAGTCACCATCGTCATGAGACACAACATGCGGATAGGGCTTTCTTGTTATGCTCAGTTGCATGAGAATTGAACTGATCTTGTCTGTTAATTCAAGTACAATTCTCGACACCCATGATTTGACATTTTTTTCTTCAACTCGATATTTTCATGACATTTCATCAGTTTCAAATAATCTGAAAAAATCAGCAGAACGAATCCGATGAAATACCATATCTCATACCGAAAACTACAAGTAAATCGGTCGATTCCTCGAAAATATACAGTGTGTCGAAAAAGAGTCGAATTATGAGTGGTCCTTTTCACATCAGATTTGTGATAACGTTACTTTCTGCAGATCAGACCAAGCCATAATATATCTCGCAATATTATTAGTAGTGAGTGACTTTTTTCATACGGAGAATCTAACCATGATGAGGGGTATAGGAAACACATTTTCATAGCTATAAACACACAGTTATTCCACAGGCTGCAGTACCAACGTATATTCTGTAGGGTGTATTAGGTATTTCACAATAAGGAATTTGAACATGGTGCACGGTATCTCGTGAAGTCCAAGTAGGAAGGTAACTAGGGATTATCACAAAAGCTTAGTTGACAAGTATAGATAATATCTCAGGCTATTCGAGAATATTGATGAAATTGCATGCACGCCGGTTCATACAGTGAATTTATCATCTTTGTTTCATTAAGTACCTCATCAGCTCTTCCATTTTTGGTATTGGAACGATCAGGGAAACAAATAATGTCTTTAATAAATAACAACTTATCCTAGTCATTGTTGGAATATTCATTGAATATTGAGCAATATTCAACCAAATACATGTATCTTTTTGGATTACGGATTATATCGAACCTTTAAAAAACTTTCATTTTCTGTATTTTGAAATTTCTTTTTGATTTTTCAACCAAAACTGTTTGTGTATTATTGGCTTCTATGAAGGGTGTTCCAAATTATTTGTCCAAATTATTTTCTTCCTTTCCAACTTCCAACAATTTTCCAAGTTTCTTCCGTATGTCTTTTTTATGTATTCTGTGATTATTTTCGAAAGAATATAACAAAAAATATAGTCTACTACACGTCCAAAAATATATTTTCCGTGCTTTCTATGAGAATTTGTCACATTCGCACGGAAAAATCCGTATTTCCAGACTCCTAATAATATTGTTTCTCATCTTACTTGCGAATTTTTATGTACAGAAAAGAAATATTCTTTGATTTCCTTACCTTTCTTACCTTTCCTTTCGACACATATATTACGATATATTTTATTCACTCAGTTCAAAGAAGTACAGAAATTTTCAATATAGTAAGAATATTGATGACACCGAAAAAAGTTCGATATTCTCTATATGAAGATGACATTTCACTTGGAAAAAAAGTGGCGTGACACAAATGTTCATATTATCGGTAGAAAGATCATTCGCCTCTAGGATTATTCTGAAATGATAAACGAATTCTAAAAACATTGTTATTGAAAATGAAACTAGGATAAAATCCCATCTTATCAAAAATGTTAACACAACGTATTAACTTCTGATTGGTTTTTACGATAATAATGAAATAAAGTATTGAAAACTATTGTCATATGGACACAGCAAGGTAATATGACATGTGAAAAACAACCTCAATTGATGATAAGAGCCTGATTCAAAGGTATTACGTGCGAAAGAATCCTAACTTTAAATTCATCCTTACGTTTCATTTTCAGACCGGTTGAAATATAAACCACGTTCGTTCAATAAAGTTCGTTTTTGCAATATAGCCTGAAATATTTTTTTTCGCAGTTCGAAAAAACAAACATCTGTGAATGTTTGAAAATCAATCATTTCGCAACCTTTGCAACATGATAAGAGACGAAAAACGTGAAATGTGAAAGCACTGCAACCAGGAAAGGGGGACAAACAACGAGATGGTGCAAGCATAGGGTGACACATTCAAAGCGAAGCTTATGAAAGAGAAATTTTATTGTCTTGACAAACCTATGTGTTGTCCTTGATCCGCACACATCCACGTTCATCCTGATAAAAAGAAAAACAACTAAAAATCAAATCAAAATTAATAGCATTCGAGGAAACTTCATTCTGTTATGTGTCGTATCATGCTCGAATTTTTCTTTCCAGCACGGTAATTTATTTGCTAATACAGTACTACTACACCACCAGTTGATATACTTATTCCAATGCGAACAGATTTTCAACAATAATTTGGAAATCACGAATTTCGACTTCCACATAGATCACATTTATGCTACTCAGTTAAACTGAGTACTAGAATGATAAAAATTTAGCTGTCTGAAAATATTGTAAAATTTCTGCTGGAAATTCGATTCTCACCATTCAGGTCTCGCAAAGTGGAGAGGCAAAATTGAGGATATGGAAGCTGTGTATAAATCAAAAATATATTATATTCCACCAAGATATCAAATTTCGAAAGAATTCAAACTCAATAACTGCCTATCCTCAGCCACTAGGAAAAGTTGAAGACTTCTGCCCACTTGATTATGTCGAATTTCAATACCTTACTAAGGCTTCCCAAGATCGAAACTAGATGGCGTCACCTCTGCTGACGATTCGAATTTGAAATTCAACAGGAATGCAGAAATTTAACCGTTAGCGACCCATCACTCTCAGATATCTGTCATTATCAGTAAAAGCGGATTTGATTTCACAGGATGGACTGTACTCAAACGGTGCGGCCTTAGTAAGTTTGTTTGACAGGTCTTGGTAAGAAAAAATGATCCACCTTGCTTAAGACACAAATAACAAAATTATCCGCCGCTAAATGAAGTGTAAAAATTTCCAAACTGTCACTGTTTCGGTGGAAAGTATATTTTTTTCTTGCATTACCCGATGTCGAAACAGAGAAAATAGAATGGAACGTTCGTTACAGAAGGCTATCCAAACACTGTCTCTTACATTTTGATATACTATCATCCACTTTGAATTAGTTGGACTTACGGCAAATCCAAGCTAGGTCCATCGCTTCCGCTGTGCAGATCGCTGGTCCCCAAAATGTTACTGAGACTCAACTCGGTTCCCTCCTTGGCAGTAGCATCCCCGACAATCAGGACGGCTTTGAGGACTGCTAGCACCGGACCCACGTGGATGTTCCTGTGCGAATAATTATCGATCTCAATTCGATAGTAACAACGGAATTTTAACGATATCAGTGCCGGTTTCAGGTACTTTGTACTGGTGTTATCCCGTTTATCACCGAAGGAAATTGTTAGTCTACTGAATTTTTATATTCATTATGGAAAACTATTACAATACATATTTATTGAGGAACGTATTACAGATACAAATATCCAACAGATCGTAGATATGAAGGATCTATCACTCGTTAGAGTACAACAGTTCTCATACCGCCTTCTCCTCTATATATCATCCAATAAGGCCAGAGGCTTCTTTAATGGCGCTATTCCCGCAGTGTCTTGAGATGTGAATTTTTCTGTGTACTAGAGAGAAATAAGAGAAATATCGGAAAATCCTCCTTGCCGTTCACTTGTGCGGGGCACCAAACAGATGCCGGTTCAAGAAATGAAAAAATGAACAATATACGAGAATAAAAATGAAGAATATCTGACAATCCTCCCCTCCTTGCAGCTCACCTGTGTACAAGTAGTAAATAAGAAAAATATCGGAAAATCCCCATTGACGTTCACTTGTGCGCGGCGGCCAACAGATGACGTTTCAATGAATAAAAAATGAATGATATACGAGAAAAAAATTGAAGAAATATCGGAAAATCCCCTCCTCCTGGCAGCTCACCTGTGTCCTTGTGGAAAATGAATAAAATATCGGAAAATCCCCATTGCCGTTCACTTGTGCGCGGCGGCAAACAGATGACGTTTGAATGAATAAAAAGTGAATAATACACGAGAAAAAAATCGAAAAAATATCGGGAAATCTCCCCTCCTCGCAGCTCACCTGTTTACTAGTGGAAAATAAGAAAAATATCGGAAAATCCGATATATCCGATACACTTGTGCGCGGCGGTCAAAAGATGCCGGTTCAATAAATAAAAAATGAATAATATACGAGAAAAAAAATTGCAAAAATATTGGAAAATCCCCCCCTCCTTGCAACTCACTTGTGTACTTGTGGAAAATAAGAAAAATATCGGAAAATCCGATATATCCGATACACTTGTGCGCGGCGGCCAACAGATGACGGTTCAATAAATAAAAAATGAATAATATAAGAAAAAAAAACATTGGAAAAATATCGGAAAATGCCCATTGCCTTGTGCGCGGCGGCCAACAGAAAAAATAAATAAAAAATCAATAATATAGGAGGAAAAAAATTGAAAAAATATCGGAAAATCCCCCCTGCCCTTCGCAGCTCACCTGTGCGCGGCGGCGAGCAGATGCCGGTCGCAGCTGAGGCGGACGCCGAGCGGCGACCTCGGCGCCGTCAGTGGCGGCGAGCCGACCGAATAGAGGCCCGGCTGCGGGCCCTCGGCCGTGCGGAACAGCCGCAGCAGCAGGTGGCACGTGAGGCGCGTGCCGCCCTCGGCGCGCCCTTCGCCGTTCTCCGGCGACTTCACCTGGAAGCCGTTCTGGAACAGAAGCAGAGCGCAGGTTCAGTCGGAGGCGTTCGAACGGCTCAGAACGAATTTTATCATTATTTCCAATGATTTTTCAGTGAGTGGTATGATTGTTTTTTCTTTTCTCTCTCTGTCCCGAAATTCCACCACTGGCTAACACGATGTTCGTCGAACATTATAGGATTTTATTTCGTGTTGTCAAGAGATAACAGAAAATGATTAAATACATTTACTCTGCTGCTGATGGAAATGACTAACGAATATATTGTATTCCACCTAGGTACCAAATTTTGCTGGAATTCAAACTGAATAACCGTGCCTAATGTCATATTTCCATAACTTTCACTATTTTCAAATACAAAATTAATGAATACCCAATAACCACATAATTGAAATATTTACGAAGAGAAAAATATTTCAACTGTGTTGAGAACGGGAGCAGATTCGTTCCCGAAACGTCAACCAAGATAAGTAGAGGTTTTATTATTATTAAATATATTTGTATTTCCAAAATTTTTTCAAAAACAAGGTGTCACTGACCAATAGAGAATTTCTCTTTTAGGTATCTGAAGGTTTAATTTCAAGCGCAGTGATATTTTGGGACAGATCCTAAATCTGTCCTTACTACAAATATATTGCAATAATTTTTAATAACCTCTACTCTATTTTTTAGAAACGAGGAGAGAAAATCCCATTAAAAGCTGAAAAATGAATACTGATTTACTTTGAACATGACAATATTAGTTTTATCTGGATTCATTATTAGTCTAGAGTTGGAGAACCAGTTTTCTGCAGCCGTCTTTAGAGAGTTCGCAATAGAAATGAGTTCTGGATAAACTATACTATACTAAATTTTTTCAAAAACGAGGTGTCACTGACCAATAGAGAATTTCTCTTTTTAGGTATTTAAAGGTTTAATTTCAAGCGCAGTGACATTTTGGGGCAGATCCTAAATCTGTCCTTACTACAAATATATTGCAATAATTTTTAATAACTTCTACTCTATTTTTGAGAAACGAGGAGAGAAAATCCCATTAAAAGCTGAAAAATGAATATACTATACTAAGTTTGTAGCTGGAAACTATGAGAAGCAACAATTAAATAGTGCAAGAAGTTTTTCAAACTCACCTTCAGTAAACTAGGTAGAGCTACTCTTCTAACGAAATCTTCCAAAGAAAAGCAATGCCTCGCTATCAAAATGCATGTGAATACTGCTAAGGCATTGTGAATGCTGACATCCTGAAAACGAACGAATAATAATTCATAAAATATTTCCTTTTTGCTGCTGAGAATATTCATTTGAAGTGTTCGAAAATAAAAATCGGACAATTTATGATCATTTTCACAAATGATTTCTATTTTTATTTTTAGAAACGAGGTGAGAAAATCTCAGAAATCTGTAAAAATGTAAAAATATACCAGCTCATCTATCAACCCACAAAGAAAATTACCACTTTATGTTTTCTGTAATACAATTGACTATTCTGAAATCCAAATGGTGGTTTCTGAAACCAACTAAATTGTCTAAATCTGAACTGATACTTTTTAAAATGCAACTGATGGTTTACAAAATTCAAAGCACTGTTCTGATATACAATTGGTACCTTCCGAAATTCAATTGACATCCTGAAATACAACTGGAAAAGGTATTGTGGTCGTAAAAAAAAAGCATTCAATTGACATCCTGAAATACAACTGGAAAAGGTATAGTGGTCGTAGAAAAAAAAAGCATTCAGTGGATGTTTCCTGTCAGACTTACTTGGATATCCAACTGATTCAAAATTTCGGCATAGTATCCTGGATGGGACAAAGGACAGCAGAGAGTCAAAAGGACACCCAACCATTCGGAAGCCAAGGAATTACAGCAAGCAGTCATTTCGGCACACAATATGGCCAGGTCGTTCAACCTTTCGTTGTCAGTTTCACGGCACACGTGAATCACAGCATTGCTCACGAACGAATACCTACGAATCGGGAATTTCCGAAAATTCAATTTCTTTCTCTGCCTCATACATAACAAATTATTAGACACGTGCTTCTATTTCAGGAAAAAAAATCTGCTATCAAATATTTCTGTTGAGACGTTGTTGATTCCAATGCTTCATCGAGCCGTAGGCGAGTCCTGGAAGTCTGTGAGTCCAAAGAAAACTATTTGCGAGCGAGTTGCATAAAATATTTTATTCGGCAACCGTGTAGAATGACAAATCAATGAGACGACACATTTCTTTATTTCTCTATTATACATTTTGATTCTTTTTTGAATTAAACAGAACAGAAAATACTACATATTAACAGAAACATTCTAATTCTTATTCATATTATTATTTATATTAAAATTCGAGCAGTTGCTACTATTGAAGTGATTCAATTTGTTTGAAATGCTTGGTACATTTAAATTCCTTTTGTTGAAGCCAGAACAAGAAGGCAAAGTTTCCGTTTCACATTGATTGTTTTCTTATGATGATTCTTGAATGGTTTTGGCAATTTCAATTTTGTTTGACTATAATCCTTCAGCCACATTACCCTGACTAGGCCGGGAAATGCTACTTTCTCAAAGAAAAAGCGTCCGGGAAGTGGGTACATGTCGGACGGTTGCCGAAAAAACACATTGATTTCACAAGATATCTCAAATCGATTATGGAACGAACTTTATTTATAACCGAACTTTTTATATAGCTTAAAGAATGCCGATGGATTTCGGATGGGTTATCAACTGGGGCTAATGTACTTGAGGTCGTGAAAAAATATTAAATAATACTGGAATGGATTAGAGGAAATCTGGATTTTCTGGCACTTTATGAGAGAAAGTTCGTCGATCTCGAGACTATGTTCATTATTTTACCTGTTGTTTCCGTTCTCATTGAGCTGTTTGGCCAAAACGCTATCGATCCTGCCGGCCCTTCTAGGGTTCAGGAACAGCTCTTGCATACATTGCGGGTTATAGACATACACGTTACTTGGCGTAGGCTGCGGTGACGTGTACAAGGCCTGCAAAAAATTATGAAAATGTTGTTCACATAACAAACAATTCTCTTCTCGAATCACCTGAGATTCATGACCTAACATTCAAGATAGATGGAACACGGAAAAATAATTGATGGCATTTGAGACTTTTCATTGTAGGTTTAAGAATTTGCAACTTGCGAAAACGTTTTTGAATGACAATAAATTAAAATACTCATTCTAAGTTTCATGAAATAAAAATTTGGATTAAAAAAAAAATTGTTTTTGTTGAAATAACTGTACTTCCCCAAGGTATGCCAATATTTTTCCTAAGAAAATCGAAATTTCAAATCCTGTATGAGATAAGGCGAAAACCATATCGGCGACCTGAAAAAAGAGATTCATAAAAAATATAAAGAATTCCTGAGAAATATGGAAGCATCCGAACTTTTTATTTTTAGTTTCGTTTTCTGAACAACTGATATATCATGAATAGGTAGAATTCGATTAGATTTGAGAACGATATGCAGAATACTGATGCAGACAGTGATAGTGTTTTGTCTCGCCAAAAACGCTAACAGCATTTTCCGACATAATGGCATAAAAGTTATAAAACTCCTCAGAAGATGGCAACATTTTTGCAGTTTTCTGTACACATAGTTGGTGATTTGAGATTGTAACCATAGAGTTTCATTATTAATTGAGAAGTAACCTCTGAATGAACGTTTTTATAACACTGATTGTATCGCCATCAAACAAGTTGGCTGTACGTTAGAGTTTTGACAGAAAGAATCCGGCAAATAGACAGAGTAGCTAAAACATTGATCCCTACATAGTTGTTTTGAGAAATGAATCTTCAGCAGAAAGAATGCCGCTTCCGCATTCTTCGATCCGTTCGAAAATCGGTAGATTTTTCGAAAATTTATGGCTTAGATAGCCTCATAATTCTCTGACCACTTTATTACTCGAGTTGGAAAGTCAAATCAACGTTCTCAAATGGTCGAAATGTATTGTGATTCTGACAATTAGAAAACGACATCTTTTCCGACTCACCTGCTTGATCTTGGGATAGGCGTTGCCGAAAGGTTCGACGGCGTGCGGTTTCGACTTCAGCAGGCTGCAGGAGGAATAGAGGTCGTAGAGGTGGGCCAGGATGCAGCGCTCGGCCGAGCTGCAATCGCCCGGATTCGAGACGTGCTTCACCACCTTGCAGAGACCCTCGAACACCGCGGACGTCTGCTCCGGAGACACTGAGCGAATGATAAAGTTTCAAAGAGGTGAGCGAAGAGATGGAAAGCAACAGAGAGATTGAGCTCGTGCAGACTTTAACGAATTAGTCATCATTATTCATTTATTTCCATTAAACTATGGACATGTTTAGCAGAAATAGTGTATTATATATTATTTTTTCTACTACTCACACTGAAATATCAGCATGTTTTATTAATTCCAATTTGATTTCCATCGGAGGAGAAATACCATTCAGTATATTTATTTGTTTATTGAAGTAATCTACAGAACAGGTATTTCCAATGATCGATTACAGTATTATAAACTAGCTAAATTTATCATTCTGAAAAATAATAATAAAACAATATTTATTCTACCTACTACAGTTGTTGTATTTCTAGTGATAATAATTCTTTCTCGATTCTTTTCCTGAATGTCTTTATGTTACATTCAACATTAAAATCGATATTTTTTAAATAGTTCGCAAGAGAGCACATTTTGTGTATTGGGGAATTTAGGCGTAGGTTTGTTTGAGGTTTAGGAGTGACAAATATATTCCTATGTCTGTTATTGAAGAATGTACTACAGTTGAGACTGATTTGTGCCAACAGATGGGGATTATCTACTTCATTATGAAGTACCTTGTGAAAGAATATTACAATAGCCACTTTTTTCTGGTTTCCGAAGTTGTGAATTCGAATTCAGTTAAGGAGGAGCGGTAGCTAAGGTTGAAAATATATTCACCGTGTTTTTCGTAGTATAAGAATCATAAATTTTTTTTCTCTACCTTCTCAACTTCATTCTTATGGATTGAATAATAAGGTGCCCATATTATACTGGCATATTCTAGTATACTGTGAACAAATGCATTTTAAAGAGTTATCAATGCAGATATATTGCTGAATTTATAGGAGTTTCTGATGATAAAACCAAGCATTTTGTATGATCTGTTTATAATATTACAGTATATTATGAGGGATCGGAATTAGAATATCGTTACTGATAAATATAAAAAATTCAGTGTTCATTCAAATGATTTGAAATATCGAAACCACAGTCTTTAAACAAAATTATTCTCTCAGTTAATGCCTATCTCTAATTAGCATATGACAGTGACAGCAAAGCTCACGTATGATTTGTGGAATTTTTAGAATCGATAATTATTCATGATTCAAACATTTTTGTATGATTGCAGAAACTGCTTTGGGCCGGAGTGAATTCCGCAATCTTATCTATATATTTCTTTAACGTCTTGGTTAATAATGAATGTATTCATTGGTTGCTTGGTGAAATTTCTTTGCCATTATTCATCTAGGTCAAAGAAGTGTTACTTGTTTAGAGGAATTCCTTGAATAATGTTGATTTCACAGGGTAGTTGCGGAAAAATAATATTTCATCATTCGATAGTACTTACCCAAACTAGCTCTCTGGTACTAACCATTTTTGTTTTGTTTGAGCACCTTCTACTTTATTTAAATCAATTTTTAAAGTTGAGATTTGCGAACGGAGACAATATTATTGTTTCTAGTTCAGTTGATACAGATAGAACTTTGCATCCACTTCTTAAATCTGAATATGAAAATGGCAAATTCAATATCAATCAATGAAGAAAAACCTAAAAAATACCGAAAATATAAATTGTGTTGAAACGAGAGCACTTTGATGAGTAGAAGTTTTGTTCTCATTGGATTTTCAAAACAAGGTGTCACTGACACATAGATAATATCTCTTGAAGGTATCTAAAGGTTAAATCTCAAGCTCAGTGACATTTTGGGCAATAATTTCTACTTTTGTTATTTCATAAAAACGAGGAGAGGAAATCCCAGAAAAATAAAAAAAAATAGATAACTAGTTGGAGCGAAAAAATCGTCCACTGTACTCACGCAAAAGACAGCAGTGGTACCGCCTCAACACCCCGACCACGTACAAACTGAGCGACGTCGTGTAATTCCTGCTCAACATCAAATTCTTGTTGTACAGCTGGTTCTCCACTTCGGGCAGCTCCTTCAGAATCTGAATGCAAACGTCGATCAGCCCGTGGATGTTCAACGCCAGCTCCATCAGGTCGAAGAGGAAGGCGACGTGCTCCTGCACGGGCAGGTAGTTGGAGTTGCCGGTGGCGAACGAATTGAGGATCTCGACCACGGTCACGCTGCACTGCCACGTGACCAGGTGCTGGTCGAAGTAGCTGAGGCCCTGGCACTTTTGCGTCGTCGCCTCGAAGTTGAACTCGTTGCGCGAGTGCTTTTTCACTTTGCCGCCCTCGGCCACGTCGATGCTGAACTTTTTCGAGAACAGTTTGCAGATTTCCTTCGACATTTTCTTGACCGTGTGTCTGAAATTCAGTATGTCACAAGTGTGGTAAGTGACTTATTTCGCACGAGCAGCAAAGCGGCGAGTGCTTGAAATACAATTCACAACGAGTTATGTGCACTATTTTTCCTACGACCATATATATTTGATTCATCATTATTACAAGTTTCACCCATATCCATTGAGATTTCACGAACTACCGACAGCTACTATGCAATCCAATTCGCGACTTGTTGATTTCACCAAATACGCCCATGAATTCCAGATATTCCCGCTATAACTCTTGGCTTACCAACTTCACTCAGCCGAGTCAACGTCAAAGTTATTTCGTTCTTTGTCATTGTTATAAATATGAAGTGTATAAATGAAAATTGCTGAGCATTTTTGATCTTTCGTTCTTGAATAATATAGTGGATTTATTATACCCACAGAGATTGAAGTCATAAAAGGGAGGAGATGATGGTCACATTACCAGACGCATCATCATGCTTTTTCCAATATTTCCAGATTAGTGAGTTTAACTTTCCCAAATAAATGAACAAAGCTGGAATGCTAGTTCGAATGTCAGGAGATACGCAGATGGCTCAAACGATGGTAAAAATAACTGAGTGATCTCGCTCCTAAGTGCTTTTTTTCCGTTTGTCTGAAAGTTCAATGTACATATTTACCAGATTATCGTATCTTTGGAAGTTCGGATTTCCTAATTTTTTTTTAAACCTAAAAAAATTCACACCACCTAATTCGAATCCGTGAAAAACGAAACTGCGAGTAATCTCGCTCCTAATTGCTTTTTCAGGTTGGAAAAGCACAAATTCCACTTTGGGAGCTCGATATCTCCGGAACGGTGAGACTTACAGATTCGACCGACCCACCAAAGATAATAAAAGAAGATTTCATAGATCTATTATGCCACCAGGAGCGATTCCTAGTAAACCAATCGGACGAGCTCAGGCTGCTTACCCCTACACTATCAGGCTCGAAACCTGTCGAGAATCGCTACACCAAGCATCATTCATCGACAGAACGGCAAAGTTGTGGATTTCTTCACTCCGTGAAGACTTTCCTGATGCATACAAGAAAAATTCCGACACCTTCCTCCTCTCCCGAAATTCCACCGCTGGCTAACACGATGTTCTTCGAACATTAAAGGTTTTCCTTTCGTGTTTTGAACAGAAGAAGAAAAATCGCTCACCTGGCCTCGTCCCGGATCTTCCCGACCCCGTAGAGCAGCACGTGCCGCTGGTTGCAATCGTGCTGAGCGAACGGATCGTCCTGACTGAGCGGGAAGTGCGTCGTGTAGAGCAGGTGTCGCGACGGCTTCACCTTGTGATCGCCGCCTGCCGCTTCGAGCGTCGCGTGGTGCCCCATGGCGGAGGGGACGCGCGCGTGCTGCCCGTGGTGGTCGTGCTCCTTCGGGCTGTCCGGCACGTCCATCGAGTTCTGCTGGTCCTCTTTGATGTTCTGCAGGATCTTGTCGAGGTCGTGGTCGATGTTGGCGTCGTCGTAGTCCATCGGCTGGGAACACGACCGAGACGTGAATTTTCGGTTTCGTTACGACTGATCGAAATTTCAGAACGATAGATGCAATATCTCAGATTGTTGGTTCGAATGTTATATCAATCGAACTTTATTAGGACCACGATGTAGGGAACAATGCCCGAATGCCATCTGATTCATCACCATATGTGAACTGTTACATGACGATACAAAAATCCCAGAGAAATAAGTATTATCGATAATAATTTCAATTAGTAGTATCGAAACGTTGACTGAGAAGTGATGATGTTGGTTTATCACCATTAGTGACTTCACCATCCTTAACTACCTCTTTATCAGAACATAATCCCATTGGTCTGTTCTGTTCATTAATTTATACCGGTTGTTCTAGAGCTAGTTTCATTCAATGGCAGATCGTTTGAATTGGCTGAGAATTGATTGAAATTTTTTGTATGTTCATGCCATCACTTCCATTTTTAAAATTAGGAAGAACACTGTACCTCATTATATAACCAGCCAGCTAGTTGCTATTATGCAAATAGATGAACGGTTCACAAGGTAGGCCAGTTTTTCGTTCTCTCATGATGAATTTTGCCAATATTGTGTCTCAACTTCATAAATGAAGGCAAGTATTGAATATGTTGAATAAAGACTTTGATTCGTCGATCGATAACCTACATGTTTTATTTGCAATATTTAATAATTGTAGTGGAAAAGTAACATACCTCCATTTTGGTATGATGGTGGTGGTGATTCGATATGGGGTCAGTCATTTCCTCAGGTCCCAGAAGATCTCCTCTGGATATGAGGGTGCACATATAAGCGTCATGGGAAAACACATCTCGACGAATCAGTTCGGCAAAAAGATGGACCAAATTAGAGAATGCAGTCTTTTTCTGAAAAGAAGAAAACAAAGACGATTTCGAAATCATATCTTGCAATGTTGAGGGTGAAAGGTATAATAATGAGTTGAATAAGTATGACGGTTTTGGTGATTGGGTAATATTGAAATGGTCGATCATATTATTATAATATGATATATTCTGATCAAGCTAAGTCATTTATGTATCGGGTACTATACACTATTGCTAACGTCGTCTATGAGCTTATAGTGTAATCGGGCTATAGTTTGCCGAAATATAAACATTTTGGTATTGATAAATCAGTCGAAAGTTCTATGTAACAATGTCATTACTAAGGACTCGTTAGAAAAAGTACTTCCTGTTTGATGATTAATACTGTTTGAAACTGCATAGATATTTTTCAACTTGAACTATATTTCATAGACAAGATATACATATTATTCAATAGATTCGTTGAAAAAAATACCTAGTAGGTCCGATCTTATTCAACTGACTGTAACTGAGTAAAATCATTCGCCGCCACCATTCAATCTTATTACACCAGTACATCAATAAATTATTATGCACAATATTATTCGATTCAATGTGAGCAGAGATTATTGTTTATATACTGTGTCCAAGATGAGGAGGGCAAGTATGGGTATCTCGGAAACTACTATTTCATTTAAACACCTGTCCATATTTTTGGATTTGTTGTATTGTAGTGTTTGGTAGTGAAACAACTCGTTCCCTACTTGCTGTAATCATTAACCGACAGGATAATTTTGTAGATGATCAAGAAGTGTATTCGATGTAACCCTGTCGATCGCTGAGTGACGACTGAAACTTTATAAAATTCATGAAGATACCAAGGGTAGGCATACCTAGGAATGGGTTGAACCCATCAAAATCCACAACTTGTAAGGTATTTTGCCACCGATGCAAACAGGGTCGTAGATAACATCAAACAAAAGGAAAAAAAATCTAATTATCGAAATCAGTAGCGCTCCATACTCACCATGGGACAGTCGTCGGGCGCCGGCACCGGCGCCTCCTCGTCCAAGAACCGCATGAGCAGCGCCTGGAACGCCGGCGGTCCGCCGGGCGCGCTGCACGTCGAGTCCTTGTCGTCGCCGGCGGCGGCCGCCTCCTGCTCGCCGCCGGCGCCGGCCGCCGCCGCGTCTGACTGCCGGCGGTCGAGCAGCGCCGCGACGGCCAGGGCCCGGTGTTCGCCGGCGCGCTCCGGCGACGCCGCCCACTCGCACAGCAGCTTCACGACGGCCGTCTCTTGGTCGGGGTTGCCGGCGAATACCTGCCGAAGGGAAAAGGGAAGGTTGATTCGAGGCCCGGTTCTACACATCTACTATTTTTTTCAAAAACTGATAAAGGATATCTTTCTCTATGATGATTCGTCTGAGGTTCATGTCGTAATTTTTTGATTGATAATAATAATTGATATCAATATGATTGAAAAACAACATATCTCATTCTGGATTCTGACTCTGAATTTCACTTTACAATTCTCTCAAATACTAAATAGTTCTGGCGATAGATTATCCAGAAAATCTTTATATTTTATAGAATATTAGAATATCATTAGAAAATATGGACTTACTTTTGCATACAGAGTATCCAGAGAATTTGTGGCATCCATCTTATCGAATCGGTGTCTATCAAGAGCATCCAGAGCAGCTAAAACTCTTGTGGTCACTGTCCCTTCAATAAATAAATATCATTTTATTTCAACAAAAGGCAAGGAACAGTGAACAGTGAAGTATAGCACGATTCATATGTCTATGCTAGTTTTTACAACGCGTGTATCGAAGTTAAGGAGCCGCGTCTTCCGTGAATTCCAAATCGAAGCCAAAAATCTCGTTGGAAATGTACCTGCCGAAGACGCCTGCCACTTGTCGGTGCACCACCTCCCCTCGGCCCGCTTGCTGCGCTCCCCTATGCAGCGCTCCGCGTAGCGTATCTGCTTCCTGTAGCCGTTCATGTCGCAGCGGGGCGGCGCGGGCAGCGCGGACGGCGGCACGGGCAGCCCGTCGAGCGGCGAGCCGTGCCAGACGGTGCCGGCGCCGGCGCCGCACCACACCAGCGCCGTCGGGCATTCCAGGCTGATCGTCTGCACGATGTCGCTCAGTTGTAGTACTGAAGAAGAAACGAATAGATAGATAGATAGATTTTATTTGATCATGCTATGTGATAAATTACGTTTTTGTATAACTGTCTGAGAAAACTTGACATTTCTGCATCTCTATTGATGCGTTAACATTTACATCCAAAACCTTGAAACAAATGCAAAGGCGCACAGCTACAACACCCGTCATGGAGATCTTTTGCGTATTCCAAATCACAGAACAACAAAATATAAAAAGTACCCTTAGTATAATGCAATTAATTTGTATAATAAATTACCAATCGAGATCAAGCAAATTACCTCTGATTAAGTGTTTCTTGGTAGAGTAAAGCAACTTCTGCTGCAGAAATGTTACTATAGTTGTGATGAATTCCTGGATGATAGTTTCCCATGAATTCATATTTTGTTTTGTTGATTTCTTTTATTCTATGTTTATTTAGATTCATCTATGTTCCAACTTTTAATTTTGTTATTTTGGAGCTTTTTTTATGCACAACTTTTATATGTATATATATATACACACATATATTGCTAAATACGACCTATCTATTTACTTCATTCGTTTTTTATCTTGTTATTATCATCTTCTATACTTATTTTAAATCATTGACATTTTATGGTCAAAGGACATACCATACAAACTGTACCACAGTGGCAAATAAAGATTATATATTTACTTCTTTTCATCACCAAAATAATTCACAAGGAAGGATTGATTTTCTACAGAGTTGATCATTAATTGATTATTCATCATACCATTTCATTTATTGGAATAATAATTGATAGTGAAGTTTGAATAATTACTTACAACATGAATTTCTGAAGATGTTCTATGTTGCTGCTGATCAGAAATGTTAGATATTTCTTGAAGAGTTGATTCCACAATTATATCAAATATTTTAATTTGTTTGGAAGATGCACAATTCAATATTTTGTTAGAAATCTCAATTTATTCAAACAGTCTTCTATACATCCTTCTGCTATGGAGGCAGATTTCCATTCACAGTTGGTGAACGAAAAATTGTTGTTTGTGTTTCATGTGTTTTAATGGCACTCATCGTACACACTTATCATTTCACTCTATTATTTATGATTTTTTCCAAATGTTGATATAAATATGATGAAAACTGCGCATAAAGGTCATATGAATAATGTTGATGTTGAAAGAATACACAAAGCTAATTGGGTCTTCCAGTATATTATAGTGAATGAAATCAGTGTATCTTGACAAAATCAAAATATAACTGAATTTTTCTACTTACTGATGTCTCTATGGTGTGGGCAATTGTTGTACTCCATCAAAGTACTCTGCATAGGATTTGGTGCTACATTTTCCTTCTTCTCTTTTTCAACATCTTTCTGTTCAGTTTTGCTTTCACTCGAAGGGGAAGTCATCAAGTTCATATCACCTACATTATTCAACAAGACGCTCAATTTCTTTGTACAGAAATGTGCAAGCCTTCTAGAGAGCAGTTCAGACTGCACAAATTCATCTAAATACTGCAAGGTGAGTGGTAGGAATATTCTCAAAATGCCGTCATCGACTGGTTGTTGTGCTTTTTGCTTCTCTAACAATTCCAGAATCCATGTTAGTACTTCTTGTCTATCCATCAGACCTGAAAAAGGAATTACATAGAGATTATTCCAGGAAAAAATAATTTAAAACTTTTGAAGTTTTACCTTCTTCATACATGTACTTGAGAAGTCTCGTACAATACATCCAATGACGCATTGCCAGTTTTTGTTCAATTTCATTGGTGTGTATAGAATTCAAAGTGGCATTTGGTGGAGGTGGTTTATCTGCTTGAGAATAGTATTCTTGAAGCTTTGGTATTTGGTCTTTCAAAAACTTCAATGTTGTGCCGGTCCATTCTAGAAAGAAAATCAAACCATATTATCATGGTTGAATGATATATCAGTAATGTTCCTAATCTTACCAGTTGTGGGATCAGGCATTTGTCTTTTCTTGATTTTGGCCTCTGATACAGCCACAGTATAAGCAGAACTCAATTTGATGAACCAAGCAGCTCTGAGCATTGGAACACTATGTTCAGTCAACATCATGAAAATTTCTTCCTTCTTATTGAAATTGGGAGCACGTTTAGATAGGTTCATCAAGGGTTTATTGCCCGCGAGATCTTTGAACCAGGCTTCTATGTGTGTTTTGGTTCTGTTAGTCACAGGCCAAAAGTTGTCTTTCGGATTGATCTGTTGCCTCTTTCTACCAGAATCTGGTAACATAGACAGCTCTTCTTTCTTGGCAATGATTGCATTGAAGTATGCTCCAACCTGAGGAATGAATGGACAATAAATGAAAATACAGTTCTCTCATCGACAAGTCGGATAATTTACCTTACTAGCAGTCACATTGCAATTTCTTGCAGTGCCAAATTCATCACTCAGGTGGGTCATGGTGGGAAATCCATGTTTAACATTGACACTGGTGAGTTCATCCTCTTTTTGCTTTGGTTCTTGAGGATATACATCAGGAGGACCAATTCGAGGTTTCTTTAGGGGCCTTTTCTCATATAAAAGGCTGCTGTTGAACATTTTGGTGGATTTTTCAACCTTAGAGCTTAGGTCTAGGGCCTTGATCAAGACCCGAGTTTTCTATAGAGAAAATATGATTTATTGGAACATTTTTGGATGGATGTTGCTTAATTCGGAATTATCACTACTTTTACTACATATGTTTCATTTTCTTCATTGTTCAAGAAATTAATATTATTTGTCAACAAACAACACCAAACACAACAACAAACGTCACAACTCAGTAACATTGCTGCCACTACAAAAAGGTAACAGTTTTGTACTAGAAATTAGCATTTTTCGTACTCGATTTCTCAATTCGCTCACAAGAGTGCAAAAATTTCAGTTTCGCCAACCAAAAATGATGAATTTTATGACATTTGTCAGATTCAGATTGTGACGTTTCGAATTTTCCTTTGACGTAGTTGTTGACGTTTTCAGTTTTATATGTTGTTTTCATTTTTATTTTCGTAAGCTATAATTTCCATTTTGTTTATTTCTTATGTTCAATTTAACAACCGATGTGTGAAAACCACATCACTATTTAATGTGCAATCCAATTCATTTGATAAACAGTGATGACCTCAAAACATTTCTGCTTGAAATGGACCAGATTTCAGTCCAACATCCTGAGTGCCTTCGAAAGTCTTCAAAACACAGAAGATTTAGCAGATGTTACGTTGACATGCGATGGAATCAACATAAAAGCACACAAATTCATACTCTCAGCTTGTAGCCCATACTTCAGAACAATTTTCAAAGTGAGTACCTATGTTCATTTGATAACATACTGGATAGATGAATAATCACTGGATATTTTTCTCTCAGGAAAACCCATGCCCACATCCTATAGTTATATTGAATTATGTAGCCCATGAAGATTTGATGGCAATCATAAATTTTATGTACCATGGTGAGGTCACAGTTACAGAAGACCGACTGTCTCCCTTCTTACAAACTGCCATGGTTCTACAAGTCCTGGGTTTGATGAACAATGAGTACATGCAGCCCAAGAAACCACCCTCAAAAAAACTAACCACCCTCATCGAATCTCATGAGACCCCACAGAAAAAGTCGAAACTGAGCCCCAAACATAAAAAGACTTCTACTCCTGGGCTTCTAGAGGAACCAAACAATGATGTGAACAAATCTTCTCCTAGACAGTTTGAGGTGGTAGAAGTAGACAAAATAAAGACTGAGGAGGAATCATCTAGCATCGTTGATTATGAGGAAAATGTGGAGTTCATGGGGGGAGAGAAAGTAGAGATGCCAGGGTCAATTTTGGAGGCTGCCTTGGAAGTTAGAGATAAGCCAAGCAGTATTTTGGAAAGATCTTTAACAGCACATTCAGGTACACATTTGCAAGCATGATTCCAGACAATCTTGTCAGATCTATTGAAAACTCTGAGAAGCTGAACAAACTTATCTGAGTAGAAAGGGTTTTAATTTGATAAAATGTCAGTCATGTCAGTCAGTTACTTATTTTCTTCTATTTTGCATCCACTTATAATGGAAATCATTGTTGAAAACTCATGTTTTCAACTCAAAAAAAGAATATTTTCTGCTGTTGGAACAATAGCTACCACTCATGATCTTTAAATAAATAAGGTAAAAAAATTAATATGCAACCTTTTTCCTGAAATTCAATTTCAATTCGAACAGGATACATTTAATAATCAGATTATTTGAGCCGTTTAAGAAAAAAAAGGTTAGCAGACTGAGCACTTTTGGCTTGTTTGTTGCTTTCTATTTTTCTTTTCACAGTAACACTTTCAATAATTAGTACAATACGACATGTGATTTAATTTATAATAGGCGGGAAAAACAGAGCGAAAACAAAAAGAGAATAAAAAAAATGTAACTAACTACTACTAAGAAGTAAGAAGTAGAATTAATGCTAAATTTTTCAACTGAAGGATGCATAATACGAGTATATAGTAAAAATAAAATCTTTTTCAGCAGACCTTGAACAAAACTTGATATTTTTTTATGACAAGGTCCATTGAACTTTCAATTCAAATTACTTTATTTATACTGACAGATCAACTGGATTAGGTCCAATTACAAACAGACAGTAGTTATATATCAAATACAAATTAGATAAATACTCGAAAACCACAATAATATATCATATATATTGGGTATTTGTTTATTTTGTATTTGAGCATTTAACCACAGTCTCTGAAAAGTAACTTTGATATGTAGTTTTTGTACCAAAATGTCTAGTTAAAATTGATTGATCAATCTAGAAAGAGGCTCATCTATTCCAGGAAAATCTCCATCGTCTCTGCCATACCAGCCGGACAAAATCCCGCCGATCCTCGACGTGCCGAAGACCATCTTCATCCCGCGTAAGCCGCCAGAATCCGAAGCGGAAAGGCGCGCTCTCAAGTCCTCGTCAGAATCCTCCAGTCCGTCCACCTTCGAATACCCCTTGGAATTCCTGCAGCAGCGCATCAAGACCGAGGAACAGCCCGAGGGGGCGGACCTCATGGGCGCCGAGGAAGTCGCGGCCTGCAAGATGGCGGACTTGCAGCCGCATCACAGCTCGCAGTGCGGCAACTGCCCGCACTGCGGAAAGGTCTACTCGAATCAGTCTGCGTTGAAGTACCACGTGCGTTTGGTGCACTCCGACTTGACCAACATGTATTGCTGTCATCTGTGTCCAGAGGCGTTCGATTATAGGGAGGGCTATAAGAAGCACATGGCCGAGGTGCATCTGATAAGGAATTGAAATTATCCGTATTTGTTATACTTTTATAACTGTTTTTTTTTTATTTACATGTTTATCTTATTTAATAAAGTGGTTTTTGAGATATATATCTGATGCCATCATTTCTCTTCTAATTATTGACTACTTGGGCTTCATGATAGATAATGAACTAAATTTTAAATCACATTGTGTGTATATTAGGAAGAAAATGGCAAAAAAAAATAATTTCCTATATAGATTGAGTAATAAGGTGTCATCTTTTGCTAAGTTCACTATATACAAAACCATTATATCTGCTCATCTTGATTTCTGTGGAACATTCATATACTTAATGAATAATGAACAAATTGATACATTACAAAAAATACAAAATCGTGCTATTATGTAGGAGACGAACACCAATAGCTCACATGTTGGAATCCTTGAATTTATTGAATGTTCGACAAAGAGCTGCTTATAATATGCTCAAGTTTGTATATGAACTGAAGTCAGGATGCTTACCAACCTACCTAACGGAAGAATTAATATATCTCCAAGAAATACATAATCACAATCATGCTTCAAATGATTTCTATATCAATATTGTTGATGCTGCTACAAACACAGTGTTCATCAAAGGCCTACAGCTCTACAACTCCTTACCAAGAGAATTGAAAGAGTGCTCATCATTTAGAGAATTCAAAAGCCAGTGTGTAAAATATATGAAAGATCTATAACCCATCATTGTAATATATTTCCTTAGCTTTCAGATTTATACTGCTAATTCAACTTGTAGATGTATTGTATTTATGTGTATTCTGTATTTTATTTATACTATTTTATTTTATTACACTATTTTATTTATACTTGAGAGCTGATGCTAATAAAGAGATCATTATTATTATGATGATGTGAATATAGACTGGTGCCCCAACTACCTATCCCCAGCCACTAGAAAAAGTTATAGACTTTTGCCTGCTTATGTTGAATTTAATTACTCGGGCTTACGATTTGAATTTGGAATTCAACACGAATGTAAGAATCGAAACATAAGCCATCGGATATTCGTTGAGTTGAGGCGAATTCGACTTTACAGATTCGACTATAGTATCGCTATCTATACTGGAGCGGTGTGGCCTTAGTAAGGTTGTTTGCCTATCTAATTTCTTCAACCGAAACTCTACAACCGTACAGCTAACTTGATAACAGCGTTTTATTCGTTATAGCGGAAAATCACTCGAATGTTAGCTGTTAGATGGCGACACAAAAATGAAAACAAAATCAGTATTATTGATAATTGCACAATCAGTGGTATAAAAACGTTGTTTCAGAAGTAGTAATTTAGGTTACTCCTCAATTTTAGATCGAACTACATAATTACAATCTCAAAACGTCAACTATTCGTACAGGAATCTGTAAAAATGTCACCATCTTCTGGGGAGTTTCATAACTATTAGGCCATTATTGCGGAAAATGGCGTTAGCGTTACTGACAAAACAAAACACCATCAGTGACTGCACCAGTATTTCGTACATCGTTACTGTTGACGGATATTGATCGATTGTCTTTATTACACAAGAAACATAATTGTTTATGATGAGATATACGTATATACATATAAATGAAATATTAAATAGAGAAAAAAATACTTGTCAACATCGAAAATGTTGATTTTCAATTCTTGATATCAAAAAGGTATTCGGCCTGCCATTTTTATCAATATCGTCTTGGTCTTTGGAACGCCACTGGAATATAATGAAACAATTTTAATTAAAAGTATTTTGTTTTAGTGCCAACAAACTCACCAAAAACTCACGAGAAAATGAAATGGAAATTCTTGAGGTTGGGTTAGGATTCAGAATGAAAATACAATTGAACAAGAAGATAAAGTTTTATTACATCATAACTCACGTTTCCATTTTTTCATTATCGAGACAACTCACTGAAAGTTCTTCATAGGTCCATTTGGGAAAAACTCTCTTGTAAAGATTGAGCAATACTGTGTCTTGAGATTTGAGTTGTCCATCAAACACACACTTCATGTGTCCATGTGTACCTACAAGAAATATTTCAACAATAATTAATAATTAATTATAAATCAATAATTAGCGAGCGATTCACACAAAATAAAAGAAGATTTTTTGACATTGTCATTTTGAATACATAAAAAATATGTAAGAAATTTAAAAATTCCATGGAATATATAAAGATTGAATACTATTATCCAACCATACATACACCGAGTGAGTAAAATATGTTACTTCTCATTGTTCGTATCATACACATGAAATGAAGTGTTTCCAATTTGTCAGCAAAACCAAGGCAAACGGTTTTTATCAACAAACTGAAAACTTCTTGGATTTTTGAGATTCCTCACTCAGTTGAAGGTATCAATGGATTCAAGTTGATTGAAAAATGGTACTTTGTACAATACTGAAGTGATTTGATGGGACTTACAAAAGAATATTTGATCACCTGACATTTTATCTGGAGTTCAGTTAATTATTGTCTTTTTATCTTTTCTATTTGTTTCTTATAGTTATACTCAAAATAATGTTGTGTGATGAAGTGTTGATTTTCAGATCTGTTGAATACTACCATACTGTGTAATGGTTCATACTTTGATGTTACCTTTGTGTGAAATGTTTAATTTTTTCTACGTCTTCTGTATATTAGGATATACTATTTAATTCGAATGTTATAAAAATATTCGTAAAAATTCTTCTGAAATCCCTTTATTCTTACCCAAGGGTTCCTTGATATGTCCAATCCTTCCCATTTTCGTTCTGAGCTTGCAAGGTTTGAAATACAGGATGTCTTCACGATTGAAAAACATGAACCTTATGACCGCCGATCTCTTGTTGATTTTCAGGGGATGTCCTGATGAAAAAAAAAAAATACAAATAATGGAAGAATACTTGAATAATTTGAATTGAAATATACAAATTCGAAAAGTGAAAAATCTAAGACAGTGTCTTATATGAGACAGACATTTATAGATAACTCATCTTTGAATTGAACTTGTGCGTTTAGGTTTGCTTTAAAATAAAAGAAAAATGGCCTACTAAGGCGGGTTCACGTGACTAATATCAGTATTGAGTACAAGATTCAACAGCAGTTAGGCAGTTCTTGGCATTGAATCACTTATCTGAAAATAATTTATCAGAAAAATGAGGGTTTCTGATTGGTCTACCTGATAGAACGAGCCTTTTGACTACCAATCGATCCGGGTTGCAAGACAGCAGACTTCCGTTGGCTACAAGAACAAGTCGACCGGCGACTTCTTTGTAGCAGAGAACTGGAGCGGGCGGGAACTGGATCGGGGCGTAAAATGTCGCTACTGCTGTTGAATCTGGTTGGAAGAATCTCTCGAACTGAAACAAACAGAGTAACAGGATGATTTTTCCATTCACTTTACTTTCCTTCACAACAAATATATTGGTACAGGAATGGTCATCATATAGCAAAAAACTTTACAAATACACGTGTGATTTTTTTTTCGTTTATTCCATTCATTAGAACATGAAGTTCACTGTAATAAGAGAATATAATACCGACGAATTTATGACTGGAATTTTAGTTATATTGCATCTAGATTGTAACGTCTGTGTGAGCAATGAAAGAAGAATCATATCTGAAGTGGAATGGACAATTACTGTAGATAGGTCACTAATTATAACATTACACTAATTTATTTTTCAGCTTTTAATGGGATTTTCTCTCCTCGTTTCTAAAAAATAAAGTAGAAGTTATTAAAAATTATTGCAATATATTTGTAGTAAAGACAGATTTAGGATCTGTCCCAAAATGTCACTGCGCTTGGAATTAAACCTTCAGATACCTAAAAGAGAAATTCTCTATTGGTCAGTGACACCTTGTTTTTGACAAAATTTGGAAACACAAATTTCAAGCGCAGTGACATTTTGGGACAGATCCTAAATCGGTCCTTACTACAAATATATTGCAATAATTTTTAATAACTTCTACTCTATTTTTTAGAAACGAGGAGAGAAAATCCCACAAAATGCTGAAAAATGAATGTACCACCTCCTCGAAGAACTTACAGACAGTATTACACTAATTTACTAGGAAGAATGAAAGAAATGAAATGAAAATAGTAAAAACGCGTCTTAGTGACACTTTTCCGGACGTTGGACTCAAATGTTTTCAACAGTTGCACTGAATAACCCCTAGTTTTGTCACACCCTTTATATATATATATATAGTACAATTTTCAACAATTTTTACAATTAAAATTTACCTTATGTTTTTGGCCGTTAGTGTGACTGCTGAACACCGGATTAACAGCGAACCTCCTATAGCCGCACTGGAATATCAACCTCTCTTTGGATTTGATGGGCAGACCATAATCCTGCGTCCTTCTCAACACGACATTGACAACTGACATTTTGTGTTCGTGCGGAAAGAGACCGATCAACATGAGAGGCGATTCGGTTTTCCGGAAGGCCGACCACAGCAGCTGCGAGACGTCTTTGACGTGAACAGTGAGGTACCAACCGGACTGCAAAACCGTTTTTCTATGATTGTGCGAAAAATTGTACATGTGTACATTCTACAGTACTTACAGTGCAAAAATAACTCACGTTCTACATTATTGATTGAGAATTCAATATATTATAGAAGTTTGCTCTGCATCGATTGATTGATTGTCTTTATCATAACAAAAGACACTGATATTTATATTGGGTATATGTACTGTATATAAGCATATAAAATAATATATACAAACAATGATAAGAAATATGTAATTCAGAAATCATGTGCATGATCATCAATGTTAATGCTCAAGTATTTTTTTTTTAGAATTTTGAATGTATGCATGAAAAGTTCTAATTACAGAAAGAAAATGCACTGTTTCATTTTGTAATTTCATTACTGGCTTCAAACTTGAAATACACAAGTCTACAAATTTTGATGAATTTGCTACTCAATGGATACGTTGCAAGAAAATATTTATAATAATTGTACTCTTTGAGTTGATATAGTTGAGTGAAATAGGTCACAAACATTTTGAAACAACGACTTTGTTTTCCTTGACAGTTTCAACATAATACTTACTAGAGCACCTTCTTTATCTTCTTGTTCCTTCAACACCCTCTTCTTGGTTCTATCAAAGTTTTCAAACTGAAAAATTCTTGCATAGTCACTGGGAAGATTTTCTTTGGCATCCCATGGAGAAGTTCTGGAAGAAAAAAACTGAATATTATGAGTATGAAAGTGGAAGTCTATTGAAAATGTCTGTCAGCAAATGATGCACTCAATTTTCATAATTTTTTCATGTTTCTGACAAAAGGAGAATTTTATAGCCAATATAAATAGATTTACTATAGGAGATGTTCTCACCTGAAACTTTCCAATCCCCTGTATTTTTGGAATCTGACTCTGGCGGGTTGATCGAGGGGTGTATCAACTTCGTCTGGAAATTGTTTGTCACTCTTTGCGGCCTTCAATTTCTCGAGAGCCTCACGTTCTGCATAGAAATCCATTTCCTTGTCATACCTAAAAACAAGCAGATGGTAATATTCGGTATTTTTGCAAAGAATAGAAATGGATAAAATACTATGAAATGGATAATTTCGAATATTAAACAAATTATTCTGCTAGAGATGCCATTCATACTGTCAAAACACAGAGTAAGTAGGAACAGGATATTCTATCATTGTATAGCAATGAACAAAATTATTGAATATTCTTCGTTACATAAGATAATGAAGTTCATAATTATTACACATAACATTACAAGATAATAGTTTTGATACAAAGAAAGCTAATGAAAGATGCCACAAACTCACTTTTTAATCATGGCTTGAATAAACAAAACCAACTGTATGTGGACACAAACAATTCATTAAGGTTGAGTGATTCAAAGAGGAGCAAATTAAACAACTGAGGAATGGAAGATGAGGAGTTTGTGAAAAAAAAGGCTTTATGATATGGGGTTATACACTGTCACTTATGTAATTCTTATTATTTGTTCATACTGCAACTTTGATATTTTCTGGAATACCTTTATTCACATACTTATATATAATTTATTTTCAGATATATCACCTAAAGTGTTCATTGTCACTAGTACAAAGTTTTTAATGAACCTTGTTCATCAAAATTTATCCTCGAAAAGATGTAAGGATTTTAAATTATGTGATAAATTTGTTAGTTTTTCGTAATCTTGATGGATTTTATTTTGTCTCCAAATGAAGTCAGTAAGAGATGAAAACAAAATGTGTTTTTCATATTTTCTTGATATCTCATAAAGCAGTCTGATTTTTTGTCTTTCTTGTCGGAATTTAGTTGGCATTCCGATCACGCAACTTTGCTTTCATTTGAACTTTGTTGTATCTTCAAGGATTTCGAAGATCACCATGCATATAGAAAAAAAATTCTGTTCTTACTTTTCATCGTTGACGGCGACTTCTGATACTGTCGCACTATCAAAGAATTCCTCTGCTTCTTCCTCTGATACTTCGGACTTTTCCTCAGACATGGCATCAATGTACCCATCTGAACATTCTTCTTCATCAGATTGATCCTCTTGGAATTCTGCGTCGTCATCGGGAATCCAAGCTGCCTGGTAGTTGGACCAACCTTTCGGAACTTTTTTCACTTTCCTCAACTGAAACAAAAACCGCATTGTTGATTTGAGAAACTAAAACTGATTTAGGAAACTCACTTTTTGTTCCTTATCGGCCAGTTCCAGTTCCTCATTAGTGGGCCAGGTCTGTTCAGCATCCATTGGATCAGGGATGTTCTCAGAATTGAGGGATTCTTGTTTGGCAGGATCACATTTTTCCAAAATTCTGGTGACCTGCTCATCAGATTCCATGGAACTAGCATCCTTGTTACTAGAAAAATAGATTACCTACTGAGTCTACCTATATCGAGATGTACCAATGATCAATGAATATTCAAAATTGAGATATTTATAAGATATAAGAAATACATAAACTTGAAGTGGAATCTCCTCATCTTTCAGAGCAAAGAAAAACAAGAAGCACTCTTTCAAAATTTAGACCTCTGCAAAATATTCTCAGTAGGAAATTGATCATTAGGTTTCATCATACTCTCTTCCATATGGAATATGAAAATATGAAACCATTGTTGAGTACAAAAAAATTCCAGTCGGCCAGTTCTATTGATGACCAGCGGCGTACAATTATTTCTTGTCAATAACACATGCCATTAATCACAATCAGATCTTCAGAACTTGAATCTTCATTCACTCTGATGATAACTGGTTTGATCAGAATTATCAATTATATATTCCTTTGAGAAATTCTGTTGACTGATTATTCCCAACAATCTTTTTTTTTTAATTTTTTTCATTTCCATACCTTTTTTTAATGAATGAAATGCGACAATTGTTGTTCTTGAAATATATTAGAAGAAGTTTACTTGAATTAAATATTTTTTGATATTTTATCAAGATAATCGTGAAAAAACTTACTTGGTTTTGTGATATTTATTTGGATCATTCGCAAGATCAATCTGGGACATTTGGAAATCTCCAAGACCAGGAATATGGATTAGCTGATTGACAGATAGAGATGTGGTGCCTCTCAAGAATCCAGTGATTTTCAAAGTACCCAGAGTACCTGAAAATTTCAACAATTATAGCAATTAGTACAGCTTTAGCAGTTTTTCTCCTTCAACCATTATTAATTTTTTCATGCTGAAGTACTTGTTTTTCAGAGTGAAAAGAAAGAAGAAAATACCAGTGATTTTTTTTAAATTATCATAAGTTACCAAATTGATGTAAGCAAGGTCATAACATCAATAAAGAATGATTATTTTCTCAATGAATGCAAATTTGTAAAGCATTAACCTCATTGATAAGAAAAAGTTTGATATTGTCAGCATTAAATTCTATTATTATATAAAAGATCAGTGATCATTAATTCCCAATCATATTGAGTGAATATAGGTTATTATTTATTTTTCAAAAATCCAAGAGGTTATTACCTTGAGAATCAGGGATGTATTCAAACTCCTCACTCAGCAAATGGGGTCTTCTATCTCTAAAAAGAACAGATTTTTTCTTCTGATTTCCGATTCGTCTCAGTAGGTTGATACCATCAATGTTCTTGTCTAAAACCATAACTTTTTCTTCTGGAAGCCATCTGTTCACTAATTTCTGAATCAGCTGTTTACACTCTTGTTTTTTTTTTGGTGCTATACTTTCAAGGTCTGTGAGTGCAACAACGGGAGTAGGCAAACCCTTGAACAAAATTAAAGTAAGTTGGGAAGGACTTGTAACTTTCAAGCCTAATGATGATAAACCAAAATAGAATCTATCATCATAAAACTAACCATTCAATATAATACCTGAGCAAACGAAGATGTTATTATAGATTCACCCCATTTGTCAATAGCCAAATTATTGTCTTCATATCCTGTTGCAGCTGATATCAGAAATAAAACAGTATCAGAAATTTTCAATGCATCGAGAATATCAAAATCATGATCCTGCTTTGGCAGCATGAATGCAAATCTTTGTTTGAATCTTGGCACACTGAAAGAATGATGATTATAATTTTTCCTTAGGACTCTCAAACAGATATTACCTCAACTGTGTCAGTCCTGTTGCAGAATGTGTTACAAGTGCCCCATCGTCGCACTGAGACAATAATGATAGAGCTGAACTGGGATCTACATCTTTATTGAGGGGTATAACACATACTAAGAAAGGAGCATGCTCCATGCCTCCCAAAGAACGTTTTTTTGCCAAAACTTCATCTCTTTTATTCTGTCTGATTTGCGAAGCCTGATTTCGTCTTTGCTCTCTATTCAGCTCACGTTTATTTTTCTTCGAGAGGGATTTGACCGACACTTTGCCTGAAATATTGATAAAATATAAACAAAGTAAATGATAACCTAACTTTATTTACCTTTTGCTGAAACATTTATTGTGCCTTTGGAGCGGTGCCTGCCATGCTTGTGTTCTTTATTTGTTTGCTTGAATACCCCCGGTCTATGAGCTATGCCCTTTTCGATTGCCATTTTTGAAAACTTCAGAACCCACGAGGAAATCCACAAGATGCTAAACTTATGAATAAAAACAGAACAGAGAGTCACAGAATGAATGAATGAGTGAAATGACAGAAGCACGACCACAAAGGCAACATACGGAAAAAAGAGAAGAAGCTGTTTGTGTACTGAAAAAGCCGATGAGCTGGCAAGTCGAATAACGATCTTAGAAGAAGATTTCCTAATTTTCAAAAACATAATTCGAGATATCTTGGATATGATCGGGAGTTATTTTGATGTTTTTCCTGCGTCAGGAAGAAGTAAAGGAAATATTCAAAAACAGTTTTTTAAAATAATAAATTTGCAGATTTTTGGCACAGTTCACTATATTTCTCCGACGAGAAGCGTTGTTAAACACTGTAAACCTTATTTTTTTTGTAGATATGAGCATATGAAATACAGGTTCACTTTTGAGCATGCAAACGGTCTTATATCTCAGGACCGGCTCCAAAGAACATCACGATATTTGCAATACCTATTGCCAAGTTCACATCCGATATTTGAGACCGTTTCCATACACGACATTATATTGTTTTTGAAATGCCTCTAAATAGAATAGTGTACAGATAAACTGTAATCATTTAAAAACGATCATGTGAAATAGCCGAGACATGTAATTTTATATCTCTATAAAATTCACAAAGTCCAAGACTTTTAGGAATACGACCCTGAATCCAAACATTTATTACATTCATAACAATTTCAATTTGGGATGAGTTCACAATTGTTATTTTATTTCGGGTAATATAATTTCATTTTTATCACAATATCAGCAGAGTTCAAGAGTTAGAGTTAGATATGCAATTTTTTTTCGATGATACATTTTTGCATATGTTACTTGCACAAAATGAAGTTTTTATGAAGAATTGAGAAGCGTCCGTGCACAACCGGCTATATCTTTTTTTTTTATTCGGTTCAAAACCATTCATTGACAGAGAAATACATTAGAAAAGTTGATTAGTTTGGTGCAAAACTGGCCAAATCCACGTTCTCTTAGCAGTATTAGAATTGGGTCTCTTAACTTGATTAATATTTTTCTGTTTCGTTTGATTTTTCCACTATAAGTGCTGCTCTCTCGTACATTGGCTTATTTCGTGGTCATTTTTGGAAAATGAAATTTTTTGTCGCATTTAACAAGCAGTGCTATATGGAGCAAATTCAGCAATATCGATTTTTTTTTGTTTTAAATGCAAATGATATGGAAGTTTTTCATCTGTGAAGGCCAATAACTGTCATTTTTCCAAAAATGGATATAGTCGATTTTGCACTGGTGCTCCTCATTTATTATCTCACTATGACTCTACTATACACTTTTCTTGCTGTCATCATTGCTCTCGTTGAGTTCATCTAAAGCCTTATCGATGTCTTCGTCCTCGATGGCATCAATTTGTAGTTTTTCTATGTGATCATCGAAAGCCACCGATTTCCTGCGTTCGGCTGTTTGCCCGAACGAATTTGGTTCAGCTTCCGGCAATTTTTCGTTTTTTATTTCATCATCGAAGGCCACCGATTTGCTGTGCTCGATCGGGTCCTTAGTTGAGTCTTCCACGATTTCTGTGCCGTCTTCGTCGAATTTACGAAATACATAGCCAGTTGGGCGCCTTGTTTCTAAAGCTGAGGTGGAACCTTTTCTCCTGAAATAATAATAAAAACATATTAAATAATGATAAAATCCAGACACCTCTAAAGAGAAGATGGCTTGAAAGAAGAAGTTGTAAGCGATCTTAAGGCTGGTTCATGCAACGTTCATTATAATTACATTTTAATTATATTATCACTAAGAAAAACTTCCCGTTCATGCAACACATTAACAGCGCATTAGTGCATGCTTATTGAGACTCTTCAGATTTTTACCATGTGTTATATTTGAAATTCAACAAATTGTGGAATGCATCTGTATGTGTTTGATAATTAATCTTTGTCTTCACAGCGTATTGGACTTTTGTTATCTTCATTGATTATGTCTTTGCTTGTATTGGTTCGAAAGAAAAGGTCACGAAACCGCAGATTTTGTGTAAGGAGAAGTGACAGAAATTCGATTTCATGCTCTATGTCTAGCAAATGACATCCTGGCGCATGCGAATTAGCTGTTTTCACTACGAATATAATGTAATTATAATGCATAGTTGAAAGTTGGCCAACTTCTTAGTGGATTAATGTAATGAAAATGCACTCATGCATTGCATCAACTCGCCGCATCAGTATTAGCGATTCAACTTTTCTTAATCATAATATAATTAAAATGTAATTATAATGAACGTTGCATGAACCAGCCTTTACACTCTTTTACTGAACGACAGTTGACAGTTGACAGTTGATTTTTCTCACAGGTGCCCAAAGTGTCAATTTTCGTCACGCAAATACAGTGAGGCATACTGTTACAGTTATGTACGTTGGAAACAAGATGTTTCCTACGTGCTTCATATCAGATAACAAAGAAAATAAAAAGAATATAATTCACTCAAAAATTTTCAATTTCACTTGATAGAAAGTTGAACAACGATGAGAAAGGATAATAGAAAATTAAATTATTTCTTGATAATATCTAGAACAAAAGAACAATCATTACCATTTTATAAATTGATCGCAGACCCGGTGAATTTTTTCGTTCGTTTAGCAGTTTGTTGAATATAAACGAGTTTTACAAAGTAAAATAGTATTTGTGTGGAAATCTGTGTAGACTTGGAACAAAATCAAGTTTTCCCCGTGATTTTTTTGACATTGAAACAAATAAGCCTATTTCAAGCGATTATTTATAAAAAATGTAACGAGTAGATCATTTTCCAGCAAAACTCAACGCCCAAGTTGAATATCAAAATGAATTGTTAATAAAAGTTTTCTGAAAGACACTAGATTAGTATTTCGAAAAATAAAGGTACTTTTTAACTCTTCACCTAGTTTCAGTTCTTTCAATGTCCTTCTCGTACAGAAGGATACACGAAAAATTGGAAGTTCTACGAGGGACGAAATTTTCTGAGAAATCTGAAATGAATTGCTTTCCCATTTGTAGTCAAACATCTGTGAAAATCGACTTACTTTTCGTTGAACGACTGCTTCGGACTTGTTGGAACGAAAGTCACTTTAGGCTCGGCTGTGACAATGTTTTCGTGGAATCTCCTTCTGAAAGACAAATAGTATAACGTGAGACTGAAAAGACTGGATGTCTAAAACTAGTCTTACATCACATTCTCTTTGCTGCAACTCTATTGCGAGCAATATCAATTGCTTAAATTTAGGTATGGAATTGATATCTTTGTTAGAATGAGAGGGGAAAGAATTTGAATAGACAGAAATGACAGTTTTCACTTCTGACAATATTATAAATGAATAGAAATCGGAGATAAATATCAAAGGACGTATCGAGAAGAGAAATTCGAGACCTTTTTGGATATGGATATGTTGTAGAAATCTTAAATCGAATCATTGAAAATATGGCATATGGCAGGCGAATTTCTCGAAAGAGTTTGTGATGTAAGGATAGTATAATTCCAATTCTGATACATACTTGAATTTACAAAAGTATAATGCTAGGAAACCACCTATCAGGACTAATAGGATTATAGCCAAAACCACTATCGATACTATGTATCCTGTCAAGCTTTGTTTATCATCTCCCTGGACATCCTCTGTATAATCTGAAAACATAGGTTTCATTATATCTACTCCCTATTACAAAGTGGGATGAACCTTTTCGGAACTGAAATGAAAATCGACCGGTTCGAGCTTTTTTATTTCTGAGAACGATAACTATGTCAATTCGGCCTTGTTTCTTTTTCATTGGGCCACCCGGTATGCATGGATGGATACTCACAGTCAATTTCGACGTTCAAAATTGCGAAGGACCTGTCACCAGTGTCTATTATTTCGGCAGCCACAGTCAATGGTATGAATTTATTGTTCTTCGCTATTATTTCGGGAATAATGTCCGTCTTGATGTACACAACTCTGTTTTGGTTTGACACATCGAAATATTCATCGTAGCCATATTCTGAAAACGAGTTGAGAATATTGTTCCTGGGTGATTTTTTTTGTCTTGGTGAATTTTAAGGAACGCGCATGTCATTCCAATTATCATTCGAAACTTCTTGTTTCAGATGAAAGTGTGTATCCCGATGAAATAAAGCATATATGTTGTTGAAAATTTGATGAGGCACAGTGCCACTCACAATCTTTAAACCATCGACAACATAAGACGAAAAAAAAACAGTGTATAGTTGAGTTAAGAGAATGATGAAATGTTTTCGTTATTATGGTAGTTTATTCTGAAACCATTACATATATATATATGTGCATTTTTATTCATTAAATGTTACAGTGAAAGCAACTATACAATAAAAATAAACATTGGAATAACCCACAGAAGTTGTTGACAGAATCAACAACTTGTACGTGGTAACACAACATGAAAATTACATTGCCGCAGTGTTTTCAATCATTCAAATCCATTTGACCAAAAATAGATTTCGGTGTACCCCAAGGGGCTGTGCTAGGACCCAATCTTTCTATTCTATATATTCTATATAATTTATCTGAATTTCTGGTTCAATCCCTGCTTCCGACGTCGAGGCACGTTATCAAATGTATAAAAAGTTACGAAAAATACAGACACGTACAATACGTTAGTGTACCTAAAATCCACCGAGTATAACTGTAGGTAACAAAAACTGGTTTTATTTTGATCTGATAGATCGATTGAGTTATTATTCGTCACTTGTAGACAGTTGTAGATAGAAACAATCATTTTATTCTCAGTAGAAAACATCGAAAGTGATATTTTTTAGCATGCTGACCTACTCACTTTACTTAAAATGAAAGAAAACTCACCATTCGAAAGGGTGACATTTATTTCGTTGTCCATCAGGTTGGTTCTGAGTTGAAGTTCCACTGTGGTGAAATTCCCTTCACTGTCACCCTGGCGCATGGAATAAACACCTGAGTATAGAACGTTGGAGAAAGACAGAGTTTTCGTTTCATTCTTGTGCGGATCACTACTATCTGAAAATTCATTGAAGATAATCCATAATTGATAAATTCGTCTTGCTTCAGTCTTCTTATTGCGACAGTTGTAACTGCTATACTCCAGAGTGAAAGCTGGTTTGAACTAGCACAAAGGGCTTCCCTGCTAACTTAGACTTGTCACATCAGACTTAAACATGTTGTCTTCAATGAATAATTCGTGTATTTTTGATGACCGAGCTACCGTAAATGAGCAATGAATTTTGTTGCTGGAACTCCGTTGAAACTATGTTCTCTCTCTTGATGGAGTCTGTAGATTTAAGGTTAATTGAAGTTAATTTGGTGTCGGTGACAAGACACTGGCATGAGTTTCATTTCAGATCTAATTTATATGTAATACAAGACGTGTCGATGAAACAAAGTTCCTTAACTGGCCTTTTTTGTGATGACGATCACGTTAATAAAACTTGTGGAGAAGTAAAGCTACTTATTATGATTCAGAACTTTGTGAAGTTATTTGACTGATAAAGCTGAGACAAGTGTGGTGGCGTCGATATAATCTACTCGGGATTCCAAGTTTTGACTTGGTGAAATCAGAATTGTCTAAGGAGCATAGTTGGAAGTGGTTTTACCTAGGAAAATTGGGTTTCAACTACGCTGGTAACGTAAACATATCTTCAAAAATGTATAATATCTTCGAAGTACGATCACCCAGTGAACCTAAATGATTAGTAATATCTTACCATTCGCGTGACAAACTTTTACTCACCAACAACTCTGAGATTCAATACAGCTTGTGAGTGAAGAGAAGGATCTTTGACGACTTGCAACTTGATTCCGACAGGTATGTTCGCTAGTTTCAACAATGTTGCACTCGGAGAATCCTGGATCAAAGTTACAAAAACTTCTTTTTTCGAATAGCTAGCTTTGAAATCCTTATCGTATCCTGAAAGGGAGTGTTTGTACCACATAATGGAATTTAGGATTATTGCAATCCTATAGCAACGTAGATTGAAATTTGTTATTCCAAATAACTAGCTATAGCATTTTGATAAATCTCATTTTTTGCTACTCAATTGGTTAGTTTAGTGATGTTAACTTACCGTTGGTTATTTCAACTTCAATTTCATCATCCTCATGATCTGTTTCTACCATGATTGAGTCGTGTTCAATGTTGGCCTTGTTATCTTTAACTGTATATTTTCCATTGTATATCAAACTCGATAGTGATAATGTCCCTTTGTTTTCCTCATCTAAAAACCGCCGAAATGAGAACAATAATGCCTATCTCAAAATGAAAGATCTTCTCTTATTGAAAATTTACTGCTTCGTTTGAAACAGGTAACACAAACTTGCACAATTTGTATTCAGAAAGTTTTCTTTGGCACTGAGGACTTGAAAGAGAACGAGTTCTACATTAATTAAGCATTCAGTTTGCTTTCTTAGGAATATTAAAAAAAATACAGTGTACATGATATCTGTAGCAGATCTGTTTCAATGACTATCGTTGGAAAAATTTGTAAGACCACTTCTGTATTTTTGATAGTCTGAGATGAAACAATAGTGAGAAATGAAGAAGCCTAATAACTGTATACAGAATGTCCCAAAGAAATGTAGTAGATAGCCTCCACCACTGAACATTCCGGTTTTCTCAGATATGTCTGAAACAACAGACGATAGAGTGAGTTTTTCCGTTGACAAACTTGAAATCGTCAAATTAAAGTTAATTGAATATTATGAATGGATACTCCAATTATAATTATAATGAAATGACAACATTCTCACCACCAATTATTTTCAAATTTAGTATAGCTTGTGATGTATGCTCGGTTGATTTTATTCTCCCTAACAGATTTATAGGGATAAATGTCATAGATTGCAACATTGTTGAGGGCACTGCTTCCACGACGTCAATAGTCACTTTTTTCCCACTATAATTCGCTTTGAAATATTTATTGTAATCTGAAACGAATAAAGAAAAAGAAAGTTATTCTGAGGATAATGATTATGGATGAATAATTACCGCTATTGATTAGAACCTCGATATTATCATCAGATTGATCTGTGTCAATGATGATTTCATTGGTAATTGCCAATGTATCATTTCTAGAACTATATGTGCCATTGTACAATAATCTGTTGAAGTTCACATATCTTGTATCTCCAGTTGTTTCGTCTACAAAATTAACAGATTTTTTTTTTTTTGTATATAATGACCGAACATTTTTCACATTAATCTATCGTGTAGGTACCTACTTACATTCTATCTGGATATTCAGCACTGCCAATGCGGATCCTGTTGTTGTTTCAGAAACAGCTGCTTCTAATGTGAGAGGAATGAAAGATATCTTCTCTAAAACATTCGTTGGTAAATCGATTTTCTTCGTTATGTTCACTACTTTATTCGTGTATGAAACATCGAAATATGTTCTGTAAGGAGAATCTGAAAAAAAACAATAACAAACATAGAGAACCATTATTCTTCTTCAGTATCGATAATAATTTGAGTTGTGGTTTGAAATGAAACACTCTTGAACATGCGGTGAAATACTGTCGGTAGGTTAATCGAAGAGGGGGGTATATTTATTTTTCTAGATGATGTACATGAACCGGAAGTTTTCAACTTAGTTGATCATGTTTGTTTACAATAAAAAAATGAAATGAAATGAAAATGAAATCATACATTTGTCCTTACTATGGATATATTGAGATGATCATTGAAATTATGTCAATAAAAATTATAGAAAAAAATCTAGAAAAATATGCTTACCATCGGATATCCAGACTTTGGCATCGCTATCTTCGGCTTCCGTGACGACACTGATGGGGTCAGTGGTGAAGGTCACTTTTTCTGCGACCACCTGGTAGACTGCGCTGTAAAGGACTTGGGAGAATTGCACGGAGGTCGATTGAGAGGTTTCGGGGAGGTTTATGATCAAAACCGAGTAACTCGTGAGCACTCCTAATTTCGCCGCGATGGTCATGATGACGTTTCTTTGGCTTTGGAGGATGTTTTTCGGTAGGGGTGTCCGCACTTTCACTGTATTCTTCTCCAGATAGAAATATTTCGTGAAGTCAGTTTCACCAGTACCTGTATGTACAAAGGAAATCAATACAGTTTGTTAAATACTGTCTGTGAGTTTTTCGAGGAGGTGGTACATTCATTTTTCAGCTTTTCGTGGGATAAAGTAGAAGTCATTGAAAATTATTTCAATATATTTGTAGTGAGGACAGATTTTGTTATCTGCCCCAAAATGTCACTGCGCTTGAAATTGAACCTAGATGCCTAAAAGAGAAATTCTCTATTTGTCAGTGACACCTTGTTTTTGAAACATTCGGAAATAAAATCTGAAAAGTGTCAAAACCCGCTGCACATTGAAAAATTTTGCGAAGAAAAGTGTTCTACATGTGTTGAGAACGGGAGCAGATTCGTTCCCGAAACGTCCACCAAGATAAATAGAAGTTTAATTAATACAAGGTGTCATTGACAAATAGAGATTTCTCTTTTAGGTATCAAAAGGTTTAATTTCAAGGGCAGTGACATTTTTGAGGCAGATCACAAAATCTGTCCTCACTACAAATATATTGAAATAATTTTTAATAACTTCTACTATATTTTTTAGAGACGAGGAGAGAAAATCCCACAAAAAGCTGTGTTTTTGTTTCGTTTTCGCATGAGTAAACGAGTAATATTTTGTTTTCCAAGTGTCAAATTCTAATTGACGGAAATTAATTTTACCATCACCATAACTGATCATCACTAAAATTTAAATACGCTCTTTTTCACTCAATTGAACCATTCTGAACTGTACAATTTGTGAATTGTACATTTATTTACCACTTCCCATACAAACAATATCAATTGGTTTATCTAAATAGTTTTTTGCTCTAATGCAAGAATTTCAAAGGAGGTTGAATGAAGTGCTATATTCCACGTTTTTACAATTTTTTCAACACTCAACTCAGGATGTATGAATTCAAAATAACAAGCTCTTTCGAAATTTGTAAAAATATATAGGGGTCCCATTTAAATTGGAGAAGTTGATGGCATTTCCTGTTGAACCAGAAGTATATTATCGACAAAAAAATGTACATCAGATGCATTTTAATCCATCGCACTTTCCTGCAAATTTGGAAGGTTCCATACTTTATCCCAATGAATGATTCATCAGAATAATAAGAAAAAAAATAAGAAATGAACGATCACATAATAAATTTGTTCCAGAGAATATAAGACTCATTGGAATATTGAAATGAATGAAAAGTGAATATAATAAATTAATGAATAATAAATGAACTCAAAGCCTTGTAGTGCCTGAACGAAGCATCTCAGTATACAGATGAGTTCAGTTCGATAATTTTATCGTGGTCTCATCAGTCTGTAGTATCATTCGCATATATTTTCCAACTATCAGCTACTTCCGATATTCGAAT
This sequence comes from Gastrophysa polygoni, assembly GCA_963576655.1. Lineage (NCBI taxonomy): Eukaryota > Metazoa > Arthropoda > Insecta > Coleoptera > Chrysomelidae > Gastrophysa > Gastrophysa polygoni. The sequence continues at coordinate 1,405,580 of OY755082.1, read as the reverse complement.
CACTCACTTCCTTCAATGCTCACTTCGGCTGTAGAGGGAGACACCTCGATGTCTTCTGTCAAAGTGACTTTATTGTTGACACCATAGTCGGCGGTGTACAGGGGGCTGCCGAATTTGGGTGTCGACTCGTCCGCTCCGCTCAGATAGAGAACAATGGGAACCGAGGCCGCCGAGTCCGTCTTCAGACTGAGAAAGAGTACGCTCACAGCTGACGATGAGGATACCAGACTAGCACAATTCAGTGAAATGGTTTTCGTGTCTTTGTCGAAAACGGCCTCGAAGTGATCTTTGAGGTCTGAAATGAAAGGGTTGGACGATTGATATAATTCAAAATATGAACATCCTGTATATGTGTTGTACCATCCTACTATCATTAATTCCATCACTTATCAACTCCTTCATTCATTCATTCATTCATTCATTCATTCAATAATTCATTCATTCATTCATTCGATAACTTATTGAATCATTAATTGCCTAATTGATTGATCGATTAATTGATAATATGATCATTAATTCATTGATTATTTCAATATCTATCAAATCATTTTAATATCTATTCAATTATTATTTCTTCAATTCATTAATTCATTATTTCACTCATGCAATCATTCATTCATTCACTCATTCATTCATTAATTCATTCATTAATTCATTCATTCATTCATTCATTCATTCATTCATTCATTCATTCATTCATTCATTCATTCATTCATTAATTCATTCATTCATTCATTCATTCATTCATTCATTCATTCATTCATTCATTCATTAATTCATTCATTCATTCATTCATTCATTCATTTATTCATTCATTCATTATTATTTTAATATTTTTTTAATCTTTATTTCTTCAATTCATTAATTTATTATTTCACTCATGCAATCATTCATTCATTCATTCATTCATTCACTCATTCATTCATTCATTCATTCATTAATTCATTCATTCATTCATTCATTCATTCATTCATTCATTCATTCATTCATTCATTCATTCATTCATTCATTCATTCATTCATTCATTCATTCATTCATTCATTCATTCATTCATTCATTCATTCATTCATTCATTCATTCATTCATTCATTCATTCATTCATTCATTCATTCATTCATTCATTCATTCATTCATTCATTCATTCATTGGTTGTAACAAATTCATTTGAAATTCAGTGGTTTGTTTGTTTGATTGTTTCGGGTACGTCGATTTACATTTTCAGCTGCGAATTTTGTGATAGTGGATTTTTTCAAATTGAATCACTGTGCATTTCATTTTTGAATTCTGTATAGAATTCTTATTATGTTTTATGTACTATGTTTCATACCCGAACTTAACAGCTATCGAGAAATTATTTTCAATTCACCTGATTATGCATTGCTCTGAAGTTATTGCTTTCATTTCCCGAAAGCTCCTCTCTACCATAATTCTAATTCATGACAATCTCTTGTGATATTCAATTGATTCGTTTTTGGAAGACGATATTCTATTCTGTCTATTTCACACATTTTACTGTCATGAGGAAACGACAACTATAATATTGAATTATTGGGTTGAACCCTGAGCTTTCGCTTTCAGAAACGTTCATGAAACGTTCACGAAATATTCATGAAAAATATTCGGCATGCATTTTTGCTTCACGAACCAAATAACTGGACACTGAAAAATCAGAAAATATTGTGCTGACTCAACAACTAGAATTAATGATATTTTTGGTTTTGAGTTTCAAAATAAAATCATATCTGTATCCAGAATAAAAAAGGTTTCAGAATCTGTGAGCACATCATACACAAAAAATGCACAAATATAATCAGGACCGTATTTGAAAACATCAAGTTGATGATGATTTCACGAATTTCACGACATTTCGGAAGGGGTAAACAAAGAAGTATCTTCACTTCAGTTCTTCTCAGTTTCTAACAATAAAGTTTAAATAATATTTCCGATATAACTGAAAAACTATAAATAACTTTGAATGGAATTTCATTATGGAATTGGCTTCTGAATGCGCAACTTCTTTCCTTTTCAACCTTTTGTATCTGAGATACAATTAGCCTTACCTCCACTTAGGTTCAAACTGTCACTAATTTTATCCGGTTTATTGGTTCTCACTGTAATGTCCCCATCTTCAGGAACCAGAGAACAAGTCCCTCCGCTTTCAGTATAGCTGAAAGAGTATGAATACGAAGTCGATGTAGTCTGGAACGTCGGGGTGTCTAAACTCGAGGAGGAATCTGCTGACAGCGTGAATGTTTTCGTTGATTTCAGGACTCCTGGATCCGTTCCAGAATCCTGAAATGACATTATCATGTTCTAGTTTTCAGTAGCGATACTATCCATATCATCGATAATATCGAAAGTTATTGATGATCAGACGCAATTTTTTTTCGATTGTCCACAGAAAAATTTCAAAACTCACTGTATATCCTCGAAAAATCAAAATGAAGTGAGTTCGAAAAAAAAATTTGGGATACGTTGAATATGATCGAGTTCAAACGACCAATCAAATCGTATCTGTTGAATCATAGTTTTTATTTTATTGATGAATAACTCGAGAATATTTTCTATGCAGGCCATGATGAATAATTTTGTTCTCAATTTTGACGTTCATGTCATCAACATTCGAGTCAACATTGTTGTAGTCGATTTCTTCGTGTGGTTTTTCTGTGTCATTAATCACTGCGATTATCAACTGAGATTTTAAGAAATATGGCAGGTTATTCGTTCTCTGAACGAACTGATATGCTTCTAATGCTTGACGAGTGCTTCGGAAATGCAAATTCTGCTGCTGAAATATCGTTATACCGATGAATATCGCGATGAATAAAATCAATCTGCTGATATCATGTAACTACAAAAACTCAAATATCTCACGAACGGCTCAATTTTTTGTATTTGAATAAGAGTACCTTTTTCATGTAATTTTGTTCGCTCCATCGAATGCTCCTGTTTTTTCACCGAAAATGATACAGGGAAAAAAGTTTTCTACAAAAAATCATGACTCACCCTCTGAAAACACCCTTTATAACAATATCAGAAATGTGGAAGTGTGACGAAAAAATGTATTTTGACAACATACATTCATACACAAAATTTCAATCAGGTGGCTTTCATTGTTCAGAAGTTATGCGGAGAAACTATTTTAATTTCATCAACTTTGGAAGGATATATCTCCCTTAATATGCATTTTGGGCCATGAGTTTAATCATCAAACTACATTTATTTTTCAATGTTCTATCACCCCCTGAAAGCTCGGTACACATTTTTGACTCACCCTGTATATAACGGAGTATAATCACTTGCCAATCGAAGTCAAGAATTATAATGTAGAGATAGAGATATTTAGGAAAAACGTTGAAAACATCCTGTATTAGAGGCCGTATTCTATTTCACAAGATTTTTTTCACGATGGTCTGACAATAGAATAATCAATTGTAAGATTGTTTTTCTTACTTATTTTATTCTGTGAACGTCATTTCTACAGTTACTCGTGACTCACCCTGTATGTATTTTGTCCTATATTCTATATATTTTATTTATGTAGGTATTTGAAGCTTTGTCAACTAGATTTTCATCTTTGGACAATGACGTATATTATCATTATTATTACTATTTTTCCTCTAAATGCACAAAAGTCTGTTCAGGTTATTTTTAATTTTCGTAGAACTGCTGAATTTTTCAAAATTGCGATGAACAGGAATGCGTACGAATTTTTCATACCCGAATAAACTATCTATCTATCGGCCCTGATGGTCGTAGAAAAAATATCCTCACCGTCGCTGTGATGGTGTACTCTTTCGGTTCCTCCACCAGCAGGATGTTCTTGGCCCTGAACACCGCCGTGTACTCCTTGGAACTACTGCTGCTGATCGTACTGATGTCGAAGTCATCCGGATCGATGGTGAATGTCATGTCCTGGTTGGTGAAGTCGATGTCTTCGACCACGACGGTGGCGCCGTACACGGAAAAATCGGTCTGGGGCATGATGGGAGAGGCCACTTTGTACTCGGAATCGAGGCTCAGAAAGTTCGGGTGGTGGTTGTTGAAATCGCTCACAGCGGTCACTATGGACTGCAAATATCAACTTATTCATTCCTTCATTTATTTGTTTGTTTATTGAATTGAAACTATTGAATCTCCACAAATTTGTCACAGACTAGGACGAGCCGTAGGCGAGTCTATTCTTCCATAATATCTACTACTATTTCCGACAATTTTGTCACTGACAAATAGAGAATTTCTCTTGGTATCTGAAGGTTGAATTCCAAGCGCAGCGACATTTTGGGGCAGATCACAAAATCTGTCCTTGCTACAAATATATTGAAATAACTATTTATTAATTTTCGAGAAATGAAGAAAGAAAATATAACACAAAAGCTGAAAAAATGAACCACCTCCTCGTAGCTCTTACAGACAGCTCTCATATATTCTTCCTGTTAATTATACTCACCAAAGTACTCTCTCCATTACATTTCATCTTACAGTCGAAGCCTATCGATAATGACGAGGTGTTGGTCTTCGGAGTATCCAAGTCGAAGTTATCGAAATTCTCATTGGTTGCTATCATGAAGTGGGTTTCGTTTTTTTCCACTTGGAAATACGAACTGGGACAGTCCGTTATTTCTGAAAGATTTCAGGACTTTTTCACCAAACGCCCCTACTGGAATAAAACACTAACTCACCAAGAATTCCGCCGTAGGTACTAGTGAAAATTTTTTGATTCCTTTGACCATCGTTGATGTATACTACGAGCACACTGAACCAATTCGTCTCAGATATATCGGCGATACTACAATCCCCATCTGGGAAAAAAATGATTGTTTTGATATCTATCATCTCACCTCACAACAGCATTTTCAATCTGCTGGCATCATTCTGCTCATTACGAAAATGTTCACCTACTGAGAGAAAAAGTTTGATGGTGAGATCAAACTTTGAGACCAAACTTTGGAATTTATACCTCAAGAGTCAAGACCTATTCAATAGAATTTGCATCGCTTCTACCGATTTCGAACTTTTATGTCAAACGGTAAGCGCTTTTTCATCGATGATAATCTGATATTTATATCTCGAAATTTCTGATGAGTTCTGTGCTACACACTATGTAGAAATCTGGTGAGATCATTCATTTGAATTCGAAGATTATCATGAGTATCAGCTCTGGTAGAGATTTGAAAAATTCAGCTTCGAAAATTCTGAAGGTAAGCATTTTCAAAGATAACCAGTGCGAAAAAAAAAATAGTGCACACTCAAAATTGTTCACAAGAATCTCATTGATTGGAAATCGGTCGAAAATTACTGTAGGGATATATTTTTCAAAATAATACGTTGATTTCGAAATATGTAATGAAATTCCATTTGAAATAAGGACGTTTGTTCATGTCCACTTTCCGTTTAACCGGAAGTGCTACGCTCCTGGCGATTATCCGCATCGATTTTTTATGTCGACTCATATGATGTTTCAAATTTTGGAAATTCTACTCTAATGGGAACATAGAAGACTTGTACATCAAATTAAACCTCTCCAACGCGCAAATACAAAATGAAAAACTCCAAAAAAAAACACAATAATATTCAGAATAGCCTAGATACGTATTAGATTAGCGACTCTTTAGTATCTTTCAAGATATTCTTCAGAAATTCTGTTCTCTTTTACTTTTCAGGTTTACTGAATATGGCAACTCAGTTGCTAAAATACGTATTTAGACTTTTCTAAATATTTTTGTGGTTTTCGGGTATTTTTCATTTCGTATTGGAGTGATTACCCACAGCCTTCGAAGAGTTACATTAACTTCCCGACGTCATCATAGAAATCGACCAATAGTTTCAACTCACTATTATTTCCTGCTGCATTTGAATATCCAATTAGGACGAAGTAAAAGAGTAACACTATCAAAGACATAGTTCTCGTTATTTTCAACACATAGAGCTGCGAATATTACTCAGCCCTTTTTCTCTGAATTCACTCAATCAACTCATAAAGAGATCTGTTTGTTGGTATTCAATCGAGTTGTCTCTTATCTTTTATCTATGTATAGAGATACTCATCTGATTGTGTTTTTTGGGTGTACGACTTCATCTATACTGGCTGAAATATCCATACCTGACAGATAAAGAATTATTGGATGAAGTGTTCTGTAGAAAATTCCGGTGATGATCGAATATATTTTATCTAATCTCGATGGACCTAATCTAATCATTTATATCTCATTATTGGATGAATAAAGGAGAAACTGCTGAGAAAACGATCATGAATGAAGGAACAAGAAATATCTCAATTACGTTGATGTTTTGTTCGCCCGAAAGTCACGAAATCTTATTCCTACCTAACAAAAACAATCCTAGTCAACGTTCGAAATTTTCATTTCCTACTATATCATTTATATCGTCGAACATGAACTACTCTGACTGAGGCTCATCTGATACAATCACTATCGATGCTGGTGTTCCACAAGGATTCATCTTCGTACCAACTTTTTTCCTTTTTTTTCTATCAATCACTTCTTCTACGTTGGACTCTAACGTCCCATAAACCAAAGCTTCAGCGGGTTAAGAACACTCCTGGAGGATTGAAATCACTGCAATGAAAAATTAACAGCCGTGGCCGGATTTGAACACATGTCCATGAGTCCACTTGGGGTTCAAATGCACAAACACAGGTCTAGGGGTGTTCCGCTATCAACCATGGTCTTGAGTCACCTATTATTGAACCCACTGGAATGCTCGTCATTGACAATCAACCGGAATCCATATGGAGTGAAAGTCAGTACGTCCATGGGAAATTCAGACTCAAACTCTTTGAACCAGTCCAACATCTCCACGAACTGTTGGACATTACAGTCTGACTGTGTTCTTTGAGTTTCCTTGGAGAAGAATGTGTTTTGAACTAGGAGATCGTACGTAATTTTGTGGAGAGTTTTCGGAGATAAGCATGCTCGGAAAGCAAACTTGCATACCCCATACTGAAAAATCGCCGACACTGATGAACCATGGTTCAATGAAACCTGTTCTATGATCGTCGTTTCCAAGCAACCTGCATATCATAGTTGTCGCACGGAAACTAGAGAAGGATATTTTTGAGCTGGAAATACATGCACAATGAGATCGATACACGCGTGTCCGGTATATTTTATGAATTCTTCTAGTTCTAGGTAGTCTGCAACAATTTCCAGGACACCACTGATGGCATGACATCCAACGTGCGAGCGTAATACTTTCAGATTCGATTTGCAACAAGAAATTTTTATGTCGTAGAGCTGTATACTGGTTGGCCTAATGAAAACGAAACAAGGCCGATTTGGCATAGTTATCGTTCTCAGAAAAAAAAAACTCGAGCCGGTCTTTTCTTATTTCGAGAGGGAAATATTTTGGGCATTGTTTCGACTTTTTCACTTCAAACCCCTCGGAGGGGTGAGCTCCAACCCTTGAATCTCAAATGGGATAAGAGGTCAAGTGATACATCATTTTGAAGGTAATCGAAATCTCTTTCTTGTTTTTGGAATTCAATGCAGTAGTTCTCAAGGAGACACGATTATAAAAAAATCGGCTGGCGATGGAAAGTAACGCTCTTTTCCCTTTCATCACTGTTTCCCATTTTGTAGGAAGAACGATGTTCATCTAAGAAGTGCCTCATGTGTGTTTTCTTTCAAATCCTGTCGTATCCAACATTACATAAAGAATCATTTACTTCAATGTGAGTTACTTGATCTCTCAGTGAAATGCATACCTTGTTTCGTTCTCATTGGGCCACCCTGTATATACGATAGAGAATGCATAGGGATCAATTAATTTTGTTCTGTCGAGAAATGAATTTTCATAATCATTTTAATTTAGGTAATAAAATTTGTATGTATGATAATTAAAAATGTCGAGATTGAAATGTTATTAAGAAGATTGCGTAAACAAATTGGAAAATAATTTTATCAAGCCCACCCCAGAATTGAGCTAGATTATCATTGAAAAAAACTCATCTATTATCTTCCTCGTCTATCGATGACATTGAATATAAATATAGTTATCAGTTCATGAATATGTTTGGGATATGATAGATATGATAATTGATATTTATTTCTCAATGTTTAGAGGACATTTCCAGATTCTCAGATTTTTTTTCATAAAGCCATTGTGAATTGTGGCTGGCAGTGATTACTTTCGAATAATAATTCTTCAAAACTGAATGAGACCATGACATGCGTATGGAATCCATTTCTTCCATCTTCATTTCAGTGATACAATTAATTTTTTTGCGGTTCTTATTGGCGAATGAAAGAAATGGTTGTACGTAAATCCACAATCATACCATGAGGGTGGGATTATTGAACTCTGAATCAAAATCATGGGAGGAATGGAAAAAATTTTTATCATCATCAGGAGAAACCGGAAGCTTCACAATAACAAAAATGATCTAGTTGGATTTTTAATGTTTCCCTCACCTTTCTCAGAAGTTTTTGAATAACGATTCTTTTAGTTATCTATGATGATTTACCCATAATACATATCATATTTGACATTTAACTGTATATTTGTTATGAAATTCCAATATTTTGATTGTCGATATGTTATTAGCATTGTTTGAGTATTGATTAGAGCAACAAATATATTTTTTGAGGTTTTAAGGTTTTCATAGCATTGAAGTGATTTTGCTTGCTCGATATCTTTCGGGATTTCATCATATCTAATTACGGAAACGAATATTTATACTACCTATGTCCTATGTATGTATCTGTTTTAATTTTAAATGTTTAAATGTATCATAGATATGGTTTTTGGATTCGCTATCATTTCCATTTTTGGAAAAATCCTGATCTAGTAAAATTAAAATATATTCAATATCTTGAATTTCTTCTATAATTCATCAAAAATAAGAAATACTTCCAGTCAGACAAAGTCCGGTGAAAGAAAGTAGGTATATAGTTTTATAAGTTTTATAAGCGATAGACAATCCTAAGAAGAAAAATTTCAGAAAATTGAGATATCACATACAATTTCGTTCATTTATTTCGGTTTTTCTGAGCACCTATATTCCTGCTGTCTCTGATATCATCAGGAAATCCATCAAACTGAGGCTGAGCTAGCAGTGTCAAGATGATATGTTGCCTCATTTTATGATAATGAATGCCACAATTTCTAATCAAAATGATACCAGACTCCAACTTTTTATTCATGAAATATTGAGAATTCTTCACAGAGTTTTAGGTCAATAAAAATCATCCAATGGCGTGTTTGCTATTTCAAACCGTTGACTGGTTGTTGTATCATATGGACGACAATCCACTATTTTCAATGATTTCATGAAAAAAAATACTGCTGTCCATGAATAGCTTTCAACATCCATCTTCGGAAGACAAAGACCTCATTCCTTGGCCATATCTCCGACCTTCTCGATTTCCTCGTGCAGCTTGTTCACTGGCACTCTGGGCGATAGATTGGTCATGGAGGCCCATTGGCCGTCGCACAGCTTCTCGAACCCCATCTCGTCGAGGAGGGAGCCTCCGAGGTCGCCCGGACCCCTGCAGGACGGCTGCGAGTCCCACAGTTTGTTTCGGTTCTCGTCGACCCAACTGCGAACGGATTTTGTGCCAATGAAACTGTCTTCGGTAATTTTGCACTTGCATCATGCGATGGATTTTTTTCGATTTGTTTTCTTGGTACTCACGTATTTCGACCTCAAGAACCCGAATTTGACAATAAAAAAGGGGTTAAACTTATATTTTTAGAGGTATTCCATGAAATGAAATGAAATGAAATGAAAATTACCATTCTTGTTTCGGCATGTTTTGGGTAGGCACCATAGCCATTTCAAGTTTCATTTCTCACATAAGATACTCTTTATATCTTCCTTATACATTCTAGAAGCTAAAAAGAAGGAGAAACATCCACTAAGGAGTTCAATTCATCGTCTTTATATAGCATCTTTGATGAATCCTTCTTCCATTTGGAAGGCGCTGTCAAATGTGCATCTGTGATATTTTGACTCACATGTGAGAAAAGAAACTTCAGGCCTGCCCAAAACGAGCCGAAGAAAGAAGGTTAATTTCCATACTTTTTCCTGGAATATCTCGAAAAATATAAGTTTGCGCACGTTTTTATTGTGAAATTCGGGTTCTTGAGGTCGAAATACTCGCGTACTCGAATACTTACGTATCTCGACCTCAAGAATCCGAATTTCACGATAAAAACGTGCGCAAACTCATATTTTTCGAGATATTTCATGGAAAAGTATGAAAATTGTCCTTCTCATTTCGGCCTGTTTTTGAGTAGGCACCATAGCCAGTCGAAGTTTCATTTTTCACATTAGATACTCTTTATATCTTCCTTATACATTCTAGAAGCTGAAAAGAAGGAAAAACATCCTCTATGAAGTTTAATTCATCGTCTTTAGCATATTTGATGAATCCTTCTGTCATATGGACGGCGCTGTCAAATGTGCATCTGTGATATTTTGACTCACAGAACTAGTGATTCTGAAGTAGATTCTCATTCGACAGCGCCGTCTATATGAGAAATGCTGGTTCCACCTTCCTCCAAGATGCTAAAGAACGTTGATTTAACTAATTCGAGGATGTTTTTCCTTCTTTTGGACTTCTTGAATGTTCGAGGAAGGTATAAAAAGTATCCTGTGTGAGAAAAGAAACTCCATGCCTACCCAAAACGAGCCGAAGAAAGAAGGTTGATTTCCATACTTTTCCCTGGAATATCTCGAAAAATATAAGTTTGCGCACGTTTTTATTGTGAAATTCGGATTCCTGAGGTCGAAATACGTAAGTACCAAGAAAAAAATCGAAAAAACCCATCGCATGATAAGTGCAAAATTACCCTGTCTTCACTTCGTTTCGATATGCGATTTACCACTATAGTTACGATTTCACCCATTTCGTGATTCTCGACATTATGTTTTCTCGAAGTAACAATAGGTGGTACGTCTTTTCCATCTAACGTTTCCACTGGGTAAGAGGTAAGACATGAACGAAAAGAGAAGTGTTTCACGTGTGCGAAGGTTCTTATACAGGTAGTGAGAGCGCAGCACTGTCGAATAGTATTTCGAAGCGTAAGTTACAGAAGGCAATATATTTTTCGATTTCGGTTTCGGTCAGGCCATTTCGGTTGCATTATTCGGTTTCGTTAATATTGACTACATATTTAATAACACAATTCAATAATTATTTAGGAGAATTTGGGCGAACTATGATTAAGACTGGCAGAAATGATTAGTTACTGACAGTTGACCGAAATTTGACACTAAATAGCAGAAAGTTTAGTGAATTTGAAAGATGCTTGAAACTTTTTTGTAAAATGAGCTTTCCTCTTAGTGAATTTTTAGGTCAGATGAATCTCAAGGGACAGGGCCTAAATTGTCTACATAATATTTCTGGAATTTCGATGGATGCAGGAGATGCTTCCACCATTTCTGACATTTCTTTAGAAATCTGCAGCAGATGTAATATCAGATACCCATTCTATGATTATTTCTAGCTATCTCATGATTTGGGAACTTTCGAGGAACTATTATTGCTTCGTTGTGTAACGTGCCTGTAATATATGTAACGAGTTGAAGTTCTAATTTTAAAATAGTACTCCAATTAAAAAAATCATCTATTCTTGGACATCGCTTTCATTTTCGTTCCCTATATTTCAATATCTCATTATGTTATTGATTTTGCAGCGTGAATCAGTACCATCTTCAAGTTATTCTTCCTCTTCTTGCTTCGATGAACATAGATCTCGGAACCGAGAGTCACAGCCATGTTTGAACTGTTGATTATCTGATATTCATCACATCATTCAAAACCCAAAGCAAAAACTCCTAAGGATATTGATTGTTTACTTACATCGCCAGGTATAATATGTTACAGTCGCAATGCCAAGGGTTTTTTGCCAGTTTGATTGACACCAGTTCCGTCAAATAATCAAGAGATTTGGCTGGCAAATAATGGAATTTATTGCTATCCAGATGCCTACAGACATAGAAACACACTCACTTCAGACTGAATGAATCATAAATATACGAGTAGAATACAACTAGAGATTTTTTGAACTGTGATATACAGGGTGATTTACCTGAGACCACGGAAAGAGAATAGTGTCGTGAGAAATTGAGTGTTGCTTTCACGAGACAAGGAAATACATTTTTTTGGGGAATACATTAAGATAACCTACATATATCGACGACCTAATACCAGAATACTTCGGACATGGATTTTCGTAGGCTTGCATGAAAAAATATGAAAAAAATTGTCATTTTTGATGATATACACAGATAATAGAATTATATGCTTACACTACTTACGCACTTCAGAAATCTTTTCATTCCCAGCTGAATCATCCTGTACATTCCTCATAAAACTGAATGGGCTGCGCATACTCACAATTTTTGTAAACTCGGTGTATACGAAAATATTCTCGAGTGGATTTCCTTGAGGATGTTATTGTTGATGAGCAAAGAGGTCAAACTGACGAGGCCATTGAAAGTCCTTTCGTGCAGTTCTTCTAAATTGTTGGAGAAAAGGAAGAGCTTTTCTAAGTTCCTGTTTTCCGCGAAAGCGTTTTCTGGGATATCGTTGATGAAATTCTGGCCCAAGTGGAGCTCTACCAGATTGGCGAGTTTCCTAAAATCATCCACTGCTATCTAGAAAGATATATTCAGTGTGTTACATTGGAGCATTGCCAGTCAGAAAAACTCTGACATGAAAAAACAAAAAACAAAAAACCTATTTAGAGTTGAGAACATCATGAGTTTGATTGTTAGATTCCCCTTCATGTTAGATCCTTGATCGAAAAGCTTTGAAATTGTGCAAACAAGGTGTGCGCAAAAATCCAGTGACCAGTTCCTAGCAAAAATGAGAATATATTTTATCAAAACTTCTTTGAAAATTTCAAGGAGATAATGAGATTAATTTTGACAGAGATTGTTGATTATTTTTTGCAATGGGTCACTCATTGATTTTTCCGAAATTTTTCATCACAATACAAAAATACAATGTGTTTATTCTTCATTTGGAGATTTCACGTTTGAAAAATCATTAGATGAAAAGCTCAAATCTAGACTATTTAAAATCTCAGAAAATGGAAACTGGTATCCAATTAATTTTATTCGTAAAATTTCAATACTAATTGAAAAATTCACATTGCGGTTGATGAAATTGAAATAAATCTTCAGTATCCAAAAAACATAATATTTACCTGGGTTATTTTATTATTGGTGAGCTGTAAGAATTTTTTGAAATTTTCAATGAAATAATGAGACTAATTTTCACAGGGATTGTTGAACAGGAATAACTTTCTCACAACCCTTGGAAAGAGTTATATGAACTGTGTAATTATTCTTTGCAATGGGTCATTCATTGATTTTTCCGAAATTTTTCATCACAATACAAAAATACAATATGTTTATTTTCCATTTGAAGATTTCACGTTTGAAAAATCATCAGATGAAAAGCTCAAATCTAGACTATTTAAAATCTCAGAGAATGGAAACTGGTATCCAATTAATTTTATTCGTAAAATTTCAATACTAATTGAAAAATTCACATTGCGGTTGATGAAATTGAAATAAATCTTCAGTATCCAAAAAACATAATATTTACCTGGGTTATTTTATTATTGGTGAGCTGTAAGACTTTGAGATTATTGAGTTTATCGAAGATACTCGGTGCCAAGTGTGAAATTTGATTTTTCCTCAAATTCAGTTGCTCCAAGCTCGTCAGATGGTCGAATATACCTGGAAAATGTTACAGAATCATACAAATCATGCAACTTCCTGACACAAAAAAAAAAAACTTCAGTTCCAACCATGAGGCAGAAGAGTGATATTATTTTCTGCCAGCAGCAGTCTCCTCAATGAAGTCAAATCGTTGAACGCGAACTTGGGCAGTGTTTCCAACAAGTTATTGCTCAGATCCAGGTCTTCCAGCCTGTCGAGCTTGTTCAGAAGCTGTTCGGGGATCCGCCTCAGCTGATTCCGAGACAGGTGCAGCAGGATCAGGTTCTGAGTTGCGGTGAACAGTTCGTCTGGCAGAGCTTTCAACAAGTTGTCTGATACGTCCAGAGTTTGTAGATTTCTCTGGGAAGACAATATGTTCGAGGGGAGTTCTTCTATTTTGTTTTTGTGTAAACGCCTGAAAAAATCATACCATTGGATACTGAAGAAGCAATATTATCAAATATTTCGACATTCAACTACGTCATCATATTATCGACCTAATTTTTCAAAGTGCGTTACAGAGCTCTATCGAGATATCTATGATATTTTTCTGAAATTTAATGGGATTTCATGTTGTTTTCAGCTAAGCTAGGAATGGAATCGGCATTTCGAGTTGAATGATTCCTTTACTCATAACATTCGGAATATTATGGTCTAGGAATCATAAACCATGACCAGTTTCTTGTGATTAGAGTCTTCACGAATGAAAGTACCTCGAATATAGCTTCCAATCGCTCATTTTCTTTCATTATGGTTTGCAGGTACTCACAGGTATTTCAAGGATTCCAGTTGGGCGAAAATATTTGCAGGTAGATGATCCAGTTGATTGTCGAATAGATCCAATTCTGATAAATGTGACATTGTCGAGAAGGCATTCCTATTCAGAGTGGTCAGTTTGTTGATACCTAAATCACTGAAAAAACATTTCTAGATACTCAACCAAAGTGTATATATTTACTATATTTCCTTGAACTGTGAGTCAACATATCATGGAGAAATTCTACAATAGTGCGAGTATATCTTCACGTATATTTTGACACCCCTTAACTATTTTGTTCAGTGGTCCATTTTTTGTTAGAAATGGATTGTTCTTATATTTTTTCTGTATATTCCATTGAATATACAGGAAAACTAGTGAACTAAGGGGAAACCATAGTGAGCCATGCTTGAAAGGCAATGGGAATGGCAAAACATGGTGCTATTTCTGATCTTCACCTATTGTGTACGTTTCCGTGAATTTATGATTTTCATATGAAATAATCCCTGTTGGTGGAGGCCAAAATATGTTATCAACAAATTATGAATCTATTGAAACTTAAATTTGAAGGATGTATTACAAAAATGGCGCCTAGTACTGTCATGCCCATTCATAGTGATCATGACCTACTATGTTTAATTGCACAATAATTCACAATTATCAGAATTTATTTCGAAAACGGATAAATGATATGAACCACATGTGAATATTTCTAGAGTCATCAAAAATCACTATTTTTAGATTTGAAGTAAAATAAAGGGTGTTCGATTGAAAGAAGTTAGAATGTTTGATTTTAGTTTTGAGCAAATTCTGATGATTCAGGCGAACTGATTTTGAAAAATTTCGAACAAGCCCCTGTAGGTGAATATCAGATATCATAAAGCCTATCTCAAAAATAGTTTACTTTGTTGTATATTTCTATCTCGAAGCCATATATTTGGCATTTTTGTTTGGCGTACAGAAAGAAAAGCCGAAAAAGCCCGCCTTAAATTATCACTTATGCAGATCGAGATAATTTGTATTTAATCGAATATGGGTAGTGAGATAGTACTCACATTGTCTTCACATCATGCGGTACAATTTGATCAGCTGGAATTGTGACTAATTGGTTTTGCCAACAAATGACACTTCCAGTTTCGGCTCGACATTTGCACGGACCTTTCCCGCAATCTATCCATCTTTCGTTCGATTTCGAAATTTCCCAAACTGAAAATTATTCCACGATATTTATATCGATCAGAATCTGTGGGCGCCCCGAGGGAGGGGGGAAAGGAGGCAATTGCCTTCCCTCAGGAAAGGCAAGAGGTGGAAGAAACCAGAGAGACATTCTGTAGTTATATATAATGGATCGTTTTGGTAAGGACAAGAGAGTAGTATTGGGATTTTCTTTCTGGAAGAAGTTATATTCTGTGATATCCCCTATTTATATTTCTCGTGAGTTTTTTGTTCTCAATATCATTCATTATTCATCATATTAATATTACCATTATTATTATTCAAAGACGTAATCACGTATCTGGATTTCAAGCCTAATCTTCTTGAAACATTCGGAATATACAAATCAACAAATGTCGTGCAGTGTCAACTCGTTGTTGACGTTTGCAATTTTAGGTATCAAACAATCAAAACATTACATTTAAATCAAGCACAATCATTATTGAAGAGATCGAAACGGAAGATGTCATGAACAAATCAACAAATGTGTTGTATTGTCTACTCGTCGTAGAATCAAGAAAAAAAAATTTTGGGAAAACATGGGTCTTGAGAGTCATATAAGATTGTGCACACTTTGTGTATAATTTCATGTTCAGCACTGTATAAAACATAATTAATCAATACTTTCTTGCGATATTAATATCAGACGAAGATCAAGATGGAAACACTTACAACTTGTCGAAATAATTACCAGAATCGAAATAAAAGTGACAAAGTTATTGAAGATTTGATTTTGAGAAGAATTATCGCATTCCCTGAAATTATGTTGAGAAGAAGTAATATTCATCGGCTGTTCTCACTTGAGCTGTTAGTTATTTTGTTTTCAGTTATAATCAAAGAATGATTTTCCTGTTCCTATTACATAAAACGATCGAAAGAACCGTGAAGAATCACCAATGCTCATAACAAGTAATGCATGTTAGAGACTCCAAGAAATCACCACGATTGAATGAAGATCATTTCTTAATTCTGAACTCACCTGGCTGCTCTAAAGATCTGAGCCTCCTCTCCAATTTCACCAGATACCCGTTCCTATCCCTCTCCTCCATCGTATCTGAAAACTCTTTGAGACTCATCTGACTCCTTTCGAAAGCTTCACAGCCGTTCATTTCGCATATTTGCGCTCCTATTCGACCACTGAAGAGCACGATGTAGGTAGAAAAAGCGAGGATGACCTCCATTTTGATTTGGTGCTAGATTCTTGACTGTTGACATTGCGTCGTACTAACCAGAGGGGCGATATGGCCCAATTAAAGAACTTTATTGAATAATTCGTTCGTTTTTATTAACCGTGAAAATAGGCTGTGAGTATTATTGGCATGGACAAAAACAAAGTATATGATAGCGATAGTGTAGTTGATGATGGAATAATTCTGGAGGTTTCTGGAAGGAACTGGATTGTGGCAACAAGCTTGGTCCAGTAATACAACAGTGTCACCGATTTTCAAAAACTTTATCGCAGCGACATCAATTTTCTCTTAATTCCAATTCAATGTCAACCTCGACAGTGATATGGTTATCGAAACATTCTAAACAAATTCATTCTAAACCTCAATCATTTCAAGAATTATTTCAACAAAATGAACCAATGGAAATAGCATGAAACATCGAGCTCTCCCGATATACAGGAAGGTCAAGAATCGTGAACGACCAGCAATATGGCTTCAGTCACCAGAGATCAACAAGGGTACTGCTCACCTACGTGACACATTATTTGCCACCTCAACCATGTCGTTAACGATGCTGGTGTTCCACAAGGATCTGTCTTGGCCCCTACTTCATTTTTGCTCCACATCTGATCTGTTGGATGCGATCTCCTGGCCAGTCCATACCTTTGCGAATATTAGTACACATTAGTTCAATCAGGAAATTATACAGGGTGTTACAGAACTATGCGATCAAACTTCTACGGGTTATTCAGTGCAACAGTAGAAAATATTTGAGTAGTGGGTCCCATGTCCGGAAAAGTGTCACTACGAAGACGCGTTAAGATTTAGAAAGACGATGAATTGCCTAAATAGCATCAATGCATCTAATTTTTGACTTTCGTAAAGGATATCATCACAACAATTGTTCAAAATGTCTTCCTCCATCCTGAATAAACCGATTTAAACGTCGCACATGATTTCAGCGGACTTGACTAAAGATTTGATCCTCGTTTTGGATGATTTGAATGCTGCTGTGATTCGTCCAATTGAGTCTTGCTCTGTTTCTACTGGAGTTTCGTAGACCAAAGACTTTACATTTTCCCACAGGAAAATATCGTGTGACCTAGGAGGCCAAGAAACTGCTCCCTCTCTGGCAATCAAACGGTGCCCAAACCGCTAATTTTTTCTGTGTAAAGTCTTTGGTCTACGATACTCCAGTAGAAACAGAGCTACACTTGATTGGAAGATTTACAGCAGCATTTGAAATCATTCGAAACGAGGATCGAATTTTTAGTCAAGTCTGCCGTAATGATATCATGTGAAAAAGGCAAAAATTGAATGCATAGTTCTGTAACACCCTGTACATCTCAAATTTTGATGCTACTCCATCCTCCTCTGATTGTCTAGTATGCCATCTTGACTGACAGATGGCAGTTGCGAATTCAATCTCTGCCGCATATCAGTTCTCGAATCCTAGAAAATGCATAATAATTCGCCTCGTATGGGGATACCCCTGAAATCCCAAACACCTCCGAGTATCGGCCCGACGACTTATATAATATGCGACGAAAGAGCCAGACTGAGTGAGTTTTGAAGACGAAGTTTGAAGGAGTCTCATCGGTTTATATTTTTCAGAAAATCGTGTTCCGTTTCTGAGCACTGAAGAAAAATCTCCGAAGTTCATAACCAAATCGTTTTGCGACACCTTATACAGTGTCACCGAATGCTCTGATATCAAAGTAATGTAAGATGAAGTGACAACATTTGATTTTTCAGTTGGTAGTTTTTTCAATTCCTCATAGAAAAGTCCTCCAGGATGATCTTGAGAATCAGTTTCTGAATGATATTCATTCAGACTAGAGTCTTTCTATCAGTCGCGGAAAACTTATTTTTTGTTATCGGAGAAAAATTAGAAGAAAATTTGAATTTCAACACATTGACACTCCGGAACGAAGCAGTTGTCTGTTGTTGTCTTTTTTCTTAAAATTGTTTCAGAAATATGTCATTTGAATATTTTGACGTAGGTATTTATGTTACACCCTGTACGAAAGTTTGTCCATTGCTGAAATTATTGATAATCACCAGTGATGTCAATTTCCACACTGGTATTGATTTTGTAACGAAGTTTTGTGTATCGATATCAATAATATCATTGTTTATCATCCCATGGAACATTACCGTTTATGATGTATATTGAATTAATATATTTTATATATATTTATTGGATGATACATGATAATTTAACATAGAATATGACACAACGAAAAAAACTATGATGGATTGAAAAAAAAAGAAAAACTGTCAATGGAATAAACTATTGATACAGAATTTCATTCCATTATTCTTTTCTGGGGACCTCTTCCATTTAAAGTATTTTGAGCACATTTTTTCTGAGACTAACCTCGCATATTCTTGCCTCAGTTATATTTTTCGATTCATTGGGTAGTGTGTTGTATAAAATGATTCCATTGCGGAAAATTGATTGTTTTTGTATTGTTATAAGATTCAATTTTGATATTTCCGATTTGTTCTTGACAAAATGAATCAGACAAAAAATTTTGAGTTCATATAATATATAATAATATGTATGTTGATTTTTTTCACTGTGCAACTTGACGCAGAAGAAATATAAAAATTTATGCGGAGTTAAAAAATGATTTTCCGCCTGAAAATGAATAAATACATAAATAAATGAATGAAAAATGAATGAATATAAAATGAGTGGATAAATGTGAATATCATTCATTGGAAATTCTCTGATTTTTTTTTCGGTAGCTGGGCTCGTCGCCTCGGAACAAAGCACCCCGATTCACCCCCTTGGAAGACGACACCCCCGGGCCGGCCGAATACGACCCAGTGGAGGCTCGCGAAAGCCCTCCGGCGAGGGGTAGGCTATACGTTTGCAGGGTGCCTTTCACCCTGAAGAGGGCCGGACCGTCGATACCCACCAAGGTCAACGAGAACGGGTATTATTTGGACGAGGAGGGAGATATCGTACCCAATCCACCCACTGAGAAGAAGGGTGGCTCCTTCTATAATGTTGCTGAGGTCAGTGGATCAGGAAGATATTCAGAACAACTCAATGAAAAGAACGGTGTCAATGATGATGACAGAAAAACGAATTCAGTCGTTTCTGGAAGTCGAGTAATGACATTTTTATAGTTTTTGTGTGGTATCGTTTCTAAAATAATATAAAAGTTATTATAATTATTTCAATATATTTGATATGAAGACAGATTTGCGATCTTCCCCAAAATATCACTGCTCTTGACACCTAAAAGAGACACCCAAAAGAGAAACTCTCTATTTGTCAGTGAAACCTTGTTTTTCAATGAATTTGGGAATACAAATATATTTTTAACAAAATCAAAGCTTCTAGTAATCTCAGTGAATGTTTCGGGAACGAGTTTGATCCCATTTTCAACACAATTCGTATTTTCTTCGAAAATTTTCAATGTTATGTTGTTTTGACACTGAAAATTTATTCGAAGAAGTGTTCAGATACCTCGTCACAAAACTATTTATATATTCTCGAGACGCTTCAACTTTTCAGATGAGTGAAGATGCTCTTGAGCAAAGATAGCAGATGAAGTTTTCTCGAATCTATCAAATATTTCAAGCATCCTGTATGTATGTATGCCTAGTTAATGAAAGTTATTATAATCATTCCTATATATTTGTAGTAAGGGCAGATTTGTGATCTGCCCCAAAATGTCACCGCGCTTGAGATTCAACTTTCAGATACCTAAAAGAGAAATTCTCTATTTGTCAGTGAAAACTTTTCTTCAAAGAATTTGGAAATACAAATATATTTTTAACAAAATCCAAAGTTCTACTAATCTTAGTGGATGTTTCGGGAACGAGTTCGCTCCCGTTTTCAACAAAATTCGTTTTTTCTTCGGAAATGTTCAATGTTATGTTATTTTGACACTGAAAAGTTATTCGAAAAAGTGTTTCGATACCTCGTCACAAAACTCGTCGATAATTCAAGAGGCTCTTGAGCAAAGATAGCAGGTGAAGATTTCTCAAATTCATTCATATATTTCGAACATCCTGTATGTATATATCACAGTAGGAGAGTTTGGACGCGAAGAAGGAGTCATACATTTACATTTCCGACTCCCTCATCTCATGTGAAGAATGCTCGCCTCGAATTTCACCTTCGAAAGCTTCCATGTAAATCCACCGATATTTTTGCAGAAACCTGCTTACGTCGATCGATACAAGGGCTGCAAGTGGTCGCAGCGAACGGCGCAGCGTTCTTTCACGACCTCCCACGACGGTCCCGGCCCCGCCGACTACGACGTCAGGACGCCCGAATGCTCCAGAGACGCTAAGAACGAGAAATTCCGGGAGATGGCGCGACTGATGACGTTCCTGCCGAGGTTCCTCGACGCGCAGGATATGAAGTCGAGGAAGGAGGTGAGAATGTCATTCGAACATGGCGGCTTCTCTTCAGCTGTCAAAATTTTCCTTTGGAAATTTTGAGGTTAGAAATTGAGTCACAAGCGTCTAGAGTTATTCTTATTGTTTCTCATCTCCTTAGTTGCCGAAGAAGTCCTCAGAAGACCCAAAGGTCTTGTGTCAGTGAATCAGGCGGGGATCTACAGTTTATGCGAGTGGAATCCAAACCACTGTGGGATTTGGGCTAGTTCTATGTGGAACTTTATGATATACATTGTAGAGGGTGTAGATGAACCCGAATCACCTTGATCACCTGCCCGTCAGGATTCTAGTTTCTAATCGTGAAAGAGTGAAAGAGTATTGAAAAACAGTCACATATCTATCTGTAGTTGTTAGGGAAAGTTTTCTGGCCCTTTTCGAAATCGGGGGGACTCTAGGTATCTACGAGTTAGAGAACTGGTCCCATTTGGTAGCGATATTAGTAACCAAAGTGGCATTTTCTGCGAATATTTGGACAAAAATAATGATTTTGGTTGTGGTATTGTAGCCAAAGTTAGTATGAAGTGAGGAAATGAGCTGGAAGTGGAACTTCTTCCAATAGCCATGGCAAAGGTCCAAAGCAAACAGGAACCATTTGGGCACCCGTGAGCTTTCTCCAATTATTCAAAGTGTAGTTTCTCGTACGTGAAATACTTTTGAGTCAAGTATGATAAGTGATTTGCTATCATCCTTGATGACTGGAGGTAATGATCTTACGTGGAAAATCGATTACATATTTTGATAGTTAAACGGAAGTGGAGTTTGGCCAACTGTCGAACGTAAAACTGTCAAATATATCTGGACAGATCATCTAGTCCTACCTACACATTCTATGCGGATAATGACTAATCGTTGTCCTGTACAAGTCCGATTATTTGCATAAAGTACTCTAACAAATCGACTAGAAGAAGAAGACTATCCTGATGACTCAGAAGATATGGGCATACACCTCTCATCTCTAATTATAGCAACAACTGTTGACATCTCGCGATTAATTCGAATCTAGAATCCGCACTTTCAGAATCAGCGGCGGAACATACAGAGTGGATCAAATTGTATAGCTTAAAAGATTCAGTAATCATTTGAGTTACTGACCTAATATATAGAATAGTTCAGATTTGTTAGAAAAAAAAATGATATTGGTCGTGGAATCGAACTCCAACTATATGCAGAAATATAAGCAGATTGAAAATATTGAAGGAGGTTAAGAGTTAAGTGATTCATAATTGCGAGAGTCTGACGTTTGAAATCTCAGCCTCTCATCCCGAAAACAAAGTTTTACCCATCATTCAAAGTTTTAGTTACCAGATTTTGATAAAGAAGGCATTATAGCGCATTCCTCGAAGTTAATTGAACTTGTCAGCACAGTTTGAGATTTGAATAACAGTTCAATGATTCTCCATCGGTCCTTACATATTCTCAGTTCAAAAGCGAGCCGCATGCACGTATTCGTGCGTCGAAATCGCCCTCTATGTGTCTGGGTACCGAACGGTACCCGAGAGGTCTGAGGAGTGCGGTAAAGGAAGCTGGTCACGTAGGCCAGAGTCGGCCTACTGTTAGTATTCGAGTATACAAAAAAACAACAAATTGTATATTCCTCTAGCCGTCTGTGTATTATGAAGTACGAAGAATGCCGATTGAAAAAAAAAAAATCCGTGTCATATGCAGTCAGGACTATTGGTCTTCTATGATGGAAGAGACTAGTTCTTTATTATCTGACCTCCTGATGCACAAACTGAACATCAGAAAAATGTCTGCATGTTGATAGTGACGTCGCTGCAATAAAATCTAGACCTACCTACCGTAGGCGTGTGAATTATGTTTTCGTTTACTGTATGTGATATCAACTGTCACATCGAGTGGGCGACTTTTCGCCGTACGATGTCCGCTAATTAGGATGAATTATGACGTATTCCTGCGTAATTTGGCTGGGGAGGTGAACGATGCGATGATAATTATCGCGGACGCGAATTTCCCGCTGAGGAATTTATATGGGACAGGATGAATGATGCATCGCAACGAGATTTCGGGAACACATTAGATACAGAATATTGTCTATTTCCTCGATAGAAATGGGTTGGGATAGAGTATGGAACCAAGTGAATATCTTTCGAACGAAAAGAACGATATTTATGAAAATTTGCAGGTTAGAATAGAAATTCATCTAATGTAAATTTTTTCGTTGATAATATACTTCCGGTTTGACCAGGAATGCCATCAATTTCTTCAGTTATTCAAATGGGACACCCTATTATTTTTACAGATTTTGAAAGAGCTTGTTATGTTGAATTCAAACACAATGAATTGATTGGGAAAAATTGTGAAAACGAGGAATATAGCACTTTAATCAACCTCCTTCGAGTTTTTTGCATCAGAGCAGAAAACTTTCTAGATCAACTAATTGTTTGTATGCATAGTAATGAATAAACGAGTACTCTTTTGTTCTCCGAGTGTCGAATTTTGATTGACGGAAATAAATTTTACAATCACCATAACCGATCAACATTAAAATTCCAATACGCTCTTTTCCACTTAATTGAATCATTAAAAATTATCCAGTTTGTGAATTGTACGTTAATTTATTACTATGCATACAAACAGCATCAATTTGTTTATCTGGATAGTTTTTTGATCTGATGCAAAAAACTCGAAGAGGTTGATTAAAGTGCTATATTCCTCGTTTTTACAAATTTCTTCACACTGAACTCAGTGTGTATGAATTCAAAATAACAGGCTTTTTCAAAATCTGTAAGAATATATAAGGTGTCCCATTCGAATTGGAGAAGTTGATGGCGTTTCCGGAAGTATATCATTAACAAAAAAATGTACATCAGATGCATCCTGTTCCATTGCACTTACCTACAAATTTCCACAAATATCGTTCTTTTCGTTTGAAAGATATTCACTTGGTTCCATACTTTCTCCCAACCCTGTATCATATATATTTATATACATAATATATTCATATACATAATCATGGCAGGTCATTTGTTCATCCAAGAAAAGAAATTCTAAGGTGATAGAAGTATTACCATTTAGAAGTAGGTTACAAAAATATGAAGGTATAAAAATAAAAAGATTGGAAAAAAACTGAAAACCAAATTGGCACAAATATGCTGTATGTTCTCACAGGTAAACGGTTGAACCTGGCATATTTTCCATCCAATGTATCCATCAATAGAATATAGAAGTTCGTTTGCTCAAAACTGAGGTTTGTTCAGATCAATGGACTCAAAATGATAGACTTTATCGATACTCCTCTAGTGCTAATGCCCTCATCATTTTATTCGTCTCATGGAAAGTTATAACTATCTCCGTAGAACCTCGATGGCGCCACATCATGGAACGTCATATGACACAGTTTTCTTGTTCCAGAATTTGCCAGGACCGGGCCAATACAACGTCACGTCCAATCGAGGACCCTGTAAACTCTGGCCGGCAGTTTTTCCCAAACCTTTCATCAGAGGCAGTCGAAGGTTCAAAGAAAATGTGTCGGAAAATCCTTCGCCGGATGCTTACAATGTTGCCGGCGCTTCGAAGATCTGGCAAACCAGCTCGGCACCTTTCTATGTCGGAGCAAGCAGATTCTCGAGAAGAAAAACTAGTGGAACACCAGGTGAGATAACTATGCGAGGTGTCTCATCAGGATTTTCTTTCGGGAATGCACAAATGAGGTCAGAATATTGCCAGTATGGTTTATATAACATGTATTCATCATCGTTCATCAGAAGCTCGTTCTCAAAAATTCAGCTCAGAAAACTTGATATCAGAGATGGGGGTACCCCAAGGCTCAATTTCGGGCCCTGTGCTTTCCATAATCTATGAATCCGTTGTTTGAAATTCTGGTATCGTGGTTGAGAATAGACCTTCTCAGGTCTTTTTCCGAACTTCACTTCTGATTGGGTTCGTCGCAGGTCCCGCTGAATACGACATACACGGTGGTCTCTCGAAAAATCGTCCTGGCGAGAATGAATTGTCCGAATTTCGGGCACCGTTCAACAATTCTGCTGCGCGAAACACCATCGATATGAAGAAAGACGCCGCAGAAACTCCTTCGCCAGCAGATTACTCTGTCGGTGACGAAGGAAAATGCAAAATATGGATGTCCAGCGTGTTTGAGTCGAAAGTGGACAGATTCCCGAAGACCTGCTACGAATTGGTGAGTGTATCATGAATGTGCTAGTTTTCTTTTTCAGGAAATTCAATAATGATAATCATCACGAAATACCTTTCGTTTATTAATCGTTCGATATTTTCAAATGTGTACATACCTGTACGTGTTTTGACTGTACCGTCTCTTCTGATAATGGGACTTTGCGTCCATGTATTCAAAAACAAGAATATTTCCGAAGAAATGAGAGAGATCCATTCGAAAGAAACTAGACAAAAAAAAACTATCATGTGCCTCACTGTAAATATAAAATAACAGCAAACGCTCCTTCATACCTTGGACTCCAAATTTATAATAGGCTTCCATGTGGAATGAAACACATCGGATGTATTTCTCATGAGTTCAAAGAAAACTTGCAAGAATTCTTACTCGAAGAAAGTTTTCATTCACTGTCCGAGTTTTATAACTAATGTTCAGGTACTTTTTGTTTCTGTGTTTAATGTTTTGGAGCTTCAGGTTGAGTTGAATTGAGTTACTACAATTGACCATTCTCATACAAATGTAGTGCTACTTACTTACTTACTTACTAACTTACTGGGTGGGCCAATGAAAACAAAACAAGTCCGATTTGACATAGTTATCGTTCTCAGAGAAAAAAACGCTCGAACCGATCGATTTTTATTTCGAGGAGAAAATATTTTGCGTATGTTTTCAACTTTTTCACTTCAAACCCCTCGGAAGGGTGAGCTCCAACCCTTGAATCTCAAATGGGATAAGAGGTCAGGTGATGTGATACATCATTTTGAAGGAAATCCAAATCTCTCACCAACGCTCTCTTGTTTTTGGAATTCAATGCAGTAGTTCTGAAGAAAACACGTTCATGAAAATAATCGGCTAGAGATGAAAAGTAATGCTTTTTCCCCTTTCATTACTATTTCTCATTTCATAGTCATTACCATGCATACAAACAACATCAATTAGTTTATCTAAATAGTTTTCTGCTCTAATGCAAAAAAACTCAAAGGAGGTTGATGGAAGTGCTATTATCCTCGTTTTTACGAATTTTCCACACTGAACTCAGTGTGTATGAATTCAAAATAACAAGCTCCTTCAAAATCTGTGAAAATATATGGAATGTCCCATTTGAATTGAAGAAGTAGATGGCAGTAGATGCACTCACCTGCAAATTTCCATGAATATCGTTCTTTTCGTTTGAAAGATATTCACTTGGTTCCATACTTTATCCCAACCCTGTACAATATTATATCGTTGTATAGTCGGGTCGGTTGATGTTGCCGTGGTTTCTTCGAAATATGCGTGTTTTATAAACCTGGATTTAAACCCGCTGAAGAGTACTTCAAACGAGCAAAATATGGTACCAATTCGTCCATTCGCGAAATTAATACTTCGGTATTACTCTGACGGTCAATTTTCAGCTGTCCCGACCGTAAAATGACGCTGCCATGGACTTGATCGACTTTGATATCAAGAACACGTGCTCGACCGATGGCTTTGACGGGTCCATACATGTCCGGTCGAATTTAATAAAACACGACATACTACCTGCGCACCTAGTTGCATACGGCATGTTGAGGGCACGCGCGCGATGTGTATTTATTTTCGAGTATGAAAATCGAGCGTATGGGCTATGCAAATACACGTGTACGTCTACTGGTCTCGTCATGCGACCGTCGAATTTGCCAGTTGAACCAACAAACGATCAGCCGTTTTTCTTTCAATACCCCGATGCTTGGGAATATATGAATATTTGACCTAACAGTAATGTCCCAATCGTAGACTTATTATCCTGATATCCTCAGGATAATAAGTCTATGGTCCCAACGATGTACGGGGTCTTTACATATATACTGTCTGTGAGTTTGTCGTGGCGGTGGTACATTCATTTTTCAGTTTTTTGTGGGATTTTCTCTCCTCGTTTCTAAAAAATAGAGTAGAAGTTATTAAAAATTATTTCAATACATTTGTAGTGAGGACAGATTTTGTCTGCCCCAAAATGTCACTGCGTTTCGAATGGAACCTTTAGATACCTGAAAGAAAAATTCTCTATATGTCAGTGATACCTTGATTTTGAAAAATTTGGAAATATACAAATATATTTAATGAGAATGAAACCTCTACTTATCTCGGTAGACGTTTCGGGAACGAATATGCTCCTGTTCTCACAATTAGAACACTTTTCTTCGCAATGTTGGTTGGTTTTTTAACAAAGAAAAGTGACAATTTGGCAGTCGGAGGAATTCTGGTTACAATTCGTTTTTTCATTGATTGATATTGAATTTTCCATTCTCAGTTTTCGGGAGTGGGTGCCAAGTTCTATCTATATCAACTGAACAAGTAGCAATATTATTGTCTCCGTTCAGGAGAATGCAAGCAGACTCTTTGATTTTCCGTTTTTGGTTTGTTGTCTTCTTTTCCTATGATCCTATTATCACCCCAATCAGCCACATGTTGTCCATTTTCACTAAGGATATGTTAAGCTAATTTTGATTTGTCAGTATATCTTTTCTTCATATTGTTCTTATGCTCTTTCATCCTTACTGATAGAGGCCGGCTGGTTTCACCGGTATAATATTTTCCACAAACACATGGTATACTGTAAATACAATTTTTTGTTGATTGTTCTCCATTTTTTGGTTTTGTATGAGTCAAAATCGATCTCGCTGTATTTTCTATCTTTAACACTGTTTTCACTCTGAACTTGTCACCAACACGTTTAATTTTCTCAGATGTTCAAAAAATAACTACAAATAATCGAAATAATCCTATAAATTCTACTTCATTTTTCAGAAACGAGGAGAGGAAATCTTCACATATATGTTTGGAACCCTTTTCTTCCATAATGACTTTTCCATTCATTTTCATTGATTGATTGTCTTTATTACCCAAGAAACATTACTGTTCATGAAAGGGTGAACAATGAACGAATGATTGAACGAATGAAACATGGAAGAGAGAAAAAAAAAGTTCCCAATTGGAAGATCTTGAAGATGCAACCAAGTTTCAACATATCAATGATGAATATGAGTATCGAAGATAATATTATCTAAATCTAAAAATCGTGTATTAATGCTCCATTTTTCGTGTATTGATGAACTGCTGGAACACACGAAGTATTTTGAGCTCTTCGAAAATTTCGAAAATCGAATCACCGCTCACCCTATCCGGAAGGAGAGCATATATTGAAAAATTCTTTTTCGAGTTCCTGTGTATCCCAGCGGGTATGACGTCAGAGGGCCAAACAGAAACTTCGCCAATTACTTTGGCAAAGTGGCACTTCCTACCGTTAAACGGCAGAGGATTTTCGTCTTCTCTTCCAATAACGACATGATTAAGACAAATCGCCTTCTATTTGGCGCGACAAGATTGATGTAAATTGGGTAATTAATGGAAATTCGTGAGGCTAATTGATAAGACGAATGAGCGCAAGCTGATGTACAGTTTGGATTGATACTTCTTCTATACAAAGCGAGCGAAATTCTAGTTATAAGGGGATGGAAATTACAAATTACATCGTGAGTGGGTTCTACTCACCAAATCGAGTGTGATTAGTGTCGACTTGTACGAAAACTGAGAATACTGATACGTTGTTTTTTCGTTGCGACATTTACTTTTTTTTTTATTTATTTATTCAGATTTGGGATACATACAGACCTAAACCCAAAACAGCATCCACTGATACATATTTCACTGTTTGGGTATTTGAGGAAAGCAGTTCGGGAGCATCATAAATTTCGGTGTCACTGACTGTCAGGTATCTGAAGGTTGAATTCAAAACGCAGTTTTTTTTTTATCTGTGGACAACACGAAAGGGAAACCTATAATGTTCGAGGAACATCGTGTTAGCCAGCGGTGGAATTTTGGGAGAGTAGGAAGGTGTTGGAATTTTTCTTGAAAGTTTGGAGGTTGTAAGCATCAGGAAAGACTATTGATGAATGATGCTTGGTATAGCGATGTTCGACAGGACTAGAGCCTGACAGTGTAGGGGTGACCAGCCTGAGCTCGTCTGGTTTGTCTACTAGGAATCGCGCGTGGTGGCATAATAGATGATATTGATAATAGTGATATATATTGATAACAGTGACATTTTGGGGCAGATCACAAATATGTCCTTGCTACAAATATATTGAAATGATTATTATAGCTCCTATTTTATTTTTTTGGATCGAGGAGAGGGAAATCCTCCTCTAATAACCTGAAGACAGTATGGAAATCATTTCCAATAATACGACCGTATAGGAATTGATAGCCTCTACAATTTTTTTCAGTATGAATCATATTTTAGTGAATATATTCGCTTTCAGAATTTGGCAAACATGATTGAGATTGGAAAGGAAAATCATAGAAACACAGTAGTCATAATAGGGTTGGATGATATATATACAGGGTGGCCCAATGAAAACGAAACAAGGAATGCATTTTACTGATTACTGAGAGACCAAGGAACTGATATCGAAATAAATGATTCTTTATGTAATTATGTATATTTGAAGAGAAAACACATAAGGCATTTCTTGGTTGAACATCAGGAACTACAGGATGAGGAATAGATAGTGATGAAAAGGAAAAAGACGTTACTTTCCATCACTAGCAGATTATTTCCATAGAAGTGTTTTCTCGAGAACAACTGCATTGAATTCCAAAAACGAGGAAGCGTTGGAAAGAGATTCTAATTACCTTCGAAATGTTCAAAAGTTCTAGATAGTTTTCTAGGAATTCTTCAAAAAAATAGTGTTTCTGATTCTTTTTGCACACATAATAGAGTGGTTTTGGTTACCAAAAAGTAACTGGAATCCGAAATATTCAATACAATTCAAGTCGATTCTAATTTCCATTCCACAATTTCCATCCTTACATCATTCATTTGCAGGTTGATTTCATTTGAATCGGCAGTTTTCAACTTATATCTCGTTATTATCATTATACCTTGAGTTTTCTCATTGAAACCAGTTTCAATTTATTTCCCATGAGATATCCATTGAAATCTTCATGTGCAAAATTTATTTCCTCGATAGCCTCATCTAAGTTAGTACCATAGCATGCCAATAGTGTATCATCTGCAAATAAATCCACAAAGCCTACATTATCAAACAGGCTTGAGCAATTCAAGTATGAGACGAAAAGAAGAGGTCCCAAAACGCTACCCTGTGGAACACCTACTTCAGTATACGTTACCTGTGAGATGTTATCTTGAACCCTAACGTTTTGCTTTCTATCAGACAAATCGTCAACTGATCTTTGATGAAAGTCACCTCTCAATGTCATTCTCACACTTCATCAGAAGATTATCACGACCGATGATAATAGACCATAATTTGGAAACATGTGTAACATTATCAGATCTGGCGGAGTGCATTATAGAAACCCGACAAAAATGGAAACCGTTCATGAGGAATCGGCGCAGGCCGCGTAAGGAAACGTCACACGTCCGCCCCCTGTCGTCGTTTACTTGTAATTGCTAAACGGTCGCGAAACAATCGAGAGCCGGACGATAAATTTCAATTAACAGATTTCTCGCTGTTGACACCTCGAGTCACTCTACTAGTTATTCGTTCGCTATTCACACCCTCGTACAAGACTCTGACGAGGGTCATGATACCGGGTGATTTCTGTACGGGGTGAGCCGAAAACGAGTGTGAGATTTCCGAGAAATTGGTTCTTATATTCATTCCTCTGTTTCGAAACTTCAATAGTCTTATTAATGATGAAAGTATCTTCTGCATTCATCGAAATTTTAGGAATATCTTGTAGAGAATTTAGGCATCGTCCCTTAAAATTCATCTGACATATAAATTCACTAATAGTGAGGTTTATTTCATGAAAACTTTGAGCATCTTTTGAATTTACTAAACTTTCCGCGTCAAATTTCTGTCAGAAACGAATCATTTCTGCCAGAATAATGATTTCGACAAAATTTCCCTGAAAAATTATTGTATTATATTATGAAAATATGTATTCAATATTAAAGAATGGGAGTCAATTGCCGACCTGATTTCATGTAAAGTTTCTCTTCCTGATTCTAGAGACCGCTGGTGAAGTACCGTACACTATTTTCGGAACACCCTGTATATTTCTCTGTCATAAGTAATGTTTCTGGGGATGATGGTAATGAGAGAGTGATTATCATCAATCGAAATCGAATATATGTGAATATCTATTGCCAGTCAATCACTTCATTTTTGGTTTTCAGAATGAAATGAGTCCTGCTCGCTACGATCCGACGGAAGCTTTCAATTACTCAAGAAATAGACAGTCTCATAACGTCTGCTCTTTACCGTTCAACGTCGTCGATAAAAAACGTGGAGCATTCGACAACCTCAACTATTTGAATCCCAGTGAGTGGAAATTTTTTTTTCATCTGTTGACAACACGAAAGGAAAATCTATGATGTTCGATGAGGAACATAGTGTTAGCCAGCGGTGGGATTTTGGGAGAGAAGGAGGGTAGGCGAAGATTTCAACAACTCTGCTAATAGTATGTTTCCCCTAGGGTGAAAAGTCAGTCATTATATCCCGCGGCACGATAGCGTCGACCTAATTTTTGACATGATGATTTTCGTTCCAACGACGATTGTTCAAAACAAAATTGCAAGAGGGCGATAAGTTTTCGTTCTCTCTTGTATACCTTCCTTCTGTTCATACATCAACTTTTATCTGGAATAATTCTGATGAATCAATGATACCCATGTGGTGCAAACTTTTTGTGGTCGTAGAAAGAGTATAGTACAGAACTCAAGTTGTAATGCAATTACGAACTTGTGGAGTTGCCACTGCGCGGCTTCCTGTATGAAACTGTCTGTACTTTTGCAAAAAATGCGATTCATTAGGTACTCTTCTTAAGTAATATAGTATCATAAAATGTGTCTACAAATTTCAGCTATGGAAAGCTATTCAGCTTTCGAAGAGATTTTGTGACGTCTCATGTCAATTGTCAGATGTCAATAGAAATCAGCGAGTTGAAATTTTCCGAAACAGACTTGTAATAGTTATTTTTTGATCATCCGGTATATTAATCGCTAATCAATACACGATCTGGTTACAAGATATTCCTGTCGACGTTATTTGCAAAGAAAAAGAGCAAACTCACTTCTGGTATTCATGGAGGTTGCCCAATTACAATAATCATACGATCTGTATAGTCATGACAGTCAACTTGTCGGCCATTATGAGTTTGACATTTATCAAAACTATAGAAGCAAAAAACTTATTTTGTTGCGAACGAGAATCACCGAAACGTCCTATTAGCAGTTAGAACATGTGAAATCTTGATTGATATCCATTTTTTTCCATTCAATCTGCTTCAAAATGGTACGCGCCACGTTGTATGTTTGGTTGCCTATACCAGAATCATGCAACAATAGAGAAATTGATCGTTGATTGGGGTTATCACCAATCAATTCCATGAACGTTGAACAGACTTGTTAATACGAAGTGGACGAACTATTTTCGCGATGAAATTCTTAGCTATGAAAACTGAATTTTCCAGACGCCTATAATATTCTATGTGCTTTGCTTCTTCTCCAAGATTCCCTTCAACATTGTTTCTGATTTCCGTATAGGTCCTGTTGACTATCAGAGCCAATGTATCCCCATCAGCAATAAAGGGCATTTCATTCCGATCACCAAACGATTCGCCGAAAGTAAAACCAAAGTGCCAGGTCCTGGAACATACTGGGTGAGTGCTGCACATTCGTATCTCTGTATCTACAACTTTCGCATGATGAATAGATTATTGGAAACTATATAATTGAGGGAATCCATCGATAGCTCCAGTGATTGATAGAGGAGTTCAAGTTTATGAGAGGAGTTCAGTTTTAGGTTATGAAAATGCTTGTATTGTATTATTCCTGTTCATTTTGAAATATTCACAAGACTCTTCTTATGGATTTTACTCTTTAGCATATTATCAGAATCGTATTGCATGATGCATAGTCTATCATAGCAATACATCAATCGATTAATTACAGGTGAGGATGAGAAATCGGGAGACATTTATAAAATCTTATTGATCTTGATCTGAGAACTTCTGTCAACCAGTTTTTCTCAATGTACGAATTTTTAATTGGTTCACTTTTCTGTTCTTCAATCACAACTAGAAGTCATCATTTTCAAGTTTTGTTGTCATAGTAATTTATCAAATTATAGCTGAGGCAAAGCAAGTATGTTTCAAAGTGCCTCGTGTACATTTATGTACTTCATAATCCATAGGTTTTATCTTATTTGGGAATCCACTCATATTTTTGTCTTTCTTCTGTGCCTTTATTTGTGTTAACATCATCTTATTCTCCTTGGTTTCACTACTCTCACGATGTCTTATTTTACAAAATTTTCTGACTTAGACAAATCATTCTGATCTTGACGGTTCTATCAACCATTTCATTCGATTGGAGAAAATGGACCCACCCTGTGTATATGTTGATACGCATTCCATACTTTGTCTTGTCTCATCATTACGTCGTGAAATTTCCCCTATTTGGAGCAGGAACACTTTGAATGATAAATTTCAATAAGAAAGCGGTTTCCTAGAGGGATGACGCATCTCTGACGATATAGTCGAAAACAGTAAAAGGGATTTTACGATCTTCCGAAAAATCAGTCAGCATTCCCCCCCCCCCCCCTCCCGCTTACGATAGATATAACAATAAGGACCCTCTCGCTAATTCAGCCAGCTCCCTTTTCTATTATACGTCTCTTGTATAGATCGAAAATAAAGTGATTTGATGGTTTCATCAGATCTCTTCCTTCATTGTTCCCAGCAGGACTTCTCGTTTTTATATTCCTTGCATATCGATTGTATCTCGAAACTATATTTCTCGATGAAGTACTTACATAATTCAACTTTTATTTTCACAGCCTGTATATTTTGAAAGAATGAATTTGAGGTTGTCGGTATCAATGAGATAATGTGAGGAAATTCATTTTATGGTGAGATTTGTATCTCATGTCGAAACATTTTCGGAATTTTCCCTAGATTCTACATTCGGATTACCCTGATGATGATTTTTTCTAAGATGGATGGTCCTCTCCAGACTTGTACAAACATTGTATATTGAGACGAACTGACTGTGTGGAGATTTTTATACGAAATATTTGCCAATGTTGACGATGCCAGTCATATTATTTTTCATCGCTGCGTCTCTTCCTTATGGTCGTTTCGATTCATCTCTTTTTAAGCTCGATTTAGTAGAGAAAATATAATATCACATCTTTGTGTGCGAATGATATTCGTGTAATCCCATGAAGACACAATTTACGACACACACAAACGCCTCTCCGATGTAAACGGCTGCCGATTGCAGTTCTTCTCTCATCGAGATATGTTAATGGACGCCATAAGAATCCGAAAAATTATAACTGCTTCGACGCTTTTTCGAAAGCCTTCCAACAGCTCCATTCGTACCGCGAAGAATATTTATTCCAATGCGATTGTGATGACTAGAATCGTTCCAGATACTTTGCATTCCTTTTTTCGAGGACAAAAGTGGAACTTCAAATCCCTAGAGATTTGGAGTACATTTTTGAATCTCTAGTGATTGGAGAGTGGATTTTTGTGCAATAAAATCTATATCCAGAATTTCTTTTGCATGAGTTGATTAGAAATATAACATAATATGGATGCAACAAGAGTGTAATGTGTTTAGAACAATATCGAACAATGGAAATCAACCTAATTTTTTTTCAGCTTTTTGTGGTATTTTCTCTCCTCGTTTCTAGAAAATGAAGTAGGAGTTATCAGAAATTATTTCAATATATATGTAGTAAGGACAGATCTCTGATCTGCCCCAAAACGTCACTGCACTTGAAATTAAACGTTTAGATACCTAAAAGATAATTCCTCTACTTTGTAGTGACACCTTGTTTTTGTAAAATTTGGGAACGTTTCGGGAACGAATCTGCTCCCGTTCTCAACACAATTGAAACATCCTTCTTTCTGCTGAATTTTTCAATTTGCAGTTGGTTTTGATACTAAAATTGTCACTTGTCAGATTGTCGACGAATTAACACAATTACTTCCAAATCTGCCGAAAAAACATAGAAAATACCTCACCAGTTCTTGAAAACATGTCAAGAGGAAAGATTCAGTGGCATCTTTTGACGTAACACAAATACATCTTGTATTCTTTGTATACGGCTTCACTTTTCGATGAAATTGATGGCTCTTTTGCTTTGTTAGCTTTTTTCGGAATATCCATCATTGCATTCGGAATAGAAAACACGTTGTTAACGCTAACAGCTTGATAACAGAGGTCTGTTTACAAACAAGTAACATTGAACAACCTAGCAACAACAAAACTCCTAGGATCAACATCGTAAATTCGCGTCGAACTGATGTACGTAATAAATCGTGTCAGTCTGTTCTCAGCCCACGTATGATATTCAGAATTGATAATTATTCAAAATTCGAAACATACTTCATAAATGAAGAACTTGCTTTGGGCTGAAGTGAATTCCGCAGTTTTATCTATATTTCTTTTGCATTTCGGTTTATAATGAATGTTTCATCGGTTGCATGAGTATTGGTATTTAACTAGGCCAAAAAAGTGTTTCTTCTCATTTGAGGAATTCCTTGAAAACTGGTGATTTCTTAGGTAAGTAGTGGAAAAATATGGTAATTTTGCACTTATCATAGGTTCTTTTTGAATTTTTTTTTTGGTACTTACGTATTTCGACCTCAGGAACCCGAATTCCACAATAACAACGTGCGCAAACTTATATTTCTCGAGTTATTCCAGGAAGGAGCATGAAAATTAACCTTCTTGTTTCGGCCTGTTTTGGATAGGCACCATAGCCATTCGAATTTTCATTTTTCACATAAGATTCACTTTATATCTTCCTTATACATTCTATGAGCTGAAAAGAAGGAGAAAAATCCTCTAAGAACTTCAATTCATCGTCTTTAGCATCTTTGATGAATCCTTCTTTCATATGGACGGCACTGTCAAATGTGCATCTGTGATATTTTGACTCACAGAACTAGTGATTCTGACGTAGATTCTCATTTGACAGCGCCGTCCATATGAAAAATGCTGTATCCACCTTCCTCCAAAATGCTGAAGGACGTTGATTTAACAAATTCGAGGACGTTTTCCCTTTTTTTTTGACTTCTTGATTGTTCAAGGAAGGTATAAAAAGTATCCTGTGTGAGAAAAGAAACTCCATGCCTACCCAAAACGAGCCGAAGAAAGGTTGATTTTCATACTCCTTCCTGGAATATCTCGTGAAATGTTAGTTTGCGCACGTTTTTATCGTGAAATTCGGGTTCCTGAGGCTGAAATACGTAAGTAGCAAGAAAAAAAATCGAAAAAACCCATCCCATGATAAGTGCAAAATTACCAAAAACATTGTTGTTCTTCTCTTCAACCCAGTAGCCAAGCCTAACCAGCTCATATGAATTATATCCATAATTATTTGATAGCATTTCGGATGAATGATAATGGTAGAGGGCGCTTGACTGATGGCATTAGTTCCATGAGAAATCATCGAAAATCACATTGGATATTCCGTACGGAATGATCTTCGTGCTCAAAAATGATTCGAAATGGAATATGTCAGTGAAAGCAATATCTCAGACTCGCCTAAATTCAAAGATTTCGCCTGTGAAAATATAAATTCTGAGACGGGCAGGCATCTGAGGCATCTCAAAGAAGAAAGCAGAACGGGTAATGAATTCCGTCTAAATAAACAGCTGTCCATTTAAAACGCAAACTTTGTTTTTCCACTCTTTCCATTTTCCATCCTCCGTAATACAATATGGGATGCTTTCCCGCCGCTTTTCCGGGTCACCGGAAAACGAATACGACGGTTGAATATCTGATGCCGAAACGACTTCCTAACCTCTGCGTTTTCACCTGGTTGTACTCGGAAAACTTCAATTTCGCCCGCCTGTCTGACTTCCTGCATGGAAAATCGTGGGTATTGGTGTCGTGCGGTGTGGTCTATTGGAAATTCTGATGGTTTCTTCTCCATATACAGGGTCCCTCACGACGAGCTGAGTCGATGTAAAATGCTATTTCATGATATAATATGATATAAGTCCTTCAGGGGCGCTGCAATCTTATTTTTCCAAGTTCTCTCAGAATCTGAGAGATTTCCCACATTTTCACGGACACCCTATATACTATTCTATTCTTGGTATCCACGATGGAGATTGATAGATTTAAAGGCTTCCATTTTCACGTTATTCCAGTTTTTTCGAAATTATTTGTAGATGCAGCTCTCCTCAACGAAATAATATTTTGAAATCCAAAAGAGACAGACCATAATTGACACCTCATCGAAAAATGTATATAGGATGCTCAGTAGTTGGCAATAAATTTGTATTTGTAGGTATATGTAGCTCAATTTTTTCTGAATACCATCATCAACATCAGTGGATTTCACGCTGAAAAGTAGGAAGATTTTGTGTTCTTCCATTCATTTATTTTATTCATATTGATAATTAAAAATTATAAAATGACATTAGAGAAAGAAATGTTCCGTTAACTTTACGATTGCACTCTTTTCAATAACATATATTCTAACTCTTGATAACTCTGTCAAGATATTGGAATTCAATAGATTCAAAGCGGCGATAAAAAAATTTCTGCTCAGCTATTGTTTTCTTGACATTGATAGCTATTTCGTCTCTGCCAGTTCATTGTGAATTTGATTTGAATCCACTTTTATCTTCAATAATTTTCCTCTGCAGATATCTAGATGTGCACTAATTGTCATTATTTGTTGTTGTTTTTTTTTAACTTGTATTGTTCGAATTTTTAATATTTACGCTGATCAATTGTAATTCAGTTTATTGATTTTCAGCTGAAATTTATATAATACTTGTAGTGATAGAATATTTTATCATTTTATATTCTTGACATTGAAGTCATATTGCCTATGCGACTTGCCATAAATGTTTTATGTACATAACATGGTGAAATAAAATATACTCACCTCTACGTTTCACGACGAATATGAGGTCAGAGCTGAAGGAAATCCGCACGAGAAGTTCGATAGGTATAATCCCGTCTTGATCCTAATTCGATTTGATAAGAATTAGAACTGAAAGATCGTTGACACTCAAGAAGTGAGACTTCTAGGGTTTCATTTGGAAGAACAGTACCTAATATCTGTCGATTACGGTTAGAATACTTATAATATCCAGGGCAACATGTGCACTGTCAGAAATGGGGATCTGAGTCAGAAATAGTGGAAAGTGAGTTACAGAAGGCAAAGTATTCTAGCACGAGTCTGAATTTCGACGGACGAGTGCTTGTATTGCCTTCTTTAACGAATATTTTGTGCTATTTTCTATTTTACGGTTCTTTCAATGATCACTGCATATTTTAATAACATTATTCAATTATTATGTAGTCACAATATAGAGGAAAGTTCAATGAATTCAGAAGATGCTTAGAATTTTCGTGAAGAAAACCTCCATATCAATGAATTTATATGTCAGATGGATTTCAAGGGACAGCTCCTGGATTACCTTCATGATATTTCTGGAATTTCGATGAATGTAGGAGATATTTCCATCATTTCTGACTTTGCTTTCGGAATCTGCAGCAGTTGTACTATTGAAAACCAACATTATGGCCGAAACAAAGAAAGAAAACTCCATTTCAATTCTTCGAAACTGAAAATCTTCCGGAATACGTTCGCAAAGTTTTTGAGTTTCCTTGCTGTATGTGGAAATTTTCGAGCGTCCATCGATGGAGACGGAGCGATAAACGATTTCGAATGGATTTTCGACAAATTACGAGTTTTCACGGAAAAGCCGCAAATTGCGTCCCACGGATTTCTGTGCGGGACGCTTCGCCTGATATATACGTCGGCTGTCGCTGACATTTGATAATATATAAGGATGACTCAGGCGAGGGGGGTGCTTTCCTCGTACGTTTCGGGGTAGAAGGAGAATCAGGGCGGCGGGAGGCGCTTTTTCTGCCTCCTCGACTCGGTTTAGATTTCTTTCGACGATTCGGAGGGGTGTCTACTCAAGGAAACCCGAGATAGTTCATTTGTATTCGAAGAAGAAGACTAGTAAGTGGAAATATATGCGGTGGATATTCTCATGGATCAGGTTTACAGTATATTTTCTACGGTTTTACATGAATCAGATCGATGGAGCGATAATAATTGCATATCGGATATAAGAGTTGTGAATTGCATATTACGCACGGAATCGAGACAGTTTCACACGTATAACTGCACAAGTGCGTAATTGCATTACAACTCGAGTTGTGTACTATAATTTTTCTACGACCATAAATCGCTGCTTTCGCTCATTTTACATAGCACTTTGAGCGAACTGTGTTTGAGGAATATATTTCTGTGATTGTTTTTTGTTGTCTTTCAATTGTGTTTGAGATCTCATTGATCGCAAGTATCAATAATCTAAAAAAATCAGTTTGTGCCAATATTGAAGATTGAATGCCTACATTATCATGATTTCAAATAGATTTTGTTGGGGCTATTTCGTTGAACAGATTCACTCTAGACTAACTCGACCACTCCACCAACAGATTCATACAATTTCACGAGTGGATGGGTAATCACTCGGGTTTTTATCAAGATTCCACCCAATTTGCAAGCAAACCGTGTACAGCTGCGGTAAGTGGCCTTGCAATTGCAGCAATTGCGACTTAATGGAGGCCCGTATCGTGAAAAACGGCAGGATTTGATTGCGGCCCGCCGGAAGTGCAATTGATTTTATCTAACCGGAAGTGAATTGTGTGCGGGGATTCGAGCTGGCTAATAAACTTTTATCGTCGCTTCTCGACTCGCAGAAAAAATGCAGTGAATTATTATTTTGGATGCCAGTAATTTCTCAGTTCTCAGTTCTTTTCTTACACCTAGAATGCGAACTGCGCAATTTCTAGAATGTTTGTCAGATTTTCGAAATCTAATCTAAATCTAAATAGCGAATCTTTGTTATTCCTCCTTCTCGATTGAACTTGATGAATGATGCTTGGTAAAGGGATCACCTTCCTGATTGTCCACTTTCCTAAGATGTTCTAGAGAGGTCGATGATTTGGTGAGTGTTGGATCATCGACTAGGCAAATAGATCCCTTCTCAATATGATCTGAGAGCTTCAGCGAGGGTCGAGGAGATGAACTTCAAACATGTGAACAGTACTCCAGGACAGGTCGAATTGGCTCTTTGTAGATCGTGAGCAGTTGCTGGGGTGTGAAGTACATTCTCTCATGGAACAGGGAGCCAATTCTTTGTGCAGCAGTTCTCGCGATGGACTTTATTTCACAAGTTGGTGGTGACACCCAGGATGGATATTGACGACCTCATAAGATCATTAAATTGGGCATTGTGTGATCAGCCTTCTTGGTGAACATACAAGCTTGAGTTTTTGTTGCATTGAACTGTACTAGATTCTCAGATCCCCATCTCAGAATTCTTGTCAGATCCTCATTCAAAGCATCAACCTGTCTTCGCCTTGCACCTCTGGCCTAGTTGGATGATATAGCGGCTCTAGAGGAAAAGGCGGAATGAAGTGTACTATCATCCGCAAAGCTATGTACTGGGCTGGAGGTCACATTCAACAAATGTGGAGTAAAAACAAAGTTGGTGCCGAGACAGAGCCTTGTGGAACACCAGCATTGATCGTCATTGTATCAGACGAGACCCCGTCTACCACCACGTAGAGTGATTTATCTGCAAGAAAACTCGATAGTGAAAGACACAGTTGGGGCGGCAAACCGTATGACGGAAGTTTCGCTAGGAGGCCTTGGTGCTGTTTCTCGATTGACATCTGCCACACATGTGTCATGTAGGCCAGCACGTCTTCTTTTGAAAGTTCGTATGAAAGGTGAACATAACCTGAAGAACTATAGTGTTAGCTCTGGGTCATTTGGATATATAAAAAAAAGAGTAGGTTTTGATATCGATTTCTGAGGTTCACCTCATTTCATATATCTAGAATCAGATGGATTATGGTTCAATGAACCGTATATCTTGCCTTTGAACGAATAAGCCTTCAATTCACCGATACTGAATTTCAAGCTAGATCGGACGTGTTCAATTTTGAAGACATTACATTTATTGATTTCGTGTGTTTCCAATGAACACAACTGGAACATGGAATGAAAATCCGATCGATATTCCAAATGAAACGAAATAAATGGCGCGTTTCTATTGTCACGCACGATCAAACAAACATCTCGCGGAAATTAATTTGAGAAAACAGAAATCCATCAAACTCGCACATCAGCGAAAGCGAAAATACGCGTTTCCCGAATTCTAGTCGTCGACTAAGCCTCGGATTGGGCTCAGTAAGCAACAAAGTCAACAAAGTCTTGCGAACACTAATACTCAGCAGCCGGAACTAAAACCAAATAGCGGCTTCCGAATCCCTTTCTGTTATTATTGCAACTGAATTTATTTGACTATAATTACCGCACGACGGCTATATCTCCGCCCAACGGATTTCAGCTAGTGTTTCATCCGTATTTGCATGGATTCCACAATTCGACGCAAGATGCCACTCCGATATTCCAGATGGGTTTCCAGAAGATCTTATCAGGCACGGAAATCGCACAGTTCTCACGATATCAGTTGTTCTAAACATTACTTCACCTTTAAAATATCTAGTTGTGATGATAATCGAAACACCATGTTTGATTTCGTATTTCAGCTCCTGACT
This sequence comes from Gastrophysa polygoni, assembly GCA_963576655.1. Lineage (NCBI taxonomy): Eukaryota > Metazoa > Arthropoda > Insecta > Coleoptera > Chrysomelidae > Gastrophysa > Gastrophysa polygoni. Next base: position 1,363,553 of record OY755082.1, on the reverse strand, counting down.
GGTTGGGTAGTTTGATTAAAAAATGACTCGCCAGAAGCAAACCGCCATAATATCTTCCATTTTCCTGATGAGGAAATGACACTACACCAAATTTTTTTTCGTGTAGTCCGTAGTCCGTTTTAGTATCGTGATAATCACGCACTATTATCATCTATATCAACTTCAGAATCGTCGATAAATTCACCACAAACCACGAACTGTAACCCAACATGAAGTAGCATTAGGTGGTGCATTCCGCAATGTATTGTTGGTTGCATACATGCTGCATAACTATTCATTATGAGCGGCGAAAAACAAATACCTAGTTGAAAATTGAATTCAAAAGGCTGTGTCACGGTGTGAAGGATGATTCATGGAATAATCTGAACAAATACATCGCGAGTCAATGAAGATGATCGAAAATTCCTTCTTTTTTTCGAAAAGGAATTCTCAGTTCAGATAACCAATTCTGAGCTCAACACTCAACAGACAGATAGAAAAATCAGGGAGTTACATCTTTAGACAGTCTCAGATAGATGATCCAAGATGGTGGTGCTACCTGAGAACTTGATAATGTTAACACCGAAAAAAAGTATTTTCCGTTGACCTTTATGAAATTGATTATCAATGACTCCTTCAACGATCAATTTCTCTATTCATACATGATTGTGTTAAAAGCAACCAAACATACCATCGTGGAGTATCATTTGATATCATGTGAAATCTGTATTTGAATGGAAAAAATGGATATCAATCAAGATTTCACAAGTTGAAACAGCTCATAGGACGTTTCTATGTTTTGCATTTGAAGTTTTGACAGATGTCAAAGTTACATTGACTGTCATGACTATACATATTGGATGATTATTGCAATTGGACAACCCCAGTAGATACCTGAAAGCGAGTTTCCTCTTTTTCATTGCAAAGGAGCTTGACGAGAAAATCTCGTAAAATAACTCGTATATTAAATAGACTAGTTGGTTCAATAACAATATGAGTTCACAATCATGTTTTTCATGAGAAGAATTCCATAACTCCCTGATAAATATTCTCTTTGGGATAGAGAAACAGCTTGAATAACAAAATAATGAGAAGAGAAGACGAACCGAAACTTGTCGGGCCACGTGCCATGCAATGCGTCATCTTGATCGCTACTTATATTTCCGTCTCGAAAATGGAACTTTCTCGCTCCGAGATGGGACTTTCCGCATAATTCAATTAGTTTCCAACTGACACTTGTTTCTCGAAACTAAATGGATACGGATCTTTCGCTGAGTATACAGGGCCAACCTATAACCCTTCTTGGAACAGAAATGAAAATCTTGAATGGAGGCTAGAAGAAAGCTCGAAATGTCCTCCACAAAATCCATATGAATAATAAAATATATAAAATATATAAAATATGTAATAGAATAAAATAAAATAGGGGAGTTTGTTGATTTGAATTCATACATACTGAGTTTAGTGTAAAGAAAAATTGTAAAAACAAGGAATAGCACTTGAATCAACCTCCTTCGAGTTTTTTGCATTAGAGCAAAAAACTATTTGGATAAACTAATTGATATTGTTTGTATCCATAGTAATAAATGAACGTACAATTTAGGAAAGTCCAATTAGGTGAGAAGATCGTATTGAAATTTTGATGATGATCGGTTATGGTAATTGTGAAATTCATTTCTGTCAATTAGGATTTGACACTTGGACAACAAAATAGTACTCGCTTATTCATTACTATGCATACAAACAACATCATTTCGTTTATCTAATGCGAAAAACTCAAATGAGGTTGATTAAAGTGCTATATTCCTCGTTTTCACGAATTTTTTCACACTGCATAACGAGCTCTTTCAAAATCTGTGGAAATAATAGGTTGTCCCATTTGAATTTGAGAAGTTGATGACATTTCCGATTAAACCGGAAGTATACTGTTACCAAAAAATGTACATAAGATGCATGCACTCACCTGCAAATTTACATGACTATTGTTCTTTTCGTTTGGAAGATATTTACTTGGTACCATACCCTGTATTTTATTCCTCCATACTGCTAACGATCTGTAGAATACAGTGAATCTGAATCAGTCCAAGTAACATTTCGATTGTATATACGGATGATGAAACGGGCGATAATGATGTGAATTATCCAGAAACCATCAGAACTACTGATCATGTTCCATACAGGAGGGAATTGTGTATGGACAGCTAGTTGAAATAATTGACATTAGATATGCTTTGGTGGTGTTCAATCAGTGTAGTTCCATGCACAACTGAACTATCTGGATTTCCATCATGCGAGTACATCATCTGAGATATTTGATTAAATAAACATGTTCGAGGAATCAATCGGTTGGAATAGGAGTCAATAGGAACAAAACGTTTTCTTCGGTGTTTGCCATTGGCAAAAACTATTTCTTTCGACGATACCACGGATGAGAACTGTTTTTGATAGATTTTCTTCTGTATACGATGATACGTGATATTAATGCATCTGATGTTCATTTTTTCGTTTATGATATACTTCTGGTTCAATCGGAAATGCCATCAACTTCTTTTATTCGAATGGGACACCCTATATATTTTCTCAGATTTAGAACGAGCTTGTTATTTTGAATTCATACATACTGAGTTTAGTGTGAGAAAGATTTCTAAAAACGAGAAATACCTCACTGTTAGTTGTACAACAGGTGTACATTTCATTATTTTAGAATGATTAGGAAATCACTTCGAATGTTCAAAATGCTCGCCGTTTACTAGCTGACAATATGCCATCCTATTAACAAATTCTTGAGTCACTCTTTCCAAGACTTCTCCACGTATTAGTTCACATCCATCAATAATTCTTTGTCTCATATCCTGTAAGTTTGTTGGTCGTCTAACGTGAACACGTGATTTTAGAAAACCCCAAAGAAAAAAATCTAACGGGCTAAGATCCGGAGAACGAGCAGGCCACTCTATGAATCCTCTACGTCCAATCCATCGATTTGGAAAATTTGCATCTAGAAAATCCCTTACCCGTCTATCATAGTGGGAAGGTGCTCCATCTTGTTGAAACCAAACATTTTGTGGTAATTGCCCATTCTGTTGAAGTGTAAGAATGATTTCGTTATCTAGAAGATCCATACGATATTCCATTAATATCGTTCTTTTCGTTTAAAAGATATTAACTCGGTTCCCTGCTTTATCCCAACTCTGAATGTATCTTTTTGCCTAGTCACATATTGTAATTTCACGATGAAGTTCTGAACAGTATGCGATGTATTTCATACAGATTTCAATTAGACTACTACTCAACCTATCATCGACCAGAGTGGACGAATGCCTTGCCATTCAGACAATCCTGATATCACCGTCCATACTGAAATAAAAATTCCGGAGCTGTGTTTATCGCTCCAAACAAATCGCAGAGGGGTGGCTCCAGCAGAACTGGCGATTTTCCCCCCTCGACGCTATGGACAACCGGGAAAACTCCACTGGGAAACTGTCCGAAGAAATCGGGAATGACCGCGGATTTATCTCCGAGACGGACCTTTCAATTGCAAACTGCACTTTTCTTCCTCCTTTTGCTTCGTCCTCGTCAGCACAGATAGATCTTGACAAGTTGATGCAATGCTTTTTTTCCCTGATAGTGCAGAGATACGGAACCCCCTGTGACTTTTTCAATTTTTACGAATTTATGAATCAATCCGAATTTGTGAAGATTCAATAGTTTTACTAGAGAAAAAAATGTTAGCTCAAAATTCGTTTTTAAGACACACTTCGTTTTTTTCTTCAAGTTTGAGGACATCGAAAGAGTTTTCGCATGTTTTTTATGGAAACAATCGATTACACAAATCGATCCGGAAGTGCAACAAAAATTGTACTTATCAACAAAGATACCACGAAATTGGAATTTGACCTGCTGAAATCTGATGAAATGGAACGAACCCTGCAAATTATCAGTTCTTTCATCAGTTCCAAGAATATTTCCTAGAGAATCTTCAATTTGCTCGAGTTGCATCAATGATGACTAATTTCCAAGGCACTTTGATAATAATCTCTGGTATGAGTCCATAATTACTCAAACTAGAATGAAGTACTGGAGGGTAGAAGAAAGATCATTGATTTCAGAATGAGGTGAAAAGGATTTTCGGAATCATGAAAAAATCCGGAATATACCTCTCATAGACTAAAAAAAGGGAAATAATACCATGATGCTATCAATACCATCAATCATCAATATCAAATACGCCTAAAAATTCCATTCGAAATAGTTTTGAAGCTTATTTATATAGTACAGACATTTTGTTAGATTTGTTTTTGGTAGAAGATCCTCAAATATTCATAAGATAGTTCATTCGACTGAGGATGTGAGTAATATTATCTCTATATGCACTGAGTTTCGATCATCTTCTTGAGGCACCAATAATTGGTGACATTTTTTCTTTGTGAACGTTCATGTGTCTGTCGCATGTTGATTCCATATCAATCCAAATACCAAGGTATTCAGAGAAATTAGTTTGTCTTGAACGTTGATTTTCTACTTGAATATCCATATCCATTTTGTTCATTTCTTTGATCAAAATTTATTTATTGAGTTTCACTTTATAGGTTCAATACAAAGGATGGAAGAGAGCAATTTTTCATTTTTTTTTTCAGGTCATCATTTATGATACATTCTAGAATTCTGTATCGTATGAATAATTTTCTGTGACTGAATCATACTAGAACTATAGTAGATACACTAGTTCCACTCTCTTGACGATCATTGGTCATATTATAGGATGCTTCATAGATCAAATTCACTAGTTGTTGAAATATTTTCCAGTTATTGAATCAAATAACCATATCAGATACGTATATTCAACTACCTAGTTCAATTTTCTTACCTATATTGACCGTCAGCTTCATTGTCGAATACTTTTAAGATGATAATCGAAAAATCTATGGAAAAATTTATGGATCCCTGGTACCTTGATTTGAGAATGTAAATTGATGAAATGCCTCGATCTGACACTCACGAAAGGCATTGTGATAGTGATTGTGCGCATCTGTGAGAGTGTTATTGCGATGCACTATAGTTCATTCGCTCTCTATCGTACAGACCAATATTTGGCAGAAATACTCAAAGATGTTTTCACCTTCATCTGAGTCAATCAACTTGAATTTGTTTTGAATGATAAGGAAGAATTGTGAATACACCCAATGTTGGTGGAAAACCTCACTCAGAACCATCCACTAGCTGGATATAACAAATATAGAGTCCACGAGGTTTCTTTGTGGCAAATTTTCCTGCACCGATACGATTTGTATCATTTTTATTTGATATATATGTTGGTATTACTGCCGGATTGGGAGGCAATAAACCGATTTTCGGTTGGCAGTAAATCTTTTAGTATGGCTCGTATTTCACTGTTACTTACTTTGCGTTGTTCAACCTCGCCATGATTCGAGTTTACGGGGCCGTAATGGCTGCATTACGATTATCGTTCAGGCATGAAGAGACGGATGGAAATCGGAAAGATTGCTCTACCTTGATTACTCCTTTACTCGATTTCGTATACATTATTTCGGAATGTATTTTCTGCATGAGCCGTATTCTTCAACAGACCCATTCACGTAGTGTGCTACGAAAATTGCTGAAATAATAACAAAAATGACTTTCCTCATTTTAATTATCGTAATATGCAATACTACTAGAACAATGGGCATATTCAATGAAAAAAATATTCGGTCATTTGATAGTAATCACTGCCTGGCACAATCGGTTTTTCTTTGAGTACTTCTTACCTTTCTTTCAAATAATCATTCAACTTCGCCTTTCTCATAGTAGCAGGAAACAAACAGATGTAGTTATGTTATCATCCATGCCTTTCGGCTGCCACCCCCGAACAGAGATGAACTGATAGATTAACCACTCGGAATCATTTCGAAAATTCCTCATTCATCACGACTTACGTTTCCACTTTGTTTGTATGTCATACTCATAGTTTTCGACAGAGCTAAGAATTACTCTAGTATGAACTAGAATTGCCACGAAGCGTTGACAAGAGTCTAGGGTCTAGCAGAAACGAGTGAAGAGGAACGACAACAGCAGGATAATCACGTCACCAGTTCGAATGAGTTTTTGGATAGGGCTGTGATTTGACTTCGGAAATGAATCATGTGAGTTCCCTTCGAGAACGAACGGTGACGTAACATGATGTTTTTTCATCAGAACATCATCCTGAAGGTGGTTTCAGTTGGAAATACGATAGGTGTGTACACCTCTATTGAGTGGGGCGAGGTCTAGGCAAAGCTACTCTACTTAACCTCACTTTACAGATGCATCTTCTCAGCCTCGAACATACGCTGAAGCTCTCAGATTCTATTCAGAAGAGAACTATTCGCCTAATCGACGATAATTCACTTATGGCCCCTTCAGAACATCCAGAATTTCCATATTAGCTATATTTTACTCTCACTGATTTCATCTGCAAGAAGCAAAAAGTTCGAACATTTGTATTGTTAGAAGCGAGTTTCACTTGTCGAAATTGATGTTACTAATGATAATATTTTTTTACTACGTGAATAAAACTATGCTATGCTATAGAAGCCACTCCAGACTGGATTTCGATACATCAACCTTTATGAAAATTCTCTGGAACTTTCATAGTATCATGATATCCGTAACGCGTTTATGACCTCATCGAAATAATTGAAACAGCTTCATTAATGTCGTATAGTTAGGTTGTTAACAATGACGATGAGATTGCGATTGTAAAATCAAACGACCGATAATCTGTTTTCGCTGCGGAAAATGAGATATTTATTGCTTATTTTGTTATCGAACCATTACGAATATTGCCAATGGAATCGGTGATCAATTAGTCCATTCGATTAGAGTGGAAGTATGTAATATCTACATCAAAAAGACACTGGATTGATGGGAATACAGTCATTTTATGCAATATTAGGAATCTTCTCCAGTCATCCGAATGAAGAAAAAAAATTTGTGGTCTTATGATAGCACGATGTGAGTGAAACTTCTTTTCAGATCGTAGATAGGGCAGCACTTGGGAGAGAAACAGTATCTCAGCAATAGCATGCTTGCTTCTGAGATACCGATTTTGACGTAACTTTCGACAATCCACCCTAACCTAACCTCGCAACTTATGTGAGCCATAATTTCACTTATAAAAAAGTTCTTCTTCGAATGGGATTCGAACCCAGATCCGCAACTTGAGAAGCACGCTTGTGAACCACCAGACCATCTGACACATATTCTTCATTTATGTTCTAAGAGTGATAATGAAAAAATACTTGTATTAATAACGAGAAACTATCAATGTGTAGCACTCAACTATAGCGATATATCTTTGCTACCAACCAATCATTCACTATCAATCCAGTTATAAGCCGAATTTAGATGAAACTGAAAAATCCACTACAGGAAAAGAGATCAGGTGTTGAAGCTCCGAAAGAGTATTGTTCATGCAGAATGAAGTACTATTACAGAATATTCATAAAATTATGGGTTTTGACTATAGGGATATCATGTTTTCGAGGTTCTGAATCATCAGGAGAAGAAATGGAGTTGATTTTTGCAAAAAATCAGATTTTCCAACAATTTTTGGTTTTCCGGAAAATGTCATCCACTTTTGAATGGAACACCCTGTATATTATCGAATTCATGAGTTTTGTTAGTTCATCTGTCAGAACACACATTGAATTTTCTGATCTAGGAGATATTAGCGTTATTTCAGAAATAAATCAGTTAGAGTAGCTGCCAAAAAAAGGAACCGAAACGTATTCCCCTTGACACTTAATTTCTTCATGTTGTACGGTACTATGACGTAATACGAAAGTTCCATCCATATGAGAGAAGTCTGAAGTTGAAGAGGATTCCCGAATCTTGTGAAAAGTGCCCTCTAGTGAGAATATTCGATGTTCAAAATTCCAGGAATGTAGCTATCAAAACATATGAGAAATTGAAAGTCATCCACATGCTTTTTTCCGAACATTTCGCGAAGCTCCGCCGATGAATTTTTCAACAACTTGGTTTCTTTTTTCCGAGAACTCCCCTTATAACATCCTGCCTCATCAACATTTAAACAGTGAATTCACCAGGAGAGCCGTGATAGGACTGTTTATTTGGTTTTTCTGAAAGGGAATGGGATCGACACTTTAAAGTGAGAAGGTTTTAGAGGTTCTGGTTCATACATATTTCAGGAAACGATGCGACATCTTTTGTGAAAGTGTCCATAAATTTCATTCATGTCTTTAGAAGGATGTATTATTCAATCAGATCTTCCACGTAATACGCAGTCGCTTCAATGAGACACAATCAATATTCATTCATTCATTTTCTAAACATAACGAATGATTTGTACCCTCATCTTCCAGCTTTCTGTGGGATTTTCTCTCCCCGTTTCTTCTTTGCGAAATTTTTCAACGTGCAGTTGGTTTCGACACTGAAAAGCACTTTTCAGAGGGTGCATCTGATTGATTTCAGTGCGAAGTTACTCATCATTTTTTCATTTCCTCTGCTGATAGTTCAATATGTTGACGAACAATTGTAAACGTCTCCCTAACTCTGAATCCTTACGTAGAGATCAACTTCCAATCGTATTATTCCTCACTGATTGTCATGACATTTTGTAAGGAATCAGAATTGGTGTAGAAAACAATATTTCATTCTGTATATTGGCGGATGCCAATTCGAACTTTTGGCGAAGGCAGAGGGTCTGTCAAATTCGTCCCAGATGTGTCGATTGATTATTCACCTCCTTTTCAGATCCACCCGTATTTCGACAACAGTGCCAATAAGGCGTACACGTCGCATAATCTGAAGATCAGGGAAGACATTCTGAGAACGCCGCTGAGATATCACACTGACGATACGCGTGAGAAATGGTTAGGCGATTTGAAAAAGCCGAAGAAGATGAGGTGGTTCGTAAACGAAGGCAGACGATTTTCTCATTGCGTTTGATCGGATCACTGTCTTCATCAATAGAGAAATTCGAGTGGAACGAGTAGATGATTGATTTTTTCCATCACTAGCCATAGTACCTGCGTGGAGGGATTTCTCTTTACCAAAGTAGTTTGTCACATTTTGTGTACTAGTAGTTCATAAACACGAAGCTACCACTATCCACATCACTGTCATATAAAACGATATTCGCACTGTGACAGCGTTTTGACACAGAGCACAGAACATCAGAGCAACAGCCACCTGCGGAGTAATTGACAGGCACGATGTAGTGTTGGCAGGATTGCGCCTGTGTTGCGCCGGTGATTGGTGTAATAAGAATATAAATATTTGTGCTTCCATACGAGTGATTGTGAGTTTATATTCGAGTTCCGAAGGACCATGATGATTGAAATATAGCGGGGTAACATATCGAAAATATGTTGAAGTGTCTTGGCCTTTTGAATTTCGAAGGATCCTCCGGGTTGTTTCGTAGCAACAATATAGAGAGTAGAGACAGTTGTCGGTGGAGTAGAGGGTGATTTAGCAGCCCTGTCGCTGTATTACAAGAGAAGGCTGATGGCAACTAGCTTAGGCATAATTTGAGGGGGTGAAAACAGTTTTTCCGCTTGAATGCTCGATTGAGGTACGGGTGGCTCTCAACATCTGGAGTATTTCAGGTCTTCATTCCAACTTCGAGTCATGATGCAAGCGAAAAAAGGCAGAACTATTTCGTCGCGATATTCGATTTAATCCAATTCAGAATATTCTTCATTGTCATAAGTTCTCATGTACTGACCAGGTTAGGTAAATAATAATGTGGTCGCGACAATAGCCGTTATTACAACATTCTGCATTCTCTGACTGGAAACTTGAGTTGTCAAGAAGACATCTTGAAGTTGTCGTGAACAAACTGATATGCTTTCAATGCTCGGCGATTATGCTGTATGAACCACCCTGTATAAACCAGTGACGAATCATCAGTGAATGCTGTGAGGTGGTCCACAAAGGAATTCATCGAGTCGATACCATTTATGTGGATGAGAAATAGGATTGGACCTAGTACGGTTCCTTGAGGAACACCTATTGCATCAGTCATTGATTCACTCAGTTTCGAAATATGTTTCGCAAACTTAGTATTGAACAAACAGTTGGTAATTCCTGAACGCTCAGTGAGTTGCGTTCGGCTGATATTTCAACATGGCGATACTGACCTTCGGTGTTTTTCGAGATTCACGACGAGCGCCTTCGATTTCCCTACAGACTTTAGGACACCGTCGACCGAATCGTCGAGGTAGGCCGTGACGATGCGCCTCGAAATCTAGTGATCTGTGAAGGAAAATCTGAATAGGAAGTCTCGATGGATCGGATAATACCAGCGGGGCATTTGACGCGGGATTCGTCTCGTTCACTTATTTCGTGATATAGTCGGTGATTATATGTACTCGAAGGAATCATATATTGATTGGAGAAATAGTAGTAATAGTAGTATTTGAGAATTGTTCGACTAGATGCACCCTTGCCTTAGGAGGAGTATCAAACGGAAATGAGACACAGAAGGATTCGTCTGGATGTGCAACAACGATAGGTGCAATTTTGCCAAAAGTCAGCTGATCACTCTGCTGGTTAGATTCCTCCACCTTCCTCTAGGCGCGAACTAGGGCCTATTTCAAATTTGTTCAACATCATTCAATAACTCGCCTGGAATGATATATTGTGACCGCTTTCTAATCTATCAGCTCAGCCATAGGAAGGAAGTTTCAAACTTCTTCCTTGGATGAACCGACTAAACGAACTGGGATTATTCACCAATTTCCAATGTTCAAATAACAAGTAGAGCTGACACACTGATAGATCAATAAACTTCACTAAACGATCGGTTCAAATGGATAATCTTACACTGTCAACTCGATTGATGATGGAAATAACTGAAAATGTAGTATTTCTCGAAGGTATATGGCTCAATTGAATGGCATATGGCACATAAAAATGTTTCGCCAACAGTCAATTGATTTTTGATCGCTATGGTCATTTCAATTCCAAGCTCGGTCCAGTAGAGAATATGTGAATCCATATCTTTGCCTTCCAGGATCGTATAAATCCTTTACCACAAATATTTTCACGCAAAACACTAGCCCCACTTCTTGTCCTTATTCCATTTCGATTTCAGCAAATCCAGCAATTTCAGGTAGACAAACAAAACGGTGTCAGGTTATTATCCAACCCTAATTTTGTTATTTTCCTAGTGAAGTTATTCCTGATCATAACGACCTCAAAACTCCCGAAACCTTCTTTCTCGCCCATCACATTCCACCGCTGGCCAACATGATGTTCCCAAGAAACATTATGGGGTTTCCCTTCGTGTTTTCAAAACATGAAATCACGAACTTTTCCCGTTTTAGCCTGTGCTCAAAACGTCTATGCACTTCACACGTAAATGCACCGAGGTTCAATAGAACCTCCACAACAAATACCACATAAATCGTTTGTTATTGCTGACCAATAAATTCGATATCGTTCATAGACGAAACAAACCCGAACGTTCGATAAATCAAAGAAAATGATGGATGGGCTAGCGAAAGAGTAGAACTTTCGTAACGTTGCCCCATTCGAAATAGGACATTCCAGGTCGGCATTATTGGAGGGCAGCCAACATTGGTCGGATTGACAAATGGAAGCCGGGCTGGAATAGTTTCGGCGAATTAAAATTCAGGTGTCGAGTTATAAATTTGTCGGAGGCGAGTTATTGAAACGATGACAGGTTCGTCGGAGTGCCCAGTGTCGTGATCGACATTGATTGATATGACAGAGCAGGCGGCATCTATGATTTCTCTACGATTATCCACCGTGGATATCATTATTCGACAATCCTCTTTCGATGCGATGTTGGTTCAGTCTCTAGTTTAGTCGACGATGATCTTATAATTTCATTCAGAGAATCAAGGATTTCTATTTTTCGAATTAGTACAGAATAGATATTTACGTTACTAGTCCGGTAAGTACACTTTTACAGTACGAGTGAGATGTTTACGGACGAGGCGCAAGCCGAGTACGGATTTTCGAAACGAGTACTGTAAAAGTTTACCGGACGTGTGACGTATAACATTTTATTTCATACTGCTGAAAAACAAAAATGAACAGTGAAAAATAAAATATTAATCTTTGTTGAAGTGCTACAACAAAAAAATGGGAATGTATCAGCAAGTAGCAACTCCCTAATAAATAATTCATCCAATGGAGTTCCATATTCATGGGAACGAAAATTTAACGGTTAATATTAATATTAGCAATAAGTAATTTCTGTGTATTGTTTTGCTGTTGAATTTTTAATAAATGTATTCATGCTTTTGACGCATAACTGAGTTTTCAATATTTACAATCCGGTAAAATTTCATTACGGGATAGTAGCACGTAATGAAATATTACGTGCGCCTATCCTGTAAAAGTCTATTTTCCGGATTGAAATCAGGTACGTAAAGGTATGTTCTATGACGCAGTATGAAATAAAGTATCTTACTTGATTGTTGATAGGATGTGCTTCCTTTCGACTTGTATTTCAGGTTGTTTCACGATGATGTTGCCGTAACTTTATATATAAAAATAGACACGCAGAAGATATTTTGGAAAGTTTGGCGAGAAAGAACGTGAACAATGCTGTACTGTACTGTAAATTTGGAAGCTCAAGCAAATGTAACTCAAGATGAGCTGAAACTAGATTTCCTTATTGTGAATTCAGCAATGACTGGTCTGTCGTTTTTCTGAAAATTCGACAATGTTCAATTTGATTTTCTAATGAGATTTTCTCTTCTCCTTAATGTAGTGGACGGATCGGAAACGGATCTGCTGATGTCTTCAACGCAATGAATAAATATTAATTTTCTACGTGAAGTTCGTGATATTCGTCTTTGACACTGAAAAGTGACAGTTGTCAAAAGAATATTCGGCCACCAGGTGTTTTTTCCTTGATTGATCTCAAATTTACTATTTTCATATACAGTTCCAAGAAGTGAATGTCAAGTATGAACTGAATAAGAGAAATATTATTGTCTCCGTTCAGAAAAAAATTGTTTGATTTTTCTTTTTTGGTTGTTACCTTCTTTTCCTAAACATCATTCCAATCGGTCATATGTTGCCCATCTTCACTGAGGATATGTTCATCTAATTTTAACTTGTCGATATACCTCTTCTCAACATATTCTTTCATCTTTACTGATAGATGTCTGCTAAATCCACATGGTATACTGTGAATACGATTTATCGATGATTGTTTGTCAATTCTTGGTTTTTTCTTCACTCGAAACTTGTTATCACCAACACGTTAATCTTCTTCAGATATTCCGGTTGATTGTCTTCGTTGTTGTGTATTCTGAATGTTTTCAATTCGGTGTATTTTTTTATCAATGAAATATATCTGATATGACCAAACAAGAAAATCAACGTAAACGAGCCTTTGAAATGAAAGGCGAAAAATCCACCTTGCAGCTAGTATCTCGATTGAAGAGATTCGTCCGGACTGGATTTCTGTGTGTCCAGATGAAAGTGTATCCGGATTGAAGAGATTGAGAGATTGCCGGTGTTATATTCTCGAACAAAAATCGTGTTAATGATCCATCACATCATGAATGGGCTGGAAAATTTCCATAATCGTGCTCGATGGTGGATTTCAATCAAAAGCTCGGGTATTTACACAGCTTGATATCGAAAATAATTACCTCTCGCCCATCACAGAGCTCACAACCTCGTCATTTCATGGTTCATCTGAACTGCCGAAAAACTAACATATACAAATCTTCATGAGAAATCGCACGCTGTCTTCGTGAACAAATGACACATCAAGCCTCGAGATTACACTGAGAAAAACTCTCATAACAGGTGAGATCTATTGAAATCTATGATAGTATATGGGAGACTGGGGAATAGTTCGTTGATGAATGTATTTTTTGCACTTGTTTTGACGAATACGTCTGTTTTCACGGTTTTGTATTATGAATGGATTGAAGAATTTGCTAATCGCTGCTTGATGAACTACAATTCATCTCTTCAAGGTACACCATGAGGAATTTTCGAGTCCTAAAACAGCAAAATAGTATCAGCTATGCTTCATGAAAAAAACTCATTATACCACTCGATTCAGAAGAAGCTTCTGAAACACCGTTTCCCATATTTCATGAGATGATATTCACTATCAACAGTGATATCACGTAATGGATAACAACCCACTCAAAATGGGAAGCGATCCTTGAATCATTTTTTTCTTGACCAAAAATTCGTCGTCCGAAATCGGAAATTTTTCGGACAGAGTTTCATGAATGAAAATTGAAACTCACCATCATGTTTTGTATTCATGAATGAAATTCGTGTCACTCAATCGATGAGATCGAAGCGAAACACAATTTCAGACATTCACCAGTCATAGTGGAGCTTTTATGTGGAACTACTCATTATGATCTGCTTATGCCTCTACTGAAAACACCGTGAAATCGCACTTGTATACTTTATAGGGAACCGTCGGATGATTCGTTAATGAAATGTTTTGCACGAGGTCAGATTCGTGTAAACGAATTTTTCAGACATTAATATGCATTAGAAACGTCCGCCGAGTTTATTAAGTGTCAAGTTTACGGACGCGCGTAAAGATCCAGCAATTATCGCACATCGTTCCGAATCAATTTGGAATTTGGAGAGGCGTTGGAGTGGAAAGAGATGATTGTCCGTTGACGTTTGAGCTGAATTTTTTTTTTCATCTGTGGACAACACGAAAGGGAAACCTATAATGTTCGAGGAACATCGTGTTAGCCAGCGGTGGAATTTTGGGAAAGAAGGAAGGTGTTGGAATTTTTCTTGAAAGCTTGGAGGTTGTAAGCATCAGGAAAGACTTCACTAGGCAAAGAATTCCACAACTTTGCCGTTCTATTGATGAATGATGCTTGGTATAGCGATGTTCGACAGGTCTCGAGCCTGACAGTGTAGGGGTGACCAGCTTGAGCTCGTCTGGTTTGTCTACTAGGAATCGCGCGTGGTGGCATAATAGATGATATTTCCGTTGAGCACCGACCGTGAAAGTACCTATAAAAAAGGCAGAGATCGCCGACTTTTCTACGATGATCTAGAGAGGTCAATGATTTGGTGAGTGTAGTATCATCGACTAGGCGGATAGCTCTGAATTGAATCTAAGAGCTTTAGCGTATGTTTGGGGGCTGAGCTCCAAACATGTGAACAGTACTCCAGGACAGGTCGATTTTGTGCTTTGTAGATCATAAGCAGTTGCTGTGATGTGAAGTATCTCTTCGAACGGAAAAGAAAACCGAGTTTTTGTGAAGCAGTCTCCGCAATGGACCTCACATGATCGTCCCATGAGAGAGCACTGCTGGTGGTGACACCCAGCATGGATATTGACGACCTCATAGGAACAGTGGTACCCGACATCATCAAATTGGGCATTGTGTGATCAACCTTCTTGGTGAACATACAAGCTTGAGTTTCAGTTGCATGGAACTGTACTAGATTCTCAGATCCCCATTTCAGAATTCTTGTCAGATCCTCATTTAAAGTTTCAACCTTCTTCGCCTTGCACCTCTGGCCTCGTTGGATGATAAAGGGGCTCTAGAGGAAAAGGCGAAATGAAGTGTACTATCATCCGCAAAGCCATGAATGGGCCGCGAATGGAGAAGCAGCGGGTTAAGAGTAGGAAATTGAACACTCATTGTAGTCCAACAAAAATTCGATAGTTTTGCTTCAACTTGATATCTTTCCATTCCTCTGTATCGACAGAATAAAGCGGAGACACAATGCATCGTCGTGCAGAAGGAAATTATCCTCGGAGCAATGTGAAAGACACCGGGTGTCTCTCAATATTTAATCATCCCCTTCGACTTGTGGTGTTCCTACCACGATACCTAATTATCGTCTTTGATATCATGGTATGCATTAAGTGGCTATGGTGGAAAGTTTTTCGTGCCAGAAGAAAGGCTTACGTTGAGAAATTAAACGATAATTTCCATTCCATGTAATTGCTTTGTGTGTATCATTATACATGGCATGTCCGACGAACTTACACTATCTATATATCGAGGACCAGAATGTTTATGCTCATTTTAGAGGAGATGCTTTATTCATTTGGAATATTTTCGGCAATGGAACTGGAAAATAGTATAGCAACTTGAAATATATCACCGTTTTTGTGATATCTCTTCTTATATTCGTGATCACATTGTTTGTATGTCGTTCTTGGAATGTTATATCGGACATCAATGTTTCCTCGAATGGTGGAAAGTTGAACGACTGCATGAAAAATATAATTCGGATTCGTATTATGAAGTGCAATCCATATTGTTAATGAAATGTGAAACAGCACATTGAAGAGATGAACCCACATGATGGGTCTATGCTAGGGTTGGGAAGAAATTAAATGCATGTAGTCTGATAATTATAAACGTAAAAATGGTGAGTAATGATCTTCAATTCATTGAAACTATGAATGTTCTTCCTTCAGGCGACTTCAGGATCCTCGTCGATTTGGGGTGAGATAGATAGTTCTGGAAAAACACTTGGCCAAAATTTATCTTCATTTATAGTACACAGTGTCACTGAAAAAATCAGTAGAAAACTCAATGTCAGAACTTGATTCATCCACTTTGATCATTGAATCATTACTGTTACTTATCAATGTCAAGCGAAGAATTCGATCACTGTTTGTTTTTCATCATTCACAATTTGCATGAATTTCTCCCGATGATAACTATTTAGTTGAGGCGATTTGAAAGAATGATATGTCGGAAAAAACACCATGATTGTCATAAATGTCGAAATAGGAAATATTCAAGGATACACATGAGAATGTGTGATAGAACAGCAAAGTTGTGGAATTCCAAACTTTCGAGAGAAATTCCAACAGCTTCCTTCTCTTCCAAAATTCCACCGCTGGCCAACACGATGTTCCTCGGACATCGAACAGATGAAGGAAAAAGAAATATAGGTTTTCTCTTCGTGTTGTCAATAGGTATATCTCCAGGACGAATGCAAATGACTGCTCAGGTGTTTTTTTCCCGATTCCAAATATCCCTTTGAGAAAATCCGACCTCGGGCACAACTTTATTCGTCCTGACGACGGATAATTGGCGCGAATGCACTCCGCCCGACTCCAGGACATGTTTAAACGGGATTGTGCCAATTTATGAAGTGACAATTATCATTTTCGCGGGCGTCCGGTCCGTCAACAGGAGGCCCTATGGTCCGAAAGAAATGACAGGCGAACGTCGTGTGCGAGGCTCGTGTCACACGACAGATTGACTCTCGTCATCCACGTGTTGTTCTCTGCCACTAAGCCCGTATATGTCATTATTATTTTGTAGCGGGATCGGGGTTGGGATCAGTTCGATCTCTAATCAGGTCTTATAGTCTTAGTTAGGAATCCTGTTACAGTTCAGTGATTCTATTTCGGGTGTGTCAGTTTTTATTTTATTCTCTTTCCATTCATTATCATATAGGGATTACACCATTCTATATTAGCTTCAATGAATAATCTGATTCCATGAAATAATAAGATGAGACTAAGGAAAGTTTTGCTTGTTTGAAATGGTTTATTATCCAGTGGGCGAGGGAAGGTACCAAGAAATGAGCATTACGTGCGATCTCTATACGGTATTTTTGTAACGGCAATGAATTCGATTTCGTATTCTCGAACATAATGCTCCCTGTATGACATTATCCATACATAATCACCATTATATTGAGAGGAAAAAGATGCTTCTACGAATCTCAGATCAGTACCTTATATCATATGTATCAGTAACCTTTCAAGAATTTTGATCTCCAGTTCTGAGACATCCTGTATAATAGCTGGATGATTCCACAGCAGGAATAGAACCCTCTATATTCCTATACATTCCGGTAGGTTTCATAGCTCTAGATGTCACAGTCAGTATTTCAGAATTGTTCAAAAAGTGCCCTCTGATGATGTTCCAAATTCCGGGAATGTAGCAGAAATGTTTGGATGGAAATTGTCAAAAATAGGCTCAAAGGCCAATTTTTTATCGACGGAAACTTGAATGGTGACAAATATTTGGATCTACTGAATAAAGAAATTATTCCTGCACTTCAACAGAATGAGCAATTACCACAAAATGTTTGGTTCAACAAGATAGAGCACCTCCCCACTATGATAGACGGGTTAGGGATTTTCTGGATTCGAATTTCCCAAATCGATGGATTGGACGTAGAGGATTCATAGAGTGGCCTGCTCGTTCTCCGGATCTTAGCCCGTTAGACTTTTCCTTCGACATTATTTAAAATCACGTGTTCACATTAGACTACCTATATAGGATGTCCTATTTGAATTGAAGAAGTTGATTGTATTTCTGGTTGAACCGGAAGTATATTATGAACAAAAAAATGTACATAAGATGGATTTCGTTCTATTGCACTTACCTGCAAATTTTCATCTTTCCTTCTTTTCGTTCAAGAGATATTCACTTGGTTCCATACTTTATCCCAACCTTGTTTGGATAACAACGACATGAAAACTGTTTTCAGAAAAACTGCCAGAAAAGAAGTCTAGAATGAGAAGTGACTTTGCCGAATTCGGTAAAATCGAACAGAGTAATGAAAAATAAATTCCCCATTCATTCAGTCCATTCTAGAAGTGGAGTTCGTACATGGGATATGAAATTATGAGAAAAATTTGAGCACATGAATGATAAACAATAAAAAGAGTGTTAAACCTCGTTGAAAGTTGAGGCCTGGTAGAAGTATCGAAGATGAAAAGCCTGATCGGCCTGGTCATACTATGTACTGTATGTGTAACTGTGTGTGAAATACATTCAAATGGAAGTGATTTCAATGATTCATCAGCTATTTGCAGATGTGGAACAAGAACAGACGTACAAGTATTGTCATGCTTTTGTTCAACTAAATTCTGAATTATTAAGTACAAGTTATCAAAAATTATTTTAATGTATTTGTAGTAGGGACACATTTTGTGATCTGCCCCAAAATGTCACTGCGCTTGAAATTGAACCTTTAGATACCTAAAAGACAAATTCTCTATTTATCAGTGACACCTTCTTTTTGGAGAATTAGGAGATACGGATATATATTTAATGAGAATAAAATTTCTATTATCTTGGTGGACGTTTCGGGAAAAAATCTGCTCCCGTTTTCAATACAATTAAAACACTTTTCTTCGTGGAATTTTCCAACGTGCAGTTGGTTTTTGACACTGAAAAGTGGAATTCTGTCTCAGATCATTGAGGCGAGAGTTGCGATTCCTGAATTATGAGAATTTCATATGGACTATGAAAATTTACTTTCTGAAAAACTGTTTTCACAGTGTGGAGAAATATTGCAGACCTAACCTCAATTCTCTTGTATTGTAAAAAGATGAAATGAATGAACTGAAATGTTCCAACTCGTATAGTCGTTGCTAATGTGTTTGTGTTTTGTGAGCTTCAAGTAATAGTTGATGAAGTGAATGCTTTTTTCGACGATATTTTTGTATTTTGACGTGATGTAAGCCATCTCTCTATCTAACGATGTTGAAAACACTGGTGCAGCTACTTTGTGTATTTCCCTATCCAATTTCTTCAACCAAAACTCTAACATACAGCCAACTTGATAAAACATCATTTCATTCGTTATAGAGGAAAATCCCTCAAGTGTCAGTTGTCAGATGGCGACTCAAAAATGAAAACAAAATCAGTATTATTGATGATTACACAATCAGTGTTATGAAAATATTGATTCAGAAGTAGTGATTTAGGTTACTCCTCAACTTTAGATCGAACTACATAATTACAATTTCAAAACGTCAACAATTTGTACTGGAATCTGTAAAAATGTCACCATCTCCTGGGGAGTTTCATAACTATTAGGCCATTATTGAGGAAAATAGCGTTAGCGTTTTTGACGAAACAAAACACTTCCAGTCTTATGTACATCGTTGTCTATCTATTCTAATCGCCGAGAATCATTCCAATGACAAACGACAGTGCCCAGCTGCCAAGATTGTCGCAGATTGCTCTGAATTCTTCAAAAATCCCATCGCTCGTTCCATCTGATAGCGAGATTACTGGCCGGTCTATTGTTGCGGTTCCAAGGGGTGTTTTGATGCGCGTTGACAGGTTGACGGATGATACAAAGGGACACGTCTAGATCATCTCCAGGACCTCGATTATCGGATTGCGCCGGGATGTCGAATTATCACGTTCCGATACATTCGGAGAAATATAAAGAATATGTTTTTTTTCGCTCGACATTGTTGTAGATACCCTGAGGAGATCAAGATATAGGCGAAGTGCACGAAATCGTGTTTTGATAACTGATGCGTGGCAAGCGTAAAATTGGGATCTGAAAATCTGATAGAAGACAATCCAACTCAGGCTTGTATCTTCACCGGGAAGCCAGATCACCCACTATTCGATATGATGATGTCAGGTGACTCTTCCTACAAAGACGTCAATATCCATGCTCGGTATCATCACCAACAGCGCTCTTTCATGGGACGATCATGTGAGGTCCATCGCGAGAACTGCTTCACGAAAACAAGGCACTCAGTTCTTCGCAAATAGGTACTCATCATTCCAAAAACACCGAGAAAAACTTTTTTTTTCACTCCTGGCTCAACCTGAATCGAACCAATTCTTATCTCGTCATTTTTGAGTTCTGAGGACTGTTACTCTCAAACCAGCAACTTTTCCTGATCTTACTGATGAGAGAGCAACTCTTCAATTAGTTCTTAACTTTGAGCATCATTCGAAAAATGAGGTCATACCTGCATTACACAAAATGAAGGTCAGTTTGAGTATTCATTGTTTGTTTCATTTTTATTCGACATGATTGTTTATTTCATTGTGATATTTCTGCATTGAATAGAAAGAGCAGTTGAAGTGGGACATAGAAATTTGATTGACGTCTTACATCAATACCTAGTACTTGACTACCTAGATCGTATATATCATTATGAAATAATATTACTATAAGAAAATAAAAATATAAAGTTATGAAATATAGTCTGTTCGATGATCAGACAAAATACTAGCGTATGTTGAAAGATTTGAATCGAAATATGGAAAAATACACCAGTCTTCCTTCAAAAAAATTCTGAATTGAATTGATTTTTTTTCTCATTCACATTATATATTGGTACATTGTCCACTCTATACACATATATGTGCTTATTATTATTCGACATTTTGTATTGCATCGTGAACTAGTGTTTGAATTGCAAATTGTTTATTTTCAATATATATTTGAGTTTATACATCATGAGCTTTGTCAATAGGAACTAGTTTCTTCGACAAAAAAGTATATTTCCTCTCTCGCTCTGTTCTATAATGACCTTTCAATGACTCAATGGAAGCCCATTTCTGAGCACAATCTGAATCATTCAGTTGTTTTGCTGAAAGTTGTGTTTTTTCAAAAATATTTGATAACACGAGAACGCTTCATTTTGGGTGGAGGTATAAAACATGAATTCTGATCAAACTCACAAGGAAAATTCAAAACTGAAGTGAATCCCATTAGAACTGACAATGATGACATTACTTCCAGGGAAACCAGGAGTTTCACAACAACGCAATTATGTCAGTTGAAGTTTTCATCCACCCGTTGAATTTTCAGGATCGCAGTTTTCATATCTTGCCGAAACCATATTCCGTGGTGCGATCTGAGGAATAATGATAACATTCTGTCAAGCACCCTGCCACCCCAATCGACCCGAATCCACATCGAAGTGAAACAATCGCAGCCGGCCGAGTAATAAGTACTAGAACACATGTTGCCTACCGCGATCGTTTAATAACGACCGGTCGGATTGTTTCCGAGCATCGAAACCACCCCGAAGGCATACTAAGAGCCCTTACACCGACCCTACATACCGAATCAATTGTGCGATGTTTAAAAGCCGATGGAAATGAAAATGAGTTGGGATCACCGGATCCGATTTTTCGGATTACTAGAGGACAGTTTATTCGATAGAGAATCTTCTGGGAACAGGAAGATGGAGATCATATTTCGATTATTACGATAATTATCGAAAAGTTTTGGTTGAAAATGACTTCAATTCGTCGAAAGCAAGACAGAGGCTGGCACATTGGGAACACTCTGTAGGAGTGTGTATTGTATGAGTGCCACAGCAATTCTATTATTCATTATGAAGATATCGAAATATCGAGATCACCTCTCGAACTTTCGAGATTTTTTCCTCAAGCATGTATCTTTGTTATATTCAAATTTGCCAAAGCAATTGGGAAATATCACTCCCAGTTCATTTCTTTCCTTCACCAGGATAGCATGTTGGGTTCAACACCAAAGAAAGCCAATACTGTTGTCAAAATATTTCATTCCGGATCCATGAAGCTGAGATCATCCTAATATGTCGCTACCATCGATAAGAGAGCTATTCGCCTAGTCGATGACACAACACTCACCAAATCATTGACCTCTCTAGATCATCGTAGAAAGGTCGGCGATATTTGCCTTTTTCATAGGTACTTTCACGGTCGGTGCTCAACGGAAATATCATCTATCATGCCACCACGTGCGATTCCTAGTAGACAAACTAGACGAGCTCAGGCTAGTCACTCCTACACTGTCAGGCTCGAGACCTGTCGAACATCGCTATACCAAGCATCATTCATCAATAGAACGGCAAAGTTGTGGAATTCTTTGCCTAGTGAAGTCTTTCCTGATGCTTACAACCTCCAAACTTTCAAGAAAAATTCCAACACCTTCCTTCTTTCCCAGGGTTCCACCGCTGGCTAACACGATGTTCCTCGAACATCATAGGTTTCTCTTCCGTGTTGTCCACCGATAAAAAAAAAACAACATGCATGCAACATATACCTCGAGCTCATATGATATCTGGAAATCTCAATAATCGTCAACGACTGGCAATATGGCTTTTGTCACCAGAGATCTACAAGAGACCTGCTCGCCTATGTGACATCAATTTGGCAGGCACCAATCCAGAAATATGTGGAGCCTCTGACTGTAGCATTAGATATCTCCAAAGCACTTCCCGACTTTGGCTCCAAGGCCTTTCAGCGAAAATTCCGTTTGATAGTTTGACGCCACGGAAGTGTCGTTCACTATCGAGTCTTGTCATTCCCATGGGGTGGTGATGGATTCTCATCTCATACAATGACTATCAGTGCTGATAATCCACGGAGAACCATCTTGGCACCAACTTTGTTTTCGCACCACATCAACGATTCGTTGGATGTGACCTCCTGCCCAGTCTATTGCTTTGCAGATGATAGTACATTTCATATTATCTTCTCTTCTGGAGTTCTTATATCAACCAAGGAGGCCAGAGGTACAAGGCGAAGACAGGTCAATGATTTGAATGAGGGATCTGACAAGGATTCTGAAATGGGGATCTGAGAATCCAGTAGAGTTCAAAGCAACAAAAACTGGAGCTCGCATCTTCATCACACAATGCCTGATATGATGATTACACAAAGATATCCATGCTATCCATGGAGAGCTACATCATTTTTCGAAATTTCATATTTTTTTCTTGAAAATGTATATTCATTCTAATCGAACCAATCTCTTGTCGCAGTCAACATTAGCAATCGATGAATATTTATTCCATTTCTTTCGATAACTAGTGATGATGATATGATTCGAACGATTTTATATAAGATTCCATAAATTATTTCAAAGCGATCAAAATACGTCAGTACCAATCATTCTGTGATTTTCATTGTTTACGGAAAATACGGTTCGAGTATAGAGAAATGATTGATTATAAATTACCCTATCGTTTCCGATGATGAATTGAAATGGTAGAATTTCACAAATTGAATCCCAAAACTCGACTCAAAACCACATTCATGGCATCACGACCGGATGATTGATTCGACCGATAGTCTATATCTTTCTCAAACAATACCCGATTCATGCATCGTTTCCAGTATTATTCCTATCAAATGAAGACATCCGAACAGTGGCGGCACATGGAAAATGCATGCGGAGAATATTGTTCTTCTACGTATATATATTGTACAAAACTAATATTCCACAACAGTTTTTGGTAGAACAACTAGGTATATTGTTCTTCGATATCGTTTCCTCACATGATGAAACAGTAAGGTCATTGTGTTATAAGTTATGTACGATGAATCAATCACATCTTCCATGGAATGTCAAATTTCCAGCAGTATATCATCCAATGAGGCCAGAGGTGCAAGGCGAAGACAGGTTGATGCAGGAAGAATTCTGAAATGGGGATCTGAGAATCTAGTACAGTTCAATGCAACTAAAACTCAAGCTTGTAAGTTCACCGAGAAGGCAGATCACACAATGTCCAATTTGATGATGTCGGGTACCACTGTTCCTATGAGGTCGTCAATATCCATGCTGGGTGTCACCACCAACAGTGCTCTCTCATGGGACGATCATGTGAGGTCCATTGTGAAAACTGCTTCACAAAAACTCGGTTTTCTTTTCCGTGCGAAGAGATACTTCACATCCCAGCAACTGCTTATGATCTACAAAGCACAAATTCGACCTGTCCTGGAGTACTGTTCACATGTTTGGAGCTCAGCCCCCAAACATACGCTTAAGCTCTTAGATTCAATTCAGAAGAGAGCTATTCGCCTAGTCGATGACACAACACTCACCAAATCATTGACCTCTCTATATCATCGTAGAAAGGTCGGCGATCTTTGCCTTTTTTATAGGTACTTTCACGGTCGGTGCTCAACGGAAATATCATCTATTATGCCACCACGCGCGATTCCTAGTAGACAAACCAGACGAGCTCAGGCTGGTCACCCCTACACTGTCAGGCTCGAGACCTTTCGAACATCGCTATATTAAGCATCATTCATCAATAGAACGGCAAAGTAGTGAAATTCTTTGCCCAGTGAAGTCTTTCCTGATGCTTACAACCTCCAAACTTTCAAGAAAAATTCCACCACCTTCCTTCTCCCCCGAAATCCACCGCAAGCTAACACGATGTATCTCGAACATCATAGGTTTCCCTTTCGTGTTGTCCACAGATAAAAAAAAACGATGAATCAATCACATCTTCCATGGAATGTCAAATTTCCAGCAGTGAATGTGTCGAATTTATCGAATACTTTTCTGCGGTTTCAGAAAGACACTCTGTCATCATTTTTTGGGAGTGAGTTCAGGTGAGTCATTTATCGAAAACGAGCATCGTGGAGGACAGACTGCCAAAACTCATGAAGCTTTTTCCTTTTTCCAACGCGACCAACATTGTCTATCTATTCGTCACCGTATGTATAAGGGGGTTCAGGATGATTCAAACTTTTGATTTCCATTCAGAACTAGACCATTCAAAGAATAATTCGATTTTCATCACACGAACCGTGAAACAAAGAAAAAAAATGGATTGCAGCTTCTCGAAATAGTTCATTGTTTTCTTTTCAATTCCTTGATCTTCCGGGAATGTTGAGGCGCTTATGGAGAATCCGATGAGGGTTTTCTCTTACTACACACATTGGAGACCCCAATCATTCGATCCCCTGTCAAAATCCTGTGAAATATCGAATTAAATCTCCAACAGAGGGTTCTTCTGATGGAGAGCCCGTCAGAGACCGCCACTTCAGGAAATTAACAGTAATTAGCGATAATTAGGTCGTGATGACCGGTTCAAAGTTGAACGAACGATTCAATAAGCACCGATGAAGTAGCACAAAATATCAGTCGAGTTGATTGAGGCACAATCAGATTGATAGGTTTTTCATTTTCCAGCTCTTTTATCCTCATCACACTGAATGCAACATTATTGATTTGTTAAATACTGTCTGTAAGTTTCTCGAGGAGGTGGTACATTCATTTTTCAGTTTTTCGTGGGATTTTCTCTCCTCGTGTCTAAAAAATGGAGTAGAAATTATTGAAAACTATTTCAATAGATTTGTAGTGACAGATTTTGTGATATGCCCCAAAATGTCACTACACTTGAAATTAAACCTTTAGATACCTAAAAGAGGAATTCTCTATTGGTCAGTGACACCTTGTTCATGACAAATTTGGAAAATAAAAATATATTCTATGAGAATTATACTTCTACTTATCTTGGTGGACGTTTCGGTAAAGAATCTGTTCCCGTTTTCAACACAATGAGAATACTTTTCTCCGTAAGATTCTTCAATGTGTGCGGTTAGTTTGACACTTAAAAGTGACAATTTGGCAGACGGAGGAATTCTGGTTGGAAGGTTTTTTCATTGATTGATATTGAATTTTCCATTTTCATATGCAATTTCCAGAAGTGGGTGACAAATCCTATATATATATCAACTGAGCAAAAAGCGATGTTATTGTCTCCGTTCAGGAGAATGCAAGCAGTTTTTGTTCATGCGACCATAATATTTACAATGTCAATCTTATAATAATATGATGAATATGAATGAATCGAGACAAAATAAAATTCCTTACATTGTCTTGAGATTGGTTTTGCAACTAGTTGAAGAATCTTTCGATATGTACTCATGTTTTCTGATCCATATCAACACGGAATATAGTTTGACATATTTTTCACCTCAATTCATCTTACTTTTCTGGAAACGTACGTCCTAAGAGGTGCTAACTGATAACAATAATTTGGGAAGAAAAATGAAAATATATTTATTATAGGAGCGCCGTTAGGAGTATACAGGATTCTGAGTGATATTTTTTAATGATATTCATTGTTTGCTGGAATAGCGGACAGCAATCATTGGACATTTTCCGACTGTATGAAAAAAATCACTCTTCCTGAAATTAATTCATATTTATAGGGACTCAGTCACGTTCTGTAATAACCTCCATTGTTACGGAATGATATTCACAGATTAAAATGTAATGAATGGGTTTCAGTATTTCCAGTCCGATTCCAGTGAAATATATGAATTTGTTCAGGATATTTCCTGTCTGAATTGGAAGGATTATTTGCGATGGGAATCCCAGTATTTGCAAACGAGTGTCTCTAAAATGAGACGTAGACATGAATATGGAGTTATATAAAATTTCTGCAATCGTTTCTTGACATTTTCGAGTGATAATAATGCTAATTATGTGTAGCAATATTATTCGAACTATGCAGTGAGGTATTCTGTAGTTTCACAGAAAAACTGGCGTTATTGACAGTAACTGGCAGTGCTTTCTCATGGGACGATCATGAGACGTCCATTGCGAGAACTGCTTCACAAAAACCCAGCTTTCTTTTCTGTGCAAAGAGCAGCAACTGATGAGGATCTGCAAACTGCGACCTGTCCTATAATATTGTTCACAAGTTTGGAGTTCAACTCCCGAACATAAATTCATCGACCTTTCTAGAACACACAGTTTCTGAACAAATTCACTCGATAAAATACAAACCTCTGGTGCAATCATTAGTGATAATCAACAAAAATATAGGAGATGCGATCCTCATTGGATTAACCGGTACGTAATACCATATACTGTGAGATGAACCAAAAATCCACGTAATTACTGGAATGATGATGACTCAGATTTGCATCATTAAAAGTGTGCTGATCTGAGCGGTTATTAGGGGTGAGGTCGCTGAGGACTAACCAAATACAAATTGACTCCCTGCGGGCTTGGGAAGCTCACAAAAATACGAATTGAACCAGGCAAATTGGAAACGAAGGATTCAGTGCTGAGAACAAATTCTATCGATCATTATTTCATGGGACTTGGTGGTGAAAAGGAATGGATTACGAAAGGTGGAGAATTGATAATGAGGAAAAGTTGAATAAAAAAATCAGATGATATCTCAATTTCTGTCAACATCTCATCGGTTCAATGATGATGTTCAAAGAAACTTCTTGACTACATCCTGTACATACTGCCTCATCAATAACAATGTGCACAACATCTATACTTTCCTCAGTTTTGATCGATTCAATGTAATTCTCGAGTAGTATTTTGGTACCATCACTACATTGGAAAAATATCGAGGATACATTGATGACTCGCTTTCCTGATGATAATTGAAAATCTTGGAAAATAGGTGAGCATACGATGTCAAAAATGTTTGGGTTGGAATGGAAACATGGAAAGAAATTCACGGCTAGCAAGGTTATGGTAATGACAATCAGGTGGAACTAGTTGAACTGCTGAAAAAACACTGATTTTTATTTTCAAACTCAGAAGCACTGAAAATTCGTTTGGGTCTGCCTTCAAGACAACAACAATAATTGAAAGACTTCTCAGTAATTTGAGACGAGTGAAATCATGGTTGTGGTTTACTTCGGCTGCAAAGATTATTAGGTTCCCGATTTTCAGGAACGAGAAGGCATTATTTTTTGACGTTTTCTGATTCTCCCGTTGACGTCAGCTTGAAGTTAACATTCTGAAGTTGAAGTTAGGTAATATCCGTTTGCATATCAGACATGATGAAATCGAATAATCATTGAATAGACCCATGGTTACCTGAATACCGAGTTGAATACGTTCAGTATAAATATCTGTTATTGTGGTTGTTGAGGTATTCGATTGAATCTCCATTAGTTCAATTACAAATATCATTCACGAAGTTGATGTTTCGAAATAAGTATATCTATCATCATCATAATGATTTGCCAGTGGAGAAAAACTATACATATATACAGAACCAATCTTGTGTGGATTCGTGCTTGTCGATTACATGATGGTAGTTATAATCTATATTATTGAACATTATTTGAGGAATAAATTGACTGTATAGTCGGACGTCTGATCAAACATATAATTTATCACAAGAAAACAGGTATATTATGTTTACCAGCAACCACAGCTGTTCGAATTCTCATTGGTGTTTTTCTTTCATGAGACACATGAATGATACAATGATGTGCAATCCAAGGAATCGATTGGAGTAGATCGAATTCAAGTGAGATGAATGTATATTGTGAGTCACCTGAGTAGAATTCTTTTATGGTCTTGTGAGGAAAAAAATCTCAAGATATTTTTTTTGACATCTAACCGAGTTATTCAATGAATTGGTCGAACAGATTGAGCGAAATAAAAATGTCTACTGAGTTAGTTCAGAAAATTTGCGATATGCTGGGTTGGCCGAAACATTTGTTCGTCCAATTGTCATTGTTCCAATTTATAGTTATTGGCAATGATGAATTTGACCGATTCGTATGACATCTTTGGAATGGTTGGTATTTCCTCTCTTCTTTTTGTGTTTCTCCATCTGTGGAATGAAGAAATGTATTCACAGTTCGTGAGAAGTATTGTATAGATGGAACAAGCAGACTTTTGTATTTGTGAGAATCGAGTAACGTAATAATATTGATATGGAAAAAGATATAACAAGGAGTGAAAATCAGCTGAAATGAATGAAGAAGAAAATATCAAGCAATGAAGAAAAAATTAAGAACCTGTTTGCAACTCAACTTGTGCCGGATTCTTGCTGGAAACAGAAATATGACCTACTCAGACAGGGTGTCAAAGCTGAAAAAAGAATTATGGCCTTTTTTTTAATAATAATAATTTTGTTCACATACATACATGATGTTACAGGAAGTGAATAGAATACAAATTGTGAATACAATAATTCCACCGAAGCAGTTAGTGTTACTTGTGTGTGGATATTGAACATATAATGTTGATGAATATGATTTTCATGGAATGAAGTCAGACAGGGTGTCGAATTCCAGCGTTTTATTGCAACTTTCAGTTCTTTCCAATTTCATTATTCGCGAAATTCTTCGATAACATGAATAAAAATATACGGCGACACTGATAGCTCTCTTGATATCGATAAAAATGAATATTTTCATGAGAAAATAAGAAATCCACTTACAATTTTTGTTATTTTTGATGCAAAGTTGATGATTGATGTATGATCGAGCGTTCGTTCGTTATTTATGACAAGATCATTTGGTATACTGGAAAAATTCATTCGAATGAATTCTCATCTCATGCAGATGAGAATTTGAGCAGCGTTTTCAATTTCTGAATTGAAAATATATTTTATCGATATTCAATGAGTGAGATTCAGTAGAATTAATAATTCACAGCTTTTTTCGAGGTTATATTCATTTCATACTATTCCTGAAATTTGTGGACATTGAGAGAATGACAAAATTTGAAAGTTCCGACAGAACATTGTAATTTGAGACATGTTTGAACTTGGAATAGCAACGAGTTCTATCTTTGAAATTTTTTTCAAATCCACAGTCAAAAGCGAAAAGGCACGTGAAGAGTGAAAAAAAAAGTTTCAGAATGAATCATTAATGAAAGTATTTCCCATATGATACCAATTTCTTTAGAACACCGTGATGAATCCAAATTACATTTTTTTCCTGTTTTCGCTTCGAGAACCCAAGAGAGAGTATCTGAGAATATCTAGCGGAGAAAACAGGATTAATTTGCAGACATATCCATCAACTTCGTTGGATTGGTCAATAATCACCTGAAGACTCCATTCCTTCTTCCATAGAGAGAAAAAATCGTCACTTCCGCCAATCGCAGACAACTGGAAATAGTGTGACACACACATACACTCGTGTTATAAAGACATTTTCTCTCTCGACGAAGTCGAGAGAATGTTCAATCTGCCGCCACGTCAATCTCACGACATTCACTTTAATGCGGTACGGATATATACGAGTTTTAGCAATATTATCGGCGCTGTATTTGACAGCTCCGGATTTTCGCGAAGTGAGGTTAGGTGCTAACAGAGCGAGGGCGGAAATAAAAGCGTAAACTGTGGGATTCGAAATGAAACCGAATAACTTCACACCCTGATGGCATGCCAACTCCCACGGATCTTTCAGGCGTCTGACTGAAGTGCTCGGAAAACTTCATAGACTTATTGCATTCCTATCATGCATGACCCCTCAATGAATCAGGTCCTAGTATCGTCTCAAACATTTCGAATGATGTTGAGAAGCTTTCTCTATGAGTCATGTCGATTCGTTGCACTGAAAGTTTTTATAATTATATCAAAACCTGTTCAATAGCAGTCTTGAAACGATTCCGTATTTCTTCCTGGTGAAGTATATCAGTATCAACTTTACTCAACTCATGGTTCTCCCAACTGCATCATAAGCAAAAAGAGAAATCTGAGAAATCAACAACAACAAATCCACCCTGGCAATCAAATACTTACACTACAATATCCTATGATCATCTTATAATTCATTCTATGATGAAATACTGACATGAGCTAGCAATACATGTTGTAGATTGATGATGTATTCATTGTTTTCATGAATACTTTCACAAACTTCGCCGAACGAATACCCACCATTATTAATGCTAGTTGTGACTACTTGCTTCTTCAGCACTTGTATCCAAGTTCAGGAATGTTTTCATTACACATCACAATAATGTTGATTGGACATCGATTTGCATTCGTGGAGTTACATGAAGTATGGTGTGAGCAAATCCATGACATCGTGACTTACAGCTAGAAAGTGACAATGTTTGGAATCGAATTACGTACATACTCATACCTACATCATCTATCAGCAGTCGCCGAAATCCCCGCAAGGTCAGTGGGCCGTCCTATCATAGGCGTGCATTGCAGAATCATTATTGGGTATTTTTCATCTCCTTCATTCCATATTTTTTCAATTTCCCTTGGTTTACACTTTCCGTTTGTTGTGGTCAACTCACTGAATGAATCTTCGAATCCTTTGTGAATTACCATGTATCGTTAGACTTGATTTTCAACGCAGCTTCACTTTCCAAATAAACACGGATTCTGCCGAATTTTATGGTATAATATTCACCTACCTGTTTGGCGTCCTCATTAAAATATACGGCCCTCGTCTGCTAATACCGAATAATCCCGATATTGTTCAACTTCTCGAGCCTTATTTCCGCAATTAAATCTCTCCGCGGAGAGGTTCCCGTGGGGGATCAGTAGATATTGGAGGTTTATTAAGTTTGTCCAGGTCCGCGAGCCGATATATCTCCTCCATTGTGATGAATAATGGAGTATATAATTGAATACTGTACTAACGGTGAAGGAGGTTTTTGCAGCGTGCTGCAAATCATCCTCGATTGAATATTTATAGAAGTGGAAGCCTGAGTGGGTTCTCAGTGAAATTATAATTAGGATCAGAACAAGAAATCCTGTCCCAACAGCACAGATCATTGCACTTGATGATCTTTGTGGACCTCTGATTTGAAATAATTGGTATTTATACACAATTTTTTCTTGATGAAAGCCCGTATACGTACGAATACGATCTTATACGTATGATGCTCACCACCTATTTTTTTTAACAAGATGTTATCAAAATTGAGCAGTCTAGACATAAAACGTTTAGGACACTCACATACAGGGAGTGAATGATTTTCAGAATCAATCGAAGGAAGAATAATTTGTATTTCGTATATTCATTATTGAATCATGAAATAAATTGGATCGACGTGTGTCAATCTGGAGAAAAATGCGAAAATGGCGCGATCGATTTGAATTTTTTCTTTTTGTTTTGTTCGTTTAAATACAGGGAGGGTGTAGGAAGAATACGAAGGAACAGCCATCGATGTACGTAATTTTTTATAGAAATTGCCAATCCGGAAACAGAGTTCTCTATATTCTGTACTACTAAATAGATGACGTTGGTGGCCGGGGTTGCCAATTGGTTGAATGTTTGTTCGTATTTTGAGTGCTGACTTAATAAATAAATAAACAAATTGATAAATTAATAAACAAATTACTTCCACATTCTCGAAGGTTATATGCATAAACAATATAGCTATTTCGAATTCCACATGATTTTTCCAGATTCATCTCCATCGCGGAAGCAACGTGCTGAGTAACTAGTAGATTTATAAATATTCAAATAAAATTCATGAAAGTCATTCTTTCGCAAACAGCTAGATACTCCCCATAATGCCTGTCTGTTATGATCTGATATAATTTTCTGTAATGTTTTGCCATCTATGCAACCCACCCCTGCTGGTGGGGGATGTGATAACTCCATCTGGATATCGCAAAAAGTGAAATCTGATCATGAATCAGCACCGTACTTTTCACATAATAGGCCACAAGGGACTCGGAATAAGGGCTTAATGAAATTGCCCGGTTATATTTTACACAGTTTTCATTGTGGAATTTAATTTAGTACACGCTCTCCCGTTATTAGTGATTCTCGCCGAATACAGTGGCGTAGGTCGCTGACTGAACTCTGAATTGAAAGTTATCGTTTCAGGCGAAGTGAGAATTATACAGGGTGTCCTTAAAAGGTCTTCACAAAAAGCTACCACATATTCTTCAGACCAAAACAATTCGATACAAGCAAACTTACCTCAGTAAAAAGTTGCTTAGTTTGGGCGCTAGACGGCTCTGAAGTTGAAATTTCGGGAGACCGGTCATTTTGCTCCTAGAACTGGTGATTATGGAAGACAGCGTTATGTAAGGATTCCCGAAGTCGAAGTAGAAATTTTAGACCGTATCGAAGAAAATCCAGAATTGAGTACTAGACGGATAAGTAAAGAACTAGAAGTTTCTAGGAATGCCGTTCATGAAGTACTAAGAGAACAATTATTATACCGATACCACAAGACGCCAGTTCAAGATTTATTAATCCATGATTCACAAAGTCGTCTGATGTTTTGTAGGTTCATTAATTTGCAAAGAGAAATGAATCTGAACTTTGGAAAGAATATTTTGTTCACTGATGAAGCCTGTTTCACGAGAAGAGGAATAACTAATTTTCATAATGAACACGTTTATGCAATTGAAAATCCTCATTCCATTAAAATAAACCATTTTCAACACGAATTCAAAATCAACGTTTGGGCTGGAATAATAGGAAATTTTATAATTGGTCCTGTCATACTTCCACAAAGATTAACAGGAGACATGTATTTACAACATCTACGAAATACGTTGCCAAATTTGTTGGAAGATTTACCACTCCAACATCGGGTAGATATGTGGTTTATGCACGATGGAGCTCCACCACATTTTTCGGTGGATGTTAGGAATTTTTTAAACCAACAGTACCCAGACAGATGGATAGGTAGAGGTAATGATGCACCCGTGAATTGGCCACCACGTTCTCCAGACTTAACACCGATGGATTATTTTGTATGGGGTTATCTCAAGTCTACGGTTTACAAGACCCCTGTGAATACTGTAGAACAATTATGGCAACGTATCCAACAGGCGACGAATAATCTTACAGGCGATGAAGAGGTTATGCAAAGAGTACATTTCAACTTTTTGCGTCGTATAAATCTTTGTATACGTGAAAATGGTGAACATTTTGAACAATTTTTATGAAATATCTTTTAATCGTTTTATTATTAATTATGCTCTAAATCACTAAAATTAAAATTTTGTCGAAACCATGAGAGGAATCGACTTTTGTCAGGAGTACCTTTTTTGTAGTGAATGAGTTGAATAATTTAGATTTCATATTGAAAATAATTTTTTTCTATTGGCGTAGGAGTTTTAGATGTTTATTTACTGAAAAAATCAAGTTCTACGCCCATGGAATGATATTCATTATGATTATGATATGAGTTTCATTGCCCGATGAGTCTATGCCAACGTACCAAATTTGAAAAAAATCTCATGAGCCGTTCAAAAGTTATGAAGCAAAATCGATTTGAAAATTTCAACTTCAGAGCCGTCTAGCGCCCAAACTAAGCAACTTTTTACTGAGGTAAGTTTGCTTGTATCGAATTGTTTTGGTCTGAAGAATATGTGGTAGCTTTTTGTAAAGACCTTTTAAGGACACCCTGTATATACCATTATACGATATACCATATACCATTCTGAATGATGACCTCCCACTAAGAAAAGAGGGGAGTTTATCCTTAGTATGTGTACAGGATGTTTTCAGAATTGGAGGAATAGATTGGATGCTGGGGTATAATGACACTATGGAACACGAGAAAAAATTTTTCTGAGCCATCAAAAATTCAAATGAATTTTGGATTCATTGGGAGGCACTGGTTCGATTCCTGAGCACATTACCTTACCAAATGCTGATATCGAGCATGGATATTATGAAGTCTATGAACAGTTCTGGAACTATTGATCTACCGGGACTGACAAAAATATTGAAGATTTCATTAATATTCAGACAATTTCCAGCTACATTTATAACCTTGTCCAGGAATCTCGAATCTCTTTCAGCGTTTCGATGTTCTAAACTGGATGAATTGTGAATGTTCAAAATGTCCGAATTTCCATCCTGCCTCCTCTGATAATAATAATAATAATAATGAATCGACTTTATTTTCCATCGATACAAAGTAGGCGAAGTTTAGCTAGGGCTACTCTTACACTTAACCTAAATTGTACAATTGCTAGGAGGAATTTGAGTAATAAAGACATTCATAGTAGCTAGGTAATGAAAAGAAAAAAAGAAACATAATCGTCAAAGCAAAGGTAGATTGTCAAACATATAACTGGTTGCAAACACGTAAATGATTGTCCAGCATTTGACTGGGCTAATAGCCTCAATCTATATTTGGGATTCACGAAATTTCGATTTCAATAATTTCTTGATGATTCCTTTCAGATGGATGAATGTGATTGATAAGTATTGAGTTGTAGAATTTAACTGCTTGATAGGTAGAGGATTTCTGAAACATGACTGAACAGTGACGAGGGACATTAAAATGATGTTTGTTTCTCACTTCTAAAGAGTGAAGAGATGACCTAGGGATTAATTCACGATTTATTCTGTTCCTCATTATTCTATATAGAAATACACAGATATTGTATGAAGTGCGATTAGCCATTGTAAGCCAATTCAGTTCCATCATTTTATTAGAAACGCGGTCGTATTTTCTAAGGGAAAAAAATGAATCGACAACAAAAGTTCTGTACTTCCTGGATACGGTTTTGATCAAATTTAGAGGGTAATTTACCGTAGACAATATCAGCATAATTGAACCTAGAGAGGACCAGTGATTCACTGAGTAACTTCCGTATGGGTGGATTGAGATAGTGCCTATGTGGGTAGATATTTTTCAAAGAACTGGATGATTTCTTGAGCAGACCGTTGATATGCAAGGTGAATTTCAGATGAGATCAGATTGAATCGCACGTGACCTCAGATATTACGAGAGAGCATCAGTACAATATTCCGAAAGATTGAAGGGTGAATTTATAATAAAATCATCTTGGGGTGACTTTTGAATGATAATTTTCGGCCTACCACTGGTTATCATTGTTTTCGACGATTGCTGCGATATCCGCTTCATAATTACGATTGCTGACAGGCTAGTGATATCGAAACTCGCGTCACGACGATTATTTAATTATTTTCGTTGCGTATACCTATCTGCGTCCATTTTCAATCATCAATTCATATTGGGTGCGATTTTTTTTTTGGAAGAACAACTTTTCGTGCATACGAGTTCTAATTGAACGAAACGAATGCTGGCCGTTTGAAGTTATAGTTGTTCTCAATAAATCATCTATTTTCTCGATTGGGAGTGAATGTGGAAATCAAACAAATCTCTGCAAATCTGTGCATAACTACATACCAAGTGATTCACTCCCAAGTACCATAAATTGGAGGACTTGTAGGCGAGGCTAAACTGGTGAATTTCCCAGTAAAATTTTTTTTCTCCGAAATGAGGTATTTCGAGTTCTTTTATGATATATTTTCTGATATCTTCCTTATGGAAAAATGAGTAATTTCTGGGAATGTTCGTCAATCCCTACTTCAGAAAAAAATCACCAAATCGTTGTTTGCTGGAAAACCAAATGATGTAATCAGGGGAATTGTTTTTCTTGTAGAGGTCTCGTAGATATTCAGAGGTTTCGTTAGAATTTCGGAACTGTCAATAGATATTCATTATTTTTTGAATCCGGTTCAAACTGAATGAGTATTTTTTTTAGTTTTCTCAAATGAATTCAATTTAAAGAATATATATGAATCAGTTAAGTTCCAGTTCATGAGTTCTAACTGATTTTTACTGATTTGAATAAGTTTCACCTAGAAATAACCGTTGAATAGAGAAAATAAGAGCATGAAGCCGATTCCTGATCCATCAATGTAGTGAAGAGAAAGAAATTGATTTACCTACTAGAAATTGAACGATTCTGATCTGAGTTGTGCCATAGGAAGGCAACACACATTACGCACGTTCTGAAATTCAACGTTTGTTGATGATGGGTAACGATTGAAAAAATAACTTTTCTCAATTTTTGAAAAAAAAATAACCATAATTGCTAGTTCGACTAGAGAGAAAGGTAACGTCACTCTTTGACATTTGGAAAAATAATCATCGTACATTTATATTCCATCATGAGATCTCGAATTGAGTACTCTCATGGAAATATCATTCAATACACTCATGATTCGAATATCACAAAGAGATAGTTGATTTTTCAGATTACCTTTTCGATTAGCGATCAAATTGAATTTGATATTTCGTTGAAGTTGCGCATCTAAAATTTCTCACTACCTACAACGTCTATATATGTACGGAATTTTCTCCTTGTTCCTAAAAATGATCAGAAAGTTATTCTTATCCAGTGAGTATCCATACACCTGAATATATACAGAGTATTTCATTGATAAAAAAACAGATTGATACACCTTCTTGGTCATACTCTATATCGAGAGATACTTTTAGAACAGGCCTCTTATGAACCCATAACTATGGTTAATTTCTGTTTTTCTATCTTGAAAAGCAAAACGGATATGCTAGCGATCCACCCTGTAAGTGTCTCGAATTGTAACGTTCGAACGAAACTATTTTGCCATTTCTATGTATATCACCACTATCAAAATGATGTGAATGAATCGAGAATGTATTCAATTAACTTCGCATCGAAGGAAACAAGAACTTGAAGCGGTATTTTTTTTGTTACGAAAAAAAAGTTTGATCGATATTCATACCGAGTGAGTAGCATTAGTAGATGAGACTAGTCTTGATTTTTTCCCATTCCTGAAATTTCGTAATTTTCGAAAAGAATGTCAAAATCTCGAATGGAAAGTTCGTCTGCTGTATAAACGAGTAATGATCACAATTCGACCGCGAAAGTGAGCGTCCGCTTGTTTCTTCCGGCGTCCCTCTCCCGACGACGCCGGGCGTCGGCAGCGTCGCGCCCGTGATGACCACATTCAGCTCTTTCAATACGCCGGATTCTCCATATCTAACGACTCGAACATAATCGTCCATTCCCTCGGGAAGAATCGGCTCGCTCAGACGATTTCTGAGCCAGAGCGAATACCCGCACGGCAAAAAATCGTCTGAGCCGCGGGGAAAATCTCTTCCGATGAGAGCGGCTGATTGCGGCTTTTCAATTCGCGTGCAGGGTCGGGGCAGGGCCTACTATGTCTCAGCGGGACGGAGCATCGGCTCCGTGACGTCACACTAGTAGGTCGCACCAGCGGAAATGGTCTCTCCCACGGGAGAACGGTTGTAGCTGAGAAAAATACGAGGAGATACAATTTGTAGAGGACGGAATTTGCTGAGAGATGCATCAACATTCGCTTATCTGAAAGTGATGGTTTGGGAAATATCGCATATCGAAAGGGAATGACTCGATTAGAATATGTTGATTTTTGAACGGCTGCCCGAATGCGAATCCTCGATTTACAGAGAAAAATCAACCCCATGAAGACTCCTTGTAGTGTCTAGATCGACTGTGATTTTTTAAAGAAATACTTAAGTGGCAATCACAAGTCAATACTCCAATTCAAATGAAAACTGTGGGTATTTGCTTTCACTGACTCCTTTTTGTTAAAAACTGTCTGTGAGTTCTTCGAGGAGGTGGTATATTCATTTTTCAGCTCTTCGTGGGATTTTCTCTCCTCGTTTCTAAAAAATAGAGTAGAAGTTATTAAAAATCATTTCAATATATTTGTAGTAAGGACAGATTTGGGATATGCCCCAAAATGTCACTGCGCTTGTAATTCAACCTTTAGATACCTAAAAGAGAAATTCTCTATTCAAAAACAAGGTGTCACTGACCAATAGAGAATTTCTCTTTCAGGTATCTAAAGGTTTGATTCCAAGCGCAGTGACATTTTGGGGCAGATCTCAAATCTGTCCTTACTACAAATATATTGAAATGATTCTTAATAACTTCTACTTCATTTTTTAGAAACGAGGAGAGAAAATCCCACGAGAAGCTGAAAAATGACTGATTTCTTTGTAGGAAACTCCATCAAAAATTCATCTAATTCATGATTCATATAGTAGCGCAACAATTCTGATTCTAGTTTGACATATTCA
The DNA here is from genome assembly GCA_963576655.1 of Gastrophysa polygoni. Classification (NCBI taxonomy): domain Eukaryota; kingdom Metazoa; phylum Arthropoda; class Insecta; order Coleoptera; family Chrysomelidae; genus Gastrophysa; species Gastrophysa polygoni. Next base: position 1,324,532 of record OY755082.1, on the reverse strand, counting down.
GTCATTCTCAAAAATAGTATTTCGTAGAATATCGTCCTGATTTAAATTTCAATGGAATTTCTTCCTTGATGATGAATCTCTTTTTTCATCAAAAGTTAAAGAATTCATCGAGGATTTTTTCCGTCTGGATTGAGTATATTATATATTATTATATTTATATTATATATTATTATAGTTGCTTATGATTGTTGTGATGGGAAGAAGGAATTTTGTATTTCGTGCATGAATTTTTCATTTATAAACGTGGTAAAAGACATCAACATCCAGACGAACATAGTAAATGGTTACGTGACAAACATATTGAAATATTTCAGTACATAAAAAATCCAGCCTAGTCTCAGATTATTATTGATTACATTTTCAGTTTCTCGAATGAATAACTGAGATCTTTCAACCTTGAAGAGGATCTACTTCAACGTTGTCTCTGTCCATTTTCAAAATTTCTTTGATACTTTCTGAGTTTTGGGACATGGTAGATGGAGTACTCAGAATTCGATGAAAATTTCAAAGATGAGATACAAAATAGTTGTTGCCATTCGAACAAATGACGGTCGTTATTCGTTTTTGAATAACCCTGTATGCATGAATGTACCAACAAAACAACGCATTAGGACGAAAATCGTGTAATTATCTGCCTAGTGACGTTTTTTTTCTGATTGTTACGACCTCCAAACACACAATGTTCCTCGACCAATATTGTTTTGCCTAGTGAAGTCTTTCCTTACGCTCACAACCTCCAAACTTTCAAGAAAAATTCCAACACCTTCCTCATCTCCCGAAATTCCACCGCTGGCTAACACGCAGTTCCTTGAACATTATAGGTTTCCCTTTCGTGTTTTCCACAGATAGAAAAGGAAATCGTGGAAAAATTTCCCAGTCCATCTCTGTCCGTTTTCATCAGCAACGTAACCGCACCGAGTGTATAATGACAAGATAGCTATCCGATTGAGGCCCATCCCCTTCAACCCTCCGACTCTCCGCCACCCCCTGCATCCCCCGAAAATCCAGAAATACACCATAATTACGACTCTGTTCTGGCTGCCATTGACGTCCCGCGTTCACTAATCCGTCGGGAAAACAAAGACCGTTCGTTACGCGTTAGGTCGTAGCCGACTCTGTGAGGTTTATAATTTGCTGAACCTGAAACTCAGTCCAATCAGTCGCACGATGACGTGCAATTAAAACAATTACTTTCGTCATTAATGGCGGCGTCTGATTAGTGACATTTGACGTTCGGTAACTCGACACCGTCATAATGGACGCCATACATAGTACAAGGGTCAACAGGTTCAGCTAGAATCTACTCCAATATCATCCTTTCTCGATTCAATGGAGAGTGATATTTCTTTAGAATGTTTGAGATTATGAGTTCAATCAATTCCGTTCATTCACCAAAAATATAATATCTTCATGCTTTATACTGAAATTGGCAGATAGACTTGTAGAGGTGAAGACCATGTCATGTTTTCCTTAATACAGTTATTCATGTTGGATATCGATTCACGAATTACTTGTATCTAGTAGACTTTTTCTAAGCATCGTGGAAAATCAGCTCGGCTGATTTTTTTGCAAGAAAGACATAAAATATTACCTACTCTCGGAATTCTCCGATGGAGATATTGACTAATTACCTGTCAAAAAGAAAATCAGCATCACCAGTACCTTATTGAATGAATTGTTCTCAAAATCTCTATTCCTTTCCCAGATAACACAAAGGCGTCCAGAGTACGTCCAGGAGACGTGAATGTGGGACATTCGAAAGTTGTTTAATGGTGTTTGGAAGATATCTTGTTGAAAACTGGTCTTGGAGAAGTCTATTTCTTGTCCTAAATAGGACCTGAAATGGACGTTGTGACGACATGCAGAATATAATAATCTGATGATTTCCTGATCGTTCGACGAAGTGGAACAGATACACACAAGTTCATTTCATCAACTCAGAATTTCGAATCTGTAGTCCTATTTGGGTTTTTTTCGCTGCATCTGTGAAACAAATCGATCGATGTAGGTCTATATAAGAGCCAAAATGGATGCATACCTCCTAATTTACAAAATTGAAGTCTTCGAAATTGACTAGATCTGTCGAAATATAGAAACATTTTCCACTCGTTGAATGATGATATTCACTATCAATCCATATTACAATAATAGTAATAATATACGTACAAATATTTTATTTCAATCTCCAATTTACAGGAATCAGAATGGCAGATTTCAGGTGAAAATGAAGAATACAAATCATTTATTTCTATTCGACCACTTGGAAGTGCTCTTTGTATGTTGATAGGAGACAACAGAGAGATATGAACTTTGAAAATAGAGTTGAGAATACAAAGAAACGTTTCAACTAGTACGTCAATGCTAACATTATCAAACTTTGATTATCCAAATACCAGAACTGTTCGATCATGCAATGATACTTTTCTAGATATTTTGCTGCTTCGATAATATCATGATTCTCATGAATATTCCGGTAATAGAATTGCATATACGAATAATATTGATTTTCCGGTAGCGCTACTGACTATCATCTCCTCACGACATAAATATAACACGAAGCAGCCCATCTCCTGCTGGGGCAGCTTTTCTTTTATTGCATGAGGGTAACTCCTTGGCTTTCGGTGACATCCCGAAGATAATCTGACAGCTAATATTGCCGTTGTAATTCCTTGGAGAACAGACCTTTATAATGGAACATATCCTCGACAGGATAGGAGAATATTTGATTGTTTTCAATGTTGTGATGAACATTCCGATCAATCTCTCTACATAGTACGTATGGGAAATATGCGACATATATTTCCATTCGTTAGAGGGATTTGAATCCATATTTTCTTTGTAGGCTGACATCAATTACACTGGTAAACACTCTATTCGTCACACGGAATTGCTGATGATTTTAGTTTGCGTTGGTGTATCATTATTACAAATAAAGTGATATTTTTGTTGATAGTGCATTTTGTGCTGCTTCTTTGATATCACTTGCTACAGCTGAACTTCAATTGAACATTTTTCACTAATCGCATCAACAGAAGAAACGAATTCAAACCTTCATTCGTGACCATATTGTTGTTACCGAAGTAAATGAACCTACTCAATTTTCTTCATAATCGGCGGTACTCATCTGCAAGTAGTCATTCTTCAAATTTTCCATCGAAAACAGGGAGAAAATCGTATGTTACACGTTTGGAAACACAAGTGTGAATTGATTTCTTCCTGTAGTATGTTGCTGAAGTTGCTGGGCCAGACAATGTCGATTCAATCTGAGATCTAACACAACCTAGATCAGGATCTAGATCTAGAACCTAGGAGTCTTCCTGGATGAGCTCCATCAGACATATCATCATTTCTGCTCCTGAATCTTTTTAGCTGATATTTTGTGGATTGGACTCCGTCAATAACACGCACTGCTTCGGTCGATTTTCTCTAGGAGGAGAGTCTATTATTTGCTATAACTTCACTATTAGAGGTCCATAGATCACTCTTTATGGTGGTAGTGATGAAATGACTATCGATGTATCGAATGAGAAGTTGTATTGTATTGGAAGCTACTGAAGTATTCCTATAAGATGGCACAGCTTGACATGACCTTCTGGTATCCTGAATATGTAATGTTTGGTGCAGCTATTTTTGCTTTCCCCTTACCTATGGCTTCTTCATCAGGAATCTGAACCTGATCTAGTCTGATATTTGTCACCATTCCTAATATAGCTATCCAGAAAACGAACAAATATATGCGCTCGAATGAAACTGTAACTCTCTCAAGTACGATTGCATCTGAAGCCCTCAACTGAGCTCAACTCGCGTAGTAATTATCCTGCACTGAGGCTTTGTTGGCAACTTCCAAAGATCTCTGATCGACTTTTTGCCTTGTTGGAAATGTCGACAAGGGATTATAGTTTCGCGAGATGCAATCGGAAATTGAGTTGATTCATTTCTGGGTATCGAATTCCTTAGGAGAAGATTCGTATTCAATCGTATTTGAAGTGCAATCACTCGATGCAGAGAAGAGTTTCACAGGGTGTCCTCGGATAGTCGGAAACCTACTATATTTCCTTCAGACCAGAATGTCATTCCCTGGTCATAGGACTTGATTTTTTCAGTGAGTGAAAATCCAAAACATCTCGCCAATAAAATGGAATGGGTTCCAGTATAAAATTTGGATTGCGTCATTCATTCACTACAATCTACCACCACATTTACTACAGATGTCAATTGATCTTGAATTCTTGTTGGAAATGGTTCACTTTGAAACGGAGAAGATCTCCTGCCACATGAACGTGTTCATTATAAGTAAGTTATCCCATTTGTCGTTGGAGTTGAGTTTATTTCCTCTTTGCAAACTATCTAATTGTTTATTTCCTCAGTTTTTGTGGAATTTTCTCTCCTCGTTGCTGAAGGATGCAATCAAAAATTGGAATGATTATTTCAATTTATTTGTAGTAAGGAAAGATTTTGTGATCTGCCCCAAAATATCACTGCGCTTGAAATTAAACCTTTAGATACCTAAACGAGAAATTGTCTATTTCAGATCATAACCATTATGTCAAAGCTTCAATAACTAGAAACTGGTAGGTCAAAGATCTTCGAAAAGAAGCTAAAATGGAATTCTGTTCAATATCGCCACTTCTGATTATATAAATAGATTTCATATACAGGGTGGCCCAATGAAAACGAAACAAGGTATGCATTTTACTGAGAGATCAAGGAACTGACATTAAAAAAAAAATGATTCTTCATGGATTTGAAAAGACACAGGGGGCACTTCTTAGATGAACATCGTTCTAACTACAATATGAGAAATAAAGATGAGAGGGGAAGAAGCGTTACTTTCCATTACTAGCCGATTATTTTGATGAACGTTTTTTTTTTCCTCGAGAACTACTGCATTGACTTCCAAAAACAAGAAAGCGTTGGTGAAAGATTTCGATCACCTTCAAAATGATGTATCACTTGACCCCTTATCCCATTTGAGATTCAAGGGTTGGAGCTCACCCTTCCGAGGGGTTCGAAGTGAAAAACTTGAAAACATGCGCAAAATATTTCCCCCTCGAAAAAAAAAAATCGACCGGTTCCAGCGTTTTATTTTTCTTACAACGATAACTTTGTCAAATCGGCCTCGTTTCATTTTCATTAGGCCACCCAGTATATTATGAGATAGTTTTTGAATGTCTACAGCCATCCTCATCTCTCTCCTGCTTAAACAAGAACCCTGTGAAAAGGTAGATACTTGTCGGTCCGACATATTTTACGAGTGGAGCTATACAAGGTGAAACAGGAAAAACAAAAACGCACAAAAGGCCACACTTTTTCCTTCGCCATCGATAGCCATAAGGAAGTAGTGGACCGTGTCTGGCCCATCTACCATAGGTAATTAAGAGATCCTCCTCGAGGAGCTGATGCCGCGCCATAAATCATCCCAGACAGATTCATAACGCTCTCATTTCCATAATTCTTCATTTCGCAGTTCGGTATTTGTCCTCCGGGAATCCGGCTAGAGTTGTTGCTCCACTGTGAACCGCGAGATTTGTCTTGCGTGAGATGTTGTCTTCCTGGCGCGTTATCCATCATTTCTTGGAGAACGAAATGTTGCTGATGATGATTTTGTGAGATCGAAACGTCGACACGAATAGTGTGTTGATTGAAAATTCTTTTACATCGCCTCAAAGAGAGAAATGATTCTGATATTCGTATCAGGAAAACAGAAATGTGATAGGGTATGTCAACCCTGAGTCAAACGAATGAAAATTTTTGAATAACATTACTAAGGCGGATTCGAGAAATGAGCAATAGAAGAGCAAAAACGTTTGAGGGTTCTCTATACTAATCTGTTTTCGCTATGGTGCGAGAATTGTTGATATTTTGTTATAGGAGTACTGCTCTGTCTCACATGATTTTCTTTTGATATCTTCGAAATAGCCTCAGAACGTTTGTTCATTCGAATTATTTTCTCACAGTGTCATCAATGAACGCAGCGATACCTATAAATATTTGTTAGATAGCCTATAACGGTTAGCAAGCGTGCTTCTCAAGATGCGGATCTGGGTTCAAGTCCCATTCGAAGATGAACTTTTTTATAATTGGATCATGTGGCTCACATAATTCTGTGATCAATTTGGAATTTTCATTTTCCACTCTGAAACACTCTGTACTCGAACTCCACTATATTAACAAATATCAAATACAACCTTGCCGTTTCACGGCTACTTGTTCACTAAACATAATTACTCATACATCAATAAATTCTATCAAATGTCCGTCACCTTTTACGTAAACCCGTGTGTCAGCAAAAGGTGGACACTCATTCATCCAGAAGCTCCATACGTAGCTTCTAGCATACCACTCTCTAACACATGAAACTTCCTCAGACTATTACATGTAGAATACAGAAATTCTGCCTGGTTTGCAGTATGAGCGATTGCCCCTAATTATCGCCGCACTAATTAAGTTCATTGTTTTTTTTTTTATCTGTGGACAACACGAAAGGGAAACCTATGATGTTCGAGGAACATCGTGTTAGCCAGCGGTTGAATTTTGGGAAAGAAGGAAGGTGTTGGAATTTTTCTTGAAAGTTTGGAGGTTGTGAGCATCAGGAAAGACTTCACTAGGCAAAGAATTCCACAACTTTGCCGTTCTATTGATGAATGATGCTTGGTATAGCGATGTTCGACAGGTCTCGAGCCTGACAGTGTAGGGGTGACCAGCCTGAGCTCGTCTGGTTTGTCTACTAGGAATCGCGCGTGGTGGCATAATAGATGATATTTCCGTTGAGCACCGACCGTGAAAGTACCTATAAAAAAGGCAAAGATCGCCGACCTTTCTACGATGATATAGAGAGGTCAATGATTTGGTGAGTGTTGTGTCATCGACTAGACGAATAGCTCTCTTCTGAATTGAATCTAAGAGCTTCAGCGTATGTTTGGGGGCTGAGCTCCAAACATGTGAACAGTACTCCAGGACAGGTCGAATTTGTGCTTTGTAGATCATAAGCAGTTGCTGGGATGTGAAGTATCTCTTCGCACGGAATAGAAAACCAAGTTTTTGTGAAGCAGTTTTCGCAATGGACCTCACATGATCGTCCCCCGTTGGTGGTGACACCCAGCATGGATATTGACGACCTCATAGGAACAGTGGTACCCGACATCATCAAATTGGGCATTGTGTGATCAGCCTTCTTGGTGAACATACAAGCTTGAGTTTTAGTTGCATTGAACTGTACTAGATTCTCAGATCCCCATTTCAGAATTCTTGTCAGATCCTCATTTGAAGCATCAACCTGTCTTCGCCTTGCACCTCTGGCCTCATTGGATGATATAGGGGCTCTAGTAATGGTGTTGACTTTGGTGAAAAGTTTCGTTACCTCTATGTGAGTTGTCTCCTCCAACTCCAAGAAAGCTGAATCTCTATAGTGTCGAAACCTCACGCTCTAGATTAATATAGAGAGACTGTGTCCATTATACAGTTCGATATAGAGTAAAGAAAAGGAATATTCTTGGTGGAGCAACAAGTGTATCGAAAATATTATCCTACAGGACCACAAAATTCCTTCGATTTTGAGAGAAAAATTAAACTCTGTATCCAAGATGAAGGGCCAGTATGGGTATTCCGGAAACTACGATAGATACAGATTTGGTTACATACAGGAGGAAAGTTTCGCCGACAAAATCTTGATTTCGTTTTCGATTCATGGAAGAAAAATACTGAACTACTCGATTTCATGTTTCATTCTTCCTGGCGTTGATGAAATTATAGTAGGGACGAAGAAAGAAGGTGAATTCTCATTATTATCTTCGAATATCTCGATAAAATAGAGATTCTCACCATTTTTCATTGTGAAATTTTGGTTCTTGAAATCATGCTACTATCGAAGTCATGATAAAATGAAGTTAACCAAGCAGGGGATTCCAAATGCATACTTCATATCTCTCCTGTGAAATCAAAGGGGTCGAAGGAATTTGTCGATTGTTCAAAAATGAAACCGACACACAAGAACATTCACGTGACATGAAAATAAATACAACGAAGAAACCAAACACCGAACCCAAAAAAAAAACAAAACGAATATCAAACCTCTTCATACCGTTTAAACTCGATTTACAACTTATTGTTCTCTGTATAAAAAATACCGTGGGTGGCTCTGCAAAAATCTATTCTTCCCTTTTCAAGAACCATATAATATCTAGAGAAACCCATACACAGATATATAAGTTGTAATTCGATATTTTCCAGTTCCAATGCCATTTAAACGTCTGAGAAGTAGACGGATCTACCTGTGTGATGAAAAACATGTAATCAGATCTTGCGACAGCCAGAGTTCGTAATGTCCCATGACTGATCAAACAAATATCGATGAGTGAAACTCGATTCTACGGAGCTAATGGATATCTCGAAATGATGTTTGTCGCGAGTCGTGTGAATGGATGTGTGAATATTATAATATCGACGATGTTCGAGTACCTTACATTATTACGATAGTACGAGTACATAAGTGATGGGTGGGGTATACATAAGCAATTAGTCAATAATCGATATCTAGTGGAATTGATGTCAAAACACGAAGATCTATACGTTTTCCTCTCACAAGACTGAACGGACAGATTTGGAATAAATGAGAAGGTGTGATGTGAATAAACCTGACCTCATGAAAAAATGACTCCCAACCATTTTTCTAGAGTAATTTCCGATGTTACTTTCTGATCGTTCATGGTGGAAAATTCCATGTACTTTTTAGCCGACTATCCGGAATTCTGAAAGTTATTTTAAAAATCACGAAGACTATTTCAGATACTAGATAACGGAACTATGATTGAAAAAACTCAAATCGTGAAGGTAACTTGATAATATGACTCGGAACTGCTTATTTTGGCGGAAAAAGCAAAAAGTTGACTTTGACGCTCCATATCTCCGGAACGGTTAGATTTACAGATGAGATCGACCCACCAATCGATTTTTTAGACATTATTCTACAGTATCGGGTGATCAGTTCGATCAGACGAGAGAAGAAGAAATTTCGTTCATGGTCGAAAATTCCATGTACATTTTTTCCGACTATCCGTATGGTCGATTTTTCCAAATTTCTAAAAGTTATTTAAAAATCCTGAAAAAAATCGCAGATACTATTTCAGATACGTAGATAACGGAACTGTAATCGAAAAAAACCGATTCGTGAAGGTAACTTAGTAATTTGAATCGGAAGTGCTTATTTCGTTGGAAAAAGCAAAAAGTTGACTTTGACGCGCCATATCTCTGGAACGGTTAGATTTACAGATGAGATCGACCCACCAATCGATTTTTTAGACATTATTCTACAGTATCGGGTGATCAGTTCGATCAGACGAAAGAAGAAGAGATTTCGTTCATGGTCGAAAATTCCATGTACATTTTTTCCGACTATCCGAATGGTCGATTTTTCCAAATTTCTAAAAGTTATTTTAAAATTCAGAAAAAAATCGCAGATACTATTACGGATACGTAGATAACGGAACTGTAATCGAAAAAAACCGATTCGTGAAGGTAACTTAGTAATTTGAATCGGAAGTGCTTATTTCATTGGAAAAAGCAAAAAGTTGACTTTGACGCGCCATATCTCCGGAACGGTTAGATTGACAGATGAGATCGGCTCATAAATCAATTTTTCAGATATTCCTCCACATGTGAAGTGGAAATCAGCTTGATCGAACAAAAAATTAAAAAATTCGTTGATGGTCGAAAATTCGGTGTACATTTTTTAGACTATCCGTATGGTCAACTTTTCCGAAATTCTAAAAGATATTTCAAAATTCTGAAAAAATCACATAGACTATTTCAGATACGTTGATAACGAAACTTGAATTGGAAAAGCTCACCTCGTGAAAGGTAACTTGGTAATCTAACTCGGAACTGCTTTTTTGACGAAAAAAGCAAAAAGTTGACTTTGACGCGCCATATCTCCGGAACGGTTAGACTTACAGATGAAATCGACTCATCGATTTTTCAGACATTCCTATACAAGAACTGGAGAAATCATTCCGATCGGACGAGAAATATTGAAATTCATCCATGGTCCATGTACATTTCTTCCGACTATTCATATGGTCGATTTTTCCGAAATTCTAAAAGTTATTTTAGAATTCTGGAAAAAATCACGGTTACTATTTTGGATACGTGAATAACGAAACTGTTATCAAAAAATTTCAATTCGTAAAGGTAACTTCACCTCAAATTCGCTCTACTTATAGTTTCCAAATATTGATCAATTCAGTTCCCGGAGGGACACCCTGTATTATGTGTTTTCACAAAATTGAACTGGCATTTTCCAGTCATGCATTACGTATATCATGATTCTGAACTGTACAATTTCATACTTTCAATCGACAGAAAATACTTGAACACAAACTTCAGAAGAGTCATTGAAAAATAATAAGTCATTGATAATAATGAATGGGTTAAAGAACCTGATTGGCATGAAACACTTGTTCGATGATTTCTGTACACATGTTGTCCTACTATCATTTTTCCCACCCATACCTTCATAATACTATGAGTAGTATATTTTTTCCACATTTCAGTATAAATTTCTCCATCCATTTTCTACTGTGCGTAGGAATCGAAAACTATACGAGAGATCGTCGTATCGTCATGATCTGTCTGTTTGGGTCTCGGAGGGTTCGAGCCCGGTCCCCCAGGATCAAACAAAAAACGCCAAGTCGAGTGACTCGTGCTACAATGGGCCCTAGCAAAGGGCAAAACGCAGTCGGAAGCTGACATTAACCAGTCAGTCGAAGAATTTCCTTTATAAGGCCGTCTCGAAATTAGCGGAATAGAAAAGAACGAAGCTGAGGGGGACTCAGTATAGTTTCCGTTCGAGGACACGATCTCAGATCGATACGACTAGCTATATCCAATGGCTCGTTGGATTTTAATGGGTCGTGAAGAGAGTAAGCATTCGATGAATGCGATTCTGGTGAAGCAAGGAACAATTCGACTGTCATCGTGAGCATGTTGGGAATTATTATGGTTCGGAAATTATCATGGCATCCTCAAAATTTGAAAAATACTGTTTCCTTCACGACCACCTATGGAAACCGAGCTTTCGATACTGTTTGATCATTCAGAAAGTAGTCCATTTCACTACGACGACAGAAAAGTCGGAAGGAAAACGAATTTTGAAGTATTCATCATTTCCGTTCGTCTGACAATACCCACTTGTATTGGCACTATCAAAAAAATACACACAGTTGTGTCTATACTAGCTTCTACAAAGCTCTTATCAAATTTAAGGAGTGTTTTTTCTGTTAGCACTCCAAAATTTCCATAACTCAAACATCAATGATTTTTCTACAATCTTTCCGACGATGGATCCATCTCGAACATGTCTTCACACGAATGAATAGTGTATCTACAATGTGGAGTTCAGTGTAGGGAGACATCAACTCTCAGCTCAGCAATAATTTCTTGTTTTCATTCGACCCAGAAAACCTCTCGTAACCTATAGCAGAGCGCCACGACGAACAATAGAATGTAAACAAATCCCTGGCATCCTAGATTTATTCGTTACAATCTTCTGACGATTCCAGCGCATTCTTCGATGCCATCGTCGCATGTCGTCGGAAAGATCCGCTATAGAGAGCTACTTTTCCGACTTTTTTCTTTTATTTTTGCCCAAGAATCAGACACCAGTGGCGGCCCAGTGATTTGAATACGTCGGAGTAGTCGAGTGATGTTCGTTCAAAATTCAATTCGAAATATTGTGAGTATTTGAATGAGAAACCTCATAGACTCTCATTTTTTTTTCATGACCTCATCAAAAATATGAAGGGAATGTAATTGGATATGAACTAATTTTTATTCATCTTGCAACTGGAGCTATCGATTTGAAACTTGGTGAACATATCACTATCATATATTTTATCGATGCAGAATCATCCTTTCCAACTTTTTCATGTCACTTTCTGTTGATCATTCGTTTCGATATCTTTCTTCTTTCCTGAGTTATTAGGCTAATGATATCAACATCATCAGCCTCAGGGTTTGATTTGAGAATTTGAGCCTATAAAGTATCATAGCAATGATATCTCAAAATTCAGTTCATAAAAAAGATCAGTTCGACAGTTCAAATTGAACTAGAGGTCATCGCTTCTCAAGTATAATGCTCATATCCAACATCTTGTTGTTTTTGATGAAATCGGTAACACTAGGAGATCACGCTCATACTGATACCTGAGTTTTTTTTCCTTTGCATTCTGAAGTGTCACCAAATCTGAATTCAGAAGATGTTGGAGAGGCATTAAATTTTCGAATGTTATCAATTTGGAAAGTATTCACGTTGAAAGAAACACAAAATCTGTGGTTAATTCAATGGTTATAAAAAGAAATATTACTGATGGAGATAAGATGGTGATAGGAGGATAACATACTATATTTAGGTTCATCGTTATTGAAAATGGGAAATCACTGAAGGAGCTGCCACTGTTGGGAACAAGGACCTGCGCCAGGTTTTTTGGTGGGTACCACGAAAACAAGCCGAGTAGATTTATAACGTACGTCGGGGTTTGTGACGTTATTGTCGTGTTCAAAATGCGATTCGTTTGAGAATCGACTGTTTTTGCGTATACCCAGACCACCCATCTCGAACCGATGTCACATATTGACTTGCCGAATGATTCGAACAATCATGCTTTTTGTGACCCAAAAAGTACTGTTGAAGAAGACTACAGGACACAGTTCAAGTGAATTTGAGAAAATAACCATTATGGTCAACGAATTCTGATCAAACATTGTATTTGAATTATTAATGGAATATTTCCGAAAGATTCGAATGCTTGACATATCTTGGTACTCACTTCACGCGGTATCGAATTCGATGAGTTAGAGGAACCATTAGTCTTCGATGGAATTTCGCATGATTTTTGAGATACTTCCCTTCGATCTTCCACTCTACTGGATTCAGTGAAGTATTGGGTTTCATCCGACTTTTTCTAAGTTTGGACGAGGTTCATTCCATCTTTGGGTTGCCTTTCAGTAGAAAAATCAAAAAATGTACATTATTTTCCCTACGATCCTGAATATTTGCATCATTATTCCAAATTCCACTTACTGTCCATTGTCATTCATTGTGATTCAACGAAATACGCTCCATACGATTCGATGGTTTGATAGACAATGCCTATTCCGATTCCATGAAAATGAATGTGTGCGCCTATGAATTGTTACAAGTTCGGCAACCTCCGGATACCTAAACTCAAATGAGCCAACGTCAACTGTGTTGTCGATTTGAGATTGGAATTAATGATTTATTGAATCCATAATGATCAGAGTCAAAATCAGGTCAGGAAAGGAAGGAAAGTACTGGAATCAATCGTTTTTCGAAAGATAGTGGTACAAAGTCAATCTAAAATATATGTACAAAATCATCACATTTGGTATCAGTCAAATTTCCAGGTGAAATAACATTCATCACACTATGAGATTCTTTCTCAATATCGGAAAAATCTTGAAAACGGTGTTTGACGGGGTGCATGACTAAGGAATTTGCCGCACGCGCTTGAGAAAGTCCTTATTTCCACTTATAAAATACACTATTTTGTTCGATTTCTCGTTCTATTATGGAATAATCCATTTGGATTCTCGTCCCGGAAGAATCCCGGAGCCTCGGGGTCGACTTTTATTCGAATACATCGTCGGTTCTCTACATAAATTGAATCCTGTTTAAGTGTCTATGCGATGCTGTCCGATTTAATTGGTGATTAGCGAAAATTTCGGCAAACTGCCAGCGGCCTTCGTTAAGGGTTTTTGTTTCCTCGAAGGTTGTTTCGTGAAAGCCCGAGGATGCGATTTCCAGGAAAGAGGAGAGACACGATGTTTATTATTTGGACTACGACACGTTGATGTAGGAGAACAAAGATGCAATGACCTTGATGGTCAGAGGAAATTGATCCACGTGTTAATTATGCCAAAACACGAATTCATTTCCTTGAGGATACGCTTTGAAATTCCTACAGGTATGGTTCCCGATCTGATACGGAAAGTGCGAACTGCAATGGACCTATTGGAAAACTATTGTTACATCGAAAGTGAAATCTCGTCCTGCACATGTACAGAAACTACGGAAAAACTTGATTATGTTCTCCCATTTTCCTGCAATGAGAATGAAACACCAACCTTCACCCTGAGGTATGAAACACCCTGTGTGATCATCAAGCTTATGCTGATCGAACAGTTTCCATAGTTCACACAAGAATCCGTCCAATTCCCAGATCCGTCAGACGTTGCCCCGATTAATTTCCAACTATTGTTCGATCGATCGTAACGATATTCTTCAAAGGAGTAATTTCGATTTCGAATGGCTCGAATAATGCGCTCACAGTCGTCATCCCCCTCCCTCCTCTTCCTCATCCCTCGATTGTTTCGTCGAAATTCGATGCGGGAATCAAACTACGGCGGAAAATGTGTCGCCTTTGCACGGAGAAAATTTAATTAGGATTCCGAAGACAAAGAAGCAGACTTTGTCGGAGGTTTATCCTCACTTTTCTCACTTCATTGTAGTTGGTGTCATTTCGAAACGTACTAGATGATTCGGTGAACCTCGTACCAATTAAAATTGATTGATTTTTTCCTTAGGCTCGCCAAAATACATTCGAATGGATTTGTGGTGATGAATATGTGTGTATATATGACATTTTCTTTCATGGTTTTCAGTTTCACTTGGTGATTCAGCAGTAAACCACATCAGAATCATGATGAATATCATTCCCCCGGCGTGGAATCTCATTTCTTCAGTGAATAAACATCTAGACATTCTTCTCCAATGGAAAGTATGAAGTTTAGATCGAGATCAACAAATATTGATCTGCTTTGATAGTCAGGCGGCTACCCAATCACTAGTATGGGTCTATAGAAAGCCCGATAGTCCTGGCAAACCACACATGGGGCCGGAGTCTGTGTTTGGAATTGCAAAGACCTCGGTCCGAAGCTGGAAAGCAAGGTGGTTACAAAAAAAAACATCAACATCACTGGAACGATACTCCAGGACGAAAACACAGTGGAAGATGATGAAAACACCATCAAAGATAGTGACAAACAGCATAATCCATAAGGGTGCAATAATTAGGCTCGGAAACCCCGACTAGTCATTCATTGATTCAATCAATGAATCAATCGATGGAATTTAGATTGCGTGACTCATTTGCTACAGAAGAGATATGATATGGATGATTTCATAGGGAGTGTGATCATCATATTTGGCATTGTGTGATCCGCTTCCTGGTGGAGATACAAGATTGAATTTTCCCAGACTAGATTTGGTGAATATCATAGTTGACACATGATAGATAGAACAATGTAATTCTTTCATGAATCACGGATATGAGCTCTCATCCAGAGCTATCTCAAACATATCCTCAATCATCCTATATGTATTAATATTCATCTTCATTTCAAACAAGGAACCTTCCATATTATTTTCCGAGATGGTCGTTGTGGAGTCCTGAACATTTTCAATTTGTATAACATAATAAAACCCAGATAGGATTTTCTCACACGAATTGTTTGCGTGAATAGCAGACATCGCGTGATTTCCCCATATTTCATACACTCAAATCAGCATTTATTATTCCATTACTGTCGATATCATCGTATATCGGATTCGGATCGTAATGTTGATACATGTAAGTAACACGGGAATAAAATCGAAACCACATATTTCATAGCTATCTATAGACGGACATTTTTGTTCTGTCGCTATCTCTGGTTGGGATATTTCAACAAGCTATTATAACCTATAATCGTTCACTTATAGATATTTTCATCGATAGAAGGAGGACTTGATATATCTACCAGCTCTTCAACTGATTCATTCACACAAAACTTTGAGATCACTATGATGAATATTGAATACCAACCAGAATATAAGTTCGTTCAGAATTCTCAGCAAGATGTAGATATTGGGACGAGCCTGAACTCCTATAGGAATCAAAATCACTAACTTTAGGGCCTGTTTGGAGACACTGAAGGAAATATGATTGAAAGTAAAGGAATATGTCACGAAATTCCAAGTATATTATTGTGTGATGGCATTTTTTCTTCACCTCACGATACATTCAACAGGTCATATAGGAAACAATGAAGTAAGGGAGGTAGCGATATTTCTTAAGGCTTCATGATTCATTCCATACATAGGATGGAAGAATACATTCCCGTACTGATGAAATATTCCCTTCCGTCGATTCCAATTCATCTCCAACAATAATTCATTCGGGAATGAAGAATTATATTCTCTTGCATCCAATAAATCCGTCTTGGTTATCATGGATTTCAGTAACAAAACGTTGGGTACATAGTCATGTAGATTGCAGATAGTAATAATTTATTGACGATTGAATTATTTCATTATCAGTATCAACAGACTAGACACCTTATTATGGAGTGAATACTATACACTCAATCAACAAGATGGATACAAAACTATCATGAGAAGAATTCTGAAAATCTACATATTGTTGCCTTCATAGTGTAAGGTGTAGGCACACATTACACTCAATGAGCTGCCATTTTATTTTATTCAGGATTCTTCTTCTTCTCTATCACTTCAGCTATGTTAAACATGCCATTTCTCAGTGAGATATGGAATGTAGCCCTTGCCCTTACCTTGACATATGAAAATATTTCACATTAGGACTGAAGTGGTCCGTTCTTAATAGCTGAAAAGTGACAATAGAAATCAATAGAGTTCCATTTCTCTATCTGGGAATCTCGAATGTTTCACAACAGTATTTTGTTGATAACTGAATCACGCAATTTTGCTGGCGTACCACAAGGATCTGCCTTGGCACCAACTCTGTTCTTGCTCTATATCATGGATCTGTTGGAGTGATCTCCTGCCTCCTTGCGAATGATATTGAACTGATAATGAACACCGCTTTCTCCTCTAGAATCTCTTCATCATCAGGTTAGGAAATTGTATTGAATCTATTATCACTGCCCGTACGTTGTCAGGCTCGAGATCATGATTCAAAAGAGCAGAAAATTTGTGGACTTCTCTACCTAGTGAAGTATTGCGACATACATTATCTACTTGTGAATAACTCGGGAATTTTATTGGACATTAGACAGGATATCGTAGTCACATGGGATCAGATCAAAAGTGTCACTTCCATCTAAGTCTTTACACATCAAGATGATTTTTTCATTCGCGCTATGTTTAGTTCTTACTTACACTCTTCTTCTTCTTCTTTTATATTCGACGTCGTGTCGGATGTCTTCAATGGTCCTTTGCTTGTACATTGTATTCGTGTCAACGCTATCTGGATCAAAACTTACGTCTTGTTCTGAAGAAAATCTCCTTATCCTCCTCTCCAACACTGCATCTCTGGCTAACACGATGTTCCGAGGATACTGAAAATTTCCGAGGTTTCAATGAAGGAATGCATATTATTAGGGATTGATCAACATGGGAAATGAACCTCGCGATCTCATCGAAAACCCATCAAGTTGGAAACTCGAGTCGACTTGAAAGAGAGAATTTTATGGATTCCTAATCAAGAACACCTGGCGAGAGGCGACTTATTTTTAGTCGCCGCGTACTAAGAGTCACGACATCGGACGTTTTGACAGGGCAGCGGTTCTTAGCAAGCGCTTCAGCTACAAAATATGCTGTCACTCATCTGCCTTAACGAGATGCTGCGAGAAATCGAGGGGTCGGTAAACGTAGGCAGAGATTTTGTTGATGAGTGCTCGGAATGAGGTCGTAAACTGTTGCCCATTTCTCAACACGAACATAGTGTGAACATTCTGAAAAGTGTACCACCAGTTAACCTAAGAATAGGAAGAGTGGTACCAAATCAGAAAACAATTTTTTTCACGAATGTACATTTGGAAAATCACTCACAAGCTCACATCAGCCAAGACGAATGCTCGTTCGAGATTATACTGGAACAGAAAACATATAATATAATTGACTTCGGATATGATGAGATAGATGATGAATCATGCACATGAAAATATTATTTATCCAACACATGACAGTTATGACTGTCATTATTAATGTCATTTTAGATAAGTAAACTATCAAATAACACACTAGTGTGTTATAATCCATAACTTACTCGTGAGTTATGGATTATAGCTCACGTTCATATTTAAAGTAGAATTCTATTTATTTATTACCATTTCAAGCAGAATTCACATTGATATTGAAATTGAAGGAAAAAGCTAACGGTTTATTCGAATTTGAAGTTATTGTTAAATTGGTTGGTTCATTGGAACCAGACGCTCCCATATCGGTACAGCTGCTGATAGTGCTGGAAGACGCCGACGCCGACGCCTTGTATTTTTTCTGCATTTTGTATTCTTCTAGGTATCCTTCTGCTACCGTCGAGGACTTCCATCCTCCGTGACGCTTCAAAGTAGTCATGTTAGCCCCTGCATTGGCCAAAAGAGTCGCCGAAGACCTTCTCAGGCAGTGACCGCGCGGTGTAGAGCGCTGGTTCCTCCAATTTCAAAAACATTGCAATTCTTGAAGGTATCTTCGACAACGTATTTATTCCCACACACTGGCTGGTACACCTCCCATTCTTGTAAAAAACAAAAAAGCGGCTAGAACTAGTATTCTTTGGTCTCAAAGACATGTATTTTTTACACAAATTGATCGGGTTGACTGGAAATCCTTCTTCAAGTATGGTGAAACTTCTCGATTTCTTGGTTTTAGTGTCTGGCAAAACTATGTGAAAATATTTCCCTTTGTCTTGAATATTTTTTATTTTCAAATTGACTGATTCATCGCATCTACAAGCACCGCTAATCCCCATTATCAAAGCCACTTTCATCAACAAGTACTCGTCATCGGGAGCTTCGTTCAAAAACTTCTCTATTTCACAGGTCGTTCTAATGTCTTGGACTTCTTCGGTTTGTATCCCTGTGATTTGATTTTCAAAAAGCTCGTTAGTTTGCCATATTTCGAAATGTCAATTTTTTTATAAAGGTGAATAGTCGAGCGAAGCATCGAGTATTTGGTCCACAGCGACGATGGGGCTAATTTTTTTACAAATGTAAAAAATAAGCCAATAGAACATTTTCGTCGATACCTTTTATTTTCCGTGAATTCATCCAAGACTCAAACATTTTGAACTCCTTGTCGTAAGCATCTCGGGACTTTTCTGGCGAAATCTGCATCGCTGCTTCTTCCGCTTCCGTAAAGATATCCTCAGGAACGTAATTTTCATCGATTTCCTCCATTTTCTATACGTTTTTTTTCTTCAAAAAAGGTTTCTTCAACTGCAGGGAAAACTGACAAGTGTCAAAATTTATTTAAACATTTGCAACGATGTGTCATGCCCGTGGCAGCTAAACAAACAACCTCCCTTGACCAAAATGTAAAAAAGTCACTGTCAAGTCATTCTGACATATACAGGGTATTGAGACGCAAGTAGCTTTGATTTGATCACAAAACTTATTAATTATTATCTCATAAAAAATGATTTCTTTCACTTGTTGGATAAAACATTGTATGCCACTCGTGTGTTATGTTTCCTAAGTCACTTGAGAAAGATTTATACCACGAGGCCGTCAGGCCGAGTGGTATAAATCTTTCTCAAGTGACTTATTTTCAACATAACACACTAGTACCATGAATAACTATTATTTCATTATTCCTCATCTATATACGGATCTTGCAACCAATTTTAGATAAAGTGTCAAACTTAGTGAAGGGCATAGGTTCTCATATTCCATGTAATTATTTTCTCACGATCTGCCTTAGTGAAATTCGCTGTTT
Source organism: Gastrophysa polygoni (assembly GCA_963576655.1). NCBI lineage: Eukaryota > Metazoa > Arthropoda > Insecta > Coleoptera > Chrysomelidae > Gastrophysa > Gastrophysa polygoni. The sequence continues at coordinate 1,304,785 of OY755082.1, read as the reverse complement.
ATATCGTTTCCTTTCATCATGATGATATCCTCTTAATTTTTGTCAGCTTCAACTATATGACATATTCCTGAATTTCCTATCACAGGTTAGAGGGCAGTTTTCAGGTTGAAATTCGCTAACATTCGATCGAAATCGAGTCATTCTCCGGGACATGTTGATCGTAAAATCATCTACGTCGAATTATCCCACGTGCAGTTTCTATCCACCATCAGCCGATCCGAGCAGACGTGGAATAGTAAATTCGATTCGATCAATTAGCGTGGATGGAGTCCAGATTGCAGTCCATTGTACTCCAGTAATGTAACGTCGGTATTTGTGAATCTCAGTTGCTTACGAGTCGAAACAATTGATGGGAATTTAATTGATAGATCGAGCCAGCCACGCTGTGGACGCGATTGTGCTTGTAAGTGCATTTCCCCTCGTACATTATCTGGAATAACAGATACAAAATCTAGGAATATCCTCATGATGATGATCATCCGTGCTGGGAAATTTTCGCTGTTATCCACTGCTTCACAATCTTCAGTTACATTGACCATTCTGGCGCCACACAGTTTTCGAATGATTTCAAGATGAGATCGAAGTAACTTCCACTACTTGTTGGGTCATTTTGAATTCATTTCGTGAGATTCATCGTTTTCTGATGCTCTGACAATTTTCTATGATATACCTACTGACTTCTGCTGGGGTGGAGAGCAAAAAATTGAACACATTCCATATTCCAGAAAGACAAACTAGACAAAATGAGGCTTCACTTCATCCATCAACAGCTATTTCTCGTAATTTTCTGCTCAGTGAAGTCTTTCCTGATGTCAAAGGACTCCAAACTCTCCAGGAACAATCCAATTTTTTCCATATTTTCCAACATACAGGCAAACATATGAAATATTCATCTGTCCTCCAGTGAAAGCTCCAATTTCGATAAACAGAATCAACACCACATGAATACATATAAAACTGTAGAGCACAAAACATATTCTCTACTTAAATGATATGAATGATGACTGAATATATATATATATATATATATATATATAAAATATTTTTCATAATATAATTGGATATTTCAAGGCCATCGACATTCATTCGAAGAATATTTTGTGGATCAGTTAGCATCATATTTTCTGACGATAAATTCCGATAATTTGGTTTCATTCAGTCAAGCAGACCATGAAATATGTTATCTGGAAATCTAATTGATGTACGAGGAGGCAAACTTATTCTTACATAATTTATATTTGTAATATAATTCGTTCGACTCCATTTACGTGACACATATCTATGATTTATCTGAACACGGTCCCACTAATAGCCGGCATTGAACATCCGAAAAATTTAAACGAAGTTCCTTCGACGACTCCTATTAATCAAATGAGGTGTCGTAAATATCAAACAACTTTTAAGTAGCTTCGCCCATTTATTTTCACTCTCGTAACACCGGTGAATGGAGAAGGATGTTTTCGATATTCCAAAGATGTTCGAACGTATTTTCCAAGCCCACGAGGAAACTTCGGATGTTCAAACAAGTCAATTTATTGATGGAGTTCTCCAGAGGCTTCTCTTCGCAATACTCACGAGGGTCCATCGAAGCAAATCATGTACCAACTAGCAAAAAAACCGTTGAGTGATTTATGAGATCACGATGCAAATGAACTTTTTTTGGAGATTTATTCGATTCAGGGTATTGAAATCGCGTTTTCAATCTCAACTCAATAGCTGGAAAATGAGAATGATAATGTGGAATCAATAGTAGACAAGATATTCAACTATGAATTTCGATTCCAATCTGCGTATCAGAGTACGGAATACATAATATTTTACAATTGTGAACATAGATTTGTGGATTTGTTTTGTCATACTATAACATTTACATCAATACACTGATCAAAGCACACGAATACCACGGAGCACCTGCACGAATGAGTGAGAATAGAAATGATACACGGTTAACTGATGCGAGCCATGGGCGCCGCATATTGGCCTCAAGGACACATCACGATCTGCCCCGAAATGCACTCGAAATTTAACCTCCCGATACCTAAGAGAGAATTTTTCTGTATTTGCAGAGACATTTTCTGTATTTGCAGAGACACCTTATTATAAAATGATTCGGAAGAAATAGGTATATATCCGATAAACATCGAAATTTCTACTTATCTCAATGTTCTGGACGTTTCGGTAACGAATCTGCTCCCGTTTTCAACACAATGATTTTTTTGCTTTATTTCGTGTTCGTTGTTTTTGACACTGAACAGTGAGTGAAGAAATATTGGTAACCGGGTGTTCCTTTATGGCTAGATCTTGAATTTTCCATTCTCTCATTCAGTTCCAAGAAGTGAGTCACAATATCTTTATTATTGTATCTATATTGATCACCTGAACAAAAAGTGAAATTTTATTGTATCTCTTCAGAAGAACGCAAGCAGATTCTTCGATTTTTCTTTCTTGATTGTTGTCTTCTTTCACTATGTTCTTAATATCACTCCAATCGGCTATATCATCTATTATGCCACCACGCGCGATTCCTAGTAGACAAACCAGACGAGCTCAAGCTGGTCACCCCTACACTGTCAGGCTCGAGACCTGTCGAACATCGCTATACCAAGCATCATTCCTCAATAGAACAGCAAATTTGTGGAATTATTTGCCTAGTGAAGTCTTTCCTGATGCTTACAACCTCCAAACATTCAAGAAAAATTCCAACACCTTCCTTCTTTCCCAAAATTCCACCGCTGGCTAACAAGATGTTCCTCGAACATCATAGGTTTCCCTTTCGTGTTGTCCAAACATAAAAAAAAATATGTTGTCCATCTTCAGTGAGAATATGTTCAGCTCATTTTGACTTGTTCATATCTTTATTTCATATTGTTACCTGAATAAACCTCTGAGAATATTGAAACGATTATCAAAATTACAGACAGAAAATGTAGAAGAATACTCGATTAACGTACAGACAGTTTAATCTCTTCAAATCTGCTGATACTGGAACTTATATTTTCCATTTATTCAGTTGATAAACTCCATAAAGGAGTGGAGAAAAACTTGCCTCCATATGAAGAACTCCGTTTGAATTATCATTGAAGATATCGTGTGTAGTCGCCTGGGGACTTTTCTTGATCAGACCAGGGAAGTTATACTCATAATTAAGAATGGACTGCAGGAATCCGTATTGAGTGAAACTGGTTTATTACAGATACCCACACTGTTCGCTCGATGTACTTTGATTTATCCTTCATGTATGCAAGTAGAGTCGTCGCCTACTCGAAATAATACAAAAGTGCTGGAGGATCGTAACATGGAGGACGATTTTTCTGATGGAACTGATTCGGAATGAACTGCTAAATTCACCGTTCGCTTGATCTCTGATTTACTGTTCTGCATCATGGGAATTTTCCCTGCTGAACTAAAGTGTTATTTCGATGTTATCATGAAATAGTTATTTGTACACCAAGGCCGCAAAATATCTTTAGGCAGGAAAATCTTGAGGTCGCTTAAAAGTTTCGACACTATTTTTCGTGCAATCGTCAAAATTATCGAACTATATAATTGCGAATGCTCATTTTATTACTTTGAAATCAACAGCAGGTCGATTTGATTAACGAAGTCACAGCGTTGCTATATAAAAGTCTGAATACATACAAAACTATGTTACTGTCGTATTATGGAATTGTTAAATTCGAAAGTAGCATCTGATTTTGTGGCCGTTGCTGAGGGTAACGGTCGCGAAATGCTTTCTTCGCGTCCGATTGCACGAAAAATAGATTTGTTTTGTCTGACAACTTGTCAAAAACGACGACTATTGCGATGAAGATCATTTCGAATTGGAATACGTTCCAGAAACGTCCACTTAGATGAGTAGAAGTTTCGATACATTGAGACAATATCATGCATTTTGGTTCGACAAATTGAACTCGAGATGGTTCAGTGGTTTTCAAAGTTCGAACAAGGTTCCTAGCGCTCGACAAATTCTTGAGACAAAACTTAGTATTTCGTGACAATATTCTGTACTGTTTCCTTCAGCGATTTGACGCGAGAAACTGTCAACTTCGTTGTCGCGTTTTTAATAGTTGACAATTTTATTCGTCTGAGTGCTTAGGGAAGAGTTCCTCATTGAACGACCCAAATTCGATTATCTGTAATTGATTTATTTCTTGGATCCTCTTCTTCGTTGAAAATTACTGGGAGCATCATACACAAACAATTGAATATTGAAATTGCATACAGAACTTGGCAATACCTCCTCTCAGCTAATGGAGTAGTTTCTGTTTTCTTACAGCAGAAATTCTCACATGACCAGAACGCTTAGAATTTTCATAAATCAGAATCGACGGTCAGGGTTCGTCATGCTTGATCACAGCCTAAGTCAACCTACTAAATCAGAAATGAATTTCTTAGCTGGTAATTTGTAAGTAACTGGTTGAGTGTAATGGTCATCCTATACTGACTGAGTAGGTATTTTATATCATATCATCAGCTAACTTTATATGAAACTCGTTGTGTGGATACTTCCTGTAACTGTATGAAGAAAATGTAGAATAACAAGGCAGTAAAGTATTTCCGGAGAGAAGCATTGGTTTCCATGGAAACATAACATATTTGGCGTAGAGTTTCCGGTATATTCAAGTGAAAATCGCACTCAATTTATGTGATCTAAAATAGACGAAGGATTTTGTGATGTGTAATTTCATAATGGAATGATTCACGTTTGTATTCGAAATCGCCCTCTCTCGTACAACAAAATCCCAACATCTAGGACTCATTATTTTTTAATTGACAAATCATTCTGATTAATCTCAACCATATGCTCGACAAAAAGGAATAGAGATGAACGAGCCATGACAGAGACAGCTGTAGTTCGTCGTCGGAAAATTGAATCTTTTGTTGTTCGCTTGGGGTTTCGTGATTAGTTAATTTCGGTTAATTCTGTTAGTTCTGTTTGATGTCGAGGAAACCATTCCGGAGACCCGAGTTGAATATTCTCTTGGAACCATCAGACGGAGGATGCACTGTTTCAATTTTCGGGAATTGGAACTGAAAAGAAAGTTTCACCTGCTGGAATGAGAACAATTCGAAGATTTTTGAGGACTATCGAAATTCGTGGTCAGAAGAGGATTCTGAGTTATTCAACTTATGGAAGCATTACTGGATGAAAATATCATACCGATATTACGTAGAAACGATGTCTATGTCTCATTTTCTAATCAAAATCACTGAAAAGTCCCGTGAAGAAAAGGTACCAATCGATTTCATCGTCAGGTATCATTCCCGTGGTGCTATCTGTAACGAAATGTGAAATAATACATGAAATAATATTCCTTGTATGAAATTATGCCTCTTTGCCGATGTCGATGATTTATTGATGAACATACATTAGAAGGCCGTGTATCTTTTTTCACGGCAATATTTTATTGAGGCATAGTTGTCCCAATAGTTATGACTCACCTTGTATAATTTACAACAGAAACGTGCGGTGAGGTATATTTTTGAAGTGGACGCTTTAACATCGAAGATTCTTACATTACCATGTCTTTTTATATCGAAAACCGTGTGTCTAATTCATAAGCATCAGTATCATTTATATAGACAAAAAAATCCAGTCAATACAAGACTTCGTCAAATTCCCTTGCCTCTGCCGAGATCACAATTGGTTAAAAATTCTTTCATTCACAATGGAGGAAAGATGTTTAATCACCTTCCACTTTCGGTAAAAAATATAGGAGCCTATGTACAATTCAGGAAAGCGGTTAAAGAATTTTTACTTTGTAGACCATACTATGAGATTCGCGAATTTTTCGAGGAAATAATTTGAGATGTTTTCTGATTTTATAAATGCCTATTCTCTGTGTATTTTTATTGATTGACTATTATTTCATTTTAAGATTTTAATCTGTATTACCTTTGTATTGTTTGTCCTATTGGCACTCAGTTTTATATTTGCTTTGTCCATAAGATGTATCAGTCTTTGACAATAAAGTATATTTGATTTGATTTGATTTGATTCAATTCTGGAATCCCACGAGTTGAGATTGGAGAAATACATCAAGTTCGTGTGATTTCTCTAGACATTTCCAAAAAAACATTGGAGGTAGGTGCAGTTTTCGACCACTTCAATCTGTTCCAATCATTTTGTATTCCTCAAATCACTTATTTTTAGTGTCCAAGGAGCTCGATCAGAAATCCTATTCAGTTATATATCCCATTGAGATCTTCTCGGTACGTATGAAACAAGTTCATATTCTGTTCGAATAGACACAGTATCCGCTGTAACATACTGAATTATCTCGATCAAAATAAAGACCTCGAAACCCACTCAGGATTCATAACATTTACATCTGCTTTAGGCGTTACATATCGCGTGTATCGGGTTTTATATGAAGAGGTTTCCGCCGATACTAAGACTCGCTCTAATTCGATATGGTGCTCTTAATGGTATTGTAGGAGTTGTATTTTTAGCTCCAAGTGCACCATATCCAGAGCCAGATAATGGATGAATTATTTCAGGGAATCGATCGGGTTGTGAGTGTATGGGAGTGTCGGGTGTGTGTTTCGTTGAATAGAAAATAAAATCGACTCATACACGTATCGGTACTCTAAGAGGTTCAGATGAAGTGGATGACGATCACTCGACATGATTAGGAACATACGGTCTATAAAAGCCAAAAATTGACATTATTAAACACGTCGAACTGCCATCTCTACCTTCAATCTCCTTCGAATGACAGGTACAACCCCAAATTTTTTCAAATGACACTTATAGGCTTGTGATATATCGTTCAAAAAGTCTCTTCATTATCTATTCAGAATTTCGTTCCAAAGTTTATCGCAACAACTGAGATGGGATGGAAGTAAATCACGTGGTTATTGAAATTCACTACAATAAACTCAAAACTTATTACAATTATATGCAATCGAGGTATGCAGCTAATTGGGTCTCTATTTAACATTACCTCACGATCTTATATATCTTTCGAGTTGAGTATTACTAAGCCTTAATGATGTCACACACCAATTTGACATTTCCTGTGAAGGATAATGTGGTGTCAAACGATACTGGTAGAAGAAATTCAAAAATGAAAACTCCAAGTAATCATCTTGATCAATCTGGAATAGTATACCAAGTTCGGATTTTCTTTCTACAGGGGTCCTGGAGAAATTAATGTAAATCATATTTTTGTTTCGTACATTTGACACCCTGTATCTCAGAGAGGAACGTTTCACCTAAATGAGGTGAGAAATCCATACTCGAAGTTTGTCCGTCCTATTCTGACTCACTCTGTGATAATGGTAATAATTTGGAATGCTCGAAAAATTTTAGGAAACGAAGTAAAAATTAAGTTTTGGTGTGAAACTATACGGCCCTCTACATATATTTTGAATGCCACTTTAAATTTGTCTTTAACGGTCAATGTTTTCTTGTATGTTTATACTTTATGATTATTTCTTCTGCAGACTCCCTTTAGATGAATTATTTTTTGTGATTTCTACTATGTATATATTGTAGATAATATCTCTCACAGATACTCTTTATCAGGCAAAAACCGGTTGATCGGCTTTGATTTTTGCTCATTGTTTGGTTTTCGTGGATATAATTGAGGAACAATCATTGATCTGACATTTGAGCAGATCCAAGCCCCACCCCTAGATACGCCTATGTACTGCAACGAGTGAAAAACGTAAATTTTTTGTGTCTTCACGCGAGATGCAAAAAACGGGCGAACACTAAATGAGTGGAAATTAAACTGCAGTGTCGCCAATCGTCTCTACGTCGTATTGTTATTTACGTCGAATGTGGAAAGCGTGTGGAAATGTCGTGATTTTCGGTGGAGTGAAGTTTCATTTCTGCATTTCATTGAACAATTTGTCACTGTGTTTTTACAATCTGAATATCTAAATACAATGGACTAATGATGGTTTCCAGAATAATACTATTCAGAACAGCAGAGCCTTCGGAAATCTTTTGGGTGAGTGTTTAGTGGTTTGTTTTCATTGAAATTCAATAGAGGCTTTTCGATATCCATTCGCTTTGATTCTGATGATACGCCTTCGTTGTGCTAGAAAATTATTATATTCCTTTCTTTGCGAAGTTTGCGAAGTGAATTATGCGTAAAATGAAAATGAAATTTTTTTTTCACTAGGCAAAGTGTGTCATTCGAGCGAGCTGGGTGAGATGCGTTGAAAAACATATACAGGGTGGTGTTCAGTAACAATTGCTTCGAGAATGCAATGCTATGTTCAGTTTTATTGGTGTTCCTAATAATAATTGAACAAAATGAAATAGATTTCTTCAGAATTCACTCTCTACGATCACCTGAAAAATAATATTCATTGAAATATAAGTCGTATCAGATTTCGAACATAGGTATCCTTTCAGTTGATGCCCATCTCTAATTAGCATATGACAGTGACAGCTCATCTCACGTATGACCGACGTTATTGACAGTTCATTATTTACCTAGATGAAATTTCTTTATCATCATTCACGTAGGTCGAAATAGTGTTACATCTTCTTTTGAAAGTTATCCTGCACTTATCCAGCGATGGGTTTTTTTTCGATTTTTTTCGTTTGGTACTTACGTATTTCGACCTCGGGAACCCGAATTTCACTGGATACTTTTTTTACCTTCCTTGAACATTCAAGAAGTCAAAAAGAAGGGGAAACCATCCTCGAATTGGTTAAATCAAGGTTCTTTAGCATCTTGGAGGAAGGTGGATCCAGCATTTTTCATAAATGGACGGCGCTGTCAAATGAGAATCTACGTCAGAATCACTAGTTTTGTGAGTCAAAATATCACAGATGCACATTTGACAGCGCTGTCCATGTAAAAGAAGAATTCATCAAAGATCCTGAAGGCGATGAATTAAACTTCTCAGAGGATGTTTCTCCTTCTCTTCAGCTACTAGAATGTATAAGGAAGATATAAATAGTATCTAATGTGAGAAATGAAACTTCCAATGGCTATGGTGCCTACCCAAAAACAGGCCGAAACAAGAAGGGTAATTTTCATACTTTTTCCTGGAATATCTAGAAAAATATGAGTTTGCGCACGTTTTTATTATGAAATTCGGGTTCCTGAGGTCGAAATACGTGAGTACCAAAAAGAAATTGGAAAAATAATAATGATTTCTCAGGTTAGTAGTTGGAAGAAGTATATTATAAATGTCGACTTCATCAGAAGTATATTATACATGTCACATCTTCCAAATTTTTGACGAGAAGGATATCAGCTCTTCTAAATATCCAGTCGCTTTTCGACTAATAGACCCATCAAGTCACATACGATACACCTGCCAGTTCTATCCCACTCTCCCCTTTCGCCAAACAAGAACACCGGGCACCCTCGATGAATGTTGATTAATTTTTTCGACAACCCCGCCCACATCGTAGCTTGATCATTCGTGTACTTTCCCATGCCCGTACAAACACGAAAATTGTTGATAGATCGCAGAAGAAGGGGTCCGCGACATCGACAAAAGGTTACCACAGGACGTATCGAGTTACTCCCTATTCTCGTATCCGCCGCATTCATCCTCAGTCTTCGAGTAATCTTGGGCGAGTTCGAATTGGAAAATTATTCGGTATCGAATTTCTTGTCGTTTTTTTCGCACGGGCGCCCTCATACGGGACTTTAATGACATGTATGGAGAAGACGACGGGGAACAAAGAGGGTGGACGGAAGTCGGCTCTGTTGTAAGGGTGGATTAATTTTTCGGGTGCGATAAAATCCGCTGAATATTCAAGAGGGAGTTTCATCGGGCTTTGATCTTGATCGGAATTTCTGTTGAGGTTAGAGTTGGATCCGGGCATTGCGAGACGATATTCCGATCTTGATGGAAAGAGACAGTAGAGTTTCTTCGACCATGTTATGTAATATTCATGACAATTTTTTAATTTTTCCTCTGTTCACCGTTTTGTGAATGTTCATGTTGTCTATGTGACAGATAAGTGGCAGGTGTCAATAGAGAAACATGGGAAGTCTCTGGCTGTAGCCTTGGATATCTCCAAAGCATTTGACCGAGTTTGGCACCAAGGCCTCCTAGCGAAACTTCCGTCATATGGTTTGCCGCCTCAACTGTGTCTTTTACTATCGAGTTTTCTTGCAGATAGATCACTCTACGTGGTGGTAGACGGGGTCTCGTCTGATACAATGACGATCAATGCTGGTGTTCCACATGGCTCTGTCTTGGCACCAACTTTGTTTTTGCTCCACATCAATGATTTGTTGAATGTGACCTCCAGCCCAGTTCATAGCTTTGCGGATGATAGTACACTTCATTCCGCCTTTTCCTCTAGAGCCCCTTTATCATCCAACGAGGCCAGAGGTGCAAGGCGAAGACAGGTTGATGCTTTAAATGAGGATCTGACAAGAATTCTGGAATGGGGATCTGAGAATCTAGTACAGTTCAATGCAACAAAAACTCAAGCTTGTATGTTCACCAAGAAGGCTGATCACACAATGCCCAATTTGATGATGTCGGGTACCACTGTTCCTATGAGGTCGTCAATATCCTTGCTGGGTGTCACCACCAACAGCGCTCTCTCTTGGCAAAACTGCTTCACAAAAACTTGGTTTTCTATTCCGTGCGAAGAGATACTTCACATCCTCCCAGCAACTGCTTATGATCTACAAAGCACAAATTCGACCTGTCCTGGAGTACTGTTCACATGTTTGGAGCTCAGCCCCCAAACATACGCTGAAGCTCTTAAATTCAATTCAGAAGAGAGCTATTCGCCTAGTCGATGATACAACACTAACCAAATCATTGACCTCTCTAGATCATCGTAGAAAGGTCGGCGATCTATGCCTTCTGAACAGTAAGTTAGCTTCTTTCATTGCAAATAGGGTCGACGGAAATATCAAATAACGATAATTATTTGCCTTCATAATACTACTTTGTTGAATAACTATACAAGAGAATGACAATCAGCATTGAATAGATTAGAATAGAACATTAATTAAAGCCTCAATGACAGCCTGAGATCAATATTATAAAAATACTAACTTAAAAGAACCTTCTTCTTCACAGACCTAATTTTTTTGATAGGTATCCCAATACTCGGTCGGTCTTATGCTTTCATATACAGGATGTTGATCAAATGATTATCCTTCACCCAATTCTGTTGTAGTTGGGCAGAATTTGTCGTAATAAGAGGCTAATTTAGCTTGAACTTGATCAAATTCTTGAAGTCCCGACCGGCACCTTGACAAGTATTTTTGACAAAAATGAACGTCATCGAATTCCTTGTGATATTTTTTTTCGAAAACGATCGCAGAATTTGTTCGAGAACTAGATAGTTGTTGTACACTCATTGATTTGATAATAGTTCAAGATATTATTGGCAATATTTACAGAAATCCATTTGTTTTAAATCGACACCTTATATCTTGAAACCGATGCTATTCATGATGCATTTTAGCATGGACTTTTTGTCTTGATATCAGTCAAAGAATGGTTTGTTGAGTTTGAGTTGAGTTGAGTTGAGTTGTACATACCCTTTATATTAAAACTTCGGACTCCGGGAGTTTTCTCTGAAATCAGGAAAAACATTCATTTTTCAGCTTTTTGTGGGGTTTTCTCTCCTCGTTTCTAAAAATGAAAAAAAAAGAAATATTTTTTGAAAATGATCATAAATTGTCCGATTTTCATTTTTGAACACTTCAAATGCATATTCTCAGCAGCAAAAAGGAAATATTTTATGAATTATTATTCGTTCGTTTTCAGGATGTCAGTATTCACATGCATTTTGATAGCGAGGCATTGCTTTTCTTTGGAAGATTTCGTTAGAAGAGTAGCTCTACCTAGTTTACTGAAGGTGAGTTTGAAAAACTTCTTGCATTATTTAATTGTTGCTTCTCATAGTTTCCAGCTACAAACTTAGTATAGTATATTCATTTTTCAGCTTTTCATGGGATTTTCTCTCCTCGTTTCTAAAAAATAGAGTAGAAGTTATTGAAAATTATTTCAATATATTTGTAGTAAGGACAGATTTTGTGATCTGCCCCAAAATGTCATTGCGCTTGAAATCATACCTTTGGATACCTAAAAGAGAAATTCTCTATTGGTCAGTGACACCTCGTTTTTGAAAAAAATTTGGAAATACAAATATATTTAATAAACATTGAAGAACATTGAAACATTGGGAAATTTTGCGAAGAGAAAAATATTTTAATTGTGTTGAGAACGGGAGCAGATTCGTTCCCGAAACGTCCACCAAGATAAGTAGAGGTTTTATTCTTATTAAATATATTTGTATTTCCAAATTTTTGCAAAAACAAGGTGTCACTGACAAATAGAGAATTTCTCTTTTAGGTATCTAAAGGTTTGATTTCAAGCACTGTGACATTTTGGGACAGATCACAAAATCTGTCCTCACTACAAATATATTGAGATAATTTTCAATAACTTCTACTGTATTTTTTAGAAACGAGGAGAGAAAATCCCATGAAAGCTGAAAAATGAATGTACCACCTCCTCGAAGAACTTACAGACAGTATTTAACATTTAGAGAAAAAACAGTTAGACTTTCGAAGTAAACACTAAAACGGTGTCTGCTACGACAGACATTCTGCGAGATTCATTCCGCCACTCGAAGAATCCCGAAGATGATCTATTTCCGATCCTCTCAACCAGCGATTATAACTCATTCCCGCTCTCCTGTAATTCCTCGACATCCAAACGCGCCGTGACTGAGCATCCTCTCCTACTGCCATGTCGAATCGGAATAGCCGTTTTTCCTCCTAATTCAAAACAATCTTGCGTCGGCTCGACATCTGTCCCGTTCCTTGTAGCTTTTGGCTCGACACACGTGAGAATATTTAGGAATGATGCTGACAGTCATTCGACACTGTGACTACCGAGATGTGTCTGTTGTGAAGAAACTTTGATACGAATGACAATTATAAAGAAACAAAAATTCCAAAGACAAGGGGAAAATAAATCATTTCATCGTTTGTTTTTTTTTGTATTGTATTTTTTTCAATGTGAGATTCAACAAATTTGAGAGTTTGCAGCGAGTTTTCGGATCTGTCATTCACAGAATGAACTAGTCTCGGAACTAGATCAATAGAAAAAATGAATTTTGTATGCAAGCTCGTCATTAAAAAAAGGTTTTTGGGTTCGGATATTATGATTTCTTTGCGGAAAATTCGAAAATTCATCATGGTACACCTACCAAAATTCCAAACCATTCGGACGATCAGAAATCGGTTGATTTCAACTTGCGAGTTCTGATACCAGACAGAGAGATACCGGGATAGGTCAAGATGAATAAAAGCTTGTAAGTTATGAAGAGAAATAATGAAATTTTTTTTAATACTGTCTGTAAGTTCTTCGAGGAGGTGGTACATTCATTTTTCAGCTTTTAATGGGATTTTCTCTCCTCGTTTCTGAAAAATAGAGTAGAAGTTATTGAAAATTATTGCAATATATTTGTAGTAAGGACAGATTTAGGATCTGTCCCTAAATGTCACTGCGCTTGAAATTAAACCTTTAGATACCTAAAAGAGAAATTCTCTATTTGTCAGCGACAACTTGAAAATTTGAGAAATTTGGAAGTACAAATATACTCAATAAGAATAAAACCTCTACTTATATTGGTGCAACGTTTCGGGAACGAATCTGTTCCCGTTCTCAACACAATTAAAATATTTTTCTCTCGACACTGAAAAGTGACTTTTCAGTGTCAAAATCGAAAACATTGAAAAAAATTTCACAAAGAGAAAAATATTTTAATTGTGTTGAGAACGGGAGCAGATTCGTTCCCGAAACGTCCACCAAGATAAGTAGAGGTTTTATTCTTATTAAATATATTTGTATTTCCAAATTTTTTCGAAAACAAGGTGTCACTGACCAATAGAGAATTTCTCTTTTAGGTATCTAAAGGTTTAATTTCAAACGCAGTGACATTTTGGGACAGATCCTAAATCTGCCTTACTACAAATATATTGCAATAATTTTCAATAACTTCTACTCTATTTTTTAGAAACGAGGAGAGAAAATCCCATTGAAAGCTGAAAAATCAACTACGATAATATTTCGTAAACGAGCAATATCGCTGTGATAACATGAAAATGAACGTGTCTGATTGGTTTTCGCTAACATGAGTTGCATAGTCAGGCGAATAATGTCAGTTTGGCCGCACCGTTGACTAGATACATAGATAGAATCGTGAACATTGATGAAGATTTCAAAGTACTATAAACTTTTACCGGCTATCAGACGAGAAAGTTTCGAATTACGTTATATTTGCCTGTCGAAGTTTTGTGGCGCCACCGACTATACGAAGACATTTAGACAATGCCAGCCATGTCGAGCGGAAATAAAATTGGGCACTGGAAGAACGGAAGTGCCGAAATGTGCGTCCAATTAAACTGAGTCAAAAAACTGATCTAGACAACAATAACTGGATGCATTATGTTATGCATGGTGTTATATTTCGGTCCAGCTATGAGCGCTTTATTTACTTCAATCTTTTAAAAATCTGAAGAATGTACAACGGTTGGTCAATATCAATAGATTTTTAGAGATACCGGAAACTTATTCACACTTTCGTTAATCCTTCACGTGCATGGTGTCGACGTACATCTGTTCTGTATTCAAATATATTAAGGTTTCACTCTATAAGATTCAGAATCCTTATTCAGTCAATGATTTTGCGAATCACAGATTTAATCAATATCCCAAGCACTTGAACTTGACCGAAAAGCAATTCAAAATGGAACTGCTACTGTGAATTCGTTTGGTCAACAGTTCAAGTAGATGATTTTTACGTGTTTTTTTTGTTGTTCTAAATTGTTGATAATCCTGTTTTGTTTTGTGTCGTTTTGACCTCTCAAAATGTGAAATATATACGATTATTACGACTTTCTCTATATCCTAATGATGATACAACTTTTTCATGACTATCCAATTCATCTGGTGTTGCATTAAATTCCAATGTCGCCAGTTGGATGTTTATATGGAATTTTTCGTGCCTCCAAACTGTTTAAGATAGTACCTGGAAAAATCAGAAGAATTTGATTCGATTGAAGGTTCATTGTCTCAACTCATTTCACTCTGGAAGCACTCAAAGCACTCAAACTCGAAATTTTGATAGAACATTTTCCCGAAATAAACTACTAATTTTTCCTGATTTGGATTCACAGATTTGTTACTGAATCCAATCAATATCCATAATTGATCATGGAGTGATTGTATCAACATTATCATTTTTGTAGGCACTTTTGAAATCGACTGATTCTGTTCTAATTTGATTTTGCAGATTTTCTACTGAACCTAATCGATATGTATGAACGATTATGGATTGATTGTTTTTCAACATGTTTTACTTTGTATGCACTTTCAAAGTACCCGCACATGAAACCTTGAGAGGAAATTAATTCTGAAATTAACTGATTTTTTCTAATCTGGATGTGCAGTTTCGTTACTGAATCTCATCAATATTCATAATTGAACATGAACTGGATCAAATTTTTATTGTTTCAATGTGGCTTTATTCAAAACCAATTAGCAATACTATAACAATCAATAGTTAATTATTTATGATTGCGCGTTTTAGCAGATACAAAATAAATGAACGATAATTGTCGAGAAAATGGTCCAATAAATAATTATTAATTATCGTCACTCGACACAGTGATAATTGTGTGCAGTCGCCCTAATGATATGTTGCGGTCTCCTCTCTCTAATAAGTAATCAGAGCTGGCCATCAATTAAGTTCTGGTTGAAAAGAAGGTGAGCCCAGAGCAAATTGCCCGATTGAATGGATATTCTGATAAGCTTTGACTTTTTTCCATCTGTTGACAACACGAAAGGGAAACTTATAATGTTCGAGGAACATCGTGTTAGCCACAGCGGTGGAATTTTGGCAGAGAAGGAAGTTGTTGGAATTTCTCTTGAGAGTTCGGAGGTTGTGAGCATCAGGAAAGACTTCACTAGGCAAAGAATTTCACAACTTTGCCTTTCTATTGATAAATGATGCTTGGTAAAGCGATGTTCGACAGGTTCTTGAGCCTGACACTGTAGGAGTGACCAGTCTGAGCTCGTCTGGTTTGTCTACTGGGAATCACACGTGGTGGCATATTAGATGATATCTCCGTTGAGCACCGCCCGTGGAAGTATCTATGAAAGAGGAAGAGATCGCAATATTCATGAAATTCAGGTCATCTTCCAGACTGAAATTACTGAAACTCAGTTATATCTTCGAATAATTACATATTAAATAGTGCGTCGATTTCAAAACTTGTTTAGATTGACTAGCTCTATACAGAATGAAATCTGCCCGTTGTGAACTTCCATACCTATCATAGTATCATGACTTTACACTCAAATGTGTTGAATCTGTACCTAGGCATAGTGGTGAATCGAAAAAGCTCCTGTCTGTGAGTTCTTCGAGGAGGTGGTACATTCATTTTTCAGCTTTTGATGGGATTTTCTCTCCTCGTTTCTAAAAAATAGAGTAGAAGTTATATTGCAATAATTTTTAATAACTTCTACTCTATTTTTTAGAAACGAGGAGAGAAAATCCCATCAAAAGCTGAAAAACGAAAAAGCTCCATTTCAAAATCTACATAATTTGAATTTATTGACACTTGACACTGTCTGGGCGACTGTGTGGTGTTGTTTCGAATCACCATGTGTGGTGTTATTCATTCAGCACACATCGTGGCATGAAGGACCCTGTATAAGAACCCTCAGTTCATTTTGTTTCATTATCGCTCTGAATAAACTGCATTATAAACACCAAAATCATAAAAATCACCTGGTAGGTCAGAATTTGCTTTCTGCGTCCTGTTTATTCTGTTCATGAGATTCTCTAGCGGAAGTGGAATTCCACATTTTTGACTCTTCACACTTTGAGCGATTGTATTCTTTTAATCGTATGTACATATTATCTCCATGGTTTGAATTTTTGGGATTGGGGAATGAATCGAGATCCTAATTTTCTTCGCATTTTCAACACTCTGTATGTCAGACAGATATTCTAGGGCATGAGTTGGATCCGTAGATTCTGAGAGAGCATGTTCACTCACTTCTCAAATACTGGGTGGCCCAATGAAAACGAAACAAGGTCGATTTGACATAGTTATCGTTCTCAGAAAAAACGCTCGAGCTGGTCGATTTCCATTTCGAGGGGGAAATATTTTGTGCATGTTTTCAACTTTTGGTCGAGTGATACATCATGTTGAAGGTAATAGAAATCTCTTACCAACGCTTCCTTGTTTTTTGTTAGTCAATGCAGTAGTTTTCGAGAAAACACGTTAATGAAAATAATCGGCTAGTGATGAAAAGACACGTTTTTTTCCCTTTCATCACTTTTTCTCATTTTGAAGTTAGAACGAGTGCCTGATATGTTTTTTTCAAATCCTGTCCTATCCAATATTACATAAAGAATCATCTATTTTGATGTCAGTTCCTTGATCTCTCATTGAAATGCATACCTTGTTTCGTTCTCATTGGGCCACCCTGTATATACCATAATGATATTCATTGAACGCACCGCACCAGCTGGCTACTCAAAAGTGTGCTGTGCTCTCAGACAACTGACACTTTCCTCGAGTGTTTCAAAAGAGCAACAACGTCCACTATTGAAAACGTAAGACTTTCGCTATACGATTACAAAGAAAGCTGCAAGAGAATTCGTGCGTTCACTCTAATGCCCTTATTTGTCGAGATCGTATAGAATCGAAGGCCTACAACAAAAGGATTTGCTGACCATTATCTACTGGAGAGTGCCTTTTCGTTCAGTTGAATACAGAACTTTTTTTGCAGCGTCTTTGACTAGTGTTACTGGTCTTCTCTCCTTTCACAAATAACGTCATTTGATACTCATATGCCTGGTGTAACAGACTCATGCCCTTATATCCTTTTTGGTAGCCGAATTTCTGGAATATGGAACATCGAACAGTGTCTGAACATGAACATGTCTACATTTTTTGTTATCTGTGGACAACACGAAAGTTAAACCTATAATGTTCGAGGAACATTGTGTTAGCCAGCGGTGGAATTTTGGGAGAGAAGGAAGGTGTTGGAATTTTTCTTGAAAGTTTGGAGGTTGTAAGCATCAGGAAAGACTTCACTAGGCAAAGAATTCCACAACTTTACCGTTCTATTGATGAATGATGCTTGGTATAGCGATGTTCGACAGGTCTCGAGCCTGACAGTGTAGGGGTGACCAGCCTGAGCTCGTCTGGTTTGTCTACTAGGAATCGCGCGTGGTGGCATAATAGATGATATTTCCGTTGAGCACCGACCATGGAAGTACCCATAGAAAAGGCAGAGATTGCGAACCTTTGTACGATGATCTAGAGAGGTCAATGATTTCCAGTTTTTCCAGAAATCACATCAATTTTCGATTTCCAAATGAAACAACTCCTATTTCAGTACATTTCAGGAAACTCCAAAATCTTGTGGATCCAGTGATAACCAATATGTCCGATCACACATCTCATTTTCTGAAATAGATAGTCATGAACCCACTCTTATTATTCCAAAAATGATCGAAATGATCTGAATCCATTTGTCAGTGACACCTTGTTTTTTCAAAAAAATCCTGGAAATACAAATATATATTCAATAAATATGGGAAGTTCTACTCAATTTCACCTGACCATGTCGATCACATTACTGCCGTTGCTGTTCATTGATGAAGCTTATGAACTACCTATCGATTTCATCGACACAGATTATACAATCTTCGATACTGTGTTCATTCTGTTCATTATTTCCTGAAATTCTCTGCCAGTTCACCGTTTCTTGCGGGCTATCAAGTAACCCGTGTAAGATAATATTATTTCTCAGAAATAACGAGGGAGATGAAACAATACTTGCGGACAATCTTCTAGGTAGAATCTGTATAGATATACCTACATAACCTCAAAACTGCATGCATTTTCTCGAGTTTTTCATGAAAAAGCCAGTCAGTTGCGATGATTGCCTGAGTGATATGATATTTCACCTACAGGGTGTGCCATTCCTATCAGAAGGGGTTATTTCACAACTCATCAAAAACTTATGCATTTTTTTCAAACGTTCATTCGATAGATAAACAACAAAAATGAAGTCAGGTTCTGTCACTTCCGTTTTCCTCTTGAGCATGGCAAACTACGTTTTAGCTCACGCATTGATTTACTTTTTTAAAAATATATGAACGGTTTTACTTCAAAAACGAATGGATGAAATCGAGTATATATGTATATATTCTGAAAGAATCAAAAGCTCTTGTCAGGGGAATATTCGAGGGTTCGATTGGAAAAATTGAAAACATGTCAATTCTGAAATTTTGACACGTTGATGCAGAAAAATATGAGAATTTTGTTCTCATTATTTGAATTTTCTGATAACTTTTGCAAAATTTCCCGTAGACGGGGAGCAAAAATATACAGGAGAACATTATAGACAAGTGGAATACAATTTCAAAATGCATGTTCACCTTTCTATATTATATTTCATTGTATTCGAATATTTTTCACGGAAGCGAATAAAGCCATCGTTCATTCATTCTCATTTTCCCATACAATTCCGATTTCCAACAAAAAAAATCAACTCCTTGTTCAGATGTGAATGAATGTCAAATTGTTAGGCGGATTCAAATCAAGGTTGAAACTTCCAAACAAATGGAATCGATGATAATTTTGATTCAGAGTTGAAATGAAAATCTAGAAATGTATCTGAATGTTGAATTTCAAACGTAGTATCATTATTGGGAAGAATAACTCTATATTTCCTACTTCAATTATTGGGAAATGATGGTGAGGTCTACAAAATGAATTGTGAATAATTGATTTATTTTTCATCAATTTTTTTTCAATACAAACTAATAGGTGATTCACTTCATCTCATTGCATACACATTCCATCACTTGCCTTCATCATCAGACAGACTTTATGGATCTGGTAATGACACGCTGTGTCGTTCCCGATTCGTATGCAAACAAGTAATATCAGTAAATCTCTTCTTGTAGTGGGATCTGTGAGTACTCATTATTTTCCTAAGAAATTCTCGATATTCTGATCTGTGATAGATTACACCATCTGTTTTCATGGGGTTCGAAATCTGTCGAAATGCCGCAAGAAGTGAGATCGAATCAGAACATATATTTTAACTAGTAGTGGCAATGTTCGGGAATATTCTCCATTGAAATACACAATTATTACGTATAGAATTGTCTCACATTTATGATAGAGTAACATTTTTCAGCTTGAGTCGGATAATTAAACAGATTCAAATTGAAGTAACATGGCATGGTATGAGTATTTTGTGAAATTTCGACGTTATTGAAAAATTTGTGCTCCTAAAAATACATTGAGAGAAATAATATGCTTCATCAATCGCATAGTTTGTATATTCGTATTCCTACTCATATTCATATAATAATAAATGATAAAATAAATGATAATATAAAATGATGATAAATGATGTGAAAGAAAACAGAAGAAAATCACGAACGAACAGTGTGAAATGTGTAATGTGAAAAACAAAGTATCGACATGCTGATTCAACCAGTCTACTTTTGACTTTGTCGATGTCTTTATAATATAATAAATCACATCACAATGAGTAGAGGAGAGAAATATATTGATATTAAATATTGGAGGAGTATTTTTTTTATATCATTTTCATTATTTTAACATCACATTTTTGGAATATTTTCTTTTGTACTTTCATTTGACAATGATATCTTATCTCAGATAAT
This sequence comes from Gastrophysa polygoni, assembly GCA_963576655.1. Lineage (NCBI taxonomy): Eukaryota > Metazoa > Arthropoda > Insecta > Coleoptera > Chrysomelidae > Gastrophysa > Gastrophysa polygoni. Next base: position 1,284,093 of record OY755082.1, on the reverse strand, counting down.
ACAGCTACTTCAAAAAACCACTGGAGGATATTCCGGAAGGATAAAGTTTCATTTTCATTTACTATATCAACACTATCAAGGACCACTACTCGTTGTGATCTATTCAAAAAGTTGTCGTTCCGTTTCTACTAGGTATGTAAATTTTACTAATTCATTCGAATTTCTACGTTGGTATTGAAAGATTTGTTGACCGTTCGCGGCGTAATTAGGGAACTGGATTTCACTCAACATTTCGTGTATGATGTTATCGTCGGAAAAGAATCTCTCGTTCGGACTGGAGCGATCAAATCAATTCCGCGCTACTGGCTTTGTGTGGCTCTCGAACCATAAAACGAGGAATAGAGCCATAAAATCCATAAATGCCCACCGAAAAAGGTGTTTATACCTCATGTATTTCGGTAGGAATTTATCCAATACGAGAATAAAAAGTAATAAACGGTATACCATGTATTTGATGAGGACATAATAATTCTTAAATGGGTAGTCCATATACGGGTTGTCCAGTCAAGAACGAATAAACTTCATCCACCCCATATACAAAATGTACTCTCCTATCTCTTGATCTACAACTTTCGTCAGATGGTGTAGGTTTAACAAGGTGATTATTTTACGTGAGTGTATATCGATATATTTATTTTTTATCTGTGGAGAACACGAAAGGGAAATCCATAATGTTCGAGAAACATCGTGTTAGCCAGCGGTGAAATTCTGGGAGAGAAGGAAGGTGTTGGTTTTTTTCTCGAAAGTTTGGAGGTTGTAAGCATCAGGAAAGACTTCACTCGGCAAAGAATTCCACAACATTGATTGCGTTGATTTTTTGTTCAAGAAGCGATAATATGACAGGAAAAAAATCATAACTGTTGAGCGAATGTTTGGAAAAACAGTGAAGGAGTGATGGAGCCCCTCACGAATTGATTTCTGAAACGCAGCTGATCTCCTTCCACGGCGCATTTGATTTGCCGGTGCAGCTGGCAGTCGGCCCAAAATGTACAAGAACCATTTCTCCTTGGAGATACGCCACAATTATCATCAACAGAATCCCGGATATTTATATTCACAGATAATATGACAAAGAGTCCATTAAAACTGCACGGTTATGGAGAGCCGGAGTCTCGAAAAACAAAAAAAACAGTGGTATAGGATTCGACATTACAATGGTGGCTCAGAAAAAGCGACCACGAATATTTTCCATTAGTCTATGGAAACAAACGAGATAATGGAACGAGAACGAAAAGATTCATCCAGAGACAATGACCACTGAAATTCAGATATTCAATTTCAATCTATCCACAGTCGATACAGACCAGGGTGAAAGAGAGTGATTGAGTTGAGATCCTGTGTTGAGACTTCGACTGTGAGCGAAATGTGACTACCATTTCCGACACAGCGTTATAGATGAGGATCAGAATATTTATTTGCTATTTAAAAACCAACAGAACAAGTCGAATTTGCGCTTGGTAGATTATGACGGGCTGTTCGGGTTGACCATACCTCTTTGCATGGTGGAAAGCCAAGTTTTTGTGAAACAGTTCTTGCATATATTTATGATATAGTGTACTATGCTAATGAACTAAATGATACCTTCGTAAAATTAGGAAAAAATCTTGCTGAGACGATTGAAAAGGACCCCAACTATATTCTACCCAGACAATCTATACTAAATTCGTTTGTGTTTGAACCAATTGATGTTGAAGAAACAAAAACTGTGATTGGCGATCTCAAAAATAAAAAAAGTGTAGGTATGGATAACTTGAAGGCTGAAACTATCGAAATGATTGCACCTTTTATTCTAGAACCATTAACATACCTACTGAACAAATGCGTGAATAGGGGAGTTTACCCTTCGGCCTTCAAGCAATCTATTATCACACCCTTGTATAAAAAGGGAGATGCTACTATAGCTACCAACTACAGACCAATATCATTAGTTACACATCTCTCTAAGATATTCGAAAAAATCATGAAACTACGACTCGATTCATATCTACAAAAATACAAAATTCTATCTGATAATCAGTTTGGATTTAGGGCAAATACATCTACGGAAGATGCAATTTTAGCTCTCACGCAAAAAATTACGAATACCATGAACAAGTCGAAACCATGCATTTGTATATTTATAGATTTGTCCAAGGCGTTTGACAGTGTTAGTCACAATCTCCTTCTGCAGACATTAGGTGATATTGGAATTAGAGGTGGTTGCTTGAATCTCTTTCAGAGTTACTTGGAAGGAAGAACTCAAGTGGTAAAGGTTGGCAATGTAACTAGTGCTGTGCGAGAAATTGAATACGGAGTTCCACAGGGTTCAGTTCTTGGGCCTACTCTCTTTAATATATATGTGAATGGATTGTTTTCACTAGAGTGTAATGGGAGTATTATCGGTTTTGCCGACGATACAGCTATTTTCTACGAATCTGATAACTGGCTTTCACGAACGAACAGTGTGAAATATGTTATGTGAAAATTGCTCATTCGACCAGAGAATGTTTCACGATAACTGGATACAATTTTATGATGATCAATGACTAAAATAGATAGAATAAATAGATAAAATAGTTTACTTTATAGAATTTATGTGATATAGTTCACTGTTATTTATTGTTATTTTGTTGAAATAGACAAATATTTTGATTTTTATGTATTAAGTATGTGTAAAAAAAGTATATAAAAGGACATCAAAGTGCGAACATCAGTAAAAGAGATTGTACAATGGACCCTGATGGCATAACAGAAAACATATTCGACCAGCTTCATCTCTAACTGGATACATTCCTGTGAATAAATCATGATTACAATGGAACTCATCTCAGAATGAGTGTGCCACCCTGTAATAATAATGAGATACCTAGTGTCGCATGCTAGATCCAAGCTACACTCATAACATTCCTCACTGATTTTGCTTTTCTATTTCAGATAAGAATGTATGTATTTTTTTCGTGTTTCAGATATATTGGCTATTGTGCTGGACTGTGACTCACTCACTAATTCAACTAAGCAAGCACAATGCATATTTTTCATCTACACTCACTATAGATTCTATTATGATACTATTAGGTAGAAAAATATTAGGTTGTTATCTGAAAGTTACAGAGCTGTGTGTAACATTCCTTCAATTTTCGATTTCATTGGGCTAAAAAAATCTTTGTCGTGAATTTCATTCATATGGTGTTGGAATATTATATCTCATAGCCTCAGTCGTTCAGAAATATTGATGTATAATAGTTGAATTAGGATTCCAGGATGATTCTATATGCAAAGGGAACATTATTTCTATTTTCATTCCACTCAGAACAGAGTTTGTTGCACATACAATACTATAACTCCAAGGTAACGATATATTGCACATTCCATCTCGAATATTTCAGTCGCGTGAACGTTTCTACAATTCTACACCCCTGCCTCTATTTTCGAATCTGAAAGAACACAGGTCTGCCGGTATCTCTGTCTTAAAAGCATTCTGAAGTAACTTGGGCAGATATTTCCGAGTCAAGTGTTACATTCGAAACATGTGGTCACGATATAACCGATCGGATGGCAATAAATCACGTTTTTTCCTTTGAAGGATCCCCTGCTTTACGTGTCGAAATAGATGTCGAGTTAATGGCATTAATAGAAATTGTTTCAAGTTAATTTGAGAAATGGGTGCTTAGAAAGAGAGATTCGATTGTACTTTTTTGAGTAGTTGTTTAGTAGTTCAATCGTCTGGAATCACCGAAAAAACTGAAGGAATGTGTGACCTTATGTATCAATTTCAAGCCAAATATGTGAACTGGTGACGGAATCGAAATAAACCGGAAACAATGCGAGAGTGAACCCAATCTCAGCAAACATGAAGTGCTATGGACTGAGAAATCTGTCAGAGGAAAGCTCTAGAACATATATTCAGAAAAAAAATTGACTTATCATTCTTTTAAACCGGTGCAGAAACAAATCGTGTACAATTGAGTTGAATAATTCTTCAACTTAATTGTTCTTGAAGTCTCAAAGGCTTCTTTCACATAACGTTTCACGTTTGGACTTGTTATGACTTGTAGAATTCGAATATGTGAAACCATATAGGGTGTATCATTTGGAAAAACGGAGTTATTGATGGCACTTTCAGAAAACTTGAAAGCCTGCTACATTCCAGGTGATAGTAACATTAATTCACCATTTGATAGATCATCAAAAAATGAGTAGACAAGCATAATACATTTCAATCCTGAAACTCTTCCTGAGGGAGGAACACCCCTTCGAAGTTTCATACTGTCTGTAAATTGAAAAAAGGCATTCTCGAAAATCTTTTTTTTTGCCTTAACTCTCAGGACATCAAAGCTTTTTCGACCGAATTCAGTCCAACTACTCATGAAATGGGCACTCCTTACTTTGCAATAGTAACTTTTGTCAAAACTACCCAGTGGCATAGATTCAGCGGGTTGTTCCATTTCTCCTGCTATATTTTCTAGGCCATTAGATAATTTTTTGAAATGGCATTTTTTTTTGTATTCTCTCGGTTCGATTTCAGAAGAAGTCACTATTTTCATAAGTTATACTCCCTTGAATGATTAAATGAAGTTCATCCACGGGAGGAGAAGCACTTTTGTCCCTTTATACAAATATTATTCCATCGTGTGATCTCCCTGTATAGGGAGAAAAAAAATCCGTTCACGGACGCATAAGTCACAGGATTGGCCCTACACCCTCTTTCATCCGGTATTGAAAGTTACTATTCGGAGACTGTGATTGATTACTCTCTCTAGATAGACTCCAGAAAAATTTTCTCTTTATTCAGTTTGTATTCGGGTCATCCGGTATGTACATTGTACTGGGCCGCCAGAGGGTATCACGGCAGAGAGGGGTGTCGAAGGGTTCGGGGGTTGGGCCGGGTTTAATCCGTTAAGTGGATTCAAATCCGCCGAACCGACTCATCTCGAGCATTTGTTTCGAAGCAAAGCCGACTCTTCGAACAAGACAAGTCGGTATTCGAGAGGAGGACAAATACTTTGAGTGAGAGAAAAAGCGGAAAATCCGACCGCGCTAGGCACGAGCGTAGTCGGTCAGAGGAAAAACAGTATAGATATATATACAGGATGAGTCAAAAATGTGTACCGAGCTTCCTGGGGGTGATAGAACATTGAAAAATAAGTGTAGTTTGATGATTAAACTCATGGCCCAAAATGCATATTGAGGGAGATATATCCTTCCAAAGTTGATAAAATTAAAATAATTTCTCCGCATAACTTCTGAACTGAACGATGAAAGCCACCCGATTGAAATTTTGTGCATGAATGTATGTTGTCAAAATACAATTTTTCGTCACACTTCCACATTTCTGATATTATTATAAAGGCTGTTTTCAGAGGGTGAGTCATGATTTTTTGTAGAAAACTTTTTTCCCTGTATTATTTCCGGTGGAAAAACAGCAGCATTTGATGGAGCGAAGGAAATTACATGAAAAAGGTACTCTTATTCAAATACAAAAAATTGAGCCGTTCGTGAGATATTTGAGTTTTTGTAGTTACATGATATCAGCAGATTGATTTTATTCATCGCGAGATTCATCGGCAACAATTTTTAGCAGGCCATGATGAAAAATTTTGTTTTCAATTTTGACGTTCATGTCATCAACATTCGAGTCAACATTATTGTAGTCGATTTGTTCGTGTGGTTTTTCTGTGTCATTTATCACTGCGATTATCAACTGAGATTTTAAGAAATATGGCAGTTTATTCGTTCTCTGAACAAACTGATATGCTTCTAATGCTTGGCGAGTGCTTCGGAAATGCAAATGCTGCTGAAATATCGTTATACCGATGAATCTCGCGATGAATAAAATCAATCTGCTGATATCATGTAACGACAAAAACTCAAATATCTCACGAACGGCTCAATTTTTTGTATTTGAATAAGAGTACCTTTTTCATGTAATTTTCTTCGCTCCATCGAATGCTTCTGTTTTTTCACCGAAAATAATACAGGGAAAAAAGTTTTCTACAAAAAATCATGACTCACCCTCTGAAAACACCCTTTAAAACAATATCAGAAATGTGGAAGTGTGACGAAAAAATGTATTTTGACAACATACATTCATGCACAAAATTTCAATCAGGTGGCTTTCATCGTTCAGAAGTTATGCGGAGAAATTATTTTAATTTTATCAACTTCGGAAGGATATATCTCCCTCAATATGCATTTTGGGCCATGAGTTTAATCATCAAACTACACTTATTTTTCAATGTTCTATCACCCCCAGGAAGCTCGGTACACATTTTTGACTCACCCTGTATATATATCTGTACCAAGTATCATTCATCAATAGAACGGCAAAGTTGTGGAATTCTTTGCCTAGTGAGAAGTCTTTCCTGATGCTTACAACCTCCAAACTTTCAAGAAAAATTCCAACACCTTCCTTCTCTCCCAAAATTACACCGCTGGCTAACACGATGTTCCTCGAACATTATAGGTTTCCCTTTCGTGTTGTTCACAGATAAAAAAAATCTCCTACAATACTGCCGTATGGGGTTGCTCAACCAGACTTCTCAATGTGTTCGCTTCTCAAAAAAAAAAGCTTGACTTTTCATATGTAGAATTCAATACAGAGCATTTTGTAAACAGTATTTGATTGAAGAAAAACGTGCGTGCCATGCTTCCACATGTACAAGTAAATTCTATTATTCAAAACACGTGTACATAATTATAATAGAAATTGTTATTTTCACTCACACCCTACCAGGCTCGAAAAGCATTTCACTTGTATTCATGTATTTTGTTGGAGCTGATTCTTCAATGGTTGTTTCTATAGTTTTTGGGTTCCTTGATCGATAATATGGTTCATCGTTCACACATCTATTTATGTATGTGTATATTGTTTGTGAACTATCTGTTGTATAACGTATCTCATATCATTTTCGTGATCGAGGAGGAATAAATGAATATTCTATTCCACTCCATCCATAATGAGAAGTATTGCTGAAGCCAGATCGGTCGCTTTGAATAACTATTTCGTTCATGTTTTTCCAGAGAAGCTTTTTTCATCTGATACTCACGAAGCTTACGACTGTTTGAACTTCGAAGCGTTGGGTGATTTTCCGGAATGCGAGGTGTTTTGACTCAAACTCGAAACCATCGGAAATTTTGATGCTTGAAGTGCGTTTGAGTAGGTCGAAAGCACTCGGTCATTAACCTCTGGTCAGTGGTAAACAAAAGTTGGAGGAACTCATTCCAGGTCTATATCTTTCGAAACATTTTTTCCCATAGACATTTCAGGATTGATTTAGACCATGGCATCTCCAAGAATGATGAATATGGAGTATGTTTTTTTCATTTCTCGACAAATTGCATCTGTCAGAAACGTAGTCGAACGTCTATGGAACAGTCCTCAGCCGGCTTAAACTGTACAATTGATGCAAAGCCGATCTTTCTGCTTGCGAGGACGCATAAAGATGCCAAGCAAAGTTCATCTTCGCCTCTCGAAGCTGAAAAATGACGTCTCATTCCTCGTTGACTGAAAAGCTCCGAACAGTCTGAATTGCTTTTCCATTCACAGTCTGCGACGTGTAACTTTCGCGGAATTATTCGAGAGGAGTTTTAAATCGTCCCGCATTCCCGGATCCGAAGGAGTCTTATGAAATATGAGTTCTCTTTGCGTTCGTATCGATGAGAAATCGGCAGAAGGATTTCGGCATGGCATTCAAATGAGATTCTTCACTACAATTGACTCGTTTGAGGAGCGGAATGGAAGTTGAGCTTTCACAACCTCTAGTGGAATTAGGCGACTGCAGATTCCTAATGCTCCCATTGAAATTGGAACTAGCATTGGAAGTCGAACAATCGGCAGGTTTGTTGGGAAAGATTCTTCGAGAACGATAATCAACTTATTATTGGATTTCATACGTCCTCTGCGGAGAAACCTAACTCAGATCTTTCGCCGTTAGATGGCGCTGAACATGAAACATCTCATGTTCTACCCACTATTGCTCTAGAAAGCTATCAAATCCTGTCACGAAGTTTTTCCAATTCGTCAGCAAACCAAGGGCGATCTGTATCGCTTTGGCCCGACGAATTGGAAATATCTATCAATCGAACCCAATCTATCATATGTCTATTGCCATTCAAGGCTGAGATACAGTTTGATTCTTATTATGGCTAGATCTTCGTGGGAATCCTTGAAGATATAAAGTATTTTTCTAGCGTTTTTCTAACTATTATGCTCATGGATAATTCCCTTTCGTGTTGTCCACAGATAAAAGAAAAAAAGTTTCATCCTCGAGATTAATAGTCAACATACGCTCATTGAAGAAAATACAATGATTATATGAATTTTTTCTAGGAAAGTTCCAACTGCAAATTTCTCGATCACAAACTTTTCGTTGATAGATTGCTGTCAGCACTTCCGAGGTTATATAAAATTAAATACGGTGATTTTTCATCGGAATCTGGTCTCGAGATAAATTCGTCTGTATTTCTCCTTGCCGTTCACATATAAATATCGTAAATTTGTTGCTGCGAGGAGTTTTGGCGTTGACAGCCAGAATAATTCTAAGGGGTAGGAGCTTCTTCATATGTTTTTAGGATACACTGCTCGACCTCATCAATAGTAGTAGCATGGTGATTCATTGAAATTTGCAAACCTCATGTAATCACGAACATTTGTTGAACAGTTCTTTTTCCAAAAACAAACATAAACACCTATTTCATTTTGATATCGAAATGATGATATATTGAAATTGAATGAACAATCAAAAAGCTCTCTATTCAAAATATGTTCCAGCAGCAAAGACTTGAGACCTCTCAAATTCTTTGATTCTCTTATCATTTTTAAGTAGATCATCAAATTCATTCAGGACTCAAAAAAGATAGAGACTCCATAGAATTTGTTCGTAGAGGTATTTATCGATGTTTACAATGCAGAGACGATTTTGAAATTGCTCTTGTATACCAGACGAGTAGTCACCTCACATTGAAAAATATTAGTGGAAATCTACTCAAACATCACTCAATAATATCTCAATTTTCGTTCACCCCATATTGAGTTGCATTCAACTCATCGCGGTTTGAACGAATTTTGAAATTAGTATTCGAGGACTGGCCACGTTCTTTCCAAAATACTCTCATCAAAAAGTAATTCGATCTATCGAACCTATCCAGAATAGATGTGATGAACAATTTTGTTTCTGAAATAGATGAAAATAGCCAGACTGTTCAGATTTTTACGAGATGAATCACAAAATACTGACAATAGCATGTTTAGTGAGGAAAAAAATCCATGTTTTGATAGTTCTATCTCGAACTGGCTTCCTGGCAGCAACCATATTTCTCAAAGTTCTCCTCACCTTGTTTGAAGGATTATCGAAATTCGCATCTCAACGATTGATATCTTGATAACTGCATATATTTATTAGCAGAATAATTGTGCTGAAAATTGAACGGTATCCGTGACTTGACAGCATTTCTGATGTGTTCACGAACAAGTTTGGATCATTCTAAAATCTCTAATTGTGATATTGGAATTCGATCTACTACAGGTCTTTGTAGAATTTTTTTTGATTCCCCAGGTAGAGGTTCTCGCTGGTCTCTCAAAAAATTGGAATGTGCTAAATAGTTCGTATGACCACCACACTAGATAGTGTTGTGATTTGAGTTCTGAAATGAAGCATGTGTTAACTTTCAGAATATGAAAACAACATTACAAAGGTGGTTTCACTTGGAATTTCGATAGGTGTGTACATCCTCATGATATCCCCATGCAATAACGTTATCGAAGAAAACGTTAACAAGAATATTCTGAAGATACTGATACTTTCAAAGGAAATGTGTCGGTATTCTCGATGAGATTCATATAGATGGAGATGAAAAAGCTCGGTAGACTTTTTTTGGTGCTGGTAGCACAGTGCTTACGAGCAACAAGCACATTACTCCAGAAAAGCTCTGATCATAGCTATATAATGAGATCGTAACAAAACCTGTATTATTTTGCTATCACAATTCTCGTCGGCGTTTTCATTTGCAGAGCAGTGTATCCGATTATGTCACTCGACGGTATAGCACAATATCCCGCGAGACGTACTTCCAGAGAAGTGATAACATTAACCGTTCCAACATCCTGTCGTAATTCGCCTTTAAAAGCTACACATTGTCATACCCCTCCACTTGAGAAACGTCTTCTAGACTGAAGGCACAGTCAATTATTAGATATCATATATTACGAACGTTTACCTCGACTCATTTCGATTGTTATTTATCACCTCTGACTGTTGAAAGATTATGGCAGCACATCATGTGTTTCGATGACTCCATTCTCGGAAGCTTTGATAAGTCAAGATGTATCTGACTCACTGATGATATATTTTAAATTTTTCAGTCTTATGACTACACCAAAGGCAAACTTATGATGTTGATGGTATATCGTGTTAGCCAGTCGAATATAGAGAAAGGAGGAAGAGAAGTGAATTCATCAGTGGATTTCACTGTCTGACCTCATTGCATGTTTTAAAGAAGCTCTAGAGTAGAAGGCGGTACTATCATCCAGACTTGGAAGCCATGGTCTCTTTGGAATCCATCAATAGATTTACGAATTGCACGTCCTTCACGAAAATGAATTGGCTATTATTTCTCTTTCAGTGCCTTTTCGACTACAAAGTTTCTCGAACACAGCTGTGAAAAAAAAGAGGAACAAATATTTCGTTGAATGATTCACCTATTTTGAATCAAATATTCCAATTTGGGATATTTTTTGGAAATCTCACACCTCATTCAGTACCGTCTCATTGATTATTCAATGAATGGGATGAGTAAACATAAAATGGAGTAATGAGTTTCCCTGTCACGTTATTTTGGTGGGTTGAACGTTTATTTTATTGTACGAATTAGTTGCTCCACAAACAATTGACTTATCGCCGACCATAAATAATCTACAGAACAAGGAAAATCATTACGCCTGCACCAATAAAAATGATTTATGTCATACATCGTCCTCCCCCTATACGTCGGGTCCAATTCAATTGAAAAGAGTTATACTATATAACGATCTTCATTAATAGTTTTGTTTTCTCAATCTGGTTTTCAAAATCAATTCACTTGATGTGGAATATCACAAACTATGATATCTGTTCTTCCTTCAGATCACTGGATGACCGTATTTATAAAACTGTTGAAAGCCTATACATAACATAGTCAATTCAAGGTACACGAAGAAAAAAATTCTCCTGGATTCGCTCACTGACTTGGATATAATATTGTAATATTATAATGTAGGTAACTATTTTTCATAACAACAACAATTCCTAAAATGTTTCATCAAATAATCAGTTCCAAATCCAACTTTTTATTGAGCTTATCAGTCATATCGGGACAAATTATGGGTCCATCCTCGTAAGTTCCATTGGTAAGCACCGCTTTTTGATAACACTTTTCTTCGACGATTGTGTATATCAATCACGGAGTAATTGGTTTTGAATTTCATGCGTCATTTTTTAGGAATTCTGAAACGAGTACGATAAATGTTTCTTGGAAATTGATAAAAAGCCGAGTTATCTGTATACTGACTATAGAATAGACATATCATTGTTACTAATGGAACAGACCACCCAGCAAATGATGTATCCTATGAAATATAGATAATACAACATGATGATTTGAGGAATGCTACATCAGGAGAGGAATAGAAAGTGAAAAAAGTAATGTCTACATAGGTGTCAATATACATTTCATCACTGACAACTTTCTTTATATTATCAAGTGACAAGAATCAAGTGAGATGGGTGATACCCACAATAAGAAAACTACCTGGGTTGGGACTTGAGATATTTGTGATCTAATAAAGGTACAAACATATCATCTTTCCTATTCTTCAATGCGAAGCTGAATTCATTTTCAGAAATTGGTATCACCAGCTCAGTTGTCCAAGCACATCCCAAGGGGTACCAACAATTTCGTACAAATTTTGTATTTTCAGTATCCATGAATACAGTGTTTTCGAAAAGTAGTGGATGAATTAGATATTACCCTTAACCGGATTGTTTGCAAAGAACTTCAGACACGTCGATTTTGTCCTGACTTGCCAAAACATTGTCATTTTTTTCAGTGAGTGATTGTCAAATTGAATAAATGTATCCATTCATCAATTGTGATATTCATTCGTAGTATTTAGTCTCATTAGGTGATGAAGCGGCTCTGGAGGAAAATGCGGTATGAAGAATTCCATCATCCGAAAAGATATCAACTGGACAGGTGGTCTCATCCAACAGATTTTCAATGTGTAGAAAATAAAAAGTTGATAGCGAGACTTACATCCTGGAAGACTCACACTGATAGTCATTCGACGTTGTTACAATAATTTTGATACTGAGTGCTTTTGCTGAATACGAAATCAACCATTTGATATTTTTCATGAAATTCTTTATTTGACTGATATACTCTTCAATTTAATGGTGACTTCACGTTTCCCTAGGAGAGAGTTGAATATATGATTTATTTTGAATTCTCATCTTGAAATATCGACATATCCTCAAGACTCATTTGCTACAGTAGATTACACCGCATGACTACGATTTCCAGAAGATTTCGGTATCCAAACCTCTGATAGGATTTTCGTGTTTTCCACGCAAATTCCCATCGGTGGAAAATCGTCCTGACTCAGAACTGCGATGCCCGCCTGAAAGCTTTGTTTCTGCTGATGAATAAATTATGTCGGAATCGACACATCTGTCGCCTGTAAAGCCGTATTCGGTTTTCTTCATTCGATTTGTGTGGATTACGTTTGTAATGTCCTACTGTGTACACTATTACGGCTCCATTATGTTGCAGTATACAAGAGCGTCATCTGCAAATAGGAAATGAATCATTCGTCGGAACATATTATAGGAGATAGAGGGTTCTAACTCTCTGGTTGTTTCACTCACTGCAATTCATTTATTTGCGATAATTTTCCTCCTTATTGAGGATGAGTGAGTGGAAGAATTCCATCAATGTATTCCACCCTCTGTTAATTGCTAATTTTCTCCGGTTGTTTTTTTGACCTACAAAGCCTCCTGATCTTCTATTTACCAATAGTAATGGTGATGATTGTGGAAAACATCATTTCCTTTTTTTTATCTGTGGACAACACGAAAGAGGAACCTATAATGTTCGAGGAGAATCGTGTTAGCCAGCGGTGGAATTTTGGGAGAGAAGGAATTTTTCTTGAAAGTTTGGAGGTTGTGAGCATCAGGAAAGACTTCACTAGGCAAATTGAATTCGACAGGTCTCGAGCCTGACAGTGTGGGGTGACCAGCCTGAGCTCGTCAGGTTTCTCTAGTTAGACTCAATATCACAGAATCTGCTGGTATATTGGGATCGCTGGAGAGCCATTATGCAATTTCTTTATCTCGCTAAAGAAGTAAGATCATCTTGTTCAAGGAGCAAAATCATTTTGCCAAATGACCGAGTTCACTATCTTGACAATAAGTGAGAAAATCTAGCTCAACAAGCAAGGTCATTTTGCTCAAGAATCATGATGGAAGATTCTTGGAGTATCATCTCGCTTGAGGATCATGATCATATTGTTCGGAAAGCAATATTATCTTGCTTGAAAAAGAGGCATTCGTTGGATTATGAACGCACATTGGGAAAATAATCAATTTGTCCTTACTACAATGAATGTATCGAGATTACGATTTAATTTTGCCATCCTGAGATATTGAAGGAGATCCCATATAATCTGGAGAAATACGTACTATTATTTAGAAAACTGTAAGTATCGTTCTATCAACCGTTAGACATCCGATAGGTACTCATTCAGTGATAGAATAAATACTACACAATAACACTCTTCATTTTTTTTTCAAAATTTGGAATATTTTCACTCCAGGACTCTAGGTTATGAATAGAACAGGTAACGGATCTCTTCCACTGTTGCCGGTATTGCTATCACTTTAGTGAACTCTGTACCTACTCTGGTTTCCTTCTGTGACACGTACAAGCCTATATAACACGAACTGCTTAGCAATTTCATGCTGTATTTCTGCACCTACATCCAATCTTTCGTACGGAACATTTTTTTTGTACGCAGTTTCATCCATGTGTGTTCTGGAAGAGAATTTTTCGAGCCTTTTAATTCTGTTCTCGTCATCTGCAACTGCATCAACTTCCCTAGTAACCATTTTCACTAGATCACGACGATCACGACATTTGCTCCGTGGTCATTTACTCCCTTCTGATTAGTGAAGATTTTGGTCACCCATATTATTCACCTGTTGATGAAGTAGTTCTGACAGGGTGAGCAATATAGCGTTGGCAACAAAGCGTTCAATTCTCTCCAGAGACTCGCAGTATCTCCGACCAAATCGAGGAAGTTCCAGCTATGAATGATTTCCCCCATATCTCAGATCCCGGTATCGGAAATGTGGGACTGTTGCTTGGCGCCGTGTTCTTTGGAACGTTCAAGACATATAGCGATGCATAATTTGTCAACGACTCGCTGCGATAGCATCACATATCATTCCGGTTTCCGGATGATGTTGCCGAAATCCAGGAAGTTGCTCCATTAGCCGTGATGAATGCGACCGATCCATTATTTTCGGTGGCGATGTCTTACGGTCATTGAGAGCGTCACATGAAAAACTGTCGAGGTTCGTTGTATAACATTCTGCTAATGATCGAATTCCTCCTCCGTGATGGAGAGAACCGAGATTTGTTCTTGGAGAGTATCCCAGATGTTTTTAAATCCTTCGACAACACAAGGAGAACCTATGCTTATGGGCATTGGAATTCCTTCTGGAAGTTTGGAGGTAGTGAGTGAGATTTCAATGGACAGAAGATGCCACAATTTTGGTGTTCTATTGATGAAATTCGACAGGTCTCGAGCCTGCCAATATAGAGGTGACCAGCCTGAGCTCGTCCAGTTTGTTGTCTTGGAAGGAAGCCAAGTTCTTGTGTTGACATGAGACAGCGCTGTTGGTGGTGACAATGACGACTTCATAGGAAAAGTGGTACCTAACATTATCTCATCGGGCATCGCGAGATCCACATTCTTGGTGGAGATACAACTCGAGTTTTCGTAGCACTGAACTCTATCTGATTATCTGATCTCTATCTCGATATTCTTGCTAGATCTTCATACAAAATATCGCAGATTTTGAAACAGCTCAAATAGGAACCTTAGCTACAATCGCACAGGACTGAAGATATGGGAGGGAGTACTGGAGAGTATCAGGATGAGGCTAGTTGACGAAGGAAAGTCTTCCGAAACTGTCAAGAACTCATCATCAAAAGGGATGATACTAGATTTTATTAGGAAAAAATGCAAGATTGAGGATAATTCCTCCGATAATAATACCTTTCAGAATTTCAAGAAGAGATCCAATTCTTCCCTCCTTTCCCAACACACGATACTTCAGTGGCATCTTTTTTCGAGTATCAATTTGGAAGTAGACGGTCCAGAAACTACCTCATAAGAAGACCAAATAATTTGGGTCAAATGAAAATAGCATTCATCCAGTGTACTGAAGAATCATGGAGTGAAAATTAAAACGAATGATATTAGAAATTGTTAACCCCTTCTGGTATTCAGTGTCCGATATCTTTTCACTGATGTTACAGGTAACTGATCCAGACATAATTGCAATAAAAATATATAGCATGAACGACAAAATGTCACCTGCATTCGATCTATACCGAACTTTCCGCATTTCGACAATGCCATGGAACTTTGCGCTCCTGGCTTCAACAACTCGAAATTAAATTCCCTAACAAGGTTCATAGTAACTTCGTTCGCTGGCAAACGGCATTATTTTGCACACCGGACAAACAACAAAGTATTTGACTCGTATTTTAATTATATATCTGGTCCGGAGCTTGTTGAAAGAGAGCTTTCAGTCCAGTCATCTTTGATTGACATCATGCACCGTATAGTTTTGTGAAAATGATCCCTGGTTTGATTGAAAGATACACAGAAACTGGAGGTTCGACAAATTGTGAAAATATCTGTTTGACGGAAAACTAGTTTCGCACCAGGTGTGAGTATTTAGTGACGAGGCTATAGTACAAGAAATGCTTCTGTCGAAAACTACGATCTTGTATATCATACTGATTCATACGAGAGTATCTATTCCATCGATGATATTTATCAAAATCTCAAGAACAAGCATCCACTGAGAAAGATATCAGTATATTGTTAAGTCAGAGATTTGATGCATTCTGATAGTTGGTGGTAGAAATGTTGAAGTGTCGTTAAAGGCTTTGGATATGTTATAAAACTCATTTGCCTGGTTCAGTCTCCTTGGTGAATCTAGTAGAGTTTTGTGAAAGGACTACATATAAATATATAGAGAGAAATTTTAGAATTAGTTTTTCGAGATATATGTTCTACAGGTCTGCACCCTTTCTTTATTCGAAATCATTTTAGTAATGGTGCAGAAATGAAAACTCCATTTGTATTTAATGTATCTTCCCGAAGTATGATATTGTAAGCCATCTATGAATGAGCCATAGCGAAGTAAATATTCAGTAGCAGATCTGGTCTAAAAGTTGATTTCCATGGATGAATTGCAAAATAGGTAGGCACTCTTAAATAATTTTGACACATACCTACTCTCGCTATAGTAGTATCGTCTGCAATCGTAACATTTGAATTAGTTCTATCAAAATTTTTTGAAGAATCGGATCAAAGTACAATCAAAAGTTTTTGCGATCCTTCGATTCATGAATGAAGTCGAAACGATTATTTGCTGCAGTTTCAGTTGATTTTCCACTCATCTCAAGGACATGGATGTGTTGAGAACGTTTAGAAAATATTCAGTGCAATTTGTTCGGCGCTATCGGAGAATATGAAAATTCACACCTCAAATTTTCAACTAGAAGGATGTGACGAACTCTTCTCATGTCACCTGCTCGTCCCTAATCTGTTTCAGAGAGCAGACTTTTCGAGGATAAGTGGGCCGTGAGCTCGACATCTATTCGATCGCAATTGATCCCAGCAATGCCAATATTGTAACAATTTGATCCATCAATGGAAACAGCGCTATGAAGTAGAAGAGCTGAATAGGTGTCTGGAATATCACCCAGCAGTAGCGTATCGACGAGTAGATCACAGGAAATCATTCCATGCTCTTCCGAAAATATAGTAGAAACTTAATTGTTTCTGAAGGAGTAACTATTATCACTCCATATGCCCCATATTTGTCTATGATTACACCACCTAGTCGCTCTACCAAGTATCATCTATCAATAGAGAGGCAAGGCAAGGAGAATGTTCAATTAGTGAAAACCTCTTCATTTCTAAACTCCACACTAGTGCAACTTTGTGATGATTTTGCCGTTGTCCTGAGTATCCCAATTGTTGAGGACTGGGAATGATCACTGAGCTTTTGGAATTGGATAGAGACTGAGAATGACATTTCCGGTTTGACAGGATGTGAACTCAACTAATTATCCCAAATGGTTGTTAGTATGATTCTTCATTAATCATCACAATCCTGGATATAATTCCTTACCATCGATAAACTATAATTATGCTCCCAAACAACAAACACCATAGAGTACTGTGTATGATCTATTTCTCTCATTATTCAACCAGTTCTGAAGTATATTCCTCACTACTATTGGAGAAGTGCGGGTATGACCAGTGTTCAATAACTGTGATTCACAGGTGTTAGCTTGACAGTTGGTTATAAGAATGAAATACTCTGTACTCGAACTCCACTATATTAACAAATATCGAATACAACCTTGCCGTATCACGGCTACTTCTTCACTAAACATAATTACTCATACATCAATAAATTCTATCAAATACCCGTCACCTTTTACGTAAACCCGTGTGTCATCAAAAGGTTGACACTCTTTCATCCAGAAGCTCCATACAGGGCGTATCTCTACGTAGCTTCTAGAATACCACTCTCTAACACAGGGACTTTCCAAATTTGATATTATTTGAGAACTGAAGAAGTTTTGATAAAATTGTCTCCATGCACAGTAGCCTGTCGTAGATTCTAAACTAGATGTACATGCATTGAAACAGAACTTGGTTATTTGACGTCAACATCTCCGATGACCCAAGAAATAAAGGACAGGGGACATAATTTTATGTCTTCACTGTGTGATGAGTGATGATGAGATCGACTTCTCGGAATGTGAAATATATTTCATTCCGAACTTGTCACGAATGTTTTGACTCGGCCATTATGCAACTCCCTCTTCATCAACTTACCACAAACGTCACGTATATCCGCCATTGATTCACACACGAATAGTGTATTTGGACGGTCGAATTCGAGTATATTTGTCGATTGCTGATTTCAATCAATTAAATTCGTATCAGTAGTTTTTGGTTTTGTCACTTCTTCACACTTGTCGAACAGAATATTGTCGGTGCAGAGGATGAAATATTATTCTGTTCACACTTCCTCGAATTATTTCTATTAGAGAAATCATGAAGGAGAGGAATATAACGGGAATATTACGTTACTATACTGGAAAACAATGTATATTGGGAATACCCAAGGTTTATTGGTTATAATTCGTATAATTGCAATGAAGAGGACAGATGGCAGGTATCGATCGAGAAACTTGGCTGTAGCAAAGGATATCTCTCAAGTATTTTACCGAGTTTGGCAAAAAGACCCCCTGGTAGACCTTCACTCCATAAAGTGGCAGACGAAGTCTATTCTGATGATCATCAATGCTGGTATTCCACAAGGATCAACTTTGGCACCAACTTTGTTTTTGTTCCACATCAAAGATCTGTTGGATGTGGCCTCCTGCACAGTCTATAGCTTCGCTTCTGATGGTGCATTACGATATTTCTATATATTGACAATTTGATTGACAATTATCATTGTCAGCAGTTCGTCCACCCCAGAATTATGATCATAATATCACCTATAAAAATAGCTGAAAGAATATTGAATGAGCACCCATTATCAGGGATTCGTTGGATTTCGAAGGGAATCAGTAGGATTCTCTAACAGGTATTCCATCGGTTGATTGAACATATTTTTGGATGAACGCAAACTATGTAGAATAAATTGGTGCTGGACAGCCACTCGATATATTTTCAATTCAGTGGGAGAATCCTCTAAGTATCAGCTGAACTAGGAGGTGATACTTCATGACATATCACTCAGTACCTAATGATGATATATGTATGGGATCCATTCGAATTTCTTTTGTATCAGCGCACAAATTTCGTTCAATTATAGTTCTCCCTTTGGCATGAGGCCGTCACTATTGAGAGTGACTACTTAATTCACCCGCACAAATTAATATTCATAAGAAGTACCCGATGCGTGCATATTTCCGAACTCATCCTCTGCACAATTAAGTCCTCTCCCCCTGTGAAAACGTTCGCGACCCATCTCCCTCATGAATATTCCGAAAACTACGTTGTAGATGTCGATCCACGGACGACCAGAAAATGGAAAGTAAGTCGAAGGTTCTATTAGGCGTCTCTCTGTTCTCCAATTGTAGAATCGTCAAGATGCGAGATTTGAAGATTCTCAATATGCAGGGTTGGGATCAAATCAAATCAAAATATACTTTATTGTCGAGAGATGAGTATCTTGTAGACGAAGTCATAATAAATAAATATAAAAACACGAATATAGGTACTATCGACGAACAAACACATCATCAAATACAAATAAAATATAAAAAGAACAAACTTCAAATCATCATGGGAACCATATGTTTATGAAAGTAGTCGTGAACATTATAAAATACCTGTTCAATAAGTACTTGCTTCACAGACTTTCTGAACTTATCATGTGATGTACATTTTTTTCGTAAATAATATACTCCCGGTTCAACCGGAAATCCCTTCAACTTCTTCAATTCAAATGGGACACCCTATATATTCTTACAGATTTTGAAAGGGCTTGTTATTTTGGATTGAAAAATACTGAGTTAAGTGTAAGAAAAATTGTAAAAACGAAGAATAAAGCACTTCAATCAACCTCCTTTGTATTTTTCGCTGTATTAGAGCAGAAAACTATTTAGATATACTAATTGATGTTGTTTGTATGCATAGTGATGAATAAACGAGTACTCTTTTGTTCTCCAAGTGTCAAATTCTAATTGACGGAAATGAATTTTACAACCAACATAACCGATCATCATTAAAATATCAATACGCTCTTTTTCACTTGATTGAACCATTCTAAACTGTACAATTTGTGAATCGTACAATTATTTATTACTATGTATGATGTGTGATGTATTTTGTTCAATTGCAGTCATCTGCGAATTTTCATAAATATATTTCTTTTCGTTTAAAAGAGATTCACTTGGTTCCATACTCTATCCCAACCCTTCTATTTCGAAATATTTCGTGACTTTTCGGAGGATTTCCGATGATTACTCGAATATCTTCGAAATAACTTTCGACAAGACGACGATAAGATGATTTGAATTCTGCCTTGTAGACCCTCATGCATCACGAGTGTTTCAAGCAAAGCAACACTCTTTCCATGTGCCTTATTCGTTCTCTCGAATTCTCTCCCTGAAATGTTTGTCCGTAATCTCAGGATACCCTGTATACTATTCACTTTTTGTGGTGATGTTTCCATATCCTGTCCTATCCAACATTACATAAAGAATCATTTATTTCAATGTCAGTTCCTAGAGCTCTCAGTGAAATGCATACCTTGTTTCGTTTTCATTGGGCCACCCTGTGTATGTATAATGTATAATTGACTGGTCATCCATTGGTTCTATCCAAAAAAACGCAGGAATTACTGAGAGAAGTTAGTTTGAGTGAGTAATATTAGACGATGAAATAATTCGTTTGCTAAACGTGCCTCCGGAATGGATGCTTTCGATTTATTTATGCATCAAAATTCCGAGTAGAGCGCGCCCTTTCGTCTATGGCTAGCAGAGAGCTCAGGAAGTCGAAGGGTTTCACCAGGATGCATTAGACGCCGGGTAGCAAAAAATTGGATGGGAGACAAGCAACTTAAAGAGGCTTTTAGCGCTGGCGATTGTTTTGATAGAGTGGGTGTTTGGTTGGATGTGTTAAGTGTGGTATTTGTTGAGTATCCTGTTTTTTATTCACGTCGGTATGTCGATTGCGACTGAACGACTTGATGAACGGTGATGGGCTCTTGGTAGTAAACACTTTTCCACTTTTTTTTTTTTTGATATACCAGGTTAATTGTTTCTGTTATCTCACCAAGGAATGAATGTGAAAATATTATTAGTTCAACTCAGTTTGACAATGGATCTAAAGTGGCTCTCTGAACGAACTCGTTCCAGTATATGAGAATTTCCTAAATTTCAGAAATTGAGGAAGTGAATTTCAAAACTTGCCTTCAATGAATTAGGTGATGGATAGACTATGGAAAATAGAAAATGCAAAAAATTATGAAATTCAATATCATTTCTGTTCGAATGGAACATCTGGAGATGAACATCCGTGACTGAATTTTCAACAGATAAATTCATTCAGACAGAATTGCAAACGTCAGATCATAATGTAATTGTTTCATTCCACACTCTATGAATATGTGGTCCTGGTCGATTAGGTATCACTTCTGATACCAAAAGTGCGAATAAATTGATCGATTCCTTAAAAAAAGTGAGATTATCAAAAAAGAGTCAAATCATCATTATTTGAAATATCTCTGAGTCGAGTCCGCTCTGGTGATGTGAAATTTTGCTAATCTCATACAGATTTCGATATTCAATTTCAAATGATGATGATATTCAGAATATACAATGAAAGAACGTGATTTTATAGCTAGTATACCTCTAAATTGGACAATCTGGAAAGAATCAATGATATTTCCGAAAAGATCTAAAATGGAATCTCCAAAATATTAATGTTCCATGCTTTGAATGAGGATCTGACAAGGATTCTGAAATGGAGATCTGGAAATCTAGTACAGTTAAATGCAACAAAAACTCAAGCTTGTATGTTCACCAAGAAGGCAGATCACACAATGAGGTCGTCAATATCTATGCTGGGTGTCACTACCAACAGTGCTCTCTCATGGGACGATCATGTGAGGTCCATTGCGAAAACTGCCTCACAAACACTTGGTTTTCTATTCCGTGCGAACAGATACTTCACATCCCAGCAGTTGCTTATGATCTACAAAGCACAAATTTGACCTTTCCTGGAGTACTGTTCACATGTTTGGAGCTCAGTCCCCAAACATACGCTAAAGCGCTTAGATTCAATTCAGAAGAGAGCTATTCGCCTAGTCGATGATACAACACTCACCAAATCATTGACCTCTCTAGATCATCGTAGAAAGGTCGGCGATCTTTGCCTTTTTTATAGGTACTTTCACGGTCGGTGCTCAACGGAAATATCATCTATTATGCCACCACGCGCGATTCCTAGTAGACAAACCAGACGAGCTCAGGCTGGTCACCCCTACACTGTCAGGCTCGAGACCTTTCGAACATCGCTATATTAAGCATCATTCATCAATAGAACGGCAAAGTTGTGGAATCTTTTGCCTAGTGAAGTCTTCTCTGATGCTTACAACCTCCAAACTTCCGAGAAACATTCCAACACCTACCTTCTCTCCCAGAATTCCACCGCTGGCTAACACGATGTTCCTCGTGTTGTCGACAGATGAAAAAAAATCGATATTGCATACAGGTCTTGTACGATTTTCTTGAGGTCGTTTTGAGTGGTGATCAATGACTTTGGTCAATGAGATAACAAAATTTCATTTTTTCAATTATTCACTCAGAACCCAGTCTGTCGCATCTACAATTCTCTAACTTTGAGGTTACGATTTGCCGAAATGAATTTGCATTTTCGAATCAGATGAAATTCACATGATTCAAAAAAAATATAAAACTTCTTCATTCATTTTTGTTGAAAGCTTCTCAAATGTCGAAGTGTAGGCGGAAAAAGTCTATACATTATTGTCCTCGAAACTATCTATCCAGATATATCATATCGGAATGGCATATCACGAGAATGATTATGATTATTTTAGCGTTCAATCAATCAGTTCATTGTTTCAGGGACCGCTACATTCTGAGTTATGACACATGATAAAAACGGAATTATGAACGATTTCCTCGACACAACATTAATCCTTCGCATAAACTGATTTGCCTGACACAAAATACCCGTGTCATAAAGATAACTCTTTTATATAGTGGCACCAAGGGGCCGTTCTGGCTATCCCCATGTATCTGAAGCTTGTAACATCGACTTGATGCCAGGGTAGCATCAAGTCACATAGATCAACACGAGTAGTGGAACTCGCTCCCTTTGATAAGGATAAATTCGGCGGTGAATGCACCGCTTCAAAATAATTTACTAGCAACTCAACTTGTGTTGATAGGGATATTAGCTTCATGAATAGGCAATCTGACGACTCCTTTGTATCTGGAATGATATTATGATCATCAAGAAATTTAAAGAAATTCGGAAAAATACTGCTAGCGAGACTGTTTTGGAATGACAATGAATTGTGATCATTTCGAACGCTGGATTGATTATTACTTGCATTCTCAGAGAAGAAAGAAACATAAAATTGCTTAGCTTTCACTCCTTACTATTTTTTCTGCTTTGGAAATCAATCTTACAGATGGAAACATCAATCGAATATCAGCTAATCGAGATTGCAAAATTTGTATTCATCATGTGAAAAATCTCGTAGACGCTTTCCATAATAAAGATGGTGCCGAATGAGTTACCGTGAAGCCTTGTGAGCTTTTGGATCCTTCAACCAACCTGGCTTCAAAATTGTTAATTTTCTCTGCTAGAAATGTGGAACACGATAAGTATTTCAATGATTTAAAGTTTCAACACCTCATGTATGAAGTATCAAAAGTAATAGATTCTCAGAGAAAGTAATAGATTCTCAAAATTGAAAAATGCATTCAGATTTGCCTCTATGTGGTTCTTAGTCTTCCTCTTTCAGTGAATGTTCATCGACATATGATTGAATTTTATTTCCAACTGGAGTATTGTTCGCGAGTCTGAAATTCTCCCGAACGTCTGAAAAAAAAAACGAAAGTTCCTCTTCACAGAAATAAACAATTCCTTCGATAGAAAGATGACAGTCTGTTTGAATAATAACTTCGCTTTTATATACATTTCTTCATCACAATATTGAAGTTGAAATTCTGAGACTGTTGTTGAATACTCAAATACATAATGAATACATGCTCAGAAAACCACAAAAATATTCACAAACGTCTAAATACATATTCAGACTTTTCAGACTGATCTAAGTTTTGTGTTTTTTTGGGTCTATATTTATTTCGTATATCATCTTGATATCTACTTCATGATTATGATTCTGACTATGTATATTACTTATTACTTATTATTACTTACCTACTATTTTCTTCGTTTCTTTTTTTCTCTTCTACTGATGATCAATTCAATATCACTGAAATCGTAAAATGATCTCTTTCTATTTTTATTTTATTTTTTTATTTTCATATTATTATTTTTTTTATTTTTTGTTTATTCCATTTATTTAATAAACTGAAAAGGTTAAGAGATTAAGAGTATCTTCAGCTAATCTTCGCCTTTTCAGGGCAGATGTATGTACATTTGTAGAATAAAGTCGTATTATTATTATTATTATCATTATTATTATTATATGATATATAATTCAGCAAATTCAAGATAGTGCCCCGCATATCAGCGGTGTGTTACTGCAAATACTTGTGGGAATTTATATGATGTGGCTGCGCAGCATCTATTATAATAACGATAATAGATGGATGGGTGCATACATTATGGGTGGATGATGTAGGTCATAATGGGGAAGTTCTGAGGAAACTGAAAGAGAGGGATGATCTCGTCCGGGTAGTGTGAGGGAATGATGGACTTGTTGTTTGGACTGGGTGGATCAATAGCATAGCAACAGGAATGTTATATATACAGAATGATACGGTTTTTCTTTGGATGGACCGTATAGGGTTCTCAAGTATATTTGGAACTTTCTTCGATTTTTCTCCTTTTTTTTCCGATTTCCACGATTTTTACTGTAGGTATACCGGGTGTCTTCAGTTTGAGAGATGAATGATTGGAATTTGACTTGATCTATACAGGGTGTCTGGGAAAATATGGGAAATCTCACGGATTCAGATAGAACCTGCAAGATGACAAATTTCGATACATCCCTGTGTTACACATTCCTTCTTTTCCTACGGGCACTCTTTACGGAGACATTCTGTATGAAAAAAGGCAAGGAGAATGAATTTCGGAAGCCGGAACCTCCAATTGAAAAAAGGTACACGTGTTCATTGTCAATGAAATGAACAGTATTCGGGAAAGAGTTAAAATCATAGTCCGTTTTTGGAAAAAATAGAACATCAATTTGTTTATTATCATTTTCCACGGAAACGGTTCATTTTATCGCCAATGAACAATCGTACCCTTTCCTCAGTTAGAGGTTCAATCTATCCAAATTCATTTCTTTCCAGTTGTCATACAGGGTGTTGAAAAATTGAGCATCGAGGATAAATCTCAGTCTATCTCTGATGAACTAATAAAGCTAAATATGTTTCGAGGGCAATATTTTGACAGGTCCTAACTAATTTCCCTCATATTGTATTTTCATCGAATCATATCGATTACTGCGGAAATTATTCATGTGAAAATGATTTCCAGCGGCGTCCTTCAGGGCACATGTCAACTTAAGAGAGGCCTGTTGAAAAAAACTATATATGAACCTGCAATCTTATTTTTCCATATTCCCTCTGAATCCGAGAGACTTTCCACATTCTCACGAAAACCCTGTACAGATGATGAACTCACGTTTCGACACATGAACGTTTCCTTTTCTTTTCTTCTTTGTCCACTTCCAATTCCACCGGAATCTTGATTTTGATTATGACCTCCTGAGTCTTAATGATTACATTGATTGGTCAATAGATGTAAAAGATATAGTATTCAATGAACGTAGGGAAATAATTTCTTCATATCAGTTGTCTAACGGATTTTGAAAGTGGCTTTTTTTGTGAGTAATCACCTATTACTACGTGAGGACATTCGATGTAATGAAATCCGCGTACAAAACCCATCAACACCTACCCGTCTCATTAGAAATCGTCGTTGAAACGGGTTTTTGTTACTCCATAAGAAAAACTATTTATCCTTTGAAACTGACCGGAGAGATATTGAGGACTGATAGCAAGTATTAATTCGATATTTAATGGAAGAGATAAAAACATACTTTTATTAGCTCTCTAACGAGAAAAAGCCTGTTTATCTGCAGCAGTTAGAATTCATAATATATGAGGTAGTTGATTTCCACCAGCAGAACGAATTTGTTTCCATCTTGCTATCGATTTTTTGCTGATGCTATGCCACCATAGCTGTGCCAAGCACTGACGAAAAGTGCTCAGCTCATTCTTGTGAAGTGTTCCGGGATCTCGAACACTAAGCACTTTCTCTCACAGAAGTCTGGCGACTAGTAAGCACGTTCGAAAAGTAATTCGACCTAGAGCACTAAGCACTAACCACTTTTCGAAAGACTCATGATACGTTGAGGTTGCCGTTGAGTTGAGTCAAGTATTTCATTCGAGTTACCCTGTATATAAGTCCTTCATTTAGTCCGATAACTAATCATCAGTACACAAGTGAACTTCATTCATACATCTGTACGAATGACGAGTACGATTTGATTTTCATTTCGAAAATATTTGGACTAAGAGCCAATACTGGTATCAATAAACACATCGATAATTCTGGCAACGAGCAACATTCTTCGTCATTATCTTTTTATAGTCAATTATTCGGCAATCCTCATAAATTGACGTAAACATTTCCTTTTGTCCGCAGCTTCTTGTTGCGAAGAACGTCGAAGAAATGTCTGACATTGTCCTCATAATCGCGTGCAATCGACTTCTTCGAGGAGCAGCTATAATTAAAATAATGACATTGAAGATTCGATAGAATCCGAGATGGAATCCGCATTCTACGATTGCGTAGAGTGCGATTGCTTTGCAGAGAAGAAACTTTGTTAGGTGAATTGGAACAAGTGTAGGATAGGCAGTATGGGCTAGCTGACCAAATAATAATGATGATAATACTCCTTCTGATCGTTTACATGATATGAGATTAATGATAGGTATGTCACTGGACAATCAACCAATTAACCGATTCTCGAATACAGAAAATATTCATTACATTACTGAACAAAATTTCATCGTTGAAAGATCTGAAATAACCATATCATCAAGGCCTTTTATTGTTTACTAGAGTGGTCGAACTTTCAAGAACGGCTACTAGACAGAAAAAAGACATCCTTTTCGATTCAAGCACAGCTAGAATAGCATCATGAAGGGTATTGAAGTAATGTCTTGTTCGAATAGGCTTTCCATTTCTTTCGGAAAAAGAATGCCTACTAATCGTTTTTGAGGATCATTCGACTGCTTTCATATTGAGAGGGTGTTGCGGTTTGAGATCTCATAAACTATATATCCGAATGAAGTGAAATCAATCAAGTTATCAATGAAAGTGAAACTATGTTGTCGGAGTTGTTGTGATCCGGAATGTATTATTTATATATCACAAGAATATCAGGGGACCTAAAATTGAGCCTTGAGGTACCCCAAACTGAACGTTCTCCAAATCCAATATGAATTCGCATATTGTGCTAGTAATATGACAGCTAACACAACAAATTGCTCCGAAATCCAATGCCTCCTAGTTTCTTGATGACAACATGTATACCAATTGAATCAAAAGCATTCTGGAAATAGTGCAGCTACAACTGCTGGTCCTTTTGAATCCATTGAGGAAATTTTCTACTGTGTAAACATTTCTGTATGGAACTATTGGGAAATCAAAAGCAAATATAACAAAGCAAAACATACATTAATGAAGGTACCCAAGAGACTACAGATAGGAGCTCAGTTGGTCTGAGGTTGTGAGGAAGGGTTTCATTGCCCTTTTATGATTTTGGTTGAATAATAGCTATCTTCTAGTAGAGAAAAACTCACCAAGTTTATGTGAAAAAAGAACCACTTATATATAAAGAACTTGTGTCAGTTCTATGGTGAATGTCTTGAGAAGAATTTATAGACAAAATTCCGTCTGGCTCCATATCAATCTCGACATTGAAGCCAAGCAGATCATGATAGGATGAGAGAAACTATCGTGATAATTGTTTAATAGACTGCAATGAACATTTTGGGTGTTCCGAGGTTGTTCGAAACGTTTTCAGCTGAGTTTTTTGCTGGGATAGCATACAATTATTGCAGAACATATTGCTGTCCTTGCAGAAATCATTACTGTCGATGATAGAATATTTCAGTAATTGGAGCGAATTCACAGTGCAGTTTTGTGCTACAACAGTACGATATCTTTTTATGTATCTAGGAAAAGGGCAATTTTTCTATCAGGGTAGCCACAATCGTTCTCTGGAATTGTAGGTCTGTAAAGTTATTTGCTCAAGCAGAATGTTTATTGACAGTCACAATGAAGTAGTTTCAGTAATGTGGCTTATTCTGTAAGAGAAATATCAATGCATCTGCTACTTTTTTGGCTAAAACAAGTGGGAAAAACTCAACAAAGAACTTCCTCCTGGGACTTTTCTCATCGTAGGTCACGTTCGTATTGCGGAACTGTCATTTCATAGGTCATGATGTTCTGATGATGCTTTACGGAGCGGTGATTTTACATTCTGTAGACTTGTGTGCTCCCGGTTCACATATTTTTCTCAATGTGAAATTCGAGTTCCAGAGGTCAAAACAGCTGAGTACCGGGAAAATTCCGAAAAAACCCCCTCGCATAATGAACTAACGCATTCCCTAACCCAACACTACCCATCGCTCTGCGCAGCGCACTTAGAAAGGCGAAAGCGCCTTCCGCCACAATTGGGACTTGGTCGGAAATCAGTCTCGATCTCGACGTCGTGCGCATAGTTCGTGTCGCTGCGATCCGCAAACGAACCGCGTCGCTCGCGTGTTTTCGAAAACAGAACTTTCGGAACGGCTGTCGTTCGATTTTTGGCGGTGACTGTGGACTCGGCGAATAGTTTTTCGCTCGGAAACGTTCTTGGTGTGTGTTGTTGAGGATAATTCGCTCTCTCGGAATATTTTCTACGAATCGTTAGGTATGTTTTGGGTTTGGGCACGGAATTTCATTTGCGAGGGTCGTCCATGGTCGAAAAAATTACAATCGAGTGAAGACAGTTGGATTTCGTGTGAAAACATTCAATTTCGAGTCGAACCGCGTGGGAAATAATTGGCCGAAAAGGTTATTCAAATAAGCCATTACTCATTCGTTACTAAGTGAGTTCCAGAAAACCACCCAAAAGAAAAATACAACCTCATGGTCAGTGTGAGGAAAAAATTAGATAGAAATAAACCGGGCGGATCACGTGACGGGAAAACTCCCTCGATTGGGAAAGTATTCAATAACTGCGCTCTGATATATATATTTTTCATTCATTCCTATACCGCAACACCCCATGACAATTATTGAGTGGATCAGGAGTTGTGCTTAAAACATCAGGAATTCATTATTCACTTGCAGAATCCTTCGAAGCAATGCAAACTCGTGAGAATACAAAATTAATCAGGATCAATGATTCGGAAATATCTCGGAAAATATGGACTGCTCGATCCACTGTTACAGTCAGAGCCTTCCCATTCCGAATAGAAAATGTCATTACGAATGCAAAAATGTAATCTAGCTATCTATGGATTGGAGACGATCGAGAAATAAACGCAACAATAAAAAATACACTTTTCGAATGTTCACGAAGTCCTGGTCCATGAAATGAATAGTCTGATAATCAGTCGAAATCGAATTGACTGTATATTTACCGTGAGTTTCCACTCTGTTTCCTGTAGAAACTACGGAGATACTTTCCCAGGGCCAGATCACTCCACAATTGGACTTCATGATTGTCAATTTCACCTATATTCCAGTTCTGGAAGCTCTAGAAAGTTATCTTTTCTCCTAGAACATAGCTGAGAACGCCGAACCAATATTTATCTATGGTGATATGTACATATATTACAGAGAAATTCATAAATTGCTATTGAAGTCGAACAAGATACCAGTTTTTCCATATGTTCCCGACTTGGTATTCATGTCGGTCCCTCTTCAAATTAACTGCTTTGGAATGGACCAGATATGCATCTCGCCCATGTTTTATGTATGAATGTTTCGTGTCAAATGTATAAGAATTTCTATGGAGGCGAAATTTCAAATACTAACTCCATTAGGAATATCAAGAACTGATGGATTTGGAAGGAGTATAACTATCGATGTTAAAAATTTGATACCATTCTAATCGAAATTCACTTTTGTATACTCCCAAGTATTTTCTCCATCGGTTCTATGATTCCAAGAATGATTCTGACGAGAAGTTTAGTAGGAACTAGTTCGTCGTTGTAATGAATGACTCTCGAGATAGGTACCTAGATCTTTTCAGGACTCATTTCAGGATCCGAATTATGAAATCGAATGAACTCTGGCTGTATGGAAATGTTCGAAAGTTGCGAAAGTATGAACAGAGGAGATGAGTAAAGAAGAACATTTTTAATTATGGTCTTAACGAGGAGGCTAATGAAAGTTTCAACGAGAATTTTATTCAAATGAACGTTATCTGAGTTGCAGATAGTTGGTTTGATGAGGAAATGGAAGTTTTCATGAAGAAACTGAAATTTCAGTAAACTCACCTTAGGTACAGGAAAGAAGCGTAGTTCGTTTCAGATAATGACGTGTGATAAAACACATAATAATCACAATGATATTACGATAAGAAGCTGTCTAAGAATTCAAAAATCGGGTAGGGCTCCAGAACAAAATGTTCCAGAGTTTCAATGGTTATTCGTGCATAGAAGCCGTGAACCTAATAACTTGGTTCAATTTAAGAAAATCACAATATTCTGGTGAGGCTAAGATAATTCATTAATGCGATTTACCAGTTGATAAAACATCATAACTCTACTGTCCCATTGTTCTAATAATATCCAATGATGATTCATATGGTGGTAGAATGGAAGAAGAATAAAGTTAGAAAAAAATAGGCTGTACTTCAAATCATAGTTATGAGCAGTTATAAGCCACTTCTTCAAATAACTCTCATGTGTTTCGATATCGTTTTTTTTATTTTTGGACTCATGACTAGATCTGACTGAGTTCTGGAGTTACCTACCAGAACCCAGTGCCATCATGGGACGAACCATCGATCTGTCCCCACTACGAATTCTTCCACTATTTCCATTCCGCGAAATATTCTCAACCAATGATTCAAGTGAAAAGTCTTCATGGAGGGTCTATGGCTTCGAATCGAAACAACTGCCACTGTTCAGTGATCAGACAACTGTCTGCGAGTCTTATGCTAACTAAGCTTTTTAGCGAACAACAAAACTGGTCCACTTAAATCACTGATCCCTTCGAAGATGCTGTCCGTAGTCGGGGATTTTTCTCGTCGCTGTTTTGCATGAACTGTCATGCGAATGTTAACGTTTTAATCTGCTTATGGTGCCTCCCCGTGTCGGGGAAAGTAAGCTACTCTGTTCGATCCGAATGGCTTGATAGGCGTTGCGAATGTTTCATTCATGATCGTTCAACGTTTATTATGTAGGAGATATTCTCGATGAAGGGATTACGTTGGAGTCGTTCGACGTGGATATGGTAGATAGATGGTGCTGGTTGCTTATGCAAAATCGATGGGTTGTCATTAGGAAATGATGCAATTTCCTAGCATTACGTCCTACGTATATTGTCTGCATTGAATACGAGTATCGTTGCTTGCTACTACATTTAATCTATATTCACGATTCGTTGAAAATTTTCCTCCAGGATTGGAAGTTATCTATGGATGATTTTCTGACTCTCATATCAGACTCTTGAGACACGGTCGAACGAGCTTCTATACCGTGAAATTTCGTGGTTTTCTTCAAACTTCAAGTTACCATATCTTATAAATTGAGAGTTCTACTCCTTTTCCTCGGTTGTATTGAGCAGATGTCTTCTGAATGTCAGCTGACTACTCTGAAATACATATTGCATTAATTTTTTGATTCAAATTGATGAATACTTTTGGAAATCTGAGTGACTTTTATGAAAAATTCAATTGACGAATGAATTTGACGCTTTCTGGAATACACTTGGAGGAGGTTCCGTGTTTATTGTTTCTCTGGATAGTTTTTCGTAACGACCATCGTCATTCTGAAATCTCAGCTGATATTTCAACTTTTGTTTGGATAACCCTATTGATTTCCTGTGTGAGAAACTTTGGATAGGCCTCGATGACTTCATTCAATCACCCATAGAAAGCTCCGAAAGTTTTGCTTTCTTCTTCTCGAATGTGTGGGCGACACATTCATCTACTCTCACCAGAATTCTCTAGGTATATTTTCAATTCTGCAACCTGTTATATGATCTCAGTGCCTAATTCAGTCATTCACATTCGTTAAATTCAATTCCTGATGAGCAACGACCATGAAAAGAAGAGAGAGATCGTCCATCTTCCTGATATTCTTTAGAGGTCAATGATTTCTCTAGTATAGTATCACCGACTGGGCAAACAGCTCTCATTTGAATCGAATCTGAGAACTGCAGTGTGTCATTTGAGGCTCAACTTCGAACACGTGAAAATTTCTCCAGGACAGGTCGAATTTGTGCTCAGCAGATATTGATGAGATGTTGTGAAGTGTGAAGTACCTGTTCGCACGGAATAGCCACGTACCTGACATCATCATTGTGGGCCTTGTGTGGTCTGCTTACCTGGTGAAGATACGGACGTGACCTCTATAAAGTTAGCAGAACCATTTGATGGAAAATCAATGAGACCAAGTTTATTAATTGTCGAATAATTGTTGAGAATTTGTCATGAAATAAAAAAAAATTGTCGCGCCCTTAGTTTTTTACATATGGGGTGGCTTTGCTAACTTAATATTGAGTTAGCAGGGCCACTACTATAAATTGACAATTGAACTTCAAATTGGATCGCCGTTATGACCAACATTTGTCGAGTAATAGTCGAAGTCCAGTAGGAGTGAAAAAGTTGATGAAGCAATTTTTTTGACGCAGATATTAGTAATTTTCATTCGATATCCTCGAATATGCGGAAATTTCGAGTATTTGGCAACACGGCATCAATATTTCTACTACCACGAGAAGTTTCATAGAGGTAATCAATCTTTCAATATTCTATACCAATTCTTGCTCCATAACAAAGTATAAAAAAATTATACACAATGAGTAATATATAAATATGATTCAAGATACGAACACATTCGTGTAACTTGGTTGATATTGTTTCGTTCGCTTTGAAATTCACCAAACATTTGTCGAATGACCAAAACATATTTATATATCGTCGAAGAAAATCACTCGACAAATTTTGGTCACAAGGGTAATCCAATTCGAATTTCAATTGTCGATTTATCGTTAGTGACTTAATATCAAGTTAGCAAAACCACCCCATATAAAAAAAAACTGAGGGCGCGACAATTTTTTTCCTTTCACGACAAATTCTCGACAATTATTCAACAATTAATAAACTTGGTCACATCGATTTTCCATCGAATGGTTCTGCTAACTTTATAGAGGTACGGACGTGAGTTTGTGATGCATTCCATATTTTCGGATTCCCATTTCGGAACTCTTGCCAAATCTTCATTCAAAGCATCGCCCTGTCTCTTGCAACTTTCGCTTCGATAAATGAAGGAGGTCCAGCATGGATTCAAGCGAATGGTTCTGGTTCAGACAATGTAGTTCTTTGAGTTTATCTCTCAGTTGGTATGTTACTCTACTAAGACCGCTCTATTCGTTGGGATTCGATGCGATTGTAGACAAGCTTAGGAAACTGTATTCGTTTGCTCTCGAACTGAACTAGCTCAAATAAGATCCAATACCCACTGGCTTATTTCCTTTCAATGAGCATTTGTCTGTGATAGAACATAATTGATCCCACCGTGATAACCATCAAAATCTGAACTGAATCTATCCTAAGGAAAACTTCCCTTGTGGTGACTGTTTAGGAAAAAATCGATCCAGCCGCCGGTTGGTTAGTTAAATCCGTTACAACGCCGTCTCGATCCAATTCGGATCGCACCTGAACTATCTTGCGGAGTTGGGGGCGGCATTCAGGGCCTAATAGAGCACGTAGAGCTGAAGAGGCAGCACATAAACCAATTAAAAGTCACACCGGTGTTCAATGTATAATGTCAGCAGACATCCGGTGCGAACACGCGTCAAAGGAGGCGGTGCGCGATCTCATCCGAAGGCGATAGATGGCGTGTCTAGGGCTATGTGTGGAGTTCGACTAGCGAAGGAATTGGAAGTGTGAGGAGTTGGAGGTATGAACGAATCTCGGAAGGAATCTAAGGTTCTACTTCGTGATTGTAACTCTCAACTTCTGAACGGATCAGAACTCATGGAACTTCAGAATTGCATGGGAAGAGGAGTTGAGTTATACCTCACTCGAAAATGCAGAAGTTCTGACAAGAATATTGATACGGGACAAGATGTTGGAATGTTTGTAGGGAAAATTTCTCATTGAGTTTCAATAAAAATTGATCGTATTTTACTATTTTCAATCAGATTGAGATTGGATCAATCTGTAGGGACACGAATAAGTTCTGAACATCAATTTTCACTTATTGAGTTCAATTTCGTTCCCTCCAATGGAGTAGAAAGTCAACTAGATCGGGCGTGGATGGGAATTGAGACATTATTTAACGGTATTGAAGGAAAATTTCACTCAATAGCCTGTCAGACACATCTTGAGAAGATACCAATTCAGAACAGAATCTTCAGAAACTGGATTGTGCAGTGACTTAACAAAGCCATCGGTAACCACACGGAATTAGACACAATTGAACCAATCTCTTCCATATCATTATGATTTCTTGAATGGTATTCTGGAAATTACATGATTATGACTATAAACAATCGTCTTTCGTTTCATCGATCACTTGTGCATATAGAATTTGGGTATAACATTGATAGTCGAACTCTCAGAACTGTGAACTCTGTTCAACAACTCCTTGCTGTTGACGAGACCTAATGCTGTTCCAGTTGATCCTTCTAATATTTCATTATATTGAAGGAAAGCTTGAAACAACAAATTCGAATCAATATCCTCAGAACTGTTAATTTCATCTACTATGGTTTGAGACTTCCATTTTTGATTTGACTTATGACTTCTCAGAGATCGCAGAAGAATACTTCAGATCTTCATGTCCATTCGCATCTCACGTGATAAATTACAACATTCTCAGTAGGATAACCTATAGAGGTCAATTACAGTTCACCCACACGTGATAGTTTGCACTGCAACATGACCTTTACCAATTCGAGACACGTCTGCACTATCAATTGCCATGTGCCATAAATCTAAAATAGAAGTTATTCTCAATTGAAATTATGGTTAATATCCTCCATTACAAGTTTAAATTCGAACTCCATCGATTCGTGCGAGCGATAATATCCGTAATTACAGGCAGCATATTATACTATACGGGATTGACGTCAAAAAATGGACGAAGAGAACATGTTCTTCGGTCGAGGTGGGGAATTAAATGAAAAAATACTGAGCAGCACCTGAAGGATTCCACAAGGTGATAGAACATATGAAGTTTGAAGGTGGAATTTCTCTAGAAGTTTTTCATTGTCTAGGACGACACTGATAACCATCATCATCATCTCAGAAATGAATAGGACTCGAGCATATACCATCAAGAAGTTAATAATGTTTCACCAGATATTTCAGAGAAATTACTGGCATTCGCTGTCACTTGATTTGACGTGGAATATCTGGAAGATACTTCTACACTCAAATTTTGGTATACATGTTGCAAACACCCAGTGAAGTTTTGATGATCGAGCGAAACTGTTGAATACGATTGTTGACAATCTCTCGGAGAATGAATTATCTGGAATTATCTATCCACCAGCTTATGATAGATATTATGTTTCATACGCAGACGAGTCATGTAATCACGAGAAGATAATTGGTGCTTGAATGTCGAAAAAAAAATAGTAATGAGTCGTTGGAATTTATATGTTTGTATTGTCAGCTGAGAACTCGCATCGGATGTGCGTATTTACAGCTATAAAGAGCTCGTTCAATCCAATTAGCATTTTTCGATTTGCAACATTGGTTAAAATGATATCGCAACGTTGGACGAGTTATGATTGCATTCAGGATTTGAATGGTGTGGTGTACATGTTCGATATTAGGAATCAAACTTTTACACGAACATTTATGGATAATCATTTTTCAGCTTTCAATGGGATTTTCTCTCCTCGTTTCTGAAAAATAGAGTAGAAGTTATTAAAAATTATTGCAATATATTTGTAGTGAGGACAGATTTAGGATCTGTCCCAAAATGTCACTGCGCTTGAAATTAAACCTTTAGATACCTAAAAGAGAAATTCTCTATTGGTCAGTGACACCTTGTTTTTGAAAAAATTTGGAAATACAAATATATTTAACAAGAATAAAACCTCTACTTATCTTGGTGGACGTTTCGAAAACGAATCTGCTCCCGTTCTCAACACAATTGAAATATTTTTCTCTTCGTAAAATTTTTTCAATGTTTTCGATTTTGACACTGAAAAGTGACAATTTGGCAGACGGAGGAATTCTGGTTACAAGGTGTTCTCATTAATTGATAAGTAGAGGTTTTATTCTTATTAAATATATTTGTATTTCCAAATTTTTTCAAAAACAAGGTGTCACTGACCAATAGAGAATTTCTCTTTTAGGAATCTAAAGGTTTAATTTCAAGCGCAGTGACATTTTGGGACAGATCCTAAATCTGTCCTTACTACAAATATATTGCAATAATTTTCAATAACTTCTACTCTATTTTTTAGAAACGAGGAGAGAAAATCCCACCAAAAGCTGAAAAATGAATGTACCACCTCCTCGAAGAACTTACAGACAGTATTTATGGATACTTCCGGATGTTCTACTATGTTGAACTAGCGCACTTTTCACAGCTTGTTTCACGCTTTTGATCACAAATTGAATATACGGTCAGTTACCGTGACATAATATGTTCGAAAACTATTTGTTCCACTGAACTCCATGCTTGGAATAGCGAATATACACCAAGAAACATGTATACTAGATGTTACCGAGAAGATACCATATGTGAGAGCAATAAATTATGATGAGCATTGTGAAACATGTGAGAGAAAATATTGTACGCACAAATATGAATGAATTAGAATTATTTGGAAAATGTTGTTTATCGATTTCCAGTTTCTGTCCAACATTTTTCTACTTATAGTCTCTAGCAGAATTGTCTATATTTCTCTTCGTGTACAAAAAAGTCGATATCACCTTCCTAATTTCCTACTATATCGAGGGTCCTTATTTCCACCATCTAATTTATCAACCCACAGTTCCGTGGGGAGGACGAGAATAGTTCTTGACAAGGTTAAACGGTTTCAGTCTATTCGGGATCTGAATTTTCTATTATACAGTCGTTTCATTCTCATACCGCTATAATGGTATAATTATATAGTTGGGGGGCTATGTTTTGATGAAAGAAATATGTGTAACCGACATACGAATTACAGCGCTATAGATTTTCGATAGTCAACAGGGGTGGTCTAACAATTCTGTTGAAATAAAATCGAAGAATTTGGAATATTGTAGTTTCCTCGGTATGACCTGATGCAAGAAGAGAAATTTAGAATTTGATCAGCGGAAGAATCATTCTTTCGAGTGTTTTCGAGCTGATTTTCGTATAGTCGTTTGAGAATTTATAACGAATAATAATATTCTCCAAACTTCTTCATTTCCTACTGATGTTTTTATAGATATGTAATCTACATCGAATTCAGAAGGACCTTATATATAAATCATTATCCATATCTTTGGTTCGTGTCTTCTTTGGTGTCTCTGAAAATATCTTGAGGACTGAAAGTGATAGATCATAGTGACATAGTGATTCATGAATGAAAATATACCTCATCATGAAAATACCGATTCATAATTGTACTTTGCGACCTGGAATGAAATTGCTGTATCTCTACTCGAACAGATTCTTACTGAACTGATGGTACAGGAGTTATTCCTGTGTTTTCAACAGTTATGCGAAAGTTAAATTTTTCTGACTCGTCAGAATTTATCATCAAAAATTCAAAATATTACGGCAAATGTCATTTTCTGATATGTCGTCTATTTCCACATGAACGTTATTTCCTCCATCCGTTTTCGAAATCTAACCGTTCAAAAATTCTGAGAAATGTAATGTCAATGTATACTAAAACATAGTTAGCCATGCTCAAATGAAACTTTCCATGGTCTTTTATTACTTTCATAACTTCCTGTTTATTGACGATCTCAATATTCAATTCCACCCAGGCCACACAAGATTTCTAAGGCGAAAATCGAAATCCCAGGGAAAGCTGAAAAATGAATTGAATTGAGTTCTTTCTCGTTCGGGATTCAGAGGATTTCAGTTATATCCGTGTCTTACAAGCCTCAATTATGTCTTTATCATCGAATTACCCAATCTAGCGTCGAATGAAAGAACCCTGTAGTCTGTAATGAAATAATTACAGTCCCAATTGGTTGAATGAAGATTTAATTCAATCGAGA
This sequence comes from Gastrophysa polygoni, assembly GCA_963576655.1. Taxonomy (NCBI): domain Eukaryota; kingdom Metazoa; phylum Arthropoda; class Insecta; order Coleoptera; family Chrysomelidae; genus Gastrophysa; species Gastrophysa polygoni. Next base: position 1,245,622 of record OY755082.1, on the reverse strand, counting down.
CAATAGCTGACGTTCTGTTGATTGTTGATAAACTTCGTCATTGAGGGATCAGAAAAAACGTTCTCGTTAGTTGCATCTCTTTTGTCTCGAAGCAGATTCAAATCATCTTATTTCTGAAGTATAAGCCTTCTGAACCTTCGTATAACTGCCCCATACATATTTCCATATTTGAAATTGAATTATGATTTCTCCACTGAACTTTTGTGATGAAATGAATAAAACTATTTACTTGTCTATATGACTTCAAATTCTTGTCTGAAATATCCGAGTAAAGGTGAAGTAATGTTGTTAGGAATTTGATAACCTCATTGGTATTTGTGGAATTGAGAGAAAAATGCATTATCTGAAATCGTTCACTTCACCTGGATGATCTAATTATGATTTCCAACCATCAATCATTCCACCTGATACACCAATACATGAATGGAATGAAATTAATTGAATCTTTTCGGCCTGAAACTCTCAAGTATTTCCTGGAATATGGCTGTTCCTTATTGGTCCTTCTGCGTAATTGAGCTCAGAGGAGGGAATGATGAAAAGATGGCTTCGGTTGTCGGAATTCGCCAAAGACAGACATGTGGTCATCTAATATCGTCGTCGAAGGCAAAAATTTGGGTCTCGAAGACGCCACCATGAGCGTAGGTAGCATTATTTATAAGAGGAGTAAAATTTTGGGAACGATATTTGTGGAATGAGAATTTTCTGCGTGAAAATCGAGATTCGTTTTTCATCAGTCAGACTTCATCTCGAAACTTGGCTTTACTATTGATAGATATCAATTGATAGATTCTCAGATAACAAGTAGACAGATTTATTTGGAATAGGATTTACTGATGAAATTTCGCATATATGCGGAAACTAGCAGGTTCTATCGAACCCATCAAAGATGACATAACATACACACAATCGAGCACACAATAGGAGAAAAAAATGCCATGGAAGCTTCCTCACAGGCACAATAATTCAAAATTACTCCTACGTCAATGGTAACCTCTTCGAGCCTTTCTGTTCTCGGTCGTATCTTCTTGCTGACCCATTTGAAACCACGAGGTAATTAATTCGACGGAGGACCTTCTTGCACTTTTCGAGGGTGCTGATAGGACTTTCGTACCTCTAGAACGTGAATAGGAAGCTCTTTGGTGAGGAATTTTCGGGGATATTTTCCCTTTCGATTCGATGGAGGATGCCCTCTCGAAAGGGAATCAGGAAGAGATTATTGGAACGGTGAATCACAAGGCGATGATGGCTTCTTGACCCTGAACTGATTTTTCTCGTTTTAATTTTCCAATGTTGATGAAGAAAGACGGACAGTATTCATCGTATGTTTTTGATTTCCACACGAGTCAGTCATCATAAAATCATCAATAAACGAATCTTATCAGGTCATAAACGACGGAATCACAATCCCTTGTTTGCTCACGAGATTCTAGCACAGATTCAATGATTCCACGTCTTGAAAACTCCATTGCAGGCAACATATTGACATTCGAAGGTTATTCGAGGTTAGGGCATGTATATACAAAGGATTTCTCCTATGATAGCATGAATTGTATAGTGCTAACAAAAAACAATCTAGAATCTATTGTATAATCTACATGTATTTGCTCTCGTGGGAAAACTTCTATTCTACTTGGAACATCGTTAGTTCCGATTGGAATATGTTTCAGATCTCGTAGCGTTTCAATCTTCTTTCCTTATTTTTTTCAGAACGGTGCGTTTGTTTTTTTTTATCGCAAATGGAAGCTTGCTCAAATTTTGATAGTATGTTTTTTGACGAGCCCAGGATGATGGATTTCATTTCGGAGCATGAATCATCAGAAATTTTAGTCGAGAGCGGGATATCGACTTTTTTCCCATATTCTGTACGCCGTATGGAAGACAGTACATCGTTTCCATTTCCAGAAGAAAATTCCTTCTTCATGGAAAGAGGTCAAAGTTTCCAACAATAACAGTTACTGCAGGATTCATGTTATTACCGGATATAGATAGCATAGTTGTAATCTATTTTCTAACCTAGAGCAATGCTCCTTCGATGATATATCGCGAAACTCTATCGAAACGATCTATAAATTTCAGTTGGCTTGTCGGAGGCAAATGAGAAGTTTCGAGAAAGTTGTTGTGCTTGATTGACTTCAACTGGCGGTGTGTCGTAGCTAGTTCAAGTCGGGAACTTCGGATCCCCACAGTTTGGTGCTTAGTCAAGTTTGTCGAAGTGAGGTTCTTTTTGGAATGGAATTCAATTATTCTCAACGCCTTCAAGACAATGTTGAACGTGCTTGTGATGATCCTCGAGTATTTCATACAGTCAGCTCTCATTTATAATTATTTCCCAGACTATCGTAGCGATAAAGGAACGATTTTCTTGGGTTGATTTCCATCATGATTTTGATCATCACCTCCTTCACGTTGTATCCCATGAAATGAAACACAAAATGGTCGTCATTGAATTTCTAAAACATCATTTTCTGTTCAACATAGCCTGAGTGAATTATTTCATTCATTTAGGTACTCATATAATTGACAATCATATTTCAGCATAATAAATTTTTTGGATAGTGAATATATTGAGTATACCTACAATAATATTACTTCATCATTGTGGAAATTGATGGCATATGGGTCAATCATTAGGGTGAATGAGCCAAAATATATTGATACATAACAAATTCAAAACCCTATGGAATACCTGAAAGTACCCACCTCATTGGATCTATATGAAATTTCGATCATTTCTTTTATCAGTATTACAATAATTCAGAAAAGAATGAGGAAGTCAAACGTGAATTTGGTCATTGGATTGAAATACTCATATTACCATCATGATACTAGTCAATAGATGGCTCTGTTTACAAATACCAATTGGAGAACGGTGCCAAGATATCAAATATTGGGATGGAATCACCATGAACAAGCGAAATGATCTCTCAGTGTCAGTGTCTCAGAGGTAATTACAATGAATCGGACTAATGCTCCGATCGAATGACACATTTTGTCAATCCAATGATAAGCAAATTTCATCCAACCGTTCACTAAAGTTGATACAACAAAATATTTACTTCACTGATTCGAAAGTGTGTATGAATCAAACAAAAGATTGTCTTGATATAATCTTGAATTCGGTTGATTCAAACATTTCTCACATTCGGATTAACGAAATAATCACTTGGATAGATGAATTATCGCATCAAATTGATAGAAACATGTTGTTGATGTGACATAGAATTTGGTCGATTCAAACATTTTCCACATTCCGATCAACAAAATAATGAATTGGATCGAATCAATTTCTGCGTTGAAATAAAACAAAATGTGGTTGGTTGGATGATATATTGTTCATCTAAAAATACTCAGTTGACTAAAACCTTGGATACAATATCGAATGTTTCTCGTTTCAACATTTTATTTTCAACATATGACACTTTTATTCGGTTGATCGGGGTAAATATTGCTTGAATCAACGAATTCTTCTTTTCTGTGTGGTGATACCAAGCGAAGGATTGAAAACTCCTTTCGAATAGTGGTAACTGTCATCATCATGTTGGGCATTGTGTGATCTGCCTTCCTGGTGAAGATACCCTCTCTCTACTAGATTCCAAGATCTCCAAATCGAAATGTTGACATTGAATGTGATCAGATGGCTGATTAGGTGATATAAGCGCTCTAGAGGAGGAGGCGTGAATTTATGGAATGGATCTGATAGATCGTCGATACGAAGCAACAACAAAGTTGGTGCCAAGAGACATATCCTTGTGGAACACCAGCAATGATAGTCATTGTATCATATGAGACACCACCATATAGTGTGATCTATAGTGATAGTGAATGATATAGTTGGGGCGAAAAACCATACGATGGAAGGTGATTGTATGTACATATACAGGCCTTCATCCGATGATCCTAATCAACCTCGCGACGAACACTTATTTTCGTGTAATAACCGTTTACTTGCCCTAATAAACCATTTAGTTTCCCTAATAAACCTGCACGATCCGCCTGATTCGGCTTTTATCTGATTCGGGCTCGTCGAAGTTGTGTATAGGTGGTCATAACCTATAATTTCGAAAGGGGGGTCGAGACTTGTGGAGGGCAAGGGGTGGCTCGAAACGTTGCCAACCCCATTTGCAATCGTTATTGCCGGTCTGTCTGCACTATAATTTGCTTTATAGGTAATAAAAGGGGCATTCATTAGCCGGAGTTTGTGAATTTAATCAAGAAATGCAAAGTTGACGCACGATAAGCACGGATATTTGTTCACGACAAAGGATCTTTGGAAATATAGGACGTTTTGAGTAGATGGAGAAGACCGACACTTGATTGTTCAGCTGATAATCTTGCATGATGACACGTTTCGCTTCAAACTTGAGTTTCTCTATCGAAATTCGAGGGAATATTATATTTGTCTTCGATGCTTCGAAACACAAGACAACTTCTGTTCATCATCCATAAATTCTTGATAATATTCTTGTTGGAAGTCTGTTTTGAATTTGACTCACACCAAAAATTTCTTTCCTCAGGAAAAAAATGTATTTGTTATAACGCTTATAATCTAGCTTTTCTTCAAGCGATGCATTGTTGATTTTGGCATCAGATTTGATATTTCATCGACTTGAAAGGAATAATGTTTAACAATCAGCGCAAACGATGCTGTATTTTCAGCACTTTCAACCTGCTTACAACCTCCAAACTTTCAAGAAAAATTCCAACACCTTCCTACTCTCCCAAAATTCCACCGCTGGCTAACACGATGTTCCTCGAACATCATAGTTTTACCTTTCATGTTGTCCACAGATGAAAAAAAAAATCAATTGATATTGATATTACTTTACATCAGTAACTCACGAACAGAATCTTATAATGAATCATTCCTTTCTAGGAAAATATTAGGTATTATAGATATGGAAATGTAAGGTACTCATGGACTAGATCCATTCTATTTCATATGATCTTGTTTTGGATGCTTGCTCATCCAAGCGTGTTGGAAATGTTAAAATTAATGTATCTCACACCCTTACAGCCTCCAAAAACAACTACACACAAAATCTCGTCGTCAAATTCGCATATGAATGATCCTGCTGGCTGGTCAAACGAATTCTCTATTATATCCTCATTTATCTTGCTTTAAGATCTACACGAACGTGAACCTCTCATATAATGTATTTATATTTACATACCTTCACCAGCTTCCTGTGTAGAGTCTGCGAATTAAATATTTATGAATTCACAGTACATTGATCAAAATACGTTTTCGACATGTCGGAAGGAGGATCGTGAATATAATTTATGTTCGGTAAATGCATTTGCATTGGATCGTTGCCTTCTAGATGTTAGAACTGAAATTGACAACTGAATAAACGATTACTAACTGCAAGTAATGTGAGGTGTGCAATGATCAGGGCGATTTAAATCGTTGTTCAAGTGTTTGGAAAGTAACGAGCTCTATTTTCAACTGATGGTAATGGAAGTCTCAACTTCCTTCGATTTGCTGACACTCTTAGCCTTCAATGACAATAAAATATTTCTGAGTATCATGAAATTCATGAAGAAAAATGTTGTCATGATAAAAACTTTGAATCATCTTAACACCACCATTCATAGTTCGTTTGTCTACTATTGCATCTAATAATGATATGATGGACCCGTTTGCTGAGAAAACTTTGTAATTCTTTGTTCTTTCTGACGATGGAAAATTTTCAGTGATATCAGAGCTATCAGGAGTAGAAAAAATGAAAGGTGTTGAAAATAAATCAGATTGGTTCGACTGACTGGTCTTGAAAATCAACATAATTACTATGATATGCTGATATTCTAGAAACAATTTGAACCCATTTTTCATTCAGTAGAGTGATGTGTATCAACAAATATCATACATCATTGACCGAACTATGAATGTATCACCTGATTTATCGTCAGCTCTTGCATTCCAGATAGCTCAAATTCTACAGTACCCAGTGTTGAAAACAAATATAATTTAATGATGAATATCATTTTTTGGAATGGAGATAACATCCGGCGAACTATTAGAGAACGAGCTCTGTTTTGAAGCATTAATCATTTGCGATAAAAATAAATGTGAATGTATTTATGTGTATATAATTCATCCTACTGTAGTCGTGTTTGTAGAGCAATTTGATGAAATGTCCTGTCCGTAAAACTGATACAGCCGTTTCGTCACAATAAAATGTATAGTATCTTGTTTTTGATGAATATTCCTGACACAAAACTGGATTTTGTAACTCAAGGATTAACGTAAAAATGGTGTTGAAGTTACGCTTGCTCAAGCTAGCACAATCTCTTCATATAAAGTTGTGAAATAATTGTGCTTCACCCACACCATTCTTTTGTGCTAACCGTTTGTGTTATGAAACTCAGTTATGTGTTGAAGTATAGTCAGAAATGAGTTTTTCAATTCAAGATGTTTTTTATTCGATTAGAATGTGCTGAAACGACTGTGTCAATTTCAATTTTGATTTCAGTAGGTATTACTGTGTTCCAAACGAATCCATAGATAGAAAGAAAAATCCAAACACCTTTATGGTGGCTTCATAAAGAAATCTATCACCTAAGATTTACCACTTAACATTCAAGACTTTACATTTGAGACAGATGGAACAGACGGACAGAGGGAATTGTTCCTGTTATGAAACCATTCAAGATTTTTTATTATATTCATTATATGAGAAGATACCTAACTTTCAACTTGAGAAATTATTGTTGTAATGGCCATAAATGAAAATGAGATGTGCGCATTACTTTTACCAGTTTATATCCAGACCAAGTTGTTCTGTGTCGAAGATACGCCGGTATTTACAAAGCTTAAATGATTTTCAAATGTTGAATAGTTTTATAACCTAATCCATTATAATGTCTTGAATCTCAAAGTGATAAATGATAAATGTCAAATGTTAAAAATGTTTATGAAGCCACCTATAATCGTTACCTGTTATAATTACGTTAGAATATATTCAGGTTCGACGGCTGTCTTTATAGATTTCTTCGAAACAATAAAATATCTACAATCTTCTAGAGAAACTCCTCTTCGATATTCCTACGCTCTACATTCATAACTTGAGGCCACTCTCACCTATAATTTCAGAGATTCCAAGCCTTCAAACATACTTATACAGACATCTTCAGACACCAGTGGCGGATTCATCCGAATGAATTCATCAAAATAAGTGAGAATTCATTTGGGATCGTCATGTAAACAACAAAAAAAGTATGGAGTATGGTTCAAAATTCAGGAATCTCACCAGAGATTGCTATCAACAAATCGGGAAAGATTTTTTTCAATGATATCCATAATTTTATCTGTCCAAAGAGTACATGTACATATCGGAAGATCTCTGATGATCAGAGTTGGGAGGAACTCAATCATTATATTTTCAAATTCAGAGCAAGATGCAGCATCATATACATACCAAGTTGGAACTACCAATCCAGTGGATCCATTTATCCAGAAGTCTTTCAGCAAGAGGAGATGAAAAAAAAGATACAGAAAATTGGTATGAAGTGAAACCTCTCGAACCGCTTCATAACAATTGAAGTCGAGAAAATTAGCAGGAATATTCATACAAACTATATTCGAGAATCATTGAGACGAAGTGATTGCATTATTTCAGATATTCTACGTCAGACCTAACTCTTGGTAGTTTTTGTACGCCACTGGTTGAAGATGTGTGAGATCTGCAATTTTGTGGCTATGAAAGCTAAACAAAGACGTACAAAGCGAATGTGGCCACAGTGCATAAAAACGCAAATAGTTCTTGCATGAGGCAGGCTCTTGTAGAGCCATTATTGTTTATTGCAGTGGGATATAATGAGAAATAAATAATAAAAGCATGTTATGTGTACGCGCACACGAAGCGCATTTCTTGTTCTATAAGATCGCGCCATTATCGGCTACGCATACAGAGAAGCCGTTAAGAGATATTGTAATGAAAAAGAGGTGATAATTCATCCGAGTCATTCTGATATGATTGTATATTATGATCGAGTACGATAAAATTTTTATAGTGGAACTGATTCATAAATCGTATCCTATGTTCGAGGATTTGGGCTTTGAAATTTGAGAACCATCGTGTTCTTGAATCACCTTTCCTGTTTGAATTTTCGTTGCTGGAAATTAGGAAGGCCTGGTATCGATTCTTCTAGGTCGGAGTATATGCAGTAACGAGAGCTGAGGATCATTTGTTTGGGTTGGATATTCCTGGTATCGATATACTATAATTTGCACTAATAGTCGAGCTTCTATGACGGTTTTGGGGTCCTTGGATGTTGAGCGAAGTTGAGTCTAATCTTATTCTCCGATGTCAAAATGACGAGCTAAGGAACCTCTAAAGATTGACACTCCTTCGGGAGCCTGCTCATAACATGAAATGCTTGGAAATGAGAGAGTGGACGAGCTAGTGAGAGAGTATCCGGAATTGGCCTTGCAGCAAAGAAACCCCTCCAAAATGAGGGCTCAAAAAGAGAGCATCAACAAATGGAGTCGTTCAGGCTGGTTAAGATGCTCCTTGAGAGACCACAGCAATGTTTCACGTTTGAGAACAGGCACCGAATCATGTTTCGAAAGTCCTGATTGTCCTGGTGTGATCCAAGCATTGCCTCAAAACTTCTGCTCGAGTTCAATGCCTGGTATTACATGGAGTTCAGTAAGTGGTTGGACAGTTTGCTCAGGAGTGCCATCGGCCTCCTGATTATTGAAAGCACTTGCAGGTAATCATTTCGAGAGATTTCATGGATTCCTCAGTGGGCTTCTTCGACAATTCGATCAGAAATAATGGGAGGCATTCGTTGGAAATTATATTGGGAGTTTCTAGAGAAATCATTGTTGATCGCTGAAACTTACTGGAGTTCTCTTGACTGATGGTTTGATTATTCTTCCATTCTTCATCACAAATATTGACATAGTATCAGTATCAGAATTGGTATGATTGAAAATGAGTTCGACAAATGAAATTATCAAGCAACGTGCTTTCAACACCGAATTATCAAAAAGTTTCTTGGAAAATGAATAGGACTATGACTTAGACATGATCAGACAATCAGGTATCTAGAAAATGTGAGGTTAGGATGAACCATGATCTCCTGGTCATTTTCAAAGCCTGACAATTTCGTGATGCTTCTTCAAATCAACATTTTTCATTCGATTGAACGATCTATCTTGAGTCGAACTCCACTCGTCGGAGTCTATGGAAGGAACTTCGGGAACAGAAAAAGACCGATGACAAGTATCCGAGTTCAATCTGAGGCGACTTCGATTGTGAGGCCCTACCGAGTGATAAATTAAGACGGGAGCCATTGTTTCCTGTCCCGTGACAGGGATATATACGAGGAAAGAAGAATAATCTCTCCGCTCAGGAAAGCGTTTTCAATTGAAAATCGCTCGACAATGGCGTCGTTTTTTGTAATTAACGGAATTTTGTTTCTCGGAGGTATTGTTTGATACTTTCGCGGTTTACGTGGGAAGGGGGGAGATGATTAATAACGAGGATATGGCGGAAACAGACTCAAAGAAAGGTTACATTGTTCGGGATTCGCTCTGAGATGAATTGGAGAGACTTTGATCGATAACTACAGGGATTTGTAATGAATAAATGATCCAAACACAAGAAGACGACTATTTCGTTTGAGACAATTCAGAAACTTCACGTATAAATCATGTTATAGTCATGAATATTTGGGTATAATCATGGTGGGGGTCAGCTTCAGCGTTATGTACATCACGTTTTCATCAATAGCAAATTTGGAAATGACCGAATTTGAAGCAGTTCGATATCTTAAAGTCATCATAGACAGATTGATCTCAAAAGGAATAGGAATCGCTAGTTGAATCCATCTTGGGAATCCTCATATGACGATTTATATGAAAATGTAGAAACCCTAAACATCAGTATGTTTCATTTCATAAGGGCTGTCTTTTCATGATATCTCTGAAAGAGCTCAATAGTGAAAAAAATAACCATCGTAAGGAGTCGAAGTCGTCAAAGTTTTGCATTCTCCAAAGATCCGTAGCTCCGAAAATTTTACATAACCACGTATAAGGAACAATGATAAATATATATTAATTTTTGATTGATTCACATCACAAGAAATGTCTCAAAATATATACAACTGCTACGAGATTGAATTTTGAGTCAACTTGTATATCATGCTGTTTTGTTTTTCATTCATATATGAGTCATAATTTGCGAGACTCTCCTGCAAATCATCTTTTGTAGGTGATCCCAATAGTCAAATCATTCAAAAATTGTTCCCTATTGGAGACCGTGTTGACCTCAAACTCTCTGCTCGGAATCAGTTCATGACAACAAAATCATTCGTGACATTACATTTTCCTCGTCTGTAGCGTCTTCATCTCGATATATCATGAATATGCTCACCTGAAACGTTCATTACATCAGAATTGTAAAAGAGATATCATGAAATTGATCACTACATATCGCAAAACCTTCCACTGAACTATTCCGCATATTCCAAGTTGCAGCACGAATCTACGATATTCGATAAACTTTGCAGATATATCATCCGACGTAATATCGCAAAGTAGCTTCAGGTTACGAAGTCTTTCAGAACAATTTTATTTATTACAGTCTCTACCATACCTACCACATGTTGGAAGCGAACTTCTGTACGGACGTAATTTCGAGTTGTCTTCTAGTCTACGTGAGCCAGTGTTGCCAACGATATGGCAAATGCTGTGCTTGCAAAGCAATCGGAAGAACCATGTCATCAAATACGTTGATTTTGTGGTGCGGAGTGATACTACTTGTCAGGCTCGAGATTCGTTGAACTTTACTCCACCAAGCATCATTCCTCGATAGAACGCAAAGCTATGGAATTTTCTTTGTAGTGAAGTCTTTCCAGATGCTCCAAAAAAATTCCTCGTTGTCAAAAGAGATTCTGACTCGAAAATACAACTATGCTGTGATGCAAGTCCCACAGATATTTTTGAACCATGTTATCAACTAATTTCCCTACAGTAGAATGAACTTGATTTTTTTCATCGAATCGAAGCATTCGCATTGGAATTTCATTCCAGATTTCACTATCATCAGCTGATATTTATGGATATCTTTGGACGAACTTTTATGAGTAATCTGGTACTGCATTGAATTCCAAAGACAGGGAAGCGTTGGTAAGAGATTTCGATTACCTTCAAAATGATTTATCATTTGACCCCTCATCCCATTTGAGATCCAAGGGTTGAAGCCCACCCCTCCTAGCGTTTTTTTTTTTCTGAGAACGATAGCTATATCAAATCGGCCTTGTTCCGTTTTCATTGGGCCACCCAATATCTCATAACGACGAATCTAAATGGGACTGTCTAGCAGCAGTAAGTCCGATATAAAAGGGTGGCAACACTGGCACGAGTCCTGAAAAATCGTGATGAAAGATATCTTCGGGCATCGAAATTTTACTTCAAACGCAGTAATCAAACGAGGACGATAGAGCATACGCGAAGGATAAATGAGATGGGAAGGTGAAATGTCATAACATTGAGATATGCGAAACGGTAATTGGAAAGGACGTATGATACGTTTGTAGCTCTGCACATCCGTAAGTGTTTCAGATGAGCAATATATCATATCGTCTGTGCTTCCTCATTCGAGTTGTCAGAAGGATGTTCATTATTCTAGGGTCTTGTATATCATTCGATTGAATTTAAATCTTATCGATTCGACAAATGGGAGACAGAAATAAGAATGAGTTTACATGTACTGACATTAGTCGAGTCTTTTCGTAACTGCGTACTTCTCATAGGCCTGAGGTGTTCAGGCTTCTAGCAAAGTTTGAGATCTTCTAGTAATACTTTCCCATAACTTTCACGAACCATAACGAGTATGGGCAAAATCTGAGAGTTGAAAAATCAGGATTCTCCAACAAGTACAGTTCAGTCCCCGAATTCAGAGGAATCGTGAATCAAATCAGTTGAAATCGTATGGAAGTTGGCGATTTGGGAAAAAAAAATAATAATGATCTAGTCTCATGTATTGACAGTATCAGCTTAGTTTTATGCGGAAGATACTCGTCTCATTTCCAAGGTTGAACTTGAATGGAATCATGATGACATTATTTAATTCTTCCATTATTGGTTGGTTGTAGCTTCAACTTACCAATGATTATCAATCATGGAAAGATTTGATCCTACAGTTGGAAATATTGCCATCGTGAAGCATATTATTTTCCATTTCAATTTGACTTGACATCATATTCCTCAGCATTACAATTTCCGATTGGACTTTTTTTTAATATCGGCACGAAGTAATTTCCTTGTACTGCAGCGCCTCGCATCAAAAACTTTCTGCTAACAAAGCCATTTAATCTTTCATCTGTCGCGTTTTTCACCTAATTTCGCGCTCCGGTCCCTCACAAAGAATCTCACGGATGCCACATATACACAGCTCAGAGAGATAATCTCGTTTCATCTGGGAGGTTTTCAGCAAAGTAATTGGTCTCTTTTGGAGTCAGCATAATTATCAATTATGATGCAGTTGACAATTTCATGACTGAGAGTTTTTATATTGGAATTGCGGTGTACGAGATATTGCCATTGTGTACACATGAGAACTCTCCATACTTTTGAGCATTGAAAAAACATGGTTGACGTGTTGATAAACCAGGTGTGGAGTCCTTGAGGGGTTTACGACTACAACTGTAAATAAAGAAGGGTTGCGTGAACACTGGCGCTTTAGCTTGGGAAAAAATTTGTAGTTTTTAACTGTTTCCATTGCGAAGCAGGATTTTTTCACAATACCATTATTGAATCTGTAATGTCTTCAGCAACAATAGTCGGGTATTTGAGATTACTTTGCAAGCGTGTACTTGCCTTCTTTGTGATTGTAGAGGAGTGGTTTCAGTTTCACTTCATCACGTCGTCTAGTTCAGTATTTATTTGCATTTAATCGGTTTGGATTTCCCGAAAATGTACCAATATTCGAGAGGTTATGTCCGAAAATAGTTTATCAACCAACTAGTGTATTGATGAAGGCGATTATTGATCGAGATCGGTATTCAATATACGAGAATGAAAAAGAAGGAACTGATTTTTCAGCTTTTCATGGGATTTTCTCTCCTCGTTTCTGAAAAATAGAGTAGAAGTTATCAAAAATTATTGCAATATATTTGTAGTGAGGACAGATTTGGGATCTGCCCCAGAATGTCACTGCGCTTGAAATTAAACCTTTAGATACCTAAAAGAGAAATTCTCTATTGGTCAGTGACACCTTGTTTTTGAAAAAAATTTAGAAGTACAAATATATTTAATAAGAATAAAACCTCTACTTATCTTGGTGGACTTTTCAAGAACGAATCTGCTCCCGTTCTCAACACAATTAAAATATTTTTCTCTTCGTAAAATTTCCCAATGTTTCCGGTTTTGAAACTGGAAAGTGACAATTTGGTGGACGGAGGAATTCTGGTTGCAAGGTGTTTTCATTAATTGATATCGAATTTTCCATTTTCATATTCAAGTTTCAGAAGTGGATGCCAAGTTCTATCTATATCAACTGAACCAAGAAGCAATATTATTGTCTTGATACCAAGATAAGTAGAGGTTTTATTCTTATTAAATATATTTGTACTTCCAAAATTTTTCCAAAAACAAGGTGTCACTGTCCAATAGACAATTTCTCTTTTAGGTATCTGAAGGTTTAATTTCAAGCGCAGTGATATTTTGGGGCAGATCCCAAATCTGTCCTTTAATAATTTAGAACAAATCAAATTCAATGAAATAACAGACAGAATTGAATATCAGCGACTGAATTGGTTTGAAAATCTCATGGGAATGAACGTTATGGATTTGAAAGGAAAGCTTGAGATGTGGAAATACAGAAGAAAAAGGAAAACGAAACAGAGAATTACTAAGGAAGACGTAGAATGACGAGATTTCGAACATTCTGGAGATGATAGGAAGATTTGAGATGGAAGCTATACATCTTGTGCTATACACCTAGTATATAGTACAAAGGTAGTAGTATAAAGGTACACGATGTCGACACGTTTGAGCTACCACGAAAAAAATATCCTATGAGGACATCACACCTATATTTCTCGAATGAAAATTGTTCAGTCTTCCGACGAAAAATCGATATCCAACCATCGACGAGCGAGTAGAAGATCAGAATCTCGACAGTCCATCGCCTGCTAGATTCATTACACCATTTCCTTTTCACACTTTCGCCCTGTTTCGCTTTTCATTACTCACGTTTGATGGATGGTCCTTCCGCGATGCGCGCGATTTCCTCCGCAGGCCGACAACGTGCAATTTTTTCCATTCGCAGCGGCTAATTACTACAAAAACCAGGTGCTCCAACGCCTTGTAGGCCATCAATCCAGCAATATCTGTATCAATTTATAATTCCGGGCCGCCTCGAAGGAAGGGGAGCACGCAAATCCGGACTGGGAAATTAGGGCGAGGCGAAAGATAAAGGAAAACAGGTGTAGTTGGGGCTGTTGTGGCCGGAAAACTACTCGATACAACATTCGATAATGCACGCAAATGAAGAGGGTGGAAGGGAGGAAAAAATCCGTTCCTGAACGTGTTTCAACACCTCGAACTGAAGTCTGTTGGATGGTTATAAGTTATGCGACAGATATCAGATGTGCAACACAATCAAAACCACGAGAAATATAAATACTTGTTACTGTCATATTTTTGTTGTGTCGACCCGAACCTGCTACAAAGGTATATGTCGTGATGAATGGAGTCTCATCTGATTGGATTCTGGTGTTCCACAAGGATCTGTCGTGGCCACAACTTTGTTGTCACTCCTCTACTCAACCCTGCCCAATCCTTGTATACGATAATACACCTGATCCTTCTACCCTGAAGAAGAGGAAGGCGACAGAACGATACTATGAGTGATGATATGGTGAAGCATGTATCTGAACCAGAAAGGCAGATCATGGACTGTCCACTGTGATGATATCTGTCACCACTGTTCTTATGAAGTCTCAGCGCTCTCTCATAGGACGACAATGACACAGCTTTCGTTCCTTGCAAAGAGATATGATACTTCCTCATGATCTACAAAGTTCAAATTCGAACTATTCACATGTTCCGACTGTCGAACATGTACTGAATCTCTCAGAGAATGATCAGGAGTGAGCTCTTCGGCTAGTGAAAACGAACATGCTATGTTTAGGGCTTCCATTTTTGGTCCCGTATCACAGAAGAAGAATGGCGACTAGGACACTACAGAACTGTGAGTCATAAAACTTGTAGGTACTCACTGATTATTTCAAACTAGATTGTTGGTATGAAGGGTCAATATTAGGGTCTTCAGTGGTCTGCTGTGTATTCAAATTCGATTGTTTTCAGACGTCACTTCTGTACGATTTCATTACCGACAAGAAATTCAACTGAGCGTAGAAATTGACATGAATAATAACACACTTTCTCTCGTTGACAAATGCAAATTTTCAAGGCCTCTATAAGATCCATTGTGAGGTTTGAGATACTAACGAGAATAACTTTGTTCTCTCTGACATATTTAATGCACAATCTCTGGGATCTTTCCACACCTTTCAAGTAACTCTTCATCGACTGCAAAGGAGGGTGAAACAACTTGAATACTCAAAACTAGTACGGATCCTTGATTGAATTCTAAATTCTCAGTGCTCATGTACTGTTCAGATTTTCAAGTACTTTTCTTTTTACATATTACCAAATGCACCTATTCAAGGAGTTTTTCCTTCTCCACTACACTCCATTTCACCACCTATAGTCCAAGAGAAATAACAAAAAAATCTTTGACGAATATCAACTACACTCGACTCGAAAAAACTCTGCAATGATAAAACGTTTATATAGATTCAATTTCTATAGATTCCTCCAGTTTCCATAAGTCGAACAGCAATTCAGGACTCAGAAATGAACGTCTCTATTCGATAATGGAAAATCATCTTGCATAGTCTCGACAGTTTGTGACTTTCATTCCTCACTTATTTGTTCCCAATTGCAACAGCGTTGCTTTCGCGTCTGCATACTTCTCATCAAGATGCCATTATTTTGATCGTCGATTTTTGTTCTCTATGGAAGATTCAACGTCCATATGAGAAATGAGTCTCGAATTGTTTACGCTATTTCCCTTTTAATTATATCTGTAAAGTCTAGTGTCTACTGAAATTCCAGACGAGATGAAAATAGAACACTGAATGAGGACCACACCTCGTGCACACCTAACTTTACAACTCCATTATTATTACCATTTTGTTGATGAAGAATGAGAATGAAATTTGAAGAAAGTCATATCTATATACATAAGACAGACATATCAATCGAAGCTGTCGATCATAATAATGATTTTCTCGTCAGAAATGATATGTTATGAGTTCTATCATCATCGATAACATTTTATGAAAGCATATAGCAGTTGCATAGCCTTCTAATCTATATAGATTTGACCATCTCACAATGTGTTGGAAAAATATGATATGAATGAAGGATCATTCATAACATCATAGGAACATTCTTTTTCTCATATAAATGTTTGTAGACCTCATTTCCAAGAAGAAACATATGGTAAACCAATACATTTACGGGCGCCACTTGTTTTAACGTTCTTAGGAAAACAAACAATGGATCCTCCTGTTACCAAAATCAAACAAACCCGTGTCAAATCTGAAGTCCCACTTAAATAGGTGCCTATCTTGAGTTACGGAAACATTTCCTCATCATTTTTCACCATTCAGAGTTGATGTTCTGTAGATATTATCAGCTTCGAACATCTGAAAAATAAATTGGACGGATTTCGCCGTGCTATTCACGATTTTGCTGCGCTGACGTATATTTTTTGTTGCCCGAAGAGGTGAAAATTTCTCCTTATTAAATCACATTCGCAGATAAGGACCCGGTGAATGCACAAAAAGCACTTATCTCTTTCAGGGAGAATAGACTCGGGAGTCGTTATTTTGAGGCCCTAATTTTACATTTTCACTTGTTAACCATTCGGGCTAACAAATGGGGTCTCGACACCATTCAAAAACTACCTGAATCCAAGGACGTGCGTGAAGGGCAATCAGAATCAATGATTAACGTGAAATAGTTGCTGTCACGAGCTGTTTCAATGTTGAGTTCTCATAGAAGCCTCAAGTTTGGATAAATATTCTTGTGATCGAAATGCTTTGAACAGCTCTATCATACGCATTTCAAATTCCACAGTCGTAAATTCGTCAATACTTCACTTTTTCGATACTTATTATTACCACAATTTCATTTTGATTTCATGTCTTGATATCAGGGGGGTTAATTTTTCTACATTTTCATCGTTCTGACTTTATGAACAAATAATCAGCTTCTTGAATTGAAGAGGCTGTTGTTAAATACTCAAAAAGGAGATGGATATATGCCCAAAAAACCACAACAATATTTAGAAAAGTCGAAATACGTATTTTGGCGATTGAGTTGCCATCCTCAGTAGACCTGAAAAGTGAGAATGAATCCGACTCCTCAGTATCTTTCAAAATGTTCTCTAGAAATTACCATCCATTACCTAACTATTGTTGTGTTTTTTTTGGTATATATTCATTTTGTATTTGAGCATCTTGAATTGTTATATATTCACATTGTTTAGTATTTTCATCATAGAATTGATTCAAGACGTTTCATTGAAAACACTTGAATATGTATGATGGATTGCTTTCCATCAATGCATTTTCTATCATCCTACAATCACAAGATATTTCATGTACCTTCTCGTATTTTTCCATTTCGAAGAAAGTCATCTCGATGACGCTTCCAGAGCGGCATTCAAAATGACTTCAAAACAGAATGAAGTTTGTGAAACTACCGTCTGTGATCCAAAATAATTACCTCTATATACCTTAATATAGGTATTGATATAGGTACTGATGATACAATTTGTCCATGGTTCGTGTCAGATCTTCCTCCGGAATCCCTCAGCCTTTAGATTCCACGAGTACGCCACTGTGGGGGCTCACAACCCTTACTAGCACTTATCGCTCGATCTGAACCCTCCAGGGGGTGTGCAACATGGACGCAAGCAAACCCATATAGGGTTTCTACCACAAAGACTTTGAGAAATTAAAACGTTGTTTATCGTTGGCACTTTTGACCCAGAAAAAATAGCGCAGGTATATGATTGTGGAAGAGATTTGACCGTTCAGCAGATGTCAACGTATTACGTGCTAGTGTTGTTTTCGTGTGGGATTATTGGATACGAGATAATCTATTCCACTTGTAGGGAAACAGAATAATCTCGTCATTTTACGATGTCTCTATACGTTTTCGGAATGTTCTTTATTGCTTCATTGGAATGGAAATATTATACTTGGTGTTGAGGCTATTGTATCTCGTACTCGCATACATCGGCTTCTATCTCTCAAAGGAATCTTCTATGATAGTATTTTATCCGAATTAAAAATAAGTACCGTGTCTGTGGGTGGACCTTGAACGCTAAAAGCCCAAAATTTAGTGCTGGGCATTCGTAAATTATAGAGCTCAAGATCACCTGCACTTTATTATTCAATTTGAACGCCTCAATTTAGCGATAATTTTCTACCTTTTTCTAGAGCTTTTAATAACGGTGGATGAAGGTGTGTTATTAAAGTAATCACAAGATACGCTCTGGTAGAGGAACTGGTTCCTTGTTCACTTCGATAGTGGACGTTCTTTGTTGTTCCCAATGATTTTATAATATGCACTACTAGATGAACCCTCACCCCATCGTCCGGTACGGGGCAATGAAATCACCATAAGAAAGGTCATAGATTTTCGATAGGTAAATGAAAAAAAATATACTCCTCAAAAGTAGAATCGAATGAGAATAACAAACTGTGCCATATCTCCCAATTCAAAGCTCAAAATTCCTTCCTTGACTTGATGGGCTAAACCGGCTAAACCAACTAGGATTATTCACCAATTTTTGGTATATCTACTGATTAACAAACTTTCGGATCAATCATCTTCGCTGAACAATAGATTTGAGTGAATAATTTTACACCATCAACTCGATTCGAATAGTATTAACCTCTCTCTAAGCTCGATCTGGTATATAATATTTATTTTTGGTTGTTCCCTTGTTGGTTCCTTCGTCTTGGAACTTGGAATTCCTAATGATTCAGTATCGATTCTAATTCTTGAACTGATTCATCTACATTTCCCACATGATGCTCATTCTCCTTTAGTGTCTTTTCGGAAGTTTATCCACAATCTAAAAAATTCCGCCCGAGCAGGGACTTGAACCCTGGACCCTTGGATTAAAAGTCCAATGCTCTACCGACTGAGCTACCCGGGCTTATACTATGCTGTTCGAAAATTATGTAATAGGATTCAACACATTCATTATATTCACAAAATAGATTGCTAGTTCCATGGTCACATTCCATGCGTGGATATTTTGTTCACAACATTGATAATTCAATACTTGTTCGCTTCGTAATGATACGGATGTTTATGGATTAGTTGTTAGGTCATTGACTGTTAATAGCGATATTGATAGTGTAGCCCTATTATGTATAGAACAAAGTCTTTTGGAGTCACCTATATAATCAATTCATACCATGGCAGTATACTTGCGAGCATTCAATAAGGAATGTATCGAGTGACTTATAATAATCATTGGTGAAGAACGTATTAGGAAGGCAAACATCCGCTTATTGAAACAAATCCTCCAAAATATATCAGTCAGAACAGTCTTTATGAATAAGTGCGAATTTTTATGTTATGTCGCGTAGCAACATCTATTTATGATTCTCTCGTTATATCACTGCTCAGCTAACTGATCTTGCTTCTCCAGATTACACGTCCAAAACTCACAAACATTCTCCGTATAGCGTCCCTGTTTCCAGAACATATAACCAAAACAAAATTATGCAACATCTTTGTCGAGAATCAGTACAGCTTGGAAATCATGCGAAGCACTCATACAAACGAAATAATGTGCATCCTTTACTATGTAAATTAAACATTTGGCTCCCAACATGTAAATGAGTGTACTTTAAATAATTTCACAACTGTGGATGTGAATCTCCTAGTTCATCAACTTCAATTGCGGAGTTGCTCTCATAAATAATCACTTTGATTTCGTGCTTCGTTGAGAGAAGTATCGCACTCCGTCATTAGTCCACTAGAAAGTTTTCAACGAAATCATTGAAAATGCTGCTTTCATTCAAACAAAGACAAATGCAAACACATTTTCAACCGAAACTCGTATATGGAGCACTATAAAAGATACTCTTCATTAACTTCGTCTTCAGAAGTATCCGAAAACCTGCTGCAGAATTTTGAAACTATCTTAAATATTTACACCCTGCTGTGCGTAATCTGATACAATCCTTGATGAGATCTCTCGAAGATTCACTGAAGGTATGCAACGAAAGACGTTAATATCTCAATTTCCAAGATCACGCTGTGAAGCTCACAATATCAATAAACACCCATCGTTCCTCTATCATCGTTTTACGATTTTCAATTCCATATGAACAAATGAATCGGCCATTAATTATAATTCATGTGAAAAACTAAACAAATATTTTCGAAACCATCTGCTATAAAATCATCATCTTTATTGATGGCTCTCATCATGCCTGGAAGATTTCTATCTCAAACAGGTTCTGAACCATCAAAAAACATGATGGAGTTTGTGTGAACAGTTCTTGTTCGTATATGATGCAACTTGGCGGTGTAAAATCAACGATCGGTCTTGTTTATGCCTAATTATTTTGGAATCTTCATGGATGAACTTTTTTGGAAGATATCAGAGTGGAGGGAGGTGGAGACAAGTTATCAAGTCAAGTCAAATTATATTTTATTGTCTATTTTCGAAGATATTGATTCTCCTTGACGAAGCATGTATGAAGAATGGAACATCATCATGAACGATCTTGATTATTTCGAAAAAACATTG
The DNA here is from genome assembly GCA_963576655.1 of Gastrophysa polygoni. Classification (NCBI taxonomy): domain Eukaryota; kingdom Metazoa; phylum Arthropoda; class Insecta; order Coleoptera; family Chrysomelidae; genus Gastrophysa; species Gastrophysa polygoni. The sequence goes on along the minus strand of OY755082.1, from coordinate 1,224,752 downwards.
AAATGAATGAATCACAAGCAATACAGTGGAGTCAATTTGACGAATGGAATAGAAATGGAATGGAAGATAGAAAAAAAATTCAGCGTAGTTGAATGTTATCACAGTAGGAAGCATTCGAAGATGTAATAAATAAGCCTCACCAGTTGAAACATCTCCAATCGAATTTCGGCACCTTTTGCTGTCGTCAATATTCTCCGTAGTTTTGAATCTGTAATATATCTGTAATAGATCTGAATGAATCTTCTGAAGAACAAATATATTATTCAGAAATTGTGAATCACCCCAGAATGGATATACCTGGGAATAATCAACCAGAGATAAATCTTACGTTTCAAGGATGTTGCTTCCATTTCTCACCTTCCTGGAGATCATGGTATGGTCATTTATCTATAGTCTATGAAACAGTTTTGAAACCAATAAAGAAAAGAAGGACCTGAAGTACATTAAAAAGCACTTAACAACTACCACGTACTAAAAGGTTCTAGTTCGGATTCTAGACGTGAATTTATATATGGGACACCCAGAGACATGTGTTACAAGAGAATATTCGGGTCCTTATTACCGAATGCTTTTATATTTGCCCCAAACATATTGTGATAATTGACTGTGAATGTTCCTCACTAATGGCCGGGAAGTTATCATTGCTACAATAAAACAGAGGTTACGATCTCGACAAAAAGAATCGCTTGTTTTTCATCAGACCTAGACCAACGTATTCGAGAACGTCGTTAAGATGCATGTGAAAAAGTGAATGGAGTAAGTCAGAGCACTGATAAGACATCCATAAACTCGTATTCAATTAAACTGTAAATCTTTGGTAACAAATCATTTTATTCCTCTCAAAGACTGAATAAACATCGACAATGTAGGCATAATATTTTTGTGTTACACATATTTCAGTGATTTTATCAGTATGATTGATGGAGCTTCGTCGGAAGATTGACTTTATCATACGAAGTTAATCCTCAATAACTGGATTTTCGTTAGATAACCTTATGACTGCACTTTATATTATTATTAACGTAGACCGGCTGTATCGGGTATCTCGTCCAAAAATAACATCTGTTTCACAGCTACTTTCAAGTATCGGTTTTCACAGAAACGATACCACACTGGTTGGAGGTCTTCCACATGCCTAGGTGATCAATCATTTTTCTTCAGTTTTTTTTCTCCAAGGTAGGGTTCCACCACGTAGGTGTAGTATTCCCATTGTTTTTATGTTCGGAAAGGGTGGATTTACATAAACGAAGACTAAGGTGAGACTCTTATTACCATTGTGATGCGTCGATACTTTATATCGGCAGTTATAAAACGCTGAAACAGGTTATTCAAACAATGCCTCAGACTTATAGATTCATTTTTTGTGTTGAAAGCTGAACAATGTGTAATTTACAATTCTAGTTTGTGTTTTATTATGCAAATTTCAGAATTAATATGGTGCTTTGATGCGCGTGCATGCACAATGCAACTCGAGAATGATAAATCTGTCATTAGCAGGAATGGGATACATCAACGGTTTTTTTTTTATAAATTTTATCGACCTCGAACATATCGATATTCAATCGAATTGCTTCATCGAATTGGTCTATCTAATTGTGGAAGGCACTCCACTGGAACGTATGAGAGTTTTTTCAAAGGCTTGTTAACTTTTTATTTATTCATGTTGGATTACCACGAAACAATGTTATTTCGATTCATTTTGAAACTTCCATCATCAATTGAGTTTATGTCAACTTGACAAGCTTCGTTAATGAAATGGGGATAAAATCCGCTATACATTCGTGATGTATGCTGAAAGTATTGTATAATATGATAACTCGTGGTAATGTGTGTTTGATTTTTTTCCATCTTTTGACAACACGAGAGCGATACCTATAAATTCGATAGATGTGTACACCTCTTCGACTGGACCCGTCTCATCATGTGATCTCATTTTACCAATTATGTCAATGAATTTATAGTAATATATTTCATTTTGGGAAATCAAAGAGAAAATCTTCCATGAGATTTCGGTTGAAATGGATGTTTCTTTCCATCGAACAGTAGGAAGGCAGAAAATGTTTGCGAAAGACAAACCTCCGAATATACGTCAGTTACTGAGAATTCGAATGTACAATGCCTCAATCTGTGAAAGCTGACACAGACGTCTTTGGCTTATTTTCCATCTGTTTCCTCGTACATTTAGCAGACTACGGAGTGGAACAAATCTCGCGACTGCATCTCAAAACGTTAAACTTCTTGTACAAACCTAATTAAAACATTAAATTACCATGAAATTCGAATGTTCTCATTCGTAATGGAACGAGAATTCCCGCGAATTCACAAATAGAATCATGCCCCTACAGAATATCTCTATGAGAGGCTACAAGAGGAAAATATTGAGATGGATTCACAAGATATCATTCCCTTATTGAAATTTAGAATACATTCAATCGATTAGTGTGATCTCTGGAGGTTGGTTGTTCCGTGACCTCAATCTGTTATCAGGGCTCTTAGAATGCGTCTATAGGAATATATTTTCCAAGAATTGATGGAATGAGTAGTCTTTAGAAAATCTCTGGTTTCAACCGATTCAGTAGTTGAAAGATACTCCTCATTGGCCATAACTCATATTTTATCGGTATCGATACCTTCATCATTCATTTGATTAACATGTTTATAAAATATATGCAAACTTCATTTGGATTTTGTCGATGAGCAATTGAAGATTTGAGAACCTAAACAGGGCAGTGAGGAAAATGATAAACATCGACTATCCATGAACTAGTTTTCTTGCTTTGTGAAAATTTGACGAGAAGTTTCACTTTCGAGTGCAGTGAAATTCAATACCAGCTGCTGTTTAAATTTGATTTTTGCCAAATTGTCCCCTGTTAGGTATCCTACTTTACAACCTGCAAATATTTCAGAAGAAGATATAGAGTGAACATCTCACTCATGAGCTGATTCACCGAAAGAATTCATATTTCCAGGGGATTTGAAGTTGAAGATCAGTCAATCATTCCAATGAGACGAGACTGGAGTGATGCCTGACTCTATTCAACTCAATGAAGATGCCTATACTACAAGACTGTAATCTCCACATCGTACATCGACGATTTGCTGCCTTCAACACCAAACCAGTCTGTAGAATATTGTTACCTTGGCTTTGTTCAACTGTAGATTTCTTCAAGAAGATTCACTGTTATTTGTCCTTCAGTGCATTGCCGTCGTGGCATCATAAGTTCCTCTTTTACCAAAAAAAAACATCATTTATGATGAAACATATGACGACACCTTCGAGACGTTGAGGCAGAATATCAAAGTTATGAAATATAACTATGAGGGCACGATATTTCATTCCTCATCGAACGTTATTTTATTGATATTGCCGTTGAACAATGAGTGATGAAATTGATATTGATGAACTTTGCGTGATACGAATAAAACTTTCGATATTTTCTGAAACACAATTGATTTTTCTGGAATTCTAATGATAGTTTTTCATTCAATATCGAATCGAATTGCAGAAACGCAATTGATATTCACAACTGGAAGAGGTGTAGCTGCGGTTGATTCAATCGTGAACATCCTCAAGTCACAGCACGAAGACGCAATTATTGCCTTGCTTCATGAAAATCTAGAGCCGAAAAGTTGATACTATCCATCATCGAATCCTGCCACCGTGAGTCATATAATGTCCCTGAATATATATCTTTTCCTGAACCGTTTCCCCCCGACCCTCAAGAAGTTTTGACTGCAAAGAGTCCTCGACACGAATTCTTCGTGGAAACTTTTCTTGTAGATTCTTTGTTGAACCTCCTCCACGAGTCTCTCTCGAAAAAGTTGCTGCATTGTACACCGGCGTGTTTAAAGCCGAATAAATCATCGTGGAGAACTTTGCGAGTCGAATGAATGCTTAATTGAGAATTTGAATTATGTTTTGGTCGGTCAGCGCTTGACTGAGAGGATTTCGGCACTGATTATCACATGGAGCCCGGAACGAAATTAAAAATGACCGTGTATCATAAACATCGTGAAAGGAGATTTATTCGGAGTTTTTAGATATGCTGCTGGAGCTGATCGAGATGAATCAGTGAAAGATACACGCCATTTAGTGGGAAAAAGTTCACCTCCTCGCACGTGTTTCGCTAATCAACCCTCGGTTCCATCTAGAATACCTTCAACTAACATCATCGATGATTCAATCAATTCCTAATAGTGAACATTCATATGGTATCCATGATTTTCCTTTTGGTTATCGCAGAGAAAACTATGGACATATTCGTATATTCATTCGTGAGGAAATTGAACCATATTACGAAAGAAAAATATGTCTTTTTGTTCATCGTAACTAACTTTCTATATTGTCAGCCATATTTTAGTCTGAACGTCAAAAAATTATATATACGAAAAAATAATCAATAAATAATCAATAAATAAAACGTTCTTTCTCGATAGCACAGTTTGTTAGCTTAGAATTGGGAAGCTGTTTTTTTGGGGTTTTGTGAAACAAAGTGAGGAGAGAGCTCGCTTGATAGGTCGTTTTTCGAATGAAATATAGCCTAGGATATAGTTTGCTGCAGATGAAGAACTTCGCTGGGTATTAGTAATTTCACAAAAATCATGTACGAATATCTGTACCAAATCTCGTATTGTGGATTATCTAAGCCGATCAAGATTTCTTTGTTGCGAAATTCATGGCAGACCCTGAACATGTACTGATGCAGTTTGAACATATTAGTCTCAATCGAAAATTGTTATTTTCATCAACAAATATTTCTCATTCTCAACAATAATGTATGTGCTTATGATATTTCTCTCAAAGGTAGGATTTCAATGGATCGATATATTGCTACATATCAGGTTGGGATGAAATTGATCTTCATTTTTCATAAGTCCATGAACTTTTTCATGATCAGAACTGATTGTTCATGAAATATCATTAGGGAAGTTGATTTGTGTCGATGTTGTCGAGGAAAAAAGTGTCTCCGGTCGAATGATCTGCCTTCTTATCTATTCCTAGATCCGTGCGCCACCCACCCATTTTCATCGACTGATTCCTCATGCAAATCGACTCCGACCGCATTGGGAAATCACTTTCACCTTTCGAATAACTATCTCCGATATTTCAATAACCTTCCACCCGCATTCGAACTCGACAGACAGACAATCGAATCGAGCATTTAACTGCCTTCTTGGTCCATAAATTCGCCATCGCTATCATTCATCAATGAAGGTCAACCATAATGGGCAGTAAGAAGAACATCGAGAGGCTAACTGTCTGGGAAGGATAGGGTCGTATACGGAAATCATTTTTTTTGTTTTGTTGTACATGCCATACCCATGAACCCACATCAATCTATAGACTCATACATTGATAGCAAGTCGAAATGGGCTGGAAACTTCTCAAATATTGACGAGTGTATGGAAAAGAATGGAATTCAATCCATGAAACAACAAATCGAGTCCACAAACGGTGGCTGTGAGGAAAACTTTGGACCAACGATATCCAGGTTCACCTTCAGAACTAGAGAAAATGGATGAAAAATGTTCTCTCTTGGAATGAAAACAACACTGAAGAAGTTCTCCACAATGGAGAAACATTACATTTTACATTACTCAACATGAATATAGTGCTGGACAATTTGCTACTAAAGTGGCTGTGATTGAGGTTGTCATCAATCATCACCCCTAGCAACTTTGCATCTGTTTGTTCCTATTCCAGTAGAAACTGTTATTGTTGTAAGAATTAATTTTCGAGATTTGTTCGTTCACTTCACGACTGCTTGCCGTGAAATGCTGAGAAACGCTTCCCTTGGTTACTGAAATCTCACAAAAAGAATGAATAAATATCACAAGAATGCTTTGCAAATTATCTGAATTTATTGAATCAGGCTAAATCGTCCGAGGACTTGTTGAATTTTTTTGATCAATCGAAGTCACTATCTAGGCTCGAAATCCTCATCACAATCGAGAAAGAAACAATTCCAAGTTGGATTGGTGTATTGTGAGTTGAGAGTAACTGAGATGAGGAGATGATCAACTCGATGATTTCTAATAAATTCATTTAATGGAGTAATGTGCACTATATCTTGATTTATCGTTTGTTGATATCATCCACTTCATCCAAGATTTCCGCAATCTATCAAAAAAAAAACAATCACCTGAAGTGGGGACATGATTTCATGGAGTGGCAATATTTTGAAATTGAATCCAAACTTGATTTTTCTCAATAGTAATCTTAGGACGTCCAATTCTCTGGTGGGATCAAATCATCGTCAACTTGTTCAACTTCTTTCTCTGACCCGTCCGAATTTTCTGTTTTCCTGTGTGTATCCTTCAGAACTTGAAGAAGGGTGAATATTTTCGAGCTTCCAACTCATGAAATAATAAGTGGTACATAATCATCCTGAGAACTGTTTCTCTCACGGAATGGAAGATTCCGATCGTGAAATGAAACATCAGCTACTGCTTCGCTCAAATCGAATTCGTATTCTTTGATAGCGTGACAACATTTTCACCTTCTATACAGTCGACATGGCGAGTCCAATCATCCGATCCGATGATGGACCAATTCAATTTCAAAACGCCATTAAAGGAATGGAGAATTCATTTCGATATAAGTCATTCGACCATTTTTTAATTATTTGCTCCATTTAACATAAACGTGACTTCACCGTCTTGTCTTCGGGATCGTCAGAAAAACTTTATAATTAACAATTCTCTTGATCCTATCGAACAAAGGGTGGAGTCGAGATGGGAAATTGAATTTATCTGTGCTATTTTTGGACGAGAGAAATCTTGACGACATTTCGTGAACTTTGCCAGGAAGAGTCCACATCTACTCTGTCGAAGATATGACAATAATGAATATATTCAGCATTCGACTGGCCAAAAGAGCGGAGAGCAAAACTTCCTTTTAAATTGGCATGGCATTAATTCATCTTCCCATCAGAGTTGCTACCTGTACTTCGACCTATGAAATACTGTGTTCTCATCCGACCGCGAACAATGAGATGTCTCCGTGTTTGACAAACATACCACCGTGCTTTCGAGTCAGAGGAATATCGATAATGGTCTACCAATGGAGCCTTCATTGTTGATTTATCGTCGCTCATGAAATTATAAGAAGACGGGATTAATTATTTATAAGTAACAACTATCGCATTGGAGTTCATTTCCGATTCATTAAAATCTGAGTTGAGTTTCAGACTAGGAATTTTTCACCGCTTCTCATTAGAATTGTCTTCATCAAATACATCTACAATTGTTTCATCCTTGATATTTTTTCGTTTGTGTCACATGCTTCGATAAATCCTCTGTAAGTCTTTGATGTATCAGGTGAGTTTTGTCATGGCTGGGAAAATAGTTGTTTCCTCGTAATTATATTGAAGGATCATTAGTCTTGAATCCTAGCTCAGTGTGGCTTTTTTGTTGAGTCTCATACATAAAATTGATGATAATCGAAATCCCATTACTTTCAGGGTTATATCTCATTCTTCATTCATCATCTCGTCTTCAGAAACTCCTCCAGATGTGCTACAATACTGCGTTTTCTAGTGAGTCATTGGAGTATCCTGAATTTTGTGAATATCATCACTTCTTCAGTCTACTGGCGTATGAAGTTTCTTGAACAATCCATAGGGCACAGATATCTTGTTGGAATCTCATGGTCAACACTCTGAGGAAATTTCTACATCAGGCGTTCCACAAGGATGTGCTTCATGACCACTTCTCTCTCGCCTATTAATCATTGACGATCTCCAATTTCATTCACAGTTTCATCAACTCCCTTGAGAAAAAGAGTTTCCTTCCCAGGATAGTTGCGACTGACATCAGTCTGCACTAATTATAATATCGTGAAATATGAATGTGACATATTCTCTTGCGTTCGAAACAATATGCACCGCTTCTGATATAACCCTAATCACTTTTCAATTCGTTTTCATCTTTGTATTCTATAGTTTTTCAATGAGCAGATGGATCTCTATCGTTCTCATCCTCTAAATGGATTTCTGTCGGTTGATATACAATAAAATAAATCAGAATCCTTCTGGAATATCTCATTCGACCATAAAAATGATATAGGTGCTGAACTAGAAGATGTGCATTCCAAGAAGAACAGTAATAATATACCGCCACCATTCTGCCTACGATCATGAAATTGATGCGTCTCAAGTCGCTTCCTTATCTCCCATTCGATGATATTGTTCTACACGTTGGATGTGGGTATAGAGATATGTAGACGGATACCAAACGGAGATATGGAATTGCTTAACGTTAAGTTCACTGTCAGAAACGTGGCATGTAGAATGTGTGTTCCCGGTTGCAAGTTTGATATATGGGATAGAACACTTTGGGTAATAGCTTACGGAGACAAGACGTATGACATCGTAAAGTTTGGATTTTTATCTAAGGTAAACTGTTCTAATGTTGTCTCTCCTGCTTGTGATAACATCAATGGAAAATGTTGAGGGGTTATTACACATTAATAATTATGAATCCATCAATTTGGACAGCTGAAATGTCATGAAATCAGTTATTTATCTTCTCCTACTGAAATCTAATTTTCATTATTCTCCAACATCACTGATATTTCCAGCTCCCCCTACAATATTTTCAGCAGAATTATTTCAGTATCAGAATTCTACGAATCCTTTGGAAGGTTTATTCAATAGTTTTGTTGAGAATTGGTTTCACTAGTGCTCTTTTTCGTCTTCTTTCTTCAGATTACATTCTTCTCACTCTCAGTATCTCTCTTGACAATGAACATGTCAATTATTGACTCGATATTGGTGGAAATGTGATAGAGGTGAACAACAATGAGTCAATTGAGGTTTTGACATAACACATGGTCAGTCATCATGAGATTGCAGGTTAGATCTTATAAGATCTGGGTATAGATTGTAGGTTAGATCTGACCTACATCATATATGATGGGCATTGAATTTGGGTTGATTTATGTTCTATGGATCTTTGAAGTGTGTATCATGAGGTCATATATAAAACTAGTCCAAATGCCACAGTGGATTGGATTCCACTAGTATGAACTGTAGATCTTCGTGTCCTCCACTTCCACAAGCCCTCCAAGAGTATGTATCTGGAACTTTTTTTCTTTCCTCTGATAGGGAATATCTAATATCGATGTCTCCTCGACCATGATGACCAAAATTCACAATCATCACTCAACTGCGTTCTCACTGACTTGCAAGTCAATCTCTCGTGATTCTTTTCCGTCCGTAGTGAGAATATGTACTGGATGACCACTAATTTCGATGAGTAATACCGCCCTAATTGACGTCTGTCAGCAACAGACTATAATATAATACGTAGAGTAATTTTTCCTTCGAGATCTAGTGTCGTTTTCTCACCTAGATCAAGTCTCGCGAAGGACTAGACAAAAAACTCTTGAGCACTCGTATAACCGTGTTGTTGTACATGATTGATGATGTCTCTCGGATATATAGTAGCGCATCAGCCTCATAAAAGACATCCCAAAATGGATATCGTGTCAGATTCAACGCTATGTGGTCGTGTACCTCGTCCGATATATGAGCGATCTCGACAGCAACAGTTTTGATTGAAGATACGGACGATGGGTGTATTAGAAGTTTGTCGTGGAAGGCAATTTTATTCGAACAGTGTGAGTTGCCTTCATCATTCTCACCCACTCGTGTGAGGATCTCGACCACTTTTCGTCTAACCCATCAGTGGAAACATCATTCGAATGGAGGTCAGATGGTCAGATCGACGGCTATGGTTACTGACAAAACTGACTTTGCGTGTGGTGGACGAAAAGTTTCCTTCAAAACCAAAGTGTTTCTTTCTGAGAACGATATTTGTTTCTGTATGATATTTGTAAGGTCACTAACTGGCTCACTAAGTCACTAACTTAGGACTAACAAAAGTCGCTTCTGATGCTCCTGAACTCCAAACTTCTGATAGGAATTCCAATACTATTATACTCTTCTCACTTCAGAAGATGAAAAAGTGTCATTTACGTCAGATGAGATGTTTCCTCTCCGGAAGTTTTCTACAGGCATCTTCAGAAAACAAAAATACTGCACACTTGTGTTTCAGAAAGATATTTTTTCAAATGTGTCCAAAAATCCTAAGAAAACCAGCTCTATCCTGAAGTCATTATCGATCGTTTCGAGTGGGATGAACGCTATGTAGCCGAGAAAAGATCAAAACAAACGGCGCCGTGCGGGACGTCGACTGGGCGTCGAGAGCAAGAAGTGAGCTTACATGCAAATAACGTTTTCCTGTAAACACAGTAGTCGACAAGGTCGTTTTTCACGTCTCTCGGAAAATATTAGCTGAGAACGGGTCTGGAATAACACGGAAAGAAGAGATGGAGCTTCAACAGGAACTGTTTTCGAGCCAGGAAATTGGAATGGTTCACAATGAATGTTGATCGAATTTGATCTCATTTTAAAGATGATGAAAACAATATCAATCACGACGAGTGATCTTGGATAAACACTGACTTACCTTCTGGTTCACGTCAATCATATTGATTCCATTTGTTTCATCACTTTGGATATTGAATCATGTAACATTGAGATTTCATTAGAATCGATATTTCTGATTGGATGATTCAGTGATATTAAAATGTTTGGATTTCCATCTAAGGTAAGCTGTTCTGTCTCTCGTGCTTGTGATAACATCAATAAAAGATGTTGAGAAGTTATTACACGTTAATGATTATAAATCCATCGATTTGAAGAACTGGAATGTCATGAGATCCGTTATTTATTTTCTCCTAGTGAAATCTAATTTTCATGATTCTCCAACATTACTGATATTTCCAGATTCTCCTACAATATTTTTATCGGAATCATTTGAGTATCAGAATTCCACTGATCCTTTGAAAGGTTTATTCAATAGTTTTGTTGAGAATTGGTTTCACTAGTGCTCTTTTTCGTCTTCTTTGTTCACATCGAATTCTTCCCACTTTCAGTATTTCCCTTGATTAATATATACAACTATGAACATGTTTATCAATAACTCGATATTGGAGGAAATGTGATAGAGGTGAACAATAATGTTAGTCATCATGAGATTATAGGTTTTTCTGTCTATTTGCCTTCTTCAACCAAAACGTACAGCTAACTTGACAGCAGCATTTTATTCGTTATAGCGGAAAATCATTCAAATGTCAGTTGTTAGATGGCGACACAAAAATGACAACAAAATCAGTATTATTGATGATTGCACAATCAGTGTTATGAAAACGTTGATTCAGAAGTAGTAATTTAGGTTGTTACTTCTCAATTTGAGATCTAACTACATAACGACAATCTCAAAACGTCAAATATTTGTACAGAAATCTGTAAAAATGTCACCATCTTCTGGGGAGTTTCATAACTATCAGGCCATCATAGCGGAAAATAGCGTTAGCGTTGTTGACGAAACAAAACACCATCATTGTTTTGTCCATCGTTATAATTATCATATCTTCGATTCTCCCCCACAGTTCACTGACTCGTTCATTCATTACAGAGGTCGCGTCATCCGAGGCGATGTGACAGCCGCAACATACGGAGACTGTCAAAGAGGAAAACGAAGAGGAGAGGAAGAAGGAGAATGCTCCCCGGAGCTTAGCCGACACGAGACCGTAACCATGGCGTGCCCGAAACGTCGAACTTCGTGCCTCGTAGCGATCTTCCTCTTTGCCGTGGCGCGTTGCGATCAAGGTCAGTAACAGAATATGAAATATTCCGGGGATAAGAGGGTGAGAAATTGATCGGAACGTTGTTCTTGGCAGGTCGCGCCACTCAGTCTCTAGACTCAGACTCTAGAGTCTGTCATCAGAGAGGATTATTTTTCTCGTCGTGGAATCATCAGACACCATGATTTTGCCAACCCCAAGACACGGTCAACCACGGATGAATTTTCATCCATCATATTGATTTTCGTTTTGTCGATAATTACTGAATCCTACTATATCTGTACAGTCTCTGAAAATACATTGATATCTCAATTGTTTTTATGACCTGATATTGATTTTCATCAATGGAAACTTTTTTCAGAATTTTCATACAAGTGATTTGACTTGACTTTGCTATGGAAGCTTCTTCGATGCATTGTTCAAATGCGTTAACATCAAGGTGATTGAAACACAAACATTAAACGTCAATCTGTGAAGTCGTTTGAATTGATTCAATAATTGAGTGAGAATGGAATCACGTGAATAGTGATATTTCGTTTCAAAGTGAAGATCTGGCAATTCATAGAAGTTTTGTTTTTGGTGTCAATCTTAGTAGTTTAACAAAATAATCTAGCCGTACACCCCTCGATCTATAAATGTGAATCGATTGAACTGTCGAAATATTTTTGCATGATTTTGATGAATTGATTATATCATGTCAATGATATTTCATGAGATGAGAAAATTGATAACATCAATTTATTGTGCATTCAACTATTTCCCAAGCAAAATCATGCTCAGATTATTTCTACAGTTATCTAATAGATCGATTTTTTATCATCATTTCATTGTGAGTCTTTCTGTGTAACACGACTTGATGTGTTACATATGTAGAATCCACAGAATGGATATGATATTCTTGGTTTGTCACTCAGTTACTCAATTCGAAGTTTTTGATAACATGAGATTTGGAGAAGATTTGTGGACCATCGCAATAAACTTGATGAAGATCTTCACATCATTCAGATATTTAATAGAGCTCCAGTGAATCAACTTCATCAGATCATCTTGATGATTCCTTGGACAATGAAATGATGTTGGGAAATGATGGCGATCAAGGATCTCAATATTTCCATCACTGAAGTATCAATTTCCGCAAAATACTCGTAAAGTTCTCACTCAATCGAGAATCCTCACATATCGGAGTGACCTATAACTAACAATGATGAATTATATTTCGAATTTAATGGCCTAATTTGTTTGTTCTGGAACCGCGAACGCTCTCGAATCTAGGTTAATGGACGATCTGATCTCGACATCATCGACTAAATATTTACTTATTCATATTTTTTCAGACTTCAGTACTGCTAGCGAACATCCTTTGAACATAAACCGATGCAGTTGCGTTAATAAACACTCCAATAATGAGAATATATAAATTCACAACTACCTATGTCTGAGCCCTTTTCGATTCCAGGTAGTAATATCATTCAAAGTTTTGTTTGTGTATCAAACAAGTTCGGTATGGAAGAAGTGAATCAAAATTCTTTGAAGCTCGACTTGAAAGATGAAGTGATTGAAAGTGGAGTCATGAATTGAAAGAACGTCGGTTCTTCAAAGGAACGTTTATACAAGCCATGCCAGTATTTAACGGATTTGTTGTGATTCAAACTGTAAGCAATATGAACTAGTTAGAAAGCGTGCTGACAAAGCAGTTTTTTCTCTCTCTTTGTTCATAGAGAGATGCGATTCATTAGGTCAGTTCATTGAGGCAGATAAAGACCGAATTCATCGTAAAGTGCACCTGTTTGCATTCACCTCGAATCGAAAATTCACTCGACGATGATGCTTGTTTTCGGGCAGAGCCTTTGGCAATCTCTCTTATCATCGTCACGCCTTCGAAGCCCGATCATAACCTGTCATCCTGTGCAATCCCTGTTCACACACTCTTGTTGACACTTCGAGCTTCTTCGACGCTCTCGTCCTTTTCACTTGTGTGCACAGATTTTTCGGTAGAACGCTCCTGCGACAGAATTGTCACTTATACGCAGTGAGCGCGGGGGAGATCCGCTCCCAAGGAAACATTCGTCCCCCAACGGTTGTGGGGAGCAGTGACGTAATAATGGGTTTCGCTTTTCCAGAAATGTGATGTGCCAGGAAAGAGAAAGTATCATTATATCTGAACGTTTCGTGGCGATGTATACGGGATGTTTCCAGACTGAGGAGTAGTGACACAATGAACTGCTCGTTCGTTTGGAAGGCACTAGTTTCGTTTTATTCGTCAGTCCATAACACAAAAGACTGCCTGCTTTCGTTTTGTTTTTTCGTCTTCAGTCATTCCATTTCGAGAACACCCTGCATTTTATGTACGTACTCTGGACAATTCTCAAGGTTCCACCAGTAACGCTTGTGTTCAAGTATAATTGAACTGGTCGAAGGAATGAACTCAAGTATAACTGTCTTCAGATTGCTTCGTGGAGACTTCAACTTACAAAACTTCTCATATATCGCTCCAGAATAATAGCCATATGGCAATTAGAAATCCCTCTGATTGACAATACATCTCAATAATGTCGTACTAATTGAATAAGAGTGAGCAAAATGGATGATCCAAATTATAGTAGCAGCCGAATTAGAATGGGAACACTAGTTTTTTTATGGTTCTACAAAGAAGCTGCACTTCGAAAATGTGAAAAGTACTCCAGGTCGACAAGATACTTGGACTTTCTCTTCGCAAGCAGTTCTTGCAATGGACCTCACATGATGGTCCCTTGGGAGGTCTCTATTGGTGGTGATATCGAGCTTTCTTGATGACGAATTCATAGGAATTGTGATACCTGACCTCTCTAGCTACAGAAATCAGGTCCAAGTATGTTGTAAGGAAACTGAAGGATTCAGAGGACAAGACAAGTTGAGATGAAAACTGTGATCTGGAGACAACGTCTTGAAATGTATTGAATTTTCAAAATGAAAATCACATGGAGAGTATGATTGAGTAATGTGGACAAATCAGTTCTGGTGAATGAAGACGTCGAATGAATTTAGAAAACGGCTGATACTCGAAGGAAAGTCACGGATACGCCACTGGCAGACAGGGTGGGGAAACACTCGTGTTTGCCTTCTGTCGGGCGACGTGACGTCGCGAAGTGAGATGCAAATAATTTCAGGGGGATTTTAGATAAATTGGCAGTTTGGCTGTCGAGTAAGGTAATGTAGACGTGTAGCTGTGAATGGAGAAAGGTTTTGATGTGACAAACCCACTCGCATTTTGACGTCGTTCGAGATCGATTTCGTGCCATTCACACTCGAACTCAGAATCGTACAAGTGGCGTGTTTCTGATGAAGGAAACTCAATATCGGTTATGACTTTGTCAAGCTGAGACTATCACAATATATTCCTGGGGAGCTCACCTTCTGAAAAATATTCTGATCGACAGCCTCTTTTCATTCAGTCATGCATTAACAGCTTTGACAAGCTAGATACACTTCCATTGATTGATTCAATCAGAATGACCAGCTACGGTTTCAGAGTCAATTGTGTTCCTAGTCACGCTGTTGGCTTAGGTGAAGAGGTTTGCTCCCTTTCTCAGGCTCTTAACCCCAAGTTTTTTTGCCAAGTTGATTCGCTAAGACTTTTGGGCTTTGTTAGCAGTCGAGGCCCTCTCTTGATCAGGATCTTCCAACTCGATACACGTTCACGATATTTTTTCTCAAACATGCCTCAATGGCAAGATGCTGGGCCTCACAGAATTGCACTGTCTAAATCCTTCCAGATGCAGAAGAGACTGAATCTAAAGATTGATATTTCAAATAAGTGTGTTAGTGTGGATAATGGTTAGCAGAGATCCCAGGACTGATCTATGAGCAACCCGTAATCAATGATCAGTCTGATTGCTATGAAGAGTAAGTTGTTCTATGTGCCACTCCAGGTTTTGGAATGGATACACAAGGAGAATATTCCGTAGGATCGCGTATCATGGAACAACTGCGAGCATAGATACGTTCGAGTAGTTTGATAATTATGTCCTACCAATTCGAATTCAGAAATATCAGTAGTGAAACCATGAGAGGAATGGAAGAGATTAAAGACAGACTTATCTGTTATCTTCTGGCGCGAATCACTCATCGAATGAGCACTTATGTAGGAAGTTCAATGAGCATGTTTCATACATTTGCATAAATGTTCCAGACATTATATTCTGCATTATGGCGCTGAAAAATTAGACAAAGCAAAACGACTGACGAAGCGAATTGTAGCAAATCCGAGTTGTCATGTAGACGGCAGATGGTCAGTTAGACACGGACGATGGAAGCGCGAAGCGTTTCTAAAGCTCGAATTCTCTAATTGAAATTACCGACGTTGTTTATACATCAGCGATCAGTTATTTGCCTCTGCGACTATGGTTGAGATGCAGTCAATGGAAACCGGTATCTGTCTACTATGATATTTGAACAATGAACCTTGTTGGATATAATGAATTCAGTTCTTTGCTATTATATTGTGATTACATGTGATGGATTTCGACTTCGTGACCAAATGATGTAGATTTTAATGTTGATGATATTTTCGTAATGTGGCCTCAATGCCGTATGGAATTGGATAATTCTGAGAATAATCGAACCTACAATTGAATTTGCTACAGAAATTAAATATATTCATATCATAAAAATTGTCATAAAATTAGATTTTGATTTGTCTTCCCAGTGGTGTCGCAGAGGGTGGCAACTTGGATTGATATTCACGATAATAAATATTGTACATTCATGTTTTCGCTGATAATTCTCGAAATGAATGACTAGACAGTGGCGTAGAAATTGGCGTTAAAACTTTCGAATTATCAATAAGATTACTTATTTTATATATTTCTAGGACATCTGAAGGAATGCAACGTGTTCCATGAGAAAATAGTTTTCCAGACTGAAAATATAATCAGGTCGATTCTAACTCATGTGACACCATCACGAAGAATCACAATCACAAGAAGAATTCCATTCACAGTTTACTTATGGAGAATTTTTCACAGGCGAATCGAGTAGAATAGCATCAGTAAGGTCGACAGAACATCTGAACAATATTGAGCCAAAAAAGTGACATTTTCATACAAACGTCAGAAAATTCCTTTTTTTTTTTCATTGTCGTACGTACGCGAAATAGTGTGCAAAATATAATATTTTTCGCACTGCATGCGAACCATACGAGATTTTTGAATTTTCACCTCCATGGTCCTCAATCAAGCAAACATCCAAGAAATCGTTCATTTCTGAATTTTCAACAATAATTAAGACTCAACACTTTTCAAATTGTGACAAAATTTCACATTTCCTAATTTCATTCATTAAATTCATTCCCGAACCAGAAAATTCAGATTCAGCTCGTGTTTTCATAGTTTCAGGAATCGAAAGACTAGATACAAATATAACTAATTCATATGGAATCGTTATCACGTTCACTTTCTTCATAACAAGAATGTCCTACTCTTCATATTTCTCTGACCCCGGCACGCTAACATCTCTCCTACCACGGTAATTATTACCAGTAGACGTCATGTAATTGTGAAATATGGCACGGTAATCGTGCCGACTAGAAGCCTACTAGGAATCGAGCTACAGCGCTCTGCTTGATTGGAAATTTATTGTAATTCATCCAACAACTCCTCGTTACTCCTCAACGATCTATCGGTGTATCAGATGCGGAATCGATTGTACCGACAAAAGAATCGGATTGAGTAACAACTGTTGCTGCGTTTCGATGAAGAGAAAAAAGAGGCGGACCTCGCGTGAGACCGACAAGATTTATGCCAGAAAATCAGTGAAAAATGGCCGGTAACCCGATAAAAAACTCCTCTCGATTAGCTTCGACTCCGACAAAATTAATGTTTCAATAAGGTTTTGTGTGTAGGCAGGATTGTGATACGAAATGTTTCATTTCTTTGACTGTGTTTTAATTGGGAGACAATCTTATCGAGAGAGTGGAGAACTTATTCATAGTGGAGAGGAGTGTACGTAACACATGTGGGACATGAAAATCTCATAAAACCATTCGATTATTTATGATCTGTATGCTGTTCTCACACCTCCAAATTCTGACTCTCACATCTCCATTCATGAAAGTTATCTTAATTTAGACTGTGGCGAAAACTACGTTAAGATTGTACTTTACATCTGTTGCAAACACATTGATTTTGTAGACTTTCGGCTCAATTGTCTTTCTAGTCATGCTGTTGACTTAGGTAAACACGTTTGCTGTAAGTTCTCGTGTAAGTCGTGCCCGAATCAACAGCTTCTCACTTCAGTATGACGTGGAAGGCTGTTCCTGCATAGCCTACAAATGAGTTCTTCCATGTACAGGGTGGTAGAGGACATGAAAACAAGCATTTTCGATTATGTAAACAAATGTCCGCAAATGAGTTTTTGAGGACACCCTGTTCTTGGCCATCCGATATAGGTGTTTCCTCAGAGGACGGTGACCAGTTATCAGTACTGAATTGGCCACTGTCATCGACGATGTTTCAATTACTATTGTTGTGTTTGTGTTCATATAAGTATTTCACCTTGATACTCTGGTAGAGAATACTCACAAATATATCTCTCTTCAGCTAGAATCTTGTCGCACCCGGATTGTTTGTGTCGAAAACATCATCATAGCCATATGTGAGTTCCTCGTTGCCATGGATGTCGTACGAAAATTTAATATGTCCGCGCCAAAGGAGGTGCGAGAATGGATGTTTGCTCATCCACGTAAATATATCTGCACTTCGTACGATAGTTATGATTCTGCAAGCTTGGGGATAACATCTTTATATAGATATATGACCCCTCTTCCTGTGCATGGCTAGAGCTTATGAAAAATTTAAAGTTATCGCTTCGAGTGTTTTCAATGAAGGGCTCAGGTCGGGGTATGAGAGTTGTCTGCTGACATTTGTGGGGCTGGAGGATATGGATACGTGTATAGCACATCATGAAAGATTCATCGCAGATTCATTTCTGCATTGATGACGAGCATGGGTTCATCGGTAGACATCATTTCATTCTTATACAGTCCCGATGACTGTAATAATATAAGGAATGCTCGTCATACAATGGACAGGAAAATATTCAACCACTTATCACTATGCATGTGAGCATTGTTTGTTGAATAAATAAGATGGGAAGGGTCTGTCATTTTTGATTTCGGATGAGGCAATTCTCTTGAGTAGATTGAATCAATGTGCCAGTTCGTTGGAAGCAAATTAGGTTCATGTGAAGGTCAGGATCAGTGGTTTAGGCGGTTGGATTGAGAATTGAAAAATTTTTGTTCCATATCGAAACGTAATTTTGATACCACGTAGGATGGTTCTTACTGGATTTATGCTAAAGACGATCCTTCAAGACATGGATTGAGTTGCAACTTCCTCATCATACTTCACCTCTACTGTGAGTGAGGGATCTTCGATGGCATTTGATAGATTTTGTGTCGAAGCTGTTGCTGGTGTTGATAGCAGAAATATTGATGTAACACACAAACAGGTATTGTTACACTTCTTACAGTTGATGAGACTATCGAGGAAACTGTTCCAAAGTTGGTACCATCCCAAAATTAATCCGTTGATGAAAGCTGTGTTAGTGTTTCATCAGACAAATGATGCTATAAAATACGGAGTTGGGTGAAAAATCTTTCATACTTCTGTTATCTGCATCCAATTTGCAATGAAACAGAATGATAATATGTGCCAGTTTCTGAGACCTGGTTGTGACCTCTGCTGACAGTTTGGCTGACGTTTTTTACATCGAAACGATGAACCACTTCTGTCAACTGTGAACCGAGCTGAGCACCCTTCCTGATAATCGATGGCGCTGGATCTGTATTCCGAGGCAACCCTTCCATCAACGGGAATCCATCCACCACGTCTGGAACACGACCGTCCGACAGCTGGTCCCCATTGTTTCGAAGGATTAACCCATAAATCCGGAATATGAGAGTAACGCGACAGAACTGATTGTCACTCCCACTTTATGTAGGTACACAATGTCGCTTCGGGTTGATCTGTAATGATATGCGATTGGAAATCATATAAAGCGAAGTGTTGCCATGGTTGGTACAATTGTAACAGATTGAGTATAGTTTTTTTGTTCAGAAAATGAGGTCATGATTTGGTACTGATCGCGATAGCTAACGCAGTTTTCGAGAAAAATATTTCCCCCCTGTTTTTCTACACAATGCGCGCTCATGATTTCAGAAATTGACTTCGCAGGGATTTCGGTTAGGATCGATATATAATGTGCGTGTGTCTGATGGCCAATTAACAACGAATTCGATTCCGAAAGTTGTCAATAAAAAAAATAAGCATCATTAGATTTACGCGCATGAAACATTTCGATAACTCCATGAATGAAAATCCGTGGAATTCTTCTTCTCTAACTATATTCTGAGAAGGGCAGGTGTTTTGGATGACGGCTTTCATTTCGACAAAAAATCCAGGAATTTTCTCCGATTGCTCTGAAATTTTGCAGGCACTTTCTCTCTCACCAGACTGATACACCATTTGTTGTCAGCATATTGGACTCTTTGCGATATATTTGCATAAAAGTCATTGTCGATGATTTTCAGCTCTCAAACTCCAAATTGATTTCTCTTTCTACACCAAGAGATCAAGTTATTATCATAATAGCAATGTACTCGTTTCTTTTTCGATATATTAGAAACAATATATAACGATGGATCATTAGGTGAGGTGATTTCATACCGCCTCCTTCTCTAGATCTCTTATAATTCAGGTGGAATATCTGATGGATCCCAGAGGATCTGAAATCTACTGAAGAATTCAATGCAACGAAAGCTCTAACTATGGTCACCAGCAAGGCAGATCGTCCAATGCCTCATATTATGATGTCAAGTACTTCTATTCCTATGATGCTTTTGAAATGAATGACTTTCTATTACATGCACAGAAGTTATCCATACCTCCGCAGATCTTATCATTCTTGGCTACCAAACGTACGCCGAAGCTCTCAGATTAATTTCAGAAGATATTCATCCTGCCCAGGCTCCCCTTTAGTCTTCCTGAAGAGAAAACTTCCAGAAAAAAAAAACAGTTGACACATTTCCTTTCTTGTTGTCGATAGATGGAAAAAGACAATCACAATTTGAAATAATCCAATCAAGTGGCAACACCGCGTGTAACTGTCGCGACAAAACAATGAACGAGAATCGCTTTCGCAATTCCAGGATCGTTCGACACCCACGAAACGTGCGTCACCTTGTCATTTCGGATCGATTTATCCGTTGGTGTGATATGAGGCAATCAGACTGGCGCTAATGCATTCCAAACATTAGACTACCTATAATAGAAGGCGATAACTTATAGACTTCGAGTAATTGCTCCGTACTATTTGAATTGAAGGAATCTAATTGCAACTCCGTCAATTTTCGAGCTACACTTCAGTTCTGAGTAGCTAATGAATTGTGGCGCAGAAACAATCATCGTTTATTGACGTCAAAGGGTTAGGCAAGATCGACAATACAAAAGGATAACATTTTTGACAATTTCACACTCTCAAATAGAAACCAATCGAGTGGGAATTTTTCGACAGTTCAGAAAGTGAACATGTATGGTGTACACATCGCCATTTTCTTTCGAACCACTCCATGATGTACTTGAATTTGATAGATATATCAAGATCGTCAAAAGAATGTGGAGTTTTCGCTATTGCTTGAAAACATTGAAAATTGAAGTTGGAACCATGTTGGGGGCAATGATCATGAGCATTAGGAATGTTTTTGAATATATGATACCAGCATAGAGAACAAATCCAAGTGCGAATCGATGTGGAATGCTGAAAATGTAGAAATGTTTGATGATAATGTGAAACTCACTTGAAACTCATCACTCAATACTCACTAATCCATCACTTTCTACTAACTGTCAATCTCCACTCTTTCGAGACTCATATGCAGATCCAATTCCATCGAGGCATTCACGACAGCCAAGCAAATATTGCCAAAACATGTCCAACTAGTTAGAAGGTGTTTGAGATCTATTGAGACTACCGAAACTTTAAATTGACGCGAGTCTCGACACGTCCTTCAGACGAGCTGGATTGAGGAAAGTGAGAAAATGAAATTCTCTGCCGAACATCACCGAGGGTGTGTATATAATTTCAATTAACAGTTTTGAATTACTTCCTTCCTTCCGAGTTGGATCCTCGGATATGTTACCCTTGAAACGCCAACTCTACTCCTTACGCAATTCTAGACAAAACTAGAAATCCCGAACGAATTAAATCGAGAGCAGCTTCCACTAGTTTGGACCAATTTTTGCTGGTGTATAATAATTGAAATCATTGCCAGACGAAGTTGCATTAGATGTCAAGTAGATTTTCAACACTAAAAGACTGACAGAGTTCCTTCACAGTCATCCTTGTTTTATGTTGCGTCCAAAAATTGTTGACAGGTTCGAGTGAAATATGTTGAGTATGGACTAGAATCAACTGATGTGATTGAGACTGATGGTGTTATTGAGTTCAAACTATAATTGTTCATGGTTTTTCTTAACTGATAATTTTCACAATGACGAAGAAATCGATCTGTTTTCTGTAAGATATCGAAGAATGCTAACACGGCAAATAATTAATTCTTCCATACCTCCCAGTATTTACAACGTATCGCTCTCGCTGATTTTGTATCACAATCATAATGTTTACAATCAATTCCCCATGGAATATAGTTCCGAATTGAAATCGTTATTTGTTGATGGCAAATGGGATCACAGATGATAACAATGCTCCATCCTGAACATATCCTATGAATTCACAGAGGATTTTCCGAATTCGTGAAATATATATATCGTGCATGCTGAATCATTCGTTCTTGTGTTTGCGAATTTAATTGCGAACATGATAGGTTCTACAGGAAATATAAGTGATTAGATCAGATCGAAATGAAAGTTTCTAGGCTCATCTATCCTGTATAAATAATGTAAATTGATCTTAGGTTTCGAGCATATACTTTTATTTCCAAATGCATCTTCAATCGTCATTGAGGAATCGGATGATTGATCGAACCTCGAGTCTTACTTGAAGGTACTATAACTATTGGAATATAATAAAAATTAAATATAAAAATTGAATAATGAGATTTCGAATGGAATAAAGATTACCATGCTTGATCTGATCGGGTTCTGATGGGATTTTCCGGGTTTGTGCATTCGAATGGATCGTCACTGAAATCCGAATTCCATGAACTTATTAATTGATCGAAATTCAGCGAAACCAGACTGACATGATCCTGCTTTCGAAAGGAGAAACTAATGATTCCCACTCGTCCGCTGATTCGACTTAATGTGAAGAGCAACATCAGTATCTGGAACCGGCGAAATGAAGAATCAATCTTGCTGAAACAAAAGCGATCCGGTGCATTAGGGCTCATCCCCTTCGCTGGCTGTCATCTGCCGAAAAGTTGATGAACGACCTGGCGCAAAAATCACAGTTCCTGCTTCCTCGACGACCGGGAATATAAATCGCCGATATTTGTATCTGCACACCCTCTAATTGAAATATCCCTAATGGCGTTCCACTGTAAACAATCGACGGTGGCAGCCCATCGGGGCCATTGATCACTCAAGGGGGCCGGATCGCAGGCATTTGTTGGACGCTCCTGTTTATCCTGCGGGATATATGCGCGTGTCGCTGCGGGTAAAGTACACGATGTGTTCGAAAAAACGGACAGTTGGCGATGTTTCTGGGAGATTCATATGCGGTTTGGTTGGTGTTTTGCTTCACGTTGGTCATTTGTTTAGGAGAAGAACCTTCGATTTGGCGTTGTCGAGGACCTTTTTTCCACATACTCAATATAAATAGTGATTACATGAGTAGAAAAATTGGTTAAGAGACGAAGTAATATTAGAGAATTTCGGAGATTGACAATGGCTAGGTTAGGTTAGGTATCGAATTGTCGGAAATGGGCTTATAGGCCCATTTTTCATCGTCGGAAACTCAAAGTATTTGGATCTACTGAAATCATTCTTGCACTTCAACAGAATTGTCAATGACCACAAAATGTTTGATTTCAACAAGATGGAGCACCTCCTCACTATGATCTACGGGTTAGGGATTTCCTGGATGCGAATTCTCCAAATCGATGGATTGGACGTAGAGGATTCATAGAGTGGCCTGCTCGTTCTCCGGATCTTAGCCCGATAGATTTTTTCCTTTGGGGTTATCTTAAATCACGTGCTCACATTAGGCGACCAACAAACTTACAGGAATTAAGACAAAGAATTATTGATGGATGTGAACTAATACGTGGAGAAGTCTTGGAAAGAGTGACTCATGAGTTTCTTAATAGGATGGCATATTGTCAGCTAGTAAACGGCGAGCATTTTGAACATTTGAAGTGATTTCGTTCATCATTCTAAAATAATGAAATGTACAGCTATTCTACAACTAACAGTGAGTTGAACCTCGTTTTTACAAATTTTTCTACACTAAACTCAATCAAAGGAGTTGATGACATTTCTTGATGAACCGGAAGTATGTTATCAACAAAAAAATATACACCAGATGCTTTATGTTCCATTGCACTCACCTGCAAAAATTCAAAAAAATCGTTTTTCTCGTTCAATATACAGGGTGAGTCAAAAATGTGTACCGAGCTTTCTGGGGGTGATAGAATATTGAAAAATAAGTGTAGTTTGATGATTAAACTCATGGCCCAAAATGCATATTGATGGAGATATATCCTTCCAAAGTTGATAAAATTAAAATAATTTCTCCGCATAACTTCTTTGACGTTCATGTCATCAACATTCGAGTGAACATTATTGTAGTCGATTTGTTCGTGTGGTTTTTCTGTGTCATTCATCACTGCGATTATCAACTGAGATTTCAAGAAATATGGCAGGTTATTCGTTCTCTGAACAAACTGATATGCTTCTAATGCTTGGCGAGTGCTTCGGAAATGCAAATGCTGCTGAAATATCGTTATACCGATGAATCTCGCGATGGATAAAATCAATCTGCTGATATCATGTAACTACAAAAACTCAAATATCTCACGAACGGCTCAATTTTTTGTATTTGAATAGGAGTACCTTTTTCATGTAATTTTCTTCGCTCCATCGACTGCTCCTGTTTTTTCACCGAAAATTATACAGGAAAAAAAGTTTTCTACAAAAAATCATGACTCACCCTCTGAAAACACCCTTTATAACAATATCAGAAATGTGGAAGTGTGACGAAAAAATGTATCTTGACAACATACATTCATGCACAAAATTTCAATCGGGTGGCTCTCATCGTTCAGAAGTTATGCGGAGAAATTATTTTAATTTTATCAACTTTGGAAGGATATATCTCCCTCAATATGCATTTTGGGCCATGAGTTTAATCATCAAACTACACTTATTTTTCAATGTTCTATCACCCCCAGAAAGCTCGGTAAACACTTTTGACTCACCATGTATATTTACTTGGTTCCATACTTTATCTCAACCCTGTGTAGAAACTTTGGAGTTGGAAACACAATAGAACTTTTCAACCCACAGTAGAGACACTGTTTCTGGTGACCTTTGGACAAGAGTTCGGATACTGTACTGTACTGTACAATTCTGTACTTCTCTGTTTATTCTCAGTTCTGAAAATAACGATAGAACAGACTGCTATAGAAATTCGTTATCTGTCTTGGACGAATCTCTATGAAAATCAGCCTGTGAAATCCAACTCTTTGCATGATTTTCAACAGGTCTCCTTGATCGACGGAAAGTTTCATGAGCGATCCTCAAACACTGGAGAATGAAATACTTCATGACAAATATCATTCCAGCGAATTCACTTCTCGCCCTTCTTTGACTAGTTGCAAGAAAAACCCACACATGCCATCTGATCATATCGTATGATAGAATTCCACCTGTTGAAGCACACGAGAAACGTTGTATAATACATTTTTCGTGACTCACCTGTTGAAACGCTTGCACTGCACTTATTCGTCATTAATGTAAGGCTTTCACCACTTCAGGACGGCCATGATGAGCATGAAGTCACATCTACTGACACTGACTGCTGGAAGCAGAGATCCAGGGTAACAGTTATTGGAAGATGGATATTGAAAGTGACCCGAGCATAATCAAATTCCGTTCTTATTGCGAATCGTCAATATAATTCCCATGAAAAATCAAGAACGTGAACCCCAAAAGAATTTCACTGTTTCATTTAATTCAGCTGTGAATCTTGAGTTCCCATAACTAAATGTAAATAATAGTTCCGGATTTTTCACACTGTGATTATCGAAACCGGTTCTTGCGAAGCTATTGTTCTTTCCAGTGTGATGGAAAATTTTCCATAGCGAAACAATAACAACCAAACCGCTAATTCACGTCCAACAAAGGAACGATGAGAAACTCTCTGTTACTTTCTTTCTGTGATATGAACATTCATCTTCTGCAAAAACGCAGGAACTAACAGATAGGAAGTGTGCGACTGCATATCATAATTGCATATTGTTGGTCGCTGTAGTACCGATCTTTCATCACTTGATACCTCACAGACCCACCCCGAATTCATCTCTATGATCACTTGATTCCTTTGAACAATAGACCTCTGATCACCTTCTATTTGTCATGGATATTCATGTTAACGTTATTGAAGATATTCAGCTAAAGTTCATCAAACACCTTTGGTACAAAATGGATTGCGTATATCCAGATTGAGGACTACCACATCACTAACACTATCAAGATGTTTTGGTATCGCACCATTGATTTCTTGCCGTGATAGTAGTGTTGTTTTTCTGCATTAGTTTCTGAATAACAAACTTGACTTGAGAGCATAATTTTGCGATGATGATTGTCAGAGAGATCGTGGTGTGCACACTTCTGTACAAACAAACTTCTTCTTTGTTATTCACGAACAGAAATCATTCTGCATTTCATTCGTCATGCTCATCTCCTATTATTTTTTGTACTATTGAATGTGATACTGATATTGAATCAGTGAATTTTCATCTTTTTCTGACACATAGCTTCATCTTCATCATTGGAAGAAACAAATCTGATCCTATCACTTTGAAGTAACTCATGTACAGCAATGTTCTCATATGAAGTAATATATTTTTCTCGTTTATGCAGCGTGTTGCCATGTTACATTTTCCTCCAGCGTATATCCATCCCATGAAATCCGTCTGGCAATTTCCAATAGCAAACTCCATCATGCACACAACAATACCCGTTGCCCGATCATCTGATAATTCTGTCATTTGCTCTGAATTATGCAGTCCCAGATAATTGAATGTTTAGGACAAAAGCGTTTGACATGAAGCCCGACCCCAATTATCGATTCATTGGAATTTTTCATTAGAATTTTCCAGTCGTTTTTCCATCGAACCCTTTTTTCATAATCACCCCCTCTCTACCCTGATAGATGTTCGCCAATCAAGTGTCAGTAGGGTGCGCTATTTATTTAAAATATCAGTTTTAATTCGCTGATGCATGGTTTTTCCGACATAAATCTGACTAAGCAATGAGTTATGAGAGTATGGATATAAATCACTCAATTTGTTGAAATATCCATATTGATTCTCAACTGACTCCGCCTCGATGGAAATGTAGTAAATGTAGGAGTATTATTCCACGTACCTGATTGGAAACATATAACTAAACTTACTCTTCAGCTGAGGCAGATAGAGAACATAGAGAACATACTTCGTTCGTGAAATTTTTCTCGATTTAATTCTGAATTCTTCCGAAAGTATCACAAAATACTTCAGATATACTACTACCAGATGATTTCATAACTTTTCAGTTCCAGTTCGTCTAGTTTTTGTGCCTAGAATCTTTTTCTAGTTGATTTCAGAAAACGTGAATTGTATTTCAGAATATTCGATTCAATTTCAGCAACCGTCAATTGAATTTCAGATCAGTCAATTTGATTTCAGAGAGTATCAGTTGTATTTCAGAAAATTGCATTCAATTTCAGAAAGGGTCATTTGTATTTCAGAAAAGTCAATTTGATTTCAGAAAGCATCGAACGTATTTCAGATTGGGCAATGACAAAACAATGACAAATTCTGATAATCAATTAACTAACCTGAAATACATTTGATGCTTTCTGAGATCGAATTGACATTTTTGAAGTACAAATGATACTTTCTGATATTGAATTGACTATTCTGACTGACTATACTATCAACGCATTCTGAAATCGAACTCACTATTCTGAAATACAATTGATGATTTCTGAAATAGAAGTGACTATTCTGAAATCCAAATGTCGCTTTCTGAAATAAAATTGGAAGAGGTGTAGTTTGATAAATTCTACTAGGTAGGATGTGAAACCTCTTTGCATGGGAAGGAAGTTTCTATGAAGCAGTTCTCGCAATGGACCACAAATGGTTGAACATGAGAGAGCGCTGTTGGCTAGAATATTTCCAATATTTGAAAATTGGGCCAATAGAGAACCCTTCTGAAGCCAATATTCTGTGCTACGGGGGATGGATACTCTCTATAGAAATAGTGGTTTGTGACATTATCTCAATGGGCGTTAACTCTGAAGTCTACTAGATCATGAGATCTCCATTTCGGAATCAGAGTTGAGGATGGACAAGGCATGATTCATCATCGGATTGAGCATTATCGATGAAATACACCACTTGACTGATGGATCGAGCTTCATGCAACCATTTACGTCATCAATAATCGAGTAACGTAGTAGCCAGAATGCCAACATTCAATCGCTTCCGACCGCCGGCGATGTGATTGCATCAAATCCGGTTTCCCCACACACACTCGATCGCAATTAACCTATTACTACCTCACCCCAATTGATAACAATGATTCCTACTTTCCGGAAGGTCTCACAAGCGGACTGCGAACCATCGAGAGTCTATTCTGGACAATGGTGTTGGGGATTGAGACGAATGCTCAATGGACAAACCGATTTGCATGATGCTCCTCTTAAAAAGATATCAATAAATGCAAACCATCCATAGCATTGCATAAAATGATGGAGACACATCCTATCAAATGGACGTCGAAGTTTTCCAATAGGTTGTTTCTAAGAGTACTCTCTCTGGCATTCTGTCGATGACAAAAAAAAGTTGACCTTCAAGCTGTGTGATGGAGAAAAAAATTCAGAAAAACAACAGTATTCATTCATGGAATACACTCGGAGGTATTCGAAGGAGCTAAATCATTTTACATCTCTGGGGCACTGTTATTATATTGGAGTACAATGGCGCGTCTCGATGTGTTAATGAGATCGGAAAGGATGGAAATTTCTCGTGGACAAAAATGTGACAGAAAATCAGGAACTTAGAAACCTAAATTGAAACAATCATATGATACTTGGTAAATGTAGCAGCTCGTAGCAGGTATTTCAATCGAAGAGGTGGAAAATTCCAATTCAGAAGAGTTTCGTAATCAATGATATAGTGGTTTCTTTGGACCTGACAACATCTTTCCAAAATTCTTTATACACCATTTTGTCTGTGGCCCGCATTCGATGATGGTTAGATGCTTTGAATCCGGAGATCAGTCTGGAAACCAACTTCTCAGCACTGCAATAATTTCTCTCCAATAATTTCCCCATCAGATTCGATTGAGGGAAACAGAATGAGAATTCAGTGTTGTGATATCTGTCATTTTCTGGATTGTTTTCACTGACTTAGGAATTTTCAACTGAGATCGGACCTCCCAGCAAACATCATTTGAACCTTCTACAATATGAGAACATTTTTTTCCAACTGAAATAATCTACCGATCTCGGTTCGACCCGATATATAGTTCCTTCTCCATTCCTAATCATGAATATATTTGCGTTTTCTCACAAACAATTAACTGCAATCGGTTCCGCATGTCATGTCAAACCTTCGCCAGGGAGTCTGATACCCAGAATGGGTAAGACGAGAAATCAAAGCACATGTTGAATCGCCATAAAACCAAAACGAAACGCTAAACGGTTATTATCCGTGTATCTTGTCAAAACGTCGAAAGTTGCGCCTCCCATTCCGCATGTAAATTTATGTAAACCGAGCGGGTTTTTCGCAAAGCCAACCGCTAGTTAATTGTTATACATTGTCTGTGAGAGGGCGCCACGGAAAAACTGAGCCCAGCTTAAGAGGTCCTGCGGGTCCTTTGCGAATGGAATGTGTTTCTGTTAGGAATATGATATGGTCCAAGGGTGTCGCATGTCATTATTAAACAACGTGGTGTAGACCCGAATAAACAATGTAATTTTACTTTGGAATCCCTGAAGTACTATAGTTCACAGAAGGATACTAGCTCGTATTATTTCGTGAGATCGAATGAACGATGGAGAATTCCAAGGATTTGGGAATTTCTCAGGGATTTTCATTCAAATGTTCAGCTAGACATATGACGGAAGAGTCGAGATGACACATGAATCTATTCATCAGAGAGCCATATGGTTACAATCTAAAAAAAAAAAAATCGATCGTGCTGTAAAAACTGGTCGTAAATTATCAGCATGTTCTATTGAAACGCAATAAAAACCTCGTAGCTAACCGGTTGTGAGATATAAACAGACCATCATTATTGTTGAAAAAACTCTGCAAACACTTGTTTTTCATTGCATGTCAACTACAATTCTGAACGTGGAGATGAAAGGCGAAGGTGTTTTCTGTAGCATGTCAAGTGATACTGATGCGTATCAGATGATGGATATTCGTAGAATGTCAAACTGTCGAATGATAAATACAAGACAGCAAACTGATTGGTGCATGAGTGCAAATTTTCTTTCACTAATTAACGAATGTGATCAACTCAATGATGAATTGAGAGTTCTGAATGAATTCCGTTCTATTGTGTCATCTAGTTTAGACAGACGAATATGATATTAATGGTCATGAAATGAGAATCTCACGACATGATTACGTCAATTACTTCGATTCGGAACCAGATCACATTTGAAATCTAGTGAATTGTTGGTAGCTTCGCATATCATTCGATGAGAATTCGACTTCGTAACCAGGAGGAATGTTTCCCTGGAAATAATCATAAAGGTATTGGAATTCCAGTCGTTTCTCTTCTTTTGGATGTTCTTCTGGTGTACAAAATTCGCGAAGGTCGAAATGAAAGTACTATAACCAAGAAACCAAACTATTCATGTTGGTGGGTTCGATATCAGCTTCATTCTATGGTTGAGAACCTCCTGTTATCTGAATGGTCGAAACCATCTATTTCATGTCCCTTGTAATGTACAGGCGAGCAAACCATAAACAACTTGGCTATCTAGACCGACAGACTCAACTACTCAAGATGCTGGAAATGACTTCTTCTAATGCAATAAAGACAATCTCTGGAGGTATCGACATTTCGAGCCCATGTTAACGCCGACTCACTTCGTGTCTGTATTGTCTCACAGAAGTGACACAACCGTTTCAATTTATTGACAGTGACGCTTTCGAAATGCTTTCGAACAACTCGACGATAACATTTCAGTCAGTGAAACTTCTTCATCGATGTAATATTGAGTAATATTACAGGAAATTAAAGGATCATGAAAAGGGTGAGAAGATGGAATGCGTTTCAAATTAAAAAATTGTCGTCCACATACATTGAACAGTTAGCGGCCCAAGGTTGCTACCTTGCGGGACACCTGAAGAAGCTACCCATCCTTCAGACTTGATACCATTGAGATTGACATACTGGCGCCAATTTATGGAATGCGGAACGGAGAGCTGGATGTATGCCTGTGATGATCTGTACTCTGATGATGTAGATAATGAATCCATCATCGAGTTTGTCGAATGCCTTTTATCGAAATATATCGTGTGATGTTGAATTAGTTAATCATTTTCGAACGATTCTTCATGAAATCGTATTGTGGTGACTACTCAACTGCAAATATCTCTTGTTATGAAGAAGGATTTCGTAAAACCTCTGAAAAATCACGGATTATAGATGTGGGTCGCACCTTCGTTCCAGATGAAGCGAAGTTCAGATAGTTTCCATATGTCTGGCACGGTGCAGGTTTTGAAGATATATTAATTTCTCTAGTTTTTGTAGGATTCCATCTCCTGGTTCTCAGAAAATGAAAATCATAATGATTATCTCAATACATGATCTGTCCCAAAATGTAACTGCGCTTGGAATTCAACCTCCAGATACCTGAAAAAGAAATCATCTCTCTGTAAGTGACACTTTGTTTCTGGAGAGATATTTGGAAGACAAATATGTTTATTGAATATAAAAATTGAAACTTATTTTGATGTAGTAGACGTTCCGGAGACGAATTCACTCTCGCATTCATCACAATAAATGAATAAAGATCGTGTTTGACACTGAAAATGACAGTTGTCAGGAATATTCCGTTGATTGATCTCAAATTCACCATTTTCATGAGGACAAGAGGCGATATCATTGTCTGCCTTCAGGAGAATCAAAGCAGATACTCTGATTTTTCTTGTTTGTTGTATCTTTCTTTCCTATGATCTTGATATTATTCGGCCACATGTTGCCCATCTTCACTGAGGATAGGTTCACCTAATTTCGACTTGTCGATGTATATCTTCTCCCCATTTTTCTCATGTTCTTTCATCCTTACTGATAGAGGTCTGCTAGTTTCACTTGTATGGTATTTTCCACAGAAACATGGATGATAATATGATTTTTCTTCATTTCTTGGTTTCGTACGAGTGAAAATCGATCTCACTGTATTTCCAGTTTCGAACACTGGTTCCACTCTGAACTTGTCATCAACTCACTGAGAGTTTTTTTTACAAGATATATGTACGTGAACTGTTTACGATAAGAAGAAGATATAAACTGACCATCGAATCACTATATGATTCGAGGTGTATGGAAAACTTCACCTTTTCGATACCATGCATGGTGTCCAACTGAAGCTCTTCTGTTTTCCATCGACCGTATCCGAGCTCGCTAATGTGAACTTTCCCATCCATCGAACGAAAAGATGTATATCTGCCTTGTTACCTTCTCACACCCTTGTCCCCATGGTAACGTTCGTGATTCTGAGCCGTCGAACTCGAAATAATCAACTGCACATGAACCTGTGCCCTATCGCTACCATCTCCCCCGCACGTTCTCTCTATTGAAAACGTCGTTGTTATCAGCTATACAGAGTCTGATCGGCCGTTCTGTCGTGCCCCAGGCTTCGCGATAAACGAATGTTTCTGCTAAGGAGCTGTTTCGCGTGAGATCGAGTGGTCTGCGCCGAGAGCAATTGTTATCCGATCACGAGTGAAAACTCACTAGGTTAGGGGACAAGTGAATCGACTTGAAGAAAGGACCGATCTTTGGCTATCAATTAATGGTTTCAGTGGATATCGATGATTTTTTGTGGTCAGCAATTTTTTTGCTCGTGGCTATTGGAGTATCACGAATTTAATGATCATTTGCCCCCCTTGGGAAGAAAATTATATTGACAGTATCATTTATTCGTCCTTCGAGACCATTCACATGATGTTGTGCAGATATGTTCAATATCACTCATCCAGTCCAAATTTAATCCCAAAACTCAATCAGATAACATTTGAATCTCAGTATTCACCATTATCCTTATATAACCGTCGATCTGAGTCCTATCAATAAATCGTATCAACACAGTCTCTCTTGAGTTGAGAATCCACGAATTTATATAGCACCAAGTTGTTGATTTGCATTTGAAATCATGTTTCAGAAAATCATGTGACTCGGCATATCATTTATATAGCACAGAAATATTAGAGGACCAAAAATTGAGCCTTGAGGTACCCTAAAGTCTATGTTCTCTAGTATTGATTTCCTACCCCCAATTCAAACATGAATACGTCGGAAATACGTCGAAAAGCAATACGTTTCAATTCATTCATAGTAACACTCAGGTCAGTTGAATCGAGAGCCTTTGCAAGATCGATTAATAGTGGAATTCCTCCAAATCCAATGATGTATGAGTGGAATTGAATAGATCAATTGCTGCAGTCCCAGTTGATTTTCCAGGAAGAAATCCGTTTTGATGACTGCTGATCATCATGAATTCTTCATTCCGTATGTATTTCTCTGATTCTGCACATAGAACTGTAGGTATTGCTATAGGTCTGTAATGACCAAGTGAGTTGAGGTCACCTTCTTTGATTATTGGAAAATAACAAAGGAGCAATTTTTTTTCTATCATTTCAGTAGAATTACATTCGATGTTCACGAAATTGCGATTTTTCAAGGAATTCATAGTTTCAATCACCTATTTGTTGAGCATATGGGTTGAGTGAAATGTTTCTCCAAAAGAACATGAAGTGAAATCATAGCCAGGAGGGTTTCCTTTCGACTGGTTTTGTATTTATATCCAAAATTGCTACAGATTGAAGGAAAATGCACTCCGAGAAGTAGGAAATTGGAATTCTTCATATAACTTGTTGTTTGACTGAAGAATTTGCTACTGTGTGGGATCTTCTCGCCGAGATCGAGAAGCTACCGTACGTTAAATTAACATTCTGATGTGTTTTCTCTTGATAATAACCGTTCCTGTATAACATTCTGCCGCATTACATGAACAGGTCCATCTTCATTTGCATTTTTATTACTAACGGCGGTGCATGAAATCCTGGCACAGACAAAAGATTGTATACCGAAACAAAAGAAACACACGACGTAAGCAGTCTCGCATTTTAATTCAGAAGTAAAAAATAACTCGGCGAGTATTTAGTGGAAGATCTACAATGCTATTCTCTCCCGAGCCTTTTTTTTTTCTCTTCCTCTTTCTTACCCCTGTTCATTATGCTGGTCTTTAGCGTCCTCATGTTGAAGTAAAAATTGCGTGAGAAAGATTAAGGAATTAAAACAATGGGAATTAAGTCTCCGGCATTGTACAACCCTAATAAACTTTTTCCTAGTGGAAGTAAATGAATACAATTAAGAAACACATGTTGGATTCCTGCAGGCGATTAACTATATTATTCGAGTCTAATTGTTTGAATACTCTGGTGGTCTTTACGTAATTGAACTGGAGGTAT
Organism: Gastrophysa polygoni; assembly: GCA_963576655.1. NCBI lineage: Eukaryota > Metazoa > Arthropoda > Insecta > Coleoptera > Chrysomelidae > Gastrophysa > Gastrophysa polygoni. The sequence continues at coordinate 1,190,184 of OY755082.1, read as the reverse complement.
CGATGTTCGAGTGAATAACGTTACTGTAATCTCTGAGTGAGATCGAAAGATTTCTCTTGAATGAGTTCAAATCGTATTCAGATTGCATTGAAGATTCGATCTGGAAAGGTCGTTGGAAGAATAAAACACGATGATTTTTCCTCTGCACAGACACTCATCGAAACTGCTGTCAAAGTTAAACTTGTCTCTCATCCCATGAATCTCGTATTCATCAGTTCACGTCCTCGATTCGTTTCCAGTCGTGTGATCAAGATATTGACGTATCACACGGAGTTGATCGACCCTAAATAACAATTTTTGGAACATAATCTACTGCATTCACAGATCTCTTGAGAATTCTATCTCCTGATATATTCATATCACGAAACTTAGATTCATCTATAGATATCATCTCTGCACAAACATGTCTTATAATGAATAATTGAAACTGAAAATCATCATATGAAAAAATGAAATGTCACCTCATGGGTTGCTCCGAAGGTTTTTGGCTTTCCAATTCTTGTATCAGTTACCTCAGTGTCGTTTTCTTTATAAAACGCCATTCTCGTCAGGAATTCATATTTTGTGAAGAACTAGTGCAGTGTTCATGCAAAACTAGTTCAAGATCAGTTTCATCAATGGATATCACTATTAGTGGTCATCCCAAAATATTCATTGGTTGGTTTGAATGTTTGTGATAACTCTGAATGAGACTTGACGGTCATTTGAATGATAGCAAAATACAAGCTGGCTCGGTTCATCATAGTGAAAAGACCTATGATGATCTGTAGGTAGTCTCAACCTTCTGTCGAATGTTATATTCATAAGAAGATTCATTCTTTCATGTCCAAATATTTCAATCTCGTTATTTATTCATAGGAATTTCGTCCCTATTTCAATGAGCTTTGTCATCGGCAAATACTGCAAAGTTTAACTTGTGATGTTTCAATAAGAATTGCGTGACTGGTTAGAATCATTTTGAATTTTCTCTTGTTCATCTGCGACCAATTCCAGTTCGCAGGCTGGGCACTGGATGGTTTCGATAGGTACGTAATGGCATTCGATGTTATATCCTAGATTTTTGTGAAGTGGAACACTCGACCTATTGGAAAACAAGTCCTCCTCAGTCGCTCAATGTTCGATTGATGCTAATAGCTCCAGGCTCTCGACATACCATGCTAATAGGCATAGTTGATGAGTCACAAAAACGCGAAACTCGCTAGTAAATATCGAAAATGGCGGTTCAAACCTCACTCGGAATCCATTACACTATATCATCTGCTGCCTTGACAATGAGTCATAATTAAGTCCACTTCTGTCGCGATCGCATTTGCGCCTATCGAAGAAGCCGGGACCGTAAACGACGACTCTCTAAACAAGTCTTAAACGACAGTAGATACTTCAGCGCGATCAGATGGACGAAAAGCGCGGATATAGATAAAGCTACGAGCTTCGAGCTCACTTAGCCGGGTCTGTTGATTTACCGACTGAGATCTCCCGATTGCCAAACATGCCAATGTCCGATCTGTAGACAGGTTCATATAGGACTCATCTCAAAATATTTCGGTTTTTCTGCCACCAAGCTCATCATACTTTCCATATGGAAAGTTCTGTTCTGCGGAGCCCAATCCATTGAATTTTGTAGACCCTCGTTTACTTGTCGAGGTAATGACTCCGCTCTTCATTACAAAATCAATCGAATTGAAAGATATATCTTCCGAGCATAATACTCTGCGATGAACTTATTCGAGATGGTAAATATCATCAAGCACCTTTGGAGACTCTTATGAATGATGGTCTGGAGATGTATAACCAGCTACCTAGTCATACGAAGGAAATAACAGACCTGCGAAAACTCAGGTGAAGAGTCAAACAGATACTCACTGAAGAAGAAGTGTTTTACTTCAAAATCCTTGCAGAGATATGGACTAGGCAAGAGGTCGAATCGATCGTTCGCAAGAACGAAGTTGATGCCAAGACAGCTGCCTATGAAACACTTAAGTTTTTCCCAAATTTTCTGAAGTATGAGGGAAACGAAACCATCTAAGAGTGGGTACGATATAATCGTCTAGATGAACCATTAATCCAATGAAACGGAGTCATTATTCTGATACTGTTGACGAATTCTCTTTCTCGTTCTGAAGATCGTTTCACTATCTATCTAATGATGAAAAATCCATCTTTGAAAACGAACACTCCGCTGTACAAACGAGCATTCTGTCGAAAAGTCTAAAGCGATGTCAACTGTTCAACGGAATCTCGAAACCCATCTATTCATACGTCCAAACCATTTCGACGGACTAAATTTACACCGAGTTTCCTATTGTATAACTTTCCAGTCGATTTCTTCGAGGAATACCCTACATTAGCTCCGCATTCAAATTGCCTCAGACTCCAACAGAAACGTCACTTTAACGCTCTAACAAACTTATATCCTGACAAAACTAATAATGCATTTTAAATTTATGTGGTGTAATTTTTTCAAATGCTCCACGTCAACTGGTAAACCCCTCGAGAATGTGATGATGATTTCATTCGGATAGTTCTAGCAGTGAACTGGTGTCGAGAGATTAAAAATAACTTCCAGGCCAGTGGTACTTATAAAAGGGGAGATAACAGGATGACAAGTAACCTCAAAAATTAATGTTGAGTCGAGATGATAAACAATATTTCGATTTCTTTTTTGGTTGTGAGTTTGGAATAATGTATGGCAGGTTCTGTGAATGTATCGCCGAGTGGATATATATTATTGCAGACAATTTGGGACCATTGCCAGATTACATTTTGTGAATTACCGAATGTATCATTCTGTCGTGAAGTCTGATGCAATTCTTGCAGAAAACGAATTCTCGCAAGTTGCAGTATCAGGTCCTAACTCACTCATCATTCATACATTGTGGACAAATAACCAATAAATAATAAAATCAGAAAAATAATCAATGTACAGATTCTCTCTTCAGATGTGGTACACTTCCATTTTTGGTGGATAAACAATGTTTTCGTTGTTGATGAAACTGACCTTGAGAGCTAAGTTCTTCTCACACTCCATCAGTAGAGGTTTCCAAAGAACTATTTTGGTTTCGATGAAAGCATTACAGGAAATCATGATTTCCATCCATCGTGTCTGTTGAATGGTTTCTGTTTCAGCTGCTCCTGAAAGGTGGATAAAACTTGCTACAATATTGAAAAGAATTCTCATGTTTGATGTCGTCTTCGAATTCCATATGGACTTATGGATTTTGAGGAGTCTTTTCATCAAATCCAGATTAGAAAAGCAAAGAACCGGTCGAATTCCTGTCCAAAGTAGCACCTCCAGGGAAATCATTCTTCTGTTTGTACTCTCTTTTCTCAAGATGTCTTACGACGACTTCATGTTTCTTTTTAATCACCTACTCCGGAGAGTCTTTCTGCCGTTTTAACGAGTTTGCGTTGAGTCAACAACTACCGTATAGTATTTTCTTCTGCTGATTCATATTCGATGCGGATCTAATTGAATTTGCGTTGCAAACGATTAGAGCCTCAAGGCTTGAGGCGGCAGATTGTAATGTTTTTTTTTTGGAGCCGATTCGTTGAGCTCGAGATGAGTCTCCTGAGAGTGCGATCTGGACTTTCGTCGTATTTCGTATAGCGATAGCTAATTCATATCAACATTGACCAAATGTCGATATCGATGGGGTACAAATTGAAGAAAGAATTACGTTTACAATGAGATGTTGAGATGAGTTTCTTCATTTGTATTTCCATCTTCGTGTTATACTAGGAGGACTGGCGTTACATACTCAACTCGATGTAGAAAACCTAGAGGAAGCTTTCGAAGTTTGATTTTTGGTGTTGAATTCATGGGTTATGTGAAGTCTTCTTAAGAGATTCGTATCGATCGGTTGACCAGTCAATACGAAATATCTATGAATAAACAGATTGTTACAGAACTCTGGGATCAAGCTTCTCGGTAGAACAGTAGAAAACATTTGAGTAGTCGGTCTCATGTCCGGAAAAGTGTCACTATGGCCCTAAGACGCGTTAAAATTTAGAAATACGATGAATTGCCTAAATAGGATTTGATGCATCTAATTTTCGCCTTCTGTTGTACATGATATCATCACAACAATTGTTCAAAATCTCTTCCTTCAACCTGAATACACCGATTTAAAAGTCGCACAGAATTTCGGCGGACTTGACTGAAAATTCGATCCTCGTTTTGAATGATTCCAAAGGCTGCTGTAATTCGTCCAATTGAGTCTTGCTCAGTTTCTACTGGAGTTTCGTAGACCAAAGACTTTACACAAGAAAAAATCAGCGGTTTGGGCACCGTTTGATTGCCAGAGGTGGAGCAGTTTCTTGGCCTCCTAGATCACCTGATTTAACGTCGCTAGATTTTTTTCCCTGTGGGGACATGTGAAGTCTTTGGTCCACGAAACTCCAGTAGAAATAGAGCATGACTTGATTGGACGATTTACAGCAGCATTCGAAATCATCCAATCAAGTCATGCTCTATTTCTACTGGAGTTTCGTGGACCAAAGACTTCACATGTCCCCACAGGGAAAAAAATCTAGCGACGTTAAATCAGGTGATCTAGGAGGCCAAGAAACTGCTCCACCTCTGGCAATCAAACGGTGCCCAAACCGCTGATTTTTTCTTGTGTAAAGTCTTTGGTCTACGAAACTCCAGTAGAAACTGAGCAAGACTCAATTGGACGAATTACAGCAGCCTTTGGAATCATTCAAAACGAGGATCGAATTTTCAGTCAAGTCCGCCGAAATTCTGTGCGACTTTTAAATCGGTGTATTCAGGTTGAAGGAAGAGATTTTGAACAATTGTTGTGATGATATCATGTACAACAGAAGGCGAAAATTAGATGCATCAAATCCTATTTAGGCAATTCATCGTATTTCTAAATTTTAACGCGTCTTAGGGCCATAGTGACACTTTTCCGGACATGAGACCGACTACTCAAATGTTTTCTACTGTTCTACCGAGAAGCTTGATCCCAGAGTTCTGTAACAATCTGTTTATTCATAGATATTTCGTATTGACTGGTCAACCGATCGATACGAATCTCTTAAGAAGACTTCACATAACCCATGAATTCAACACCAAAAATCAAACTTCGAAAGCTTCCTCTAGGTTTTCTACATCGAGTTGAGTATGTAACGCCAGTCCTCCTAGTATAACACGAAGATGGAAATACAAATGAAGAAACTCATCTCAACATCTCATTGTAAACGTAATTCTTTCTTCAATTTGTACCCCATCGATATCGACATTTGGTCAATGTTGATATGAATTAGCTATCGCTATACGAAATACGACGAAAGTCCAGATCGCACTCTCAGGAGACTCATCTCGAGCTCAACGAATCGGCTCCAAAAAAAAAACATTACAATCTGCCGCCTCAAGCCTTGAGGCTCTAATCGTTTGCAACGCAAATTCAATTAGATCCGCAACGAATATGAATCAGCAGAAGAAAATACTATACGGTAGTTGTTGACTCAACGCAAACTCGTTAAAACGGCAGAAAGACTCTCCGGAGTAGGTGATTAAAAAGAAACATGAAGTCGTCGTAAGACATCTTGAGAAAAGAGAGTACAAACAGAAGAATGATTTCCCTGGAGGTGCTACTTTGGACGTGAATTCGACCGGTTCTTTGCTTTTCTAATCTGGATTTGATGAAAAGACTCCTCAAAATCCATAAGTCCATATGGAATTCGAAGACGACATCAAACATGAGAATTCTTTTCAATATTGTAGCAAGTTTTATCCACCTTTCAGGAGCAGCTGAAACAGAAACCATTCAACAGACACGATGGATGGAAATCATGATTTCCTGTAATGCTTTCATCGAAACCAAAATAGGATAAATAGGATTTGATGCATCTAATTTTCGCCTTCTGTTGTACATGATATCATCACAACAATTGTTCAAAATCTCTTCCTTCAACCTGAATACACCGATTTAAAAGTCGCACAGAATTTCGGCGGACTTGACTGAAAATTCGATCCTCGTTTTGAATGATTCCAAAGGCTGCTGTAATTCGTCCAATTGAGTCTTGCTCAGTTTCTACTGGAGTTTCGTAGACCAAAGACTTTACACAAGAAAAAATCAGCGGTTTGGGCACCGTTTGATTGCCAGAGGTGGAGCAGTTTCTTGGCCTCCTAGATCACCTGATTTAACGTCGCTAGATTTTTTTCCCTGTGGGGACATGTGAAGTCTTTGGTCCACGAAACTCCAGTAGAAATAGAGCATGACTTGATTGGACGATTTACAGCAGCATTCGAAATCATCCAAAACGAGGATAAAATTTTTAGTCGAAGACCCCTTCAACATCTAGTAACTTTGTTAGCTTTTTGCAGAACCCATCAATTCCAGTTGGAACTGAAGTGAAGTCAATATGTTTCTGCAATTTCTTAGACTCGAATCTTCATTATGACAGCTGTATTTGTCTACCATGTCATGATTTATTATTATACGTATACTAAAGTGTCTTCGAAATTAGTGCAATGAATTTCTCGAAATGATCCATAATTCTGCCGAAACAATGTTAGGAACCTATTATTTTTTTGTGGTATCCCCGGTCTCTTATGGATGAATTTACTTCGAGAATAACATTCTGGCAGTAAAATATTTACTAGCGTAGCAAATTCAGTAATACACCGAAAATCCTCCTGAGAGGTTTCGGCTTGTTTATGGCCAGTGAGTTATTGTATTCTAGCCATAAATAGAGGGTCGTATACTTATGCTCATATGCCCGGTAGTAATAAATATGCGAACGAAAAATAGTTCACTAAGAATTAGTTATTTCGATTCAATTATTTTTCGGAATCTCAAAATGATAATTGTTATGGGAATACTCCGGAGATCGGATTTTTTTTCATCTGTTTGCAACACGAAAGGAAACCCTATACCGTTCGAGGAACATCGTGTTAGCCAGCGGTGAAACTTTGGGAGAGAAGGAAGGTGTTGGTTGAAGAAGAATTGGCAAAGAATTCCACAACTTTGCCGATCTTTTGATGGATGATGATCAATATATCATGTAATCAGTACACAATACCTCTTTTTTTATTCTTGAGCGAGACGATGGCTTGAAGAGGGTGTAGAAACTGTCTAAGGAAGCACCTGTGCATATACAGGATGTCCCAAAAAGATACCGACAAACTTTAAGGGGTGATATGAGATATCAAAAAAAGCATCGAATCGAGCACATAATTCAATGGTGGAATCATATCAGGGAAATTGAAAAAAATATCCAAGTAGAGAGGAGGAAGAGAAAACAGAAGTTTTGTTGGAAAGTTGACGGAGTTTTGTACACTAAATGAATCATGGGAACGTTCGTAAGTCATTCCAGTTTGGTTTGGATTCGAATGTTATGAGGAAGGAAGGGATAGAATCATGAATTGTGTATTCATATAGTATATCGATGAATTTTTTCCTTGAACTAGACAAAGTCCATTGATTTTGTTGAAAACTACCTCAATGAGGATATCAAATATTTATAGAATCATTTTCTTCAAGGAATCACCTTCTTCTCACCCTTTCATTTCACACTATTCGTATCTCTGAAAGCTTCAGATTTATAGTTGAGAAAGGATATCATCATCTATGTGGTGGTCGATGAAAGATCATCTGATGCAATGACCATCATTGCCGGTGTTCCACAAGGATCTGTCTTAGCATCAACTATTATTTTTCTGCATATCAACGATCTGATAGATGTGATGGCACTCTGAATAGAGACCCTACGACAAATAGATAGAATCTTTGATGATGAAAATCTGAAGCCAGGTCAGAGAAGGGTACTCCTAGTGGGATATGAATCTTCCGATGATGAGAGTGTGAGTTGTGTTTTTGCGAAGATAGGTACCAAGAAGCAGGCGTTGTTTTCCCTTTGAACGCCACCTATGATCGACAAACTGTTCTTATCGAAAAGAAAGTTGCTCGACTGAAACTATCTGCAGATCTTCCTAGAAGAAACTAATGGATATCGAACACAAAGATATCATTAGCAGAACCAGTCGATTGAATTCCAAATGAGATAGAAAGTATGAGTTTTTATCTGAATGAGAACATCAGCAGAATCCGAATTCATTAGCGACAATCCACAGTGACTTGCGGCTTTCTCAAATTCGCCAACTAAATCTGTCTACTACATTTAGATACCACGACGAATAGCTTTCGAAGCAAGATAAACGACGCAGTTTTTAATTGGGAACCGTTTGTTTCTTCGGTATTGTAATCTATCCTGCCCACTGATCCATGACGGTGCTCGTATTTTATACACCTCAACGGGAATAAACAATAATAAACAAGGATTTTTCCGGCTGCGATAATATTGCCTTCGCTGAGAGCTACTGTAAAATTGTGGCCCTCGAGAAATAAATTCGAGTTCGCAATCGTGCGCGATAATTCCTTCGGATTGTTTCGTTATTGTTTGACCGGCAGCAGGGAATTCTTCAGCGTAGATCGATGATAACGCTGGCGCGGAATTGATTGCGACTTACCAAACGGATTACGATGATTAGACAGAGAAATAGGCTTTGCAAATTAATTGGCCGCATGTTCTCGATGGAACTGCCAACAAACATGTGATCAGCGGTTCTCAATACACCCCATGATGCGTCCACAATTGATGATCTATCTTGGCATCAAGTCAAGGAATTGGTTTTCTATTCCGTGCGAAGAGATGCTTCACATGCCAGCAACTGCTTATGATCTACAAAGCACAAATTCGACCTGTCCTGGAGTACTGTCCACATGTTTGGAGCTCAGTCCCCAAACATACGCTAAAGCTCTTAGATTCAATTCAGAAGAGAGCTATTCGCCTAGTCGATGACACAACACTCACCAAATCATTGACTTTTTTATAGATACTTTCACGGTCAATGCTCAACGGAGATATCATCTATTATGCCACCACGCGCGATTCCTAGTAGACAAACCAGACGAGCTCAGGCTGGTCACCCCTACATTGTCAGGCTCGAGACCTGTCGAACATCGCTATACCAAATTCTTTGACTAGTGGAGTCTTTCCTGATGCTTACAACCTCCAAACTTTCAAGAAAAATTCCAACACATTCTTTCTCTCCCAAAATTCCGAACATTATAGGTTTTCCTTTCGTGTTGTCCACAGATAAAAAAAAGTCTGTTTTTGGTCCTCAACAACGATATGTTGAATGAACACTTCATCCTGCCTTCTCCTTCCGGTTTCCTCTTGGGAAATATTGGCAACTATAGAGTAGTTCTCACCCAGAAAGGTGTAGAAATAGAACAAGTAATGAACAAAAATAAATATATATCCATAACTCAGACCTGAAATGTATTGAGTGACAGAAAGGAAAGATTCATTCGAATATTCAAATAACAAAAATATATATCCATAACTCAGTCCTGAAATGTATTGAGTGACAGAAAGGAAAGATTCATTCGAATATTCAAATAACAAAAATATATATCCATAACTCAGTCCTGAAATGTATTGAGTGACAGAAAGGAAAGATTCATTCGAATATTCAAATAACAATTTTCAGTTCTCAATGATGATTGTAAGACAATAATTCGTTCTCAAATCAGGTGTTCTTCTTTATATTTTTTGTAAGTATCAAATTGTATGGAGTCGTATCAGTTCAGATCTGAGGTGTAGATATTATTGAGCAGCAAAAGTCACCTTGATGGATTTGCTGAAGAACCTCATGAAATACTTCTCTCCATGATCTGAATTTTCACATCGTCAGAAACGTTTCCATGTCAGTTTGACGTTATTTATTGTCACTGGAGGCTCCAGAAAGAGTTTTGTCTGGAAGATATGCTTTTCCGAAATAGTGGGAGGTTGATACCAACTGATGCATTCTTTTAGTTCAACTCCTTCGTGAATCCTTTCGATACACTCCTCTGAACGTCTCGAACCATATCAGGGTTTCAGTTTGATTCTGTTTACAACAAATTACGACATGAAGCATACAGTTTGATTCGGAATGAAATACCCAACTTGCGTAATACATAAAGAATGGCATTAATAAATTGATGCCACTTCCAGTGAAACCAGAAGACCAATTTCAGGTTTTGTTCTGGTGGAACATCATTCGAAACATTCTAAGTCCAAATTTATTTTCCTGATAAATTGACAAATGCTTGATATCTTACGTGACAGGCATGACAAAATCTAGTTTCCAACCAATATAATAACACAAATCGATTGCTATGCTTCAAACAATGAGACAGAATCATAAAGCATGTTCATTTGTTCACGATTTCGATCGATATATTATCAACTTTTCATCATAATATATGGTCCGCTGTGCGAATTCTGGAAATATTCGATGTAAAAACATTCTCAGCTTTGAATAGCTTCTCGCCATAGTTTGAGAACTGCCTAGCTGTGCCGATATGAGTTTCATATACTTGATTGAAGCTGATGAATGGAATCAGGTAACATTTAATCTGGAATATGTATAGTGAGTTCATTCGTGACTGCCAGTAGTGATGGAGAATTTGTGAGGTTATGAAGATTATGAATCGGGTTCTTTTTACATTGTAATCTGAACTGAGTGCAATAACATATATATCGATGGATTCCAAGATGCACACAATGCCGAGAAATTAGTAATGAAATCACCTCAGACATTTTTCCTTTCTATTCAATGATTGAACTGGTATAATAACATTACAGAATATCAAATAAACACACAACAAACACATAACATTCGTGGTTTCCACTGAGAATATTCACTATTCATACATCTATCGAATAAATTGGCATGATACTGAAAATGATTCCGATAACAATAAATTAATCATTCAGGGATTTAGTGCACATTCGAAACAATCATTAACAAAACCTCGAAATTATTATGATTTACGTATACAATTCAAATAGAGCCGGCCTACTGTAAATGACGTGCAGGTTTTTCGATTGCATTGTCATAGAATTATTGTTAAACGGGCCCACATTATCCGTATATCAACGAAACGATTCGAAATTCATTTCCCCGTTCGAATTTTCCGTTCTCTGAAATGAAAACCAAACATTTGCCCAATTCGTTATTCAATGCATTCGAAGTGACTTCGACGGGAGTTACCACGTTCGAGTTATTCAGCATTTTGAAATCCACACTGCACAAGAAATTGTCCAAGTAGATATAATCGTTTTCCTTTGTATCGGCACTTTTCCATATTCATCACTGGATTCGTCTGTCACTTTGTCAGGGGTCACAAAAGCACAAATTCAATTTTTCCGGCAGCAGAATAACAAGATTATTTGTATTATGGTTTTCATGTGACATTCGAGTTCGTTTCATGAATCCAATCTGAATTCCTTGACGAATTCCTGAAGCAAATAACTACTGAAGAATCAACATCCGCTGATAAAGTGAAACTGATATCATTGATGAATCATGAGAGTTGTCAGAAAGATTTTCGAAGGACGAGTTTTCGATCCTAGATAAATCAACTAGGATCCTTGAAGTGGGGTCTTCAGCAACACTACACTCGACCTCATCGACAACTCCTTTCTCATTGCAGACGGCGCCCTCTTGGAGGACCAGTCCACCCCGAAACCCACCCCCGAGCAGGACGAGTCGCTTCTGCTCAACACCGACCTGCCCATCTTCCTCGTGGAGCCCCAGAACGCCTTCGTGGTGAAGAACCGCCCGGCTACTTTGCAATGTCGAGCCGCGCACGCGCTTCGCCTCTACTTCAAGTGCAACGGCGCCAAGAAGGTGGAGACCGTCGAAAATTGGTTCGTCGACCCGCAGAACGGCGTGAGGATCTACGAGGCCGACGCCAACGTCACCAGGGACATGGTGGAGGAGTTCTTCGGCAAGGAGAAGTTCAAGTGCGAGTGCTACGCGTGGAGCGGCAGGGGGAGCATCAGGAGTCAGCCTGCCACGGTGGAAGTTGCATGTGAGTTGATCGAGTTTTGACTTACTTCCGAGAGAATTTCCAATCATCGCTGTCAAATCATCAATATGAAATAAGGCGAATTAGAGAAACGTGCTAGCAGTTATGGTGGTTACATCGAATCCTCGTACAACTCTCGTGAAATCAGCATAACTTTCAACTCATATCTAATTCTACACGCTACATTATGCCCATTCCGTCTATAATCACAAACAATCATGAGAACAACTCACCTGAGTTACTAGGGTTCATAGTTCAATCATGTGCGAAAAGGATGTCACAATTACTAGTCCAAACAAGCTATCTTGAACAACAACTGTTTCTATTCACTAAGTTGGGTATTCGGGATTGACAAGTATTCAGTAGCGGACAATTGAGAGGGAACACCACTCAGAAATTTGAGATGTTTCTGAGCTATTTCTGACATAGTTACCACAGGCACATCAATCGCAAAAATAACAGTTATCGAAACTTTCCAAAATTTCTATAAAAAAGATCATTTATGGAAACTGAAAATAAGAGGGGTCCCAAAACAGAGCCTTGAGGTACCACTATCGATAGAGCGTGGAACTGCAATGATATCAGGTACATCATTGTCTAGGAGGTGAAAGTTGCATGTGAGTTGATCGAGTTTTGACTTACGTTCGAGAAAATCTCTAATCATCGCTGTCAAATCATCAATATGAAATAAGGCGAATTAGAGAAACATGCTGGGAGTTATGTACGTTACATCAAATAGGCTCCTCAGATATGTATATATATATATATATATATATATATATATATCCTCAAATAACTCTCGTGAAATCGGCATAACTTTCAACTCATATCTAATTCTACACGCTACATTATGCCCATTCCGTCTATTATCACAAACAATCATGAGAACAACTCACCTGAGTTACTAGGGTTCATAGTTCAATCATGTGCGGAAAGGATGTCACAATTACTAGTCCAAACAAGCTATCTTGAACAACAAGTGTAGATACATTTTAAAATACTGACACAATCAGAGGAATCTTTCATTTTTATTCACAAAGTTGGGTATTCGAGATTGGCAAGTATTCTCTAGCAGACAATTTTGAGGGAGCACCATTCTCAAATTCGAGATGTTTCTGAGCTATTTCTGACATAGTTACCACAGGCACATCAACAGTTATCGAAACTTTCCAAAATTTCTGAAAAAAAGATCATTTATGAAAACTGAAAATAAGAGGGGTCCCAAAACAGAGCCTTGAGGTACCACTATCGATAGAGCGTGGAACTGCAATAATATCAGGTACATCATTGTCTAGGAGGTGAAACACTTTGATCGAGTCAAAAAGTATTCCTAGAGTCTAATATTTGTTTGCCAAGATTTCCATCACATGTTCAATAGGTTGATCAATTCCACCAACTGTAGATGCCCGAAGCCGTTTCTAGGATGGGAAGGAGGAAGTGAAATGACATGGAAGAGATCATCCCCATCAAGTCCCACCTACCCCAGCTGAAGAAAGTTGAATAGGAAATCCTTACTTGTGACGATTCGAAAGAAATATAGTTACTCAAACCATCCCCAGTAGCACAAAATCTTGGCTGGAGACCGGTTCTGTATCGGCCCAATATTTGAATATTGTATGTTGGTCGAATGATGTTGGTACAATATTGAAAGAATCATCTGGATGAATCAATATGGATACGATATAGATTCGCTGCTTAATTCTTCGGATCTGGATAATTCTACATTGTACCGATATTCATATAAGTTTTCATGATGATCTATATTTCCTTCCCATTGTGGAGATATATGTATCAATATCCATATATCTACACGATAGATATATTCAGTTAATGTCATCAGTTCATATGCGAACCGAATGTTGGGCCTATGTCGATTGAATGTTTCCTAAACGATGTTACAAAGAACAGTTGGATCAATATCGTGAGTCAGTCTTCCTGATTTTATATATGTGTACGATATAGAATAATCAATGACCTTTCTATGATGAAATCTCAATACTTCAGCGATATTATTGATGCAGTAATCGGATTATTATATGAATGCAATATAGAATTTTATTATCATGAAGAATATTGTCAGGTTATCTGGATGCAAAGTTTATCAGTAAATGTTGTTCTTGTCCATGAATCCAATATTGTACAGTTATAACGAATATGTATTTCAGAATGCGAATATTGATACAACATTGGCATACAAATATATGATCCCGTATATGGCGTATTGATAGATTCGGAGTATTTGAATATTTATATTTCAACTCAACTTAGAACCTATATTGTTACAATGTATATGATACAATATGGAATATTGAATATCTGCTCAATGTGTATGGAATATCGAGATATATTCTCATGATGGATATGTATCTGATACAGTATGGAAACTGAATATCTGCTCAATATCGTGAGGTAGAACCCTTGATTTCATATCTGAATGAAATAAAGAAAACTATTATCGTTCTGATGATGAATCTCGATACCTCGGCAATAGAGTTCGTGCAGCATTCGATCAATTATGTGTACACAATATCGAGATATACTCTCATGACGGATATCATCGGGGTGATATGAATGCGAAAGAAATTAGCGAATATTGTTCTCATTCGTGTAAACAATATTGTACAGGTATGATGAATCTGTCATTCGAGGAATAAATATTCACCCTTCATTGGCAAAACTCATGTATACATATCCATGATTCATTGTGGGATTGATATCGATTCAATGTATCGATACAGTATGAAAACTGAATATCTGCTCAATATCGTGAGGTAAAACCATTGATTTCATATCTGAATGAAATATAGAAAACTATTGTCGTTCTGATGATGAATCTCGATACCTCGGCAATATAGTTCGTGCAGCATTCGATCAATTATGTGTACACAATATCGAGTTATATTCTCATCATGGATATCATCGGGGTGATATGAATGCGAAAGAAATTAGCGAATATTGTTCTCATTAGTGTATACAATATTGTTCAGGTATGATGAATCTGTGATTCGAGGAATAAATATTCACCCTCCATTGACTAAACTCATGTATATATATCCATGATTCATTGTGGGAGTGATATCGATTAAATGTATCTGATACAGTATGAAAACTGAATATCTACTCAATATCGTGAGGTAGAACCCTTGATTTCATATCTGAATGAAATAAAGAAAACTATTATCGTTCTGATGATGAATCTCGATACCTCGGCAATAGAGTTCGTGCAGCATTCGATCAATTATGTGTACACAATATCGAGATATACTCTCATGATGGATATCATCGGGGTGATATGAATGCGAAAGAAATTAGCGAATATTGTTCTCATTCGTGTAAACAATATTGTACAGGTATGATGAATCTGTCATTCGAGGAATAAATATTCACCCTTCATTGGCAAAACTCATGTATACATATCCATGATTCATTGTGGGATTGATATCGATTCAATGTATCTGATACAGTATGAAAACTGAATATCTGCTCAATATCGTGAGGTAAAACCATTGATTTCATATCTGAATGAAATATAGAAAACTATTGTCGTTCTGATGATGAATCTCGATACCTCGGCAATATAGTTCGTGCAGCATTCGATCAATTATGTGTACACAATATCGAGTTATATTCTCATCATGGATATCATCGGGGTGATATGAATGCGAAAGAAATTAGCGAATATTGTTCTCATTCGTGTATACAATATTGTTCAGGTATGATGAATCTGTGATTCGAGGAATAAATATTCACCCTCCATTGACTAAACTCATGTATATATATCCATGATTCATTGTGGGAGTGATATCGATTAAATGTATCTGATACAGTATGAAAACTGAATATCTACTCAATATCGTGAGGTAGAACCCTTGATTTCATATCTGAATGAAATATCGAAAACTATTGTCGTTCTGATGATGAATCTCGATACCTCGGCAATATAGTTCGTGCAGCATTCGATCAATTATGTGTACACAATATCGAGTTATATTCTCATCATGGATATCATCGGGGTGATATGAATGCGAAAGAAATTAGCGAATATTGTTCTCATTCGTGTATACAATATTGTTCAGGTATGATGAATCTGTGATTCGAGGAATAAATATTCACCCTCCATTGACTAAACTCATGTATATATATCCATGATTCATTGTGGGAGTGATATCGATTAAATGTATCTGATACAGTATGAAAACTGAATATCTACTCAATATCGTGAGGTAGAACCCTTGATTTCATATCTGAATGAAATATCGAAAACTATTGTCGTTCTGATGATGAATCTCGATACCTCGGCAATATAGTTCGTGCAGCATTCGATCAATTATGTGTACACAATATCGAGTTATATTCTCATCATGGATATCATCGGGGTGATATGAATGCGAAAGAAATTAGCGAATATTGTTCTCATTCGTGTATACAATATTGTTCAGGTATGATGAATCTGTGATTCGAGGAATAAATATTCACCCTCCATTGACTAAACTCATGTATATATATCCATGATTCATTGTGGGAGTGATATCGATTAAATGTATCTGATACAGTATGAAAACTGAATATCTACTCAATATCGTGAGGTAGAACCCTTGATTTCATATCTGAATGAAATATCGAAAACTATTGTCGTTCTGATGATGAATCTCGATACCTCGGCAATATAGTTCGTGCAGCATTCGATCAATTATGTGTACACAATATCGAGTTATATTCTCATCATGGATATCATCGAGGTGATATGAATACGAAAGAAATTAGCGAATATTGTTCTCATTCGTGTATACAATATTGTTCAGGTATGATGAATCTGTGATTCGAGGAATAAATATTCACCCTCCATTGGCTAAACTCATGTATATATATCCATGATTCATTGTGGGAGTGATATCGATTAAATGTATCTGATACAGTATGAAAACTGAATATCTACTCAATATCGTGAGGTAGAACCCTTGATTTCATATCTGAATGAAATATCGAAAACTATTGTCGTTCTGATGATGAATCTCGATACCTCGGCAATATAGTTCGTGCAGCATTCGATCAATTATGTGTACACAATATCGAGTTATATTCTCATGATGGATAGCATCGGAATGATATGAATGCGAAATAAATTAGCAAATATTGTTCCCATTCGTGTATACAATATTGTTCAGGTATGATGAATCTGTGATTCGAGGAATAAATATTCACCCTTCATTGGCAAAACTCATGTATACATATCCATGATTCATTGTGGAAGTGATATCGATACAATGTATCTGATACAGTATGAAAACTGAATATCTGCTCGATATCTTGAGATAGAACCCTTGATTTCATATCTGAATGAAATATCGAAAACTATTGTCGTTCTGATGATGAATCTCGATACCTCGACAATATAGTTCGTGCAGCATTCGATCAATTATGTGTGTACTATCGAATTTCATTCACACTAGTGGTCCATCCTGTATGTATTTATATGGTCCTTCCGACTATTCTGAGAATGTTTTGTCCTGTGATTTTCTGCAATCCTCTCATCATTTTGAAGAACAACATTTTGGAGCAAACCATTTTTTGAGATTGGATGCTAGTTAGAGGCACCTTGTCATTCGCAACAGTTCTTGTGGATAAAATATCTCCCAAACAAAACGGAGTTCTAAAATCATTGCGGAACAAAATATTCTTGGGATGGTCCATGCAATGAAGCATAAGTAATAAGTAAGTATACATACATACACTGTAGCACTTAGTGGAACCTTTTCAATATACTCAGGTACAAGATACCTACCTATCTATAACTGATTTATCAAACAACATGGGTACATGTGCCTATCGGCCAATAATGATTATTGGTTTGGTGGACATTTTACATTGGTCAAGAGTCACCTACTTCTGTTCAATTCAATATTCATGCTCAGTATAGATGTTCTCATACCTAACAACTACATAATTTCTCAGAACTAGAAATGTCGCTTTACCACATATGTGATATGTGTCTTATAGTCCTAGTAGAAGCCTTGAGTCTTAGCCTTTTTTCGACAATCATCTAGCCACTTTTGAAATTGGGTCTTGGCAACACTGCATTCAACATTCCACAGGAGTAGGGGAAAGAAAGTCTTCCTTCGTAGCATCGTCAATCGTCAGTAGGACAGTAGTCTTCATCGCTTCATCGTCGAGTGGCCGACACAGTGTGATTTAGAGTTACGTGTGCATCGTTCACAACCATTTTGTAGTCTATTCAAAAGAACGGTGTGGAGAGAAATTACAAGGTGAATGTTACTAATTCTTATTCAATAACAGTTCGCATAATAGTAATATAGGCACGTTCTTTCTTTCACCCTTCATAATTTCATGATTTCTGCGTTCATAAATTCTCTCATGGATTTCAGTTTGACACGAGTGAGCGTTCAATGGTGCATCAATCATTCCATCAGTGAGAGAAATCTGATGAAATTGAGAGCGTGCCTATATGTACTGCTAATTTCAATATTTATATATACCAGGTGACGCAGGGTATCGGGCCTCTCCTGTACCATCTGCGTTCGTAATCGAATTCTTCTGAAAACTGCATGGTCAGTACAATTATTACACGGGGTGTTTATTGAGTATGCGGCAAAAGTTAAAGGGGTTGTTCATTGGATTATTATAAGAATATATATGTATACACGGTGTTCCGACGGTGGATAGAGGTTGTATAATCGAGATATAGAGTGTTTTATCAATTTTGTTCATTTCTTTGTGGGGCCGTGACTCACGATCCACTCAGTACATTTTTTTGATATCTGAGACAAATTTTCTCCTACTCCTACCCAAGCGACTTGCCTATCAGTCAGGTGGAAAATCCAGATCCGGATTACCAATAATTGACCATATTTTTGAATCCTCGAAACAACACTCTTTACATATTTGGAAAGAACACAAGACACTTCTCATTCTCCCGCATGCCATTTCACTACCTAGTGAATTTTCGAATTTGCATCGAAGGTTTTGTGAATTTGGATAGTTAAAAATTGAATATTTTCAATTTTCTTGATCAAATCACAATAATTTTTCACTTTTCAAAGCTCATTCTCACACAACACTTATTGTCTGCATTCGTGAACACGTCAGGTAATCGACATAATAAATATCAGTGTTCAAACAATTTTATTTCTTCTAATGATATATGTATCCTAACAATAAAACACAAAAATTCACATTCCCAACTCGAGAACATGAAAAATCATAATAATTGCTCGAAGTGCCCTCCATTTTGATTCATACATTTTCTTGCTCTCTTCAAAATATTCCTTACTGATTTTCGCAGCACACCCTGATTGTTTTTCATATCTCTACATGGTCCCTCAATTCTTTGAGTGAGCCCCTCCTGGTATTGATTTCGGGAGAATATACTATGTATTCAAATGACCCCACAGGTGATGATCCACAGGATATAAATCGGGTGATCTAGAGGGCCAGATTTAAGAAATTTCGAACTATGAGCCTATTGTTATCAACCAAATGCAAAATATTGTGTTCCATATTTGTATGCCTTCTTTCATGGTGTTAATTCAATTTCACTGTTGGAAAGCTACCATGTATTCTCATGTAATGGAAAACTTGTCCGAATGTCCGACCAGGAAACCGCCTTTGATACTTTCTTCTTGCAAATGAATCCAATCCATTTCCATCACAAGAACCAGAAGTATACGTTATATCAGCATTATTCTTCGTTTGAAAATGGACGAGGCATCTTTCAAAATGATAAATCACCGAATAACAACGATAAAGGGAAATGCGCGAAATATGTTAGTGTTTGACAGTATGTGTCAGTATCAAAGCTACCTAGATTCAATAGAATAAGGAATGAAAGTGAATAGTACCGCACGAAGACCTTAATTTTTGATATCTATCCATAATTTGTTCTCAATGTTATTGAAAGGAATCACCACTTAGTTCCGAATTGGACATTTTCGGGTCTTTTGATATCAGAATTCTTCGCGATATCTCAATTGTGCCATATTGTACTTCAGGTTATACTGATATGTACAGGGTGGCCAGATAAGAATGCAAAGTCCAATATCTCTGTTGCAATGGGATTCAGAAGAAAACTTGATTTGAAAAAAATAAAGACCCACTTGCATGCTATATTACGAAGTTATTTTGGAATATACTGGGTGACCTACAAATGAAGGGCGCACCAAACATGTTTTTTTCAGTACAACACCTGTATTTCATTGCATTCTCAGATTCTTCCTGGAAAGCTGATTTCATCGATCCATCACACTTGGGGTCTGGAGGAAATGATGACAGAGATATATGGTGTTGAAAGTGAAGATTTTTCAGCTTTAGGATTTTTTTGTGGCAAAACCATTCATGATTGGTCAAAACGGATCACATGTCCCTATCTCAACTTTTGATTTACTATCTACTGACATTTGATTGGGATAGATACAGGATGATGCAATTTTCTGAATTCAGTAACACCCTGTATTCATCTTATTCAAATGTCAGTAGATAGTGAATCAAAAGTTGAGATACATACATACATACAAAATTTTCAACAATTTATGAGCAAAAAAAAACTTGAAGGCTACTTTATCTGCAAGAACTGTTACAAATGACTACCTCTAGCTAGGATGCAAGTAGGTATCTAATCTCCTCCAATCCAAAATCCAAATATAGGTTCGACTGAATCTTTGGTTGACCTACTCTACAACAAAATCTTAGCTTATGAATGTTTCTATTTGATTCCCTTCTCTCGAAAACCTATTGAAAAAGAATCAGATTTATAAACTAAAAGTGAATATCATTACATTTCCAGAAGCTACAAGAGTAGTGATTCCACTGTCATGTGAGAATGACATTCTTCGACATGTCAGCTCTTGCTTGGCTCAGGCAGCTGACCGAGATGGTGGGCGAAAGTCGAGGCCCTCAGAATAATGCGGATGTTTTGGCTGTCATTTGAAGTATCTACTTTTTTGTTATTTTTCATATCTTTATTATTTTATCATCATCATTTCTATTCGAAGTTATTATTTTTACATAAGAAATAGTTCCTGAGTTTGTATTATAATTTTTATTTCATTTTTTAGATGAGTTTTTAGGAATTGATATATTCAAGAGAATAAAATATTTCATGTTTTCATTTTATTGTTTGCCTGATTTCTAGTCATGATTTGGAATCATTCTTGAATTCTTCATTGGATAAGTAGTCGGTAATTATATATCGGTGATTGAACAAGGGATTGACATTGATTATGGTCCTGACATCAAATATCAATGTCGTATCAACATTCCAGTATGGCATTCAATATATAATATATCACATACCATATTAGATTATATTTATTTTCAATGGTGATTACATAATCCCACTGGATATTATATGAATATGACCCATCTATTCAGTTCTGAGCATCTATGTGAATATATGTCAATATTCATTTTCAATCTGCTACTTACATCAAATGTGAATGTTGTATCAACTTCAAAGTAGGAGGTTATTCGATAGTATCTATCAATAATGAATGATACTCGAAAGATTGATTCTCAATGTTCAATTATCAATATTCATTTTCAATCTGCTCCCAACATCAAATATCGGTGTTATTATAACTCACAAGTATGAGATAAATCGATAAGTTCTGTCAATAACCCAACATAGTGAGGTTCGATATGAGATAGATATTTTGAAGAGACATATTCGAAATATTGATTCCCAATGGCCATTACATATTCTCGCCCAATATTGCATGAATATGACGATATATATATATATATATATATATATATATAATATATCGATGTTGTTATACCTTTAAAGTATGAGATCAGTCGATATTTTCCGTCAATAACCCAACATAGTGAAGTTCGATATGAGATAGATATTTTTGAGAGAAATATCAGAAAGATTGATTCTCAATGGTCATTGAATATTCCCACCCACTATTTCATCAATATGAACCATTCATATAGTTTGAGGCATAGTGTTGGTTATATATCGATATTTATTTTCAATCTGCTCTCAACATCAAATATCGATGTTGTAATTACTTTCAAGTATGATATCAATCGATATCTTGCGTCAATATATATATATATATATGTATATATATATATAAAAATATTCAGTTTCAATATGCTCATAACATCAAATATCGATGTTGAAGTAACTTTCGAGTTTGAGATTCATCGATATTTTTCGTCAATAACCCAACAAAGTGAGGTTCGATATGAGATTGATATATTCTATAGATATATTCTGGAGATTAATTTCCAATGACTACTCTATGTTCTATTTATGATTATGTTTCATAAATATTTTCCAAACGTTGAGAACCAATGATGTATCAACTTTAAATCATGATATCAACCAATATGCTCCATTAACATCCCAGCATAGTGACGTTCAATGTGATATAGATATATATTTTCAGAGATATTGGGAAGATTGATTCTCAGTGCTCACTCCATATTCTTACTCGATATGTTCAATAACAACATTGATAAGAGTATTATCAATCGATATGATTCCAGGCGATTTCTTGAATATGTGATTATGTCTGTTTCCAATTTACTATTTACATCACTAATCGATGTTTTATCAATATTAACGTATGCGAATAATCAATATGGTTAGTCGATATCCATGTTCAATATGGAATAGATATTTTTTATAGATATATTGGGATGATCCTGTCTTGATAAGCATTCTATGTCTTCACTCAATATACACATATCTGTATCGTATGAATATGTTATATCTATATAATTCTAGGCATTTTTCTGAATACGTGTCAACATTTTTTCTTCAGCCTCGCCTACTATTGGCAAACAATATTATATCAACGTTAAATATCAGGATGCATCAATTTTTTCATTCAATATCCTAATACATTGATGTTCAATATGAAATGTTTATTTGTTTAAATTAAATCCGAAACATCATCTTTCATTAGCAACTCAATATTCCCACTCAATATCTTCTTATCTATGTTGTTTGGATATCAGATATTATAATATCATTAAGAATATGGGTGAATATATATTTCCGAACTAGACTTGAATATTCGGTATCAATCTTACGTCAACGTTGAATGAGAAGATGCCTGCATATCATCCATTGATATTCTAGGTGATGGCGTGGTTCGATAACTGATGGATATTGTTGGTCAATGGAGTGATAATATCCATTCTCCAACAAAGTTCAAATTTTCATATCAATATTGAGAAAATTCCACTACGTGGAGTTGAGACATGTAGTTTATGAATACTGTGTTGATATAGTTTTACAATCAACCCACTACAATGTTTCATATTATCAACTCACTAATATTGTTGGATGATGATAAATCAATATTATTCAAGACATTATGATGAATCATTCGTCAATCTATGTTCTGAAATATCGAATCGATATCGATCCACTATATCATTCCGATGTAGAGATTACAATATTGTTTCCAGTTCATTTCTGAATATTGAGCCAATTTTTCAACTATATTGGCCGAATATCGGGCCAATCTGAGTGTGCTACTTGGGATTGGATAACATTTTTGTGACCTTTTTAATAATGCATCACAAGGGGGGCCTAGGGAGTTGATGGGGGTGAGTTCTCTTCCATGTCATTCCAGCTCCCACTTCCTGTCCTAGGACAGATTCTAGACATTTTTTCAAATCATGTTCCGTTTGTGAGATATAATTCCATTGTTAGTTCATGAATTGCCACACCGTGATGTATTGGTGAAATTTTTGATATTTCGAGAATATCAGGAAATCTCCCCCCGATGGAAGTGGCGTTCATTCAATCAATGAAATGTTCGGGAATCATACGAGCTTATAAACTGAGTAATAATGCGAATTTCGCGGATATCTCCAATAAAATATCCAGGCGATAACAATTGCGTGTCATTATCTGTCTGTTATTATTTTCCATCAATACACACATGCTTGCTTTTCGCCCCTTACGCCTCATAATGAAGCTCCAACAGAGTCGATTGAAAGGCAAATTGTGGTCTTATCCTTGAAGCGATTAATCATGTATGGTACTCACCACAACATTCAAACCTCGAGCCGATAATCCCGTGTATTGTCCTGATTTGAAGGCACATTCATTATCGAGGGCAATAATAATAATCTTGTGATCAAGGCATCAGGATCAACAGGGCTACCAGTGGAGACTCCAGAGTATGAGTTGTCTTTCACAGTATGAGTTAGTCTTTTCAAGATTCAATGTCTTCTTTGGAACACTGCAAAGGAGTGTTGAAAAGTATAAAAACTGGTGGAGTAGAAGTCACCAATAAAGAGTTGTCCACTTCATTTTCATCCTTGGTAATATTGGAAGGTTGAAATGTTGTCAGGTTGAGGTTACACTCGATCTTGATAGGAAGTTCAATCGAAAATCTCACTTATATTGATTGATCGATTGTCTTTATTTCCTCAAGGGATATTGTTGTTTATAATAGAGATACATGAATTCACAATAAGCAATACGTATATAATGATGGATGAAATTCAAGAGGAAAATCGAATTTATCCATTGAAACTTTTCAGATCGAAAATGCATTCAAGTAGATATGTTTTCGAATTTTGGATCTTGCTTCCTGTATATTTTCTAACCCATTCGGTCTTGAGTTGTATAGAACTATTCCATCATGGAAAATAAGTGAATAAAACAGCATATTTTGAGTGCGTGGACTGATAACAGATCCAATGGATCTTTGAGTTTGTATGAATTCATTGTTGAGTCTACAAAATCTAAATTGAAAATAGACTCGAATGTTTCATTTCTCAATTCCAATGAAAGTCTCAATCATGGAATATTTCTTCCCAGAATGAAATGTCTGTAATGGGAGATTGATATTTTCGTCAGACGATCTATATTCCACAATAATTTCTCATCAATATAAAGACCTTTGTGACATGTATATTTCATGAGTACATGATGTATAATTATTATTTCAATCCAAAAGAACTGCACCTGCATTATGATTGGAAGCATGGCGATGTCTCACTGATGGGTTTATCTTTCGATACAAAGAGTTTCTTCCATTTGAACTAATTGCTGTTTCTGAACTCTTCTCGAGAATATAATCAGCGCGAGTACTCGTCTGGCTTGCTTGAAATGGAACAGTTACAGTTCCGCTTTTTCGAATTGTAATGAGATATTTGATAAATTCTGAAAGCTCCATTCAGGCGTAGTTAGTTCCATGTTCATTGTACTCAGAGCAGCAGAATTACTGGAGATTCCAATTTGTAGTAGAGGTAAAAAGAACTTTCCAGATGTTCTTTCTCATTCGGAGAGTATAAATATAGACAAAATCGAGAGAGTATACGATAAGAAATAATCCACGAGAATTCTACAGGAGATATCGAGTGCTTCCCTCATTTCTATCCAAATTTCTGACTACGAGCGTCAACTCTATTATTCGTTCAGATCCAGCCAGGATAATAATATTGTGTGATCAATATTTGTTGGCCTATTCTGAACTACGGGGTTCGAAAAGAGTGATATGAGAATTCACTCACAATAAGATACATCCTGTCTCCAGTTGATTCTTAATAATCAGTGTAAATTGCCTCAGCTCACTTTTTTCACTTTCATAATTCAAGATACAATCCTTTTTTACGATAGAGTCGAACGATTTCTTGACTGTTGACTTCCTTTTATCTTGTATTTTGCCCACGCGACCAATTACACTTGTTTTTATCTGGTATAGAATTACTACCTCCATTTAAATGATAAACAGCACTTATCTATAAAACAATAATTGATGTTTTAATTAATCGACGTATCGAGTAACAACAACTTCAAAATATGTTAATGCATAACATATTTTAATTCGAAAGTAACGATTGTGTCCGTCGACATTTCCGTTATTCAAAACAGTCAAGACGAATACGCGTTTCTCGATGATAAAAATAATAATTGTTCTCATTGATAAGTTCTCACTACAAAGGAAACAATACTAGGCGGACTTAAGTAATATTTGGTCTTTAGTCGATAAATTTACTGAACTTGCTCTTCCACCTCACCCTCCACAATGTGAAGATGACAAGAAACTACTACTACTACTAACTACCACTAGCCTTCTATATACCGGGTGTCCCAGAGCTTTTAGGCTCATTCATGCAGCATAGCAACTGCCAAGAAACCACCCCTAACTTATGTTCTTCAAATTGCACTCCTATGTTTGTTTTGGTTCGACTCGAAATGGTCAACATCCTGAACTTCTATTACCTATCAAAAAATGAACCAACGAAATTTCATATCGAAAAATTGAACAAATATCCGTTCCTGATGGAAATCTCTCACATTTGATTACGAAAATACCACCCACTTCCTCTCTGTTGAAATGGTAGGGAACGAGATCATAGACTATGTTTATTTGATAACAATGATCGTTTGGAAGTTCGTGTTTTGAAAAGAGGTGGTGGAAGGAAACCCTTGAATCTGATATTCAAGATGTGAACATTCGTTGAGTGATTTTCATACGCAAATAATGTACTTTTGATACTACAATCTAATGAAAAAGACGAGCGCTTCGAAAAACTCTCCCAATCTCCATGTTAATCCCCGAATATGCTCTTATTTTGCTGATTAAAATATTATGTTGGCGTGAAATTTCCAATTCTATTCGGCCGACCGCTGGGAATTTTCGAGATACTATATATATCGTAGACGAATTTCCATGTCTCTCTGACCGACGATGCTCGACAATATCAGAACGACCGTCATAGAAACAATTGCTCCACGCATAATAAACTTATCAAGAGTTAATTTCATCAGCTCAATCAGACCACTCTGCAGATCCAATTAATTTAATGGGCGGTCATTAGGGCTCGAGATAAGGCCGCTATTTGCGTTCGGACTCGGACGCAGATATGGAAAAGCCGTGCAAAAACCTCGGAGAATGGGTTTTCTTCAATGCTGAATCGATGAGTGGTACGTTTATCGGAGTTCCAGACGAGTTGATCGATATCGCTCATTTGCTCAACGACCATGTGAGGTCCATCGCGAGAATCGTTCACAAAAACTTGGATTTCCGTTTTGCTCAAATAGACGTGTTTAGCAAAGAATAGCTGCTTGTATTGCTGAGGGGGAAAGTGTCAGTTCTCCTCCACCAGGATGTAGTTTATTTATTTATTTATTTATTCATTTATTTATTTATTTATTTGTACACTGTTCTACAGGATAAATCCCATCTACAGAACAGGAATGTAAGCTGGTATATAAAAACAACATAAAATAAAATACTTACAATATTCTGCAAGAATCATACATGCAGCCTACTACATTATGTATCAGATTATTTGAATAATTCGGATTTGATAAAATTTATAGAACAGTTAAATATATCTATCTGAGAGCTTTTCGAGTTGTATTTCGATAATATATTGTGTAAAGGTGAGAACTTGAGAATGTTTGTGCATGCTGCTGGGAGATAAAATGTGCTGTTGACTCGTGATGCAGCTCTTGGAATATGAAAATCAAGTTTTTCTATCAGATCTATATGATTATTAATGATTTTATATAAAAAGATAACTGAATTGCATTCACGCCGACACTTCAATTCATTCATCCTATGTCTCTCCAGAAGTTCACTCTGAGCAATATGTCTTGTTGGATAGGAGTCGTCCATTTTGAAACTCAAGAATTTCAGAAAGCGTCTTCGAACTGATTCTATTTTGTCAATATGTAACTGGTAGTGAAGATTCCATATCAGTGAAGCATATTCAAGTTTAGACCTGACAAACGAGAAGTATAGCGTTTTGGAAGAAGAAGTTTGGTACGAACTACAAATCCATACATTTTAAATGCAGTAGAAACTAAGTTGCCAACATCAGGTACAAATGTAAACTGAGGATCGAAGGTCACTCCTAGATCAACGAATGTTTTCGGCCTCTCCAATATTCTGCCATCGACATTATAATTAAAAATTACTGGTTCTGATTTGAGTGGGAAAGACATAACATTGCATTTCGAAATATTTAGAGATAAATTATTAAGCTGGCACCAATTTTGAATTCTGTCCAGATTACAAGAAAGACGCTCACAATCACTCAGGTCATTTATGTTCCAGTATATTTTCATGTCATCAGGGAATAGCAGGCACTTCACATCAATGACATCAACAATATCGTTTATGAATATATTGAATAGAAGAGGGCCTAGATTAGACCCTTGAGGTACACCGGAAGTTGCGAAGTATTCAACCGACTTGAAGCCATTGACAAAGACATATTGTTTCCTGTCATGTAGATATGAACAAAATAACAGTGAATAGTGAACAACCTTGGGATGGAAAGGCACTTTACTCTACCCACCTTCTACTCACTTTTTTCTGATAATTCATTAACAAATGACGAATTCATCGATATATGCGACATGATTGAGTACATAAGTATTGTTCAACAGGAAGATAATTGATGTGAATTTCACGAATTTCTGAGTGGTTCATACTGATTAATTCATTTCAATATTGCTTCACCATCATCAGAACTGATTCACCTTTCAGCAATTATCTGAAAAAAAAATCATGTGGGTGTAAAAACATCTCACCCTCAATGAAACCTATTGAGAACTAGTTCAATGCGATCGCTGATTGGATGAAAAAAAAAAACGCTGTCCTAATATCCACTCAATTCTCTTTCTGCTTCCGAATTGAGATGGATGTGCCCTTTATGAAAGAGAGATTCCTCTCGGAATTACCTCAATTAATAAATCTAAATGATGGATGGGGCGAGTTCAAAGTCCCGAACGCTAATCACGTGTCCTTTCATTAAAAACGTATTCATCCCCGATTCCAGCCCGTATGTGGCCGGCACTTAATTTTTTTTTTTTTCGAAAAATAATCGAGGCGGCGGTCTCTAATTTCGCCGGCCGAACTATAATTTTGTCGAAAGTGTCGATGATTGCGTTCTGAAAACTGTTTTTTCGATATCGCCACTGGGGGAAATTTGGTGGCCTGGAAATATGTTGAATGCCTCATCAATACGAGGGTGCTTCGATAATTGATATGTATGTGTAGTATGAATACGCTGATGAACTGAATAGGGGCATGATATCTCGAGCTCATTTCGGAATTCTCAATTGCCAATCGGATAATTGTGTTATTTCACTTTCAATTATACAGTTGCATGATTTCGGCATTTTTGTATGAGCTCGGAGATATTCCGATTTTCTCAAAATCCTATGTTCTCAACTCTATATTATTCGAATTAAATTATTCCAGGATCATCTTTTTTCCTGCTGATTTCAGTCAATGTACTCGATTTTGGAACCACGAACGAACTTTGATTTCCTCTGAAATCCTTCGAAGTATGCTCCTGAACTCACCACTCTCACTTCCCATCGACATACATTGGACAAATTCAGGAATTTTAGCGAGGTTCTTGAAAATTCTTGAGGCTGAGGCTATGATTTTGGTTGTAAATTATTGCACAACGAAGATACATTGAAATACACCAGCTTTCTTCATTCCAGCCCTTCTCATCGTCCATTCTTCAATCACTCGAATCGAAGTACTGAATTCGGAAATAACAAACTCCCAATTTTCCTGATCCCTTTGAAATAACTCCGAGTACGCTCCTGACCTCATGATTCCTATCGTCTATCAACATATAGGGACAAAAATTAGGAATTCTAAGATATTCAAGAAATTGAAATTATCGAGATCCCTGGAGTTGCTATTTGATTTTTGAAGAAAATCTACCCTAACAGATCTTCAATGAAAATATCAATCGACCCATGAACAGTTATATCACCCAAATATTGATTTCCTACTTTTTCCGACAATATTTCATCCTCTTCCCCCTTTTTTATCGCACAAATTCAACTTCTCCAACTTCTTGAAAGTCGACGAATTCATCCATATACCACCAAAACTCAGTCCTGCATTTCCACCACATTTAAAGACTAAATCAGAATTGAGTTGAAAAGTACCAAAAATTTACACCCTTTCGAAAAGCGCTGGTTCTACCTCTTTTTTTTTTTTCAACTACTCAATCACCCAACGCTTTCGGGTCAGGCAAATCTTTCCAACCCCTGTCTGGTCTCACCATTTTTGAACCGTATCAGGGAGTTTAGATTTAAGATCTTCAAAATAATAATGGTCATGTTACAATTTTACAATAGTGATAGAAGCAATTATAGGTATGCTGTTCTCATATATAATATCGAGAAAAATGAATGAAAACCGGATGTGGACAAGAGGTAACTCCTTGAAAACTCTAGTGTCCTGCTGACAGTTGATGTTTGAACCAGTATTCGGAAGCGTCCTTGCTCAAATCTTTGACGAAGTTAGGTGATGAGTTGAGAACCTATTTGATGGAACTTCAATTATGAAGTTCTATGGTATGTATTCATGCTGGTTATGTGAGGAGAAAATCCGTATTTCTGACTTTACAGAGTTCGATTTCAGATTTTGTGACATACTTTTGCAACTACAATATCATGATTGAGGTCTCTTTGTGCTTTCTGTAGGTCATCGAAGGAACATTTTATGGTAATCTGCGTGTCATCAGCCAAGGCATAAGACGTTGTCTGCAGTCCCAGCCTGATGATCTTCTTCTGTTAAACTTTGATTCGTGGTATGTGGCATCCCTCGTATCTGAAAAATAATTGCTTCATGTAAACGCTCCCATTCTGACAGAGGCAATTTTTCGAGTGTGACGCGTGAACCGTGCTCTCAGTTGAAAATTGCTTAATACCCGAGAGCCTGGAGGCTAACGCATCGTTGACGCGTATATACGAGCGTTTCTTTTGATTTTCGCCTCCTACGCGTACACACGGCCATTCTCCAATATTCACGCCCTATTGACCGCAGAAGTATGTGCTCAACAAAACGAAATTGCTAATCAGCAAGAGATCTTGAGTGATTGGCACTTCGGAAGATAAGTCCACTTGAAATTTTCAATATCTTGAATTCTTCTTATCTGCTCACATTACGAATTCGCTGAGAGGACGTGATGATTTTTTTTTTCAATTCGCCAGTTTTAACTGGCATGGTGATTAGCCATAATTGTATGTTCGAACTGGCCATCAGATATATTTGCCAGTTCAGGAAATCAGCCATAACTGCCAGTTTGAACTGGCAATTCAGTTGACATTTCTTCTATGATTGTCAGTTTGAAAGCAGTCATAGCTAATCGCCAGTTTGAACTGACAATTATGGCTAATTGTTAGTCTGAACTGGCAATTAACCACAATTAACTATTACAATTGTCAGTTCAAACTGGCTATAGTTACCAGTTCGAACTGGCGATTATAAAAAAAAATGTCATCATATCTGTTCAGCGCTGAACGGATATTTAATTAACCAATTGCCAGTGTGAATTGGCAATTTTAGCTTATTGTCAGTTCAAACTGGCAATTAGGACAAATTGCCAGTTCCAACTGACAATTGAGGATGATTTCCAGCTCAAACTGGAAATTGAGAAAGAATGCTAGTTTGGCAATTATGGCTGATTGCCATCCTCGAACTAACAATAAGTGCTAATTGCCAGTTCAAACCGAGAATTAGTGCTGATTGTCAGTTCAAACTGGCAATCATAGAATACATGTTTCCAATAGGGAAAATTCAATGGGTTCACATCCATATTTCGAAGCCTCGTTCTCAAAATACAGGGTATTCATTGTAATGATGGAGTTTTGTGATGACAGGA
Organism: Gastrophysa polygoni; assembly: GCA_963576655.1. Taxonomy (NCBI): domain Eukaryota; kingdom Metazoa; phylum Arthropoda; class Insecta; order Coleoptera; family Chrysomelidae; genus Gastrophysa; species Gastrophysa polygoni. Next base: position 1,158,673 of record OY755082.1, on the reverse strand, counting down.
TTTTCTCGTTTTCTAACACCAATTTCATCACTGTTCTGATTGTTCGGGTTATGAAAATATCACGAATTATGAAAATGAATACTATTCGATTTCAATAATTTTATTCCATCTGCAATACGAATCTGAATTTCTCATTCATAGAAATGGCTACTATGTATCCCTCGTAGTTTCCGAGATAGGTACTGTCTATACTGATCCTCATTTCAGACACATTTCGGACAAAGAAATCTCGGCCCAGACGAACATATTGATTTCTGATGATATTCACTGAACACGATGCAATTGAATATTTATTTTTCTCACGAGTTATTTCCTCGAAAACGTACTGAAGCGCTAACACACGGTGATTTCCTACTGATTTCATGTACTTTTCGAGACTTTCGAGCAACGCTGACCAGCACTAGGTTTTCATGGTGAAACCAACCCGAGCACCATACCAAATATACCATCAGGTATGCAAATGCGGCAACAGAAAACAAAAAAAGAGCAGCGCTGTATCTGAACGACACAAATGAACTATCCCCGGGATAGTTTTATCACAATAATTATACAATTACCAGAGGAGCATTTGCATTCGGTGTAATCTTAACGATGACCTGACTCGCTCCATTTGTAAACATTAACTCCTTTCAGTGTCAAGATGGTTTTATACTTGTCGAGCTGGAAAAACCATTGTGGTTCAAACTCATCCAAATAAACCAATTGCTTCCGATGATGATGCAGATGATTAATAAAATTCATTGATTATCGAAGTCGTAGATTCGATACTTGACAAGTTTTTCGAGACTAACTTCGAGTGAAGCATCATTCATCTTGGATCTGATCTCCAGAAATCATACTGTTCGATTGTTAGCTCCAAAGATCTGCTTTCGCTGATCATTTCAACCTGAATCCGCTATGAGAAAGCAAACAACCGAATCCAATACCATCACCTGCATTATCAACAATCAGACGGAATTGACAGTTATCTCATAATTAAGTACAATCTCGACCTCGACGATCTAATCTCTGTCACGACTCATGAAACATCGGACGATTTCGAACGCTTTGTGCTTTCCATGCACCCTGTCCAAGACGGAATAATTACAAGGCGAGAAGGAATAACTCCTAAAAATACATTTCGTCGAGTCAGGATCCCGTGTAAAATAATTACTCTCCGACTTCCAAACGGTAATCTATAATTACGGGTGAGTGTAGCCCATTATCTCCGATATCCATCATGGTACACTGTTTCCATTGGCGTGCGCGAAGAGATTTCGAGCTACAAGCTCGAAAATTTGTCTGGAAATTTTCATATCGGTCAATGATCCAGAAGTCCAAACTCATGTGAGATGGAGAAATCTGGGACCTATTCCAAACCACATATATCACTTGTGAAACCCAAGTGCTCACCCAGTGAAGTCGATGCAATTTGACTGTGCTCAACTTTTTCATATATCGGTTTCCTAGATGAGAGGATGAGAGGATAGCTATGTCCTGTAGAAATATCATTATGTCGTTCATTCTTTCTTCTAACGAATAATTTTATAGCGTCTTATGATGATTCTCATTCATAAATATCAGACATTGTCAAGCAGGAGAAAATATTGAGGTATAAAAAAATACACTTGGCTTTGAGCGCTTGGGTATTATTTGGAATATAGGCATTGTTATACAGATGAATGCGATGATGGAAGAGGAAAAATGCTGCCAAAACACTCACAAGAGAAGAATAAGAGGAGCAGGCTAATCAAGTTTCGATACTTATGGTTATATGTGAATCTATGTAATATATCTGTAATGGAAATATTGAGTTGGAATCAGAATACGTAGTTACTGTCTGCAAGTTTTTCGAGAAGGTGGTATATCCATTTTTCAGCTATCAAGTTATCAAAAATCATGTATATATATTTGTATTGAGGACAGATTCTGTAATCTGTCCCAAAATGTCACTGCGCTTGAAATTAAATCTTTAGATACCTAAGAGAGAAATTCTCCATTTGTCAGTGACACCTTGTTTTTTGGAGAATTTGGAATTATAAATATTTTCAATGAAGATGAAAACTTCCACTTAACTCAGTGGACGTTTCGTTGTAAAGTGACTTTTTAGTGTCAAAACCAACTGCACATTGAGAAAATTTTGCGAAGAAAAGTGTTCTGATTGTGTTGAGAACGGGAACAGATTCGTTCCCGAAACGTCCACTGAGATAAGTAGAATTTTTTCATTCCTTCAAATTTTCCAGAAAACAAATAGAGAATTCCTCCTTTAGGCATCTGAAGGTTCAATTCCACAATATCAGTCCACGAATTCTGTCCTTACTACAAATATATTGAAATAATTCTTATTATCTTCTACTTCATTTTTCAGAAACGAGGAGAGAAAATCCCACAGAAAGCTGAAAAATGACAGAATATGTAGTGTTTCTCATCAAAATATCTATAGTGTCACACCATTCAAGTGCCTGATTTCTCTTACAGTCTTCTTAATACCATCACGATCGATACTAATGATGTATCCACTCCACTCAACCTTCATTCATTCACTTCACTTCACTTGGTAGGTCTTTTCTTCTACGTGCCCAACTTTATAATTCTACATCCTTCAAGAATACCTCCATCCATTGTCTTTCGGAAGATTGTGAGGTTGATAAGTGCAGTTCCAGGTCATTATTTGTTTTCAACTGAACGTTATCATTATCGTTAGCGTCAGTAACAAGATTCCTGAGTGATGAATTATGTGGAAAACACATAATGAACATGCGTTGAAGTATTCGAATAGATTTAAATAGTGATGATAATTATTGATGGAGTCGTTTTCGAATTTCTCTTCGATCCATCATATTGAAACCTCGAAACGATGATTTAGTTTTCTATAATTCATTTCCTTTCGTTCAGGATGCCATGGGATGAATTCTGTTGAAGCTTCGCTTCGATCCTTCAGAGCATGATAACAAATTGCGAAAACCCATCGAATGGTCGAACAACGTGTATTTTCGAACGATAAATCTGTGAAATCGATTATCTTCAATCATTTCGAATATTTCATCACGATGTTTGTCAGTTCGACCAGACAGGTCGGTTTCAATAATTCTTCGCCATAAACGATCATCTGAATCTCACATTTGTTATGGCTTGAGACACTAATATTCTTTCAGACAATAGAATGGACACAGCTGTTTCGGAAGAAAAAAATATGATCCATCCTGGATGTTTCACTTTGTACTAGGAAATTCCATGTCTGTTCTGGTACTTTGTGAAATGCCTCTTCTAGCTGTGTGATTTCTAAATATTTTTTTTTTCGTTGTTGCAATTCGGCTTTTTGTTCGATCGTAATAATATGGTCTTTCCACTTTGTCACCCTCCTAGCGCGCTTTTTATTATTGCCTTTACTTTTCTACCAATAATTTATGTAAACAAAAATTCCACTCCCTCATCTCCTGGTGCCTGCTGTCCTGTGACATAAGAAGCTTCGTCCATTGTCGTCTTATCTTATTTTATTGTCATTTTGATTCCCCTTATATCCTCGTCATTACTAACAGTGCATGGAAATATCCTTTCCGTTCATACATTATTACATCCTCTTTTCGAATATTTCAAACTCACCGACTGAATATCTCGTCTAGTTCCGTCACTCTCCACCATACTGTCAGTTCATTTCCATCATACTGTCACTTCATTTCCATTCTGATCTTATTCGCCACTTATTCTTCATTTATCCAAATGCATCTTGCTGGCTTGATGGGAAGCTTCTCCTTCGGAAATAAAATGAACTTGGAAACGCCACTGACATTAGTGACACCTCCTGTTCGTAATATAACTCCCTCTGTCATCCCGTGTGAGTGCAGTGTACACTCGGTGTACACTTTCCGATACAAGTGTCGCTGACTGTCCGACAAACAATGGTTTTTCTGCAGAGAAGAACGGAAAATCAACAAATTGAAAGCGAGAACGTACGGTTTCGTGTGTGTTTTCAGCTTCAAATTTGATTTGCAACGAGCTGGAAATGTTGACTTTCCTTTAATTTTTTTTGCCTGATGCTGATGTGCCGAGCACAGTTTTACAATTCAAATGAATCTTATTACTTGAGCGCGTTTTATGGAAATGGAAAGAGGAAAAAAGGGTTGGATTCCGATTTTCCGAACAATTATTCAAATTGTCGTGGGAGTAAATCGAAAGGAAAATCACAAGTGCAGATTTCGCTAACGAAGTGAATCCGGAATGGTGTACTCGGCATTTTCCGGATCGATTTGGGTGGATCGAAGTATTCAGACAATTTTGCAACTTCGACATCAATCATTATTTGTTTCTCTTCGTGTCCATGTACTATTCTAATATTCTATTATATATTAAAATTTTCTTTCTATCAGTAGCCATAGACCCTACAACTACACTGTAAGAAGTTGCGTAACATTCTCAGAATCGAGCCCTTTGAGTTCATCTCATCGAGGCGTTTGCTTGATATCCAGAATCAAGATATCCCAACTAATTATTGAGTACATGTGATGAATAATGACCTCCGGTTTGATTCGAATTTTCCACAGTTTTGATGAGGTTCATTTAATCTTAGATTTGTTTCCAGTGATTGAATCAAACGAAAATATTAACATACCTACTCATCTACTTTTTCAACGATCATTGGCCATATTGTTGATTGAATTTAGTTACATCAGATTTCTAATTGCAGAAACTTCATTCATTCATTATCTCAGATACATCTCCCTGTATAACATCAACCGAATCTTGCTCCTAATAGCCATTGTTTTCTAGATATGACCTTTCCAACTCTGATATTTTTTTCATTTGCTCATTGTTGAAACTTCGAGATCTGACCCCGAATTATTCGTCTCGAGACATATTGAAACATGTTCTTACCGATGACGAATCGAGTAGAACTGCTTCACATCAGTGGTGTATGAGTCATTCGTACTGAATGTCAACGAGAATATCAAAATTCTTCAGAATGAAAGCATGTACTGTTTTTATCGTTCCCATATAAAGTTTATCTTCTGAAGCACACTCATTCTTCTCCGTACAAACTTTGCTATGAAATATAGCGCGGGATATGGTAGCAAACCACGACTTCATCAATATTTATGAAACTTGAGGTGTCTGCCCATCCTGAAATAGTCAGATGCATACTTCAGTGCAGGTGATTAAACGACGGATATTGCAACTTAAATAGCCACGAAATACCTTTGAATCATTCAAAATACATTCGAAATGTGAGAGTGCTATCGTCAAAGAATTATTTTTATCGAGCTGGATGAAGACCAACCACTCCTCCTGGAGTGGTCCTTACGTCAGCTTCACTACGAAAACTTTTCGTGTGGTGAACCTGCTTCTAATGCGCCTAACCTGAAGGGCTTTCAGAGCGTCAAGTCTCCTTGTGATGTGATTGGTTTTGGAACAAGCAACAACTGTAAACAGTTTTCCATAATGAGGAACAGTCAGCCTCTGAGACTGTATTCCTTCCTTATAATGATGACGAAGTCTATAATATGGATAATCATTTGATGTCAGATTAATTCGTGATAATTTTCAAAACATCGTGGGAGATACAATCCGTATGTCACATTCGAATTTAATGAGTTCGATCAAGATTGAATCGTTGATTATAAGTATTATAGTCAGAGATGGACATTTATTGGATGTGATATTTGGTGGAAATTATAGCTCATTTTATGTCCATCAACAGTTATATACATTTAACATTCATTTACCTACGTATCTAATTATGTCATCAGATTTGATTAAAGTATCCTTTCGTCTGACCTTGTACGGGCCATTGCTACCAAAACAATAAACCGCATTCTATTCGAGACACCTCAGAGCTTTTTTTTTTAAAGAATATTAGGATTCATGGAAATTCAAAGTATCAGATCTGTTATAGTTGATCTAGCCAAGAGATATGATTCGATACTTCACGTATGTATGCAGAAGTAGCTACCTAGGTAGTTCATATGAATAACTTGAAGAAAAATGCCGTTACTACCTCTCATAATTTCGTGTTAACTTATATCATATACCATGTATAATTCATATCTCCAATAGCTTAGAAAGTCGTCAACAAGTTTCCTGACGAACTTTGAAGAAGACATCATCTCCAACCAACATTTCATCAAGTTTGATGGGCAATTTGTCAAGCAGCACAAAAACCATTTCGATGACATTGAAACAAAATATGATCAGTCGAGTTGGGTACTGCAATAATAACTGTGAATCATGATTATCGACAAGACGATCAATTTAATTGACAGTAGGAAATTGCTTTAATGAATTGTTGGTTTCTTCCTCTGTATTTATAATAGCTTCGCATAAAGAATAGGTATGGCTTTAATCGATATCGATAATCATCTGAATGGAATTAATATCACACTCTTATCGAGGCACATGCGGATGAGCGTGTTTGTGAAATTCTTCACCTGTCTTCATAGATAATGCTTTTTCCATCAGTTAGAATTTCTTGTGATCACCAACAGCGTTGGAATTGAAAACATCACAATCATCAATAATGAAACTGTTACAGGTATGTTAGGTAACTCACATTATTTCAATCCCTGATATTTCTCAACATCGAGCTCATCTGATATCTAATCTAGAGAGCTCAAAAATCGTGAACGACCGGCAATATGACTTTCGTCACCAAAGGTCAACTGGAGACCTGCTCGCCTGAGTGAGATAAAATGTGAAAAATATATGAATATTGAAATATTTCATATGTGAAAAGCATGTACCTAGAACTCACCTTTCTGGCTATAGAACTCCACAAAAGCACTGGTTTTCAAACGGGTCCCATGTTTCACAAACTGACGACAGAAATTCATTTGAAAGCCAGTTATATTTCATGTAAAAAAGCTCTTGATATTCAGTTCGTCTATGGAAACCAGTAGAAGAACTAATAAAATAGTACAAATGAAAAAAAATTATTCCCATTTAACCTTGTAATATAGTCATAGGATTTCTTCCAATTGACCGGTGGAGCTATTTGCGAGACTGAAGTCTGATCCCTCGGTATATATACCCCAGTGGCATTCTATCGTGAATTGGTTAGTGAGACCATTAATTCATTATATCCCTATCGAAACCATTTTTTTTCTTCATTATATGTTGCCTGCGGTGCCTTCGCATGATCTACCCCGTCAATCGAGGGGGTTGTTTGGACAGGCCTATTTGCTCAGTGCTGAACAATCGGAGATGTTCCGTGGCATTACGTCCATTAAAATTTCAGCGGTCGCTTGAAAAATTCATGCCCACTTTCGGGTAGCGCCCTATATCGTCCCGCAGTTCTACACCCCGTTCCGTTCGCCTAATTTAATATACAAAACTTCGAAACTGCCGTCTAAGTATTCTGAGCTGGGTCAATATAAAGCAAAGCATCAAGTATTCACGGTTCGAACTGCCGCGTTACAACTCAAAATGTTTCCTCTTTTCGGTCCTCCGAGATTCTACCGGATATTTTGGTAAACAAAAATCTCCGGGAAGGAGACTATTCTTCACTAAATAGATCCTAATGACTAGATGCGGTTTGGAACTGACTGCCGTTTTCAGTATACGCTGAAGGAAAATGAAAATTCAGTGGCTGAATTATAATTCATTCGTGAGCAGAAGATAATATATGGAAGTGGTGTTTTAGCAGTGGAATATATCTTTCGAATGAAGTAGTTGTGTTCAGTAAACGAATATTTGATTTCGAAATGCTGAGTGCTTGAGGTTGTTTGATTTTCATAAATCACATGTAGTCACTCCTGTGAACGAACCTATTTAACGTTCAAAATGACCAATATAGGACTTTAATATTTGTACAATCATCATTTTGGACAAATCAATTCAATAGGTAATTCAATTCAACTCTGCGACTGACATTCAATAGTAATAAGCTCTGATACATAATGATAAAAGCACTATATTGATTTAGCTTCCATTGGTCAATCACCCGTTAAATTTGGCGAGATATATTTCGAAAATGATTAACTACAAAACAAAAATTAGGTACCTATCACGAACATGTAAAATGATATAATTGAAATAGAATGATGGTGGTAAAATATAACAATGTCAAAATCACGAAATGCATGGATGAAAAAATATAATGCATAATAAACTTGTACTTCGTTCTCTTTGAACATTTATTATTCATACTAGTACATTCATTCATATTTGTTTGAAATTGGCATTGTTTATTGAAGTTATGCATTATTGACAGTATTATTCTTACTCACTACGAAATATATGGAATGTGAAATGATCAGAATACACCATAACAGTGAAAGCTTTGACAAGATGAAGTTTGACAAGTTTTCCATTTTCCACTCTCGAACGTCATTGGTTATTTTTATCTAGGTGGACTTCGGAATTCGCAATGGTTTGATATTATTTTGTCGCGATACTACTTGTTTGAATCTATATGCCACCGATTTCCTGGCAGTTCTTATTTTCCGAATATATCCAGAAACTTCAAGGATGTAATATACTCACTACGTCCTGACAGTGATTTTGTTTTCGAAGAGAAAATCTCTAGTAGGTCTTCTGGTTCTTCATTCGAATGCTATCGAAACTTCCATACCTATATTTCTGAGTTCCAAATATCGATGGAGAGATGACGGTGGGACTTTTTACTCGTTTTGTCAAACTGATCTTCCATTCTACTATCTAGGTCTTCACGTTGAAGGTTATAATCATTATACTTCATTGTGATTCATTCAGGAATCGATCTGTTCTGTGGAATAATATATCCGAAGGTACATTCCAGGGTCTCAAACCTCTATGCGATCTAGAGTTATAATGGATGGATGAAATATTTTATAGTTTCATGGAACCACGACCCAAGTGAACCTCTTTTTTGGATCGTAGTATTAGCAGCTCAACCCACCGAGGGGTTTGAAGTAAAATAGTTGAAAACATGCGCGAAATATTTCCCCCTCGAAATTGAAATCGACCGATTCGAGCGTTTTTTTTTTTCTGAGAACGATAACTATGTCAAATCGGCCTCGTTTCGTTTTCATTCGGCCACCCAGTATATTTGTAGGTATCACTGTGTTCATTAATCAACAGATCGCGCAGGAAATCAGCGAAAACAGTTTGATATTGAGACCCCTCAGACGTTTCTGCTCTCTTCATACTTATTTTCCGGTTAGGTCTTGGAAATGGAATCTAAAATAATTCTTCCTTTGGTTGATACGGCACGTTTTTCTTCTCACCTGATACGAATATCAGAATTATTGGGTTCTCGGTACAACTGTGACGCAACATGTGATAAATTGACGAAAAAATTTGAGGCGATGTGATGGAAGTTACACTTCAATAAATTGAATGAATGAAGAGATGAAAATGGACTCCAACATTGAAAATGTGTTCATCAGCAAAGGCTTCCACACTGGTGTATTCTGATGTACTGTGTACATTCTGATGGCATCGCATATCTGAATATCGCATTTCTCTAACTCTCCCATAGATGTTTGTTAAATGGTTTATGCAACACTAAACTCCGTGTCGACTTTCGGCTCCCTCCCTTCGCCGCGTCCGTGAAGAGGACTTCGGGAGTTGCTATTCTGATAAGGAAGTTTTGCGGTACGAAGCAGATATTCCGAGATACGGCAAGGGTTAATTCATTAGGCTGTCTGCACTTCCCGAAAGAAATCAGCTCGCGGGAACTGGAAGGCAACTGAGTGTGCAATTGATAAGCAAATTTTGTTGTGGAGGATGGAAATGAGACGTCGATACTTACTGGGGCTGGAAACGGTTCTCAAATCCATAGACAGGATCGTATGTGGAAGTGTATGGGACAAAATTGCGAGACGCTTGAATGGAGTGTAATAATGTATTTCATGGAAAACTTGACCGAAGATTGCCTGAGTAATAGTGAATTGGATGTGGGTGAATGGAAAAGATTCTGAATCTGTTCGTCAAAGGTTCAGAAGATATTCGTCAGGAAGTATTCAAATTGTATGAATAGATCAGTCCATAGTGTACCACAAGGTAATAAAGTAGCTCCACCATCCTCCAGTATTGAACCTGCTGATTTCAAGAATTGAATCAATCAATGCTCTAGATAATTCCATGTTGATGATGTCCATCAAGAGCGAGTTGATCTCTAGAAGGAGAGAATATAGATTCATCCAGAATATCCAAATGGTCGAAGGATACTGGACTGACTAACAATGCTGAGAAAAAAGCTCTCTCATATTTGGCACCAAGGCCTCCTAGCGAAACTTCCGTCATATGGTTTGCCGCCCCAACTGTGTCTTTTACTATCGAGTTTTCTTGCAGATAGATCACTCTACGTGATGGTAGACGGGGTCTCGTCTGATACAATGACGATCAATGCTGGTGTTCCACAAGGCTCTGTCTTGGCACCAACTTTGTTTTTGCTCCACATCAATGATTTGTTGAATGTGACCTCCAGCCCAGTTCATAGCTTTGCGGATGATAGTACACTTCATTCCGCCTTTTCCTCTAGAGCCGCTATATCATCCAACGAGGCCAGAGGTGCAAGGCGAAGACAGGTCGATGCTTTAAATGAGGATCTGACAAGAATTCTGAAATGGGGATCTGAGAATCTAGTACAGTTCAATGCAACTAAAACTCAAGCTCGTATGTTCACCAAGAAGGCTGATCACACAATGCCCAATTTGATGATGTCGGGTACCACCACTGTTCCTATGAGGTCGTCAATATCCATGCTGGGTGTCACCACCAACAGTGCTCTCTCATGGGACGACCATGTGAGGTCCATTGCGAAAACTGCTTCACAAAAACTCGGTTCTCTTTTCCGTGCGAAGAGATACTTCACATCTCAGCAACTGCTTATGATCTACAAAGCACGAATTCGACCTGTCCTGGAGTACTGTTCACATGTTTGGAGCTCAGCCCCCAAACATACGCTTAAGCTCTTAGATTCAATTCAGAAGAGAGCTATTCGCCTAGTCGATGACACAACACTCACCAAATCATTGACCTCTCTAGATCATCGTAGAAAGGTCGGCGATCTTTGCCTTTTTTATAGGTACTTTCACGGTCGGTGCTCAACGGAAATATCATCTATTATGCCACCACGCGCGATTCCTAGTAGACAAACCAGACGAGCTCAGGCTGGTCACCCCTACATTGTCAGGCTCGAGACCTGTCGAACATCGCTATACCAAGCATCATTCATCAATAGAACGGCAAAGTTGTGGAATTCTTTGCCTAGTGAAGTCTTTCCTGATGCTTACAACCTCCAAACATTCAAGAAAAATTCCAACACCTTCCTTCTCTCCCGAAATTCCACCGCTGGCTGACACGATGTTCCTCGAACATCATAGGTTTTCCTTTCGTGTTGTCCACAGATAAAAAAAAATATTTGGTACAAATTGGTTCTAGCTACTGATACTGAATTGCTCTATGGTTTTCTCTAAATTCTAGAGGAGGAAAGAGGCCCAGAAGATGCTAGGTTACTTCATCACCTTCGAGAGTATCGTTCAGTCTTCGCTGGATTGACTACATCTTCGGCCACATAAGTTATCTCTAACCCTTCGATCTCTTTGATGTAGCGACATCATCCCCAAACGCAGACGAAATATTTGCGGTGACAAGAAAAAAACGTTTGAGCAATTCAATTTGTACCCTCACTGTGATGTACTGTAACAGAGCTAAGGTCCCAAGGGACGTTCGAAAGCATTGGTAAATGTCTTCAGGCTCATCGACAGGAATTGCCTTTCCCATTTCTCTTTGCTCTATTCGCCATATTGGCCGGAATTGAATTGCATTTTGACCTAAAGAAAGCGAGATCAGGTGTGCTTGGAGGCACGATGATAATAAATGTGTTGATTTTGGCTGGCTCGGATCCTTCGGATGTTTGTTCTATATATGTCGAGAACCGAGATATATCGATGAGGGATAATTTGGGGCAGACCGCAAAGATGTGGGGTTATTAAATCATATCGATGAATCGAGAGATTATCTTGATATTCGCTGAATACAACGAGGCATGAAAATCTCATAGATCCGGTTGAAATGATGAAAATCTCACTGAAATAAAAAGTTCACACCAACAAGATTGCTGCTGCTGTGTAAATACAATTATTATATTACCATATTATCTCATGGATATATTAGTGAGTTTGAAAATGAATTATTGGATTATTCAGGATTTCGTTCTAATATTTCAACAATTTTTCTTACACCATTATCGCTTCTGCCTTCCAGTTTCTTCCTGGTTCAGTACGCCCATCTCTCATTTCGCACACTCATTTTGTTTATTACAGAAAATTGCGGCAAATTATTATCATGGCTGACGTTAAAAGACGTTTCGCACGGCGTGAAGGGAATTCCAGCTCATTTTTAACGGTGGAGCTGAACATTTTTTTCCTCTTCCATTCTGCGCACGAATTGGATTTCCTTCTTGGTATGAGTATGATACTCTTCGCAAATTGAATTTCAAGAGTTTTTTTTATTTCGTCGACAATCTTTCAACAGCGTTAGTTTTTCGAAACAGTTTTCAGATGTTTCAGAAAATCTCGAATCTTTAATTGTTCATCTATGCAGGGTGATTCACATACCTGGACATCAGTGGTTTCACAGATCCTCACAGAAAAAATTTCAGTGTTATCTCACATGGGTGTGTATTGGTAATTATTCCGATATTGGAATCAATTCTCAGTAGATATTAGAACTCGTATCATCGACTACACGTATAGATATAATAGTTGGACATTTGCCAACCATGCTTCATCAATAATAATAAAACGTCCTCATTAAGAATTTCGACGAAGTGTTATACACTCATTGTATACAAAGGAAGTATTTGTGTTGATGACGCAATGAAAATATTTTCTCGGAAATATTATGTGTGCAATACTATATCTTGTAGTTGGCCCACACACTTGCAATTTTTTTTATTTCTTTCATCTACTGACAACACGAGAGGGAAACCTATAATGTTCGAGGAACATCGTGTTAGTCAGTGGTGAAATTTCGGGAGAGAACGAAGGTGTTGGAATTTTTCTTGAAAGTTTGGAGGTTGTAAGCATCCGGAAATACTTTACTAGGCAAAGAATACCACTACTTTGCTGTCCTATTAATGAATGATGCTTGGTATAGCAATGTTCGACAGGTCTCAAAATATAACAGTTATATTTAATACATTCTCCTTGTTGAACATTTTTCTTTTGGAAATAGGATCCAAGCTTTTACATCTTTTGTAACGTTCTCTGAAGATTCCAAATTTTTTTCCATTCATGAAAAACACCACTATTTATAGTTATTCTGATGAAACAAAACAATAAAGTACGGAATTCCGTCATGATTTCCAATCAGAGCGGATGACGTCACTTTTGAGTAAATAAGTGAACAAACGACTGATTATCTGTGATGTGTGAGTTGATCATGGAACAAGGACTTACTGAGGCAAATAGTGCAAATATTCCTCCATGAGCATCTGAGATTTAAACAAAATACTTATTTGGATAACAATAGTGCAAAGTGGAACATAACCTCAGAAAACATTGTTTTTATATTGAATTCTGGCTCCAAACAAGATACATATCATTTTTAAATTCACAAAGAGGAATGAATACTCACCTCGGAATGATCTCCATGAAAATATAGGTGAGTACTAGGCAATGTTGCTGTTGGCTCCTCGCAAGTTTCAGTCACTTTTCTCGTATTTTTACTTCCGTGTAACGAAAAAAATAACTCATCAGGAGATTTTATTGATGTCTAAGCACCCTGAGAGACAGCACACAACTCGTACACCTTGGAATTCATATTGAATAACATGTGTTAGAAACAGGATATAACACCGCACCACCCTATATTGCGATACCTTCTGATTCTATGAGTGAGACGTGACTCAGGTGGTTACGTTACATGGAGAATAAGGAGAACAGTTGGAGAAAATAGATTATTAATCGTTCAACTTTTGTAGAGCACACATCGTGAATAAATCGTTAAACTTTGGATAGTGTTTAAATAACCATAGTCTTATACATGGAACAACTGAATCATCCAATTAGCATATGAGGATCCAGTGTTTACGTTGTGTTTACTTAAACCTGACGTCACTAGTGACGACACGCTGCCGTTTTGGTGCGAATTTTAAATTTGAAAACTGAAACTCATGATTCTCCTAGTCAACCTTCATCATCTGCAGGAATATGTCATTCAATGTGAATGATATACGTTTCCGAGCATTATAGGTTAGTTTTTGAATTTGTCATCATGCATATTGGTAGTCTGATATATCACAGATGACAAGATAATTTCCTTACATCATTGTGACGGCTCCCAGAAGAAAAACTGTATCAGCTCAGCGGATGACTTGTGATGCATTTATCACGTCGAACTACATTCCACACTTTGTGACGAAAGCGATTTCAAAACATGCGATTTATCGGGCAATTAGGCTTGACCACTCCCTAAATATTAATTAACGGTCGTTCATCCGTGACATCTATACGAAATCGAAAAGAAAATCTAGACTGGTGATCTTGAAGTTATGACAGAATATTGATTTGTTGTGCTTACAGACGATGTTTGATGTAATATCGCTGGGAATCTTGAGACCGTCGTTTCAATCTGGTGATCTAGAAAGGAGAATATTTTTCTGAATGTCAACCTATCGGTCAGAAAATATCTGTAGGAATATTTCATTTGTTCCGATTAATTATTCATGCGTCCATTGATGATTGATATTTGGAGATTTTGAAGGAATGATTTGTTAGATCTGTTGGAATTTTTTTTTCCCGTTTCTGGAAACGAAAATAGAAACTATGATGATTACGATGAAGGAATTCTTTACTCGTCAGTGACGAATTTCATGAGAAAGGCAAGGCAGGTTCGATGAATATCGAAACTTCTACTCATCTTAGTGGTGGTGAGGTTCAATTTCAAGCTCGATGATCTCTTGATATGTCCTTATAACAAACGTATTGAATTGATTATTATGAGATTTTTATGAATTCATCACGCCCGAAGCCTTTAGGTCCAGAGCATTACTTCCATATGGTCGAATCAAATTGTCGAAATCAAAGTTGCTCGAGTTGCGTCATGATTCGCGAGAAGGAGAAGATTATTTCGTGAACACCCTATAATCATTCATATACATTCATGAAATGGATTTATGTTACGTGAATGTTTGTTCAAATATAATTCCTGGAGAGTTTTTACCACATCAGTCAACCTGTAAACTCTTCATGTTGTTCGACATCTTAGTGGTGGTGAGGTTCAATTTCAAGCTCGATGATCTCTTGATATGTCCTTATAACAAACGTATTGAATTGATTATTATGATTTTTATGAATTCATCACGCCCGAGGCCTTCAGGTCCAGAGCATTATTTCCATATGGTCGAATCAAATTGTCGAAATCAAAGTTGCTCGAGTTGCGTCATGATTCGCGAGAAGGAGAAGATCATTTCGTGAACACCCTATAATCATTCATATACATTCATGAAATGGATTTATGTTACGTGAATGTTTGTTCAAATATAATTCCTGGAGAGTTTCTTCCACATCAGTCAACCTGTAAACTCTTCATGTTGTTCGACATTCTCCCAACGCATATTCCATGGCCAATATTCAGATATTTCGATCACGAGGGTTGGGGTAGTGGCACAAAATTCGAATTTCATCTGCTGACAAAAAGACATAATTGCCGCCAGACAGACTCTTCACTTCGTTTTTATTTTCTGGGATGTTTTTGCTATATAGCACTCTAAAGCTATCCGAAATAATAGCCTTTTGTCATCTCAGGAGTACTTGACACGAGTAATTTTGAAATTTACCCAATTGATAATGGACTACCCTGTATAACGAGCCACTTCAGTATCCTTTCGTAATAATGCGATGTAAATTCACTGAATTTGAATCCAACGATCACCATCACCATTTGCATAACTTCACTCAGTAACTATATTTTTATGATTATATCCGCCGTGCTGAAGAAGTAAACAGGGCTATAAAATGTCCCAACAAATTTTACAGCCGACTATAAATTCATTAATTCCGTTCTGTCCGAACCTATCGGCATTTCCGATCGTAAATTTGTTATTAGTGTTTCTGGAAACGAAAGGCCGATTTCCAGTTTTTCCCTGCCCACTATTTGATTTCCATAAAGTCATTATTTCCACGACGACTTCAGAGTTTCAGCGGTAAATAAGTCCGAATCTGAATGGTCCTCGGAGTTTTATGATCCCATTGGAATTTGGACTCCTTCACTGAAAAACATCAGTAGAATTTTGCTTTGCTACCATCTCTCTTGAACTTTTCAACTCATGCGGATTACATACTGGGTAGCCCAATTGAAACGAAACAAGGCCGATTTGACATAGTTATCGTTCTCAGAAAAAAAAACGCTCGCCCCGGTCGATTTTTATTTCGACAGGGAAATATTTTGCGCATGTTTTCAACTTTTTCACTTCAAATTTCTCGGAGGGGTGAGCTCCAACCCTTGAATCTCAAATGGGATAAGGGGTCAAGTGATACATCATTCTGAAGGTAATCGAAATCTCTTACCAACGCTTCCTCGTTTTTAGAATTCAATGCAGTAGTTCTCGAGAAAACACGTTTATGAAAATAATCGGCTAGTGATGGAAAGTAACGCATTCTGTAGTTAAAACAATGTTCATCTAAGAAGTGGTCCACGAAACTAGAGTAGAAACAGAGCAAGACTTGATTGGACGAATTACAGCAGCATTCGAGATCATTCGAGATCATTCGAGAATCGGTGTATTTAGGTTGAATGAAGACATTTTGGACAATTTTTGTGATGATACAAAAGGCAAAAATTAAATGCATCAAATCCTATTCATGGGACCCACTACTCAAATGTTTTCTACTGTTGCACTGAATAACCCCTAGAAGTTCGATCCCATATTTATGTGACACCCTGTATCGAATCATTCATGAACAGGAATGATATCACGTACTGACCACTTCGAAAGCGAACTGATGGGGTACTGAATTTACCAGCTTTCCTCGGCCTCTTTTGTTTAGCTGACTATTTGGCAGTTGCACTCGAAAGTGGTTGATCTGACTGTTATTATTCGTCTTCATTAAATCTCCAAGAAGGAATTGGCCAGTTTGTTCTTCACCAGAAAAAATTGCTCAAATTTGGTGATATTGTCATAGAAGGAAAATATTATGGATACACTCAATTTTGTTTTGAAGTTCGATGAAAAATTTCACTTCGAACTCTCTCTACAGTGTGACAGTCACACTATATGCTTTGCCAAGTATTCGGCGACGGTGGACAGATACAATCGGAATTCGTGTCCACGTTCATTACGAATTCTATTCGCTGGATTCTCAAATATATGGGATTCTTCTCATACAAAGGCATTCGTTGAATACCATCGAAGCAGAAATTTCACGTCCAGTCGAATTATGGATGACTCGCATTATTTGCAATAGCTAATTTCTCATGTACAGTCTTTTTCAAATGGTTCAGCTGCCGACCAAGTATAAAACATCAACATTCCCCTTGAAAGATATACTATACTCGAAGCGATTTGAGCAATTTCAATGTGAAGACGAAATTGAATTTTCATATCTGTGTGTTACCAACTTGTATTGTGTTGATTTCACAACAAAATTGTGGAAAATCTTACGGAATTCTTTTTCTCACTGGTCCACGTCAAAACTCAGAAGTGGGTGAAGAAAATTCATTTTATTTCAGTCGATGCAAATTCATGATTGCAGATACTAACGCGAATCTCATGCGAATCGTTCCATCTAAGTATCGACAGTGAGTGATAAATTGAAGATAATTCAAAAATCGAAGTCGAACTGTGATGGCTAAATCTGAATTTATCGGCTGTATCCTCATAGTTCAATGAAATAATGGAAAGTGAGTGGGATCGAAATTGATAGATTAAAAATTGCACAGATTTCTCTTTCATACATGAATATATTCGAATAAATCTTCTGAATATTTCATGATCGACTGATGGAAGTTGATGTCATCATAAGTGATCATTGAACTTGTTCATGTGGTAGAATATACCCCACGGAAACATTTTCGAAGTTTATAGCAAGTCCACTAAGGATGACCCTAAAATCATTCCAAATGGTCGAAATGGTTCGACACTAGCGTAATTCTGATAGAAAAAGAACGTGGATAGAAATAGGTGCCCAAAGAGTAGAACAAGTTCCCGAAAATGCTATAATATACAGGTTGTACTAATTTCCGATGAGGTCGAAATGTGCACTCTGATGAATATATCGGAAGTTCCAAATGTCTGAAATTCATGGGTTGGGATGAAGTATGGAACCAAGTAAATATATTCTGAAAGGAAAGAAGAAGAGAATTTGTAGGTAAGTACACCTAGAAATTCATTATTCGATGACTTGTAACACGAACAGAGAATCTGATTGAGCCAATATTAATACATTATGAACATATTTCGTTCTACTCTGTAGATATCAAATTGGCTCATGAGGGAGGGACTCGAACAAAGCATATTCAATATTTATTCTTGTACTGACCACGAAATAATTCGAATTTTCAGGGCTTGGACTTCGTTGAACGTATTCAATTTCCTGCAGCCTTCGAAGTTAATCAGACTCATCGTGAGCCAAATTGAAAATTCGCTCCGTCTTCCGGGAAGCATACGAGTCCGCGCTATATTTCGATAGTATTCACCATAATTCCATGCAGCCGAACCCTTTATCTCTCCATAATGCATCATTCTCTTGGTCCTGTATCATTCTCCGGCTGGCATAAAAGGCTTTCCGTAGCGTTTCATCAACCCGACACAATGCAGATCGAATTCGCGTATCGTTTCATAGAAAACGGCGGATTTTCTATCGCCCCTTCCTCATTACAGAGGGCAACAAATAGAGCGGCGGTCTGATAGGCGAATGACAATGCGCGTCGATTTCGGGGAGACCGTTGGGGAGGTTGGGGACCACCACGAGTGGGTGGCGGATGTCAGTCATGTCGAGATAGGAGACACATATTTGTGGTTGAGCTGTTATTCGGGACAGAAGATTGAATAGCATTGTCTCAAATGAGACTTTGTGTTCACGGCTCGAACACAGTTTGAAGACTCTTCCTAACCAAACAAAGAAAAGGCAATTATTTTTCTTGATTTTCTGGAATTTCCTCAACCTGTGATTCCCAGAATTATAGATTGTCTTCTCGAACCCGCTCAAGTTTTGACTCGAATTCTTCAATAGAGAAGCGATTAATTCAATCTGCTTATGAACAACCAAGTTTCGGTGTCATCTGTATAATTTATTCTCTCTCACTCCTCCAGTACTATATTGAAATATGTGAAATACGTGAAACTTCATTCTACTTCATGGGGTGGCACAATGAAGACGAAACAAGGCCGATTTGACATAGTTATCGTTCTCAGAAAAAAAAAAACGCTCGAACAGGTCGATTTTCATTTCGAGGAAGAAATATTTTGCTCATGTTTTCAACTTTTTCACTTCGAACTCGTCGGAGGGGTGAGCGCCAACCCTTGAATCTCAAATGGTATGTCCTGAACAACATTACATAAAGAATCATTTATTCCAATGTCAGTTCCTCGATCTCTCAGTAAAATGCATACCTTGTTTCGTTTTCATTGGGCCACCCTGTATAAGATGGGAGAAATTGTGAATGGCCTATATTCTCGCGAATATTTTCATGGCATGATAATCCGAAATTCAGTACACAATGTTCACTTCAGAACGTTCTACTTCATTCATCCTCAGTTCGTGAATGATCATGATTTACTACCGAGTCAATATCCAGGGTAGAAAATGATTGTGGAACTGATGTTACCAGGAGTTCCATCAGTTAGGCCCTGTCAAGTAGTACCACTTTTCTTTAACCAAGATGCTGCCCACGTTCACAGAAGAAATAGTGCAATTAGTTAGGGATCTCGGACGACGATTTGCTCTCGCCGTTGTCGGTTATTGATTATCAGGATAATCGATGGAACAAATCGATTCACGTCTGCCCAATTCCATAATTGACTATTGAAATGTAAAAACGTCCGAACTGAAAGGGATCAGAGCATGATATAAGTCACTACCGCTTTATCATAATTTATCCTGATCGTAGTTGGTGGTTACGAATGAAATGACTGTCTGCTAAGTCATCAACTCTAACCTTCGATCATTGAACAGTTTGTTGTTCGGAGGCTCTAACATTGTCATCATAGGAATGTGATGCATCCTTCATTCATCTCCGACTGAATTAATCGGTTCCATCCCTTGATAATTTCGTATCACTGGTATATTCAACTTCGAAATTCATCTTGAGAAATTGCTTGGGAATATTACTAATCGATTCAATTATCAGAAATGATTCGTCGTTACCCAACTCCTTTTTATTGTGGAAGCATCAGAAACCACCTTCCTTTCAATGAGGTGAAGTACAAATGAAGATTCCATGATATATACAACGAATTATGGAGATTTATCAATAATTCATATCAATTGATGGTGAAATATGCAGTTTCATGAGGCTACTGAAGCGAAGGAGCCGATGATGAAGCATTTCCAATGCAACTTGGAATGCCAACCAATGTCCAATATTAAAGTCGATAGTCGATTGTTTTTTTCTTGCTACGGGTGGTATATTCTCGTATCCCATGTCGACAAGGATTGAAGGAAAACACGGCCATGCACTTCACAGAATCACGTGAATCGGCAGTAGCGTGCTCACCAAATTGCTAGATTTTATATGGATGTATCGATCTTTGACGTTTCCAGGGAGCTTCAAGAGGCCATTGAAACTCCATTCATGAGATTTTTCGGGTCATTTCACTACTAATTATCATTCATCAGAGCCGATAATTTTTGATGGAGTATGACGGAATTCCTCCTATTGCTTTCGAGGAATGTGCTCCATAGCTTAGACCTGTGCCTAGAGGGTTGTTCTGCCTTTCATACGAATGCATCTTCTGTGTTTCCTTTTGATTGAAGGATAGCTAGAGTTCAACCAGTTCCGAGAAACTAGGGAACACGAAAACCCAACCTAACCTAACAACTATTGCACCACTATCTGAGACCTGTGGAACTTTGCTATATCAGGCTCGAGTCATCAAGAGAACGACAAACCTATGGATGTCTTTCCTGGTGCTCACGACCTCCAAAATCGAGGAATACTCCAGTATCTTCCTTCTCTCCCGACATTCCACCAGTAGCTCACACTTCGTTGCTCAACGCTAGAGGTAATGGCAATGAAATAATTCCTCTCAAGATATCCCCCTCACATTAATCATCGATTATATATCGTACTGTATAGGATTCCATTCGTTTCGGATACCTTCGGATACCCTACCCATTCCAGCTCAGCGTTGCCACAGCTCGCTCGATCGAGCAAGATCTCGCTCGTTTCATCACTAGTTCACTCTCTTGTTCCTCTTTGTCAAATCTCGCTCGTTTTCTTGCAGTTCAGCTATATTGACAAATCGGCATTGGCATTGGCCTGACCGTCTGACAGTAACAAATTCAATCGAGGTTGGACATTGTCCGTATATTAGAAGTATGTGAATTTGTCAGTTCTACCAACTGAGCCCTGAGCGTTTGACTGTATAGTTCTGGGATCTCAGGTCACTCCGAAGGTCAGTTGGTAGAACCTGCTAGTGTCAAATTATGAGAGAAATAAAGAAGATTACTTCTTCTGTACTACGTTGAAGAAACGAAAAGAAGAAGTATGGTTGGTTGAGTGGAGTGTGGTTGAGGAAGTGGTCAATATATTATGATTTTTAAAATACTATAACTATAAAACACATTATTCTCAACAATTCAGTGGAGAGTTGGGCTATTCCCGTATAGGTGGCACCACTTCCAAAAATATTCGCGTTATAAAATAACACCAATGTGAACAGATCACTTTGACAGCGTTAAAAAACTCCGCTAGATGGCGTACGCTCATTTTTTTGCGAATAATTGCGAATAGGAACAATCTAAACTCCGCTAGATGGCGTACGCTCATTTTTTTCGCGAATAGGAGCAATCTAAAGCAACAAAAAAACAATCATTTCGATATTAATTCAGGTACACTGGCACTCTAGGTAGCAAAATAATGAATTGTGAGTCGATGTAGGATTATCTCTTCATTTATTTCAATAACAACAAAATCTCGCTCTTTGAGTTGATTTCTCGCTCGTTTTTTGGCAGGATTGATCGCTCGAAAAGTCTGTGGCAACACTGTTCCCGCTCAGTTCGTCCTGGAAATTCCGGTCCGCAGTCGCATCTTCAATCACATGGAGGTGTAACCGCGCGTTATTAAACCCCCACGTCATAATTCACGTCAGTCACTCGGGCCGCGTTTCCTGCCCCAAAAGGGGGACCACGGGGTGCCCGGCCGACCCATTGTTCGGTGTCATTTTCGCGTCGACGAATTCCAGCATAAAGGGCGATTGTTTCTGCCGGATTTCTGGATGCGAGTTTTCCCCAGTTTTCCTTTGCAGGAGCGTTTTATCCTGACGGAATTTCGGATTTATTAGGCCGTAATATCGCTTTGATTAATTGTGAGACGGTAATAATTGTCGAGCGCTCAGATATTAATATGTTAAACTCATTGCATGTGAAGATATTGGGGTATGTTTCCAAGACACGCGACCTCGATGGACTCTTGTTTGTGGTTCTCTCCTATATTCATTTGCCACCACGTGCGATTCCTAGTAGATGGTCGCGACCACGATATTTTCAGGATATTATTCATAAGAATGGAAGCAGTTGCATTCGATGCTACATTTCGAATAATTCAAATTGGACTTCAATTATCAGCGAGGATGTTAAAAGTGATGGGATTGTCTTCGATGATATTTCGAGTGGAACCAACATTTCACTACGAAGGGCAAAGTATGATATATGATTCAATAGAGTAGTTCTTGGGAAAATGATCATTTAATGAATGTTGTCGTCATTATGCCGTCATTAGGTTCACAATACTTACACTGTCTAAGTTGGCTAGGAATGTAACGAAATCTCCTTCGCACTTATTCCTCAGCCTTTTCTTCCACACTCAGTACATGTAATTCTAATGAAAAAGGCTGAAATGGGGCTTCCCAACATCAAAATTCACATTTCTTCGATGTTCCACTGTCAATTTGACATTTTCAGTGGACTTAGTGGACAAGTATTTGAACTCCATCACTCATCTTGATATCCGTTACAGTTTCAACGCATCAATCAAACAATGTTCTTTCGATTTCTGTAATAAGTGACCTGTAGAATAAGCCTGAACTCTCAAACCTCCTTTTTGACAGTCACTGTAGTCTCAATTTGATCATCGAGCAGAGAGCTATTCGCCTAGTCGATGACACAACACTCACCGAATCATTGACCTCTCTAGATCATCGTAGAAAGGTCGGCGATCTCTGCCTTTTTTATAGGTACTTTCACGGTCGGTGCTCAACGGAAATATCATCTAATATGCCACCACGCGCGATTCCTAGTAGACAAACCAGACGAGCTCAAGCTGGTCACCCCTACACTGTCAGGCTCGAGACCTGTCGAACATCGCTATACCAAGCATCATTCATCAATAGAACGGCAAAGTTGTGGAATTCTTTGCCTAGTGAAGTCTTTCCTGATGCTTACAAGTTCCAAACTTTCGAGAAGAATTCCTACACCTTCCTTCTCTCCCGAAATTCCACTGCTGGCCAACACGATGTTCATCAAACATCATTGGTTTCCCTTTCGTGTTGTCCACAGATAAAAAAAACACACACAGTCGTTTCCCAAAGTTGAGTAGGTATTCTTATCAGGTTTCCTGGCATAGTCTCATCTTCCTGCCTGCATAGTCGGTAATCCGCATCTTCTTCGAATTCTCCTTCTTCTGCAATTCCATTGCAGCCCAATATCACTCTGAGATGCGATCTGTGGTGTATCTTGACAGTATCCTGTTGCTTCTTGTCGAATGAAATGGATGCTTTGCGATGACTTAAGCCTGGTAAATTGTTCCAATATTCTAGTTTTTTATGCTGATGCCAATGGTGTTTTGGACCGATGAAAGGTTCTGACCCTTTTGGCATTTAGGACAATGGGACATGGTATCCAGATGAGGGTAACAATAACGTGTTGTCCTAGTCTGTTGTGCGTTTCTTGACAGTTGCGAACAGAAGGGGTTGAATGAGGCAACAAATGTTCAATGTCATTCTCTACCTCAATTGTCTAGAATCTCTGAGACGAGATGTACCAATTCAATAGATGAACCAGAACAAAAAGGCTTAGAACGTTTAATCTACATCGGAGAAGATTACATGCAACCTCCTGGATAAACCTATCCACAGTAGGATTGAAAAAAATCTACATGAATGAATCCTCCGATGACTCTTTCGGTTATGGTTCATATCATCTCCAGGGTGACAGAATTACCTACCTAGTTTAGTAATGGAAATTAAACCTTGTTTTGGTGGGATACTACCTTCTTCAGGGTATTCACTAGATTCAAGCCAGGTTCTAATTCGTGGAAATAGCGCGATGATCATCAGTTTGTGAATTATGAAAAAATTGATCATGGAGATTCTGCCTGGGACAGTTCAACTCATAAAATGCTTCTCCAAGAAAAAAAGGGTGATGAGGAGGCATAATCAGCGGAGTATTGCCTGAGACTGTATTGGTGAAGACAGAATTTTTGAGGAGGTTATTTCTTGATATCGTCTCCATTCTCGTAAGGAGTGATCAATTTCTCAGAATTATTCTAATGGATGGATAATCGAGGTAAATGTTGGCGGTTTCGTCGAGCAGAAAAATTAGGAATGCCATGAATTATATAGCGAAAAGATTCTGCAGAGCGAACGAAAAATCTACGGTTTGCCGCACAGACCAAAGTTGAACAAAGCTTTTTGTATAGATGAGTTATTATTCCTGGGCGAGTTTTCGCGTTCGGATAATAAATCGGGAGTTTTTCTTCCTGTGGGTCCGCGCGGAAGCCCAAATGCATTTGTCACTCTATTTTTTTTCTCTCGCTTCTGTTTCCTTCTAGCATAATACCTGCGTGGAGAATTTGCAGAAAGTTTTTTTCAAGCGGATTTTTTTTCATCTTTTGTTTCGAGATTTCAATCGGGAAAAAGAATAATATGTCCTACTAGGAGCTGGAAATGATTGATATTTCGGTTGCAAGTTGAAATTTGTCTGCAAGATTCACGGCTTCTGAAACTGCTCCTACCGTATTCATACAGATAAAATATGCTCGATATGTTACCACTCGATATTCAGAAGTCCCATTCATGATGAGAGTAGAGGTGGGTTGAAGTTGTATGCAGACACTTAACACAAGTTGACTGACCTGCTAGATACATCAACTCCCAAAATCATCACTATCTATCCTATCTAATCGTGTAACGAACATTTTGGCAAGGCTACATTATATATTTTATTCCGTTTGAAGTATTTTTCTTTCCTATCAGGAATCAGAAAATAAGAAGGAACTCCATAATCCTGCTGATTTCCATTACCGTTATATTCATTTTCTGCATCGATTGCTTCATATTTCAATGCAGCTGCACTTCACGAAGTTCACGATGCACCAGCATAATTAATCCTGTTATTTTTTGTCGTCTGCTTTTTTTTCTCAAAGGATTAATTAAGCTTTTTGTTGATGAAGATGGGAGTGGAATCGCCTGAGACTGAGATGAACAGCAGCTCTATTAAGTTTCTTAATTATTATTCGAAGCTTATCCAACAGACTAACGAAGCTGATATTGATATTTGGGTGTCAGGTTCAGTCATGCTGTAGATAATGTAGAGTGAAATTCAGTTTTTGAGTGAATGGGTTCGAAGTTTCGAGCGATCGGTTCGACATTCCAAATGGAACTAGAGGTTCTCTTTTGAGAATCTGAAATGGTGAACAACAGTTGCCAGCTCTTGTTCACCTGGAAGTTTTTCTATTCGAACAGAATCAGCAAAGAAGGAAAATTCGAGCAAAGATGTATCCACTTGGTTTCTATTGAATTTCATGATTTCGGTTACGTGAACCCGATATGCAAATTCATTATCTTTATTATATCTAGCTATTTGCAACTTTACCAATGAACCCGGATTATTGTTCCCGAAGTATTATGCTATTATGGTTCCGAGGGTTAACTCTGGTTATGCCTCATATTTAATAGAATCAAATGGATTTATAATCTCCCAACAAATATTCAGGAACGTGAATACCTGGCTTAGGATGAACGATTATCACACACCAATCAGAACGTGACTTTCAAACCCTCAATGGGAGAATTCGAAGATCATTTGAGAATGCCAGTGTGTTCCATCGATGAATTTCAGCTTGTATAGAAGATAGATGCTTCCTTTTGAGGGTGTATCCATCTGTCATTGTGATGACGTGAAATTATTACTGATTCAGTTCAGATGATGTCATGAAACGACACGGTCCTCATTAGGAGGTTTTCTGGATTAGATTTATGGTATGATTCGATATGTGGGAACTTATCTGTATTCTTGATTCATAATAATGTTCTTGTTTTCGGCATGTTTGGCAGTCTTGGAAGAGAAGTCAGTTTTATTATCGATCTTGCCGAATTAATCTCTCATAACCTATCACAAACCCTCTTTATACTATCGGTTATCCTGAAATATCTGCAGTATAGAATGAAAACAATCCACGAATGAAAAAAGTTCCCAATTATTGGATATATTTACCATAATAATCCTCACGAAGTAATCATGGAAGAAGATCTGCAAAATTCATTGAATGTATTTCCATTTATTCAAAACATTTTTCTAATATGATAGTCCTCAAAGTATGCCATTTCTAGGTAACAAACTAGTGTTCGCTGAGAAATCAATGAATCCATTCAATATTTGATCGCATCTCATTTGATTAGATCACATTCATACAGCGTGGAATAGTAGCATGAGAACCAAAAATAATCATTAAAGAAAACTTATCAATGATCGATAGTTCGTGATTGTATTTGTTGATTATAGTTTTGAATCAACAAATAGCCACATGATAATGACCTGTATTACTTTGACGATGATTGATTTTTATTATTTTTGCATGTCCCCCCCCCATGAGAATCTTTCAATTCAAACCCATCTTGTCGTTTGATGAGAGCAAAGAAAATAATCACTGAAATTGCTGGCGATTTCTCTATCGAGAACAATTTCATCAGCACTTCCGTGGAATTGTTTATTTTCCTTTCGACTTATTTCAGACAGATATTGTGCGAGTTTCATTGAAATTTATTTTCATTATCATGAAGCTCTCAGCTATAGCGACAGAAAAGCACTTTTGAATGCCCCGAAGTGATGCAACGAAAATAAGCAAACAAAAAATCAGTGATTTTCAATTCGAACTGTTTGCGATTGCGAGAAGCAGTCTTCAAAATTCACCTTCTGTTGATTTGGTATAATGAAAATCTTGTAAAAAATAATGGAACGACGTGAATTGCTGATGCATTTTCGTGTCCCACCATTTTGAAACTCACAATCCCATATGGTACAGTGTCCTGAAAGAAATCAAAGTGACTCAAGTTGTGATTGTCGAAAGTTGATTTTCTTAAAAATAATCTCTTGAAACAGGCTGTTCGAATTACAAGAATTTTTCGAAATAAGCTCGTTTCTATCCCAATTCCACGCATGATTTTCAGGTTTGAAAGTTTCCCCGCAACTTACAGTTCCTGAAATATAAGAAATCATTCAAATTTGACAAAACTGCTCCAAACAATTGCGTTATGCTATAATGATTGTCACTTTCACTATGTATATAGAATACCGCTCCGAAATTCTCGTTAACTTTGATGAGTTGATATATTCTCAAGCATTCGAGATGAATATTTATCCAAACAGATTCCTTCAGTATTTTTAGAGTTGTTACATGAAGTAACAACACCTCCAAGTACTTGTCCAAGTCTGTGTAATTCACAAAAAAACAACATCATGGAAACTATAGATATCTTCGGAAACTAATCTCGAGTCCTTTTTTTCAAACTTTGAAGTTTCATCTTTGTTGATCCTAATTTGTGAAATGAGGATGGGGACCATGATTCGGTGATGTAGATCACTCTGGTTAGGTTTCCGGAAATACATTATGAGTCAATATGTAAATCAAATCGTTGACATTATTTCAATATTGTTCTCATACAGAACCTGAAACTTCTGGATGTTCAACCCTTCAAAATGGACGCAAATTTAAACACGGAGTGATCTCGTGAATTAATCATGCCTAATTCGTTTTTTCCACTGTTGTTTCAACGGCAATGCGTTGTAGTGCGAAATGAAAATACAAAAGGTTGTTTTTCTATACGGCATGCTAACAGCTTTGCAAAATGTTACAGAATCAGCCGAGACAAATACGTGCATTTTTCACGTTACATTCAATTATGCGATGGCGCAAAAAATCCCAAATAGAGTGGTGTCCAGTGCAGTGTACATGAAGGATATGAAATGAAATCACTGGTTGCATCGAAGGGTCAAATTAACTCGTTCATGAACCACAAAGGTAACTGGTGACTGTTTATAGAAGTCCCATCTGCTAATATCAATGCTGGTGTTGCACAAGGACACGTGTGTCTTGACATCATCTTTGTTTTCGCACCACGTCAATATTATAGGTTTTCCTTTCGTGTTGTCCACAGATAAAAAAAATTAATCCAATATGCTACAAATGGTATCAGCTAGAAAATTACTTTTCTGTTGAATATCAAATGAGAACCTCACATATGGAATTCTAACTCTTACCAAAATCATAAATACACTCTCCCTAGGCAATAAGAAGTCTTAGTCTCTGGGTTGATCAGGATTTCCGGTTGCAAAAATCATTGCAAGATGAATAAAGCAAGTGAACGGATAGCATACTGGACTTCTTATTTCCCAGGGCTCTGGACGGTCATTATGCAATCAAATCCTTCCAATACTAATATCAAGAGTCTGAACATGATATGTATGAAATCATTAGCCTGGTAGTGCTTTCGAAACGGAGGCAGGGGTGTCATGAAGTTGATTACCCTCAGCAGGGTGCAACGGGGCTAAACAAGGTTAGTCTGGGGTAGGGCTCTCTGGGTGGCTCAAAATACTAGCCAAAGGAATTCCTTGATACATGAATTTGTCAATCAGGTATACAGGGTGACTCTAAAATGGCCTTAACCTCATTTCCCGTATGAGGCTCGTACACCGAAGCCTAGTAATGAAGCTGGTGAGAAAACACTTCATTACATTATCTGAAACACTTCCCACGCGCATTGAGCCACTGAGAAATGCAAAGTAACTACATCAGATGGTAATTGCCTCGTTTATCATTTTCGTGAGAAGGTATTCAACATATATTTCGGTACAGGTTAGTTGAGGAAGTGGTGGTTCTTCGTGAGATTTCGAAGAATCTGTAGATAATTTTACATCATCTGGATTGTTTCATGAACGACAAATTGTCATGATAGTTTCGACGATTCGAAGTAGAAATACTGTAAGGGGGTGACTAACCGTATATTCTTTGAAATCGTGATAAAATATAGCCTTATTTATCTACGATAATAGCAATGTAATGAGTTGGCAGAATTCATCATGAAACAACAAGAGAAAAAACAAGAAAATGAAGGACATCAACCGTCCATACTCTTACATGTTGGTCTCGGAAACTATGTCAAATCGGTCTTGTTTCGTTATCATTGGGCCACCCAGTGTATTATAAACTGTGAATTTCGTTTCAATTGATGGAAATCATGATAATTCGTGGAAAAAACAAACTTCTTCTCCATCTTTCCACAAGACATCTTCATGTAATTAGTAAACCTGCGATCCAAAATGAACCAACTCCTGATGAACCAATCAACCAATGAAACACAGATGTTTGTTCACAAATGTTCAAGGCACTTGTCATGCATCTCAACATTCAGGTTCAAGTCCAAATATTCAATCTAATGAATAGAGTAGAGCTACCAATACACATACATTTCGATTCATTTCCATTTATAAAGCTTGCAAAACAGAATTTATTGTTTGAATTTTTCGTGAGTTGTTTCACAACGTTTCCTATTGGATATCGGTGAGAAGTTAGTATACGACAGTCGGCCTGGAAGTCTCTGTGTCGATTCAATTTTTATGTAAATAGGAATCGATTGAACAAGCGGAAAACAGCTTGACCATTACTCTCCTCGGTGGGCAGCAGCTTTCACACAATGTAAATTGATTTTCGTAATGCATGGCGTCCACTTCTCTCGAGTAGGCGGTCGCCTTGGCAATAAACTAATTTCAAAAGCAGGAACTCGTCCTGTTGACTGCGTACTGCAGCAGTTACTAGGTACTCGTATATACACATTCACAGGGTGTCCCTCGGAAAACTGCATCGATCGATTTATTGCACGTCGAGAAAAATTCACGAGACACCTCAAAAAATCGATTTTTCAGTTAGAACCAGTGTCGAGCTCCACAGTTCTAGATCAGCTTGGGGTGTCTTGGTGTTTCGTGGAAATGCTGCATCATTGGAACTTTCATGGTGAAGATAAGTGAATCAAAAATGCCCTACAATTCAAATTTCATCAAATAACCTTCTTTCCTCAATAATGAAACTACGTTGTCAATGAGATTATCTATCTTTGGACAATAAATCATATATTATTATTATCATTATCATCATTATCATTATTGATAGTCGCATTTGCTCTTCTTTGAGTATCACTTCACTTTTGGCTATTTCTTGGAAGTGACAACTCGAAAAATCGGTAAGTAGGATTGTAACATGAGAATCATGATCTGTATCAACTCAAGACTTCTTGAAAATTCGAACGATGCATGATTTTTGGGAGGAATTTCGTCAGTAGGGTGATATTCTCTGAGCAGACAGGAAAATTACATTTAATGGGGATGAGAGATCACAGAGAAAAATCTCCCAGCTTCAAAGACGGAAAATTTCTCCAAGTTATTCCTCTCTGAACAAAGAATTCCGAGTTGAGGTGCGATATAGAAGACTATAAAATATTTTCAAGTATGTGGCACTTCAGGTTGATTCGAGTA
The DNA here is from genome assembly GCA_963576655.1 of Gastrophysa polygoni. Lineage (NCBI taxonomy): Eukaryota > Metazoa > Arthropoda > Insecta > Coleoptera > Chrysomelidae > Gastrophysa > Gastrophysa polygoni. Next base: position 1,127,807 of record OY755082.1, on the reverse strand, counting down.
TGGACCCCAAATTCATTATTTTGAATTGGACATCATATTTCTCGAATTGACTCAAAATTCTGAACGTATTTCATGTATATCGTGCCATATCCAAGTGCAAGTTGAGTGTTTCTGTGGAAGCAGATATCGAATAGCCACACAATCACAATGGCCATAAATATTAACTGAATTCAAGTTTCCTCCCATATTGTGATCGATGCAATTTCGCAGGGACACCCTGTATGTTCAGTCAGGAGCAGTAATTAACTGCAGAATACCGTTGGCGTGAATTCAAAATGACAAATGGCCTCATCGAGTTCGACTTCTCTATCTACATCGAATAATTGGTAGTCGTGAACAAAAAAACGTATTATGTTCTACTTCAGAGAGCCAAGACTACATGAATGCAACATTTTTATGAGAATCGGCTCTCAAATTCATGAAATCCTCGTCTTTCGAATTGTTGCATGACCGAACGATTTCTGAGTATAATAATAATAATAATAATAATGAATCATAGTACTGTCTGTAAGTTCTTCGAGGAGGTGGTATAATCATTTTTCAGCTTTTAATGGGATTTTCTCTCCTCGTTTCTATAAAATAGAGTAGAAGTTATTAAAAATCATTGCAATATATTTGTAGTAAGGACAGATTTAGGACCTGTCCCAAAATGTCACTTTGTCACTTTTCAGTGTCAAAATCGGAAACATTGAAAAAAGTTTACGAAGAGAAAAATATTTCAATTGTGTTGAGAACGGGAGCAGATTCGTTCCCGAAACGTCCACCAAGATAAGTAGAGGTTTTATTCTCATTAAATATATTTGTATTTCCAATTTTTTCAAAAACAAGGTGTCATTGACCAATAGAGAATTTCTCTTTTGGGTATCTAAAGGTTTAATTTCAAGCGCAGTGACATTTTGGGACAGATCCTAAATCTGTCCTTACTACAAATATATTGCAATAATTATTAATAACTTCTACTCTATTTTCTAGAAACGAGGAGAGAAAATTCCATTAAAAGCTGAAAAATGAATGAATCATAGTGATCGCAGGTTTGAATCCGGATCTCATGTTATCGAACTCGTATCGTATCGAAGGAATGAATGAATCTCTATCCGAATGGGACTCGTGTTGCTGTCAAAAAAACAGTGTTTGGACTGACAAATTGCATTTATTGATTACAACGCAACCCCTCGCATGTAAATGTTCGGCATCCAGTGTATTTCCCGAAATCAGAAACAAGTCATTAGCGGATATTTGGTCTGGGCGGACATGTTGATGTCATCCATTTTGGCCAATACTCCACCTTTTTTGAGTACAAAAAGTATAGTGTTTAATTAATTATATGAATAGCAGGCGATCGCAAGCAGATGATATTGTCACATATATTCCTACAGTTCGAGTTTGGATCAAGAGAAAATTCAATGTGAATATCCAGACGCAAGTATGCGAATATTCATTTGATCTCCAATAATGAGTTAAGAATCAACTCAGACTCAATACTCTCATAACAGTATAGTTCGAAGAGGTACAAATATCTCTCGTTGGAGAAATTCAAGACGATGAACTTCCTTTTGATTCCTCTTCCGATACTCAAAATATTCAAAGATCTTGGCATCAAATTTGAACAATCTGTATTGTTGAATACATCGACTACATCCTGATATCAGCACATCGAGCGTACGGATCAATAGTTCGCAAACGTAATGGTTCCGAAGATCACTCTTGAGAAACTATACTACTGTTTTATACGTTCGTAAATTGAATGCGTATCGGTTTTTGACACTGGAAGTTACGAATCATACTGTACATATCCTCCAATAGAGGTGCCTCATGAGGAGCTTCTCTAAACTTGAAAATTCATAAGCCCGCACGTGAAAAGACAATATTGCTCTTATCAAATATATCTGTATTTCTACATTTTTCGAAAACAAGGTGTCACTGACAAATAGAGAATTTCTCTCTTAGGTATCTAAAGGTTTGTTTTCAAACGCAGTGACATTTTGGGGCAGATCACAAAATCTGTCCGTACTACAAATATATTGAAGTAATTTTCAATAACTTCTACTTCAATTTTTCAGAAACGAGGAGAGAAAATCGCACAAAAATCTGGAAAATGAATATTGCTCTAGTCTGATCCCTTGTAGAGAATCGTTGTGATTGCAGATTTGTTGGGGGAATTGGATTTTATTGTCCCGAAATTATCTTGCAGAAAATGTGATACATTTCACCTAGATCGTCCATGAATCAACACACAAAAAAAATCGGCTCTTGTTGAGATGTATATTCTCAATCACTAAGAATTGAGACATGCAGCTGATAATGCATTATGCAAATGTTGTTTTGTCTTTCTGCACTGTCGTGCTGTAAATGGGACAAACCATTGAACAGAGAAGTAAAAAGATCCTTTCATCAATATCTTCATCTAATTTGTATTTATTCCTACTGATTGAATTTTTCTTCTTGCAGGTAAGTAGAGGCATCACATTCCGAAACACAATACCGTACCGTAAGTCAATCAATTTCCTACTAGATCAGATACGAACCTCAAATGCATCATCAGTTGGCTATTAAAACACACCTACGTACCTCCCGTCGATCTGGCGTCGAAAGAGTCCATCTAGATCCCCTGTGAATTCCGATGAACGAAGCGGACAATAACACATACGATGAAAGCAAATATATTCGATAACATTCTGAAAACAGTGCAAGGCCCACCTGATCCTGATATCGCTCGGAAAACACGCCTAGATCGATATTGATAAGGCCCCATCGATATTACAATGAAAAGCGAAAATGGGATCGGCGTGCTCGTCGTGTCAGGAGGATCTAGCGTATTGTATTCAGATTTCGGTGGGCACAAATTACAGACACCGCTCCTCGTACGGGCCCATTAGGGTAGATCGAATGGACGAGATAAATCAAAGTCGACAGAGAAGTGATGTACTGGTGGCAATCAAGAGTCAGACGATCGGGGATGTACTCACACGTTTTCCTCGATCCAAAGATTTCTTCTATAGTTTCTTTTGTGATAGTGGCGAGATCATATATGTATTAACTACAATATTGACCAAACGCTATAAGAGCAATGTTAGGAAAGTGATGCTTCATTATATACGTCTTTCCTTGTCTAATTGGCAACGATGATCGAGGGCGCATGCGCGAAATTCAAATTTTGAAACGTCATGTGTAATGTGTCAATCTCTTCAGTTTACAGGTTATGTTTGTACTACTTATCTATTTTCTCCATAGATCATCCTCATCTGATATTTTTTCTGTAAATAATCATGTTATTTGGAAAAAATATATTTGATAATGAATATATTGATGGTAGACAGCATAACATATACTTAGCTGTGATATAGAATGATCTGGTTATACAGGTACGTTTATTTTTTCAGATTGAATAGGATGGAGCAATCAATATTTGGAAAATGGTAGAAATCTCGGTAGGAATATAAGATATCCTCAGTATTGAAATGATGTAAATGAACATTCATCATGGAAGCAACACATATCCGCGTGAAAATTTCTCACCGATGATATGAATTGGAGCTCTTGGAGTCGCAGAGAAAACAAATTTGTACGTTTTTTGCGGACATTTTGTGAACAGTTACAAACTTAAACTACGAATACTACAAACAACAACAACAACTATGAACCAACGCCTAAACACAAACACTGAATAATCCAGAACCGAAAAAAACAATTACGCTAATTAAGAGTAATACAAATATACAAGACGACAGTTCAAAGAATCTGGTTGTTTGAATAATTGCGCTACACAAAAAGTATTAGGTATAAGACACGACGCCCGATCATTCCCAATTTGAGTAGCAACGACAGGCGTAAGAGTAAAACAACACTAAGAGAGTCTGTCATCTTCCACTTTCATTTTGGCGCATGCGCATAAATATCTGAAATCTACCGAAATCCGAATCTCCTCTTATTTCTGAATGAATTATACCCAAGTGAAATGTGGAGTGGAATCTCCCGGGCGTCATTTTGTTGTTTTCGGTCCAGTTGTTGCCGAATTGTAAGTGGGCCGAAACGAGGTCCCCGGAGGCCTTAATGAGTGCGTGGTCGGCAATCTATGGGGCGGCGACTAGGAATCCTTCATCAGTTCGCACCTCGATACGTGCAGCTTGTCGTTATCGACCACACCCAATAATTAAATAATTGTTCCAGTCGAGCATTTTTCGACATCGATTCTTGTCCATCGATCACTTTGCTATATTCCTCAATTTCATTTGGGAGAAAATCGAACAGACTGAATCTGATTTTCTTTTGCTGGAGCTTTTGGTACCTGTGATACCCAGGTTCGTCATCGAGCCTGGGGAATCTAGGAAAAACCTCTGAAGGTTGTCGTTAGAGTTCACACATACAATAAGTTTGCACACATCAATTCTCACTAGAAGAAGTGAACAACAAACTGAAAGAATGTTCACACCTTACCATCTAAGGAAACTCTGGAACTAATCTTCACGACCGTGGAGAGAGCGAATAAGGGTCGGGCACCATTTTGATACACTACTGACAGAACTGAAGAAATAATCAACATTCATATATGTAACTCCGATAATTGTCAGTATACTTGCTTGGAACTCGCCGACACAATAATCTGATGAAGAATAGCTAAAGAAGAGACCATCCTCCACTAAAACAGTAGATGATGGCAAAATAATAGTTCATGACGATTAATAATTGTTTCCACTCTGCCCACTCGACTGGTTTCCTGAAATTGATACCCCCTGGAACATGCTGTTGTATGCAATGATTATATCCTGATTCTACTCAAATCCCTTCCAACCTTATGTCTGCACATTCTTTTGAATCCTCTTAGACGTTCAAGAGCATTTTATCGACTCGACAAGTTTCAGTCTCCGCTGGTCATTCCACATTCCGGTCCTCCGGAACCTCTCTTGCAAACCCTTACAGTCGATGAAACCGTTTCAATTAGGAATCCTTGAGCGATCCGCTCGGCTTCCGGACGTCATCTCATCGATCAGTTGACCAAAGAAGCCGCGTCGTCTTGTCTAACGACATACTTAGGACCCGGGATTAAGAAGATCGCCTGGCTATCATGAAGATAGTCTGCTAAATACGCGAGGACGCCCTGCCAGAGGTTCGTGCTACGATGTAGGAGGGAACGGAAAAAGCGCAGATCGGACATCAAAGTCGTAAAACAAATATGGGCGATAAGAAGAGGAATCGAGAGTTGTTTGATGATGGGTGTTTCTTTGTTTTATGAGAGCGAAGGAGTTCGGAGGGATTTGCTAATGAAGTACAATCGAGTGTAACGAGTGGGAATTGTACAAGGAAGACAGATGATTGATTTGGAATTTCCAAAATGGTCGATTCTCATCTGAGCCTAATCAAATTATTATGACTGATGGATATTTTAGAGTCGTCAGCAAGGAAGTTCCTCGAAAAACAAAACTGATCTGAGTATCACCAAAGTTTACACATTACTTTGTCTTTCATAGAGAAACAGCATGTGGCTGAAAGCACATAAGCAACTCCTGAAGCTCATTGGAATCAAAAATTATCTACTTCGCAGATCGTTTTCACTGAACATATAAGTGCAACCAGCAGACGTGTGCCCCCACAGGAAGAGATCTAGCGACGTTAAATCGGGTGATCTAGGAGGCCAAGAAACTGCTCCACCTCTGGCAATCCAACGGTGCCCAAACCACTGAAATCTTTGGTCCACGAAACTCCAGTAGAAACAGAGCAAGACTTAATTGGACGAATTACAGAAGCATTTAGATTCATTCAAAACGAGGATCAAATCCTTAGTCAAGTAAGCCGAAATTATGTGCGACTTTCAAATCGGTGTATTCAGATTGGAGGAAGACATTTTGAACAATTTTTGTGATGATATCATGTTCGAAAGGCAAAAATTTAATGCATTTTAACGCGACTTCATAGTGACACTTTTCTGGACATGAGACCCACTACTCCAATGTTTTCTACAGTTGCACTGAATAACCCCTAGAAGTGTGATCCCATAGTTCTGGACCACCCTGTATTCGCTGCTATGGGATTCATTCTCTGCATAGTCAGTTTTCTTCACTGTGATACCAAGGCTTTCCAGCAAAACTTCCGTCATATCGATACCTTTGTGCCAAAGTATTGTAAGTGACATCTCAAGGTAACGAAAGACTTTTCATCCAGCATCTGGTATAATACCCTTTGCGAATTCTGGTATACTATTGGAAACATTCCATATCGATCGTGATGAGAACTTAATTTTTCCCATCGTGAGTACCAGTTGGGTGAATCAAGACCATTATTGAAAAAATTTTGAAATGGAGATCTGAGACTGGATCTTGTATCTTCACCGAAGGCAGATAAGCCAATGCTCAATATGACAAATTCGCGCAAATTCGATTTTTCTTCGAGTATTGTTCACATGTTGGAAGTTCACTTCCCAAACGTATACTGAACCTCTCAGATGATATTCAGGAGAGAGACATTCGTCTAGTTGGTGATACTAAACTCATGAATTCATCGAATTCTCGGATACTCACAAATTCCAAACTTCCCAGGAGAATTTCAATACCTCATTGCACTCCGAAGATTCCCAACATTCCAAAAAGAAAAATCAATCTACTGGAAATTTTCATGAGCAGTGCTTGTTGTCTCCTCATTCTCGTCAAGATAATTCTCCATCCCAACCACGAAGATATTCATAGTCAGTTAGCTGATAAAGACGGAAAGTGAACAGATATCCGAACTATATTTTTCAATCTTCGGAAGTAATTTCGATCCATATACATTTCTCGTTATCCTCCTTTTATATGATGAGGAGTCGAAATCAATCGGCTTACGCTAGATTCCATTCCCTTAGAATAAAAAAGTCTCTTCGCGTATACTCGGTTCAAAGGATCTATAGAAAGTCGGAGCCATCTTTCTGCTTTCAATTTTGAAACACGCTGCTCCCTCCATGCGGGGTTTTATATATCAGTGTCCGCAGAATGGTGAGGTTCGCAGCGATATATAGAGGGGAAATTAAAATACTCTGATACTCTGGGAACAACAGAAGTTAGATTAATACTGTGCTTTTTGTTTTGACGGGTTCACGCCCTCTAAATGTATCGTGATTAACTTCAGGATGCGTGGTTTTAGCTCTGCGGGAGGTTTTCGATTAGTCACAATTCATGTAAACTTTTTGTACATTTCGAGTTTTGATGTCTTTTGATATTTGCATCGAATGAAGATAGTTATATTCGATGAAAACATACTCAATTTTGAAACATGTTAGGTTAGGTTAGGTTGAGTCTCAACATTACTTGAGACGTAGACGAAGTCTGACAGCAAGTGACATTTGACAGTAGACATAGGTCGAATTTGGAAGAGTGAAATTCAATGATTGACAAAGACATTTGTTACAGTGAGTTTTCAAAAAAAACCCTATGGATCTCATGGTGAAACTGTATGTCACCTGGTGCAAATTTACGAGAGTCAATCAAATATTGATGATATGGTACATGAAGTATAAGGGTAATAATAACCTAAATCCTGGCCCCAGGCGAAGTAGTTACCAGTGCCATGATTAGGGATTTAAAAGAGGAAAAATGGATTGGAATTCCACAACCAATTTGAAAGATTTGAGGAAGCAGTGAAAATGAAGAAACGTGAGCTACATTGAAAACATTTCATCAGAATTTCGCACTACAGCCCTAAGAGCAAAGACTGAGCAAACACTATCATATAACATCGAAATGAAGAATGAATCGTTTTTCATCATATCGGCATCGGCAACATCATAAAATAGGCTTCCTTTGAAACCGACCACATTTTCCTCACCTCTGTACCTCTATTATGGTAAACACGGTGCGATCTTTCATGCAGCATCGCCAGGGCATCCAAAATATATGCCTTGAAATATTTAGAGCTGCCTGCGGCAACCTGGCCTGCGAGAAAAATGAAAAGCGGTGAAAAACAAGGTTCTTTATGTGCTCGAGGACTGACACAAAGTGTGTGGCGAATTGTAGGACATGATAGTCGAATGTGTGGCTGAATCTCGAGAGAGACCAGAATTTATATTTTTATGCGAGAGGGAGAGCTCATATTTATCGAATGATGCCGACAAGAAAAATTTACTTTTATTATTTCTTATACTCTACATGGAACGAGAGATGGCGTTCATCGTATGGAAATCATCCTGATGTATTGTAATTAGAGAGACAGTAGCGGTCTCACGTCTCTATACAAGGTGTTTTGTAATGGCGTGACGAAATCTGGAAGGTGGTAGAACTGATTGAACTCGAAACCGAGGCCAAAATCTTTTTCAGTTACAGTATTTTCATGAAATTCTAAGATACACGGAAGAGAACAAAAAACCTATAACTTCTTTCCTATTGTCTAGGGAACGAGGAAGATGAAGATGAATCATGCTATGATTATTTATGAGAAATCTCCATATTGTTTTTCCCATATTCCATATTCGTTTATTTTCATTGAATTAGGATGCTCAAGCAATTCATATAGCGAAACATTTCATTGAGTTTTGATTCTCTAGAAATATATGGACAGACTATTATAAACTTCGAGAGGACTAGTAAGACTCAATCCTACTGTATGACGGCTGTTTTACTCAACCCGGTAGTATTTGATGTACTCTTCGATCGATTTTATCGTTCGTTAGAAATTTTATCAGCTGTATCAACAATTGTAAAACGAGGAGTGAACACGTTGGATGCATTGAATTCAGGAGAACTTTTTCGAATTCGAACTTCATAGCATATATTCAATTTCATTGATTCTATTGTCCACATTCTGTTATATCTCCCACAATTTCAAGTAAATCAGTGATAATTGGTGAGGACCTAATTTCTTGTTACTTAAGTACATTCAACCTTATCTTGATCTAAAATGAGATCGAAATCTCGTAGTTGGAGACTTGTCTTTCCTCTTTCAACAACAAGAGAGGAAAATCTACGATGTTCGTGGAAAATCGTTTGAACGAAAAGTGGTCTTTTGGGAGAGAAGAACGGTATTCATATCCCACGAGTTTGTCATTCTATTGATGAATGATACTTGTTAGGATACAATTCGAGAGGTTTCGAGCCTCGAAATGTAAGGGGTAACCACCACTCACCTTTCTGCGATGTTCCAAAGAGCTCAATGAATTCGTGCGTATAGTATCAACGACTAGGTCAATAGCTCTCTTCTGAATTGAATCAAGTTCTGAGGAATTGACTCACTCTCAATATCCAAGATCACTAATATATCACGAGATAATATAAGGTGACTATAATAAGGTGACTTAATAATTATCCATTCCATGAGGGATTGATATTGTTCGATGAATTCCTTGCCAGATCTTCATTGATAGTATCGAATGGTTGTGGTTATATCATTGCCAAACCCTAGTGAATTGTTCCACATACAGTGTGGCCCAATGGGAATAACACAAGGTATTCATTTTACTGAGAGATCAAGGAACTGACATTGGAATAAATGATTCTTTATGTAATGCTGGATAGGACAGGATTTGGAAGAAAACATGAGGCACTTCTTAGATGAACATCGTTCTAACTACGAAATGAGAAATAGTGATAAAAGCAGGAAAAAACGTTACTTTTCATCACTAGCCGAATATTTTTACAAAGTGGTCTCTCGAGAACTACTGCATGGAACTCCAAAAACAAGGAAGCCTTGGTAAGAGATCACTTGACCCCTTATCCCATTTGAGATTCAAGGGTTGGAGCTCACCCCTCCGAGGGGTTTCAGTGGAAAAGTTGATAACATGCGCAAAATATCTCCCTCTCGAAATAAAAATCGAATAGTTCGAGCGTTTTTTTTTTCTGAGAACGACGACTATGTCAAATCGGCCTTGTTTCGTTTCCTTTGGGCCACCCAGTATGATACAATACAATGAGTTGTAATGCGATAAACTATGATTCCAAATATTTGACTACGATGATTTGTCGTGCAACACGGCAATGATAATGTCAAACCGTGTTAATCATAATACAGATAACTGACGGCAACATATAAATTATTCCAGGCGACTGGAAGCGATAGTGGACATCGCATGAGGTAATGCTAACTATACTGCACCGGTCATCACGATAATTGACAATGATCAGATACCGAGTTTTCAATTAAATTGCGATTAATCGAATGTCGTATGTGGAACTAACCAAATGAATGACATCGTTGATGATGATCGTTCATAAATCAAGTTGAACCAGTTCCCTACTATAGGCAGGTAATATTTAGATCTTTCATGATTGATTTTGTAGAATCTTCATACTGAGGATAATTTACGAATATTTAGAATTTCATAGCAGAATTGGATGATGCAACTGCTCATTCAACATTGGAAAAGGCATTTCCATCCTGGAAATCAAATTGTGAATACCTATACGAGTATACTTCATTTCAATACTTTGAGAAGGATCTCATGTAATCATGTCAAATTTCACACTCTTCCATTGTCAATACTATTCTCCTCTACTCATCAACGAAACTAGTACACTTTCACTCATCGTTCTCTTTCAACTCTTTTCATTCATTTAGATTCATTCATGTTTGTTTGAAATCGATATTGTTGAATAGTGTTCTAGGTAATCATATTTATCATTGATATGTCATTTTCTGAGGTTTTGAAGCCCAATTGAAACAGTAAGGAGGATAGAGGTATATCTTCAGTTTGATATAGCTTGTGGATAACTCGATTGCACATTTTTTTTCAATTGAGGAACTAGAATAGATGATTCTTCTGGAATTCAGTATTGACAGAAGCATATTTATGATTTATTATAATTGGAAATGTATTTTAATGGTTCCATATGTGTACAGCAGTAAAAGTCGAAAATGAAATATTGATTGGCATATACTTGCTGTACACCGTCGTGTATGACTAATCAAAAACTGAGTGTATTCTGAATGGACGTGAATAGGGATATAAACTATGATTCATAGCATATTGGAAGGGTTGCTCAAGAACGATTCGTGTTGAAAACACCTGAGATAATGATAGGGGTTGGTTCCCTTCGTGCTACGAAAGGTTAGCGGTTTAGAATTTAATCAACAAACTTATATATTAATGGAAGAGGAAAGTTGTGAAGTCAGGAAATTGATTCGAAACGGCGGTAGCCATGATTCTACTCTTTCGACAATACGATAGACGATAGAGAAATCTGTATAATGTTAGTGAAATATCGTGTGAGCAAACGGCAGATTCTCACAAAACAAGAATATCTATTGAAATCTTCCTGGAAAGTTGGCGCATGAATATCTTCTATAAGCATCACACAAAGATATGTGAAAATTTTCTTATTCTTCGATATTTTTCGAAAAATAAGGTGTCAGGTATCTGAATGGAAAATTTTGAGGGCAGTGTCATTTCGAGACAGATCATGAATTTTTAGAAACGAGGAGAGAAAATGCAGAAAAATCTGTGAGAAAGGACGTGAGATATTTGATATCGTTCTGGTAATCCATCTAAATCGTCCAATCGATAATCCAGTATGATTACATACATGTTGATCCATACTAGTTCTTCCTTTGAACAACAATTTTTTCACTGAGGAATGACTAAAAGGTGTTGATTGTACACGAATGTAATGTTCATGGAAACATACCGCTTATTAGTTTGATATCGTAAAAGTAACAAATAGATATACTATCAATGAATAACAGTTCTGGTTGGACTGGAAGATTCGATCTGATTCTCCCCAATCACTATCAGAAACTGAAGTCATTTATTCTGAATGTATGGCCATTATAATTAATACCTACTAATTAAAAAAACAGTATAGCCTATCTTGTCATAATGGCTTTATTATACGGACATTAACATTCTAAATAGTTACGAGAGGCCCTAGTTGTACGTTTTATAGCTGTGGTTTATAACAATCAGTTCCTACAAGGTGTTCATATTTACATTTCCTATTGATTCTTACGAAACTTCGTCTGGAGCTACGCCTGTTGCGTACTCAAATCAATGTGATTATTTGATTTCTCATTAGCATTTACAACATTCAATAGCCCAATGAAATTTCACAGAGCTCCAGAACAGTCTATCCACTTTCTCGAACGATCCACTCTGTATAAATAATAGCTAGTAAACACTGTCACACTATTAATCGAGTTCATTGACCGTGACTAATTTTCTCTTAATTGTTATTGTCAAGTATAGCTCGTGCAGTGATGGTTGTATAAATGACTGTGATTAAAATAACACGAAATCTTCATTAGTTTTTGTGAAACTATTAATAAAAATTGTTCATGATCTTCGTCATCACATGCGCGGCAGTTTCTGTGGCGATGGTTCGATATAGGATAGAAGTATATCGTTCTCCTACGAGCGTGCGGAAAAGTAACTTTTCCGCACGATTTTTCGTTCTGAAAGCTCTACTTCCCCACTGTCTTATGTGTCATTTTGTAGCACTATTATAAAATCTTGTTCGATAAAAAACTTTTTTTTTTCATAAATGAGATGGACAAAAACGCTCGTTGGAAAAACATCGTACCTAACTATTCTGATTATTTGTCGGCTTTAAATCAGGTCCTTTGATCTTCCTGCCTTTTTCCATGATAGCGTACAACAAAATCAATAATCCAGAATTGAATTCACCGTTATTGGTGAGTACATACCGAGTGTCCCATTTAATATCCACTAAACTCACTTCAGTAGCGTAACTACCATCATTCTTCTCATCATTAAACTAATGATATTTCTAGTCAATATGAGTATGAGTGGATTAATTTGCTTTTAGTAAACTACAAAATTGTTGTGATTCAGTCAGATGTATTGATATTTCTGTAGCTATTTTTCGAGATATCCATGAGCAGCATGTATTTGTCACTTGCCATAAGAAGAACGGAATATTTTTTCCTTACCCAGCGTGATATCTCATATGAGTCCGGAACTGAAAGAGAAAACTCAGCAGCGCAGAAAAAGAGAATCATGGACCGAAAGAAATAATATATAATAATATATAGATCACAACGAGTAGTTCAGTTCAAACGGAATAAGATCAATATTACGTTTTTCATAACATTTTAGTTTCTGATTGTATTGAAATTTTGCTAACCACATGATTTTAATTCATTCTATTTTGATTGCTACAATAAATTTGAGAACGATAACATGTTTGAATAGAGAATTTTTCCAGCTCACGTTTGGGATTTTCTCTTCTCGTTTCTGAAAAGTAAAATAGAAACGAGGAGAGGAAATCCCACAAAAAATGCTGGAAAAATGAATATACCACCCCCTCGAATAACACAGACGATATATCACGAGCTTATACTTTTCATTTGAAAATTTGGGGGTTGTAGCTGTCATTCTAAGAGGGTTGAGAATAGGGATCGCATCTTGACGTTGTAGAAAATCGATCAATAATTCGAACTCGTTGTGTTTCGTGATTTATTCCAAATATGTACAGTAACCTGAATGATGAATTTATTCCGTTTAGCTTCAACACACTGTATACAATGACTTATCACGAGGTGGGTCATTACATTCTAGAATTCTGAGAGGTTTTGTGAAAGGGTGAGGCATGTCAATGATACGTCGAAAAATTCACCCCTCAATGAGAGATTAACGTGTTTCTGGAAATTCTCGTCGATGTCTCATTTTCGGTGATGATGAAGTGGGTCCTTTGGAAAAAAAATCACCGCGCATAACCCGTATTGCAACTGCACCATCTGACATTCGCAGTCTATCCATACGGCATCTACTTGTTACGATCTATGCGAACGCACGCTGGTTGTAGTGAGTATGTAGTGGAGTTCACAGTCGAGCGAGCACTTTGCAGCAGACAGTTCCAGGGACATAAATATATCAGGCAATGATAGCCATGACAAATGGTTCAGGGTTTGAGGATGCCGATGGATATCCACCACCCCCTAACAAGAGGCGGCTGCTAACTGCCGCGAAACGAGTCGTCCGAAGTTGGGACTGTCACGAACAGAGATGGATCTGAAAGAATTTCCATCCTCTTGAAGAGTTTGGGAAAGTGAGTCGGATCATCTCTTGCATCGAAGACCGAATTGCGGTGATCCTCATAATGGAATTCACTTTTCGGATATTGAACTTGATATTATTCCCATTTGGTTCGATAATTTTTCAACTGGAATATTTGGAAATATCTGACAAGTTTGTAAATGAGACAAGAGATGTACTTTGCAACAAACTGAAGCTGCTGCACCATCTTTTATAACCAACTCCACTCTCAGAAGTTCTGATACAGCAATTACAATTCATTACAAACCACTCGAATTAAATGACAGTGATAGTTTCGCGAAAACGAGGTGATGATGCAACTCCAACCTAGATACTCTTTCAAAAATACCCTTTTGAGAAATACTCTTCACGTATTTCACAAGTGAGAACTTCTAACACATTCATTACAACCATCAGAATTGAAAATTAACCAAAATAATTAAACTTCCAAATGATTTTAATCTGAAGATGAAACTCGACTACGATATTTGCAAATATATCCAGGTTTCCTACAAGACACGTTGCACGTGAAGTATCTGTATTATCTGATCACAACGACGTTTCACATGAAGTGATCGTCCAAGTGAAATTGTGTTTAGAGGTGGAAGGTGGAATATTCAAGCATATTCCATAACTTTGTTCTGTTTTGCGAAAAATCTAGCATCTCAATAAACTGAAAACATCTGATTCATCATGACGTTCATAACTCAAAACCACAAGAATTGATGCAAAAATGCAAATAACCTTATTGTAGTGAAACTAAAGTTGGGTTTTGTGATACTGGCATCAAGAAAGCCTTGGAAAATAGGATGACAGATTCATAGTAACAAAGTGCATCAAGGGTCTAGTTGTATTCGTATTTGCTTGAGAAAATTATTGAAAATAACCTTACAAATGTCCCTGTCCTTACAATAATCCAAAGACTGAGAATTATGCATCATTTTTTTTTCTCAGTCAAGTTGAGTTAAGAGAGACCTCGTATCTCCTATAATAACTTGGATCTACAGATGGACACCCTGTACATCTGGAAATTGTCATTGAGGACCATACTGAGAAAAACTCTGATATGGAGAATTCAAAACCAGAAAATCGAGTTACAAAAATCCGAACAGGTGGAACCAGATGACATCGTTCTCTGGGAATAAAGAATAAATATTTGGTCTGGCAGATATATGAAAATCATTAGGAACGAGATACCGTCTCGAATAATAAAAAATGTTCGATGGCGGTTGAAACTGTTATTTATATGCATTTGAAAATTGATGGGAGAATGTGGAAACAGTATATATTCGGTATTTTTTGTAACTAGAAGGAGGACATCATTATGTAATAGTAGCTGCTGGTAGTGATAATTGAGAGATTTGAAGATAAAGTCATCAATTCATTCAACGGGCGAATAATCAAGTAGCTCATCACAACAATGATCTATGAGAGCAAAAAATTACCCAATCATTTCATAATCAAGATATGTAGGAAATGCACAGAACTTCAAAAAATATACCAAGAAGTTTCCAATTGAGAGTGCCTAATGAAATTCTGACGAATTTAACTAGGACCCGATAGGATTAAAATTTTCTGCATATTTATTGTAGCTTTTTATAAAACATTTCATATACATTCAAGACTATGAATGTGAAGATTCATCACCTCGACAATGAAGCAATTTTGATTTGATTTGATTTGATTGTTTCAAAACGGTTTTACGAAGTCAAATCAGTACAAGAATACATTACCAAAATAGCTGAGGAAAGAGATAGTAGTTCGAGATGGAAAGAATATCTATTGAATGTTGGAAATTGGAATGACTAAGGAAATTGAGAAGTATATCTCAAGTTCACGGATTTAGCGAAACATTTTTTTCTTTTTGTGAAATGACTTGATTTCCATCTAAATCATCACTGTATCCTTCGAAATGTCTGCTACTTCATTCTCATTTAGTAGAATAGCTTCTAATTTCGAGAATTCGCAAGTGCAACTTGATGAAGGTTCAAGTTCCACGGCAAAGAAATAATAACTGTAAAATCTCACAAAAGGACTACCATAAATAGGTGAACAGTTATGTCGAAAATCGTGAGAGATCCAGTAGAGATGTCAGTATATATGACTGTCTCTCAAATCCACCCCTGGGATTGAAATCATCCCCCTCCCAAATCGTCGATACAATACTTTCCAGAACTTCGTTCGGTCCCTCGCCCGAACAAAAACTTCCAGATCCACACTTTGTGCGAGATTTGTTTTTCTTGAGATGACATTTCGATATGACTCAGGGTTCTTATCGATCCTGCCGTCATAACTGAATTTTTCCCCTACGTGACAGGGCTAAATGGTGCGTATGTATTTAAAGAGTGTCTGCTTGCTGATTTTATTTTTTTTGAAGGTTCATCCAGTGCGGCCGGTATTGGATTTCGGTGGAAGTGGAAAGTGAAGCTGGTTTGTGGTCGACAGGATTTTTCAATTAGAGGATTGATGAGAGGGCTTCAAAAACCGGATTGATTTTTATGCTACGTTTGTGAGTTTCGCAACTGTTGTTGGGGACGAAATTTGAAATCAAGTCCATCAGAGATGAGTCTGATTTTGGACGGTCTATTATCTCATTTCTATATGTTGCTTGTATCTCGAATGGAATACCATATTGTAATGAAGTGTTTTCTCACCAGCTTCATTACTAGGCTTCGGTATACGAGCCTCATATGAGAAATGAGGTTAAGGCCATTTTAGAGTCACCCTGTATACCTGATTGATGAATTAATGAATCAAGGAGCTCCTTTGGCTAGTATTTTGAGCCACCCAGAGAGTCCTACCCCAGACTAACCTTGTTTAGCCCCGTTGCACCCTGCTGAGGGTAATCAACTTCATGACACCCCTGCCTCCGTTTCGAAAGCACTACCAGGCTAATGATTTCATACATATCATGTTCAGACTCTTGATATTAGTATTGGTAGGATTTGATTGCATAATGACCGTCCAGAGCCCTGGGAAATAAGAAGTCCAGTATGCTATCCGTTTACTTGCTTTATTCATCTTGCAATGATTTTTGCATCCGGAAATCCTGATCAACCCAGAGACTAAGACTTCTTATTGCCTATGGAAAGTGTATTTATGATTTTGGAAAGAGTTAGAATGGTTTTCATACCTGGAAAAACATTTCAGGGTCATGTGATATTGTTTAGGTCATAACTTTGTTATCCGTCGTAATTTTGCAATCAAATTCGCTCAGTAGCACAAACATGGAATGCCAAGCACTTTGATACTACCGGTTTTGAGGAAAAATGATTTCCACCGCAAGTTTCCAGACCCAAGGGCAAGTAGTGTTCACTTTTTCCTTGAGAAAACAAATCATGGTCAGCTCGAGGCCAGACCAGCCCGACCAATCAGAATCCCGACCTCGCTCTGTTTTTTGCCAAACCTGAAAAGAGTATAAGTAGCAAAATCCAGAGGCCCGAGGGCTCTCAGTCTTTTCGACAGTTATAGAGAAATAGATAGATAGTTAGATAGATTCCATTTGGCAGTGATTATTCTGATTCAGTCCGATTCTTACCGTTTGATTCAGTTCGTATAACCGTTATAAAAAGTGATCAAGGTGCTCGAAGTTTTTCCTGTATTGACATCCCGTTTTTGTGTTACACAAAGTTGAAAAAGTGAGCCAGAGCTTTTTCTGCCGACGATTCACCCGTGAAGTATATTACCAGTCAAGTGTGAGTTAACTGCATTTTGATTTCACTGCATTTTCTCATAGTTCTATCAAACTGCAGCTTAACTTTATAGATCAAATAATTTTCCAGTATAAATCCAGTTGTTGTGACATTTGTCGTGACGGTTGACAGCGGCCAGTGAAATTCAGAATCCAGCACAGAGTAAGCATTGGAACTGCCCTGTTGTATATATATGTATCATTTGTAATGACCTGCAGGATAAGTTCTGTGGTTTGAAATCCTAACGTAAAGAGTTTCATCAGGAAAACAACCCTTGTAACGGTCGAGGTTCTTGGTCTGCGTAGCAGTCAACACCAAGCGTCACCAGGGTTGTGAGCATCTCGGTCTCCTGGTCGCATAAGGCTTATAGTCAGCGTCGAGACCACCCTGATTGTAATCATCTTGCAAACCCCAGAGGGGTGAATAGTCTTTGTACATTGACCAGAACTTGTTTTGCAGGGGTAGAGCTTCTTAACTCGCATAGGCGCTTCCCGGATGCACGTTGCACGGCTTACTCTTTGAATACCAGTCAGATTAGCTGTCACCCTGCTTAAGTCACCCTGCTTAATTAATTGTCACCCGTAGATATATGTGGTTAGGATAATCTACCCTGAGATTATTTGACCTGTGGAATCTTGTGACTGACACCTGTTGACATATTCTGTCATCCGAATTTCCTCGTGGTCGTATTTGGTTATGATAATGATCATGGTGCGAGATAAATTAAATCTGTTAATTGTTTCCAGTGAATAAACCTGTTTAAGTGTGAATTTTAGTTCTGATTATTTGTTCTGAGTGATATACCAAACACCCGCAGCAACCCGTATACCAGGGTGAAACCAAGTGGGTGAACTTAAAGCCCTCACCCCCTTGTGATCTTTTCATAGTCCAGAAGGCCTTCGACCCCTGGCATACCGTCGCTTCGACTGTGTTGCTACCTAGGCCTCCCAACAAATCCTGGTTGGGAGAAAGTGGAGTTCACCACTATAATCCAACTGGCGCTCGAGGCAACCCCGGTCTATCCTAGATATAGACATACCCCGTTGAGCACCACTCTAGTAACACCCCCCCCAAGAAGGAGGAGACGTTACAAGTGGCGCCCGAGCAGGGACCGTTTTGAAGAAGAAATCCAGAGAAAGTCCTGAAGGTATACAGAAAATCAGAACTTGTGTTTTCCTGACAATTTTGAACTTTGCAGTGGTGGATAGTTCCCAGGTATTTCTAAAGTTAATTGTATCGATAGTTTGGTCTGTTATTTCACCAGAAATCGTTATTGTTTTCCAGCTATTGCTGAAGCCCGTAAAATTGTGATTTTTAGATATCGTTTGTGTGTTACGAGGGGTATTCCGTTTCAAACCCTGGTGGATATCTATTTACATTCCAGGCAATTATATCTCACTGTTTTTATTTTCTTTGAATCCTAATTTTGTTCCTGTTCAGAGTGTGACATACATATTTATCTACACTACCCTGCTTTTACTTGATTTTCCACCCGATTTCTACATCTGGATTTTATACTGTTGATGTGATATTTTATTTTCTTTGTTGTTTTGATTTTTCTCTATTTCCCCTGAGTGAATATAATTGCAGTCCCGTTTGTTGCATACACACAATTTTCTGTTGAACAATCTGATTCTTTTGATACCTAATTTGATGATTTCTAGGTTAATCAATCCGGTGAGTTTTGCTTTTGCATACTTCTTTTCCTCCTGGAATCTATTTCTGTTCATCCTGCGAATAATACACTGTTTGTTTGTTAATCTTTGTTTGGTAGACAATCCAGTTCACATTAGGGAAATGACTGAAACGCAGACAACCAGAGAATCCAGTGAGCTTCAGCTCGCTCCCCCTGAAATTACCAGGACTAGCCGAAGAAATTCTCCTGATCCAGAAAGGGAAGAATTTGGAGATGATTATCTGGCCAACTTGGATCCGAGAGTTGGATGGATATACCGTTTGAAGAAACCAGACCTGACGGAGGAGTTGAAGCGATATGGACTGAATGCTGATGGTACAGTGATGGAACTACGCCGTCGACTTGTGTGGTTCTTGAGGGAAGAACTGCCCAAGCTTGTGGGAGCCCGACACCCAGCGACGGGACATGTTGTACCCCCTGTACAACCATTCCTGGAATGTCCTGTGGACACTCCAGCCGCACCTGTTATGCCAGCAGGTCAACCCGCAACATATCCACCCCTGCTGCAGGGAAATATGCCGTTTCCAAACCCCGTGAATAACTCAGATGTTCCAGAACATGTTCCAACATGTCGACCGCCCCTGAAACCGTACCACTGGAATTTGCATTTTGATGGCAGCACCGACCCAGTGGCGTTCTTGGAACGCCTGGAAGAAATTGGCAGGGCAGAGAAGGCCCACCCCGAACAACTCCTGGATGCTCTACCCGAACTTTTGCAAGGTCGAGTGCTGTTGTGGTACCGTTGCAATGCACGCTTCTGGAACTCATGGGCATCGTTCAAGGATGTTTTCAAGAGATCCTATTTCCCGCTGAGGTTCCAGGAAGACATGGAGATGGCCATCAGTCGACGCCTGCAACGGGAAAATGAGCCAGCCATGGACTATAGACTATATAGTTGATCTCCAGACACTCATCCGAAGGCATGGAAGCCTCAGACCTGAACAGGAGTTAGGTTGGCTGTACCGGAACTTGCTACCTGATTACAGGCAGTATATCAAGAGGACGGATTACCATGATATTCAATCCCTGATTTCCCTGATTCTAGAGTACCAGAACCTGCGGAAGGAACTGAGGCAGATGCACTCCCGTCACCCAGCAGCTAGGATTGACACTGCCCCGAGGATGATTCCACCAACCGTGCCCAGGAATTCATCACCAGAACCAGCCCAGAATGACAGATCCCATCAGACTCCTCTGGTTCAGAGTAACCAGAATAGAATTACTCTGCCAGCCGACAGCCCCTTACCTGTGAGACACATGCGCCCTGTGGAACAGCAGACACCCCGAACGCCTGCATCCCCGCCACAAAGGGCATATAACCGGACCGACAACTGCTGGAAATGTGGACAACCTGGACACCGAAGGAGTGATTGCAGGAATGCATCCAGAATTTTCTGCTCACGTTGTGGACGTGATGGTATCCTGTCCAGAGATTGTACCTGTGCCAGGTCGGAAAACTACCCCGGAGCCCGACTGAACCGAGGACAGTCAGGCTCCAGCAATTAAACATCCCGGAGAAACGAAAACCGCCTCGACCAGATGATAACCGCCTGTATGTGCCCGTTATCATTGGAGACCAACAGTTCCTGGGCCTGGTAGACACCGGTGCCACAAGGTCCTTCGCCAGCAGCGCTGTTGCGGACAAATGTGAGCAGTTTAGCTTCCAGAAATACCCCCATGATGCCATCCAGACTTCCCAGGCAGATGGATCAGTCACTAGGATCACCGGAAGATACAAGGTTTGGATGACAGTAGGTGACAAGTGTTTGACAAATGAATTGTTGATCATTCCAAACCTGTCTACTGAGCTAGTGTTGGGTATGGATATGCTTCGCCAACACGGATTTGGCATAGATCTTACCAGGGCCGCCGTATATTGTAACGAGAAAATTGTTTCAGTTGTAAAATCCCAGGAACAACCCGAGAAGACGCCTGCTGATGTAGCAACCATGAGAGGCTCCGTAAAAACGAAAACCCGCCGGAAAAGACGGTCAGTCAGGCCGCCCCGCCACACCCCGAGCAAGGCTGATGTGGCCAGCCTGCCAGAGAAACCTGCGGTTCGCCCGCAGAACCACAGCTGGGACCACCAAGCCCTGGGAGCAGAGCAGAAGCTAACTCTGGAAAGATTCCTGGAGGTAGAACTGCCTGCCTTCGAACAGATCAAGGGACCTACACCTTTGGTCCAACATAGGATCCGCCTGAAAACCTCCGAACCGATCAAACAACGATACCGACCCCAGAATCCGAAGATGCAGGAAGTCATCAACAATGAGGTCGACAAGATGTTGGCCGAAGGAATCATCGAGCCCTCCAGAAGCCCGTGGAGTTCGCCGGTGGTGATTGTAAAGAAGAAGGATGGGAAACCACGTTTCTGCATTGACTTCCAGAAGGTCAACAACGTCGCCGAGAAAGATGCCTACCCCCTGCCGTTTATCAATGCAATCCTGGATAAACTTAGGGAAGCTAAGTACATTTCGAGCCTGGACTTACGCCAAGGCTATTGGCAGATCCCGCTCACCGAAGATAGCAAACCCATCACAGCCTTCACAGTGCCTGGAAGGGGCCTGTTTCAATTCCGAGTGATGCCGTTTGGGTTGCATTCCGCCCCCGCAACTTTCCAGCGACTGATGGACAACATCATCGGACCCGACCTGGAACCTTTTGCTTTTGCATACCTGGACGATATAATTGTACTAAGCAAAACGTTCGAAGAACACCTGGAGCATTTGAAGCAAGTATTCACCCGTTTACGTGAAGCTAATCTCCAGTTGAATCCGGATAAGTGTAAGTTCTGTTTGAATTCACTTAGATATTTAGGACATATGGTCACTCCTGAGGGCATCCAGACGGACCCTGATAAAATTGAGTCCATCGTCCAGTGGCCGATGCCTACAACCCTGAGGAAGCTACGACAATTCCTGGGAATGGCTTCCTGGTATAGGAGGTTCATTCCAAATTTCTCCGCCATAGTTGCTCCACTAACCAAACTCCTGAAGAAGGATGTCCGTTGGAAGTGGACTGAAGCTCAGGAAACCGCCTTTGCTACTTTGAAGACTTGTCTTATACAAGCCCCTGCTTTGACTTGCCCAGATTTCTCCCAGCCTTTTGTATTACAGACGGACGCCTCCAACTGTGGACTTGGAGCCGCCCTCACCCAGACGATCGATGGTCAGGAGAAGGTTGTCGCCTATGCCAGCAGGATGCTGAGTGCTCCAGAGCGAAACTACTCCGTTACCGAGAAGGAATGTTTGGCCATCGTCTGGGGCATAGAGAAACTGAGACCCTACCTGGAGGGTTACCACTGCACGGTGATAACTGATCATCTCTCCCTGAAATGGATGCAGTCCATCAAGAATCCTTCTGGCCGCATAGCCCGCTGGGCTATGTACCTGCAGCAATTTGACTTCGAGGTCAAATACCGCAAGGGAACGTTGAATAGAGTTGCCGACGCTCTATCCCGACAGCCTCTTCCCCTGTCTAGTCAGGAGGCTGAATCAACGGATGCCCTGTGCTGCACCTTGGAGCTGGAGAAGGAAGCTGGACAAAGATGTACATGGTACCGCAACAAGAAGGTGGAAGTGGAGAAGCGCCCCGCTGCTTTTCCCGACTTCTGTGTGAAAGAAGACCGCCTCTTCCGCCATTTTTGGGATGCTAATAAGTTGAGTGAGCTAGGGATGGACGATCCCTGGAAATTATGTGTTCCTAAACCCCTTAGACCACAGGTACTGAAGGAGAATCACGATGACGTGACTGCAGGACACATGGGCATTGCCAAAACCACGGCTAGAATCACCCAGAAGTACTACTGGCCTGGAATGTTCCACGAGATCGCCCGGTACGTGAGAAGCTGCAAAACCTGCCAGGAGTATAAAGTGTCCCAGCAGCAACCGCCTGGAAAGATGCATCCATCCCTGAACACTAAGCCATGGGACACCGTGTCCACTGACTTAGTAGGGCCGTTACCAAGGTCAAGCAAAGGAAACTGCTACCTTGCCGTTTACCAGGATCGTTTCACCAAGTGGATACAGATGCGACCACTCCGTAAAGCAACAGCTAGAGCTGTAGCACAAGCGTTCTATGAGGACATAGTGCTCCGGTTTGGACGCCCCGCTACGGTCATTAGCGATAATGGTGCCCAGTACACTGGTAAAGTATTCGAGGAATTGTTGAAGGAATTAGGAATTCAACACAGATTGACTCCTCCTTATACCCCGCAGGCAAACCCAGTGGAACGCACCAACAAGACCGTCAAGACCATGATCTCACAATACTGTGAGAACGATCACCGGAAATGGGATCAACACCTGTCAGAACTCCAATTCGCCGTCAACACCGCCAGACATGATTCTACCGGTTTCACTCCCGCATTCCTGATGTTTGGCAGAGAATTAGAACCGCCCCAAGCTTTATTCCGACCACCTGTACCTGAAGAACAAGGGGAAGATGCCGCTTCCAGTTGGACATCACATATGACTAAGTTGAAAGAAGTTCACGAGCTAGTACGCTTGAACTTGGCCAAGGCATTCAACAATCAGAGTCATTACTACAACCTGCGACGCCGAGAGTGGAGATGTCACCTAGGTGACAAAGTCATGAAAAGAGAACATAATCTCTCTTCTGGAATCCGTGGGCATGCCGCAAAGTTGGCCCCGAAGTATACAGGACCCTGCACCGTCACCAGAGTGATTTCCCCCGTTGTATACGACCTGAGAAGTGCAACTGGGAAGCGTTTCAACCGAGTTCATATCAAAGACTTGAAGCCGTTTTACCATGACCAGAACCAATAACCCGTACTATTTGCATTCCAGGAGATGTCGCCGGACGACACGAAAATTCAGGTCATCCAGGATGTCATCTTGGCACCGGCCCTGATACCGCAGGCCCCTACGCCGCTGGTCCAGACACCGCTGGCCCTGATACCGCAGGCCCTGACACCGCAGGCCCTGATACCGCAGGCCCCTACACCGCTGGCCCTGATACCGCTGGCCCTGATACCGCAGGCCCTGATACCGCAGACCCCGCCGGCTCTGACACCGCACACCCCGGCACCGCAGGCTCTGACACCGCAGACCTTGGCCATGGCAACCTGAGCCCCGACTCCACTAGTTCCACAGCCGGCAGACAAGCCGACCCCGGTGATACCGACCACCGAGGTGGGGTACTCGCCGTCCCGCTTGGAGACTTCACATCACGAGGCCTCCCGTACATCATGCTGAAGTCCCTGGAAGGCCTCCACCCGGAAAACCGCCAGTCAACCCCGCCAACTTCCGCTGGACAACGACGCTCACCTCCACTCTACCTGCCTGTAGAGGAGAGGCTGTGCTGGCGCTGTGGCACGCCGGGCCACGAACGAGACTCTTGTGCTCGTCCCGTGAGGCTGTTCTGCTCCCGATGTGGCCGGGATCGCATCCGGTCAAGCGATTGTCCCTGTCCACAACGATTGAAGACAACCCCAGCCCGAGCCCCGACACCCCCAGCAGCTCCGACGCCGTACCCGATACTCGTCCCCGAGTATCCTCGATCATCCCGCTCTAAGCCAGCGAAAGTGAACCAGCGCACCCAGACATCAACCCCCACCGTCGCTGACAAGGGAGTCCAATGCAACCGCTGCTCGTGCGAAGGAGTACGCCCGAGACACTCCCGTTGAAGACAGCACTAGTACATGAGTATTATCATAGATTTTCCCAGATGTTTAATTTTGAGATAAAAAAAAAAAAAAAAATAATGATTGTTACACAATCATTCTTTTTTTTTTCCGCAAGTAGGAGGGGTGTGTAATGAAGTGTTTTCTCACCAGCTTCATTACTAGGCTTCGGTATACGAGCCTCATATGAGAAATGAGGTTAAGGCCATTTTAGAGTCACCCTGTATACCTGATTGATGAATTAATGAATCAAGGAGCTCCTTTGGCTAGTATTTTGAGCCACCCAGAGAGTCCTACCCCAGACTAACCTTGTTTAGCCCCGTTGCACCCTGCTGAGGGTAATCAACTTCATGACACCCCTGCCTCCGTTTCGAAAGCACTACCAGGCTAATGATTTCATACATATCATGTTCAGACTCTTGATATTAGTATTGGTAGGATTTGATTGCATAATGACCGTCCAGAGCCCTGGGAAATAAGAAGTCCAGTATGCTATCCGTTTACTTGCTTTATTCATCTTGCAATGATTTTTGCATCCGGAAATCCTGATCAACCCAGAGACTAAGACTTCTTATTGCCTATGGAAAGTGTATTTATGATTTTGGAAAGAGTTAGAATGGTTTTCATACTTGGAAAAACATTTCAGGGTCATGTGATATTGTTTAGGTCATAACTTTGTTATCCGTCGTAATTTTGCAATCAAATTCGCTCAGTAGCACAAACATGGAATGCCAAGCACTTTGATACTACCGGTTTTGAGGAAAAATGATTTCCACCGCAAGTTTCCAGACCCAAGGGCAAGTAGTGTTCACTTTTTCCTTGAGAAAACAAATCATGGTCAGCTCGAGGCCAGACCAGCCCGACCAATCAGAATCCCGACCTCGCTCTGTTTTTTGCCAAACCTGAAAAGAGTATAAGTAGCAAAATCCAGAGGCCCGAGGGCTCTCAGTCTTTTCGACAGTTATAGAGAAATAGATAGATAGTTAGATAGATTCCATTTGGCAGTGATTATTCTGATTCAGTCCGATTCTTACCGTTTGATTCAGTTCGTATAACCGTTATAAAAAGTGATCAAGGTGCTCGAAGTTTTTCCTGTATTGACATCCCGTTTTTGTGTTACACAAAGTTGAAAAAGTGAGCCAGAGCTTTTTCTGCCGACGATTCACCCGTGAAGTATATTACCAGTCAAGTGTGAGTTAACTGCATTTTGATTTCACTGCATTTTCTCATAGTTCTATCAAACTGCAGCTTAACTTTATAGATCAAATAATTTTCCAGTATAAATCCAGTTGTTGTGACATTTGTCGTGACGGTTGACAGCGGCCAGTGAAATTCAGAATCCAGCACAGAGTAAGCATTGGAACTGCCCTGTTGTATATATATGTATCATTTGTAATGACCTGCAGGATAAGTTCTGTGGTTTGAAATCCTAACGTAAAGAGTTTCATCAGGAAAACAACCCTTGTAACGGTCGAGGTTCTTGGTCTGCGTAGCAGTCAACACCAAGCGTCACCAGGGTTGTGAGCATCTCGGTCTCCTGGTCGCATAAGGCTTATAGTCAGCGTCGAGACCACCCTGATTGTAATCATCTTGCAAACCCCAGAGGGGTGAATAGTCTTTGTACATTGACCAGAACTTGTTTTGCAGGGGTAGAGCTTCTTAACTCGCATAGGCGCTTCCCGGATGCACGTTGCACGGCTTACTCTTTGAATACCAGTCAGATTAGCTGTCACCCTGCTTAAGTCACCCTGCTTAATTAATTGTCACCCGTAGATATATGTGGTTAGGATAATCTACCCTGAGATTATTTGACCTGTGGAATCTTGTGACTGACACCTGTTGACATATTCTGTCATCCGAATTTCCTCGTGGTCGTATTTGGTTATGATAATGATCATGGTGCGAGATAAATTAAATCTGTTAATTGTTTCCAGTGAATAAACCTGTTTAAGTGTGAATTTTAGTTCTGATTATTTGTTCTGAGTGATATACCAAACACCCGCAGCAACCCGTATACCAGGGTGAAACCAAGTGGGTGAACTTAAAGCCCTCACCCCCTTGTGATCTTTTCATAGTCCAGAAGGCCTTCGACCCCTGGCATACCGTCGCTTCGACTGTGTTGCTACCTAGGCCTCCCAACAAATCCTGGTTGGGAGAAAGTGGAGTTCACCACTATAATCCAACTGGCGCTCGAGGCAACCCCGGTCTATCCTAGATATAGACATACCCCGTTGAGCACCACTCTAGTAACACCCCCCCCAAGAAGGAGGAGACGTTACAATATAATGGAATACGCTTCGAATACTTTCATTTTCTCAATAAGTATGATTTTACACAAGTTTGTTTGATACACAGGGCTTATCACGTGGCTTTTATCACGTGTTACGAATCTCAAATGAAATTCATAAACCTGAATGAAGAATAAATATTAACCCAAAAAAGCACAACAATATTCCAAAAAGTGTCTGAAGAAGAAGAGAAAAGTCTGAAAGTGGACTTCTTTAAAATATTGTTGTGATGGTTTTTTGTGTTTATATTCATTTCGTATTGAGTATTCAACCACAGTATCCGAAATGCAACTTCAACAAAATACCTAATTTCAATCTTCGATCAAATCGAAAAGAGACTTTCCACATGAAATATAACTACTCTCCAGCAAAAAGAACATTGTTTCAATATGAACAAACTGTAGCTATAACTGAAAATACTGAAACCCTCTCGAACCTTATCCAAACAGAAATGACCCATCCAGAGGAAACTTAGTTCAGTTTCCGTTCAAACCTAGCGGATTCGTCGTCGAAGTTGCATTCGAGGGAAGGTCTGAAGTGGCATCTGTTTTAATACACCTAAAGTGGTCGGAAATGGGGTTTCCCTCCCCTTCGCTATTTCCACCGACAGTTACTCACTGAATAAATAGTAACCTTATCTTAAACACCTCTGTAAACAGGCCTTGTATAGGCTTATTACTGCTGAAGGGTCCTCAAAATTGTTAATCATCCAAATCAATATTTGATTCACTATAATGTCCATTCTCAATGGTGATACAATCCAGTACTATCGAGGTGTATATAATTTTTCCTTCCATCACCAGGCATCTATTTGAGTTATTATATTTTTCGATAAATAATGGGACTTCTCGCCAGCCATCCTGAATCTGATTGTTTCATTGAGGGACTGATTTTGAGCATCATTTGTTCTGCAGAATGGAACCTCGAGAATCACTGTCTTTATTTCTGCTTACAGAGAGTATAGTAAAAATTTGAGGACAATCAATACTGCCCTTGATGATTTTGTGGATGAAACTATCTCGATTTCAAGTCTTCTATGTGTTGGAGTATTAAAATTCAGTCAAATCCAGAATTCAGAATATTCGTGAATGATTATAGTCGTTTCTATTCATCCTCAAGCTATAACCATATCATCTTAAGATTCATTTCAAGGTTCAATATTACCTCTATAGTGGTGTTATATAGTGATGTTCCAACAGTTTTTGATCACGAGATGTGGTTTCTATCATGTCATTCTTGATTTTTGAGTCGAATATTACCTCCAAATCTTTGATCTTGTTGCTCTCTGATGAGTTTGTGTCGTTAATTTGAATAGCCTCGTTATTTGACCAATAAGGTATTTTTTCTGATATTCATCAGGTCCAATTTCAATGATTTGAAATTCGAATGAAAAGGTGAACTCTCAGCATTATGGATTGAACTGTTCTGAACATCTCCAACTACTGGTGAAAGCGTCAGAAAGACAAATATGTTATGTCAGTCGATTCCATATTCTAGAATTGCGAATCATCGTAATTCGCAAAAAGTACTCGAATGGGCCATATGAACCAGGAAACTGGCTTGTAAAATTCCTCATCCAGAGAAACAAACACAATGCTAACATCGTTGGTGGTTTGATTGTTTCCGAGACAATGGTGGAGCGCAACGAAAATATAGGTTTATATTTCCTGCTGGAAACGAGCTACCATCGAGTTAATTTCGGAACTGACACCATTGTGAGATCGAGACGGCGTAACAATACTTCTCGCTGCGAGCTTTTGTGGTCTTTATTTCTGCGATAAATTATTCATTATACGCTGCCTACCTAGGGTAATGTTGTAGTTGCCTACGTTCTACTCCCTCGGAACGTTCGTCTTTGCGGACGCATGATTTCTACCTCGCACTGTCGTCTGCAACACGAGCTACCACATTTTTTTGCATTTCAAGGATCGAGAAAATAGGGTCTCATTCTGACGAGCATTTCGAAATGGTGTTCAATATGATGACGTTAGGCTCCTGGTATTCAGAGTATGAAGCAATAGCTCAAAAGGACAAAATAATAGTCAATAGTCAATAAGCAACCCAAAATAGAAGTTGATAAGTACATTTCATCTCCCCAATACTTCCGGAATTTGTTTTATTTCAGGAAAATATGCCCATATGTTGATTGAATAGATTTTATAAGTTAATATCCATAATTCCAAAACAGATTCATGATTCCAATCCATATCAATAGTATTGAATTTTTTCGTGCATTAGAGTCATTATCATGTTCAGATTCTCAACAGGTTTCTGACTCTTAAAACTAAAAAATGTTGACGATTGTGTGTCCATACATTGATAACAAATAAAACTGACGATTGTGGGTATGAGAACTGAAATGTGAATTATTTAATGTCAGAAAACCAAGAATTTCAATATCCATAAAACTTGAGCACTCATTAAGTGTTCCGTGCCTACATCATTCTGAATAATAATACGAAATCCGGGGATCTTCATTAAAATAAAAAAAAATTAGTGCTCCGGTTTCGTTGGGAACGTTGAATAATTCATATTTTATTAAGGGTTCAAACTTCTCCAAGAATCCCGTTAATGAAATGTCTTCAGTAGTTTTCGCATGATGGACCGCAAAAATTAAAACATTAAGCCGTCAGTAAATCAGAAGAGAGATGTCTTGTATTAATTAAATTCAGACGAGAGAAAGTCGGCGTCAGTTATCCATACCCTCGAGAAGGGTGGATCTGACCATTAAATATACTGGGTGGATTCCAAAAGGATTGTTACGAGAGCAAAATGTACTGATTTTCTTTCCTTCAAGATATTTTACCTCCACAACGAGGACAATCAGAATCACCAAATCTTCCGAATTATATTTCAATAAACCAATTATATTCACACGATAGTTCAGCTGATAGAAAGAGAACTTCAGGCAATTGGAAAAATCACCTGAACCATCGAATTCCTCTCAGTTCAATCACATATTTTGATCAAAGGCAGACGAACTTAAAGAAAGAGTATTGAACCATAATGAATATTAATGATAACAATCAATTCCTGATGTGAGAGTTGTTGAAATCCAAAAACTGGTTCGAGGAAATGCAATTTCATGTCACTTCCTGATAAGTGACACAAAAAGACAAGTTTCCTAACTAGTTACATGGACAGTTGTTCTAGAATCGACGCTTTACGCGTTGCAGTTTTGATTCTTATAGAGAATCTTGAATAGATGTCGATAAATAAGATACACATAGCAACCCCCGATTGAAAAATAAAACAGTAAAAAAATGGCGGATTCAATCTAAGGATACGTTTTCCTCAATCCTCATACATTCCTACCGAACAGATTGGCATGAATCTGAAATGGAATTCAATAATCCCTTGTGCCGCAAATCAGAACTGCAAACTGCTCTCGCGCTAGCAAAAAACGTTCGCATTCCTCATATACCCGACATATCCAGAGGAATCGAATCAATCTCTCCCATTGTGGACCGGTTAAAATGCATTTCATCTCCCTATTCTCCTCATTTTTTCCATTCGCCGTCGTCGTACAGTTCTACACATCATCCATTCTCTCCATGCGTGAATGTTCCATTATTTATAAACGGATCATATTTTCCTCAGAAGGGAAAAGAATGGATTCTGAGAGTCTGAGCGTCATATAATTTAGGACAGTGAGAGATATTCATGTCGTACTCACTGGAAGATATAGATACTATCACTTTTTTATATTTATCTGAAAAAAAGTCTCCACTTATTGTTATACAAGTTGGAATGGAACATTCATCAGCCTATATGAATTATCACAAAACTATTGTACCATAATAGGCTTTCCAAACAAGGGATGGAAAATCCGATACCACTTTCTATGTCACAGTTTTCTAACCATGAGATCCAATGAGATGAGATTGTGTTGTGTTTTCGATCTGTTTGTTCGAACTTTGTGAAGTCTATACAATGTCTTAGATTTACTCTTTTTCCTCTCGTTTCACCTTTTCAGTTCAGCTGTGTTTTGACCACTCGTGTTCAGCAGAAATCGAAAACAATCATTGCACATTATTCGATGATGATTTGGACTCTCAATTTTATATGTGAAACATTATATTTTCATTTGAATCATCGCGAAAAATGTCAAATACTCAGGTCAGGCCAGCTTGATTTGAATGTCTCAAAGAATCTTATTGACAGACCTTGATTGTGCTCCTTGCAAATGATTGCAAAAGATCGTTTACTGCCTGAGAATCTATGACAGAACACAATGGTTTGTGCATCTTCATGGTAACTGTGAATATGAATGTCTTGTGACTAAATGTCTTGTGATCAAAATCAGCTGAGGCATGAGGCATTTCGATTCAAAATAGTTTTTCGAAAATTTGTTATCCAAATTGAGTCTGATAGTGAGTGCTATCAGCTATGGTCTGAATTGAACAGTGTTGAAAACTACGTGAGCCTTTCTAGAACTGCCTATCGTGGATTTGGATGTTTCCAAATCGAGGTTTTTTTCTGAAACTCTTATCTGCTACCTGCTTGTCCAACTTTTTGTTATCATAACTTTCTGATCGCGTTATCATTGACATATATATCAATTCCTGTATTTTAGTTCAATATTTTTTCCACGCTTTGTCATCTCTCCCATTGAGGAATATTCATTGAAATAGGTTTCCCTTGTATACGATCGATTTTTTTTCAACTGTTGACAACACGAAAGGGAAACCTATAATATCCGAGGAACATCGTGTTGGATCGAATGAACCTGGGATTGAACAGTAAAGTTAGTGATTCAAATCTGGAATAACATGACAGAGAATGATATATGAGAAGAAAGTGAACTTACTTCAGTTTCTTCTTTTTCTCCTTCTCTCCCAAAATTCCACCACTGGCTAACACGATGTTCCTCGAACATTATAGGTTCCCCTTTCGTGTTGCCAACAGATGAAAAAAAAATGACGAGGTGGTGTCCGATTTTCAGTCTGAAGATACACAATGGACTCAGTATATCCATTATACCTTCAAAAAATAAGGATTTTTTGTATTCCACAATCCTGATCTTGATGCATGGAGATTGTTCCGATGCCGGGTGGAATGATGGTGGATTTCAAGTTGAAAATCGACGTTTCCAAGAAAATATGAAGGTGCTTCAGGGTGTAATATTTCGTGAATGTTTTGAACATTTCGAAAATGAAAGCCATTGTAACGCATATTCAGCATCATTGAGATAGGAATAAAGCGATCAGCCGAAGGTGATCTTCCATTATATTCAATTATCACTGTCATTTCAGTGGAGAACTCTTGGAAATTCTACGGGGCGAATCGAATCCAACTCGCTCGTGCCGTGCTAGAATAATCGCTTCTGCATCCAATTCATTAAGGAAATTTGGGTCGCAAAGTCCTCGAAGGAGGTACCGCAGGAAGCGACGGGAAGTTAACTTGTTAACCAAGTGGCTGTATTGATACTTCCCGTCGGTCTGCCGGAGCTCGATTCGAGGCTCCCGGAGTTTTCGCAAAGTGCTCGAGGCCGTCCCCATCTTCTTGGCCATAGCTTAGGCATCGCCACATATCTTTTTGAGCTGTCTACTCTGAGCGAGATAATATTGTGTCGATTCTCAGTTTCGAGGCTCAAATTTCTACATATTCTACAACTTAGATCATAGGTTTCCAAAAAATATTCTCACAGTAGTTATTTCTCCAACTTCCCAACGCTGTGTGGGTGAGATTTTGATCCGAACTGAGCGTGGCAAAGTGAAACTACTCGAAAATCTCATTGGTGCTGCGAACTGCATTCTAGAAAATACAACTCTACAAGTCTGAACTTGTTGCTCTCCAAATCTGAACAGAAATATGAGAAAAAAATCGTACCTTGACCAAAAGACAAATTGTATCAAGGAAGAGTTCCTCTCAGACTACTCTGCAGATTTACGAGAAATATTTCAGTCAAACACTTCATGGAGGGATGACTCTACGTTTAAGAGTGTATCAGAAGTCGAAATGAACTGGAATTCAAGTCAATATGGAATAAATTATCCTATTCTTTCACTCTACGCACTTCTTAGGTGAACACCTATCACAAAAACTATCGCGTCCACGGATACTATATGGATTAGATGACATTTCCTTCTACTGTTCCATTCCGAAATTATTCATTTTTGGTGAATCAGTAATTCGATGCATAGCCAAGAGGACTTTATGTCTCTGTCTTTGTTCTGAAACACACAGAATACATCTCGTGAATTACAAAATCATTATACATAATGTAACAGTGTTCCAACCAAGGATCGGCTTTGTTAGTGCCGAATTGGGACATTCAATATATGCGGAGAGGATCTATTGAGAAATGGTTCTATAGTTGCTTTCTCTAGAGGGCTCAATAATTTATGTCTGTTCAATGTCATTGCCACAGTTCAGACAATTGTGGGGAAGGTCTATATGAACAGGGTTGATTTGTTTTTGAATATCAATTTCCCTCTTGACTATAGATAGATGTTTCCATAGTGAAAATATCGATGATTCGGAATTATTCATCGACCAAATTGAACCTTTCTGCCTTCATTTATGATAACAAGGCAGACTCCGTTGATATTTGCTTGATCATGAACCCTTCCAAGATACGGTTGAAAGATCCTAGACCGATAGAAAATTTGAATTGCAGTGTCGCCTGATGAAAACGAGACAAGATATGCATTTTACTGAGAGATCAAGGAACTGACATTGAAATAAATGATTCTTCATGTAATGTTGGATTGGACAGGATTTGGATAAAAAGCACACATAAGGCACTTCTTAGATAAACATCTTTCTAACTACGGAATGAGAAATAGTGATGAAAGGGAAGAAAGCGTTACTTTCCATCACTAGCCGATTATTTTCATAAACGTGTTATATCAAGAACTACTGCATTGAACTCCAAAAACAAGGGAGCCTCAGTAAGAGATCACTTGACCCCTTATCCCATTCGAGATTCAAGGGTTGGAGCTCACCCCTCCGAGGGGTTTGAGTGAAAAAGTTGGGAATGCTCAAAATATTTCCCTCTAGAAATGAAAATCGACCGGTTTGAGCATCGACAATAACTGTGTCGAATTGGCCTTTTTTCGTTTTCATTGGGCCACTCAGTACATCTCTCAGCTATAGACTCACCATTAACTCCAATATTCATATTTGTATTTCTTGAATTTCATTAGATTTTTAAACTCCATGGACTGATGTGTAGATGTTAGTATTTTGTGATATTTCATATTTTGTACCAATAATTTATTTATTCATTCATTTCATTCCATTAATACATGTATTCACGACCTTTGTCAACTGATATGACTGTATTTATGATAATGAAACATTTATTGGATTGTATTGAATTGAGATTCCTCAGGACATCCTGAATGTCCTGAATTCAAAAGTTCCAAAACGAGTCGGGTTCTTGAAGTAGCCTCTCATATATTCATCACTAGTGTCATATTTATATACTCTATTTTGAAGAAAAGGTCTCTTGCTATAATATTTAAGGACTCTGTAATGGCTCGTACGTTCTAGAACATAATCCCACCGGGAAAACCTCACAGAAATACCCTTTCATAAATCCGGATCTATGGTCGCTAGTGAATTTTAAACAAGTGCCTGCTCATTAAATATTTCAACAGACAGGGTGGTTATCACGAATGAAACTATTCGTTCATGTCTGTAGGTAAATGTCGGGAGATTTCTGTTGGTGATACGTACAGAAAATGAAAATCAGTTCAGAACCAAAATGTTAGTTAGGTCATCAATTTAGTCATGATGAATGGAAAAATTCCAACAAAAGGCCACAACAACGCGTGATTTCTAATATTGGGAGGTTAGTTTAGGGATCAAATAAGTTTCGTTGGTTTGGTCTTCCGAACAATCGCAAATTACAAGTGATAAAACAAAATATAGTCCTGTAACCTTATATATACGATGCGAGGGTGGCAGTGCTAAGCTCTTGGGCATTTACTTTACAAAGTTTCCTCGTACATTTTTCTACTGAGACAACTCAAGAAATGTGTTAATGAAAATACTCTTCTTCCAGCGTATTTTTCCCCGATCCACTCACATTCGAGTCATGGAATTATTCTTTGAATTATTGATTGAATATTCATTGAATTATTCATTGAATGCCGACGCCATCGCTATATATCTAGGAATTCATAGAGACGAGAGTAAATTTCAGGTCTATGGGGATCATCATGTATACAACACAAGATCTGCTAATCTATTGCAAATTTCAAGATACCGACTTTTGAAGTCACAGAAGAATTCTATGAATTTGAATTTGTACAATATTTTATCAAACGAATTGATCAATACTGATTACCATGACTTCAAAAAAATCCTGGAAAAAATTATACTGAAGCACTGTTTTTATGCAACCGAGGAGGTTATGAAAACTCCTTTCGAAATTCAATATGGACGTTTGATTGACGTTTACCACATTTACATGCTGATTTGTTGTTTCTAGAACTGAGATGATTGCATATATATTATATATACAATATTATTTTGTGTTATTACTTATTCACTGATATAATATAAGCTAAAGCTCTTAGATTCAATTCAGAAGAGAGATATTCGCCTAGTCGATGATACAACACTCACCAAATCATTGACCTCTCTAGATCATCATAGAAAGGTTGGCGATCTATGCCTTTTTTATAGGTACTTTCATGGTCGGTGCTCAACGGAGATATCATCTATTATGCCACCACGCGCGATTCCTAGTAGACAAACCAGACGAGCTTAAGCTGGTCACCCCTACACTGTCAGGCTCGAGACTTGTCGAACATCGCTATACCAAGCATCATTCCTCAATAGAACGGCAAAGTTATGGAATTCCTTGCCTAGTGAAGTCTCTCCTGATGCTTACAACCTCCAAACTTTCAAGAAAAATTCCAACACCTTCCTACTCTCCCAAAATTCCACCGCTGGCTAACACGATGCTCCTCGAACATTATAGGTTTCCCTTTCGTGTTGTCCACAGATAAAAAAAAAATGTATGTATCGGCTCGAAAATATTCCTCAGGAGAGATGTTGGGTTAGCAGTGCTATCACTGAACAAGAATAAACAGTAACACCGTTTATGGAAATGGAGACACGGCGGTCAAAGATGAAACTAGACTCAGTGGGATTATGTGTCTGGAAATATATGGGTATGTTGGTCCTCGAAACGTTTTCCAGAGAGAATTATAGTTATTCCATGCGCAGCTTTGTATTCCTGTACTCGAAATGGGATTTCCTCGGCAACCTTTTCAATGTCATATTGCAGACGGATAAGCTGCCTTTTCCGTCGATGTACGGATTTATATAGATGCGAAGATCTGGGGAATCCCCGCCTCGCGATATTCCAGGACATAAATATCAGCTATACTATTCAGAAGGAGAGCTTCATGATATTCTCCATGTGAAATAATTCAGAACACGGAGGACAGTGGTGAATCTTTCTATTCCGATCGATGGACGATAGTGTTGCTTTGATGTTCGATATTATCAGTAATTGTATTGTGTAGATAATGAAGAAGAAATAGTTCTCGATAGGCTTCCATGAGACGGTGTTGCCATGTTCAACAAATATTAGCAAAGTAGGTGATATGACGGATCAAGCAATGATGATACTGATGATAATGATTCCAGATAGTAATTTTACATTGATTGAATCATTTGCAATGATGAATTCGATTCGTTTCGGTGGCTCAGAAACATTCTAGTAGAAACTGATGATGACATTGATGAAGAAACGAGTTTGGAAGTAGCAAGATAAAACCGCCCAATGGGAGAATGGTGAAAGGATTTTGATAAAACACCAATTCCAACCCGACAAGAATACTTTGATTCTTCAATTGTCACTCCAGATTGGCATTTTTTTATCAGGGTGCCATGAGTTGATAGCTAGCAGGATGATGTTTTCAGTGGAGAATTGAATCTCGTAGGCACATACAAGTGTTTTCAAATGATAATGGTCATCACCCACTATGAAGTCACTCGTGTTTATGTTTTGCCACAACACTAACGGCATTTTCCGCTATAATGGCATCATGATAGTTATGGAACTCCCTAGGAGATGGCGCCATTCTTGCAGATCACTGTACAAAAACTCGGTTTTCTTTTCCGTGCGAAGAGATACTTCACATCCCAGCAACTGCTTATGATCTACAAAGCACAAATTCGACCTGTCCTGGAGTACTGTTCACATGTTTGGAGCTCAGCCCCCAAACATACGCTGAAGCTCTTAGATTCAATTCAGAAGAGAGCTATTCGCCTAGTCGATGACACAACACTCACCAAATCATTGACTTCTCTAGATCATCGTAGAAAGGTCGGCGATCTATACCTTTTCAATAGGTATATTCACGGTCGGTGCTCAACGGAAATATCATCTATTATGCCACCACGCGCGATTCCTAGTAGACAAACCAGACGAGCTCAAGCTGGTCACTCCTACACTGTCAGGCTCGAGACCTGTCGAACATCGCTATACCAAGCATCATTCATCAATAGAACGGCAAAGTTGTGGAATTCTTTGTCTTGTGAAGTCTTTCCTGATGCTTACAACCTCCAAACTTGCAAGAAAAATTCCAACACCTTCCTTCCCTCCAGAAATTCTACCGCTGGCTAAAACGATGTTCCTCGAACATCATAGGTTTTCCTTTCGAGTTGTCCACAAAAAAAAGAACATTTGATGCATTAAAAACTATGGTTTTTGAATGAACGTTCCTTGTAGGAAACAATATTAACCTAGACAGAATGCGCATTTCACAAAACAACGATTTCATACTCAATGTCAAAGATTGTATGTGGTGGAAATAGTAGTACAACAAAGAATGTGAATTGAAACAAAAACGTAAATTTGAATACAAACCCACGGTGAAATACAATTACGAAGATTTCATATTCGTTGACTATCGTTCAGTGTTCTATTTATTGTGAACTATCATAGAATCGTTCCAATAATCGTTGCGACAGTCCTCTCGAGACTCGGGTTGTTTGTCCTATGAGAGATTAATTTCCTCGGAGACGAAATAAATCCGGCCAAGGAAGGAATAACACTCTCCGACCGACCGAAGTCTCCTAAGTTGATTAGAAAGTTAATAAGATTTATAAAAGGAAACTAATAACTGATACTCGATATACGCCCGAGCGACCGACCGAAAGCCAAGAATGAGACGTCCGTCATCCAATTAGGATGACACCGGTCGTCAGTCGAGCCAACGTGAGCCATGGGGTTGCCCACCCTGCAACCTTAATCCGCCCGTCGAGGCTTCCGAACATGTGACCTAACGACCTCCGGCATCTCGCGTGGGGT
Organism: Gastrophysa polygoni; assembly: GCA_963576655.1. Classification (NCBI taxonomy): domain Eukaryota; kingdom Metazoa; phylum Arthropoda; class Insecta; order Coleoptera; family Chrysomelidae; genus Gastrophysa; species Gastrophysa polygoni. Next base: position 1,089,261 of record OY755082.1, on the reverse strand, counting down.
GGGGGAAACAAAGAAACGTACATGTCACATGAGAAAATTCGCCAAATAGTCACTCATACAACCAGGTAGTGAAGAATATCAATATCACCAAGGGGATTTACTATAGTCAATGCTAGGGGTGGGCGACAACAGTTTCGAAATATCGATTATCGATAATCATAATGTATCGATATTATATTATAGGAATTATCAATATTATCGATATTGTCAAAATAATTGATCCTATGGAAATTTCGATAATATCGATGACTGCTGATAGTTTTGATAATCTCAATATCACTGATGTTGATTTTCGTCGACTAAGTATTACTTCGACCCATGGCATTGCCCAGCTATTGTAAATCTTCCTTCGATTACAATTTGGCTGCATTTTTTCATACTGTGTTATGATAAAGTTCGGAACAAGATATTTATTGTATTTTTGATATCTTGTGGATTCTGAGCGGTTTGGGATTGAGCAAAATGGTTCCCATCTTCTTATATCATACCGGATATCAATAGATTAGACTAGCACTTTTATTTCGATCCTGTTTTTAGGAACTATCGGAATGAAATTCGATAGGTTTGGTAGCCTGTTCGAAAAGAATATTTAGACAGTAATTGTTTCAGTATTTCTGGATTCACCGGCTGACTAATCTTCCACATTCAAAATGGAACAGTGATATCTCTGATAATATCGATAATATCAATAATTTCGATTATATCGATAACATCGAAAATGTCGATAATTTCCAAGGATATCGATAAATCGATAATTTTTTCCCAAATTATTATCGATAATTATCGATAAATGTTCCCACCCCTAGTCAATGCCCAGAGGCATTGATGAGACATAATGACACACTAGATCGCGAGATATCGGAAATACTTCAACAATCTGAAATTTCCTTGTTCTGGGAATCACTGGTTCGATCCCTCCGAAGATATTCTCTACTAGATCGATCTCAGCGAGTGAGAGGAATTGAACCGACCATATAAGGAAGAGATGCAGGGATCAGAAATCAGCTGTTAGCAAAAAAAAATTGATGTGCCATGTCATTGTATTGAGAAATACGACATGTCCAGCTATCTCGATCCACTGCCTGTAATAATTGCCTATCGGCTCATCACAGACCATGAACGATCGAAAGTAAGTTTATTAGATGGCGAAAAGATTGTCCAGGAACTGTGGCAGTCATCATAGTTCCTTGTTCCAGTCTGAGATCTATTGAAGTTTCTCGTGCATGTATCAGTCATCACCATTTCTAGTTTCAGTTCGAAACCTACTGAAGTTTATTGTTCCTTCACAACAAATTTTGTGTTGTCACTATGTTCCTTGTCCTATGCCTTTCATGTCCAATTCGCTAGGAGCTTCCGATTTGAGAAGAATACTTTCAAAAAATACTCCTCACTCTGTATTACGCGAATTTTCACTCTCAAATTCGATATGGCATAATGAATTGGGGAGCTGGCATTGATTGTTCAAGAATATTAACTTTACAAAAATCAGCGGTAAGAATTCTCTGCAATCTTTCCTGGGGACACTCATGCACGGAGTCGTATAAGAATAATAAAATTTTAACCCTTGTTGATACCTACATCTATGAAATATCGTGCTATGTTCATAAGAATCTTTCATTGTTTAGCTGCAACAGATCCAAGCATAATTACTCTACAAGATTTAAGAACAATTTACTTCCGGCAAAGCACTCGACCAAGTTTTACCAAAGAAACCTGTATTACAATGGCTGCAGAATCTATAATAACTTACCTGAAGATGTACAAAGTGCGCCAAATATTTTCATTTTCAAAAATAGGCTCAAAGGCTTCTTGACCCAAAAAAACTTCTACACACTTGACGAATTCTTTTCTTAAGATGATGTTAGGAACAATGTGGGTCTAGATGTATACATTTATATATTTGTGGTTCGTCTTTATTCGTGTTTTACTGATAGTCTATTTTATATTACTTGTCTTGTATGTTCCTGTGTATACTTCCACTTACTGACGCTCTCGGCAATTTGTTATGCATATCATTGTAATGGTTTTGATAAATTATCGTTGATAAAAGTATATTATTATTATTATTATTATTATTATTAAAGAGAAATAAAACCTTCCCAGTGATATAACCTTCACTTTCGAACTTTGAGTAATGATCGTCTTCCAATCAGTAGTGCTATGGTTCGTCTGATCACAAGATCATTTTTTTCCACAAACATGGAGAAACCAAAGTCGTTCATCAGCTGCGAGTAATCTCCCGTGCTCTATAATGTCAAGGAAATCCTCATATATTCAGGTAGATACTCAACAATACCACCATTTGCAGACTGACTGATCCGTTCAAATGTCAGAATTTCGAAGAATTGTTATCTCTACAACAAGAAAAAAAAAACGTTGAGATTAGTTCGCTGTCATGTCAATGAAATGATCATTCTGTTGTACTACCTTGGTAGAGAAATAACCCTTGCACGTTCTGTTGCTACTTGAGGAAAAAAGGACATTTTTAGTCGTGGTGTGTCCACGATTCCATGAAAATTGACCTGGATATCATACTGAAGGCAATATCAAAAGGGTTCACAAGAAAATCCTCATTCGTCTGTTATCCTCATATCGTCATATCTCCGGATCGGTCTCTATCAACTAGTGTGAAACTAAATTCCCGTACGGAATTTGAAATTGAATTGAAGCATGAATTATGGGTGAAATAATCGCTGCATGCATCTATTTCCCCTCGAAATGTATTCCCATCCAGTCCGCGAACACTAGACGTGGCTGTCTCGCTCCGACAAAACAATGCTCGTAATGCTCGATCCGCTCGCGACAATAATAATGTCGAATTAACGTGCAACGTTCACGTGCCGTCGATTTGATTTTATCATAGGTATTATGATCCTGTACATTCCTAAAGTGTCGGATTTGTGTCGCCCGAACAAATACGCGTCTCTCGCTGCGAACCGTGCACAGATTACTGTGATTGTCGGTGTTTTTGTGCCCTAGAAACGACGTTATTTGCAGTTCCTGATCGCATCTGAAATATGACAGAGGGATCAAGAGACATGTGGTCTCACTAGGAAATTCCAATTTCTGCTCTCTCGCCTAATCCTGCTCCATTCTCTTCTAAGTTCTTCCGAAATCCTACCAGTAACATTCAACTATGTACTATGAATAATAATAAAAATTTCCATTCCATTCAGATCATATTTTCATGATATTGGAACAGTCAAAAAAGCACATATTGTATATATAAAATCAGATAAAAGGAGTAAAAACTGTTAGCGTTAATGATAATTACCTGGACGTACGAGCGTGATAAATCACGTTATTTTTTTATTCAAAAATTCATTTATGTCATAGTAACATTCATTTGATGAAAAAGTTTTGAGTTTTCTTTTGAAAACATTGAAGTTGTCTCCCAATCTTATAGAGGCAGGCAGATGATTCAGAAATTGAATTCCTTTATACACTGGGCTTCGCTTATACAGCCTGGTTCCATGTTTGGGAGGCCCAATAAGTTTCGAGGATCGAGTTGGGTATAGTCGTGGTAACCAGAGTTGAGAGAAAAATCATGATACCTACTTTTAGCATATATAATGCATTTGTAGATGTAGATAGAGTAAAATGTGAGAATTCCATGTTCTTTGAAATGATTGCGACATGTTTCTCTATAGTCTAGGTTGAACATTAATCGTATAAGCCTCCTTTGAGAAACAAAAACTCTTATGTTTTTCACATATAACATCATACATGGACAAATAGATTGTTCACTCCTATTGTCCAATGTACCACGTATTTCATCTAGGTTTTGTAGCACATTTCATATTCCTAATTCCAATACAGTGCATCATTTTCATTCTCCTATATCTACTATATCTAGAAGTGTTAATGAGGTTCCTAGTAAAGATATATTTTTTTCTCACATTCGAACAATTCAAAAAAGATATTCTCCGTTTCATTCAGAATTGATTTTGTTATATGTGTAATTATTTATAATGCTAATTGTATACACCTGTAAATGGGCCATTGTGCCTGCTGGATGTATTGTCATGTATTATATCAATAAATAAAGAATCACTGATCATTTTATCCGCCATTCCATCCAGGATCAAGTGCTTTGCATTGTGCTTTTTACTCTTTGCATTCACTACCATTCGAGGTTCTCTCATTTGTTATTGTGTTCCACAACCAATCCTGTTGCTTGATTACTTCTCCATATTGACCATATTGTCTCAAACGTTGATTGGATCAAACATTCGAGTCCAAAGGACTAGAACTGCCATAATATTCAGCCACCACCAATATCAAGTCTTGCTATATTATATATTCGAAATACTTCACGTATTGGGGATCTGAGAATCCAGTACAGTTCGATGCAACTAAAACTCAAGCTTGTATGTTCACCAAGAAGGCTGATCACACAATGCCCAATTTGATGATGTCGGGTACCACCACTGTTCCTATGAGGTCGTCAATATCCATGCTGGGTGTCACCACCAACAGTGCTCTCTCATGGGACGATCATGTGAGGCCCATTGCGAAAACTGCTTCACAAAAACTCGGTTTTCTTTTCCGTGCGAAGAGATACTTCACATCCCAGCAACTGCTTATGATCTACAAAGCACAAATTCGACCTGTCCTGGAGTACTGTTCACATGTTTGGAGCTCAGCCCCCAAACATACGCTTAAGCTCTTAGATTCAATTCAGAAGAGAGCTATTCGCCTAGTCGATGATACAACACTCACCAAATCATTGACCTCTCTAGATCATCGTGGAAAGGTCGGCGATCTCTGCCTTTTTTATAGGTACTTTCACGGTCGGTGCTCAACGGAAATATCATCTATTATGCCACCTCGGGCGATTCCTAGTAGACAAACCAGGCGAGCTCAAGCTGGTCACCCCTACACTGTCAGGCTCGAGACCTGTCGAACATCGCTATACATCAATAGAACGGCAAAGTTGTGGAATTCTTTGCCTAGTGAAGCCTTTCCTGATGCTTACAACCTCCAAACTTTCAAGAAAAATTCCAAGACCTTCCTTCTTTCCCAGGGTTCCACAGCTGGCTAACACTATGTTCCTCGAACATCATAGGTTTCTCTGTCGTGTTGTCCACAGTTAAAAAAAAAATTGGTGAATCTTGCTAGCAGTGTGCCAGGTCAAGTTCGATATATTGAATCGATGAATGATTTACGTGATCACCATGATGTGTACAGTTACAATCATTGATACTTGAGTTGAGTCTGTCAGAAGTCTGTCTGTATTCTAGGCAGCTACATAGTTCAGTGAGGATGCCATTCTGATCGCTTCCAATAACTGCTCTCTACATTCCACGAACACAGAATCAATTCTGCTGAGTGCGTGATCGTAGACATTGACAGTTACCTCACAGCCTGCTACTGAATTATTGCTTGTCACGAAGTTCGGTGTAATTTTCGATGGCTGTGGTGTGAGACAATGAAAAATAGGCGGCACTGATATCGGTAGTAAGAGAATGGATTCAGCGACTGGAAATAAAACACACATCACGTGAATTAACGTGGAAGATCAGGCTCGAGTTTGAATGGAATGATAATATACCCGGTGAGAATGAAATTTTATTCTTACGTTTTGGGTTAATTATAAGGATGTCAAATTGTGAGCGGGATTCGTACGGCTGACTCGAATTGAGTTACTTGTGGTGAATCATTCGTTGAACCAACTCACATGATTCATTCATTACACTTTGTTATAATTAATTTACAATCATGAGTTCTCATACGAACATACGATTTTAACTATAGACATATTGTATCTAGACAGTTTCCCATTAAATTTTTCTGAATTTCATATGATTTCCTCTCCTCGTTTCTGTAGAATGAAAATGGAAAACCTGATTCTAATGAAGCAAGACCTGACAACCAACCCTGAATTTTGTCTGTCAATTGTAACTGTTTAGTGTCAAAGACTCACAAGTGCAAATATCAGAATATCACTGAGAAAAAGTTCATTATCTTGTTCTGGAAACTGGAATTGATTCATCCTCCAAAACGTGCACAACAATATGGAAGAAATTGAGAAGAATAGAAATGTTCATAACAAGGTTCATAACAAGGTGTCACTGACAAATAGATATCCTTCAGATTTCTTGAGGTAATCATTATAATTCATGTTACTATTTTCTTGAAATGAGGAGACGAAATCCTGAAAGATCTAGAATAATAGTTTTGAACAAGAAGCGATACTATGTTCTTCACTTTGATCTCCATGAGTCTCCTTTGGTATCCACTAATTTTTCTTCAGTGTTGTCAAAAGATAAAATATCTCCTTATTCGATGTAGCTGGAAGAACATCCTGTAGCTGATTTCGTGCTATAGCTCCCAATCCAGGCTCTCGAACGAAACTTCCTATTGAAATGTACATCCACATTGCTATTTTCGGAGTTTGCAATTCATTAGGTGATGTTTACTGAATGAATGAGGATTACGGGAGTCTGGATAAAATGAAGAAAAAAAAATGCTAGTTCCTCGCAACCCGTGCCTGTCTGTCAGCACTCTGCTTTCGCGATACATTGTAGCAGATGTTTTTTTGTTACCCTCGCCTATTCAACATCCAAAAATACTCGGTTTCAAAGGATTCTTCGTAGAGCGAGCGTGAAGAGCTCGCATCACAGACGGGAGAGTGCACAACACCTTTTGTTTTTCCACGATTTTATTTATTGCTGCTTGGAGTGGCGCGAGGGCGTTGTTGTTGTTCTTGGAAGCGCTTCGCGACGACTTCATTAGCTGCATCAGCAGAGGTTGGATGAATGAATGGGAGAGAAAAAAGAGGAGACGGTCATTGCGACGCGATTGTTTCCGGCCAAGTCGTGCGTGGATAATTTGGTCGTGGTTCTATTCAATAGGACTGTCGTCATAAATTATTGTCTTTGGAACTTCTAACGAGACTCATGCGGAGGGTCATCATCACACGAAGGTGAACAGCGATTGACTCTTCGCTTAATTTCTGTAATCCCACCGGAACATCAACGGACTACTAAAACACTTCTTCTGGAATGGAATGAAATCTCATAATATCAAATCGAATCAAATCAAATATACTTTATTGTCAATGATACATCTTATGGACAAAGCAAATATGAAACTGAGTGCCAATAAGACAAACAATACAAAGGTAATACAGATTAAAATCTCAAAATGAAATAATAGTCAATCAATAAATAAAAATACACAGAGAATAGGCATTTATAGAATCAGAAAAAATCTCAAATTCTTTCCTCAAAAAATTCGCGAATCTCATAGTATGGTCTACAAAGTAAAAATTCTTTAACCGCTTTCCTGAATAGTACATGGGCTCCTATATTTTTCACCGGAAGTGGAAGGTGATTAAACATCTTTCCTCCATTGTAAATAGAAGAATTTTTTACCAATTGTGATCTCGGCAGAGGCAAGGGAATTTGACGAAGTCTTGTATTGACTGGATTTTTTTGTCTATATAAATGATATTGATGCTTATGAATCAGACACACGGTTTCCAATATAAAAAGCCATGGTAATGTAAGAATCTTCCCCTTCACAAATTAAGTCTTAAACGATGTTAAAGCGTCACTGAAAATATACCTCACCGCACGTTTCTGTAGGGAAAACATCATATGGAAAAGCTGAAAAGAGTACAGTTGCCCCAGAAAGCAATACCGTATCTTAGATGAGTCTCGACCACTGAGAAGTAAACATTTCTAGCGATTTTGCAGCCTAACTCGCTGGCGACAACTCTGACTGCAAAACACCCGGAAGATATTTTTTTCCTACTGTCATAATATGAGCATCGAATTTCAGATTATGGTCAACATTTAAACCTAGAAATTTTTTTTCATCAGTTTTATGAATCAATTCCATATAGTTAGAACCATGAGAATACTCGGGCAACAACGCGTCGGTCGGTGTAATCTTGGTGCGTTTTTGCCCCAGGATCCAATCTCGATCTGATTCATGATGCATCCGCATACAATGCTCGCCCGAAATTAATTCGAATTTCTTGCCGGCGTCGGCTTGATTGTTTACTTCTGAGTCGGGCCATATTTCTCGCGCTGCTTAGCCCTTAAACATAATTAATGGCAAACAATATGTACTAATTGTGGTTGGTTTGGGGTCACGCGATATCTTGTTCGCCCTTCCAGCAGTTACGGGCCTTTACCTCGAGGTCGATTGTGACTTCGAGTTGTTAACTAGGTTCAGATGCAATCGCTATAACGAAACTACTATTTACTCCTTCTAAGTTCACTACCAACGTTCCGTCGGTGTATTCAGCTATCTCTGAGAGATTAGTATGGGAAAGTTATGCTTTGGCAAGCAAAGTGTGATACTTTTTTTTATATCTGTTGACGACCTATGATGTTCGGGGAACGTCTTGTCAGTCAGAAGTGGAATTTTGGGAGAGAAGGAAGGTGTTGGAGTTTTTCTTGAAAGCTTGGAGGTTGTAAGCATCAGGAAAGACTTCACTAGGCAAAGAATTCCACAACTTTGCCGTTCTATTGATGAATGATGTTTGGTATAGCGATGTTCGACAGGTCTCGAGCCTGACAGTGTAGGGGTGACCAGCTTGAGCTCGTCTGGTTTGTCTACTAGGAATCGCGCGTGGTGGCATAATAGATGATATTTCCGTTGAGCACCGACCGTGGAAGTATCTGTAAAGAGGGCAGAGATCGCTGACCCTTCTACGATGTTCTAGAGAGGTCAATGATTCGGTGAGTGTTGCATCAATGTTTCGACCGATGACACAGCGTATTTTGTGACGTCTAGCAGTTCACGAATTGTATTGAATTCTACCAAAGCATTCATGTCATACAATAGGAAGCAGCAATATAGCGCATCTCAGATTTCTCAAGCTCTTCTTCTTCATCAATGTCAATAATGAACATTTGATATTTTATTCGATTCGAGCTTCTGTTCCATACCATCTTATATTTCAAATTCATTCAGTATTTTCGCTCCTTTCTTCGGTCTGAGCGACGCTCATGTCGCATCACTTCTGCCACTCAAACTCACTTCGTAACGATTTTCTCAACCGTTTCGGAAAAATACCGTCCTATCTGGCCTTCCTTATGCTCTAATAAGCTTAATCAATGAACATAAAAAGGCTTTCAGCAGTTCCTTACACGAACGAGGAAATTTTTCATGTCGTCTGGTTCCGTATCAGGTCGAGGCGACAATCTCTCTTTGCGGATGCTGATGGGCAACATTCCAGATGTTCCGACGATTAGGTTGATGACAAAATGCAGTCCTATCACACGGTGTGCCGAATTCCTGCGGAAGAGTGAATAATATCGATGGATATTTCGGAACTGCGAAAATAACAGTTATATACCCTGGAATAGATATTAATGTATTGAATGTAAAAACTGGATGTTTGTCTCGACGAGAGGATTTTGGTTGAACACGACGAAGATGCCTGATAATCGTCATCACGTCAGCTGCATTCCAATAATAATAGTAATGATGTGTCATTATTTCTCATTATTTGGATATAATGAATGGGAAAAGTTCATACCAAACAACAACCAATCATACAGAAGTATTTCCAACACTTCCACCTGGATTATCAATTCCAGTAACGATTGATGACAATCGAACAAGATTTCTGAAAATGATCTGACATTTTGAAAACTTGTTGAAATATACTCGGTCTTCTCAACCTCGAATCACCTCATTCAGCTCCACTATCAGTTTTTTGCATTCCCAAAAAAAAAGTGCGTGAGTTTGCACAACACATCAGTATCATGAAACCCTCTAGATGAGAAAAAGATTGGCTGTAAAGACCGGTGAGAATATACATCATGAAACTTTCTGCTTGAAAAAACCGAGTCGGGTACATCTGAAAATAGGGTGTATTTGAATGGGGCAGCAAACATCTCAGTTATACCCTAGAATTTTTCTGTCGGAAAGAATCCTTTGATACTCCCCCATATGTATGCTTTTCATTTTCAAAGTACTGGAAACGAGAGCAATCCTCTTTTCATTGCGAATTGAAAATAAACAGCTCAACGACAACTAACACTTTCGCCATCGCTTTTCCTTTTTTTCTTTCGAAGAAAAGATAGCAGAGACAATCGTGCCCTAGAGGGTATTCTCTTCCATTTCCAGAGCGTCATTCCAGTAAAATGTATCGAAAACTGGAAATGAACAGATAATTTTGTTTTTCATCGGTAGCCTTTGAAGGAAACTCGTCAATGAATGTAAATTTATCCGCTGTGCATGAAATGAAAACTGATAGAGTCCAGAATTGGATTGGATTCATTCGACTCTTATAATTATATCGAATACCCATTGAGAAAATTGTATTCATATTTCACAGAAAATGAGGAAATGTTCGCCAATGATCTATTTGGAATTATTTCTGAACTTCGAGACTGATTATAATGCATTGAGAATTGGGTTCTGATTTTTTCAATGGTAAACCCATCAAGTTACCTTTTTCTAACCGAATCATTATCGCAGTCAGTATTTCCAAGAAACTTGATAATGAAATCTGATTCATTATGATATCCAAAGGAACAATAAACCCACAGTGAAATCATTTTTTCTTATGGGTAGGGTGACCATATTTTGTTCGTTTTCTCGAATCCCAGAATGAATCTAGAAATATTTTTCGATTCCTTGACGTAAACTGTAGTTTCTTGTTTTGTGTCAAACACAAACTAAGTGGCGCAACTTACTCAAAATTTGACAGTGGTCGAATAATTGATGTTAGTTGACGGCATCAGTATTGTATTTGGAGTTGATGCGTGGGAAATTGAAAAAGTCACGGAATCATCGAAAGGCCATTGTAATCATAACAGCGCTCGAAAAAAAGGGGAACTGAGTGACATCAAATTTACTGAATTGCATATTTTGCTTCTTCACCAAGCATGTCGAGCTCAAGCTCGATTAGTTTCGATTCGAAGAAATCGATCTGCTCTGAGTGGATGATAAAAATGACTAATCATCATCAGATCTTGTACGCCACTGATTTCTCTGGTCGAAAAATGCGTTTGAAGATTACGAGTAGATTAAATTTATCGATAAAACGTATCTAGAAACGGCTCCATAACTTTTCTCTCTCATGTTAATTGCTGATATTAGATCTAAACGCTGGTGAAGTGGAAGGCATTGCCATGTAAACAAAACCAATTTAGATTATCGGCAGTAGCATGCGGAGAGAGAATTATCGGCGATCGAAGAGCCCAGCAAAATGAATAATTAAACTACACCCATCGTGCCGTTATGGAAAAAGATATCAGCCGCCAGATATGAGTGGAAAATCCACCGGTATGTTCATTAGGAGGAACATAATTTGATTGGCTTATTCTTCTGATGATATTCACGCCTACCTGTATGATACAGTGAGCTTCATTACGAGAGGAATTCTGAGAATTTCGAATTCCACACATTTTATGTATGTGTATATCTGTATATTTGTTATGTAGTAGGTTATAGTTTTCGTATTTCAATACTACTATTATTGATAGTTTTTGACCTATCCAGACACCAAGGTGTATTTGTGATCGATAAAGATTATTATTATTATTATTATTATCACTCAATCCTCGTTCATCTCCGTTGCAGACCTGAAGAAGCAGTTCGAAGCGAACCCCGAGCCGACGCACCTGGTGGAGATCGGCCACCAGGTCGACCTGAGATGCGTCCCGCCGGCGGGCATGCCGCCGCCGCGCGTCTATTGGCTGCGCGGCGGCCAGGTCCTCCAATCGGACACCGACGTGCTGGTGACCAGCGAGGGCCATCTGCTGATCGGCCAGGCCAGGCCGCAGGACAGCGGCAACTACACGTGCGTGGCCGAGAACGTCGCTGCCAAGAGGGTGGCCGCCGTCTCGCAGATCGTCGTCTACGGTGAGTCGAATCGTCAGCCAGCGTTGCCACAGTTCTACCAACTGAGCCCTGAGCGTTTGACTGGATAGTTCTGGAATCTAGGGTCACTCCGAAGGTCAGTTGGTAGAACCTGCTAGTGTCAAATCATGAGAGAAATAAAAAAGAAGGAATTACCTTTTCTGTACTACGTTGAGGAAACAAAAAGAAGTATGGTTGGTTGAGTGAAGTGTGGTCGAGGAAGTGGTCAATTGGTTATAATTATTAAAATACTTCAACTATAATCGCGAGATTCATCGGTAACAATATTTCAGCAGGCCATGATGAATAATTTTGTTCTCAATTTTGACGTTCATGTCATCAACATTCGAGTCAACATTGTTGTAGTCGATTTGTTCGTGTGGTTTTTCTGTGTGGTCATTTATCACTGCGATTATCAACTGAGATTTTAAGAAATATGGCAGGTTATTCGTTCTCTGAAGAAACTGATATGCTTCTAATGCTTGGCGAGTGCTTCGGAATTGCAAATGCTGCTGAAATATCGTTAAACCGATGAATCTCGCGATGAATAAAATCAATCTGCTGATATCATGTAACTACAAAAACTCAAATATCTCACGAACGGCTCAATTTTTTGTATTTGAATAAGTGTACCTTTTTCATGTAATTTTCTTCGCTCCATCGAATGCTCCTGTTTTTTCACCGAAAATAATACAGGGAAAAAAGTTTTCTACAAAAAATCATGACTCACCCTCTGAAAACACCCTTTATAACAATATCAGAAATGTGGGAGTGTGAAGAAAAAATGTATTTTGACAACATACATTCATGCACAAAATTTCAATCGGGTGGCTTTCATCTTTCAGAAGTTATGCGGAGAAATTATTTTAATTTCATCAACTCTGGAAGGATATATCTCCCTTGATATGCATTGTGGGTCATGAGTTTAATCATCAAACTACACTCATTTTTCAATGGTCTATCACCCCCAGAAAGCTTGGTACACATTTTTGACTCACTCTATATAATAACAAAATAGTTATTTGCTATGGAAATGTTTGAATACATACAAAAAACTATGTTACTGTCGTATTTTAGAGTTGTCAAATTCGAAAGTGGCATTTGGTTTGATGGCCGTTGCTATGATAATTTTGCGTACTCAGTCGAGAACGCGAAATGCTCTCTCCGCTTTCGATTTTTTTTATCTGTGGACAACACGAGAGGGAAACCTATAAATCTTCGAGGAACATCGTGTTAGCCAGCGGTGGAATTCCGGGAGAGAAGGAAGGTGTTGGAATTTTTCTTGAAACTTCGGAGGTTGTAAGCATCAGGAAAGACTTCACTAGGCAAAGAATTCCACAACTTTGAATGATACTTGCATGGTATAGCGATGTTCGACAGGTCTCGAGCACCTGACAGTGTAGGGGTGACCAGCCTGAGCTCGTCTGGTTCGTCTACTTGTTTTGATGTCCCCTCATTTCTTAAAGTTTGTCTGTATCTTGTCGGTACATCCTGTAGAAGGATGTACCGACCACCTCAAAGTCAACTCACATGCTTCATTTTCGAAACCAAATTACAACACTATCTAAAAACCCATTCAAACTGGTGACGTGTTATTATCGGTCCTTTTCATGTATCACCGCTAGACGCTATACTCTTGTCAACGCTTCGTGACGCTTCCAGCCAGCCGTGCTCATACAAGAGTATGGTTTTCTCTGTCAGAAACTTTGAGTATGATATTAAATTATAGTCGAAACGTATGTCGTGATGAATTAATTCAATCATTTAAGAAGCGTAGGAAGTACTCGGAGAAATTTTGCAAGGAAGTTTGAGTCACTACTATCGTATTACTATGAGTTATATAGCCGTCACAGTCAATTGACGTGACAATCAATAAAAATACCTTGACGAAAAAGTCCATGAAACTTCTCAGTTTACATGGTACTTATCGATGTCTTGTAGGAAGAGCTAAAAGTTGGCATCAGCTCCAAGCTCCGAGAGGATAATCTCCTGATAAATGCCACCGACCAGTGTAAATATGACAGAGAAATAAATTTCGGTATCAAGTCGATAAAATTCTAGCAGTCATTCTGCGAATTCGTATGAAGCGAATAGTGGTTTCACAATGTTGCAGCCTCATGAATAAATATGATCGGAAGTGTATAGTATATCCTGACCAAGGAAAGCATTCGAAAATAGGCATGGAATACGTTCAAAATTGATGCGTAGGATATCTTCAACTGGAAAAAAATTCAAGGTCAGGCTGGCTTGAATGTTTCTCAACAATTCTTTCGACATTCTCCATTTTTCATTTCCTTGTTTTGAATTTATATTCTCGGTGTACTGATGATTTTTCATGCAACATCCTGTACAATATTCCTGTTTCCAGTCAGTAGGTGGTCTAGCTGATTTTTTTCACGTCCTGACATATTTATGGTTATGTTCTCCACATTTCACGAAAAAACCCCACCCTGAAAGCAATCTCACGTGCCATAGCTTTCGAAAAAAAAAACCAGCGAAAAAAGTCCTAATTAGTCGCGATCCGAAAAAGTGGAAAATTGGCGGAAACCTCACCAGAAAATCATTAACAACTGTCTGACGTCTCGCTGAAATTTCCTTAATTGTGTGCACCTTTCGCTAGTCGAGAATAGATGGAAAGAAGACGAATCAGTGAGAAATCAGCGTACATAAATTGTTTCGAGTAGTCGCACGGTTGGTATACTGAAAGAAACTAGATTATTTATATTGTGTCGAGAACAACTACTTCACTTTTCTTTCACTATGTGTAGATATTTCTGCATCTATCATTTATATTTTTTGTGGAGTTGTATTATTGTAGTTGAAACAGTAAGTTCTGACATAAAACAGAAGATGTTTCCTGTAAAATAAAGTGTTCTTTCCTTGGTGAAAGAAGTAAGAATCAATAGCATCAATAGGATGCAGAAATGTGAAGTTTTTCCACAGTTCACAATCTTTGTGAAGTTCTTTGTTCAAAAAGAATTCAATCATTTCCAACAAAAATAAACTGATTTATTAAAATCAGAGATATCAGGAGAAGAAGGAAGTATCACCTCAAGTAAGGGTTACCTAATAATTGAAATTTCACGAAAATTCGAGGAAATTTATGAAAAACAATCGAGAATTCAATCAGTTCGGGATGCGATATTCAACCCTCACGAACCGAATCTCCAAAAATCGACACTACTCGCTGAAGACTACGTGGACTGTGAGAACGACACACGACTGGTAGGTGGGCACCCTTCGTTTGTTTCCGTCTATTTTTAAAAATAATTAGTTTCGGAAGCTCAAGCGTCTTCGGTTACGGAACTTTGCAGCTGAAGTACGACTACACTAACTCGACTCTGTGAGCAACTGAAAAGGCAGTCACTACTGAAACAATCGGAAGTTCACTCAACGTATAGATTCATAATTAGTAATATCTGACATGTTCAAAATGAGATTTCACTGAATTCTAAACTCATAGTGGTCCATACTAAGAGTGATTCAGAATTCAATGTGGTCATTCAATGTGGACGTATTGTTGGGAACTTGTCGTAATTCAAATGAATATATGTCCTAAAAGGCACCACCAAATCTTCCGAAAATCATCATGCTTTCGGTTTTTACACTCATTGTTTTCTTGAAAAAAATATGTTAATCCTGTTTTGGGGGTCAACATTTTTATTGGCCCCAACAGGAAGACTCTTGAGGTTGTGCTTAATATTTCATTTTGTAGTACTTATTCGACTCTTAGATTCTGCTGAGGAAACTTGAAGAGGTATGGATTTTAGTGGATCATAGAAAAAGGCTTGAACCAGTTTTTCCAGAATACCTAAGGAAGAACTCAAAAAACTTTTCCGATAGGTTGCAATAATTTCCCATTCTGAGGATGTTATTTGAATTCGAATTTGGACTCACTCAAAATTTCCAATCAAGAGATGACCTTGTAGCAAATACTATTTGAACCTTTTGCTGTATGGATTTTCTTCTTAATCGAAATTTTCAGACCGCTCCTCATCAGACAGTGTGTTCTCTTTATAATTCTCTAAAAGGAAACATTACTTCAAGACATGGAACTACAACACACACACTTTTCCCAATGATGCAACTACAAATACTCTGGAAATTCTTACTTTTTATCTAGAAATGGAGAGAAAATCATTTCATCTGGTGTTTTTGGTTGACAAGAAAGGAAACCCCTTCTCCTGATCATTGACTGTAGATTGATCAAGGAGTTGATTGATATGTTTATCTCTCAAGATATCATGGGATTTCTTAAAAAATCTCTCTCGACAGATTAATGATCTGACCCAAAATTCCTCAAAGATTCCTTGTTGATAATCAGTGATACCTTGTTTTTCGAAATTTTGGAGGGAGGCAAACCTATCTATGCAAATAAATATCGATATTCACCAAGCTTCCGATTATTCTAGAAAACTTTCGGATAACGCTACATTCCTAGGTTATTGATGTTTGTTGTTCTTTCGGTTGCGTAGCCACCTCCTGAAGACAACCCCAGACTGGCGAGTCGGTATTTTGAGAGTGGAAAATCATTAGCAGTGAGAGTTACTTGAAGACAAATTAAGACCAAAGGTAAATGTTTCCTTTGTAATAGTACGAATACACCATCTGATGTCTCCCGCCTGCTGCTATTCAACGTCATATATCATAAGAAACCGCAAAAGGAGGATAACCGACCAATTACTTTGCCTGCGGAAGAAAAACAGGATTTATCGGTGTCCGTCAAAGTTGATGGTCGTTTAAAGAGTGAGAAATCTGCATATTAGTTGTGGATTGAAATATTGCTGGGCACTTGAATTTTCAAATGGCAAACGTGGATAATAATGGTAATTGGTGATTTTGAAGGATGGGATATTCTCTTCTCGTTTCCGAAAATATAAAGTAAATATCATAAGAATTGAATACAGGGAGGGATATTATTTCAGAAACCTATACTGGGTGGCCCAATGAAAACGGAACAAGGCCGATTTGACATAGTTATCGTTCTCAGAAAAAAAAACGCTCGAACTGGTCGACTTTTATTTCGAGGGGGAAATATTTTGAGCATGTTCTCAACTTTTTCACTTCGAACTCCTCGGAGGGGTGAGATCCAACCCTTGTATCTCAAATGGGATAAGGGGTCAAGTGATACAGCATTTTGGAGGTGATCGAAATCTCTTGCCAAACGCTTCCTCGTTTTTGGAATTCAATGCAGTACTTCTCGAGAAAATACGTTTATGAAAATAATCGGCTAGTGATGGAAAGTAACGCTTTTTTCCCTCTCATCACTATTTCTCATTTTGTGGTTAGAACGATGTTCATCTAAGAAGTGCCTTATGTTTTCTTCCAAAGCCTGTCCTATACAACATTACAAAAAGAATCATTTATTCAATGTCTGTCAGTTCCTTGATCTCTCAGTAAAATGCATACCTCACAGTGAAAATAATGGCCACTTAGGTTCTCTCAATTTCTCCGGTATAACAGGAATGACGAATTCATTTTATTCCGGTCAGGTTGATCATGCACACTGTTTATAACTCGAGCGGAAATCGAGGAAATATCCTGCCCAATTTTCCGTGAAAAATACCTCCCCAACGCTCCATTACCCGCCATCGTGAAAAGTTCCAACGTCGGAAAATCTCCGGAAAAAAGCAAACTTCCGCTGCTGACCAACGTCTTTCGACACTCACGACAAACATGTGAATTTCATCGATGTAGAAAAATCTCCGCTTGTGAATTTGTACATACACTGTGAAAAATTCTTCAGTGAAACTCGAAATTTGACAAGACAATGTAAGATTATTGGTGGAATGAAATATACATCGGAAATTCGCACACTCAATTCAAATTACTTGAAGTTACCTAGAGATTCTATTTACAATCACAGGTTTTTATTTCCTGGAATATTTTCACTAGCTCAATTCTTTGACATCGAAGTAAGTGTTTCGTCGAATTTTCTTTTGAAACAAGCTGGATATGAATAAATATCCACTTTCGATTCAATCATTTCGGAAATAATATTATACGTTTTTTACTAGGTTTATATAGTATATTGCCTGATAATCATAGTCACATAAAATCGTGCATTTGTCGAATACAAATTGATTATTCATACCGCATAATGCACAACTGGAATTGAATATCAATAATTCATTATGAATCTTCATCAGTGTCTCATGATAAATATTAACAATTAAGCCATCATTGAAATTCAGTCACGGAAAGTTATTAAAAAGCTATTCGAACTCTGATCTGTGTGTTCGATGTATTGAAACCGAAGATAAAGAGAGTACAGAATATTTCCATAATTATTCTTGAGAGATCGCAAATGTGGTTATATTTTCATCCATCCTTGGCCCTTCTGACGAACTGACCTAAACTTATACTGACAGAATACTAATAATTATGTGGGTATGAAATTTTCTCTCATCAAGAAATAGACCAATCAGACGCCCCCATTTTTCGAACAGAATCATTTTCATTCCATTTTCAATAATCACCAAATCATCATATCTCGGAAATTGCAGTTTTAATTAGAATTGTACGAATACGCAAAGCAAAAATGATTATCTCCATTTCTCTCACTTTTGACCAAAAATATTGAGTTCAAGATTCATTGTCGATTGGAAAAATTTGAATCAATTGAACTGTCGGAATGTTTTCGTATGATCCTGCTTCTTGCCAAGTAGTTTCATGCACAATAATTTGAATTGATAAAAACGCTCGATTTTCCGAGGAAAATCATGCTTGAAATATCGATTGAATTCATAGTTCTTGGGAAATAATGTATAATAATTCTCGTGAACATTGGAATTTCATGAATTCATCTTGATCTTCTCAGCAAAGTCACTAAACTGGAGTTCAAAATCACTTTTTTTCACTGTGTACATTATCGCTGAGAATTGGCCATTCAGTTCGAGCGAGATTTACAGTTTCCATAAAGAATTTCCAGTGAGACGTCTTCTGAATGACGGTTTGATGTAGGTCGGATGTGGAAAAGCCGTTTTCAGATCTGAACGACCAATGATTTATAGCAGTCTCAGGATGGAAGGTGTTTTCAATAAAGATGTCCTCGTGGTGGTGATGGATTCTCTTTTTTTTTCTCTATGAAACATTCTATACACTCCGAAAAAGTGGGTCAGTAGCAAAGCCGAGTTGAAGGAAAAACCTCTCATCAATATTGTGCTTATACTTTGGGACCGGATGTTGACACATTATCACTCATTTTTTTCAATGATTGATAGAGATTGGTAGCCATGGAAGGCTTTTTTCCACGAAGGAAACCAATCCATCGATTGGAACGCTTCAAGTTTTCCGAAAAGAAAAAAAACACTCACAGTTCTCATCTCTTTCGAGTCCGAATCCTTCATAGATCGGTTTCTGACAGAGATAATTATACTCTGGCATGAACACGACTGGTTAGAAGCGTCGATTAACATAAACATCTAAAATCTACCTAAATCTACCCAAACTTCAATATCTCGGTTAGCTCAATATGATTCAACGATGTTCCGTGTCTGGATGAACTATCTACAGGAGAATATCACAATTTCACTCAATTGACTGATATCAGACACAGAATATGTTACATTTTTTTGTTCAAAAATCTCATCCAGTATCTAGTATGGACTTTCATATTTAATTCATTCTGGATATCTTGTACACCTGACGAGCAAACACTAAAGATGACATGACAGACGAAAGGGCTCCGCTACGATTTTGATTATACTTTTTTCAGACGGAATACAAATTTCTTTTTTCGATTATATCGAAATATGCACACTTCCTGATATTTTACTTGAAATGTCGAATTCACGACCCCTTCTTCGAAACCTATTCTGAATCAAGTAACCCTCTCATTCCTGAAGGAATGGAAAGCGCAGGACTAACATCTTCCAGTGGAACGCGAACCACAGTTTCTACAAATGGAGGCGTGTGATCCTTGGAATATCGTGCTGTTATCATCACGAAAGATGGATCTCTCATTAGAAACCGAAAAGAACTCATTCACCTGGCGACACGAATTCCATAAATCATGCTCTGAAAACCCATTAATAACGTTCTAACCGAACGCAGAGCCTCCGAAATCGTGTACCGAGGCGTCGAAAAAACTGAAAAACTCATCGTAATCCTCCATAGGCGGAGATAAGGGGGGCTCCCTTGTTTGTCCATTCAACTGGCTTTGTAGCTACAATAATGACGACGTTAGCAATAGTGAAATAAATAGTGAAACAGTTTCGGACTGAGCAGACACCAGCATACCTACTTTGTGAATATCTTGAATCAATTATGTTGTTAGACTCCAGTTAGACGTTATTCTTTGAGGATGAGTGAAAATACATCGACGATCATTTCCAACCCTCTACCACTAATCAGTCGACCATTTTTCTCACCGTATTCTCGATAGGGTTCAGGGATGAAGCATCCCTGAATTCGAGTGCCTAACTACGCCTATGTCGCATTCGTCGAACAGCTGCTATACCCTTCCCAATATCGCGAAAGGGATATAAAGATCGTTTATAAAATAAATGACTTATGACAGGTCGAGTACGACACCTGCTTCGAAGGGGCGACAGGTGAATCGAGGTATTCCTGGAATGACAGTTATAGTCTAGTGGAAGCCTATCGAAAGTGAAGACGAATGCGAAGGCCATTTTTCGATGATGGATTGAAAATGCAGCATAATGAATGTCGAATGACAGGCCCAAAATAGTATATTATGCAATGAGCACAAAATGATGCAATTCACAAGAGTGCATAATGGCCATTTTGTTGCGAGTTGCATAATATACTTTTCCTACGACAACATATCGTTCACTTTTAATACATGCATACATCGCAAAAACTTCGAAAGAAATAAACTGATGAGCCTTCTATCAGAATAAAAGAATATAAATCGAAGGAATTATCGATATCATTTGCTGAAAAGATCTTTCATTTTTTGGGTTTGTAGCAGTTAGACTGCCGCTTGAGGAATGCTTTTGGTTTCAAATATTTGGCAATATCTATATCATTATAGATACTAAGAGTCGTTCTCAACATTGACAAGTGTGACCACACATTGGAACTTTTGACTTGTTGGCAAAAATAAGCCATTAGAACGTTCTCGGAAAACGATTTTTGTCTTTTACTATACCTTCCATTCCGAAAGAAGGTTATAAGCGAGCGATGATACATACTCTTCGACGTTTCCGGTGATGAATTCATTGTTATTATCTTCGCTTATGTTCGGAGGTGTCAAATCTGAATCAACATCATTTTTAGTTTCCATTTTAGTCGACAGTTTTTATAGAAAACAACTATGAAATCACTCGTTACCTCTAAAACTTCGACAGAAACGATCTGTTGACATTTCATCAGATTGTCGCTGGACGTCATAATTTGACAAGCCGTAGTCGTCCTGATTTTAGAGTGTTGCTTAGCAACTTGCCTAGCAATCGGAGCAAAAATGAAATTCTGTACAAAATGTACTTGTTCATGATTGAAGTTTCGGTTATAAAATGAACATTCATTGAGGTTGTCGTAGAAAAAGTTGCATGTCAACTGCCTAGGCAGTCGAAGCGCTTTTTTACTGCCTGTTGTCTATCTCATATATAATGATTTATATTCCTTTTTTGCCTTTTCTCACAATAGATTTGGATACAAGTTTGGCGTCGAGTTTCTCATTTCAGTTGGCTTTGATGGTAATATCCAAAGATATGCCATCATATATTCTCTACTAGATCGAGCTTAGAGAGAGAGAGGAATTGAAACGACCATCATTAGAAAGAGACGCAGCGATGAAAAAAATCACATGACTGTTGGCATTGTCTCTCCTATGGCTTACGACCTCGATACCTTCACGAACATCGAGGTTTTCTTTATCGCCGGGCCGAAAGTGAAGAAAAAAAAAACACCCTGTATGATGAGCCTGTCACGACAGATGCCGTGACGGTAGATCGGATTTCATTTCATCGCGTTTCGTGTCCCGTGCAGGTTTTTCTCGCGCAGATTAGGTTAGCCGCAGAGGTAAATATTTGTATTGGCCCGTCGTGGTGTATCGAATATCGAAAGTGTGCGTGCGTGAATAGCCGGTTCGAATGCGTTGTTTATATTAACTGCAACACATTTTATTATTTCGTGTTGACTTTGTATGCGAGGATGGCGCGAGATTTGTTACACACCACCTGACGATCCCACTTCTGATACTATCGCAACAATGTGGGCAGATGACACGTCGTTGATTATACAGGGGAGTCGAAAATGTGTACCGAGCTTTCTGGGGGTGATAGACCATTGGAAAATAAGTGTAGTTTGATGATTAAACTCATGGCCCAAAATGCATATTAAGGGAGATATATCCTTCCAAAGTTGATAAAATTAAAATAATTTCTCCGCATAACTTCTGAACGATGAAAGTCACCTGATTGAAATTTCGTGCATGAATGTATGTTGTCAAAATACATTTTTTCGTCACACTTCCACATTTCTGATATTGTTATAAAGGGTGTTTTCAGAGGGTGAGTCATGATTTTTTGTAGAAAACTTTTTTCCCTGTATTATTTTCGGTGAAAAAACAGGAGCATTCGATGGAGCGAAGAAAATGACATGAAAAAGGTACTCTTATTCAAATACAAAAAATTGAGCCGTTCGTGAGATATTTGAGTTTTTGTAGTTACATGATATCAGCAGATTGATTTTATTCATCGCGAGATTCATCGGTATAACGATATTTTAGCAGGCCATGATGAATAATTTTGTTCTTAATTTTGACGTTCATGTCATCAACATTCGAGTCAACATTGTTGTAGTCGATTTGTTCGTGTGGTTTTTCTGTGTCATTTATCACTGCGATTATCAACTGAGATTTTAAGAAATATGGCAGGTTATTCGTTCTCTGAACAAACTGATATGCTTCTGATGCTCGGCGAGTGCTTCGGAAATGCAAATGCTGCTGAAATATCGTTATTCCGATGAATCAATCTGCTGATATCATGTAACTACAAAAACTCAAATATCTCACGAACGGCTCAATTTTTTGTATTCGAATAAGAGTACCTTTTTCATGTAATTTTCTTAGCTGCATCGAATGCTCCTGTTTTTTCACCGAAAATAATACAGGGAAAAAAGTTTTCTACAAAAAATCATGACTCACCCTCTGAAAACACTCTTTATAACAATATCAGAAATGTGGAAGTGTGACGAAAAAATGTATTTTGACAACATTCATTCATGCACAAAATTTCAATCAAGTGGCTTTCATCGTTCAGAAGTTATGCGGAGAAATTATTTTGATTTTATCAACTTTGGAAGGATATATCTCCCTTAATATGCATTTCAGGTCATGAGTTTAATCATCAAACTACACTTATTTTTCAATGTTCTATCACCCCCAGAAAGCTCGGTACACATTTTTGACTAACCCTGTATATCAGGAAAATGACGAACGACGAAAACCTGGATGACACTTTCGTGCAATCCGTTCAGCAGTTCACTGTACTAAACTGCCTACTTTTTCCATGGGATCGTCGATCCCACTTCTGAATCCTGAACAGTCCAGGATAACGCACGATAGCCGCAAAAACCTTGCTAGGAGACCTGCAGGACAATAATTAGAAGTAGAAGTCACTTTCGTGCAATTCGTTTAGCAGGACATGCGGCCGTTTTTCGGTCTCGAATTTCCCGGTCGTCGATTTTCGTTGCGAAGTGATTCGTTTCAATTAACGTTTCGCCCGTCTCGTGCGATCACAACGAATGGCCGGCCTGCGTTCGAGGTTTCCTCTTCGGTACGTGAATTATTTCTCAGTACGGCACGTGTTCCTCCATCGAAGTAATTGATTTTCGATGGTCGCGACCACGATATTTTCAGGATATTATTTATAAGAATGGCAACAGATGCGTTCGATGCTACATTTGGACTGATTCGAATTGGACTTCAATTATCAGCGAGAATGTTGAAAGTGATGGGATTGTCTTCGATGATATTTCGAGTGGAACCAACATTTCACTACGAAGAGCAAAGTATGATATATGATTTATATAGAGTAGTTCTTGGAAAAATGATCATTCAATGAATGTTGTCGTCATTATGCCGTCATTAGGTTCACAATACTTACACTGTCTAAGTTGGCTAAGAATGAACGAAATCTCCTTCGCACTTATTCCTCAGCTTTTTCTTCCACACTCAGTACATGTAATTCTAATGAAAAAGGCTGAAATGTGGCTTCCCAACATCAAAATTCACATTTCCTCGATGTTCCACTGTCAATTTGACATTTTCAGTGGACTTGTTGGAAAGTATTTTGAACTCCATCACTCATTTTGATATCTGTTACAGTTTCTATTCCTCTAATATGTGACGTGGAATCTGGACCTGTAGAATGAGCCTAGAATCAGGC
Source organism: Gastrophysa polygoni (assembly GCA_963576655.1). Lineage (NCBI taxonomy): Eukaryota > Metazoa > Arthropoda > Insecta > Coleoptera > Chrysomelidae > Gastrophysa > Gastrophysa polygoni. The sequence goes on along the minus strand of OY755082.1, from coordinate 1,065,073 downwards.
TTTCAAACCTCCTTTCTGACAGCCACTGTAGTCTCAAGTTGTCAAATATATCATCCCAAACTCTTGGAATAACATCAATTCAATCATCGAGAAGAGAGCTGTTCGCCTAGTCGATGATACAACACTCACCAAATCATTGACCTCTCTAGATCATCGTAGAAAGGTCGGCGATCTATGCCTTTTTGATAGGTACTTTCACGGTCGGTGCTCAACGGAAATATCATCTATTATGCCACCACGTGCGATTGCTAGTAGACAAACCAGACGAGCTCAGGCTGGTCACCTCTACACTGTCAGGCTCGAGACCTGTCGAACATCGCTATACCAAGCATCAATTATCAATAGAACGACAAAGTTGTGGAATTCTTTGCCTAGTGAAGTCTTTCCTGATGCTTACAACCTCCAAACTTCCAAGAAAAATTCCAACACCTTCCTTCTCTCCCGAAATTCCACCGCTAGCTAACACGATGTATCTCGAAAATAAGAGTTCGAATTTTGTTATAAAGTCGAATGTTAATCACTCAGTATATTTATCCTTCCTCTCAAAATCACCATGACCATCGTAACATTCGAAAATTTTGTCATTATTACCATCTGACGAGTTTTTTTTCATCATTTTATGGTGTTCGTCATGAAATCTCAACCATATAATATGAGAATTTTTGTAATAAATAGTAATCAGGACTGAAAGTTGAGAAATAAATTCTGTCACGTGACATCTGATGTACATGAAAGACAACGTTATTCTCCTTCATGGGTTGATAATGATGATTCCATAGAAAACTATAACGAAGAATTGTTTCTGATGAAATTTTCTTTCGATTTGGGGAATTGTAGATCGAAATTCGAATGAAGAATATTCGCCCATTTCTCCCCGACAATCATGAAAGCAAATCATGAATATTTCATACCCACAGGACCATTTTCCCCTAATTTCACTTCTCTAGGATCATCATATTGCAATGAAAATGAACTTCTAATAAACGCTTCCCATGCTCAGTTCATCGTCACTTTGATCGTCACCATCATCAGTAGTTGTTGAAGAACTGAGCAAGACATAAACACAGATCAATGTCGTCGCCATTCACAAATCCGATTAAAATTCCCAATTCCTTATTCACGGACATCCATAAAACTCGAACGATCACCAGAAAAACTAAGTCAGATATGATGTTGTAAAACCGTACTTAAACACCTCTACTTTGTATCGAGTTATGAACAGACAGACGTAAAAGGAGTGCACGAAATGAGATTATAATCCTGAAAAACGTTTTATGACTAGGTTTAGCGTCACTCTACAGGTGTAGGAAGTAAATAACTTTCGGGTGTGGCAGCTCCGAAGGATCTGAAGAATCCATTCGATGGGATCCCTTCAGTTCCACCGCGAAACTAAACATCTCGCCACGTCGACTCACCACCCAACTCAACAAACGTACAACCTGTCTCTCTTCCGGGGCGGAATCAAATGCTCCGGCAAACTCGCAGGTATCTCGTTGCCTTGCAGCTTCACGTTGATCAGATGCATCGCCAACGCGAACTCGTCCTTGTCCAGATACCCGTCCTTGTCCACATCGGCCAACTTCCATATCCTGCTCAGCACGGCGTTGGGCAGCTTCGACTTCACCAGCTCCTCTTTGACAGCGGCCCCCGACAGTTTGCCGTCCACCGGATGCAAGCTCTCGAACAGCTCGTCGAAACTCTCTCTCTCCTTGTTGACGATCCACTCCGGCTCTCCGAAACCAGCGTTGCATCCCTCGCCGCTCTTGTATCCGAAAGGGGTGGCTTTGTCTTCGACATTGTTGAACGCTCCCCCTTCCACCTGGCTCTGGGTGGTCGGACTCGAGTCGTGCGGTATCATGTTCATCAGCTGCGATATATCGTTGGACAACATATCGTCCACCACGTCCAACAGTTTGGGTTTCATCGAATGGAACTTGCTGAAGTCCTGCTTGGCGAGATGCTCCTGCATCTTGTGGAGGTCGGGGAAATCGCCCATGGAGATGGCGTGCTCTCTCTGCAGCTTGTCGTAGATGTTGGAGAGATGCTTGATCAGATCCTTCTTCTTATGTTCTTTCCCGAACACCGGCATCTCCTTCTTGAGCTCTGCTATGATGTAGGCGTGCACTTTGGCTAACCTAGCTCGCTTTATGAGGTCGTTGAGCTTCCTCAACGCCGAATTTTTCGGCAGACTCTGCAGATCCCTGAACAAATCCTGCGTCTCGTCTTCGAAGAGCCTTCTGTTGACGTCGAACCTCAGAGGCTCGTCCCAGAACGAGCCTATGTAGACTCGCACCACCTCGGGGGTTTGGAGGACTTTCCCCAGGGACCACATGAGAGCGCCGTACACCCTCATCAGTTGCTGGTGGTCGATCATGTCGGCTTTGTTGAGGACTATCCGGATCTTGTCGTCGTGGCCTCTCAAGGCTTCGATGGACCTGCGGAATTCGTCGGAGATGTCCAGTTTGTGGGCATCGAAGAGGAGGATGATGCGGTCCACTCTCTCAGCGAACCATTCCAGTACTCCTGTGAAGTCGTAGCCTCTGTCTATCCTTTGTTTCTCACCTGGAACTCGAGACAACAGTGTTCAGGATTGAGAGAGCAAGGAGAATTTGTGGAACAGGCTCTCAGGAGCTCACAGACTGGCACAAGTTTTCTCAGTTCGGGCACCAGGTGACCAGTAAGCACCAAGGAAGTACCAAGACATCAATCGTGGAATATACTAGCTGGAAGAGGGAGAGGTTATGAAATACTGAAAATAATGAGAAAAAACGTCTTTTGGCATGGAAATTCATGACCATCCTCAACGAAAACATTCATCTGGAACGGACAAATGAAACACATGAGGGATATATATCCCTCATGCAGAATGCATGTTTCAAAAGCAGCCTCTGCTGACTAGTAACAGTCGTGAAGAGGAAAAACTCACAAGGAGAAATGGAAATATGATGATTGAAAAATAATGAATGAGAATGGATGAGAAACAGAATGGAGTAAAAGAAATGGGAGAACCACGAAGTGGAAAGTTCCAAATACTCGAAATTGGTAATAGATAAGAGTGTAAGGCAAGAGAAGGAAATAACAAGATATCTGGTGAGGACACTTCCGAAGATTGAACGATTCAAGGTCAGTGAAACACCGATGAGAGACACATGAATGTGATGAAGTTGTCGGAAGGAACAAAAATGAAAAGGCGAGACAATTCTCACTTGAAATGTAACTAATGAAAATAATCAGAATCTATTGAAGGACTACACCCTAAACCATCCTCTGGTAATTAGATAATATATATTTCGAACACAAAGCTAGTCAGATTTCTCATTGTGTTCTTGTATCTTCATACTTGCGCCTTTCGAATATCATGACTCCCTCTTGGAATGTTCTCATTCCGAATGGGAGCCCAAATATGTCGCACCTTGTATAGAACTCTCACGGAGAAAGGTAGAACTTAATGTCCAAACAATAAATTCACCTCCAGTTGGAATAGTCCATCCGTTACAATCCACCTCGGAAACTACAGTAACAAGAAAGGTGAATCCAGGCCAACTTGATTACTAGGGCACGAGCAATATCTCTAACCCCCTCCTGCCACCCTCACATCCCTTCATCAGCAATCAGGACGATGGATGCATCACCGGTGCTTTCTACTACCCCCGTAGAATAAATTAGGCCTAAACAACGCGGAAACATCTCCGGCATATTTTTCAGCGTTATTAGGCAACGACGACCCATATTTTAAACGAATCTCGGCCCATATATCAAGCCGATGCCCTCATAAATCAGCCCTTACGCTTCGCGATTTCTCTCGAGCCTAATATCACCTTGCATCGGTCTTTGTCTCGCGACCGTGCGTGTATCAATAATGGACAGGCGTTCGCCCTTCTCTCTTCAGGGAGTTCTGAGGAAATTGAAAGTTTCGTCAAGTGTGGACTCGATATCCTAGAGCTCGTCCATAGACTTCCACATTGGCGACTTTCGAATTTTCCGGCAATTTGAAGCCACCTCATCGAAGGAAATGCAAAACATGTTGGGTACTAGAGTTGGCATAAATGAAATGATCTGTGGTGGATCAGTAGACGATGCTCTGAATCCATTAGTGGTTTTCGAATTGAATTGGTATTCTGAATACAGTCCAGTGACGGACATAAGCCGTTCACCTTCCGAGAGTATTTCGAAAATGAACTGACTATTTTAGACCCCGCCTTGCAAACCATTTCTTTCCAGAGCCAGGATGAAATATCACCGATATTCCTGTAATAGTGAAAGGAGTTTATTCCTCCATTTGCCGTTCCCAAGCGTATGAAATATTGGAACCGATACAAAACCTAGAGTCTCTCATATATTCCTGCTAACACCCTACCCTTGCAGCGTTTCGCCTAATATCTCATACGTCGGAATTGCCCCCATTCGTGATACACCTCAGATGGAGAAAAAAAAAAGAACAAAAGACGAAGGGAGCGAGCGTAGTCCTCGCAGGACTCTAATAGGTCCTTCAACCCGGAAAGCAAGATTTATCTAAGTAACGCATGTTGAGAATGAAGGTGAGAATTGAAAGATGCTGGTTCCGTCTCTATTCCTCCGAGGAATATTCACTCGAGTCATGAGGTTTTGGCGACGTTTCAGAATAAATATCTTCCTACAAAAGTTTGAATTTGCTCGGGACCAAATGAATCTTGAGGAAATGATAGAGGTTCTTCTTTCGGAACACTCCATCACGAAGATGGAGGGCGTTGATCTTGAATGTCTCGAGAGTTCGGAATTTTATAGGCAAGCTGAGCCGATACACATACAGCATGTTAACAATTCCGAGTACTTTTGATGAAACAATTGATAGAACCTTCTTCAATAGAACCATCGACCAGATCTCGGATCCAGGAGAGAAGATCATTGAATTTTCCTTCTGGCCCAGGAAATCGGAACAATCAATGTTGTTTTCTTTGATGAGGGTTATGTTTCTCTAACTACGTAGACCTTCACCAATATTCTCGAAGATATGACCCAATTCCATGATATTGCTCTCTTCATAGGTGAACTGAAGATATTGCTCCTTCAGGTACACTGCATGGTTGCATATAAAAACGAACTCATGATTCTCTCGAATGTTTTTCTCTTCTCAATATCCATCCTCTGAGGAATTACAGGTTTCTGAGACGATGCAGAGAGTCTCTAAATCTTCTCAGAACCAGAGAATAAAGAAGCCTAGCAAGAGTTCAGTGTTCTAGCAAATTTTGATCGCGGAATCAAACCCCCACAATATTCTCACCTGATAATATCCCAGGCGTATCGATGATGGACATGCCTTTCAGAACGGTGCATTTCATGGTAGAACACTGGAACCTGTTGAGGAAAGCGTTTCCGAAACTGGAAAGCGGCCTAAACTGCTTTTTGGGATCCACCACGAGTGCATTGCCTGGTACCACCCCCTCGCTGTCTCCGTACATGACAGCAATGAACCTACGAAGAATCGATGGGATTTTTTGAAATAAAAAGGAATGAAGATGGTTTCGTAGGTATGATTTGTTCGTGCTCATCTAGGTGATTTCCAATTTGGATTCAACTAGCAGGCATGGTGTCACAGAGGGGTGTCTACAAGGGTTGTTGCATAGATACCACACAGCACTACGAATATTCAATGAAATATTATACATGGTGGACCAATGAAAACGGAACGAGGTATGAGAGATCGAGGAACTGACATTGAAATGAATGATTCTTTATGTAATGTCGGATAGGACAGGATTTGAAAAGAAAACACATAGGGCACTTCTTAGATGAACATCGTTCTAACTACAAAATGAGAAAACGTGATGAGAAGGAAAAAAGCGTCAATTCCCATTACTATAGTCGATTATTTTCATAAAGGTGTTTTCTCGAGAACTAATGCATTGAATTCCAAAAACAAGGAAGCGTTGGTAAGAGACTTCGATTACCTTCAAAATGATGTATCACTTGACCCCTAATTCCATTTGAAATTCGAGGGTTGGGATTCACCCCTCCAAAGCGGTTTGAAGTGAAAAAGTTGAAAACACTCAAAAAATTTTCCTTCCTCGAAATAAAAATCGACCGGTTCGACTGTTTTTTCTCTGAGAACGATAACTATGTCGAATCGGCCTTGTTTCGTTTTCATTGGGCCACCCAGTATACTTTATTGTCCATACCATTGACTATACGTTGAGAATTGATCTTGATTGAATTGACATAAACGCATAATAATATAATGAATCTGAAGAAACAGGAAAACTAACAGATACAGTAATTCTGAGGAGAGAGGAACATCGAATCCTTTTTACCATAATCTGTTTCATTCGTCCTGATTCTTCTATTTTGATGAAATGAGAATGTTCATTAGGATATGTATGTCCATTCACTCTTTTTTTCTCAAAATTCGAGTGTTACAATCGAATGAGTTACAATTTTTGCGATCGAAGGAAACTATGATTTCGATAATATGATTCAAGATCCCAAGATCAAGATCCCAAGAAGAAAAATACAAAAATCAGAAATTTCAGAAAGCAAATTTCTGAAGATTAGAAACATGGTGAATTATTCATTCAGATTTCTTTGGATTTTCTCTCGTGTCGAAAAATCAAAATAGAAATCATAATAATTATTCCAATATATTTGTAGTAAGGTCAGATTTTGTGATCTGCCCCAAAATATCACTGCGCTTGAAATTAAACCTTCAGATACTTTAAAGAGAAATTCTCTGTTCGTGATACAATGTAATTTGTATTATTAGCGCAGTGACATCTTAGAATGGATCTTAAATCTGTCTCTACTACGAATATGTTGAAATAATCATGATTCATATTTTCATTTTCAGCAACGAGAAGAAAAAAGCCAAACAAATCTATGATGATCAATATACCTCCACCTCGTTACAAGTTACAGACAATACGGTAGATTATCATTCAAAAATAATATTCCTTATCGAAACTTTTGCAGATTGCAGACTATCTCGAAAGCTATCAGAAGAAGTTACTTGCTATCATGAATGTTGTATATTCATTGATAATTATGAATCATAATACTCATCGAGTACACGGGGGAAGCACTCAAGATTTATGAAAATAAGCAAGTAGAGCGAAGAATAATTGTGGACCTACAACTTCATATTCTTCCTCAATTCACTTTTCGAAAAATTCTTGAGAGTTGAAACGATTGCTAAAGAGATGGATTAATAAATCTGCGCACTGATCGATCCACCAACCTGTCGGTAGTCGGCTCCGGACCGATCCTCATCCCAGGAAAGTCCCGCTCCAGCAGATACTTGATGAACGTAGTCTTCCCCGTGGAATACTGACCGACCAGCAGGATCATCGGCTTGGCGTCGAAATCCGCGTCGTTCAAGGGCGGCGAGTGGAACTCGTGGAAGAGATAGTGCTGCTCCAGCGGCAGCATCTTGTGCTTGTAGATGCTCTTCAAGCCCTCGACCACGTTCTCGTAGCACTCTGGCTTGACCTCGGTCGCGCGATTGAGCCAGCTGAACATTTTGCTGAGGACGAAGGGCCTTACATTAGTGTACGCGGTTTTGACATTTGAATTTTGACGGTGGTTCCGTCATCTGGATGTCAATGTCGTGAATGTTTCGATTGGGATCGGAGATTCGATTTCAGATATTCTCTACTAGATCGAGAATTCAAACACGATTATAAGAATGAGATGCAGCGAAGGGAATTCACGTGACTGTTGGCGTTGTCGTTGATGTCGACATTTTCCGTTATTTTCATTCGAATCGAGTTGATAGTTCGAGATTATCCACTCGAATCTATTGCTAAGCGAAGATTATCGATCCATCAGTGTGTTGGAACAAAGATACAAAGTTTTATTCGTTGTTTGAAAATTAAAAATTGGTGAATAATCCTAGTTTGTTTAACCTTCGTTCGAGATGTCCTGTTCAGCCTATGGTTGTATGTACTAATGAATTTAAAACAGATCAAAATATTACATTTCATAGGTAATTTATTGAATCACGTTGACCAAATTCCAAATACACCGTAGTTTGCACAGCTGACTGTTGGCAAAATTGTACCTTGCTTTGTTGGAACTCCAGGCGAATCGATAGCTCTTTCTTTTTCCTATTTTCGTTTCAATGCTCTTCAAATTTGATGGGCAGGAAGAATGTTTCTGCTGGAGAATAAATGACATCATCTTTGATTGGAATGGAATCGGAACGGAATCGCTTCACCGCCTCCAAATGAAGGAATCACTAGTTCTCCTGATGAGGTAACCACTATCGAACTGAATTTAGGGTGGCAGAATTGAAAACAGTGGTGACTGCTGTTCGTCCGACTTGAATTGAAACTACATTTGAACGTAATAGACATGAAAAATATCACGATCATCAAGTGGGAGAGGCAAATAAAACACATCCAGAAAATATATCTACATAGAAGCTACTTTATTTATATCAGGACGCGAGCTGGGATTCATGCTGGATGGAAAATAGATTGTTGTCGAAGAAATGAGCTCAACTGATCAAGTCATTGTACTTCATTATGAACGCCATGGCTGCAAATCATCTATTCATGGGAAGCCAATCAGATATGACTTGATATCATGGGTAAGACAAAGCAATCTGATTCAATTCAGTTCTAGTAGTATATTCACCATATGTATAATAAAGACAGCAAGGTCACTATCTAGGACTCTTCCTTGGAGGTTCCATTTCCTCCACATCACCTACGAGCTTCAAATTCAGTGAAATTACCTTTTGCAATTACCAGATGAATCTATCGGTGTATATAAGTTGAGAGTAACTAAATTATGATACTGTGTAGATCAACGCACTCGAGACCATTTGAACGACCTATTCAGATAAAACAAGTAGAGATTTCTCAACTATATGGTCATTACTAACCTGTTCGTATTGGTGTCATTATCTGTAGAAACACCTCTCATGGTTTGACTACGGACAATCTTCTTCTTCCTCACACTTTTGGTTGGAGGAACTGCTGGTGCATCACCATTGGAACTTCTAGGTTTTGTATCTCCATTAGCTCTGATAGAATTATTATTCTTCATGTCCTCTATGTTTTCGCTCACAATAGGACTAGATTCTTTATCGTTCATCTCCTCAACTTCTTCCATGTTTTCTATCTTCTCTCGTGTAAATGCTTTTCTTTTCATTGCATTTTCACTGTTCGCACTATTTTCCACTTCAGTTTTCGCACGATTGTCATCTCTGTCGTCCATCCTCCATCGATGAACTGACGTTCTGCAACACAGAAACCTACTGAACGGACATTGTCGGACACAAATGAAGCATATAATTGGCCAAGGACATCGAATATCCGCTAATCTATGGGATAGTCTCTATTGTGACGGTCAATTTAAAATGGACGCTGGATATGCTAATTCGGAAAATGCATTTATCTCAATTTGCCAAATTGCATAACTGGATCTTTTTCGCATCAACCGGATAAATGGGTAGACCTTCCGGATGATTTGGTTAGGAACTATGTCACGCGCGATGATCCTTCTGTCTGCCTCAAAAATCTGATCTCTGATTGATGGAAGAGAAAATTGAATGCTAACTCCACATTATGTCAAAGAGAAATTAACATATTTCATACTGTGATGATATGAACAGTTGATTAATACATATTTATATGCATCTTCAGATAGTCCATTGAATTTCCATATTCCAATTGGTAAAAAAATGAACTTGGTGTTATCTTAGTGTCATTCCTTCATAGAACCACACCCTGTATGAGCATGTGCTGTGTGAATCTGAGTGTGATTAATGAAAGTTATACGGCACTCAACTCACGTGCTTCCAATGTCACTGTCCACTTTTCTTGGCAAATCGCACAACTATTCAGTGTCCCACAGAGGAACTTGTCCGTACAATTCACAATTCATGATATTTATTTTTAGCTCATGAACATCCATCTCGAAGTGTGTGTTGACTCCCTTTTATCAGTCGTTCGATAGCAATGAGAGAGATAACGGAATTAAAATTTTAAATCATGCCATTTACATTGATAACGTTTTCAAGGTATGAAATGTCTACTGTGACTCAATCTAGCCTGGTAAAACCCATTTCGATCAAATACTCATTGAAGTCAAACGAAATCTTGGAAATTGAAATCAGTCGAGAATTTATCTTGCATTCTCCTTCAGGAGCTCGAGTTTTAGGAGTTAGTGGTAGTCACGATATTCAGGAGAAATCGATACCTCATCCAGTATGACAGAGCAGAATTTGCTTCGTTTCCATTCATGAGGATGAAATTCTGCTCATAGAGAACAATCGAATGAAAATTGAACAAGATGTTCCAGATAGCATACTCATTATTAGTTTATTCCGATTTTTCACAAACATGTTTCGTGCGGGGCAGCATTCTAAAAGAATACTAGGTAAGGATGTCTTTATAAATCCTACGAAATCTCTCAATTTGCGGTTCCAGAATCCCGGAAATCAAAGCGAACACGGAGCCGTCGAATTAAACTTTTCAAAGTCCCTTTCTTCCTCTTCGCGATCGCTTTCTTTGTGTTTGTCAGTTGTTTCAGCTTTAATCCGCAAACTTCCAGATGTGTTCCACCTCACTTTATAAAGTCTTAAAAACATGAAACTTTGTCTCGACTAGCTCGAGAATGATTGTTCCTATTCACTCTATATACTTATTCTTTCCTCTTCTTCGGATTCGATTATATTTCGTTGTTGCGAAGTTGTTACTCGCGTGTTTTCGTTTGTTAATTTGGAACATGTGTCGAGTCGAAGCTGGAAGTGCTATAATGGGGAAAAGAACTTTTCAAATCATCAAAATCATATCCGAAGTCTTGAATTACCTATCTGGGCATTTTCTGATGAAAGATATTGTTTACATGTGAATTTCAGTGGTTTCCAGTATGAGCTTCCAGTTGAGAAACCTTCCCGAAGTCAATGAATCGAAACTTGCTCGATATATTAGGAGGAAAACCTTATACCTAGCGAACACATTAAACTGCTGGTGACTGATCTCAACAATGATTCTTTCCTCAGATATTTCACTAGCAGAATTGAAATCCAGGACAACTCATTTCCCATGAAATCCCTTTCCCCCTCAAGTCCACAAAATATAGATGGTATCGTGTTTCAAAGTATTCACATACAATTCTCAAGTGAATATGTAGGTTGGATATTCGTATTTCTTATGCGTATTCATATCCGTATTTTATGACGGAGAAAGTAAGATGAATGTTCTAATTACTGAAAGAAATATAACATATTATGACTGAAATAATTGGACTTCGTTCACTTCTGTTGTAACTGACCCGCTTCATACTTTTTTTGATCAACTTCCATCAACTAGAAGAACACGCCAATAATATTCCGTATATTAATAATAATAATAATGTCTTTTTTTGACAACGACATATGAAAGATAACAATTTTAAAAATATAATCATATTTTCCCAGGCGAGGTTCAGGTACTCCCCCTAGGGAAAGTCCTGCTCTACCACCTAACCTGTACGCCCCAAAGTACAATGAATGATATGTACTTGTTTATGAATATATAATGAAGAATAATGAAAAAAAAAAGGTTATATATTCTAACATGAACACAATGAGCATAAAAAATGAATTATTCGAGAGAAACTGGCCATGGATCATATTGAAATAGATTGAATACATTGAGAATGAGTACGATTCCCTAGTTTCGTTTGACTTGATGAAAATCTGTCTTCTGAGACTTTTCAATGATATATTCGCTATCGAATCATAGTCTTTGAGAGCATCTGTATTGATTTCGAAGAATATACCTCATTGTCTTAGAATTATCAACATTACTTCTTCATAGGAAGAATCTTCTCAGCTCTCTCGACTTTCTTCACGAGACTGATTCCATCCACCGTGCCGCCTTCGAGATTCAGAATCTTGCAGCTCAGTGAATCACGACCAACTAAGAAAAAAAATCCACTTAGCGAAATCGTGATATCTTTTCCTCTTCGGAACTAGTCTTCATGCACTGACACCATTCACCGCTCGTCTAAAAAAAGATTTCCTCATCAAGGCATCATAAATACATTGTGTGAACATTGAATTCATCCTTGTTTCCTAATTAACCCGTGTCAGAAGATTTGTGAACTCTTCCAGTACATTCACTGAGAATCTTTGTGGCGGTCACGATTAAATGAATTAGAGTCACGGGCGTCCGCAAAGGATGGCAGGGGGTCTTGTCTTGGGGGTTTGCCGATGATATTACACTTCGTATCTCCCTCTTCTCTGATCTCATCTATCTAGATCTCATCTAGAGCCTTCATGAGTATATGTATGAATGAAGATCTGACGAGAATTTTCGAATGGGAAGGTGGAAATCTAGTAGGCTTCAATGCAACAGAAACTCAAGCAAGCCCAATATGTTGATGTTAGGTACCACTGTTCTTATGAAGTCGTCCAGGAGAACTGTTCAAACATTTGGATTTCATCTCTCGAACATGCGCTGAAACTCTTAGATTATATCAAGAAAAGAGTTATATTATCTTTCAATATCCGAAGTTCCAGCTCAGTTGAAGTCAATGAACATGTAGAGGCAAATATAATTCATTCTCCAGGAACTGAAATGCCTTAGTGATATGAAATCAAAAGAAAGAACATAAGGAATGTCGATAATTATCCTACTCCAATCATCTTTATGAGCAAAATATTAACCTCGAATGAATTTGAAATGCTAATCTGATATAAACACCTGCTGAGTGTTGGATAAAATGGGAGTCTATCGATGTCGTAGAAGAAGTATATCATGTCATAGTAAATGAACTATGACTTTCTCAAAATTCTGGCCACTGAAACTTTGGCTTTCAGAAATTTGTTTGATGAAACAAAATTTATACATGAATATGTCCATTGTCCATAAACAAAATGTCTCCATGAAGAGGAAAGTTTGTATGGTGTTAGCTATAAGGTTCAGTTTTGATTGGAAATTCCTGAATGAGTCGAAAAACATCCTGAAAATAAGAAATATTGCAACAATTCGAGTTTTTCTCATTTTTTCAGGGAGCTTGATTTATGAAGTTCTGAGAAACGGATCCAACAGTACTATGAAGCTCGGATCACGTTATAAACACACGTTATCATATACAGGGTTACAAAAATCAGTCGTCGAGGCGATCACCACTAAATTCGAGTATAAAAAAGTCATATTGATGTCGTTTAAAGGAAGTATAAGGTAGCGCCTATGGTTGCGGGGTACTCTAGACCGGTGCCCTATTGATTCTCATGGATGGCAGGTAAATTAATTTCCGTCTTTCTTCACACCAGTCATGTTCACAGGGGGAATGGGGGGGGGGGTATTTTGGGTCCTCTCGGTTACATAGTTCGGATCATGAATAATTTATAGAAACAAAAGTTTACAAGCGACGATGGGTGGAGAGTCTATGGGATTTCGGGCAAGTTTTGACAGTGGGTTGTGTTTACAAGCTGAGTGCGAATGATGCGGATACCATTCCGAGTTGTTAACATGGAATATGAATAAAAGTTTGGGTGGGAGATGGATAGAATTGGATAGGCCTTTGAAATGTCAGTCAGTTTATGGAATGGATAAGACATTTCAGCAAAATAATGGAATTTCGACATAAAAAAAGAAGATGAACTGCGAGAGTAACACATCGAAATTCATGAGAAAATTCCTCAATAACTACGTCATTCGTTTCCATTTCATTCATTTATATCAAATGCTCAAAGGCATCGAACAATTGATAGGTCTCTTGAAATGAATGATCAATCTTGTGAGGAGCATTTCTATGTGAGTTACTTATTCATTTTGATATCATCAATTTTTCCTTCATTCTCCTATATCGTTTGTATCTGTGACCCCTGTTGATGAATTTAGCAAAATAGTCGTGCTGAAAGCTGATATAATCAACAAATCCTTGACTTTATAGACATTTCTAACTGTGATATTGAAATTCAATCAGATACGATCATCTGGTCATGATTCATTTCCATTCGTCATAGATTGATAATTGATAGAATTATTTGATTCTGTATGTGTCTATAAAATATAAAATACAATTCATTGGAAATTCCGTGTTCGATTTCGTACTTGTGCTGATTTTTTTTTTGTTGGGCAGCGTTGATAAAATTCATCCTCATTGGTCTCTCTAGGAAATTGAGATGTGCCAAATGTTGCGAGGGCGATGTCGTTACCAGGTCAATTGTTTTTTTTTATGAATGGAATTCGCTGATTTTGATGACATGACAAAGTGTTCATAATTTTTCTCACGATTTATTCGAGTTTATTACTCATCTCAGAAATTCTGGTTCTCTCATTTCATCGTTTTACAGCTACCGGAATTTATCCGCTCGATTTATCTAGACCTACCAGGAAAACAAGAACATTATAGAAATGGACGGTGGCCATCACAAATCCTCGTACAATGAAAACAGTAAACAAAGGCAGTTGCTCAGGAGCGTATCGGAATTTTTCTTGCTTGTAGGTACTTTACAAAAATATTGTATGTCTATATCTAGTGTATTTCTCTACAAGAGATTTTGGCGGCGAATCAGGAACCGATCGATTAGCGGCAATAAAAATCTGAAATTGCTCACTAGGTAGTTTGTAGCACAGTGGGAACATGGGCCGATATGCACAGCTCTAGTGGTCGTGAGATCGAACCCTGTCAATCCTGACGTCGCTTCGGTAGTCTCGGTCCCTCAGAAGTGGTTCGGAGTCCACTATGAAAAAAACTCTCAACCCGCTCAAGTCTCGACTCATCGGAGATTGGATCACGACGTGAAGTAGTGATGTGTGAATGGAATGAATGAATACATTTTCAAAACTCAGGTAGGCTGTGAAATTATTTGAAAGCCCTCAGCGACCAGACGAAAGTTTCCATGCTTTTCAGTCGTTATGTGTGTTGCGAATCATACCGGTATCTAGTAGTTGTCCTAAGAGGTTTGCTGTTTTTCAACTAGTGTAGAAAGCTTGACCTATCTGACATATTCTGATGGGTCGATTTATTTTAATGCTCAGTAATGAATAATTTGATGTCGGTAATCTACTGCAGGGTTTCAAGTATAGCTGGTCAATAACATATGTTCAAAAATGGAATTGAAATGAATGAACATCGATGACTCATCAGGAGAACTGAAGATGAAGCAACCAACCACGATGTTACAACAGTTTCAGCTCCTGTGGATTTGGAAAACTCGCACTAGATCTTTTCGACTATACAATCTTTAAGAGAATCAATTTCTGTTGAAGATTGGTGGATTGCAAACAACCGACTATATTTGAGCGGTCGAAATTATGAATTTTCGGTTCACAAGGAGGGACAAAAATTAGGAATTCTCATCAGGTTTAAAACCTCATTTTCGACGAATTTACTGCAATATTATTTTTCTCAGTCGACAGAATGATGAAATTCGTGAAAACGCTACTGTTGGAACGTGCATGATGGTGTGGGTTGTAGTAGCTTCTTCAGTATGCCCACTCGAACAATCTCTAGATCAAGAATCCGCTTTCGAGAGAACATCCAGGATTCCTCCGTGAACTGTGAGATCGTTATCGGGAAGTTTTCGAGTTGGTTCTTGGAATTTCCCTATTTTGGTCAGCTCATGAGCTATAAAAGCGAGCATTAATTCGAGAATTTATCTCATTTCTATAGTCAGCTGGCATCCTTGCTTTAACCGTTGAACTCATTGAACATTGAAGTATTATCGAATATGTATCATAGATTATCACTTTTAGCACTTTTTTTCTATTCTTATATTTCAGTAGATTCGTTCATCTGATTATAATTGTAAATAGATACGAAATCTCAACCAATTCAATTATAGATAGGTATTCAAAAATATCTGACTCACCAACAACAGGACAAGGAGCTTTTTTGGCAACCGAAGCAAAACAAACACTTTATATAATCCTTTTGATAGAGAGGTACTGAGCATGTACTTGTTCCAGAGAAATACTTTTTCTACTCCTCATGGATGATATAATTTTCATCTTGTGCTTGACAAACATTTTCGTACAAGTTCATATAGTGGTACTTATGATCGATTATATATCCAGTATATACCCAGCCTAGATATAAACATCAACACTTTGATCATGAATTATTTGAAAAGAGAAAAAGTATATTCACTGAATAGAATATGAGTTCAACTCACCTCCACTGTATCTATCATATTTTGAGGTTATCCCTGAGAACTCGAAAGTTCTTACATCAATGAACACTATGAAGCACAAAACTGTTACTCACTATCATCTACTGTCGAAGTGAATGAGAGGAAACAAATAGCACGTTATATATTGAAGGAAACTAGAAAAATAACGACACATGCGAACGCAAACTTTTTTTTTAAGAATTGTGTCCGAAATCGGAGATCGGAGTTCATGTTGGTGGTGGCAATTATCAAATGAATCCTAAGAAGATTACTTCATCCCATGAGGAAAAAAAATAGAGAATTGAGAAATTGAAAAATCTACATTCGTAAATATTCGTTCATAATCACAAAGTATCTTCCTATCAGAGTATTTCGTATGAATTGAATTGAAATATCCCTTTTTTGTGTACGATAAAATGAAGATCAAAATCGAGGTTGAAGCTTCAAAAAATTCTAAAACTTCAAAAAATTATTCTTGTTGGCACTCCAGCATTTTCCCGATGAATATTTGTAGTTCTATTCGAATTGAAAATTGAAAATATCCCCCATGGAAAGACAATGTATTTTCTATTCCATCAATCTCTTCTTGGGAGTCTCTTGAATCAACAGAACATTCGAGATCATTTCGAAAAGAGCTGCTTGTGATGTTATTCTCCTGAATTTGATCCAGTTTCCTGTAATTTCTTGCCTCTTCCAGGGAAAGGGACAGCCTAATGAGATTTCTGAATGTCTGTTGTGTTTTCATTGTTTTCGATGTTTCTAATCGGGAACCACGTCGTAACTGACAGAATATTTTGATTCAGTGAAAATTCAGATATTGAGGATTCCAAATGGAAATGAGGGTTGATTTCGACTACATCAAATATGCATAAAATTGTGTCTTGTTGAGAGTTTCCATCGAAAGACTAAATAGTTTATTTCTGTGTTGTAGGAAACCTTTTATTTTCCAAAATCCTGAGTTTTACTTTCGTATTGTCGAGAGACGGGAAACTTTGTATATACCTACAATATAATGTGGGTTTTAACTGTACTATGAACTTTAGATCAACGAGTGACTCATTGAAGATGAATGAACATATCAAACACATTTTTTCATTAGAAAACGCCATCACGTTTATCATGCCATAGTTTCAATGATATCGAAGAGATTTCGAGTAAATCGGGCTCTGACTACATCATCTACCTACTTCATTCCGGAATAAGAAATAACATCAATATAATAAAAATAACATTGCCAAACACGAGAAAGTAATTTCCAGACAGAGTGAGTGATGCTATCAATAACGGTTTGTATAAAATCGAGCTTTCAGTGAATGAAACGTCAACAAGTCGTTCCAACTGACAACCGCGTAATATAGATATCATCTGTTGGTTTACATTCGATTCCCAGCCAGATAATATCAATATTATCGTACGGAATTAATTGGTCCGAATTGGTGAATCAGTTTGAGGTCACGCTGATTTGCTTTGGAACATTGTTGCATTCATGAAACGTTTGAGGTTCAATACAGTGACGAGTCAAGCTTCATGAATACTATCTGATACGTTTTCCTACGATTTTTCGTTCTGAAAGTTCTACTTTTCCGCACGATTTTGACTTTTCCGCACGATTTTTACTTTTCCTCACGAATTTCACTTTTACGCAAGATCTTCTCTTTGAAGCACAATATCTTAAATCAAGATAGGTATATTGTACAATGAGCATGAAATACATTTCCCACGAGTAGGTATATGAAATTTTGTAGTCCGAGCGAATAATTTCTTTCATAACAGATTCTATCAAACGATTACTCCCTCACTTCGCCAAATCTCGCGGAAAGATGGAATCATACGAAAAAGTTACTTTTCCGCACTAGTGCTGAAAAGTTAATCTTCCGCACGATTTTTATATCGTTGAAAATGGGGATATTTAGGACTAATTAAATGATCTATGTAGCTATTCTGTCTTATGTGGCATTTTGTAGCATTATTATAATATCTTGTGCAATGAAAACCTTTTTTTTCATAAATGGGATGGACAAAAACACTCGTAGGGAAAACATTGTACCGAACTTTTGCGGAAAATGTCTTTCCTGTCCTTGATGGCAACTGTCGTCGCGTGCGCAGTAGCCATTGTATTAGGTAATCCTTTTCAATGCTGAATTGGGTATTTGTCTACAAGAGTAGTAGCCCAAAGAATTAACATTTTGCTGAAAGCTCGATGCTTTCTGAAGAGTAAATAGCCCCTGAACTTGAACCAGAAAGTATAGTATCTAGTGAAACAGTAGTTAATCCAATGATAGAGTAATTCCACATCTTCAGATCGAAATAAATCGCATGGTATGGAAACAATACCGACCAATTCCATTCTTCCAGAAGTTAATTTATCAAGTCACAGCTCTTCTTTTTTCCCAACCCACACTAAAGTACCGTCTCCGTATAAACTTCGAGCGGTACCATCCATCATATTTTCGAATACATTACATCCACATTATGCTAACACAGAAATTTTACACCGCGTGTCGTACATCGTCTCGAAATATCTTTAACATCGCAGACAATGGCGACCTGCTGCGTTTTGGGAGGGGGAAAAAGAATCGCTGTGTTGTGACAGTCGTTTTTAACGGTGGTTGACTTTTTCTGGACGAAAATACGCGATGTCGGTGAGTTTGTCAGCCTGGGGGTCGGTATTTATCATCTCGTGGTCGTGACATTTTGGCAGTACCTATTATCGTAAATCGATTATTCAATTCACAACCAGATGGGCCTGAATTGTTTCCATGATGAGATTCGGTTTTGTTATCTCAACCCAACAGACGAATGCTCATTAGCACCTGACTTCAAGCTGTTGGAATTCGAAAATATTTGGTGTTCAAGAACAGAAATATATCATAGTCAAGTGCGAAGCACTTTCACGCTGGATATTCTGTATCTCCAAGAGAAATTTGGTGGGGAGGCTGTTTAGCCTGATGGAGGTATCAAACCTGTCATGATTCATGACTAGAATGAATTCCACCGCGAAATAAGATGTGGATCAAAAACACAGTGGAAAGGAAAATACTTTCGGAAGAAACACCAGCAACATAAGTCATTGTATTGGAGTAGTCGACAAAACTCGACAGTAACGACATAGTTGAGTATACAAAGCGAATAAGGGAAGTTTTGGTAGAAGGTATTGGCGCTACAATTGGTCAAAAGCCTTCTGTTCTGTGAATGTCTCCTTTTTATCTATGATCATCCATAATGTTCGAACTCGATGTTGATTGTTTCCTCTATCATTCCAGAGATCAATAAAAGTTCTTGTATGTTGATCCAAGATATATATTTCGTGATGTTTGTCAAATTCGATGATTCAAACGAATATTCCATGCCGAAATTCCTCAGCCATTCGTCACATCCTTCCCCAGGAGGGTTTTCTCAGCATGGGTAGGGCCTCCAAGGTATCCATATTGAGTATATTATTGGACTCATTCTTGTCCGTATCTATCACATGAACTTTCCTCCTGAGGACTTTCTTCTTCAGGCAGATTACATAACTATACCATTTCCTTTCGTTCTAGTGAATGGAGGTTGGTCATCCTGGTCCAGCTATCAGGAATGCAGGTGTCCTGGAGCGAATCTGGCTGCTGGCAAAATGAGCACGAGGACCTGCACTAACCCACCTCCTAGCAATGGCGGACAACCCTGCCAAGGGTCCAGCATCAAGAGGACCAAGGACTGCATTCCTTGCCCCCAGGGTGAGAATAGTTCAGATTGTGAAAAATGTGCCAAATTTCCATGAATTCAAATTACTACTGATTCATTAGGAAAATCAAATAGAGTTATCATTGATGAAAATTCAATCCCATATGATATTGAATTGGATGAAGCAAACTTATTCAGTTGAATCATTGAGCTGAAGTAACTTTCTTCGTCATCAACTGAGCTTTCCGCCAAACAGCTTCAATTTGTGCTAAGTAGGCTCATTGTTATAATGTTCCCAGCTACTGAATTCTCATGAGATGCCTCATACATTCCAGAATCTTGGTTACTCGATGATTATCTTCATCTTCACTACATATACGAATGGTTGAGCATCTCATGAGTTCGGTGAGCTCAAACTATGTTGAAAATGGACGTGTGATTGTCATTCATTATTAACCTCTTGCTATTTAACCTCTCATGTCACATGCTTACGTAGAAGAACTCGTGCTGGATACTGCTTACGACTATGACATTAGCGATAACGCATACGGTAAGGGCTAATTTTGCTTTCAAATGTCATCTGATAATCGCAAGCTACTCAATTATTGAGCTCCTTGAAGAATACTCGATGATATAGAAAACCTGAATCCTGAACGATTTATATTCAGGCTGTCTGAAATGATTTCCTCCATCCTGTATTCAAGTCAATCATGGCAGCAGATACAGAATAACTTCATATGGAAAATTATTCCATCAAATAAAGCTATCAATTTGAGTTATTTAGTTTCTTCTAAGATTTTTGAGATGAGCAAGAGAGGATCTCATTTCGAACACCCAGTGAATTGAATCTGAATATTGCAGGACTGTTTTGTATATTTTTTTGTGAGACAATTTTTCACTACACATTCTCAATCACTACCACCAGTATTGACACCACACAGCACACAGGTAGGTTAGGTTCACACTATTATACCGCATTTTGGTAGATCATTTTTTTTTTAGTCGTATTCATCTTTTTGTTTTCAACTCCTATCTATTGACACAATCATGCTTTGGAAGGTAGAGGAACTGATTACGTGTTCCAGAAGGAATTCAAGGATATCATGACTCGTGGAAATATTCTAGTTTATTGATTATTTGTATTCACTGTATTCCTAACCATCCGAATCATGTATTCGATATATATATTCATATGTATATATTCATGTAACAGTCTACGAATTGGACATTTTCACACGGTTTGTTTTATGGCTATCATCTCTAATGTTCCCAACATTTGGATTCGATTCAATTGATAAAATCAGATGTGAAAAAGATAAAGGAAAACTCATTCCTAGTTTAATTTTCATGTGCCCTGATAAGAAATTTTGATATAGATCAATTTCTCTAGTGGACCAGAATGACACATGATTCACCGAATGATTTGAACCAACTGTCACATCCATATTCAATGAAGAGTTCATGATTCAGTATTGACAAAGCTCCGAATAGCTCTCGAATGTTGAATATTTTCATAGCATCAGCCATCATCATACCCAAAATCTCGGAATGGTGAATGATGAAAGTAACACGTAGTTGAAACTGGCAAAGGAATTCGACTGAAGCTCCGGGTAGAAACATGTTCAGTTCCTCTACCATATCCCACACTATCTGTGCATCATTCGTTCTCATTCGCTCGACTCTGACCCCGAGTTCCATCTCTCCCTCTCTAGTCGAGCCTGCCAAATGGTCCTCCTGGTCCGAATGGTCGGAATGCAACCAGGAGTGCAACAAGATCCGCAAGAGGCAATGCCTCCCTGGTAGCGAAGGCGGACGAAAAACCTGTTCCGGGAAGGACACGCAGAGTCTCAAGTGTAGCTCTGAGCAGTGCAGGAGTATGGAGATGAGCAGAGTGAGAGAAGGTGAGTCACCATGGTGGATATATCCCGTACACATATGCTTTCAAAGATTCGACTCGCTACTATTTCAACTTGTCAAGTCGAAATTGAATGTTAATTGAATATAAACGAATAGCATGAACAGACCATCACTTTTGGTCGCCCCAATAGGCTTTAGTGAGCCCATCGAATTGGAATTAATCATGCCACTCATAGAAAAGGAAGTGTTCCCCTATAACCGTTCCTTTTTTCGCATCTAATTATTCAATTGAGGATCGATAACATCAAAATAGATGTGGCGTCTATATAGTAGAATATATTCAGTTGGCGCCATTATTTTTGAACAACCACAGATAGTCGGAGTTGATTATAAAGTGAGATGTATAGATTCTAACAAGTGATTCGGAGGTAATATCAATTTTGTTGTCAATAGTGCTACTGCTAGAGGAATACTCTAGAAATATCTTGGATATATTATTGCCAATTTCCCACTTTGAGGACGTACAGATTATAGATATGTGAGTACGCCCCTTTCTTCTTGGGACTATGTAAATGTGTTTGAGGCTTTGATGATAAAAGTGCCAGAAACAAATCTGTTCTGGATCATCTCTCATCAGTTACTTGTCAAATACATTTGAGCTAGGAAGTCGAATCGAACGAACAAGACGAAATTCTTCCTGTAACCTCAATCCATCTCTAAGCCTAATGGAGATGATTTTCTATTTCCTATCTCCATGTCTAGTACTTTGAATCCTTGTTCAACTTTGTACGAGTCTTTTACAGGGTGTAATCTTCATTGTTCTCTGTAACCAGTTGACTGTCAAAAGATTGACTGTCCGTTGTGGTCCAATTCCTGTTTATTGTTCCTCATTGCATAGTCTGCATGTCATATAATCCAATATCGTTGGGGTGCTTGTTGATCTCCTTGCCAATCGTATTCTTGTGCGCACCCAGATCAGTGTCAGTCCGAATTCACGTTCTGTCAGTCCAGATTCTTCGTAGTTCCATGAATTTCCTCAAAAATGACTACTTCCTGTTGACACAAATAAATATTGTCGTGCAGTGTCATTACTCGTTCGAGTGTACATATCCGTCGGAGGATGCTCCTGAGGGGAAAGTGTTACTCGAATGCGGACGTGCGCGTGTTCTTAAGAGGTCCTCAAAGAGCGGTGCGCGCACCTCACACAAGGAGTGTGCTGTCTGCCTTCGGTGTTTAGCAGGAAGTCAGACGCAATTAACGTTCGGCGTCTGGAGAGATTTCGACTGTTGGAGAGCACGTGCCAGTTGAAGAGACATGCGCTACTCCAGTTTGTTCAATAATGGTTGCAGTTCGCTTGCCATCATTTTCTCTACGCTAGGAGATTCTAGGTGTCCGTATTGGGATCTGGGAGTGAATCAGATCTGATACTGTGGGTGCTGGCATTCTGGTGTAGACCAGAGCATTCACAACTATTGCGGAGGCTCCAGCTTTGTTGTTTCAGTGATACTGAGTGGTTTGGTGGATCTTCTTCAAGTGCTCGTCTCTCGAAAGAAAGAGCAATATGCGACATGAGTCATCATATGCAGAAACTGAATCCTGTTCTTTGTCAATCTCCAAATATACTTTATAAACCCACTCTACTC
Organism: Gastrophysa polygoni; assembly: GCA_963576655.1. Taxonomy (NCBI): domain Eukaryota; kingdom Metazoa; phylum Arthropoda; class Insecta; order Coleoptera; family Chrysomelidae; genus Gastrophysa; species Gastrophysa polygoni. Next base: position 1,041,823 of record OY755082.1, on the reverse strand, counting down.
TTCATGAGGATCGCTTTCTATAATATATCGAAGAATTTTACGTTTTCTCACATTCCTGTCTCGGTTTCCGTATCGCGCAAGAAGATAAATATTCGGATTCACGCCACCCGTATCATTCAACACTGAACTTCGATAGCGACCGTAATTTCTGCAAACTGCAACCAGTCGTAAAAGTTTCCATGCAAGGACCACCATACTTCTCGATTCTGAATGTCTTCGCGTTTTCAGTCTTCAGTCTTTATTTAGCTCGATACAGATCGCATGTGGCTACTACTGGTTTTAACGATTACGAACAAGAGAAATGTTGTTTAAATGATAGTAGAATCATAAAGGCAACCTCCACTCTCGGTTTCTCTCACACTGCTTCGAAATATCACAACTCACTCACTTGTGAATTCAGACCATACACTCCAAATGATTAAAGAATGCGACGGAAATTGTATTCTCTTGAGTAGGTCAATATTTTGACCTGCACAAAGCACTTATTTGATGAAGCTCCTTGACCATTGTCCAGCTGATATTGGTTGGTATGTTGAAGGGTTGTTCAAGAACACTCTCACTAAATTATTTTTTGGTCTCCTTACTCAAAGGTAGAGTGAATCAAAAATTTACCAGCAAAACCAGACGCAGTCTGAGCAGGAACAGTCTGTGAAATAACTGAATCCCACATTCGAAGAGACTCTTCATCGAAAGAGAATGTATTGTTTCGAAATCAGGTTCTTGTGAATTTTCCGTCGATATCACACTTTCCCTCATGCTATATGAGCGAAACTTGTTATTCTTGATCTGAATCATGGATTCCAATGAACTTCTCGACCTTCATGATGGATTGATTTCCATCACTGTGATTTTTGGCTCAGATTGAACTTACCAGCAAATCGACAACGTATGTGAGCTCCATTATCGATGTATTTCACACTTCAGTAACCTTCATGTATTCGAAATCCAATCATGCTACGCATAGGAAGCACAGTAGCAGTCTAAATTGGCCCGATTCCCAATCATCTCTTTGACTCAAGAACAGAACGAAATTTTCCAATAGGCTCTGCCGATAATGCCAAGCATATCCCATCATTCACCGCTTTCCAGCGAAAAGGAAATTCCATTGTGTGATGAAGATATTACATTCGGGAGAAGGAATTATTCGAAGACGCCTCGATTTTCCGCCCGAACGGCATGTAAAACTATTATATTCTAACGAAGTTATCCTTTGACGATGGCTTCACCCAGAAATTCTACGCTCTACTTTGGCATACCGGCAGTTTTGGAATTGTTGCCGGTTTTAGCAAACGTGAGATCAAAAACGTCCTTGTGGCCAACCTCAGAAGGATTCCGTGAATTTGCTGCCATAAATATGTCTCCTCCTTCGAATCGCTTCAGCCACAACTGAACGATTTCATTATCCATCCGAGCATGATTTGGTGCTATGGAATATCATAGGAGAATTAATGATAACAATAATTCAAATTTAGTATTCGATAAATATATTCTTCATCCGAAAATTATTCGGAAAATAAGGTGTCAATGACAAATAGAGAATTTCTCTATTAGGTATCAGAGGATTGAATTCCAAGGCCACAGACATTTTGGGGCAGATCATGTATCTGTTGTTATTACAAATACATTGAGATAATTGTTATAATTTCCATTTTCATTTTTTGGAAACGTGATGATCTCAAATTCTGAAAATGTCACGAGCAAATACATATAACAAATCTATATTTGAAATTTCATCGATTTGAAATCAAACTTGAAATCTCTGAACCTCCTGGGCATCACAGATTCTACCTTCAAACTATTTCAAATTGTCGTATCAATCCTCAAATTGAAATATTCTGATTTGATTTATTTATTTATTTATAATAATGAAACCTAATCCCTCTCACTGATGTGAATTTGGCAGTTTTGGTTCACAACTGGATGGATAACGAATGATTTTTTGAGTGTCAAGACATACTGCGATTAATAAGTGTCACATATTGACAGTTTTCCGTCACTGACCTAAGTATTTTCTCAATGATCTCCTTCTTCAATACTGGTGTTTTCTCAGGTCAGTAGTGGAAAAAATATCACACGTTACATGTTCTGCACTTCTTCACAAATTTGTATTCTCAAATTCATCTGGGCCAACTGCACAAAATCGTGCTCCAGTATTGTAACGTGAACAATTATTTCGTTGATGATCCTTCGATATCCACCAGGAAAATCATCGAAGAAAAAATCATCTTTCAATCACCAAAAATCAATTATCTTTCACGCAGTTCTGATTCGATATCGAGGAATTGAGAGGCTAGTCATGGAAGGTTTGAAAGTATTCCTGAAGTTACTGATCGTGAGTAGGAAGTCACAGATAGATCAGAAATCAACGCAGAAAATGTCACCTCGGCAGCATAATTTGTCGATGAATAATTCATATTAACTCATTCACATTCTTCAATATTCAATCATATTGGGAAGACTCCCACATACTCAAAGTGAAAGCCACAATGCAAATATTGTGACAACGATTCAACACGTGTCATCTCTGGAAAAAACCGTTTACAAACAATGTCGCTCCAGTCATTTCGAGATGCGACAGATTTCTGAGGGCGAAGATGTTTTTATAACGCCGTGGAGAATAACAAACCTTTTGATGGGAGTTCGTCGGGAATATCAAAAAGGTCGCGTGTCCTTTATGAATTCGATTCACCATCATTTCCTCACTGTGAAGATGATGACAGATAATTTTCACAGGCTGAGAAACATTTCTTAAAACATACTTTCACGTCTATAGTGCTTCTATTGCTCTCTTCATTTCAATTTCGATTACATATCGAAAGGACTTTTGTTCTTGTCGAGGTATCTTCTCCTTCATTTCCTTTTCTCTTCATCATCATTATCATCTTGTTTTTCTTCGGTCGATTCTATTCAGAAGAACTGGAAGAATATACATATTTCTTGTGATCGCCTACATGAAGACGGGTGTTCAAACTTTTTTTCCTTTCCCCTTCCTCTTCGTCTTTTCATTTCAGGACAATTTCCATAGCGAGCACAAAACGATAGGTTTCTAGTCCATTCGAGGAATATCCATCATATTGTCTGAATTTCGTTGACAAATTTTCTCAGATCTATCAGATATTGGATCCGAAGATGAAGTTGCATATTGGAATGTTTCTAAATCGAATAATATGGGTGGGTGATGAGTAATGAATGGAACTTGGATGGATTAAGAATTTTTCAAAACGCAAACATGTCGATATGTTGCCTGAAAACAATAGTTCGAGTTCATACTATACGGAAAAACACAGTGTATTCATTTGGAAATACATTAGATCTCAGATCTCGATGCTCTGGTTTCGCAATGAGAATGATGGAAGATCAGGAAACTGTTAGGTTTGCAACCATTTGAACTTCACGGAACTTTGTTCTTCATGTTCGATTCTCCTTGTGCCAGTTGGTTGTATGAAAGAGAAAACTATCCAACATACGTATCTTTGCTACTTCTTTTGTCAAACGCAACATCCATTATAACAATTTTCCTTCTGAACGTTCGCATTTTTGATGGAAAATTCAGAAATATGGATGACAATTGAACTTTCTGCAATGAAAAGTAACAAGTTTCGTTTGAAAGTAGTTCCACAATCATCAAGTTTCTGTTCCTGAAGAATCCTTTGATTCTGTGGAGTTCTTTCTATGATAACACTCTTCAGGAAATCTACAAGAGAGGTTCGATCCAGTTCCGATTGCGACAGCAATTCCTTTTTGACTGCAGGCTGTCGTTTTGACTTATTTTCCCATTTCCTCGATCTCATTTCTCTCCATTCCCCATTGCGACGATTATGCAAAACGGAAAACAAGAACTGACTCCTTTGTGTCGTACGCAAAATGGTAATGAACATTCGTGTTCGCATGAATAATGGTAGATGTAATGTCTTGCGATATCATTTATTATTATTTTTCGATGATTCATAGAGTTCGCACGCGAGTACAATCGATGAAAAGCGTTGAGAATCAATCATTGAGGACCCATTTCCAAATGAAGTCTCATTTCCGTAATATCTCAGCCTCCTCCTGAATATTTCACGGAATTATATTAAAGATGAGCCATCGAGCATGAGCATAACTAGATTGAGAATTCATAATCGAGAGTTCCGTTCTTTTTCTGGTTTCTGGTGCAGTTTTTCATTCGAATTATCATAACAGTTTGATTTTATAAAATCTGGTCACAAGTACCTCTATTCAATCATATTAATGAACTCCTTCATCAGATCTCCAGTGCATTTTTTTGTCGGTCTTCAATTTCGGAAACCTCAATCCAAAAAACTCACTGAAAATCCTGGGTGATTTCCTCATTGTTGATTAATTTCCTGTTTGATCGTTCAGATTAGGATACTTATGTAGAATCCCTCATTTCATTCGATATCAGTTTCTGATTTAATTTCCTGTATAAACTCACCTATATTTGTAGGCCACCCTATAGATATTTCCAGATGTGCGAAACGAGCTTTCGCAGTTCCAGAGAATCCCCTCTTTAGATTTATTCACCCCGAAACTTGCACATAAACTCCAGAGTTTTGTGTCAACTTCCCGTTGAATATTTCAATATCCGCATCAAACGCTGCCCTTTTTTTTCCCATCGCGAATTACAGAAACAGTGTAAATTGTCATACGCTCTAGTGATGGTGCGAACTCCGCCGGGAGAGTTTCCGAAGTTGGGGTGCATTTATAATCGGAAACGGCCTGTATCAAATGGAATATAGAAATCGATGGATGGGATATTGTCTTGGTATGCAAAATGAAGAGAGTTGACTTCGATGATCACTTTATCAAGACATTTTTCAGGATCTTCATTCCAAGATGTATCCTACACATCGGTTCATTCCAGTTGTTTTCTCATCTTGTTTGGGACCCTTCGAACTAATTCCTTCAATTTTGATGAACAAATCATGTTGTTTCCTGAAGCGTCATGATTCATTTAGAGAAAGAGGAGGACTTTTTTATGATCATCAATGACACCAGTTGTATTTGTTCAGGTTCAGATTATTCCATGAATGACTCTCACCCCTCACGGCCTAATTCAAAATTCGATCAGGTATTTTTAAACAGTTTGTTAGTTCGTCTCAATATGACTAGTTATGCAACTATTATGCAACCAACAATACCTTGCGGAATGCACCTCTGACGTGATGACTTGTCTTTTTAGGCACTGTTCGTGGTTAGGTAATGTCCATGATGCAATGTCCTCAGATTTGTAATAATGATTCTATCAATGCTATGATCATCGATAAATCGTTGATCGATATCAATAGTGCGTGATTCGAATAGGTGAGTTGAATTGAATTCGATGTACTCATCAGGAAAATGGGAAATATTATTGCAGTTTGCATCTGGTGAGTCGCGTTTTGAATGAACCACACATACGTTCATCTAGACTTTTCTGCTCAAACTGAGTCATACCATCCACCATTTTGATATGTGACTTTTCGTTTATTCTATGATCCGATTCATATTGACGAGATCAGTTCTTCTCTTGGTGAAGGTGATAATTATAGATCTATCATCGAAATATTTGTGCTGGAAGCTGATATTGAACAATAGCTCTAAGATTTCACGTGACTTTGTATTGTTGCTGTGGTTACGAAAAAAGTTTATATCATCGTGAAATGTCTGTTCGTGCCATGAGGATTGAATCAACTAGAATTCTCTATTGATCATTCATATTCATGCGTTATGATAGAATTATTGATAGCATTGATTGAAGCCATTATCATATGAGATTAGTGCTGAAATTCGAGTTGGAAAACAATGTGACTTTCACAACGAATGATGCCATCCCATGATGTTACCGTTTGCAAACATCATTACAAAGATGGTTTCAGTTGGAAATTCGATGGGTGTGCACACCCCATTCTAGCATCGGAATGACGAAGACGGGGTGATATCACAGTATTCAACGAAACTCAGACTAATGCAACTACCTCCCACATATCCATTCGATAGTTGCGCAAAAGGGCTTTTCATCCGATCCCGCTATACAACCAACATCCAAGAGGATGCGCCAGTCTCGTTGTGCGAGTTAAATCAAGGATATTTGCATTATCCTGCACGCATTTCGTCGGGAAGCGACGTACAATGAGAGACGATTTGCGGTGAAGTCTCAGCTTCGGAACTCCGGATTTCTCTCTTGTGTCGCTCGTTGCCGGAGAGTTTAGCGCTTCTGTAGGTTTGTTTGAGCGGAATGGGGCTCTCGATTTTCGTGAATGTAAACCCCAAGAACCGAACTATCGGAGGTTTGCTGGAAATAGATGCAGCTCTACTCGACCTGGGTGGGATCTGGAATTGAATCGAGGGAATTCGTGTAACTTCTACGGTCAGAATAGAACTGTGGTCTTTTTGACATAATTCGACCCTCTCAATATTAGTTTCCTTCTGAATGGGTTGATGCTTCTTCCTACGACCATCCAAGAAACAACCAGCGCTTTCAGAAAGTCACCGATTTCACTATGGCAGAAGGAAAGTAAAACTCACTAGTGTGGAAATACTGCTGGTATCATCACACATGGTACTCACATTCCGAATTCATTTCGCATCCTAACCTTTCGGAAAATGATTCTATCCACTACCGTCGTTCCTTCTTCGAGGTTCTTCTGGTAATATGACCATCATCTCCTCCCTTTCATGATGTTGATCTCTTCTTTGTGAGGTATCTTGGATGTAGAGCTCATGTTTTATCAAGCTTTCGGAATGAAAATTCATTTGAATGAACATTCTGACTGCCAAAATGGGGTCGGAAAATCATTGAACTTTTTCTGAATTCTTGATGATATATCATGAAAAAATCCAACCGGTTTTTCAATCTACTACAGAGCTAGAGCTACTACATAGCATGGAACCAAAAAGCGATTTTTTCAGGCCACGTTGGGCACAGTTGAGATATTATTGTGTATATTTCAAGTTGAAAGTTGGCTACCCCTGAACCTACTCCTACCCCTTCTCTGCTCAGACCGAACAGCATTCATTATTCTCTTTCATTATAATGCTGAAGTGGAAAATTTAGATTCATCTTTCCATGATATATCGCATTATTATGTACGTACTTCTTGGGTTATCGTCCCAGGAAAACCGGGAAAATCTCATTCGGGGATTTCCCTTTCGCCTGAAGCCGTACACGAGGCATAAGGCTAGATTATTTATTTAGCAGTTCGCCGTTGAGGAGGAGGAGAAATTATACTTCTGGCCTACTCAAAACGGAGCCAGCTGGTGCATCGATTATTCATGATGATGCATGGGGGTCGAATATGATATGTTTCCTCGCGGGAAATTTTCCAATACCACGTGAGTAATATTCATTGCGATTTTTTACATTTCTCAATCTGATGATTCTTCATTCTTATAGTTTCTCCCTGACTTCTCTTCATCCCTTCTGGTTCTTCTGGACATTAAGATTGAAAATTTAATGACTATTTCAATATAGTCGCAGCAAAGATGGATCAAAATCTGGCTCCCAGATATGACTGCTCAATTTCCATTCAGCAACAAATCACAATCTAGACTATAGCTGATAGCAGAAAATGAATAGTGCAAATTAAATATTGCATCACTGAGACTCGAGATAGACAGATAAGTCTTGAATTTGGCCAAACAAAGACAGGTAGATAAATAACGTACATTCGCACGTTTTACATTTCCTCATGATGGAAAAAATGAAAGTTGAATGTTTCGCATTGGTAGTGAGGGTAAGTACACCCTGTGTTTTTGAGTCCTACTCAGCAAGAGTGGTATCATGCTCTGAACCTGATGAGCTGAGAAGGTAAAACGAAGGAAACAAAGAAAAAGGAACAAAGGTGAATCAGGTTAGCTCTGCACAGTCTGAAGGATATAATTTATCATCTAGTCAGCTAAGAAATCTCAGGAAATACCTCCTCGAAAAATTTCATCTGTCTTGCGATTTGATTCCTGTGAGCTTCCACGATATTCGGGTCTCCGATCGGAATCCACTATCACCCTGTATGATGCCTCAGGCTCGTTCTGACTGATTACTTCGCTAGGGACGAGGATGACAGACCCCAATCCGGGTGACAGTCAATATTAACATTTCTAGGCGCCATAACGCGACCACCAACGAACGTCAAAGATAATCCGGAGTTATTGCCGAGTTCACAAATCAGGGTGCCAGAAAGGCAAATATTTGGACAGTGGAATGAGGTGTTGAGCAAGAACCATGAATGATTTGGTAAGTTCTTCTGAAGATACATCAGTTATGAGAAATACATCCACCTCTAACTCTTGTCAATACATTCATATCAATGAGATGTGAAGCAAAATCTGATGTATCCTTCAGTGAGGAAGATCCCTCATACTTCTGTCACATTCCATCAGAATTCCCCAGAGTATATTGTCGAGGCAAAAAATATGCTTTCGGATGCCTCTGCATCGAAATTGACTGACGCCGAACCGACTAAACCGCGAAAAGAGAACTCATCCTGGTTAGAAAATTACATTATGTCGTCGGATCGAGTTCAAATGATGATTCCGGGAGCAACATCCGGAGCCTGAACCATAGGCGGACTTTACTGGAGTTCGTGTATCCATACGGATGGATAATTCAACTGTTGAATTGAACTGTCCTGATTAGAATTCAGAACTATTGACAAAAAAAGGCAGGTATAGCTTTTGTACAATTCATCTCTTCTCCAATATGGAAATGGATATTGGGTCACAGTCAGTCTTTTATTGATAATTCAAAAATATGGTCACTGAGTGAGACTCAGTGAATGAGACTCGAAGATTTCGTGAAGGGAATGAGATACTGATATATATCTATAAGGCAATCAATCCAAACCTTATCATCCTAAAATCACGAAGCTCGATTATCAATTGCAAGAAGTTTGTAGATCAAATTCACCTTGTTCGATTTATACAACGATTTCAAGATGAAGGAATTTTCCTGATCGTTGAAACAAAGTTTATGAATCTTCCGATGACTGATGAGAATGATTATAGTTGCTGCAACAGAAAATCTGATGGAAGTTAACGATGAAAAAGTATCGCAGGAATAATGCGAGATAAATCAAATAATCTATACATATGAAGAAGATAAGATGAAGAATGTATGCATACGTATTCATGTTCATTAAATGTGTAGTACAAATACAATTTTTGAGCAAACCAGGGGCCTGATTTATAGTTGTTGAGACTAAGATTCTGAACTGCCTTCGTTCTTGTACAATGGTTATCATCCCTATTTGTTTGTATCAGTATAACCAGTGGCGTGCAATGCAGATCACGTTATAGTAGGCAACAATTTCGGAATCTTGATCTCGTCTGATCTTGACTGAAAAAAATTCGAATAGTGATTGATGATAAGGATATCAATTGATCAGTCAAAATCGCTCCGGTTTCATTCCGAATGGAATTCTTTTTTGCTCACACAAAGTAAAGTGCCACCAGCAGGGGCGTAGCGGGTGGTTTATAATAATTTTCTCATGGATATCATTGCATTATTATGAATCGTGACAGGACTCAGATCAGTATAGTAGATCTATTCCTATGAAAAAATATATCCACGGAATAAAAGTGAGTGGAAAACTGTATTTCGATTATTTTCTGGGGTAGGGCTTCTCTTGTATGCACGCCACTGTGTATATCTGGGAATTTGTAGAATATGTCCCTGAAATTATGGTGCGCCTATGGTTTCAACCATCAATTTTGCGAGTATTCATTCCACCATTTTAATATTCCAGGCTGATATCTACTTAGCATTACGCGCTGACTGTAATAACTGACTAAGCCGTCCAGAATGTGGAATTACATGCTCATATTGCGTATATTAAGGAACGGACCGAATTCATCAAAAAGAGGACATTTGCATGGCGCAGTCGGCGACGAGAAATCACCGAGGGGTTTATAAAGTTTTTCGACTTCTTCCGAACGAGGTTACTTCGACGTAATACCGAGATATTTCTCCCTGACGGAAACTTTCGCTGATAAATAGGAAAACTTCAACAATAATTTGTCATTCGAATGCAAATGGTTCTGCTTTGCTCTTCCTTCGCTTATTCATCGATAACATTTTTTCCTTTCTACAATCCAATGATGATCCTGTTATGTCTTGATGCACTCACTGATATATCAGTTTTTTCCTACTTCACATATACAGTGTCATCCATTTGTCTACAAGTCACCTTGTAGAATGTTCATTGATTGTGAGTTTTCAACCGGATTTCTCGAACAGTAGACTTGATCGATGAACTTGATTGTATGACCAATAAGAGTCGTATGCCAACAAAATCCAAAGCCTCCTACGTCTATTTTCAGAAGTGAAATTTCCAAGAAAATATGTTTGCCATCGGATTCACCACCTTTCGGAACTGGCCAGTACCAAATTCCATCGTGAACGTTCGACTAAAAATGATTTTGTAATCGAATCAAAAATGCATCAAAATATTAATTTTTCCTGAAAATCTATAGAAACACTCAACTCTGATATGATATTCAAGAAATTATGGTCGCTTCTACAAATCCAACATATCATTTCATGAAGATAATTTGATGAAGATAACCATCAACATTGACTTCAACTTCTGACTATATTTACCGTGTATAGATTCATTTTGTCAAGTATCTTGGATATTTCGAATGGAGGAATGCCAAATTCAGTAATATCAATTGGAATATATTCAACATTTCCCTTTCAGCATAAATTATTCACGTGGACTCCATATGATTTTTTTTTTCATCCAGCTATATCCAAAAGAAGACCTTGAATCTCTTCATGCTGTCATACATTCGCATATATAGACACGTAGTGGTATTCCATGAGTATTCACCCCTGTCAGATATGGAAATGTGCCGCCTTTCAAAGACTATGGCGACGAAAACCCCGATGCTATGGAAAAGGACCGTAATCGCTTAAATAGAAGCAGAGAATCTGTGTCTTTCAGAATATTTTGGTCACATCATATCATAGGAAAGAAAGTAGTAGATTATATCATCTTGCGAACGGTGAGGATGCGAAATCAATCTGAAATATGTGTGCCATATGTGGTAATGGGCCACTTTTTGAATGAAATGAATTGGGAGCGTTGTTTCCGTAAGTGGTCGTGAGAATAGTGCGAATTGATCGCAATTCTATTTTGGGTGTTAGTATAGTGAACTCACAAATTCAGTTCTTGGTCTATTATCACTCCCAGATATTCGAAAATCGAAGCTCTCTCAATATCAACATCATTCATTTCCATATCTAACGATTCATGTCAGTTTTTATTTTATCTCAGTTACATTAGATTCCAAACCTTTCATCAATCACATACCCATCTATCAATATTCGTCAGGTTTTCGTTCAAACACTTACCAATATCACGCGATCGAAGTGAACTTGAGCAGGAAAAATTTCCCAAAGTAGGCAAGTACACCTGAACCCGAAGCCATATAAAAGTGCCTCTCCAGGGAATCCAACCCTGTCATTTCGAGAGTCCTTCACATCGACAAAGCCCTCTTCGCAATTCCATGTGTCCCCCAGCTATTGAAGGCGATTATTTAAATCTCGACTAGCACTGAAATACCTTCGAGTATTCACCCCCTCTGTTCAGACACTTTTCCAATAAATACCGATAAGTCAATCATTATCTAATAATGTGCAGTTCGGTCACTATCGAGTGCTCCCTGTATAATGAGGACGGGGGACGCGTATGTGTGAAACTGATTGGGACACAGGCGGGCGGATCTGCTGATGGAAACCCCCTGGGGATCCCTAATGATTCGGCTGGAGATGAATGAGTGCCAAAAAGTCATTGAATAGATGAGCATAAAAGTACTCGTTCAGTTCTTGAATCATCCAGAGGACGTTATTGACATAATCTTGAATGATATGAAGAGTCCACAACAAATCGGCACACATGACGTGATATATTTTCATGATTCTTCAGATTCTGTTGAACGTCTCAGAAATTCGAACTGACAGAAATTGGAAGTCACATTCTCGATGAGATGAGAATCACCAGCAGTTTATCCACGAGGTGGACTTGTGTCGGAAGGATCTGGAGCCAGATACAACAGATGTATATTCCCATACCTCCACATCGAATTATTCATTCGCACTGCCCTCTATCAATATTGTTCCAAGCCTGGGGATGTTTTCCCATTTCCTCTGCTTCCTTTCAACCTGCGATCTTACTCCTCCAATAGATGGAGGAAGGGAGAAAAGGTAACATATTCCTCGTGTTTGTCAAAACATGCGAGTTCACTAAGAAATCCAAACCGACTTCATCAAAGGGCAGTGTCTTGAGATGGATCAGCTAGTTGTTTGAGATCTAAAGTCAAGAATGAGATCAATTCACGGCTTCAGAGAAGTCTCGAATTGGTATATGTTTCAATAATGCTCACTACAGAACATGTCATATGTGAGTATAACATTTCAAGTTGACTCCCACGATATCATTCAACACTTCTTCGAGGAACAAGGACTTCTTAGGAAAAAATTTCTCGGATGAATTTTTGTGATATACCAGCTCGATTTGATGAGACTTTTGTCACTGAAAATGGTAACAATATATTACGATACACTTGTACTCGTCTACAACAATTTATGGCGGTTATGAGAAAATCCCTGACCCATGCCGAAATCCCATCGAAAAAGTAAGGTGAGTGATGTTAACTATCGAGAAAGTTATTATTTATCCGAGATGTAGAACTGAAAGGATTTCTACTGATGTTAACTTAAAAACAGGTAACTCTACTTCATGGAATTGACAGATACATATATCATGTTACACTAGCTGGCACAATAGCTTGCAGTAACTTTGTAAAAGAATAGAGAGTTTTCTTGGGAGACTGTTTCCGTATTGTCTCTACTGGAACCCAATTTTCATATTACAGGAAGATAAACGTGAACACATAATCAACTCTTGTGATATCCAAGCGACACTGTCAACAGATAAAATGCAAGATTGCACTATTATAATTTCCGAGTTGAGGAAAACACCACAATCGGCCTACATTCTTACGGTTTCCTGTCAGGTTCCCACATACCCTGGAAACTCATCCAAAATAGGAAAATCATCACTGAATCTATCGACAATGTCTATTCCATCGAGATCCCATCAATTCTGGGATCCGGATAACACACCGAGCGCTATACACCCATAATGACAAAACTATATCAATATCCTGCTACTAACAGGCTTTGCCCAGGGCTATTATGCCGACGATCCTATCATTTAAATCAGTCACACCAGAATTGGTGCTCGGCTTTGGGGATGTTCGCACCTCGAAAACAAAGAATTGGAAAGCCATTTGGATGCTGCGAACTATGGGAAATGTCCCTGTTCAATCGACTGGGAAACGAATTCGAATCTAGCGAGAGGATTTTTGTGCATGGATATAGCGGTTACGATGGCTCTGAACTGTCATCCTTGAATCCTCACATTCCTCAAAGTTTACAGTTCATAGTTGCAACTGTAAATTACCCTCAATACAATACTACTTTTTGTAGACCCTGAGTTTCTTGAGAGTGGGAAAATATAATTAATCCTCTAATAAATCTTAGAATTCCAGTCAATCAATAAATTATCATTGAAGTTTTATCAATTCAACTGAAATATCGATTTTGTAAATCAAAAATAAGATGAGATCATCTGAAGAATCAAGAATAGAGAAACTCTTTAACTTTAATCTCCAAAATTATTATTTCTAAACTGATTCTTGATTTTACAACTTCAATTTTGATTTTTACATCAATATTTTCTATCAAATTCATATTTTTAAATCATCCCCTTTCATTAGGTATAGTTCTATTAATTCAAACAATATCAACTTCAATCATTAGTGGATCAATAAGCCCTGATTATTGATTCTCTCATATTCTATTTTCAATCATAATTGGCGGATTATTATTTTTTTTCATTTACATGACTAGAATTGCATCGAATGAAAAAATTCAAAATTGCCCCCAAACTTATAATAATAATAATATTAATAATAACTATTATAATTATTATATTTATAATGATAGACCCTTATCATTTGAATCTTAAAATTATTATGATTGATATTTTAAGCCTAAATCCAACCAATAATTCAAAATTATCAATTAATAAATATATAAATTACCCACGAAACCCAATCATATTGATAATAATTTTATATTTATTAATTACTTTTAATAGTTTATCCCATATCTGTCGTGATGTTAATTATGGTTGACTAATACGAACATTACATGCTAATGGAGCTTCATTTTTTTTCATCTGTCTTCATACCCATATCGGACGGGGAATTTATTATAGATCCTTCAATATAAAAGAAACTTGAATAATCGGTGTAACTATTTTTTTCCTTGTTATAGCAGCTTTCCTCGGATACGTTTTATCTTGAGAACAAATATCATTCTGGGGTGCAACTGTTATTACTAATCTAGTTTCAGCAATCCCTTATTTAGGAACAATAATTGAACAATGAATTTGAGGGGGTTTCGCAGTTGATAATGCAACTTTAACTCGATTCTTTACTTTTCATTCCATTTCACCTCTTATGGTTGGAAAATTCAGCTGTAACTTGATCATCTGATTGACCAAATTCAGGTTTCGAGTGCTGTAAACATTCCTAATGAAAGATACAAGTACCGGATCAATATTTTCTGTCTAACAAATGCCAGAAGCTTCTTCTCCGCTGGCATCAAATAAAGAAATCACCGGCAATATAACAGTAATTCAATCAATGCAACGAAAACAAATTCCTGTCAGGCAGCGTGCTTCCAACATTTTTATGTAGATTTTCTGTTTGTTTTCTCGAAATTTTCTCACACAGCGCGCCAAAGGAGTCTGGTACTTCTTGTCGATGCGTTTGTTTGTTCTGCCATGCGTATTATCGTTCGTCGGTCATAAAATATAACAATAAAGTCTAAACAATGTGAGCCATAAAAATAACAAAGGGTTCACTGGGTAGTAAATATTTCATATTTCATTTGACGGATATGATATACGTGACGTTCTTATTCGAAAACGATGACTGTATGTGACCGAATTTAATTGAGGCGAGACCTCTGCGAATTCATCATAGTGTATTGAAAATTATCTCTACTGTGACATTGAAACAGCGATATGTGTTTCATAGTGAGATGGTTCAATGTGAAGTAAAACAAATTCCCTACTTCCAAATTCCTTTTTTTATCAATTCATCGATCAAATTACAGACTATCCAAAAACCTTTTCAAACCGGTGACATGATAATCCTGCCTAGGTGTTTGACACCTCCCAATTTCGTGATAAACCAATGACTATAGCTTTCATCAACGCTGCTAGACTGTCCGAACAAAAAAATTGCACGAGTTCGTAACTGATACCAAAATATCGAATGATGAAAGAAGTTGGTTTGCTCAACATGCCCATTGTCTTCTTCAAATGAAGAGAAAAAAAAAACTTATTGTATTACCTAATGAGTCGAATCGACAGAGAATCTTGCGATTCCATCACTGATCCCTTCTTTTACATATCCCTTTCTTTACCTCGTGGTAGGTTCTTTACGAGAACAAGAATATTCACATTTCTTATCGAAAAGTACCACTCAATATTTCAGCCTGAAACGAACTCCCCGAGCATCCTCTAAATCGTATTTATGGTTATTTTATACGATCATGGGTTTAACTGAAAAACCTGCTGCTTCGCATACATTACAGCCGTTAGAAAAATTTACTGCGAGTCCATATGTTATGGTGATCGATGCACTAGTTCGAAGAATTCTCCATTAGTTTCGGTCAAGGAGAAGAGTTGAATGAAATATGAGGTTTCTCTTTGGAAATTCAACTCTTCTCGATTTTCAATGGAAACGACCGAACCTTGCAATGACCACTCAACTTGGATAGCCCTGTATGACTAAATGTGAAATATAGAGCATATCTACGTCCCAGCTTGAAAATCATTCGAATTGATTCAGGAACTGAATTTGAATCAACGCACAATTCAAGAATATGAACTCGTGAAAAAATTCACATCCTCTCAATGAATGTTGATGGATATGTGAAAAATAATCTGTGAGTTTTAAACGACACTCATTCACCTATACTCTTGCAGTATTTCTTTACGAAATGTATACAAACATGACGGAATGCTTGGTTAATTTATCTGTTTAAACTTCGAATTGTGATCTTTGTATTCATCTCAGGTTTATTTTTGTACAAACAAGATCAGTTGAAAGCTTTCAGGTTCCTAGTTATTTACGCTTATTAGACACCGAAGTCGACTTTCTAATTATAGAAATGTAAAAAGACACATTCGATTGTTGTGTTGAATGGAAACACATTTACCGATTCTCGCACATCCTGTGTATCAAAATAAACAGTCGATGAACGACATAATCGTCGACTTCTCTGGGGAGGTCTCACACAACCTGATCCAAACCTGTTCTATAATTTAACAAAACGAGATGACCATCAACAATGATTTGGAAGAAAATAGTCAACAACATACAATGTCAAATGGATGCTTCAATATTACTAATGATGCTAGAAAACACGATGATCTCCATATCCCAGCAGTTCCTCATGGTCTACAAAGTGCAAATTCGACCTCAGCTCAACTCCCTAAGTATTGACTCACAAAAGAGAAGAATATACATGTGGAGGAAAGACTTGGAATATTATGTTTTCAGTAATGATCTACAGATTTACATCCTCTCAATATTGAACCTCAGGATTTAATTCTCACCATCAGAGAAAATTTCGGCTTGGAACCTCTGGACATAGAAGAATACTGTTCTTTACCAAATTATTGATCAATTAGGTAGATAGTATGGTCTATGTGATTGATGAAGTATCTTCTCATGTACCGCCTCCAGGAGGTCCACGTCACATTTCTTTCCACATAAACAATTCCGATAGATCAGTCAATAGAATATGCAGATTATATGTATAATACGTACTTATACTATGCTATGACTCCGTGGTGCATTCATTTCCTCATAGTTCAATTATGGCATGCTCAGTTCAGTTAGTTGTCATACTTTCGACTCTGAGATACGTTGCTTGCCAACACTGTTACCATCAACCATTATTATCGTCGTATACTTTCAACAATCTCATTCAGAACTATCTGGAAACATGTGATCAGGCTCTGCCTGTTTATTTGTGCCAACCGAATAAACGAATATTTTGGAGGACATCCTAATTATTCTCTGCTGTAGATTGAAACTCTCGAACTGTGTAAAATCATTCTATACCTAGGCATTGTCATTTCAGCTGATTCTGGATGAAAAGCTACGAATCGTGATGTGCACCATTTCTATTCTCTGAACAGAGCGAGTTTCTAGAGGAAACATGGATTTACGTAGCGATGAAAATAGGTGCATTGTATGAAGAAACTATCAAAAAACGCTGTCATGTCTCAGTTTGTAGTTGGAACGCAATCTTTTCACGACAGTTGCTGCTCGAGAACTCGAATAGACTTTTCAAGGAGACACGAGTGTAATTTCGTACACAATGGGAGGACATTCCTTGGAATACAGACATTCATAATAGATTTCCACCGTAGCAGAATACCAGGTCTTGAATCTTTTACAACGATGATTGTCGTTATTCCCACAAAATTGCATTTCGTGACATATTATTTGAGCACTGCGAGGCTCAGAAACACTATAGAATTTATGAGCTCTGAGTCATTCCTATAGATATGAATCTTGTCGAACTATGAGAATATACTAATCAGTTTGGCAATCACAGCTTACTTACTGTGATCACCCTGATCTTTTCCTTCATCTTTCCATTCCATGGACAGCCAACCACATCGCTTCAATAATTCATTTCACTTCTACTATCGTATGGAACAAATATTGTCAGTGTTCTGTGAGATATCATCCCTAGTTGGTATCTAAACAGTCTTTGTGTTTTTATTCACTTCCTTTCCTTCCGATGTCGAACGATGCATTGCAGCAATCATTTTTCTTTCAACTTTATTCATTCAACTTTAGTCCGCAGTTTATTCAGATCCAATCCATATGATCAAGGATGAGGAAAATCTGTCGAAGAGGCTGATTTGCACATGCTGATGACAAAAGGCACCAGAAGTGAAAGCGATCAGCTGAATGAGAAGATGAATGTACATCATACTACAAATTTTAGGAATTTGAGGACCATTCACGAAGAAAAAGTCTTGTCACTTCACAATTTTTGGTCCCCAGAATCGAATCAATATCATCGATGGAATG
Organism: Gastrophysa polygoni; assembly: GCA_963576655.1. Classification (NCBI taxonomy): domain Eukaryota; kingdom Metazoa; phylum Arthropoda; class Insecta; order Coleoptera; family Chrysomelidae; genus Gastrophysa; species Gastrophysa polygoni. Next base: position 1,023,649 of record OY755082.1, on the reverse strand, counting down.
TTTAGTTTTACTATTACAATACTGCATGCGAATGTCATCATCAATGGTGAAAATGTGTTTTTGGAAGAGTTGGAGAATCATTTCCATCTGGAGGTTTCTGTAATTATTCTATCACTGGATCATCCTCCAGAAGGAGGAACACTGGATACTCTCATCGATCAACTTTCGAACTATATTTTTGGTACGAATACTCTAGTCAGTCTGAAATATTCAAACTTATATTCGTTCTACTCGGTTGAGACCTCCATTTGGTGGATTGTTAACCCCAGCATCTCGCATTACCAAATGACATAAGTCTCAGTTCTATTTCTGGCAGAGTTTAATGAAGCAGCAACATTTCACCACGGTATGGGTAAATAATGCCGTGTATTTCATCAGTTGCTTGGATGGTGAAGTGGAAGTCGGTTTAATTAGCATTGGCGAGTTCGAGTGATGCATTTGGCACAATTTCAGAGTATTTCGGACATTTCGGTTTTCAACACTTCCAGATGCTCGATGAAACGAACGTTGCTTGGTGACTCAGAACGAGGATCGGAATTCCAGATGAGATCGCTCGTTTCAGCGGATTCGCAATGGAAATGAAATTATAATGAAAAAATTACGGAACTTGGGATTTCGTTTGCTCGAGAATACACACGCCAAAAAGGAGCATCAAGAGACAGGGGGGGGGGGGGGGTTAGATCTCATTAGAACTAGGTGAATTTGAATGATAATGATGGATTTTCCTCCGATTGTAACCCCTGGATACCATCCGCAGTTATGGAAATCCTCAATCGATTTTCTCTTTCCCTTTTTTGTTCTATATGAAAGAATGTATTCTGAGGAATGTGAGAAAAGAGACAGATGTCAGATCGTTCATTTGTCTCCAATTATATTGATCTGTATTTGGTTCATTACGTTTGGTGCTTCTAGTTCACCGCAGAAATATCAATATCAACAATGTTGGACGTTATTTGAACAAATTTGAAAAATACGATATCCCCCACTTCACTGAAGCATTGCGACCACTTCAACATCACGTCTCTATCAATTTTTTTCGTTAATTCATTGAAATCGATAATATGATACTGAGAATGAGAACAGATATAGGATCAGCTCAGAAATCTCAGATTCGTTCCATGAAATATCTGAATATTCGAATCAATCAGAGAAGAATATGTTCACACACCAGAATGTTCAATAGGTGTTTGCTAGATTGCAGCTCGATTGGAAAGTCCTGAGTGAGTGAAAAAAATCCTGAAAATGCACAAATATTGCAGCAGTTGAAGATCATTTCTGAATTCCAAACCTCGTTCGAGCCTTCTTCTTGTTTCCTCAAATGAATTCAACATCAATAGTGTACACACAAACGTGATAGGCACAGTGAGACCCTTTTTTGAAGAGAAAGGCTCACCGGTATTGCTGAGTGGACTGTAGATTTGCCTGATGGTCAGGCAGACTGTTTTCGTCGGGTAGGCCTACCTTCACTGTCCCGGTGCACATTAACACATACATGATTGATATAGGGCTGGTATGAATGTCAGTTGAAATTGTTGACGCGAATAATGTCTATACTCGAGCACGAAGTCTGATCGAAACCTCCACACGATAAAAAATGGCCTTCCAAGTAAAAAAAATCTCATTGGCAAAAAAGGAGCTTTCAGTACGCAGAACATTTATCATCAATTAGGACTACTTAACATTAAGGTTCCCGAAACAAAATTTAATATAGAAGATTTTTGAGTGAGATCAAAAATCAAAAACTGAAGAAAATAAAATCAATCCTGATTTGATAAGGACGAAACGAATAGCGCTTGCTACTTTTCAATTCTCAACCTTTTCGAGACCTATTCACTTGGGAAAAATGTTCCCCGGATAACGTGCGGGCAGTACTTCCTGATTAAAGTCTCGGAAGGATGAAGGAAGTTTCTCGTGATGTTTTCTATCCCAGAAAAAGTTGATTCAGCGATAATCTACAGGAAGCAAACCACGCAATTGCTTGTCTGAGTGGGCATCTCATTGCGAACGATAGTCATCGAAATAAGACCATAAAAAGCAGCGCAATTCATCGTCCGCGATGCAAAAACCAGAGAAATCGAGAAAATGACATCACAGAAGGCTGTTTTTGACGTCCGGCTAAGCATATCTGTTCGCAAGAAAGCCGAGGCTAATTACATTTTGTCCCTATTTAAACATTGCGTAGGTTTTTGCTAGACGGCGCGTTATTAATATTGCTCTGACGCAGCCAACGAATAGGTCTCTCTTACATTGGTCGGCTGTCAGTCCTTATACTACTTGTATATTGATGGGCTAGCTCGGTGTGCAGTTCGTATAGATCTGATCGATTGATTACGATATCTTTCCGAAAGCCCCAATACCTTAGTTCGTCTTGAATCCCTCGAACTTCATAACTCCTGAAGTCTCATTACTAGGATGTTGAAAAATCATCAATTTCCGATATTAAAATCAAAATAAGTTTTTCATGGAACCTAAATTGACTCACATAGCATCATTACTCGCCTAATGTCCCTGATGTTTCTCATCATGGAGATGATGAATGGATATTCAACATTGAGAAACTGTTGTATGCAATTCCTTCAACTTCACCTCGAGAGATGGATAATCCAAATTCTATATTGGGGATGATTGAGGATGATATAATTCAGTTGAGATATACACTAAATCGGTGAAATCTGTTGAATTTCATTTTCACGATTTTTTCGTCTTTTTTCCGAGAGCCTCCCCATGCAATACCAATGATATCATCTGTCATTTCGCTACTGACAAGTACTTGCTACTAATTTTGAGCTGCAGAGTCGTAGTGGCATTGGTAGATTTCTTGTAAATATCCCATGTTATCATCATGAAGGCACACTCTCACTATTGCCTAATGTTTCCGTGCAATCGGTTATTTCGACCAAGAATATCAGAAATTGTAGGAATCACATTTCACAGAAAATCATTCAAGGAAAACCCATCGACAATGGAATTCAAATGTTTCCAAATAACTGAATCGTATTTTCTTCCAAGACCCTTCACTTTACATCTGAATCTCTGATATTTTCTCTCCATTTCAAAGCTTCTCGTAACGCACTACTAGTGGTCGTGACTACAACTACTCGTTGGAATCTATACGTTCGTATGTGTGCGGTGCACAAGCTATTATTATTATTTAATTTCGCCCACGATCTCTATAAACGTTTTGCATGTTCCCTGTAATTATTGTTATCTTGGGATTTGTTTAGAGTCTAAAGAAAACGGCGCCTTGTAACCATTGTTTATTTTCTTCATACATATCTCTAGTAGATGAATCGAACAAGTCAGGCGCTTTGGTTCAATTCGAAAATGCAACAGTGAATGTAGAATGTACGATGAATATGTAGTAGAGATCAGTCGAGAAACTCAGTCATTTGGGAATCTCTAGCGGTAACATCGGATATGTCCAAAGCATTTCACCAAGTTTGTCCTTTCAACAAATCTTCCCCAACTATGTATCTCACTATCCTTGCAGGTAGATCACTTAATGTGGTGATCTGATCTGTCTTGTTATCAACGTTTTCTTCAAACGATCTGTTAGATGTAACCTTCTGCCTAGTCCGTTGTCCCTAGTTCAGCGAATTTTGGAATAGAGATCCGCAAATCTAGTCTAAATGGAGGTCTCAAATTCCAACTCTTGAAGAACAAGATAAATCAACCCATCAGTTACAATAACCCTTCTATCATGATCCAGATCCGACTCAAGAGTCCTAGAACGAGTCTCGGTTTATCATATCTCGATCCGGGTATAATGTTTGGTGTACTGCTTATCAGCAGTTGCAGAAGATTAATCTGTCGTTAGCAAAGTCGTAACACCAATAAATTAACAGCGGTTTAACGAGAAAAATTTCAAATCGGTTATTAAGCCCCGCATTATAGACCGGTACAATAAAAAAGCTATAAAACACACCAAGAGTTCTATTCCGTATTGTACGGGACAATGCCTTCCCTGCTGAGCATACGCCATGACAATAAATAATCGCAGACAGCTCTGAATTTCCTGTGTGCAACTGGGTTCGGTGCTACGTCACTTCCGGTTCCACATCTACCAACGTACCTAAATATACTGAATGGAAGTTTCAAAGGTATAGTACAGTTTGGCAGGTATAGAATCATTCACCTCATTTCAGTTCGGAATGTAGTGGATTGAGTTTGATGAGTCTGATTGACACTAGCAAGAAAATATGACACAGATGATGTTGTAGAAGAAACAATCAATTTATTATATCATATTAATATTTATTGTAATTTGGTTCAAACGAGGAACGATATCAAGAAGTTGTTATGTGCTCAATCTCAACTGGAAAAAAGTATATTCCGATGTGTGAAGATACTGTTCGTTCACTAAAATTTGATTCAGATTCTTTTGTGCTGTGAAGCTAGATAGAAAGCTGAATACAGACTGATTCAAAGAAGTTCAAAATCATCATACTCCTGTTCGATATCAGAACTGATTCCCAGAAATAATATGCCTACCAAGAGGATAATCATTTCTAGATGAAACCCTAGTAGAATTTCTGATGAATCGATTATATTTGTTTTCTGCTTTCTCTTTGAATCTCCTCTTGGCTCTCATACAATTTATCGTTCAACTAAGACCGATATCCAAGTCTTCCTGAAGCTGAGGATTAGGTTCCAAAATTCGATATCGAGTTCTTCACCAAGCACAATATACACAATTGAAAATCTCCAACTTCCCCACTCAAGCACACCAATGTCCTGCCATATTATGTGACCAATCCCCAAACTTCTGAGTCTATCTCATATCCCTCCAATATCACTGATGACAAATAGACTCCTCACAATAGGGGGTCGCCGAATGAGGGAGCAAAAACACTGATTCATCCGAAGAAAAACCAACCATTCGAGGTCCTAGAATAGATGCGATGCCACTAGAAAGGTGATTAGGACCACGCGGATTTATTCGAGAGGTTTGGCGGAAGATGATACTGTGAATCATCCATATGGAAATCGTTATATTCTGAATGTGACTGCCAGAAACAGGTCACACTCGAAATTATTTGTGGATATTTTGAAAAGCTGAAGCTGGAATATCATATAAACTTCGCCTCCGGATGTGAGACCAGTCAATGAAATCACTACACATACTACACATAAGTGTAGTTTGATGATTAAACTCATGACCCAAAATGCATATTAAGGGAGATATATTCTTCCAAAGTTGATAAAATTAAAATAATTTCTCCGCATAACTTCTGAACGATGAAAGCCACCCGATTGAAATTTCGTGCATGAATGTATGTTGTCAAAATACATTTTTTCGTCACACTTCCACATTTCTGATATTGTTATAAAGGGTGTTTTCAGAGGGTGAGTCATGATTTTTTGTAGAAAACTTTTTTCCCTGTATTATTTTCGGTGGAAAAACAGGAGCATTCGATGGAGCGAAGAAAATTACATGAAAAAGGTACTCTTATTCAAATACAAAAAATTGAGCCGTTCGTGAGATATTTGAGTTTTTGTAGTTACATGATATCAGCAGATTGATTTTATTCATCGCCAGATTCATCGGTATAACGATATTTCAGCAGCATTTGCATTTCCGAAGCACTCGCCAAGCATTAGAAGCATATCAGTTTGTTCAGAGAACGAATAACCTGCCATATTTCTTAAAATCTCAGTTGATAATCGCAGTGATAAATGACACAGAAAAACCACACGAAAAAATCGACTACAACAATGTTGACTCGAATGTTGATTATATGAACGTCAAAATTGAGAACAAAATTATTCATCATGGCCTGCTGAAATATTGTTACCGATGAATCTCGCGATGAATAAAATCAATCTGCTGATATCATGTAACTACAAAAACTCAAATATCTCACGAACGGCTCAATTTTTTGTATTTGAATAAGAGTACCTTTTTCATGTAATTTTCTTCGCTCCATCGAATGCTCCTGTTTTTTCACCGGAAATGATACAAGGAAGAAAGTTTTCTACAAAAAATCATGACTCACCCTCTGAAAACACCCTTTATAACAATATCAGGAATGTGGAAGTGTGACGAAAAAATGTATTTTGACAACATACATTCATGCACAAAATTTCATTCGGATGGCTTTCATCGTTCAGAAGTTATGCGGAGAAAATATTTAAATTTTATCAACTTTGGAAGGATATATCTCCCTTAATATGCATTTTGGGCCATGAGTTTAATCATCAAACTACACTTATTTTTCAATGTTCTATCACCCCCAGAAAGCTTGGTACACATTTTTGACTCACCCTGTATATCACTTCATGTTGTGACAGGAATGGAGCCAATAACAGGTTACGATCATAAAATCTGCAGCTACCAACAGCGTTTGGTGAACTAAACATGACACAGTATGCTGATACTCGCACCAAATCATCATGTTTTGTGATGAATCATGTCTTTGAATAATAGTTTCAATATCAATGAGCAGGAGATTATTCTTCATGAAGTAGGAGAATACACTCCCTCTGTGAATACAGAGGTTTCCAATGAATATACCAAGTTTCAACTGAATCAGAATCTTAATTCACCAATCCTAAAGAGAGGGGAATTTTTACTCAGCTTCGTTTTTAATTCCGGTAGGTAAAATATTAGGATATCCATGTCGATATAATGATGTTGATGATAATCAACATGTTTTTTTGTTGTTCATTTTCATAATCCACCTCATATCGAGATGATTTCGGTATCATATCTATTCGTCATATGCACATTCACAAGTTCTAAGAATTTCGATGTTCACAATGATTCCAACTGAGCAGAAATATTATTGTGAGCATATTGTATTTGTCGAAAAATTCAGCATTGCTAATTACCGTGTATATCAAACACCTACTGGTTTTGTATGTTTTCTGGGCCAAAGGACAATAAGCGTCCTCAAAGGAATGAAATAATGATCAGCCTGTACGCAGAAAAAACACTGGTTGCTTGTTACTTGGTCTGGTAATTGGTGTTGGTTGAACTAGGACGTCCTCTTTGATATGCTCACACGACCATTTTGCTGCGACTGATTTTGTTTGGTTATGTTCTAGCGAATCTGTGTTGCTATTTTTGCGTTGCGAAATGAAATTTCGCGCCTGGTAATCTCGACATGAATAATTCACACAAAACCTCATCGACCTCAACCGTGGATATTTTGTTGATTTGATTTTTCCTCGTCAGTCAAAAGTCATCCAAGGTCGAAATATCAGCCTTAAGTTTTCAAGAACTCCAGGTGTTTCTTCTTGCAATCTGTTTGTTTGATTTCATGCCGGAGGGGTTTGGATTCCACCTGTTTGAATTGTACCCTCACTCGCAAACGCCCTTCCAGAGCTTCTGAAGGTTAGTGAAGTTAGTGAGGAAGTGAGTAACAACAACAGCAACAGTCAATGATCAGATACAAAATCAATGTGAACAGAAAATCGATCATTTCTTCTATCCTGTTATGGATAAAATAGGCCTGAGAAATTGATATCCTCAAAAGTGGATGAGGTTTCCGAAGTCTTTCATGAAGAATTTCACGCTTTATGAACATTGCAATCTAGGACAAATTCGTAGTATAAAGTATAGAACCATTCACAAGCTATTGATAGATATCGATAGATATTGAAGACCATGAATAGAACATGAAATTTCATAACTAATTCAGTTTCAAGGAATGTTGAACAGAAATATAGCGAAGGTTATGGTCTATCCATAATTTTCAATGGAACTATATACCTTCTGTTACAAATCTAATTCCAGTCGTGTTTCGATTGCTATAAAACCTGTCAAGTTCGTTGGTAGATGGGAAGAAGCACGTTTTAACTCTCAGGTTTTCACCTATCTATATTTAAATCCGGATGAATATATTTCCGACGTTTTATTCGCTCAAACTGCGCCGACCGCCGTAAATTTTCCTGTCATAATAAAATAGTGTAATGTTTGTTTAAGTACGGCCTAATGATCTTGACGAGAGCTCTGCAGATCCAAAAATTACGTGCGAAACAAGTCTTTGTTGTGGATGAGATCGAGAATGTGCGAAACACGTTGTATAGCAACACAGGGATATTTTAGAGATCAAAGCTATTTCTGCTTATATTCACCATATTCATGCCTTCAAAAGTCATGATGATGATAATGTATGTGTATGTGAAATTCAACTCCGGAAGATATTTTTCAGCGACTGTTTCAAAGGCACTGATGAACATATAATGAACGAATTTAAAATACATTTGGAAATCAAAAAAAAGGCCTATCCTCATTTCTGAAAATTCGTTGAAACTCAACTGTTTGCCCTAAACTTGATGAATTATTTTGTCTCTTTGGATATTTAATTCCGGAATGGGTATTCAGAGTTCGCAAGTAGTGCCATGTTTCCCGACTTATTCTGAGAAATATTTCTGCCTCAATCCGGTTCTGTAATTCTGAAGAAAGTTTTGATTTCTCCAATACCCAACTTCACTAACTTAATCTATTGCATATGAAAAAAAAAATTGAAGTTATGAAGATACATGTGAGCGAATATTATCTCTGATTCGAAATCAAAATTCCCCAAAGCTCGTTGATGAAATGTCGATGATATTTTGAATTACATTGTTTCTATTCAGCTCGAAACTTTCGGAACATGTCATCATCAACTCTGATGTCATGTCTCATCATTTCTGAATCACTGTGTACAATACATACACTGTAATCATGAAATATCTCTTTTGTCCACTTTTGAACGATTCCGAATTATGTTTTTTTGGTTCATTGGCACTTCAGGAACTGCATTTTGACAGCATTGAGAATTGTTTTTCCACTACCACATCTTCTGCTCATCCTGATATGAAAATGCTATTCCAGGAGGTCATTTGGAATTTATTACCTGAGAACGTTTTTCAGTTGTTCATGATGAAGTCGTTATTCATATAAATGACGAGAATGATTGAGAAACTTGTGACTATGAAAACAAGCCAATAAATTGGAAACGAGCAGTGGACTATAGATTCCTCAGTTCATTTTAATGACAAACATTTTCGAAGACATCCTCCTGTGAAGTTAGTCTACAGTGATGAATAGAAGCTGCTTATGAAGCCATAAATGAATGAGGAATGATGATGTTGAATTGTCGAGGTAAGAATCCACTCATTCCAGATTTTTAATTATAATCACAGCAGGACAGTCAAATTACTCAACTATATCGTTAACAAAATTAATGCGCTTTTTGATACATGAAATATTGATACTTGAATACTAAACCTACACGATACATCCAACATAAATGATGTCCCAAATATGCATTTTTCAATTCGTCTTTCACCGTTATTCAAGAATCGAAGCGTTGACCAGATCTTTCCTAAAGGAAATAAATCTCGACGACTATTCAACTACGATAATTTTTCGAACTGGTTTGAAAATACCTAAGACAGCAAGAGGAAACTGGATCCCCCATTCCATGAAAGAATCAATGGATAATATCTAGAAGAAGTTGAGTTCCGAATGCCAACTCCTCAACTCCAATACCTCAACTTCTTCTCCTCAGACAGTGAAAATCCGTTGAATTGATTAATACGAACCTTCATGCTCTTCACGGACTAGATACCATTCCCTCTTCCATCAAACAACACATCTACACGGATGCTTTAACAATCTTTGAGAGAGCGACTTCATCAAAACTTCAGGAACTATTCCATTTTTCAAACTACTACTACAACTCCTATAAGACTACTTCCATAAGTGCCGTATCTGGACTGTCTCAATTATATTTTTTCAACTTGATCCTCCTTCTGATCAAACATGAACTTCACGCAATTAACTACATCGTCCGATTCCTTCGAGTTCCATCACATATCGGCTTCGAAGCCAGTGAAAGAATTGAGGTTTCAAGTGGGTGATAAGGGACAGTATATCCAGTCGATGGCAAACAGTGGAATCTCTCAGAATCATCTCTAGCAAAACAACTAATCGACCCAGACAGAACAGTTTCTATGATGACTACATCTATGGAAATTATCTCTCCCACGTACAATAATGTGTTGGTTGTTCAACATATTGATTTGATTCAACCATTTCAATTGCCACCTTGTATACTAGTTATGTGTATCGTGTTCTATTTGTACTTCCATTTTCATGTCAGGCTATATTTCAAGACAATACAATATCTTTATTATATATTATATTTTATAATTATGACATGATCAAGATATGTTTTGATGTCTAGTTGTTTTATGATGTACTAGGTTTATGATGTACCTTTCATCGGCACTCATACGAATACCATTCTTCTTATATCTATAAATACTTTGTCAATAAGAATCATTTCTTCGGACAATGAAGTATATTTCGATTTGATTTGATCATACCTAGGAAGAGTCAAATCCTCAAGACTCACACACGAGTATCTCATCAAGAATTCTGAAGAACTGATTCGTCATTTTTGGAACACCAAAATCATAGTGGAACATAGCATAGTGTGTGTTCAATGATCACAGAACTCGACATCCAATTCCAACAATACTTCGTGAAACCCTGAGTGAAACATTCAACTTTGGACAACTTTCACTATGTTTGAATGATACCAATATTATTGACTAAAACTGTTGAGGCACAATGATTTGTAACATTTCTTGGTTGCATTTCTCTGATAACTTTGAGGGTTGATTGGAAAAAAAATCCCCATTCGTTTTGGACCTTGGCCAAGGCACTCACTCTTTTCGGAGGAGCTCAAAAATACATGTGATGACGAATCGAAAGAATTTCCATTCGATCTCTAGGGCTCATTTCTGCTAATTATCATTTCACTGGCAAACCTCGGGCTGTATGCCATCTGCACCTAGTTGAGGGGGGCATGATACATTGCCTTTTCCCCGGAATGAAATCCGGATTCCCTTTCGGATGGAAAAAAAGGAACGAAAAAGGCTACAGGTGAATTGTGGGATAGCGAAACGGAAAGGAGGCGTAACGGACAGTTGAATGTGACTGTCGGGATTTATTGGTATTTTTTAATGTTATGGGTGTTGCGGAACGCAAGGGCGGTGAAACAATTTATCAAAGTCCTACTCGTGCAATAAATTCTATAAATACTCTCTGTTGTTGAATCAGCATGGAATATCAACATGAAATCGTCTTGTCTCTTGGTGATAATCTGAATTTGATTGCCAGCCACACAGTCCGACTGGAAGTGAACGATAAGTTCTAAGTCAATTTTTCTACCCTGCAAACTGGGAACGAGTTTAGGATTTTTCAGAGTTCGGAAAAAGGTTGAGAATTTTCTACGGAAGCTATCAGCTATGAAAAATTAGACCTCAAAAGAAATGATGAGAATGAAGTTGAAAAAATTATGACTGAAATTGAAATTCTCTCGACGCAAAAATGTTTTCTAATTATTATTATAATTAATTTGTCCAGCAACTTCAGCAGCTCATCAAACTCAATTTGGACGTTCTATTGGGAACATGTCATCAGATTGACGAGGAACAATTTCGTATAATTAATTTCAGTTTGCTAGCGACTGAGGGAGCGAAGAAATCATCTGCGTCGGATATTACTTCAACGGGGCTAAAAACCTTCTCAAAAAGAACTTTGATGAGCGACATAATCATGCTCATCCTTGCTGATATTGATTAAAATGATTCTGAATGATTAGAGCGGGCTGGAAGCAATGCGATTTTCTCATTTTTCATGAGAAAACAATGGAATCCATTATGCTAAGATAGATAATACCGGTAGATAGATTGGACTGGATCTTATGTGCTACATGCTACAAGTTTTTTTTTTTCTTCGTGGAGCAAGACTGGAGTTATACCTCTTTATTCTTTCCAGATCTATTGTGTGTGGGCCTCGAGACCATCAAGAATTCATTCTCAGCCCTAGCCTCTCCATACTTTTCAGATATTCCTTAAATCTCAAATCGCTTATCTTCTCTCATAGTAAAGGTTCATGGATCCCTTGTATATCATTTTCAGAATCATAATTATACTGTACACGAACTCACACTACTTCGACCTCCAAGCATGCGAATCGATGGAATGCCTTGAATGCCAGTTCATCTCCTACTCTTTCATTCAGCCAACTATTTGGCAGGAGCACCCACGAGTTAGTGATATTGGTACATCGAGTTGATGGATGGTCTTGCAGTTACCAAGAATTGGTTATCGAATTTGTTTTCATCTAGAAATTTCTAGCCTACTGTACTCTTCTCTGATTTCTGATTTTGTGAAACTCTTTGTTAATATGTCAGAGAGGAAGTCTATATGACTGTTGACAACTTCTTGATATGACATCAGATTCTTATATGAGGGGATGGCCCAAATTATGTAGGAAACCATGTAGACATAATATTCTGGAGTCTCTTCCTTCTTATGAAAGACAATGAATGCCCTTAGTGTGGGAGTTGCTAGCCTTGATGGCCATTATTGTTGGTCCTGAGCTAACTGAAAAATACTCATATAATATGATAAAATATAATGAACAGTATGAAGAAATAATAACTTCTTTTCAATATAAATATAAAAGTTCAGAACATCATATATCATCAGGATGAAATGTTGAAATACAAACACAACTTGAACTATATTATTTGTGAATAAACTTGAAACTTCATATACTGGGTGGCCCAATGAGAACGAAACGAGGCCGATTTGACATAGCTATCGTTTTCAGAAACAAAAACGCTCGAACTGGTCGATTTTCATTTCGAGAAGGAAAGATTTTGCGCATGTTATCAACTTCTTCACTTCGAACCTCTCGGTGGGGTGAGCTCCAACCCTTGAATCTCAAATGGGATAAGGGGTCGAGTGATACATCATTTTGAAGGTGATCGAAATCTCTTGCCAACGCTTCCTCGTTTTTGGAATTCAATGCAGTAGTTCTCGAGAAAACACGTTCATGAAAATTATCGGCTAGTGATGGAAAGTAATGCTTTTTTCACTTTCATCACTATTCCTCATTTTGTAGTTAGAACGATGTTCATCTAAGGGGCATTATGTGTTTTTCTCTTAAATCCTGTCCTATCCAACATTGCATCAAGAATCACTCATTTCAATATCAGTTCCTTGATCTCTCAGTAAAATGCATACCTTGTTTCTATATGAAGTCACTCGGTTAGATAGCTGATGTTGTTATGCCACAATGCCATCACGATGAGATTAGAGGATCCGGAAGGCAACGGACCTTGCTACCCTGGGCATCTATTATCTCTATTTGCCCACGAATATCTAAATCGAATTTCGAACGCGACCCAAATCGAAATTCGTGTTTGAATTCGCGTCAGGCCTGAGGGACAATTAGGGTCGGATAACCGCCCTGTGATGCTGAAAGCAAATAGTCGAAACAACAGAGGAATCCGGGTGCGGGTCCGGACTGTCAAAGGGCTCCAAATCCGGGGTCACTACGATAAAAACGCCTTCAACAGCTCTATAGGAGGAAGTTTGAGATATTCTCGATTCTAGGACATGCTGATTCATTCCGTTTGATATTTTTTTTCTACGACCATCTTTGGACGGAGTCCATTTCAGTGAAAGTGAAACGCACAAGTATTGTAATATTCACGAAGCACATGCTCGCAGTTATGGATGAATTCAATGAAGACAATAATGATATCAAATTGACAATAAATACCATGAAATGACACTAATCAGCGAATTTCATGAAAACTATTTTCCATTCAGATTCAGTTTCAGTTCATTTGGTATGAACCATCTTTTGACACTATTTGGCAGTGTCACATTCCTTTTCGCATAATGTATCAGCATGCGCTGACCGAAGATCTTCGAGATATCGTCGCCTAGATGGGTCATCGACCACGTGATCTGCATTCAGTCGAGGGGTCATACGTAGAGCTTTTCCTTCATATGGGGTGAATAAACGGGGCTCCTCCTCATAGAACTACGCATGTCGTTGCCAATTTGGGAGTCATTAATCGGACGATTTAGAGCCACTCGTAGTTCATTTGTTTCTATTCCGATACACGTGCGTGGAGGTCGTCAATTGTTTTCAATGGGATGCGTCGGACTGGGATCCCCCATGTCGTCGATTCTAGTCAAGGGAGAACGAAAAATTATTCCGATAATTGAAGTGATGATCCTTCATTATCATCTTGATGTGAAAGCGGAGTTCCGGCATAGGATGTAGACTTTGATAGCGAATTCAAGGAGAAGTATGGAAAATCGATGGAATGATAGTTTGAGGTAATAGTTCCATTCAATATATCATCCAAATCGTTCATTCAGCCAATGAATCATATTGGAACATGTTCATGTAAAATATATGAAAAATTAAAAAAATAATGAAATATGAACAATGATCTCCCAATCCAGTTCCACATGATCTTCATATGCATAGTCAACAGTTGGCTGATACATACAATATACAGGGTGTCCTGAAAAGATGACCATCTCCAAGGGGTGATAGATGACATCGAAACAAGAAAATGAGCCGTTTGGATTGTAGAGCAAAAGGCAACTGTTTGTTACTTTCTATACTGCGCAATAATTGAATCACTGTTCCCGAAGGAATCCGAGGAAAATCAAATGAACCGAGTTTATCGTCAGGAAATATGCAGACTCTCTCATTTATTTTCGACAGATGACAGAGTGCGTTGGCTTCCGAGTCCTATTCGTCCTTTGTTTTCTCCACCTCCTCGCCTGTCTCGAGGACAGATTACAAGGTTATTTTCCGATCACACTTCCAAGAAGACAAATCATCCTACGTGTCCGTATCTGGTAACTGATAGAGTTCAGTCTTTCCACTCATGAGATTGTAGTCTCGTTTGTTTCCTGTCTACTACCCTTCATAGTGATATCGAAGTGGATCGAGAACCCTTCGCCAAGCTGTTGAAGTATAATTCTCATGTAAAACAGGGATTTCGATAATGTGATGGTCATGGTCAGTTTTATGTCTACTAGAATAATTCGATTGTTCATTCAGTGATTGATTGATGAGTCTCGGGACAACCCTGTGAGGTCCATTGACTGCTTCAGAAAAACTTGTTTCTATCAAATCGAATCCGATCGAAATATACTCCATCATCAGAAGATTTTCATCTCATTGATGAAGTCGTGATGACTATAAGATAATACTATATAAAAATAAATGGTATGGAGCAATGTATATAAATATAAGTGGAAATCCACGAAAATAGGAACAAGTAATAAATTAAATTCCTGAAGAGTAGGGTAGAAGTTCAAAAATACGTGAGGGTCAGGATTTTCATTTGACGTCATGATATACAGAGCGCAAATTCGACCAGTACTGCTCATATATTCGATCCCAAAATACGCTGAAGGTCGCAAAAATCGAAACCATCCATTGCCTAGTTAGAATCATGCCTTATTCAACCCTCCACCTCGACCTCTGGAGCGGTTAGGTAATTTTTCGATGAATTCCCGAGATATCTCTCCACTGCCAACTCCAAATTCTGACACAATGTAAAGCAGTTTCAGAATTCGAAAATACCAAACATAAATCTATATCGTGCAGAAAAACTCTTTCTAGATAATACAACTTGGATTTTTGGGGCATTACGAGCGCCAAAGCTCGATCCAGCTGTCGATTACGCAACAACCTATGTTTTCTTCAGAATCCAGGCCATCTCTAGAACAATATCATACACGGAAAACGCGTTAGCTTGACTGTCGTTTCTCACGGAAAATGCCCATCATGCTGTTCATTCCCTCTCTCGATAAGGCCTTCGAGAGAAATTCCTCCGGAACATATCCCACTCATCTACACCTGTTGGTCGCTTCCAATTAAATTTGATCGTGGGCGCATCGTTCTCCATGCCCGAGTTCCAAATAAGAAGTGGGATGAGCGGGACGTCGTGTGGGATTCTAGAGGGAATTTGTGATCCGGGACGGATTCCGTTGTTTTTCTACCCTCACCCGGATGTTGTCTTATTCCTTCACAATCGCACATCTTTCAGCAGCGATTTGACGGAATCAAGAATATTTTGAAAATGTGAAGAAAATAAAATATAAAGAAGTATTTGACCTCAACTATCACTAGTTTTAAGCGCACCACATCATAGAATATACCATGATAATGATTGTCTCTACGAATCTCGAAATGGGACATACTACGGGAGAAGAATGAATTCACTATTGGAAGCAAATCAAATGCTCGAAATTGAAAACTCAAAACAGAAATGAAGAAATCAAGGAGCAATAATCCAAATCTACTCGAACAATCCAACTGATCGATATGTTCCACACTATCCATATGCATTCTCGATCCTCCTCAATGATTCCTCCGTCAGTTATAGTCACTCAGTCAATGATTATTCAAATCTAATAATTTCTATAATTGAAACACTTTTCCCACTTCCCTTCGGCTTCTCAGTATTCTTTTCTTGCTAAATGACAATCACATTTTTTCTATTACTACGTGAATATTTTCTGCAAGTATGTACATACTCACAACCACGATGTAAACATAGACTGGTGTCTCAGCTCTCTATACCCTGCCGCTAGAAAGAGTGCCTGCTTGATTATATCGAAATTTAATAATACCTGACTAAGGCTGCCATAGATTGACCTTAAACCTCTGTCGAACATTTTCTTGCTCACACCATATCAAAACTTGAACTCGATAAGCTGGCATGACACAATCCAAGTATAATCTATGTCCAGGTGTCAACCAACAGTCAGGTTGAGGCTCCAACTGAATTCAGATGATGAGTTTTTTGTTCTCTTAGATAAAAATTGAACAAGAAATGAAATTGGATTGATTGCAAAAAAATCCAAGATGAGCCTTTCTTGCTGAGCATCTCGCGTGCCTTTTGCTATTTCCTGAACGATCGCGCGACATTTGCTGGTCGCTCCTCATCGATGATATCTCTAGCTTGTATGTTCACCAAGAAGGCTGATCACACAATGCCCAATTTGATGATGTCGGGTACCACTGTTCCTATGAGGTCGTCAATATCCATGCTGGGTGTCACCACCAACAGTGCTCTCTCATGGGACGATCATGTGAGGTCCATTGCGAAAACTGCTTCACAAAAACTTGGTTTTCTTTTCCGTGCGAAGAGATACTTCACATCCCAGCAGCTGCTTATGATCTACAAAGCACAAATTCGACCTGTCCTGGAGTATTTTTCACATGTCTGGAGCTCAGCCCCCAAACATACGCTAAAGCTCTTAGATTCAATTCAGAAGAGAGCTATCCGCCCAGTCGATGATACTACACTCACCAAATCATTGACCTCTCTAGATCATCGTAGAAAGGTCGGTGATCTATGCCTTTTTTATAGGTACTTTCACGGTCGGTGCTCAACGGAAATATCATCTATTATGCCACCACGTGCGATTCCTAGTAGATAAACCAGACGAGCTCAGGCTGGTCACCCCTACACTGTCAGGTTCGAGACCTGTCGAACATCGCCATACCAAGCATCATTCATCGACAGAACGGCAAAGTTGTGGAATTCTTTGCCTAGTGAAGTCTTTCCTGATGCTCACAACCTCCAAACTTTCAAGAAAAATTCCGACACCTTCCTTCTCTCCCGAAATTCCACCGCTGGCTAACACGATGTTACTCGAACATTATAGGTTTCCCTTTCGTGTTATCCACAGATGAAAAAAAAAACAATGGATATTCCGGTAACTCACATGCTCGTTCCAGGAGGAAAAAACAACGTCCGATAAATCCTCGACTCGGCACAACCAGCAGCGACAGAGTACCATTTCGTGAGAACCGTATTCGAGCGAGGTGGATTTCGCCTTGTACATTGTGCTCACATTTTCCAGAAATACATCGCTCGACGGTGACACGGTCGGCATAAATCCCGAGCCTTTTTGCGGAATCCCGCTTTGTACGATCACGTAGGGTGTATAATGAACTCAAGAGGTCGCAGGTCAATACAGCAGGTGGCATAAACTAATGGCGCCAAAGAACGTGGGATCCGATATTTTGCTATCCGCACCGACTTCGATGAATATCCACATGGTTTTCTAGGAAAAGCAAAGAGAGCTTTTATTTCCGACAGGACAGTGCTACAATACAATACTAACCATAACAAAAAAAAACACATGAGATATAACTATCACTAGAGAGTATGAACTTAGTGTGGATTTATGCAGCCACATTTAACAATCATCAATTAACATTCATCAATTGAGAACTAGCTTGTAATAAGTAGCGAAAACATTACCGTTTATGCAGATCAAGTAGAAATAAATGATAAGTATATACGCACAAGTCAGTCCCAAGCCTTCGAATTCCTTATTTGCTTTAACATAAATTACAGGGAATTACGAACGATAGATATGTTTCATAAAATGATTTTCTACCCTGAAATAATCTAACCTATGGAAAGTAAGGTTAGATTCTCTCAGACAAGGTCTGACCAATCACAAGGTTTCTCTACCAATATTAGAAATTAGAATTGGCGTTGCGAACTAAAAGAAAACCTGGTTCAATTGGAATAAAAAGTTAAAAGTTGGACATCTTCTTACTTCTTAATTGATAATTGTTAATTGTCCGCATAAACACAGCCATCGAAAACAAGAAGTCCAACTTATAATTGTTAATTCTCAATTGATAAATGTTTCTCGATAATTGTTAAATGTGGCTGCACTTAGAGTTTATCAACCACGTCTCTTCGACAACATGGGTACCATTTATAGAGTTGATACCATTCATGAAGAAATGAAAGAGTGCACAAAATATAATTATTATTACAAGAGGGGTTGATCATACAGAGCTTGCTAGATGAATAGACAATTGAAATATACAGAGCCGGTTAGGACCGTTTTTGCTGTGTTCCAATCTTCATTTGAGTTTATTCATATTGTATACTTTGCATTCATTCGGCGACTGATTGTCTATTCGAATAGGATTGAATATAAACGACTTCTGGAAAATGCTGTTCTGGGTTGAGGCATGGTTTGAGTGGAACTATTTCTGACATTCTTTGAGTGTATTTTAGACCTTGGAATAAAAATTCCTTCAGATATATCAGAAGAATTCAAGGCTTGTTTTGGAAACCGCTTCCATGATCCATGATTTCTGATACCTGCAAGTGAATTTCAATATTCCCTAGCATTTCTCAGAATACAGTGAACTTCGAGGTCATATCTGAACCGGAACATGACGATCTTATCTATTTCCTCTAATTCGTAACTATACCAGTGAAGCCGTCACTCTTTTTCGATTTATTCGTGTATTTTCTACGAAACCCACCGAATCAAAAGCGAATAATTCATGGTATATTTTCCGGCGGAGCCGAGACAAGGATATGAGAAGATTGAATAGTTCTGCGTGGCTCATTTTTTGGCGATACTTCTTCCACATATTCCGCTATGAAGAATGGCTCCCGGCGAATGTATAGACGATTCATAAGTTATATTGTGTCTCTTTGGCGTTCGATTTGTTTGGCTCCTTCGGGCACTGTTCCATTATTCATGTGGAGCGAGCATATCACGAAAAAACATCAAATCAGTTGCGTGTTTAGAAATATCTGACGAATGGGTTATTATTGCGACATGGAGGATATCTCAAATTATTCGATGTTATATTTACGAAAACTCAGACAAATGGAATCGAGTCAAAAAATTTATCCACATTATGTTGAGTCCAGGTCGATGATCCTATTCCGGTATCAGTAGTTTGTACAGAGATTTCGGTAACATACTATGTTAGCAGGAATTTGTTCAACACAGATTCCTGGAGAATCTTATAGTGCTATTGTTGTATGGAGACTCATTTTTGTCACATCACAGTCTGTACATAATGTTGCGATGAGAAAAGCTATGATCCACCTATTACGTGAACATTGTTGAATATCACACCATACTCTGGAACAACATGGTGTCATTTTGGAAGGGCAGTAATTGTTTTTTCATTCCAGTCAAACAAATCTGACGCACACAAGTTTTCATTTCGAAAATATCGCACGAAATTGCTTGTAGTTTATTTCATTTCACAGCAACTCTTCCACTCTCATTTTTGTCCAGTCAATACGACATCAGCAGCTGATTAATCAGCAAAAGGCTCGCCTAGATTGGCTCTTTTCATGCTCGCAAAGGCCCTTTGAAAAGGGCTGCCTCTATGGTAAACGTTCGCGCAGGGCATCTCTATGACATAGTTAATGGATTTTCCCTGTATCAGTTAACCGCACTATTTACTTTATTGGGTCGAAAGAGTCGTTGGAACGGGCTGCGTGGGCCGTTATTAGTTTGTTTATAGAGTGCGAGAACGTTATTTGAAGTAGTTGTCGGTTGCTAACTGAATATGTCCAGATATTAATTTCCAAAGCGCTCACCGATAATACGCTGGCACAAGAACATTTCCGCAGTGTAAAACTCGTGATTTTCGTAAATCTCTGTTCGTGAGCTATATTAGCTTTATTTTATTCCCAGAACTTGCACTGAGAGCTCCACGATATTTCTCTCATGAACTTCTAGCGTACTGTTCACACTGTACACACCTTTTGAATTCCCAACCAAAACCACCTTTGTGTTCTCATATGAAAACGTCATTCGTTCTCAAAGTTGAATCGCTTGATTCATTTTCGAATTCAAGTTACAGCTCTTTACAAAAACCCATTCAAACTGGTAACGTGTTCCTCTTCATGTGTTACCGCTAGACTCTTGTCAACACTCCGTGACGCTTCTACTCTGCCGTATGCGTGCGTGTCAGAAACTATGAGTATGACATTTGAATATACACGAAACGTATGTCGTGATGAATGAGGAATGTTTGTAGTTCACTTTCGAGTGGTCAATCTATCAGTTCATCTGTGTTCGATTGTGAGAAGGACTAGGGAAATGAGATGTAGCAGTTCCAGTAGGAAATCAGAAATACAGGTAGGCTCGATATCCTGACCGCTTTCAGATGACGGTACTTGCCAAACCGGATTATTCCTCACAGATTTTTCAAGTGAACTTATGAAAAAAACTATGAATTTGATAATGTATTTAAATTATGGCGAATGAACTGTGCATGTCGGAGTGTATAGAAAGGAAATGCAATATAGCAATTCTGGTAGGAAACAATAAATACAGAGAGTTTCGGTATCCTAGCCACACGGGATGAAATATGTATCTATATCGCGTATGAATTTCGATTTCGATACGATATCCAATTTGAATTCTAATCGCGAGCGGAACACAAATCAGTGTCCTGTGTATGGTGGAAATTAAACCGAATGTTCGGACCCCCACCGGACTAGATTTACTGTACATACCTACCTACAACGAATAATATAACGACGAATCTGCATATTATTCGGAGGATATCCCCCTCGCGTTTCATTTTCCGCCATATGCAGGTATAGGCTAGTCTCGCCATAATACAGGGTGAACGAGCCGGAGATGGATGTTCGATGGATTCTTCCTTGGAAAATTCTGCTGCAAGGTTAGTTACAATTATTTCTACTCATGGAGGATGTCAGTTAGTAGGAATAGGATGAGCAGCACTTTGAATTCATTCTAGCTCTAGTTGAAAGTTCTTATAGCAACTTCCGTCTTTCTCCTAAAACATGGTCTGAATGAAACATGTGCCTATAGGAAAGAACTGGAGTAGTAATGATGGAGATATATTCCAAATTTGATATACTGGGTGGCCCAATGGAAATGAAACAAGACTAATTTGACATGGTTTGACATTTTTCTCAGGAAAAAAACCCTCGAACCGGTCGAATTTCATTTCGAGGGGGAAATATTTTGCGCATGTTTTCAACTCTTTCACTTCAATCCCCTCGGAGGGGTGAGCTCCAACCCTTGAATCTCAAATAGGATAAGGGGTCAAGTGATACAACATTTTGAAGGTAATCGAAATCTCTCACCAACGCTCCCTCGTTTTTGGAATTCAATGCAGTTTTCATTGGACCACCCTGTATAGTATATTATCGATCAAAAACCTCATTTCTCAGATATCACAGATAATCGTATGGCAGTAGTGAAACCTGAATAGATCACCAATTGAAGCAAGTCAATCTAAAACTCATAACTCATTCATATAACACCAGTTTCGAATTTCATGAATTTAATCATTTCGAGTTACGAATACAGTCTCTTTCAACATCCGACAAACTGCCACTGAGTGTACCAACATCATGCCTAGCTAGCACTTGAAATAACGGAGTCTTAGGCCATTCAATTTTTATATTTATTATAATCACAATGCCAACCTATATTTCGATCATTTCGCCTCACCCTGTAACATCCAAACCCTTCGCGATCACATTCTGGGGTGCATTTCGTATTCGAGCGGGGTGTCGGTCATAAAGCCTGCTCCTTACCCCATTCGGGACCTGCAGGTCACGTAATGAACGTTTCCGAAAATTCCGTATTCAATTCCGACATAAACGGATACAACATACGGATTTTCCAGACGCGATACGACGATGGCTATATCGTACGTGGAATGTGTTTTGTGCCGTCGCGAATAGGTGTTTGGGATCCCCGGTGTCGCAGATCAGGATGTACCAGGAGAAATCAGACAGAAAAACGAATAGCACTCGGTTATTACAAATCCGACCTACCGAAAATCTGATACGACACTGTCGAACTTGAAATGTCCCTAATAGTCTATAAGAGAAACACAATTCACGCATGACGGCCAGTGTGTGATTCCACAAGTGCGTGATTGCATTTCAACTGGAATTGTGTACTGTACTTTTCCTACGACCATGAATACAGTGTCGAAAAGTTCGCGCCATAGGACTGGCATTGTCACCACCAACAGTGCTCTCTCATGGGACGATCATGTGAGGTCCATTGCGAAAACTGCTTCACAAAAACTCGGTTTTCTTTTCCGTGCGAAGAGATACTTCACATCCCAGCAACTGCTTATGATCTACAAAGCACAAATTCGACCTGTCCTGGAGTACTGCTCACATGTTTGGAGCTCAGCCCCCAAACATACGCTTAAGCTCTTAGATTCAATTCAGAAGAGAGCTATTCGCCTAGTCGATGACACAACACTCACCAAATCATTAACCTCTCTAGATCATCGTAGAAAGGTCGGCGATCTATGCCTTTTTCATAGATACTTCCACGGTCGGTGCTCAATGGAAATATCATCTATCATGCCACCACGTGCGATTCCTAGTAGATAAACCAGACGAGCTCAAGCTAGTCACTCCTACACTGTCAGGCTCGAGACCTGTCGAACATCGCTATACCAAGCATCATTCATCAATAGAACGGCAAAATTGTGGAATTCTTTGCCTAGTGAAGTCTTTCCTGATGCTTACAACCTCCAAACTTTCAAGGAAAATTCCAACACCTTCGTTCTTTCCCAAAATTCCACCGCTGGCTAACACGATGTTCCTCGAACATCATAGGTTTCCCTTTCGTGTTGTCCACAGATAAAAAAAAAATAGTTATCATTATATCTCTTCGAAAGATGTAGCTACTGTCTTCGAACGTAGAGCAATAATAATCTTCGTCCGTCTGCTTGAAAAAACTCGCGTTCACTCGTCGAACTCTATGCCAGAGGGTTGACAATTAGCACGACAGTCGAGCAAGGACGGGAATTCCGACCGGAAGAGTCGGAAAAGCGGTGCGGGATGGGTCGGTAGCAAGAGGGAGAGATTTTCGAGTGACAGCCGCAGATCGGTCCCCGACTGACATATTCGTGTGTACGGGGGGGAATATCGTTTTTTTTTCGGATGTGATTGAATTTTTGCCACGCTGCCTGCCCGAAGCCTCGGCTGAGGATGTCAATATGGGTTTATTCGGTTACAATTTCCTGTTGAATCACATACGGGGTGATTCGTTCGGCAGAGCCAGTTCGTAGTGTGCTATTTATCATGAAAAAATGTATATTCAAAGTTCGTGCACTAAAAATACATTCCGCTATCTCTGGAATCCGCTTCGATGATTTGAATAAATCTGGAAAATACAATGGTAGTTGTTAAGCATGTATGCAAAAAAAATCACGGGGTGTTTTCAGCTCGGAAATAGTGACTTTATTCGAATAAGAGGAATTTTCAGGATATTCTCAGAGTTTCCCAAAAATCCAGAATCACACATTCACAATCATCTGTTGAATCTCACACAGGGTGATTCGTTCATCAGAACCATCAGTCTAGTGTGTTGTAATGTAATGTAATCGTCCAAGAGACAAGGATATCTTTTTACGCATGATAACAAAGATTCAGAGACAAATGACTTGGGAATAGTGGTATATTTCGAATTAGAAACATCTTGAGTCTGTCCCAGAGAGTTTCCCAAAAATCCAGTTTCACACGAAGGCAAAACTATCGATGATCGAACAGAACACCTTGTATCGATCAAAAAACAATAATCAGAACTCAACAGCTTCATTCAATCGAACAGTCCAAAGTAAACAAAAATTGAAGTCGACAAAAAATGACAAGAGTGCTACTTGGTACCCATTTTTTTCCATATAATCTGGCAAAATCATCACAATTCGATTTTTTTATGAAATAGAATTGAAATAATTCCTCTCAAAGCAAAAGGAGACCATATGATGAAACTAATAACGCTATATCTGACGTCCCGATACCTTTAGTTACTAATGTAACTGTGCTATCGAGGGTATT
Organism: Gastrophysa polygoni; assembly: GCA_963576655.1. NCBI lineage: Eukaryota > Metazoa > Arthropoda > Insecta > Coleoptera > Chrysomelidae > Gastrophysa > Gastrophysa polygoni. The sequence continues at coordinate 999,179 of OY755082.1, read as the reverse complement.
ACATCCATTCATTCATTTTTCAGCTTTTTGTGGAGGAAAAGTCCCACAAAAAGCTGAAGAAAAAAACTTGTCACATGTTTGGAGTTGAGCTTCCAAACGTACGCCCGAGCACTTAGGTTCTATTCACTTCTTTCAAAAATTCATTTCGTATTGTCAAAAGATGAAAACAAGTTGAACACCGAATGGCTCGAAAGATAATTTCAATATACATCATTTCGCTTCCACAGCTTCGTAGAAACTATAAACGAGCAATAACGAACATGAATGTTGTCTTGGCAGAGGAAATGGCATAAAATCACAATGGAAAAAGTGTGTCGCGTTGGTAAATAACTGGATAGCAATGGGACGACTGAGAAAAAGCCTTGTTAGCTATAACGAGAAAACCGATTCTTAGAATTCTTTTGGTGAATGGGATGCTTCGAAGCTTCCTATCATCGTTTCGAAACAGCGACATACGATCGATCTTTGTTTGATTATGAACTAACTGTGCCATTATTCGATGCCATACGATTTCACACAGCTCACCGAATGGAATCATTTCGGAGAGCAACCTAACGGAAACGATTGTTGCCAATTATCTGGTAACATCAGAAGTTATTCAATCGGTTGGAGAAATATTTTCTTCGATTTCCAGAGATGATTGAAATTGATTTTTTCATCTTCATCGAAATGAATGAGGTGGGTAACAGAGTGGGTTTTGGTAGACAAATTGCACGTTGAGAAAAAAAATTGAACCCTTGTCGATCAGCAGATTTCGAGAACTTTAGTTCTAGAGTAGCATAACATTTCATTCCAAATGTCGCTGAAATACTCTCATATCATAGTATCATAAAAAGCCACTGATATTGATACCTCGAAAATTTTGTCATTTATGAATATATTGACTAACAGAGGACCCAGATTCGACCCTTGAGGGACTCCATAGGTAGCAATTTTCTTGATGATGAATATAAAAGGAGAAAATTCAAATCGTTCACGAAAAAAATGTAATTCCAGACTCTTTTAGGAAAATCTGTATTCGAAATATGAATAGTTCACCAGTAGTTGGTCTATATATCGAGGCAAACACTCTATTAGAAATCATGTTATAGATTTAGACAAACACTCATCGTGGGCATGGGATTGAGTCATTAATTATAATCCCGATGAGATAAGGCTCTGACAGGTTGTTACATGTTGGTCACTAATCACTATGCTCGAAACTGTTAATTATTGAAGGAAATTTAAGAACACGCCCATGCTCGTTAAGTCATGGAAAACATAATAATTATGAAAACAAACACGGATATATCACATGAATATGGTCGGAGATATGGTTATATAGTTCGAAAGTCGAAGTCGAAATGGAAAAATATTCAAAATTCAAAACGTTTATACGTTTAGAAGGAACATATCCTTCGGTTTTTCTTCGACCTTTGATTCCATTATCATTTCAATCATTTCAATATGTTGTCCTCCTTCAGTATGCATGGGTCCATCCAATTCTGACTCCAGTTAGACTCTATCGAAGTTACTATGGCTGGAAATAGAGATTCGAAATAACACACAGAATTGTATGAACTCAATGAAATTAAGAATACTCAATCGCAGTGGAGGAAAACCTTCTCGATTGATCTAGAGACCATATGATTTCAAACATACAAATCTTACCGAAAGAAATTTCAGAAGTCTTGATGCGAATCATGAATTCGTTGTTTCAAACAAGAGTCTAAATAATGATCAATCACGAACACAATCAAGCCTTCTCCAATTGGTGATTCGGTTCAACTAAACTGTACTAATCGTGAAAATCTAGGAGTTCAGCTTCGAAACTTGAACTGATCAACTTCGGTTCGGGAAAATGATTGGCGTAAATCTACGTGATTAAAAGTTCCCAAAAAGCGATTTCGTTTTTGATCTCGACTTATGGCACTTCGGCTAAGGGTAATAACAAGCAATTAGCTCTAGCGAATACTGAGTAATCCGGAAATAATGACCCACGCACCGCAAATAAATTAATCCTCTCGAATTACATCCACCACCATTGGCGTGCACGCTCGAACACTGTGTCCAAGACGAGGATACATAGTATAAGGATCTCGGAAAAGGTGGAAGAAACGGACTCATAATTTTTCAGTAGTATCAAAAACCGCGAAATATCGACAAATTCATTTAAAATTTTTTGACCGTCACTTTAACAGATATATAAAACTGAAATTATACTTTTCCATAGCAACTTTCAATATTATTCCACGTTATGATATTGAATTCATTTTCTCAAATTCGATCTTGATTCTATTTCAACAGATTCTAAATGTTTTTTTCATTATGGGTATACTCATGTATTTGGATGTATTCCAATCTAGGTTAATTTTTTTTTCAAAACTCTGAATCAAGAATATCATCAATACCGCTTGTTCTGGGTAAAAATGAATCAGCATAACAATTTCTGATCTTTCTGTGTCAAATTTCGATCGACCAAGGTGATACTGAGAAGAAACATATCCTTCGGTTTTTTATTATCTCATCTCCTTTCCCTATGATTTTTCTATCATTCCAATCAGCTATGCTAGTCACTATGGATGTTTCCAGCCAATTTATTCATTTATATTCTTCATCATTTATTTCACTACACTGTTCTACACGACACACCCAACTATCGAATGATAATAACATAACAATAATAAGTATAATAATAATAACCAGAATTCCTCCATCTACCAAATTGTCACTTTTCAGTGTCAAAACCGACATCTTGAAAAATTTTGCGAACAGAAAAATATTTTGATTGTGTTGAGAACGGGAGCAGATTCGTTCCCGAAACGTCCACCAAGATAAGTAGAGGTTTTATCCTTATTAGATATATTTGTATTTCCGAATTTTTCAAAAACAAGGTGTCACTGACAAATAGAGAATTTTTCTTTTAGGTATCTAAAGGTTTGATTTCAAGCGCAGTGACATTTTGGCGCAGATCACAAAATCTGTCCTTACTACAAATATATTGAAATATTTTTTCAGAAACGAGGAGAGAAAATCCCACAAAAAGCTGAATGTACCACCTCCTCGAGAAACTTACAGACAGTATAAGTTACTATGGCTGAATGAAAACATTCAAAAGCAAACAGAGTTTTACATCACGTCATTGATGAATAACCAAAATGACTCAGATAACTGAACAGAAGTTGATTGAGAACAACATCCATGATAAATATTCGCACTGAAAACCTTCATTTTCCAAACGAAGATATGTCTAATCATTTCTGCGGTGATTGGGCAAATAGAAAATGATTTTCAATCTTGTGAGATGATTAGGTAGTGAATTATTTTTCACCAACTTCTCGCGCTGCTTATACGTCAAGAGTTCCGATGTGTAGGACATAGAGAGTAATAATTCGAATTGTTCGAATAGTTTCCTGCGAAAGGTATCGTTCGGAACACTAGCTAAACACCGCATGATTCTCTGTCGCACAAGGAAAATCATCAACAGCAGATGATCATTCCACATGTCAATCTACACGGGATTCAGTGGATCAATATTTCACACTGGAAAATCAGATATTTTGATATTCTGACGATTGATCAAATTCAGTGCAGCTGTTTAAATCAAGACGATTCGTTTCGCTAGTATGCTGATTCCTCCCGGCAATAAATTCTCCCACAGACGCATCTCGAAATAGTTGTGTTTCCTCTTATTGTATCCGTCGGATAAATTCTCTCAGACAATGAGATCAATTGCAAGGACTGATGTATATGGAGGGGCGTCCTGTATGTATACCGGCTTATTGCAGACCAGCTGTTTAAGTGATTTCCCAGCGATTTATGTGCAGAGATTGAGATTGTGCGGTCTCGGAAGACGTGTATTGCATTTGACGGTGTCGATTGGAAGTCGACGAAGAAGTTCTTTTCGAGGGGTGCGTATTGTATGAACGATTTATGGGAACGTTGCAGTGTGTTTGACGATAAGGAATAATTGCTGAGATGTCTGGATGGGAGATAAATCGATTTATAGGATCCACACTGAGCGTACAACTGGTAAATGCGTTCACTATCTCATTTTCATAGTGTGACATGCGAAAACATTCCACAATCAAGTTTCACAAGGTGAAGAATCGATAATCAATTCATTAAGCCTATATCACAGTTTCGATGACGAATCATTGGCCAGAAACAACATATAATGATATTCAAGTTTTAGATGAGATAGAAACCTCATCTATTTTCCCCAGAAGAATCTAACAGAGATAGCACTACAAAGCGAAATGATGTTTGTTCCTTCCTTTTCATTCAATCAACGCTTTCGAATGAAAAGTTGAATGCAGTATTCAATCTCGTTCTATATCAAATACACCCAGATTTCGTTTTTTTTTTCCTCTTTATTATCCTCGTTAAAATGGTTGCTCCAGAAGGGACTGACACACAAAACATTTTGAGATATTCCGACTGAACTTTAAATTAGTTCGTAATGAAGCACATTTGCACAATAACAATTTACATGATCCAATTTCGCCGCGACTTGGGAATTCCGACTCAATTTGTGCACCTACCTTTCGAATTATACGCGTTAAAACATTTTCGGTTCTGAGCCGAGGGATCAGAATAGGATCCGCAGCGAATCCAATTCAAACCTAATCCGGATGGGGAATCATGATGATATCAAAATTGAAGGAAAAACCTCTCTTGCACCTCGGCAGAAAAAAATAGCAGGCAATATAATATGAATCACAAAGTAATATCGGAATTATTCAGAGAACTGAACGATAAATGAAAAAACCTGATTTGGTAATGAATGTTCCTTTTGTTTCAGCTAATATTCAGAATACTCAGAACGACATTCTCCTCTACATAGGACTGACCGTAGCGATATTTTTGGTGTGCCTCTTGTCGTTTTTTGTCATCAAAATCTACCGCAAAAAAGGACAGCACCAGAGTCTCTACAATATGGCCTCTAATGGTGAGTAAAGGAATTTTTCATGTACAATGTTATTTTATATAGTTACAGTAGAGTACTGGCAAAAATTTGTTAAGCGAATTCAAAATTGCCACAATTTTTCCTGAGATACTCTTGGTTCCAAACAACAATCGCTCACCATTACCTGCGAAATTCAGTTTTTTGTCATCGAATGTCGAATAGAATTGGAAATTCTCAATGTTGTGAAGTCACAATATTGTTCGGAATGACATCCTGAGCTAGGTTTGACTTGTGAATTGAGCTTCCCAGATAACTCTCAGTGGAAAGAGAGGAGAGAAAAATTGAAGAAATATGTGAACTCATCGAAATTTATATGAATATCTTCAGTCAGAAGAAAGTTGATTATATAATTTGGGTCCGTGGTAGGTGATGAAAAAACCGAACAAATCACTAACTGAATGTTGATACCCTGTATAGCTCCTGTGGTTACCTTTCCAATGTCATCAGATCAAGTTTCCACGGAACTTTCATACGCATGCATTGGTTCCCACTTCAGCTTTCGACAGATACAACGGAACTGTCACTCTCTAACTTCATCAGGGTCCGTCACCCTGAATATTTCTCGTCATAAAAAATTGCCTGAAAAAAATGACCGTTTTTTGTCTTATAAATCAACGTGCTCACATAGATAAAGGCTCCCATGTGGTTCGGAAAGGTACTTTACGGCCAAAATTTACATGAAACATCTGCCGCTGCTCACAAAATACCTCTATAAATAATCGAGCACCGTGTAAATGATTTAATCGTCGAGTTACGTATGTATAACATAAATTTTGACATCCGTGAGGGGATTAACAGGGCGATACTTAATTTCTGAACTTCAATTCGTGTACTTAGAATGTAATTGCAGGGTGAAAATTCGGCATTCATTTCCATGTTTCAGCTGGTCCACAGACGAAACTGTTGTAAAATTGATGATTGAGTTACTGTTGAAATGTTTCCAGAATATACAGTGTGAAACATCAGGATTGTGAAGAATTCTTTTATGAAAATGAGTTTGCTCAATTCATGAGAAAGTTCTTCTACCTATTCGGCTTGAATCAATTCGGTTCATATATCTGTGATTGTGACTTTATACTGCAGATAAACTACCTACTCATACAGGATTTTCATAGAATACACAATTTGAATAGGCAACGTTTCAAATATATTCGAACAAAACAAACATGTCTCGTGATCCATAATAAACCAAACAACTAGTAGAAGAATGGTGAAGTTCCATCTCCAAACACCCTGTATAAATACATACATCTCAGTTTCCCTTACAGGGCGAGAGCAGACGTCGTTCGGAATGTTTCCGAATGAAAAAATATGAGGAATAAACGGCCGGTCAATTAGAGTAGAATTTTGACGTTGTTTCCTAATGAACTCTGAAAATTGGGAACATGTGTGCTACACTTTAAATGATATGCGGAGCATAAAAAAAGACATTTTATTATCGGGCGGTTTCGAATTATAAACGTCAATTATAAGGTTGTAGCTTTGATGTAAATAACTATTCAATACAGGGTGACCTCATTCAAAATTCCAATCCATAGAAAAATAGATAGAAATCTTGATTTGTTCCTGAACAAGATGTAGAACGAACTGATTATGTGAATAGAGAAATATATAGAAACATCATTAAAATGCCGCTCAACACTTGATGTCATATGAGCACTAAAAATTTTCTGTGGTCTGTCTAGAAATAGATAGACGAGTGTTTATATATACTCAATTGAATAGTGAAAAGTGTGCTTCAGTCCATAGAAAACAAAAAATATTACAAATATATGTAATCAATCAATGAAATGCACATTCAGATATCCGTTAATCGAATGATGAGCTTCAGGAATCAAAATGGTTCTCAAACTATTCTTGAATTTTTTGTTTGGAATGTTTTCAATGATTCTGTGATAACTTTTGATAGAACACTGAACATTTCTTTGATGTTTGAGATGCAATTTCATATTATTCGCTCTGAATATAGAGGGAGCGAATTTAGCTCAGCTCCAGACACAGCAGAAATCGAAAACCCCATGAATAAATTCAGAAAAAATCACCGAATTATTGCAGAATCAGTAAATTCAAGAGTCACTGAGGAATTTTGATTCAAGTTGGAAGTTCCTTGTCAACTCCATTTGAACCTTCTGCTGAAGGAAATCAGAATATCGCCTGTACCAAAATGAAACCATAATACTTGAGAAAATTGCGAACAGTCGTCAGATTATGAGAGTGTAACTCTAGAATAGAAAATACAAAAGCATCCTTCACTGTTGCAAGTTTTCTTATCGACCAATGGTTACCTTTTCTTGCAACTATTACGAACTACTTCCGGTATTATTCGTCCGTTATTTCTCATTTCCAACTTAATCATGGGACAATTCTTGACTGGGTGAAACTAGAATTGTTCAGACAACATAGTTGAAGCTTGTTGTTTCCCAAGGAAAGTTGGAGTTCAACTAAGAGTGCCTTCTTATTACACATCCTTCATAACGTTTTCACAAGAATATTATCAAAATAATAAGGAACCATGATTTGAACATCTTTTTTGTTACAGGCGATCACGGAAATGTGAATAGGCGATATTTCTGCACTTTGCATTTCAAAGACTGAATAGTTGAGTTCGACAATAGCCATGGAATGAAATATTCATATCATCGAAATCATTTTCGAGATGATTCAAAACCTCTTCTTCTTGAGCATGAACAAAAAATCTAGATGATGCCTTCAGAGAAATAAAGATATCGAATTGAATTTCAAGCAATTCTACATGACGTATTGTACATATGGGATCCATTATCTGTTTTTATTTCCGAGAAATTTCCATTTGGAAATTTGAAATTCGATTCACTGTACAGATAGCGAATCATGTCTCAATAATGTGTTTAATGAGATCGTTTAGCAATCACGGAATATAGAATAGTGCTATTCCAAAATATCCATTGTGATTGAATCATCCTGTATCGGATTTTTGTGGCTCATCAATCTTGCAGCGGAATAGATCGTTTCAGAAAACCGGGCATCTATACAGAGAAAAAAAACAACGAAACATTGATGTGGGAGGCAGGCTGAGTAAAAGAGTATCTCAAAGTTGCGTTCCCGACAAGAAAAAGATTAACGATGTTTTCGAACCGTTGATTTCACGCGTCGTGCTCTTTTAGTTAACAACTGCTCACGTGTCTCGAAAATGTTCCTGGATATGTTTCGAATCGAACACAACATTCAGGAATGTCTATGCGCAACGAATCGGTGGGAAAACCGAAAAAAATACGTTGAGAAATGAGAGAAGGTCTAGATGGTTGTGGTTAGGACGAACATCACTTCCATCGGGGTTGTGCTTTATTTATATTATATTTAGATAAATGTGTCTCGAATATTTCAGTGAGATACCACAAAGACCCAAGTCGATGTCTTCAGTAGAAGTTTCCATAAATGAGATTCGGAAATTCTTAATAAAGCTGGATCCTACTCGATAAGGGATTATTCAATAACAGGTTTTCCTGTCTGAAGAATGGAAATGGGTCCAAGAAAGTATTTGAAGTTTTCCTGGATGGATCATCTCGATGAAATCGGGGTTTCCACCCTTGTTCATCATGGAATTAGAGTTTCTGAGGCCGGTATACATAATTACCAAACAACTATGGATCGATTGCTGAGTGCAAAATCATCCTCAATCCAACAGGAAAACTTCACCCCAATGGCACAAATGATGATTATAGACATGATCGGAGTTCAAAACGAGCACCAGCGTGATAAATGAATTCTGAAGTCGATACGTCAACAGGCCGGACCATCAATCATCTGCGAGCCTCAGGAAAGATGATATTTCTCTTTGCTCTTTGTCTGGGACGTCTTGTAATGGGGTGTGCGATTGTCGAAATGACTGCGCAGCATTCATCAGACCCGCTGAAAAATTCGTCTGACGAATCGGTTGATCGATGGCTTTCCCGTGGTAAATGAGTTTCTTCAATTTCTTTCCAACCCACAATCGTTTGTCATGAAAGTTTTTCCACGGGGTGTTTTGGAATTCGACGTGACTCTCGAGTTGCATATGGTCTAAATTTCACTTGCTATGAACTTATACAGTGTGGAACAGCCAAATGGAATGAATACGACAACAAATAAATGAGGGTGTGTTGGGAGAAACGCTTGGACACGTCGATTCGTATTTTTTTCGAAAAAATTAAATTATATAAAGTGTGTCATGTGACAGTGGCCAATACCAACTTTTTCATTTCAAATGAAACACTGAAGAGCTGATTTCATCGATATACCACACTTGGGGTCTAGCGGAAATGATTACAGAGATATAGGGTGTGAAAAATCGAGATTTTTCAACTTAAGGATTTTTTGATGTCGAAACTTTTCATTATTGGTCGAAACGGCTCCCTGTCTTGACTTTTGATTTACTACCTACTGTCATTTTATTGAAACAAATATAGGGTGGTGCAGAATTCAGAAAATTGATCATCCTGTATCTGTCCCGAAGAAATGTCGATAGATAGTATATCAAAAATTGAAATAGAGAAATGGCAGTCGTTTCGATCAAAAATACATAGTTCCGACACAAAAAATTCATAAAGTTGAAAAATCTCGATTTTCACACCCTATATCTCTGTAATCATTTCCGCTAGACCCCAAGTGTGATGTATCGATGAAAACAGCTATTCAGTGAGAATTCAAAAATGGAATGAAATAAGAAAGTTGGTGTTGGCCACTGTCACATGACACACTCTTTATGATTTAATTTTTTCGAAAAAAAAATGCGTATTCAAGAATACAAATCGACGTGTCCAAGCGTTCTTATATATTGTATATGTATCATTCGGGTTTCGTTGGACCTCATTTTTCCACACGTGCGTTACGCTCTCCAATGTTTTTCTATGACTGCATGACGTTTTATACGTTTTGCCACGTGAATGTTACGTTTTTCAACGTTTTTCTATTCCTGCGTGATCTTTCCCACGTTTTCTACGACGTCGATTGTTTTTTCACGTTTTTCCTCTCGATGCTTGACTTTTTCACCGTTTTATTCACGACGTTGATTGTTTTTCACGTTATTTCTCACAACGCATAACGTTTTTCCACGTATGTGTAATTTTGTGTACGTTTCGAAGAATGGATGGAAAAACATGGAAAAATGCTACGCGTGTGAGAAAACCCACATCATCCATACCATATGTTTCGGAAGTTTTTCAACAACGTTTCTAGATGGAATCGACAGTTCAAAAATTGCTCTATCTGTGAAACAATAGGGCTCACAGAGCTGCTGTCGAATTCAAATTATAGCAATTATCGCAGGTTCATCTCGAAATTTCTCTCCCTCAGAATACCACCCGGAGTTCTTCCCCGACCCGGACAAGAAGTCCTTGTCGCTGCAGCCGGACCTGACGCAGACGCAGGCGGCGCCGCCGTGCTACGAGCGTCCGTACGCGACGCCGTCGGTTACGCGCTCGGTGTCGGAGCACCACTACGACGTGCCGCACCTGACCAGCGCCAGCGACATCCAGATGTCGCCGGCCACCAGCTCCACTCTGGGATCGTCGAGCGGCAAACGCAGCCAGATGAGCGGCCTCACCAACAACTGTGAGTATCGCGAACTTCCATCGAGGGCTTCAGCCTTCCGTGCCTCCACAGCGAAATAGAGGCCCTCACGCGGAGTCATCCGACTCATCTTTCGCTCTGTTGCAGCCGACTCGACCTACGAAGTCGCCACCGACACCGTCACCCTGCCCGCCGCCTACGCCGTCTCGCCCACCACGGGCGGCACGTACGCCAGCGCCGCCCTCGGGCAGCGCGGCGGCTTCCTCAACCTGCCCGAGGCCGGCGTCAGCCTGCTGGTGCCCGAGGGAGCGCTGTCGAGGACGCGCCACCAGGAGCTCTTCCTCTCCATCCTCAACGAGGACTGCTTCAGGCCGAAGCTGGCCGAAGGGCTGACGCAGCTCAGCCCGGTGGTGTCGTGCGGCCCGAACGTGGCCTTGGCCAAGGCGGCCGTGCTCAAGGTAATACCCGATGATTTCCTGAATTCACCCAACAAGAATACTCGATAATCAGTATTACAAGTTCGATAATCATGTATACACGTCTGATTCATTTTGAAAACTGTTCAAAATGTCCGTCATAAAAATTCTCGCTACGATAATCACTTCAGAGGACATTGTAATAGCCGTGAAGGATCTATCGAGTAGCCCACAAGGTCGCCTGATCTTTCCTCACTTGACTCATTTCGCTGTGGCCACTTGAAGTATATCAAACACTTCTCTTCAAGTTCTTCGAGAACGAAAACCTGTAGAGTGTCGACGAATCACTGCTGATTTGTTACAGAATGTTGAAGCAGAGATAGAGGATTGATTCTATTATTGCATGAATGATAATGGCACCATTACATCATGGTCTGAGTCTGGTGCCATGATATTACTGCATGATGTTACATCATGGTGTGAGTCTGATATCCAGGGTGTATGCATTACTTATTATTGAAATGCGACGATTCTCCTTGTTGAAGTTGTCCATGGTGAGTTCAATACTTTTTGGCGAAGTCGCGTATGTTAGGCTTCGTGTGTTTTGGCGAAGTCACCAATGTTATGTTTGAAATGTTTTGGTGAATTAGGTATGTTATGTTTGATCCGTTTTGGCGAAGGCACATATGTTAGGTTTGATGCGTTTGGCAAAGCCGTGTATCTATGTTAGGCTACTTGTATTCCAGCGAAGTCGCTAATCTGTATGTTTTGGCGAAGTCGTCGTTGATAGGTTTGATTGGGTTTTTGGCAAAGTTACGTATGTGAGGTTTGTCGTTTTTGGCGAAGTCACCTTTGTTGGGTTTGATGAGTTTTGGCGAAGCCGCGTATGCTAGACTTCGTGTATTTTGGAGAAGTCGCGCATATAAGGTTTGGTGCGTTTTGGCGAAGCCGGGTATGTTAGGTTTGATGCGTTTTTTGGTGAAGCCGTCTATGTTAGACTTCATGTATTTTGGTGAAGTCGCATATATAAGGTTTGGTGCATTTTGGCGAAGCCGGTATGTTAGGTTTGATGCGTTTTTTGGTGAAGCCGTCCATGTTAGACTTCATGTATTTTGGTGAAGTCGCATATATAAGGTTTGGTGCGTTTTGGCGAAGCCGGTATGTTAGGTTTGATGCGTTTTTTGGTGAAGCCGTCCATGTTAGACTTCATGTATTTTGGTGAAGTCGCATATATAAGGTTTGGTGCGTTTTGGCGAAGCCGGTATGTTAGGTTTGATGAGTTTTTTTGTGAAGCCGTCCATGTTAGACTTCATGTATTTTGGCGAAGTCGCTTATGTACAGTTTGATGCGTTTTGGCGAAGCCGCGTATGTAAGGCTTCGTGTATTTTGGCGAAGTCGCATATATAAGGTTTGGTGCGTTTTGGCGAAGCCGGTATGTTAGGTTTGATGAGTTTTTTGGTGAAGCCGTCCATGTTAGACTTCATGTATTTTGGCGAAGTCGCTTATGTACAGTTTGATGCGTTTTGGCGAAGCCGCGTATGTAAGGCTTCGTGTATTTTGGCGAAGTCACCACCAATGTTATGTTTGGTGCGTTTTGGCAAAGTCGCATATATCAGGTGTGTCGCGCACGCCGCTGGTACTGTATAAATATTGGTGTATAACTGACTGATGAAGGTATCATCGATACTCATATCATTATAATTATCCAGGTGCCCCATTGTGCCGAGGTTGGCAGGAGTGGTTGGTCGATATCCGTGCTCCAAAGCGACTGCAGCGACTCCCAGTGGCAGAACGCCGTCACCTTGGGCCAGGAGACCATCAACACGGTGGTGTTCTGCCAGCTGGACAAAAACGCTGCCTACCTGGTCACCGACTGCCTCGCTAGGTAAGGTTAGGCTAAGTTACCCTAGATACCCTGGGTATTCTGATCACCTCACTCACTTCTGCTCATGAGCTTCTGGATGAATGTAGTTCTCCAAATTGTGTTCGCTTATTATTCTCACAAAACCCATTTGTATATTAGAATGTCCCAATAAATAAAGATTGTCATTTCCATAGGTTCGTGATAGTGGGAAGGTCCTTGAACGGCAGCGCTGTCAAGCGACTGAAGCTCGCCATATTCGCTCCGAAGCTGTGTTTCCAATCCTCCGGAGACTACAACATACGAGTCTACATCCTGGAGGACACCGACAGCTCCATGGAGACGGTTTTCGGGCAAGAGAAACGACTGGGAGGGTTCCTTCTGGACGAACCGAGGATCGTGTCATTCCAGGACGGCAACAACAACTTGTGCCTGGCTCTGGACAACATCAGCGAAGGCTGGCGAGCCAAACCGGCCTCCAACTACCAAGAAATACCCTTCAGGCACTTGTGGCAAGCGAACAGCAACAGTCTGCATTGCTCCTTCACCTTGGAGAACCTCGGGATGAACAGGGAGCTCAGCTTCAAGCTGCGCGTCAACCAGAAGGGGTCCGACTACGTGCAGGTGTTCGACATCACGTGCGGAGACGACGGATCGGAGTCGTTGGAGAAGACCAGCTCGGGCAAGTTCAACCACAACGAGTTGGTGCCGAAGCACAGCGAGACCTCGGAGAGTCGCAAGAGTGCCAAAAAGAACTCGATAGTGACGGATAGGGGAGTGTCGACCTGCGACGATTTCAACTTCAGGCTGGGCAAGGCGCTCAGGAAGCAGCTGTGCAATTGTCTGGATCCGCCGAATTCCAGAGGGAACGACTGGAGGATGCTGGCGCATGCGTTGAACGTCGATAGGTATGTCAGTCATCTCTGAGTTTGATGTTTGTATGGTGACAGTTCTAGATCTGGATTTCTGAAGATCCACAGAATTGACTCCTGGACTGTACTTGTACTGTGAATGTACCTGGGAATTGTCTTATTGGAGATGGCTTCAGTCAACATTCACTCGAGAGTCAAGTTAGATTCCTGGACTTCAGAATCTTGAGTCTAAGTACTTCCCGATTTCCGTTCTGACTCCCAATCCAATTTTTCCTATTCAACCATCGAATTCCTCATTACTTACCACTGCAACTGACTTCAACAGTTCTAATTAGGGTTCGGTTTTCATCAGGCCTCATACTTTTTGTGCTAATTTGTCCTTCTCTTGGTTGACTTGGTTGTGAGAAAAATGACTTCATTATGGAAACAGGTGATTTTGATTTCGATTTTTGATTACTTGAGACAAATCTGGGGTGGATAATATTTCATCTGGACCATCATCAAATTCGATAGATGGAAGTTTGATAAGAGGAATTTGAATTCTTTTCTTCTAGAAATCCTCAATAACGCATAGTATATTTCGTCAACAAAAAGTAAAGCTTTAGCATGAATCAATTCGGTTCTCAAGAAAATAGTGGCGAGCATCAAGCGGTAGTATCACAATATTCATACGAAAAAGTGTTTTTGGAAGAGGAAACACTTCCAGAGAACGTTTTATTTTATCTTAAAACTGTTCGCTGTTTACTCTGAAAGGAAGATGAAGCCGTATCTGAGTTTACTGAATCACTTTGGTGATATAAGAAACAGCAGAGATATGGTTGATTAGTGCGGAACTGACTATATGTGAGTGAAATTAACAAAATTAATCAAATGATGTGATGGCAATTTTCTGAATTTGTTCTTTTTCCACTGTTTTTGCGAATGTTCAGGTTTTTTGGAGCACATGGTCTATAGATATTCATTAGTGATCATTTTTTTTCTTCATATTATTGTTGGATTTTGTGAAGATTATGAAATTAAGAACTGCCCATCACCAAACTTCTTCTGAGTGGAAATTTTCTGTTAGATGAATGAATGAATAAAAAATATCGCAACAAATACAACTCTCTTTTTTCGATCGACAGGTATATCAACTTCTTCGCTACGAAGCCATCGCCGACTGACTGCATCCTAGACTTATGGGAGGCCAGGAACAGGGACAGCAATGCCTTAGCGGAACTCAAGCGGATGTTCACCGAAATGGACAGACTCGACGCTGTCAACATACTAGACAATTGTCTCGGGCCCAACTGGCTGTAACTCTTTCGCATGTATATATTTATGGAATACTTGAAATCACAGTCTAGAGAAAATATGTCAGTCCGGGCACTCCGCTATTTCTCCCTTCCTCCGAACCATCCACACAAAATATGCCACGGAACAATTCACTAATTGCTGAAATTCGAGATAATATCATGATTCGACAAGAGAATTTCCCAACTATCAATGAAAAATCGATTCAAAACCAGATATTGTCAGCAAAATGTTGTACATATATGTGGATGTTCATACCCGATGTATTCAAAACATCGAAGGGAATACGGAGAGTGACGGAACTGCTCTACACTGTGAAACGATACTAATAGACTGGATCAAAATGTTACCTACGATTATTTGTTATTTTGGTCCGAATTTGTGCTCTCCCGCTTTATTTAAAAATCGCTTTCACGAATTTATATTTATGTAAAAATAGAGGTATTTTTATGAGATAAGTTGTTATATTGTGAATTATTGTTTTCGAGGTGACTGAAAGGGATTCTGAAAGGACCACAATACGAAATTTTGTGCAATTATGTGATTTCTTCGAGAAATTCGTCTTGAGTACTGGAGAGTGGAAGGAATTTAGAGTCTTGATCAACTTTGTCATCAAAAGAATCAACTGCGAATATGATAAGTACGAATAATATGTCTAACAGGAATCGATTTTCTCCTAATCGTTCATTTTCAAACATGAAATTTGCATTAGGTACTGATGTATGAAAAAACCGACAGAGAAGGCTTTGGATATGTCCTGGTGAGATTGCTTGAGACGAACCTCAGCAATCGACCCGAAGCGAATATTATCAACAAATTATAATCAAATAATTATCAGCCTGGGAATAATCTTGCAAGTACTCGCTTATAAATATTCAGTGTGTGTGACAGATTGGCTTTAGTACAATTATGAACAATCCCCAGATTTTCGAATCTCTAATGAATTTTGAATATTCACCTTCATCAGACAATATTTCTGTCCAAACTCCATATTCGGGGATCAATCATCTCTGTACTGAAGCTCATAAAATAAACAATCATTATTTTGCTATACTCACATAACTCAACATAAATTTGTATATTCTATTCGCCATCGACAATATTCGTTCACTTGTTATAAAGGGCACTAATAAATGATGAAAAAAATACCTAAGTCTAGCGTGAAGCAAGGCAAATCAACTGGTCAAGAAAAAAGAGTATGAGTTTGTATGATTTGAAGTTGTTGATTATGTTTGGTTGGATTACGACTGAGAGGCCTATTCGAATTGTATTTCATGTGGAATTATAGATCTCAATAAATGATGTTCAATGATTATTCAAGGTTCATATGAATCTGGAGGAATCCTAGCAATTCTGAATTTTCAATATTCCGCTCTGATATAGATAAAGATTTGTTGTACCTTGAGATTTGTTCAGAAGTTCTGTGAATACCCTGAATCAAATCAAACTCACTTACTCTACTTACAGAGTACTCTCGTTTCAACGTTCTATGATCGAATCGAAATTATAAATGTAGAGTTTTATACACAAAAGTGAATCAAAAGTAGTTTTCTAGATATTTTAGAAAGAAATGTTTTGTACAAATGGATGATTTTCATGTAACTATATTATAGAAACAGTTCCACGTTGATATGTACTAAGTATGTATTAGAAAGTATATGATAACGATGTATATAATGATTTGGTCAATATAAGGACGATTTTTTTACAAACTAGATGTTTCATTCGCAACACTGAACTGTAAAAAATATTGACAAATAAATCAACGCCACGCGGTTTCTCTATCGATACACACCATTTTGGTGTGGAATCAACACCGCAGAAGCAGTATGAATCGACTCCCCTGCGATGCTTTCTGACTTTTCGAATGAACACATTTCAATTATGTTGAATTTCTCGTTGGTCATCGAATTTTACAGACACACATGACATATTGACATATTGACATTGGCATTGACATTCACATTGACATTGACACTGACATTGACATCGACACATTGACATAAGACAACATAAGACAATGAGCAAACAAGCCAGTGACTACCTTGAATTCCTCCGTAAGAAACAATTTCACATCAGTTTTATTTTTGCTACTGACGATTCCTGGAATTCCACAAATGTATCGTTCTATGACGAATCATGATAAAGTAAGGTTGACCCATGATGTAAATAAAGACTGGTGTCTCAACTCCCTATACCCAGCCACTAGAAAAAGTTGTAGACCTTCGCCTACTTGATTTTGTCGGATTTCAATACCTTACTAAGGCTTCCCAAGATCGAAACTAGGTGGCGTCACCTATGCCGATCTTGAAGGTTATCTTGGAAATGCTGGAAACACGATGTGGATTTGAAATTCAACATAAATGTAAAAACTGAACTGTTAGCTATCCATCACTGTCAGGTATCCGTCATTATCAGTAAAAGCGGATTTGACTTCACCGGATCGACGATCGTATCGCCATCTATACTCAAGTGGTGCGGCCTTAGTGAGGTCATTTGACAGGTCTACATGTTTTGGAAAGAAACAATTGAAGAGTTATTTCACCATCCTATATCCACCTTGGGTTGACCAGTCAGAGCTCATTGACTAGGGTCTAGTTTGTCTAGAAGAGATCGCATACCTTTTTGGACTCTTCAATAGGGATATTGATACCCAACACATTGAGGTAGAAGAGGAATTTTCAATGAACCAACTATCTAACCTGATTCATATTATTGTTTTATTCGAATTCTTGGAGAAGATACAAGCTTGAGATTTTGTTGCATCGAAGTCTAATGGATTCTTCAGATCCCATCACAATTTATCTGCCAGATATGTCACAATTTCGAAATATGAAATGTAACGAGTAACGTTCCCAATTAGAAGTTGCTCAAGCTGTCATTTCCACAGACTAGTTTTTATTTGATTTCACCACTTGTATTGTATATACCGAGTCAAAGTCAATGAAATTGTCTTCTTGTCTTTCGACAGAGGCACTAGATGTCGTCACAAATTCAATTATGCCTTCCAAATTCAGCTCCCTGAATAGTTATCTGGCTTTAGAGAATAATTCAGAGATGAAAGGCAACTAGATAGTGCAGCCATCTATCGGTTATGACTGAAACTCACCCCATTCCTGTTATTGATTTTCGAAGCGCCCTCTTTTGTAGAAACGTATAACAACCACCCTCTCCAAATTGCAACTGTAACTAACTGAACGTTCGTAACGACACCACCAACGCCACACAATGGGGGGTAGCGTAATCTGTGAGGGTAGGAAGTAGAGTCATCAACTGTAGAGTGCATTTCCTGAAAGAAAATGGTTCTTCATAGAGAATCGTAAGAGGGAGCTAGCTCATTATCAAACAGGATATTCGGTCATTTGTAAGTCAACATTCGACAGAAATAATGGACTATGATGCAACAAAACTATTCAAATTTGACTTCGAAAACTTGCATCACACACTCTTACATGATAATTGAATCTCAAGTTGACATGTATACATATTTATACTCGTTTGAAAAACGAGTCTCATCCCATATAATGTTACAGATTTTGCGTCTAACAGCCTTTATCGCGAATGAGCAATATTATTTCCGAAAGAATGGCATCGTATCGATCTATTTACTTCTGCAACCAAGGTATGAATGAGAAATTCATGACATTTCATTGAGAATCGACGGAGTCGAAATTCGAAATCGAGTGATGTTTGAGAATTTTTCGTTCCATACAAAAAGAGTTTTTTGTATTGCTCAGACAGGAATGAACAGCATACCTTGATGAATATTTCTAGAATGCCAACAGTGAGGAATTCGGTTCAAATGTAAAGATCATATTTATGAAATTATCGAGGAAAAATCTGGTGAATTTTCGCGGCTAGAGACTCTTTTGAGTTTTGATCCCGTTATAGTAGACGGTTGGTTTTAATATCTCCAATACTGTATTTTCTAATGTGAGTTCTCTAAATTCATTTCAATAAATTAATATTCACTGAATGCTAAGTATTCATGTACGAAGAATTGGTCGTTGACAGATCATCATCTTCAGTCATCTTCATTCGAAATTCACCTTCAATAGGTTGAGTATAATCCGAACGAATTGTCGTTCGAGGACCTGCAGTTTTTTTGTTCCTTCAAAATCAATCCACTCTCTAGATGGGATGAATTTTCGGACTGGAAAACAACCCGTAAATCACCCGTTCTTTATCTACGTGAAAACTTCCACTCAATGATGACCAGATATCCAGTCGAAAATGTCCCCATTATTCTCCACTAACAACCAATAAAACACGAAATAAAATGTAATATAGACTGCGAGAATGGCTTTTATCAAATTGAAGATTACTCTCGCAGCGTCATACAATAATAATAATAATAATCCGGGTGGAGGACATCGACAGAAAGATATATATATATGTAGGGAGGTGTATGGCCCGAGGCCGAAGTTTGCCAATATGACAGCTCATAAAATGTAAGTGAGTATCCATCGAGGACGCGTAATGGAATTGAGACGGCCACCTTTGATGGCAAATCTCCGGAGTATACGGAAACTGAGTCACGGAATAGTGGGAAGTGGCGGAAAGTAATTCAACCAGGAAACGTCCTTCTAAGAATATATAAACCGGAAGTTACATGGATATTTATTTTACTCACCTTATTGTGTCGTGGTACCTACTCTATTTCTCTAATCGCGAGGAGGATATAGTTATTCAACCAACTAGTATATGATAATGATAATGATAATGATAATAATAACATCATTTATAGCTATACACTATACGAGTTTCAGGTATAAGATTCTTCTGTTCGCCTTTTTTACAATGAAAATGAGGAAATTCACTTTTGATATTCATCGGAGTTGTCCAATTGCAATATTTACCCACTCTGTATGGTCATGAAATTGTGACTCCAATATTTGTCAAGACTATAAACGCAAATAACTTTTTTTTTGAAAACTAGATCAATTAGAATCGCAGAAACGTCCTATTAGCAGTTTGAACATGTGAAATCTCGAATGATATCCATTTTTTTTTCATTCAAATATAGATTTCACAAGATATTAGCTTCGAAATGGTACGCTACGATGTATGTTTGGTCGCCTATACTACAATCATGCATCAATAGAGAAATAAACAGGGGTAATTTTCTCGCACTAGTGTGGAATATAATTTAGTCGTGAAATGTAAATGATTGGTGACAGAAATATGGGGGAACGTTATTGTTCGCCATAGAGAGATAATCAAATATATTCATACTCATGAAATCCAGACGTATTCCTTCAATTTGTATTAGAAATGTATCAGAGAAATGGATGTTTCATTGACATTCGATAATTTAATGAAGTCTCAAAAGTCTTCTCAGAAATTATAGTAATGGATATCTGTATTCGAAGTCATATATATTTTCATAAATATCCTCATGCTCAGCAAATTTAGTTTACTTCCACTCTCCAATTGTATGATCAAAGAATAGTCCTTCATCGTTATCAAATTATTGGTTTCATCAATCCTGTATGAAGAAGTGACTCAGGTGTATGTATGATTCTTTCAAAAAGTGCTCAGTGATTTCTGAATAAAAGTCCTTGATGATCTCAAAATTCCAACACCTTCCTTCTCTCCCAAAATCCCACGATGTTCCTCGATCGTTATAGGTTTCCGTTCCGTGTTTTCCACAGATGAAAAAAAAAATGTGGCAAAGAATATCTTGAATTCCAGTACGTTCCTGTAGGCGAACTAGAAAATATAATCCCAAATTCATCACAACCCTGACCATTCTGACATCACTCAAAGATGTGTCGTGCTCGAACATTGCCGATACATATCACTCCATACTAGTAACCCAATTTTCTGCCACTACAAACTCAATTCCTGTAATACTGAAAACTTCAACTCCATTCATGCTACTGCCGATTGCTTTTCATCCTGTCCCGTAACCTCATTATAAAACCCAATAAGAAAGGTGACAGATCCCCAACGAGATTACGTTCTGCAAAGGGCCGATAAAATAAATTCAGTTTTGAAAACTGTACGAAACAAAACACAATTATTATGCTAGGGCCATCTCCGTTGACAGGATATAGGTGGATATTACGATACTTACCAATACAGGATGATTTCGCAAAACTCGAATGAGGATATTATGAACTTCTTGATCATCAAAATATTTCACTGATTGAGAACTTTCTATTCATCTAATATCTTCGTCATACCTGCTATTATCCATTACAACCTATAATTTCCAATTGAATGCACAGAGGATAAGCATCACTCAGAATTTGTTCTTGTCGAAAATAAATACAAATAGACTTAGTTGAACTGAACAATAATTTCATGCAATGATATTCGCTGAATTTTCAGTAAAACTGTACAATGCCAAAACAGTGACAGAATACGGAAATAGTTAAGGAGACTTTGGATAAAATGAGGTGTCAACTTGATAATGGTCCCAAAATCCAAAAATCAGAAATGATACATTCTATAACATACTTTGAACAGAATTTCTGCGAAGCCTTCTGAGTGGTTGGATATAAGAATATAGTGAAAAGTACCATGGAGGTTTAACGACTCGAATTTGTATAATTCCAACTAGTTCCTGAGAAATTCTATAAAATGAAAAAGAAATATGAGTCACGTTATTACATTGAGGATGAAGAACTATTATCTATGAGTTTTGTGGTACACATTAATAATATAGCAATAAAGTCTTCGAAGATTTTGTGGTACATTCTTAGAAACTGTAACATTTTCTCTGTCCATACAGTTAGGATGTTGTATATGTCGCTAGTAGTTTCTCACTTAGATTATGCTTCTATTGTTTGGTCATCATTCTATCAAATCCATGATTATACTTCAGAACGTACTCAAAACAAATTCTTACGATTTTGTGCATATAAACTTAATACCATAGAAAACCATTATTATTCCTTGATACTTGATAAACTGAAGATGCAGTCTTTGATAAATCGAAGAAAAACCAATGACTTATTTTTCATTTTCAAATTGATGAGGAGGAGGAGTACCATGGAGATTCCAACTTGGGAATGGTCCCGAAAAATAAGAAATTTTCCATTCTATAACATACTGAGATCACTATTCCTGCGAAACCGTCTAAATGGCCAATATTATAGGCGAAATACGAAGAAAGGAGAAGAGACCATGAAGGAACTTGGCAATGGTTCCAAAAAATTTGAAATATTGAGCCGTCTATGAGTGGTCGAGAATGCGAAAATAGTGGAAAAAGCCAGAAATAGTGAAAAATATGATCTGATGGTTTCGTTATAGTTGTATCATGAGAAGAACTTTCAATAATGTTCAATTTCTTTTTCCTACATATATTCTCAACTTTTTTCAATTTTTTGCAGCTACTAACGTAGGTTGAATGTTCATTATTTATAACGATGCAAAATAATTACGGACAGCTCCAGCTGGATAATTTTGTTGATTTTCCAGCTACTACACATATTTTATTGTAACAAATAAATGGTATTTTCATCAATCGATAGGTGTGCAACCTGTACATCACTGCCAAACATTTTCTTAGACGGATCTTCGGAAGTTCCCATCCTTCCAATTGGAATAACCTGTAAATTATCGTCTACACATCAGTTACTTCAACTGAATCAACTGATTCCAAGTGGAAACTATACCTCTGTTCTCGTCTGGGAAGAAACCGGTTTCGAAAAAATGTATATTTTTAAGAGCTATGCGAAAATGATGCTAATCGGTTCCGAAATATTCCGAATGAAGACATTTCATATTTGACGTGAATTATCGAAGAAAAATTCCAATTCCACAGACCGAAGCACCCAAGTGTAAGGAAATCGGATTCATCGGCGCACCACCAAATCGGGGTAATAATTTGGGCGGTCCATTTCGAGACATCTTCCGCCATATTCTGCGGTATCCGTTCTATATGCTCGATGACGTCATTTATCGCCAGCTATTTAAAAAGAGCGTCATCTCTCGTTATCGCCTTCTCGATGGGCTTCTTCGTTTCGCCGGAATCGGCTTAACTTGCGACCCTTCTTGGCTCCCAATCAAAAGCTACTACAGAGTGGACAACAAAAGTGAGCTATTTTCAACGTTATTTTCGAACTTCTTTTTCGCGAAATTCCCAAATCAACCAATCAATTAGCGGATTAGATCAAGTTGATCAGGTTCGCTTCTTACTCAGGTTCCTCCTTACTCAGTCAACTTACTCAAACTGTAGATTGCTACAAAGATGATGAGTAAAAATTTCGAAATAATTTTTTCTGTATTTCAATACAGAAAAAATAGTATAGAAAAGGGTATAGATAATGGTGATTGAGGTGAACAATCTGCATAGTCTTGCAGAAATACCTAACTCTATAGCATTCATCAGCGTCGATGGAAAATCGAAGCCAAAGCAGGATTGACTAGCTATGTCTTTCGAGATACACCCCACCCTTTCCTTCGAGAAGTAACGAATCTGTTACCCTTAAGAAGGTTCCCTTCCTCTTCACGGAGAAAGCAGAGCATACTGGATGAGAAGTGATGGCGAACGAACCGCAAGAAGCAGTTTTACTCATTGAATATAGAGACCAAAGGAAAGATTCAATGAATTTCATGAGGAATATTACAAGTACATAATATTGAATAATTTCGAACTGTACCAGGCAACAAACTTAGAATTAATCCATTCAAGAACATGGTTGATGGAATGGAGGAAAATTATATCAGTATTCGTTATATCATAGTACATATCGGAACGTAAATGTTTGATTCTGTGTAGACTTTTGAAACTACCCTTTGAGTTCTTCGTCGAGCAAATGTAGTTTATTTAGGTTGCTTGTACGAATTCAGATGGAAAATATACGGAATCAACCACGAGTAGGTGGTCTATATTGATGGAATGAGGAAAAAATTGATATCTTGTGTCTATTGACCGCAAATCCTTGAATATTCACCAGGATCCACAACTAAGGTCAATGACGAAACTGTTGGAATAGTAAATCCAGTTCATCGAGCGGGCTCTGCCTAGTCGTATTTTTCGATTGTTAGGTCTCAGTACACCAAATTCGCATATACTCACACTCACATATGGATGCGAAGATTCATTCAGTGGCTTTTGCCCTCAACAAATGAGGTGTAGGCCAAGTTGAATCGAAAAGGAATAACAATGAGAAGGAAATGGAAAATACTCCACAATCATTAGGCAATGCACGCTCATATTGAGCATTGACCTTGCGGAGCTTGCTATCGAGACTTCGGCGACATCAGATACGTGATGTGGGTATACATTATGTTTGTGTGTACGACTGAAATTCACACAGGAATCGATTGATTGAATCTGTTGATAAACTATTCTTACGTATTCACGGAAGGAAATATTTCTGAACTGAGTTGACGCAACTATTTTCAATCGAAGTAGGTATGGGTATTCGTTCGACAAACCTTTTCAATTCACGAGAATAACAAGTTTGAATAGACACCACATCACGAAAATAATACTTTGCACCCAACATTTTGTTGTCCTCCTGTTTCGAGAATCAACGTCGAGTTAACAAGTGTTACCACCTCGTCTTTGCGACAGTTTCCACGATCTAACAACGGTTAGATATACGATAATATGAATTGGTATCAAACGAGGATAATCATAGCATATTGAAGGAAATATTTTATTTCATCAGATCTACAGGTTGAATTTGTTCTTGATATCTATGAACAGACTCATTTTGATGCCTAGACCCTCTTTTTCGTTCCTTATGATGCATTCGGCAACATCGGGAGGACACTCGATGTTCATTCGAAAACGAATTTTTCCAATCGTAAAATCTAACCTCCATTCTAGAAACCAATGAGAGTTGTTCCTTCCTGTGTGCTATTCGAGGGTCGTGGAGGACCAGGCCAAGCCAGCCGTTCTTCACCAAATCCGATTGTCCGTTATCTTTTTTGCCATTCACGATTATGTCTCGTAAATTATGGCGAAGGCGACGGGGTGGTATCAGCTGTGAAGGAGATCGCCAGACAAATAATCTGTCGTTTCTCGTTATTATTTTTTTTTTTATATC
This sequence comes from Gastrophysa polygoni, assembly GCA_963576655.1. Taxonomy (NCBI): domain Eukaryota; kingdom Metazoa; phylum Arthropoda; class Insecta; order Coleoptera; family Chrysomelidae; genus Gastrophysa; species Gastrophysa polygoni. The sequence goes on along the minus strand of OY755082.1, from coordinate 974,253 downwards.
AGGATGAACTTCACGAAGAGAGTCGGAGGAACATCATGAGAGTTGATAATAATGAAAAGAATTTATTGACTTCAGTTGAAAAATAAATAGCTACTTGGAATAAATGATTGAAAGAACGAGGGAAGTCACGTGGACTGTTGCTAGTTCGTGTGTGAATGTGATAAGATCAGATTTGAAAATAAGTAGAATATCATAGAGAAATCAAATACAGAATACAAAAAACTAATTATTACTCCCGGTTCTATTCATAAGGTACCTGTACTAGGAGTTCAATGAATTGTGTTTTTCACAAGTTCAGCCTATATTCCATCGACCCCCACCGCATTCTCCTGTTTTTTCAATGATCGGTTTCGATTTTTTGACATGTAATTATTCCCATGTTGCCTATATCGATGTAGAAAAAATTGAAAGAATCAACAATTCCTTGAATATCATCCATGGGTCGTCCTTCAATATTTTGTGTATTATTCAAGTTCTTGCCCTTTTCACCTCAAATTTCTTCCGAAGTTTTCGAGAATTCTGAGTTATGACTGGGGTTTTTTGCAATATCATTCAGGTACGAACTTATTCTCTCCTTCTTCATCATGCTGTTGAATTCATTCCGACAGCGTTTATAAGTATTCCATTTTTAGTTTCATTTGAATTCTTTATTCTGTTCGTTATCCACATTCAATTCTTTCTCTATTTGAATCCTGAAATATATTCGCTTCTTGGTGAGGATCATAGCTGTAGTTTTCCATCCTATTAGTTTTGAGATATACTCCAACATCCTGTAGTGCTCTATTTATTTTTCCAATAACTCGATCTGAACTGCAGGCCAAGATTATGAACTCACAATCAATGAATGGATATGAATATGAATAAGAGAGGACCAAGAACACTTCCTTGGGGTACTCCTGTATTGTTCACTTGCTATAACGAAGATTGCTCATCGATACATTCTGTTTAATGTCTGTTTGAACCACTCATGAACTATCCCTTAGATTCCATAACGCCTACGTTTCTGTAGCTTAATACTTTTTTTCCAATGGTTTCATGAATCATTATTGATCGAAAACTGTAATGCAATTCTATTATTCGATATATTTTAGATTCGAGAATGTTCAAATTCCAAATTCCGAAGAGGTCTTTCGGGTAGCCCTACATAAATCTGATGAGCTCTAGACAAGCCGAGAAAGCAACTCGACGAGAATAAACAAATAAAATAACAATACAAAATCCGAAAAAGTCTGACGCAAACAGCTCCTCGTGACCATATAAACATATAAAACAGTCGTAAAGCGCGACGACGCTAAGAAAAAAAACAATTCTCACTTCCGTATCGATCCCTCATCCTCGCCCGAAAAGTTGTCTTATTCTTCTTCTTCTTTCATTTCGGCCGTTCGCACCGAATAAAATATGATTTCCATCCATACGGATACAGTCCATATAATAATTCCGGGAATCGAATAAAAATAACAGTAAATCAGCGGTATTAGCATAAAGAGACGCTCCATGCAAATTTCCACGCAGTCGAGGATCGAGAGACGCCATCTTGTTGACGTGATCTATGGCCGCGGTGGTATTAGAAAAGTTGCTTTAGGAAACTTTATGTGTTTCGGTCATAACATTGCAGTGTTTCCGTTGATATGATAGATCGTTTGTGACTGAATTGGTCGGGGATTGAACTTATTTCTTTCAATTTTAGAGAGGTGACATTCCGATACGCGGCCACGAGTAGAAGTTGGTGATGTCGTTATTTTCATTGGCTTCCAATCACACTTGCATACAATGTGGAACAGCCTAATGGAATGAATTCGATAACGAATAAATGAGAGCGTGTTGGGAAACACGCTTGGACACGTCGATTTGTATCTTCAGATGCGCATTTTTTTCAAAAAATCAAATTATATAGAGTGTGTCATGTGACAGTGGCCAATACCATCTTTCTCATTCCAAATGGAACACCCTGTATTTCATTACATTTATAAATTGTCACTGATTTCATCAATACACCACACTTGGGGTCTAGCGGAAATGATTACAGAGATATAGGATGTGAAAAATCGAGACATTTCAACGTTAGGATTTTTTTGTGTCGAAACTATTGATTATTGGTCAAAACGGCTCACATTTCCCTGTCCTAACTTTTGATTTACTACCTACTGTCATTCGATTGGAACAGATGTAGGGTGGTGCGGAATTCAGAAAATTGATCATCCTGTATCTGTCCCAAAGAAAGTCGTTTCAACTAATAATGAATAGTTTCGACACAAAAAAATTCATTACGTTGAAAAATCTCGATTTCTCACACCCTAAATCTCTGTAATCATTTCCGCTAGATCCCAAGTGTGGTGTATCGATGAAATCAGCTCCTCAGTGAGGATTCAAGAATGGAATGAAATACAGGGTGTTCCATTTGAAATAAGAGAGTTGGTATTGGCCACTGTCACATGACACACTCCATATAATTCAATATTTTTTGAAAAAAATTTGTATTCCAAAATACAAATCGACGTGTCCAAGCGTTCTTCCCAACACACCCTCATTTATTTGTTGTCGAATTCATTCCATTTGGCTGTTCCCCACTGTATATCCGAGGTTCTTCTCGAACCATTTCTGGTGATACCACGAGCACCCTAATACTCAAACTTCATCTATTAGATGAAGTTTGAATTGATACAACCGAATGCCTTGGAAAGTTCAAATGCCCAGTGGTTATCTTTTTTTCGATTATTTCATTCACATGTTCTAGTGCGGAGCAAAAGTTGCATCAGCTGTAAGTATTCAAATTTCGTCGAAAACCAAGTTGAGAATCGGTCAAAATATCCTTTCGCGTACGTGACAAGACAGAAGTTGTTAGTTATCGTAACGTCTGAGAGTTTTGAAAAAGTTTGTAGCTATAGTTGTTACTATTTTCAGAATATGTAGGAATAACAATTGATGTTTCAAATTATTCAGGATGAACAAACGGTTTGTTACTTCCAATTGAATTATAACTTTCCAAATAATGTCTCCCAGAATAATGTTGCTTCAACGAGAGTGTATCCTTTGTTTTCGTTTCGTTTTTTCTCCTTTCACTACCCACTTCATTTATCCCTCCGATTTCGAAAACACTCTGTGTTCCTGATATTGGGCTCATAAAACCAACTTTGCTCAAAGCGATGATGGCCAGAGAGATATGAATGGAAATCATCCACATCGGACGGCAATTAATCACGGGGGGAGACGTGTATGGTTCCGTTAGTTTGATCCTCTTTGCGTATTATTAATGCGCAGATTAGGCGAAGGTGGAGACAGTGTGTTCCGGGATGTGATACGGATGGCACTCCAGTAATCGACTATGTCACGGACACCTTGAGGTTCTCACTAGAGATTGATTAGAGTGAGAAAGATGATATGCAGAAGGTGTCTTATAATCCACCTAGACCACAGCTCCTCCAGAAGCTTTTTTCCGTCCTATTCGAGTATGGGTATCATAATATAAACCAGAGAATGCTGATCCAAGAAGTCCGTCCGGAAGAATGACGACTGGTGAAAATTAAAAAAAAAACTCTTAGGAGAAGGCATTGACCATAATTTCAATAACTTTCCCCCATTTTATTGATATTCACAATCAACAAAGATTGATTTTTCCAGTTTTAAACACTGTTCCTCCACCTATCCAAGCGTTATATGAAATTTATATCAGTTTAATCAATATATCTTCCTGGATAAGAGTTGATTTGTAGAACGTGTTTGATGTTTTCAATCTGTTGACTAGATGATATGGATTTGACTCTATCACAAAGTGTTTCGATCATTCTTCCTTCGATATTCATTAGATCGAGATTTGAAGTATTTGTTTGCATGTGGTAACTGGATATCAGATTCGATTTCTGAAGTGGATTCAATTGTGGTTTGAAATGCTTGAATCATCGATATATTGGGAAAAATTGTGTGATTTTATGAAACCACAATGCAAGTGAAACTTCCTTCGGATGGTCAATATGAAAGCACTTGAGGAAAACATCAAAATTGTAAACCTATAACAAAATATCAACAAATCGCGCACCATACAGAAAATCAACAAGAAATGATTCGTATTGGGATCCTCAGACACGTTTCTGATCTCCTAATACTTATTTCTCGGTTACGTCTATGGTTGAATCATGGTTGATACGACATACCCAATCGTATTTTTGCTCTCCTGATACTGGGAATTATTCCATACTCGATTGGGCTGTAACGCGAGATATACAGTTTCAAATAAAAGTTTCATTTCACGGAAAATTTTTTGCTGTGGACAAAGTTATGGAAAACGAGATGCGAGAACATCTAATCTTGGATGAATATGAATCATTCCATTCTTGTGGATACAGTTTGATCATACAAACCAGCAAATAAGTTTTCGAGTTGAATTCGAGAGTGGACAAACCCCAACCCAACGCCGTCCCTCGAAATACACTCTGTCAACCGTTCACCATACAAAGTAATCTGTGCCCCGTGAGTTTGCGACACTTGTTCGCTGGTTTTTCCGTCGAACAAACTTAATTTTCCGGGTAGTGAACTGAGTCCGGGAGTCCGGGGCGCGGACAAGGAACGATATCAGATTAGCGCTGCCATCTCAGTGGAGTAGGAAGCGATAAAACAGGATATACATTGTATTTTTCGTGAGCAAAATTCGTCCATTTCGTCATATATATAATGATTGGAATGCATTTTCCCTTTAGGAATATGACGAAATAGTTTTTCATGTTACAAGTGAGATATTTTTCGACGTGTGGAAAATATTGACGAACAATTCTTGCAAGTAAATACGGGTTGCATACAATATTTATGCTTAGCCTACTCAACCTCATTGAACTGATGGTGATAACAATTTGGAAATCAATAACATGAAGAGTATCAAGTATAGCAATAGACACAGAAAATGATAATGATAGTTGAAAATTCGTTTTCAAAATTCTCATACTAATTGATGTTGAAGGTACATCACATTATTGCCTGTTGAAATTTCCAACGCAGGTCGAAACATCAAATTGAAGCATTCATTCATCAATACTTTGAAGCTCATAGTGCCTACAAAAAAATAGAACAGTCAATTTGACAGGATTTCGTTAGTCGGGTCTCTTCCTCACGATAACTGAACACTGATCATGACTTTCCTATTGTTTTTACTGATGATAGAAAGATTCTTTGGTTTTCTGAATGTGAATATCCCTATCTATATTCTGATCTGAATATGAATATCTATATTTTCAACTGAGCACTGTCTGAACGAGTGCCATGAAATGTTCTTCGCAATAATAAGGTCACAGTCAGAAATGCTTCACTTTCATAGATCACAGTTTTCTTGACGAAGGGAGTGAAATCTCAGAAACAAATATGAATACAAAAATGACAAACCACATAAAGAGTTCAATGAAAGGTCGATATGAAGGTCAATATAAAGAAATACATGAATGTTCAATATTATTCAAAGACTAGTTGCAAATCAGTCACTGAGAAATTCATCAGGGCTATTATAAGCTTCATCGAGGAAAAGTTTTCGCGCAAGATTTTCCTCATGCACAGTGGTGGGTGGTTGGATAATTTCTCACATTGTATATTAATCATGTTTTCATCCGAGAACATTTTCAACATTTTTCGAAACAGATGAAATTAAACGTTCTCCATGTTCGATATTCTCATTTGATAATGCCACATTTCAAAATATTGCCCAAATTTGGAACTCGGTCAATCTGATTCTTTTTTTCATAGTTCAAAGTCTCGAATTTGTTCCATCCTGTACGATGCCTACGCCGCTGTCCTGTCTGAAAAATATCAAGCCACTTCTGAATCTGTCGCAAGGGCCCTATATCTGACGGGAATTCGACACTTGTCGCAGATTAGTTATCCGTTTTATATTTATTATATGTTGCCAGATTATATCTCGATTAGTTTTTTAGTATGGTTATGCGGGACTGTGATCCACATAAAGATTATGGGCATACACCCGGAAAATATGATATCCACAGAGTGTTTTATTATCCCAAAGATTCGAGATTGATCGTCGAGTACAGTTATTTCATCAAAACATTGAGAGGATGAATATCAAAATTAACAATTGAAATTCGAACCTCAGTATTTGCAATATTTTCCATCAGCAATGACTTGAAACTTCTCAAGTTCTGTGATTCTCTTACAGTTTTGGGTAACTTTTTCAATCAATTCGGGCCTTTGAATGAAGAATAAAGAATTCATACAGTTTTTTCGATTTGTTCTTGTAATTCATTTTTCGACCTAGTCTCATAGCCATATTTTTTGTTTCTCATATCTTTCAACATTGTCTCATCACATTGTTCAATACAATGAACTATTGTGTTTGTAAACCATTCAAGATTTTGTATACAGGGTTCTTTCAAACGGAAAGAACGATATTCATGAAAATTTGCAGGTAAGTGGAACAGAATGCATATGATGTACATTTTTCCGTTAATAATATGCTTCCGGTTCAATCAGAAATGCCAACAACTTCTTTAATTTGAATGGGACACCCTATATATTTTCACAGATTCTGAAAGAGCTTGCTATTTTGAATATTGAGTTTAGTGTAGAAAAAAATCGTAAAAAGGAGGAATATAGCCTATTAATCATACTCCTTTGAGTTTTATAGTATTTGAGGCAAAACCGATTTAGATATTTTACCTTCATTCATTCTATTCTCAGTTCATATGATCATAACTTCGAAATTTATAATCATTCAATTCCAATAGGGTTGTTTCGAAATATGTGTTGATTGATTTTAAAGATCCATTCATGTTCTTCACAGCTCAATTTCATTTGAACGAAGTTCTGTTACTGTATATGGAACATTTTTGACCGTGTTTCCAAAAATGTTCACCTATAGGTGTGAGAAGCTTCAATTTTTCAGTAGTTTGTCAGTACTTGATGACGATTCATATTCCTTCCCATTCGCACTCATAAAGAAACATCCACTTGCCGCGCCCTGACCTGAAATGAAATATTAGATATATCCTGAATCCCAGTGAAACAAAAGTCCGTCGTATCCCTATCCCACCGTATTTGCCGACTTCGCATCCTGAAATATGGTTATTATAGTCGCCAACATATCCATTGAAACGTGGTTGCTGCGAATGTAAAGCAGCCCTATAAAAATATTCATTAAAAGAATAATAATATCCTTGGTTCCGGTTTCCCGTCATACTTCTACGCGACCTCTCTTCCTTTCCCGAAAAAAATCTCCATATTATTTTTCTCCGCTGACGTCTGTTGTCCCTAACAATGGGACCGGAGGTTTTCTCTCGAAAAAACGTTTCCTTTCCTCTCTGGGTAGTTATGGAGATGGCAATTCGGTGAATGACTCGTTTAGTTTCTCGGAATGTTCTCAGAATTTTCCAACGACTTTTCTTCAACATATGATTTCCAAATGATGTGTATGTGGCTATGACCATCAGATTTTCGATACCGAAATCAACCATATCAAAGATAATAATAATAATAATAATAATAATACATTTATTTTCAACAGGTATACACCCAATAACAGAAAAAAAATCAAGATAGAATATAACTACAAGGTAGGTTACATTAAAGAAATCAAATAAAAGTAACAATCTTAATTCTGATTACGCTTATAAATTGATAAAATAAGGTTAATATCATCGAAATTGATATCACACGACGTGCAATTGTCGTTGAAGATTTTACACATTGAAAAAATTGGTGACTTGAGGAGTACATTGGTGCGAGGAACCGAATTGTAAAAAGTAATTTCTTGGCGGGAAACTATTCTTGGTACATGAAAATTGATCTTACCCAGCAAATAGGGACAGTCTATTATGCCGTTCAATAATTTATGGAGAGTGGTAATTGCCAAGCAGTCTCTTCTTTCCTGTAGAGATTGAAAGTGAAAAGTATTCAGAAGGACTTGATAGGCATATCCTCGTTCGGGGTAATAGCCAGAACATTTATAGAATATATATTTGAGACATTTTCTTTGAACAGATTCTATACTGTCTATTGAGTTTCTATATAGTGGTGACCAAATGACTGTAGCATATTCTAGTTTACTTCTGATAAATGTGAGGTACAGTATTTTCAGACTGTCTATATTAGCAAAGCTAGACCAATTTCTAACACAGTAACCGAGCAATTTCATTGAATTCATTACAATTTTGTTAATATGTTCACTAAACGTAAGTCCACTGTCAAAAATTACACCCAAATCTTTGAAGTTGAAGCATCTTTCAAGAACAATGTTGCTTATTTTGTAGCTATAGGCAATTGGATATTGTTTTCGCGAGAAAGTTAGGATTTTGCATTTGTTGATGTTGAGTTTGAGATTATTTCTGGTACACCAGTGCTCCAATGATGTTAAATTATTTTGTAGTATGGAACAGTCTTGAATACAGGTAACTGGACTGTATATTTTCAAATCATCAGCGAATAAAAGATGGGTGGCACTAAGTTCGAGTGATAAATCGTTGATAAATATCAAAAATAGAAGTGGACCTAGATTGGAGCCTTGTGGGACTCCTGAGCAAGCTACATAGCGATTAGACGTGTACCCTCCATATTCAACAAACTGAGTTCTTCTGAGTAAATAAGATTTCATCAGATCGACTAGTGATTCAGAGAAACCAACTGCTCTTAATTTAGTTAATAATAAGTAATGATCAATGGTGTCAAAAGCCTTTTGGATATCAGTGTAAATGACGTCTACTTGACTTTGAGAGTCAAGGGCCTCGGATATTACTTGAGTAATGCAGGTTAAATTAGTAACAGTGGATCTTCGGGTCATGAAGCCATGCTGAAAAGGAGAGATTGTGTTCCTCACTGAGTTATAGATTACATCATATAAAATAATCTCGAATAGTTTACCAAAGTTACATAGAATGGCAATGGGTCTGTAGTTAGATATAACTGCTCTGTCACCTGATTTCAAAACCGGACAAATTTTGGTTGTTTTCCACAATGTTGGATATACCTTAGATTTAATAATATTGTTGAAAATATGACAAAGTGGATCAGCTAGAATATTTATGCAGTCTTTTATTATGAAACTAGGTATATTATCGACACCCGAAGTCATTTTATTCTTGAGTTTTTTAGAAGCCTTTATAATATCAAATTCAGTGATTTGCGTCAGAGAAATGAAAGAGTTATTATGTGTGTTAGTAGATGCTTGTAAATTAATGGGATTAGACTCAATATAAACGTCTGAGAAAAATTGTGATATCCCATTCACTACATCTTGGGGATTGTCATATGTTGAATCATTACATGTCATAATGCCAGGTATTCGAGGTTTTCTTCTCTTGAGTTGAACAAATGACCAGAATTTCGCGGGATCATTGTAGATATCCCTTTCGACTTGCTGAATATAGGCAGCATAAGCCGTGCTAATCAACTGTTTGATTTCGCGACGTAAGAATTTGAACTCCTTTTCTAGTGAAGGTGTTCTAAATTTTTTAAGGTTCTTGCGTGTATTCTCTTTTTTATTAATCTTTGAAATTATTTCGTGATTGTACCAAGGCGGATACTTTTTTATGTTATTTTTAAAAATTGGAACACAAGTAGAAAAAATATTATTGATTATCCCATAAAATTCAGTACAAGCCTCGTCAACGTCAGTAATTGCTTTTATAACTGACCAATCTATACTGAGAAACATATCATACATTAAAGGAAAATTTGCTTTCCTAAAATTGTATTTAGGGGATTCAGATTTGAAGGAAAAGTTGTTGCTTGCAGCTTGTTTTACACTGAATTCAAAGTTCAGAGCAGGATGGTGGCCGTCTTCGCTGATCAGAGGACAGTCGTCTCTACTAACATCAAAACTCATGTTAGACAAAATCAAGTCAAGAAAACGGTTGTTTTTATTAGGAATAGAATTAAGTTGTTTTATGTCCATAAAAGAACAGGCATTATTCATAATAAGTGATTTCCTATCTTCATTGACGGCATTGAAGGTGGGAATGTTGAAGTCACCACATATCAACAATTTACATTTCTCGAACATACCATTGAATGTTTCAAAAACATCAAGAAAAGACTCGAAATCGACTAAGGTTACAGTCGGCGGAATATAAATGGCATACACCAATAGTAAACCATTTTTGAACGATATTTTGCATCCTACAATGTCGATATATGGAAATAAATCATTGAAAATTCCAACATTCAGACTGTTTATACTATACTTGTTTTTCACAGCGATCATTGTACCACCCCCTGTAGAAAGCCCGGTTGCATCGAAATTACGGTCACACCTGTAGACTGTATAGTCGTCGGAAAATAGTTCAGAATTATTCACCTTCTCTGATAGCCACGTCTCACTTAAACAGATAATGTCAAATTCATTCAAAAAAACCGCGTTGAAAAAAGTTTCCACTTTTGAATTGAGACCTCTCACATTCTGATAATAACAGGACAAAGTGATGTCGCTATTGGGTGTTTCTAATGGTTTAAACGGATTATTTTTGGGCAGCCATTGACGTACTTGATTCTTATATCTTTTTCTCCCCCTCTTGTTCTTTCATCTAAGGTTCTCTTCACTTGTCGATAATGCTCAATCTGCTTCGGAGTTCTATCAAAGGATATAGAAATGTTTTTGTACTGAGAGTGATTTTTCAACGCTTTGGTTGATTTGATAACTGCGTGGACCTGTTCATCAGACTCCATGATTAATTTTATTGGTCTGCTCTTGTCTGTGTTGAATTTTCCAAGACGTATAACCTTTATAGCAGAGGCAGAAAATGGACAATTAGTTTTTTCCAACAGATACCTAGTTTGCTCTCTGTCAGCAACTAATCGATCCTCAGGGTTATCATGCTGCGGTTCAGGCATCCCAAATACAATCAGATTTTTTTTACGATTATTTCTCTCACTCATTTCTTGCATAACTTCTTCAAAAATTACGGAGTCAGATTGAAAAGATGTTCCACAACTCAATTCTTATAAAAATTGCGTCAAATTGGAAACAAACAGAACATATAGCAACAACAAAGACAACCGACGACGACAACAAATGTAATCTATATGCAACAATGGTTGAGATTCCACTCGCTTGATTGGTTCGACAACTAAAAAGATGAGTAACAATAACATTGAATTTGTTTTTTAACGAATGCGTGGTCAGTATCCCTGTATTTTTTCACAATTCGTTCGAAAATAGTTCCACTTGTAGATTTTAGATGAATTGAGGAAAATAACACCCGGTATTAAGAAATATTTTTACCTGACAGTTGTTACTTTTCAGCGTCAAAGTAGAAAATCACAAACTTCACGAAGAGAAATATTGTTTATTCATTGTATCTGTTTCCGAAACGTCCAGTGAATCAAAACACATAGAAATTTCGATATTTATTATATATATTTCTCTTCCAAACATTTTTTTCGAAAACACTGTGTCACTGACAAATAGAGAAAAATCTTTTCTTTTGGGGGGGCCTCAGTATAAATATATTGAGATAATTTTTTCAATTGATTCGATTTTGATTCTTTCATTTGAGTTCCACTTAGTTTAGAACGTTAGGAGGAAATATGATGGATTTTTTTTTTGGAAAGTCACTCCTACACTGTCAGACTCGAGACCTGTCGAACATCGCTATACCAAGCATCATTCATCGATAGAACGGCAAAGTTGTGAAATTCTTCGCCTAGTGAAGTCTTTCCTGATGCTCACAACCTCCAAACTTTCTTTCAAGAAAAATGCCAACACCTTCCTTCTCTCCCAGAATTCCATCGCTGGCTAACACGATCATTATAGGTTTCCCTTTCGTGTTGTCAACAGATAAAAAAATCCCTAAGATTGCTCTGAAATTTTTACGACACTTTCTCTGGTGAATACACTAGTGTTACTTCATCCTTACTATTGGTATTGTCTCTTAACTGTGTTGTTGATGGGTATTTAAAAAATGCGATTATGTATCTTTTACTCACTCTACGTGGAAAAATGCTCAACCGAACTTTGGTGTTATGCTAAATTGTGGACTAGAAAAACTGCAACGAAATGATTGATTCTCCCGCGAAAAGGAATATATAAATCCCAATCAGACGTCGAGCAACACCAGTTCCAACTCCTGAAACGGAACAAATTAATAACAATACTCCGCGATCACCCTGCCCCCCCCTCCTTCACTTCCCACCCACATTCCATCCATAAATCACAACCGGAGATAGCGCTCATATAGATAGTCCTTTTCTTCCTTGCTCTTTCATTTCTCTAAGCAGCAAACCGTCGACTGCAGCGCCATCTCTCTCCATCCGGGTGTCGCGAGAAAGGGTTCGCTAATTAACTTAATGGTCCCGAAACAAGATTGCGTTGGTTAGCAGTTCAACTGTTTTACTGATAAAATTATTGTTGCTCTATCTACACGCCACTCTGCGTGAATAATGGGCGTTGTCTGAATGGAGTAAGAAATGCACTCCGGAATCACTTGACACTGGACCCACATTTCGAATTCTTTCCCATTGAAAACTCCATGTGCCGACTCCGTGGATTATCGTGGAGGAAAAACTCCTATAATGCAAAATAGTGAAAGTGAGTGGATAGAACTTGTGTCGTGACTCAGATCTACGAAGTGACAAGATACCCACATACAAACGTACTCCTACATCACGTATCGGCAGTCGCCGAAGACTCCACAAGATTAATATTCTCATCTTGGGCGTGCGTTGCCTGAATCATTAGATATCCGATCTATATTATCTTCACAAATTTGCCTTGGTATATGCCTCTGTGAATTCTTTATTGTTGACATAATTGAAAATAATTATGTCGTAAAGGATCTTCAGTTCTACTATAGAATTTTATCTTTTTTTTTTCGACTTTGAGCATTCAGGAACGTTTTGTCTTTCCAAAAATAAAACCCAATTACTCTACATTATCGCACCTTGATTGCCGATGGATGATATTTTGGTTTGTTTTCCACTTTGACTCGATGCATTCCATACATGAACTCCTTGATCAATTTCGTAAGATTTGGTGTCGATCTTTGGAAGAACCCGTGTAATTGAGAACTATTGTTGACTCACATATCGTCACCGATTTATTTTTATTGAGGTAGGTAGGTAAGTCTTACAATCTAACATGACAAATTCATATGCATATTCTACCTAAAGGTTTGTCATTCATTATTTCGTTTTTTGTGTTCATCCTGACTCGACCTGTATGAATTCTGCATGGACAGGTACGATTTCAACCAGGGATCAAAACAAATTTATACTCATCTGGAGTTCGAGCTGTATTTTCTTTGGATAGACTTGGACGAATTGTGTTCATAGTATGAGGATACTAAGAAGTTCACTACGGACTATCCTGTAGATTTTAATTCTAGAACGGATTGAAGGAAAACGAATACATAACGAGTAAGGAGTAATGAATATGTAGTCAGTATTATACGTGCCGATACACCAACGAATATTATAGATGTATATGGAATGGTAATTCTGCAGATTATTCCAAATTATTCTGAATATTGATTGGAACATTATTTCCACGTGACTCAGGTACCAAGCACTATCCTTGAATGAGTTTTATCACGATATTCAATATTTATACCAGGTGTGAACTGATATTCTGATAGTCTTCATTTTGTAGTTCATCAAGACTGCCAATCTTGAATTATTTTTTTTCTCTTGCTGTCTCTGATTGAGACAGTGAGAAATAATTACGAAACCACGTGTTGTTTGCAACTTCCTGTACGTCTAGAATAGTCGAAATTTCCTGCCAGCATATTGTTGGACGATGCACCTTTGTTCTTGAATCTCTAACGGTTTCTGAGACCCACATGCATCAATTGGTCCTCAAAGTCAGATGAGCATTGAGAATATTCGTTAATATAACTCTTTATACACAATTTCTTCTCATAGTTTCAGTCATAGATCAGAGTAATTACAGTTAGTTGCTAGATAACTGATTTTTCTCTCATGTTTTGACAAAATTCATACTCATAGGTGAAGAAAGGCTGATTTCTTGATACCTTGAGCTGAGCTCACTTGGTGGCAATTTTCCAAAGAGCTGTCCTAGTGGGTCATCTGAAAACTGTGTACGAAATAAAATTCTGAAGGAATATCGATGAGAGCACTAACCATATTCGAAGTAATACCCCAGGCATAAGTTCAATGATGCGAAAGAAGAGTCCTAGCTGGCTCAGAAGGACCCCACTTATGAATATAACATGTCTATTTGGCACCCTCAAAGTGTTACATATCAATAATAATTTTCACAGTTGCCGATGTCGGATCGGCCTAAATAAGAAAAATGGGGTGGAAAGCCAGCGAAAAAGATGCATCCTCGACGCATTGGCGCATTGAGATTTCTCTTGTATAGGGATTTATTGATATTTATTTGTGGTTCATCGTGGACAGAAACTGTACCTACACTCATTTTTCGGAATACATACGTTTTTACTTGATGGAATTGGTTTCTTCCAGCAATCGAAACCAAAATTCCTAAACTGTTATAGATGTAATAATGAAATACAGGAATTCCTTGAATGAAATACAAACATAGATCATTTGAATGGAATGTCTAGCTGGGTAGACGTTTCGAAATAATCGAAAAATATAATTTGTGTTTCGTGAAAAAAATTTGCATTAATTGAAATCGTAGCAGTGAGCTTTTGCCTGTCGAGTCATCCTGAGTGGGTGATTGAAATCTCAAATATAATTGGAGAAGTTTTTGGAATTTGGAAAGTGGGGTACTCACTCGTCATATTGGAACTGGCAATTAGACCAAATTGCCAGTTTGAACTTGCATTTATGGCTAATTGCCAGTTTGAACTGGCATTCATGGCTGATTGCAATCAGCCATAATTGCCAGTTCAAACTGGAAATCAACCATATTCAGCAATTAGCCATAAATGCCAGTTCAAACTGGCAATCAGCACTAATTGCCAGTTCAAACTGGCAATTATAAAAAAAGTCATCATGTCCGTTATGGCTAATTGTCAGTGCGAACAGGCAATCAGTGCTAATTGCTGGTTTAAACTGACACTCAGTGCTTATTGCCAGTTCAAACTGGCAATCAGGGATAAATGCCAGTTTGAACTGGAAATTATGGCTAATTGTCAGTTTGAACTAGCATTCAGGGCTAATTGCCAGTTCCAACTGGCATTTATCCCTGATTGCAAGTTTAAATTGACTATCAGTGCTAATTGCCTGACAATTATAAAAAAAAGTCATCATATCCTTTCAGCGCTTCCTTACATTCCCCACTTCCGTCTCAGGAATGGAATTTGAAAATTTTCGTTCGATTGAATCAGTGTTAGATGGACGGAAAAATTTGAGACGATTCAATGAAAGTTTCACTTCAAAAACCATTCGTATGTCACCATGCTCTTAGTAATCACACTATCAAACGATATTCGATGGACAACCCTGTACATCTGGACCCCGCTCACCCTCCGACGGACCCGTCTCTGGCCACACAAACACACACATGCAGGAAAGGACGAGGAGCCTGGCTCGTTTGAACGAGCCGTGAAGAATATGATTCGTTTCGCAGTCGCAGAAAAATCATAATTCACAATCGAAATGTATGCGCTCCGTGAGCCTTTCGACCGATAATGTATGCCGGAACGGATGTGGCTAGTCGAGCGGGAATCTTCCGGGGAATGCGGAAATCTGTCGAGGAGAATGATCCGGGATGGTGTGAGGATTGCA
This sequence comes from Gastrophysa polygoni, assembly GCA_963576655.1. Taxonomy (NCBI): domain Eukaryota; kingdom Metazoa; phylum Arthropoda; class Insecta; order Coleoptera; family Chrysomelidae; genus Gastrophysa; species Gastrophysa polygoni. The sequence goes on along the minus strand of OY755082.1, from coordinate 958,620 downwards.
GATTTTCGGCTTGCATACGTTGACCTACAACTCTCGGGGATTTTTAGGTGATTTTCGACCAGAAATCTCGAATAGTGATGATGAGTTGTGAAATTGAATAATTTCTATACAACGTTATGAATATGTACATGAGAGTTAATGAACAAAAACTGGAGAAATTATATTTAATAAAATAATTAAAAAAAAAATATTTTAATTGTGTTGAGAACGGGAGCAGATTCGTTCCCGAAACGTCCACAAAGATAAGTAGAGGTTTTATTAATTTTTCAGCTTTTAATGGGATTTTCTCTCCTCGTTTCTAAAAAATAGAGTAGAAGTTATTGAAAATTATTGCAATATATTTGTAGTAAGGACAGATTTAGGATATGTCCCAAAATGTCACTGCGCTTGAAATTAAACCTTTAGATACCTAGAAGAGAAATTCTCTATTGGTCAGTGACACCTTGTTTTTGAAAAAATTTTGGAAATACAAATATATTTAATAATGATAAAAGCTCTACTTATCTTTGTGGACGTTTCGGGAACGAATCTGCTCCCGTTCTCAACACAATTGAAATATTTTTCTCTTCGTAAAATTCACTTTTCAGTGTCAAAATCGAAAACATTGAGAAAATTTTGGAGCAGATCCTACATCTGTCCTTACTACAAATATATTGCAATAATTTCAAATAACTTCTACTCTATTTTTCAGAAACGAGGAGAGAAAATCTCATGGATAGCTGAAAAATGAATGAAAGTTATATTCCTCAATTTGGTTTTTTAAGTTATTGAATGTATATGTATGGAAAATCTTGATGACATAAAAGTTGAACCATATAAATAGATTCTGGATTGACAATATGATATACTGGGTGGCCCAATGAGAACGAAACGAGGTCGATTTGACATAGTTATCGTTTTCGAAAAAAAAAACGCTCGAGCCGGTCGATTTCACTTCAAACTCGTCGGAGGGGTGAGCTCCAACCCTTGAATCTCAAATGGGATAAGGGGTCAAGTGATACATCATTTTGAAGATAATCGAAATCTCTTACCAACGCTTCCTTGTTTTTCAGATTCAATACAGTAGTTCTCGAGGAAACACGTTTATGAAAATAATCGGCTATTGATAGAAAGTAACGCTTTTTTTCTTTTTCATCACTATTTCTCAGTTTGTAGTTAGAACGATGTTCATCTAAGAAGTGCCTTATGTATTTTTTTAAAATCCTATACTATCCAACACTACATAAAGAATCATTTATTTCAATATCAGTTCCTTGATCTCTCAGTAAAATGCATACCTTGTTTCGTTTGCATTGGGCCACCCTGTATATATATATATATATACAGTGCTTCTCAAAAATCCCCTTCCCTCCTCTTAACTTTGGAAGGATTATACATGAACAAGTGAAATTTTTAAGGTTGTAAACTTCCCAACTAGTGATGATAGATGACGAATTCGTCAAAGATGACGTCACAAGGCCATTGTGACCATAATTATAAATGGAACCCTACGGCAAGCGACACTTCTTGAAAAAACCAATTCAATTATACTGATTTTGTTTGTGTTTGAAGCAGTTTCAATGGCTCTTTAGTAAACAATAAAATTTAAATTCTATTCAGTATGATATCAATAACAGATTTAAGAATCAGTATCTACTCAAAGAAAATACTTGTTTATACAATTCCTTGCAGAAAATTCATTTAATTTTGTAGTGATGAGAATGTCTCAATGGGAATTGACGATTTCAATTAGTTATTCAGATCGATCCAGTCATGTATTACATTTCGAGGACTAGCAAAGATCCATATATGCTCTCAAGTACTGCATTTTCGTTGATGATATTCGGTATTTTACGATAAATCGTGATGATCACGACTGACTATATGAAGTTGGCCACCGACCGACTGAAATATATTTCCACTTCGGTTATCATTTTCGAATGCGAGGGGCCATATGCGGCATAAACAATGTCCGAAAACATTTCACGATAGAGCGCGGTGTTTAGTTAGAGCCGAGGTTAGAGCACTTGTCGGCCGAACACAATATCGTTTAATGACTTTTTGGCGTGCAGGCCCATCTGTTCAAATGTTGGCGGCCCAGTCCAACATATGGCAGTGCCGGAAGGAGGGGGGGGGCAGCGGCGTACGTGTCAGGGGTCGGATGACCTCGTCAAAACCGCAAAATGAGTCTGAGCTGAGTGATTTACATGCATCGTGAGCGAAAAAATCTGGTAGTGGTTTCATTCAAAAATAAAAAAGAAATTCAAGACAAGCGCTCTCATAGAAATCCATTCAATAGGAGCGAATAGTTATTCATTTCATAGTCAATTTTGGATTATTCTGTGAGCAACAGATTCAGAAGCTTGTGGTGAAACCTATTCAGCACCCGTATTAAGCTTTCAAACCTGTTACCCACGTGGACTGAAGCTTTTGTCTTCGTAAATATTTTTTCTATATCAATTTCTCTGGAATCTTAAGAATTTTCTCTACTCGTTTTTGGAAAGTATGAGAGTAAGATATCAACAATTGAAATATCAATAATAGTTATTGAAATATATTTATAATAAGGATCTGCCTCGAAATGTTACTGCAATTGAAATTTGACCGAAAATCTCTAAATGTCACCGTTTTGAATTTTTTTGTTTTGGAAGACAATAAATTTTCATTGAATGTTAACAAAATTGGTACCTTTTTTCATCATTTTCATTTTTACGAGGTGTTTCTATTGATTGATATTGAATTTTCAAATTTTATGTTCAATTTTCATGTTCAATTTTCAGGAAATGGAGAATTCAATATCAATTAATGAAAACACCTTGTAACCAGAATTCCTCCGTCTACCAAATTGTCACTTTTCAGTGTCATAACAGACAACATTATAAGAAAAATATTTTAATTGTGTTGAGAACGGGAGCAGATTCGTTCCAGAAACGTCCACCAAGATAAGTAGAGGTTTAATTCTTATTAAATATATATGTACTTCCAGATTTTTCAAAAACAAGGTGTCACTGTCCAATAGAGAATTTCTCTTTTAGGTATCTAAAGGTTTAATTTCAAGCGCAGTGACATTTTTGGGCAGATCACAAAATCTGTCCTTACTACAAATATACTGAAATAATTTCTAATAACTTCTACTCTATTTTTCCAGAAACGAGGAGAGAAAATCCCACAAGAAGATGGAAAATAAATGTACCACCTCCTCGAAAAACTAACAGGCAGTATTTGCCATAAAAAAACCTCGGCCGAACACCACTGATTGGCACTGATTTTCCACCCCTTATTAAAAGCAGTCTTGATCCGGTGGATGGAATGAATAAATACTTCAGGCTTTAGTGGAATTAGCGATCCCTCATGGTCGACAACTGCATCGAAAGTAAATTTAGAATCCGCGTCCACCCTCAGCGAGACGGAAAAGTTGCCGCGGTGCTCGATATTATTTTTCGTCAGTCACAAGCGAACATATGTGCAGGTTATACGATTCTTATTGAAACCTATTCGACGGGATTAGAGTGTTCTCGGTTCTGGTGCTTTCGTATGCGTAGGGCTGGTGATTGCGTTCTTCATCAAACAGAGAGATGTTGCGCTCAAATTGAGTGTGTCGACCGGGATAACTCGGCGATCAACTGATTTGTGTTTTATTTGGGCTACATATGGTGCCCAGAACTTCCTTATCTATTTCGAATTCAAACCATCAGCACTTTGAAATTTATTCATTGTATTCGAGTCTTGACGGTCAACAAAAGCTATGTGTGATTGTAATCAACCAAACAGATTCTAAAATATTCTGAATTGGTTTTCAAAATCTGGAGGGTAGCAAGTATTCAGAATTGTTAATGATTCGACGAACATTCGATTCGATTATTATTCATGATTCGATTATCGAGAATCAGGCAAAAAAAATGAAAAAAATTGTGTTAGCTCATATTGAAGCCTCAACTGAGAAAATGTAATATTTGTAATCATTTTTGTAATTTGTGATCCTCATTGAATCCTTCATATACCTACCTCATATGTTCTCGATACTCTTCTTTGAACGTTTTCGAGATAAGAAATTTGCATTTGATATGAATAATTTTCCGATGTTTCTTGCTGAGAACAGCATTTCCAAAAAAATGCTGATATTTTTGAACACTAATGTATTGGGACACAGAATTTGTTCATATCCGAGAGCCATCTACATCACAGTCAAATTTGGAGTCATTCAATACAAGGTGGTCAAAAATATTGGTATTTCGTTTACTCAAAACAGTAACCGGAATTTGATTTTTTTCAAATTCTATCGATGATAACTGATTATGAATGGTACTGAATTTGCTACTCATTCATGTATATCATACATGTACCCACCTAGTCGACACATAAGATATTTTTTAACAATCTTTGAATTTTTCGCTCAAAGAAATGATAAATATCATTGTGAGGACCATTTCATTCATATTGACGATCCTTTTTACTCCAATTCATTTCGTTGCCGTTTGAACATATATTGATATATGACTTCGCATTATTGCTAAGTTCACGAATAAAGTTTGTTCCATTGTCAAATTCCGAACTATGCTATTGGGATTCAATTAGCTCAACATTCATTGAGATATATTGGGCATAGCAATGTGATACGAACTTTTTGATTTTCTACGTGTCCATGTAATTTTGTTCGATGAATTCAGCGTCGATGGAAGTCATCCTCATTGGTCTCTCTAGGAAATTGGGATGTGCCAAATAGTTTGGATTATAATGGCGCCAGATTGGATGGGTTTTTTGATGATACTGTAATTTGAGGTCGACAATAAAGATTTGAGTTTATTTCTAGAACGACCGTTGGAGTTTTGAGCTGTTTTCATAAGACAAATCAACTTATCTGTCAAAAATCGCATATGCCACAGAGAAATTGTCAATTATCTCGGTGTTGGTCGTCAGAATATCAATCTGACGACAATTTTCTACCTTTTTTTTATTATTTGAACTGTCCTGCTGAATTATAATCGATGTTTGTATTGATTTTAGGCGAATTTGTATTCTTCAAATTCTGAACTGTTTCCTTCAGCAATTCGACATGCTTAAAAACGCTTCACATCCGGTGTTGCGTTCTTATTAGTTGTTTTTCTCGTCTGATTGCTAGTCAACAGTTTCTCATCAAACAACTCAAAATAATAACGTCATTGTTCAGTTGGAAATTTCCTTGGGAACCCTCATAATGATTTCTTCGTTTTGGAAACCAACGGATGAACACTAGAGCTCTGAAAACAATCGAAAAATCGGTCACGTGACTAGATCCGACGGTTCCCAGCCATTTTCGCCGGAGTCGGAAAAAGAGCAAAGTGAGTAACGCCATCGTATGTGGAATAACGGATGAACCGACGACACATTTGCGGTGAGTTGAAGTGGATAGGGACAGATCTAGATGTCCCCGACCGGAATACTGATGTAATCAGATCCGGATGAGTCCGGGACCCGCACGTGGCAGCCGGACCCGATGACTCGCTAATAGTTTCCGGGAGGTGACCAGAATGCTTAATGGCGACGGATTGAACAATACGGTTCGCAAGAAAAACTCCGAAGAAGATTTCCATATTTCTTACCATCAAAAATTCAAAATTATTCCAGCAAATGTTATATTTTGACATGTTCTCAGTTTTTCCAATGAAACACCCTGATCATTGGGTGATATCTGGAAAGCGCTTCTTTATGATTCGAAAGATATACAGGGTGTCTGTGACGTATTGGAAATCTCTCGGATCCAGATAGAACTTGGGAAAATAATATTGCTCTCAATAACTTTCAATGGAATCAATATAATTCGATAAAAATTCAATATGAGGGACACTAGTGAGGACTTGTCAAAAAAGTGTCTCGAAATATATTTAGTTTTTTCACTTCATCTATCCAAGAATTATCTTTGATGCTCATGCATGAGAAAAAAAGAATTTGGATTCCTTGAACCTTGAACTAAACATTAGGTTCCTACTCTTGTTTATTATCGAATAAATATAGGAAAATAATGAAAAACAAATTGATTTATTCTCAATGAGGAGGACCAATTTTTTTCTCGAAAACTGTTTATTTTATCGACAATAAGAGTCCATTTTTTTTCAAATTGAGGTTGAAGTTATTATTTTTCCAACCATTTTTCATACAGTATGTGATTTATTATACAGGATGTCTCCGTGAAGAGGGCTCATAGGAAAAATATAGGAACTAGTCATCATATTTTCCAGGTAATATCTGAATCCGAAAGATCTCTCATATTTTCCTGGATCTATCAAATTGATGATGCACAGTTGCAACTATGACTCAACATAATTCATTCTTGCTACTGTGAACTAGGCTCAACTTGCACTTGTATACTTGTATGTTTTTTACAATTGAGAGCCGCAAATATAAATCAACCTGTGATTCAATCCAAGTCACTGTTATAACTGTGAGATTATCATTCAGAAACAAGTGTTTTCCGAATGCCAGTTCAAAGGAAAGCTCTTTCATGAATGAAGAATCCCAGTTGGATGTTTTGAAAATATCTTCTCTGTACCAAAAAGGTTCATATTAGTATTGAATTAAGAGTTTTTTTTTCTCCTCTTCCATGGATGGAAGCTGAATCCGCCCTGGTGTCAATATTGTGATTCTATGCTTCCGTGTGGAGTGGGTCACCCTGTAGGCATCTAAGTTGATCTCGTTCGTCTGTATCGATACTCTATCAATAGAAGAATGAGACGATCGTCTACGGAGGCAAGGGTAGGTCTCCACTCGATTACGGTCGCATGCGACCTGGGGCCTGACATCAATCACTGCGTCGCGCCAGGGGACGCTTCCCTTAAATCACTTTTTTGCCAAATTAATACATTTTCCTTTCGAGGCAATGTTCCGCTCGACCGCGCAAGAAAATCACCAGAAATAACATATAGGTGGGAACTGTGAACGATTTCGACTACTCCTACTCCAGATGAGAATGAGATCATTTCTGCATGGAAGTCCGATAACCGACAATTTTCTTCACAGCGAACATTTTTACACAGGGTGTTACAGAACTATGGGATCACACTCCTAGAGGTTATTCAGTGCAACAGTAGAAAACATTTCCCATGACCGGAAAAGTGTCACTACGGCCCTAAGACGCGTTAAAATTCAGAAATCAAATAGGATCCAATGCATTCAATTTTTGCCTTTCGTACATGATATCATCACAACAATTGTTCGAAATGTTTTCGTCCAACCTGAATACACCGATTCAAAAGTCGCACATGATTTTGGTGGACTTGACTAAAAATGTGATCCTCGTTTTGAATGATTTCAAATGCTGCTGTAATTCGTCCAATCGAGTCTTGCTCTGTTTCTACTGGAGTTTTGGAGACCAAAGACTTCACATGTTGTCCCCACAGCGACAAATCTAGCGACGTCAAATCGGGTGACCTAGGAGGCCAAGAAACTGCTCCATTGACGTCGACATTGATGACATTGAAGTCAATCTCGAAGCTAGCACATGGAACGATATCAATCTTTAATGAATCGATCAATAAAGTTCATCGATATGAGACGAAAGCTTCCACTTTCGACAAAGGAACATAATCATGAACGTCAAATAGGCCAGAGTGAGAAAAATCACTCGAAGTCTCCTCCTTTGATCTTAATATCTCAATGAGGAAGACGTGTAAGATCAGATTTCGCCACCAGTGCCAGAAGTAGCGCTAGAGTCTTCGACAGCATCAACGAGATGATGAAAATATGATTCTGATCAATGACACTGATTTCAAATGATATTATATTGCTTCTTCGATAAGAATAGTTGAATAAATAGAATCAAAACTGGAAAACAATTGATTCCAGTCGGTCGTGATCCCCTTTGGATTATAATGGAATATAATGCAGTCAATTTTAGGATTCATAGGATGTCTCTTCAACAAGAATGCAATTATTTTCTATGTTCCAACAGCGTGGATAGTAGAATCCGTAATTTGTGGAACATCGTGTGGGATGCTTCCTTCCCTATTGGGATTTCACAGCAAGCGTGCTCCTCAATATGTGGCTCGGAGTTCGAATCCCATTCAAAGAGGATTTTTTTTATCGAAATACGTGGCTCATAAAAGACGCGAGGTTAGGTTAGGGTCGATTGTCGAACGTAAAATCTATATCTATGTCTAATATACGTTTCCATCCCTACGATACGTAAGGAAAAAATTACTTGCATCGTGATTTCGTAAAACAACACAATTTCCTTTCTGGTGCGACTTTTGAAAAAGGAATAGGATACGCTACTGTCTATTAGACATCCAGAACGCGTAGTAGGGACTCATTCATAGTATTTCAGTACGGAATATCTCGGCAACATATGGACGAGTGGTATTATGAATCACCCTGGAGACCTGTCGAAACCCATTTAAGTATATAAGAGTAGAGTATGAGAAGGCCAAGTTTCATATCGCATGTGCACCCCCACGATTCTCTTTCCTTTGACGATTGCTTGTTCTGGATGGGGTAGAGGGAGCAGATGGAATTAGATTTTGCTGAGCACTTCCAAATCATATTCGAAAGTATAGCGAAATATTCATTCGGGTTGACTATTCGTTAACAACGAAAAGGATCCATGGGTTTCCACAAGAATTTCACCTCACAACAACAAATCGTGACAAGAGTTTCTAATTTCAGATTTAGAGTCGAAATAAAATATATCAGCAACAACAACAACAACAATACATACGCAAAGGCTTGAAATATTGAACATATAACCATGAAGCTTCAGTCAGTCTCATTCGTATTGTTTCTTTCATCATCACAGTTCTTCCATACTAACTTCGAAATTAAGAACAATTTTTTTTTATGTTTCATCTATCTGACAGCCTGAAACTGGTTGGTGACCTCTTCCATATCTTTTCTTCAACTATAATGAACGTTTCTTGTCTCATTTTGACTACGAATGTATTCATGTATTCGACTACGAACGAATACATGAGTTTTTTCCCTGTGAGGAAGTAAGTTATTACTTTTGAAAGACAGTCTGCAACAATCCGTTCTTGTGTGAAACTTGTTCAAACTTGAAACTAACGAGAAGTGTATAAATGCGAACATTAAAAAACAATGGTTGAACTTCTTACGACTTGAAATTGCTGCATAAATCGTAGCAACTGTTCAATTTACATTTCTGAATCTAATTTTTGGTGTACAACTTCTCCAAAGAAAAATATGCTGCTGGATGTACCAAATGAAACGAATTTCCTGTGGAATTCATGTTTTCTCTGGTGTATCGGTCTGAAAACAAAAAATAACCATGTCACCAAATTCCTCCTTCTCTCAATCATATCGAAAAATGTGACCATATGGTCACATATTGGCAATCAACGCAAAGTTAAAGGGTCGCTAAATACTTTACAATATGGTTCGGTACCCTCTCTCCCTACCCCACAGGGGGTGGCAATCGATGCTGGGACCATATGTGATGTGGACCGCATGGCAGGTGTCTAGTTATCCTGCCGGGATTATACAAAGGACTATAAATAGGAGAATAGACAATAGATGGGTGCATTGTAGATCAAACATACATGCAGTGCCTATTATTGGATTTGGTTTATAGGAGAGGACTCTCAGTTTTTCCGTAGTTGAATGGAAAAAACATGCTGATAGTGATGTAACCATTTGTTTATAGGTGTAGAACGTGTCATTGAGCTGATATTATGAGCTGAATGGTATAAGTATCGTGCAAAAAATGAGTTCTATATTTTATTAGGGAAAAATTATCAGGATGTAGGACTCGCAACAATGAAAATGAATATTCATTTTATCCTGAATTTTTTGGAGCTCAGTATTCGGAATACGGACATCAAGGAATTTTATTAGGAAAGAGTCTTTATTTTTGTGAACAATTCAATTACTATGATGTTGATCTAATAAGGTTTAAAGATACCTTTCACCATAAAAATCTGACCTTCCAAGTTAATCGGAAATCGGAGATCTATGACCTATGAATGATTTTTTTTTCAAATAATCAACATGTCACAGCTCGAAAATCGAGTTTATATGAACTTCTCTTTTTATTCTCACAAGTTCTATCGTCTACTGGATTCTGTCGATCAAAATCTGAATCACCATGTATATACAGTAACTTCCGAACCGTTCGATATCGCGCGATAAAATTTGTGATATGACAGTGATAAGCAAAATGGTGACCAGGCGCCATTTTTGATATCACCATCGTCATTTTTGACAACGGTTCTGTTGTAATTCAACAATTATACTCTTTCATTTCCAACTTTCCTTTTCAACTTTATCCTTCGACCTGAGATTATTGGAACTTTCTTCTACAATTCAACGTGTCCTGCTATGAAAAAATGGACACCCTGTATAATATGTTCACGTACCTACCCACAGTCTACTTCTTAGTGATTATCTATTCAGTACGGCCGTTTTCATAATACGACGCAAAAGTTCATTTCCTTATTTTATTGTTTCAACTTGACGTTGGCTCAGATTGTCGCAAAATCGTTCGACAGAAATGTGTTGGATTTTGTTGAATTCTCGTGAATCCAACATTTTGATACAATGGCAACGCGTTATCGCCATATAAAATTAATGGTTCTCATTAGCAAAACAAAGCGGATGAGCAGCGAACACAAACGAAACCGAATCATTTTGGTCCATTAACTTATGGTGTGAGATTGTGAGCATACACACTCATTAGTAGGCCGTAGAGAGCCATCAATCACTTCAGAATAATGAAAAAGCGATTTTTGCGCAGACTTTTATGGAATGAGTGAGCCTGTTGATTGATTGCAGACTTCATTTCTAATGAAGCGATTTCAAGCTTTAAAAGTGCATCTTTTTTCATCGAATCTACCATCAATTCAAAATTCAACCATCTGGAGTTGCGACAAGATTTATTGGTCACCCATGTTCGAACTGTGAATTGAAGATTGAAGATATTTGCTAGTTGTATCGATATGCAAGTATTTTTTGTGCAACAAACACTATCTCCATTCTAAAGATGGAAAATATCAATTGAAGTATCATGAGATATTATCAAATATAAACTGGAAATGAAAGAAGACTAATATATTATACAGGGTGTCCTTAAAAGGTCTTTACAAAGAGCTACCACATATTCTTCAGACCAAAACAATTCGATACAAGCAAACTTACCTCAGTAAAAAGTTGATTAGTTTGGGCGCTAGACGGCTCTGAAGTTGAAATTTTCAAATCGATTTTGCTTCATAACTTTTGAACGGCTCATGAGATTTTTTGCAAATTTGGTACGTTGGCATAGACTCATCGGGCAATGAAACTCATATCATAATCATAATGAATATCATTCCATGGGCGTAGAACTTGATTTTTTCAGTAAATAAACATCTAAAACTCCTACGCCAATGGAAAAAAATTAGTTTCAATATGAAATCTAAATTATTCAACTCATTCACTACAAAAAAGGTACTCTTGACAAAAGTCGATTCCTCTCATGGTTTCGACAAAATTTTAATTTTAGTGATTTAGAGCATAATTAATAATAAAACGATTAACAGATATTTCATAAAAATTGTTCAAAATGTTCACCATTTTCACGTATACAAAGATTTATACGACGCAAAAAGTTGAAATGTACTCTTTGCATAACTTCTTCATCGCCTGTAAGATTATTCGTCGCCTGTTGGATACGTTGCCATAATTGTTCTACAGTATTCACAGGGGTCTTGTGAACCGTAGACCGTTCCATCCTGTAATAGTCTCAGTTCTTCTAAATTCATTTGCAAAGGTTCCAGTTGTTTATTGAATGAAATTCAACACCACCTAATTTTCAAAAGATGGGTGGAAATATCCTTGTCTGTTTTTAAAGATGCTTCCATGTTTTCATTCCCAACTCCCACATTATATCAACAGATCCAGATATTTTTTTGATACACACACAAAATTTCTCCTTGTTGGGGAATAGTTATGAAAGGTTATAAAAAATAGTTATAAAGAGAATTTAATATCTGAATAGTAATAGATTCCAAAGTATCTCTCAACCATAAGCACTATTTAATGGAACTAATGATATTTCATATGAACAACTGAAGGAAAGAATTAAAATAATTTCTTCGATCCAAACAGATCAATTAAGTATTCGCTATATCAAGACACACTCTTGTTCATCATGAGAAAGTGCAAAAATTAGTTTTCTTTGTTATTGTATTTGTTTTTATATTTGGAAAAATAAATTACTAATAACAATTCGAAATATCGAAAAAACCTACATCAGTACCCTGTATACCATTTCCACTTTCACATACACACCTGAACCTCTCCATCAAACCCATCGAACCACCTACATTAATCACCTCAACCATCCCGATTCCCCATCGAAGAACTCTTTCATCCACATTATCCCAGCAGTCTGTCCCTCCACTCTCTCGATCCGTCCTATTCTAACCGCGCCGAACATTGAAAACCGTATTGGCTCAACGTATTCGCCGACTCCTCCCATCCCGAAAGCTCTATTGGCTCGATTTCACCCCGAAACTTACGCTCACCCCTATAGGAAGCTTTCCCAGAAATGTGCTTCTCTAAACGCAGTTGTTCCATCTCTCTCGCGAGCTCGTCGAAAGCCTGGCGGTGTCCTGCTCCCGCCATAAGGGTGGATATCCCAGATGTTCTTCGAGGGTAGGTTTGAAATCGCACGATATTTGGAGGCGAGCACTCTGCTTTCTCGCATTATGTCCACAGCCCTTCGACACGAAGCTTCGTTCGCTCCGATTCAATAGCAATCGACAGTGCCGTGAGTCATCATGGAGTTGCACAGGAAGTTGGAACTGAAAAGTGAGACGCAGTTGTCCCCCAAAGCGGTGAAGAGGCCGTTCGATGTCGCCTTTTTGATGCTCCCCGACGAGAAGCTCAAGCAGAAACAGAAGCTCGCGAAAACCTTCGAGAAAGACATCGACGTGTGCTACAACAACGACGAAGACGAAGAAGTCGAAATAGAAGACATCCCGCGTGAGTACAAGCCACACCAAAAGTTTTTCACCCAGAAGCAACAAATTTTCGACGACCCCGGTCTACTCAAGCCGAAGAACTTGGAAGATCTGAGGCACAAGTCCTTGTCGAGCTGCAACGATCAGAAAAGTGCTTTCACCAAAGTCACCATGACCCAAAAAGAAGCCAGACTGTCGCCCAGTCTCAGCATCAGTCCAGATCTGAGCTATCAACACTCCCTGTCACCGTCCCCGCCAATCAACCGTAACTATCAGAATTTCCCAGCTGGGATACTATCGCCCAGTAGACTGTTCAAGAACCAACAGCTCGCATATCAGAACCACCAGTTGTTGTCCGAAAACAACTCCTCCATGGAGCAAACCTTCCTCAAGGCGCAGCAGGAGCTGATGCAGCCCAACTTCGTGAAGATGCGTCCCATGTACAGACCGGAGCTCAGCTACAACTACCAGCAGTTCTCCAATCCGGCGCAGCAGCCGGATCTGAGGAATCCAGCCGCCATATTGACCACGCTACTGCCGCCCTCTTTGGCAGCATTGTCTCTGCCAGCACAGAACGTCTGCGCCAAATGCAACATCTCCTTCAGGATGACCTCCGACTTGGTGTACCACATGAGGTCTCACCATAAGAACGAGGCCGCGGATGTCACGAAGAGGAGGAGGGAGGACAAGTTGAAATGCCCGGTGTGTGCAGAGTCTTTCAGGGAGAGACATCATCTGACTAGACATATGACGGCGCATCAGGATAAAGATGACGATGATAAAATTGGGAAGAAGGGGAGCTTCTAATTCGATTGTATCTGGGGTCGTTTGTATTCTCTTTCGTTCTATCATTGTTCAGTTGACGACTTACTGGTTATTGTTGATTTTAGAAGTGTTGCCATTACACAGCTATCATTATGCTGAAGGTGTGAAACTCATATAACAAATTCTCCTTCGTATATACATATAAAGGCACATTTGAACTGATCAGATTTCATTTGATGATCGTTATTTGGTGGAGTGATAATCCTATAGTAGCGATATGTGTAAATAATGTACATATATTCACTGTTGATTTTTGTTATCGATGTGCAATATTTGAATTGGTTTTAATAAAGTTATCGAATATATTTGGTATGAATTTTTACATGAGAAGAGGTATTCGTCTAGTATTTTTCAACAGCTGATGAACACATAGCCACCTACTATCATGAAGTAACCTGAATTCCCTTTTTGATTCCCAGGCATCTAAACTGAACCTAAACCAGCTGAAATAGTAGATTGAGAAACAGTAGACAATCAATTAATATTTCGAAAACATATTCAAATGTCTATCAAATTGCAAATATTGTAGGTTGTTTTTCAATAATGATCATCACATGTTGGCCTAGTCATGACTATTAGATGAGGAATGAAATGAAATGCTAGTTCATGGTGAAGAACTAACTTGACTTTGGGGTTGATATGATTCGTTTTCAGATATGGTAAACGAAAAAGAATTTATTGCCACTAGATCTTGCCACTACGCGCGATTCCTAGTAGACAAACCAGACGAGCTCAAGCTGGTCGCCCCTACACTGTCAGGCTCGAGACCTGTCGAACATCGCTATACCAAGCATTATTCATCAATAGAACGGCAAAGTTGTGGAATTCTTTGCCCAGTGAAGTCTTTCCTGATGCTTACAACCTCCAAACATTATTCAAGAAAAATTCCAACACCTTCCTTCTTTCCCAAAATTTCACCGCTGGCTAACACGATGTTCCTCGAACATCATAGGTTTTCCTTTCGTGTTGTCCACAAAAAAAACAAAAAAAAGAACTCAAAGAAGTGTTCGGTTAGTATTTGTGTATATATTTCATCGGTATGACAACCAGAATGATAATTATGGTTACCTTGTCAGAGTAAACAGAACATCTGGTTGTGGTGATGTTTTTTGGGTCAGCAAAGTTACAATAGAAAATATGTCGATTGATTGACTAACTGATCAGACCAATATGAATATTCGACATTTTTTCGCTACACCTCGAATTCCAGGAACCTCCTCAAACTCATCAATATCATCTCGGAATCGCGAAAAATGACAGATTGACAAATACCAGGTCCTCAACCCCGCCATCATTACCGATTCTAATGAACCCTCGCGAAGACGTAACTCACCCTCTTCCGCATCTATCCATCTCTTTCCTGATATTCAATTATTTAACCCTCTCTTAAACAATAGGTGGCTGTGAAATGAAGTGATCATTTTATAATGTTTGAATCGCGGTGCAAGTGTTTAACGTGATTTGGATTAAATGGCGCGCAAAGTCAATGATAAGGGACCAGGGTCGTGAATAGTATTTTTGACTCGGGGGGGATCGCAGTACGAAAATATCCAATATTCGTAGATTTCAATGATTTTAATATAATAATGAATTATGGTTTCTCCGTTCGATAATACAAATATTATATTGGAATAGTCAATTCCTCTCAAGTCTCTGACTTTGATGAGAAGAATTCTCCTGCACTATAATAACATTTCATTTACAACCATATGTGTCATGCTGTCATTATTAACGTCATTGAAGGTTGGGAAGTGTCACATTACACACCTCAACTTGCCAACCGCACTTCACGCCCTTATTTCCTGCCAATTTAATATGCGAATCTGACATTTATTGACTTTATATCTGACATTTATTTATATTGGTGAAAATTCTACAAATGTGATTTTCAACCAATCAGAACGTGTATTTCTGTCAGATCACCATAGCAACGGATGAATTTTATCGGAATTTTTTTCCTGGTGGGTACCCAACATCGAATTATACTGGAAATTTTTCTGACGTTTATAATGACAGGTTTTGTCAACTCAATAGAGACGAAAATTGATGTTGCTGGAAACACATTTGGTGTGGATTTTCTTACTGACTACCACACGAGCTCAAATTAAATCCGGAAATAATTTGACCTCTAGTGGTATTACTAGTGACAATTGTATACCCCGTATAAACCGCGTTCTTGCTAATTTGTCGTTGAATGGTATGTTCAGAACGAAACAGAATTTTTTTAATTTGAATTGAAATAGTATACAAACCTCGGTGATAGGAAGTTTCATTCCTGTCTCGAGAAAATAGCTAACCTCGACGCTTTGCGTCTCGGTTAACTATAACTGATCTCACGACAAGGATGAATCTCTTCCCACCTCGGTGTGTAATATACTATTTCACACAGAAATGGATTGACTATATATTTTACCGTCAGGTAAATAATTGAACATCTTGGGACAAATATAGTTTGGAGCAAGAGAGGCTATGTTGAAATCAGCACATGTCACATGAAAAGATTTCTGCTTTTTGTATCAATTTGATGAATATTACTATTCACTAGAAAATTAGGTTTATTTTGATTTATGGCATTTTCAATATTCGATACTGAAGAAATCAATTTTCCCATGAATTTCTTCTCGATACTTTGCCAAAACAGATGACAATATGTTCCTGTGCAATAAACAAATTTTTTGTCATTGTGGAATGACCCCAAAGACAAACACCATATCGGAGTCCAGAGTCCGATATGTCTGAGGAAACAATTCTCAATTTATTATAATCAGGATATGTGTCTTTTCCGGTCACAGAGAGCTCATCAGGTGAAGATACAATCAGTTAGAAATCATCTGCAGAAGCAGTGTAGTTGATTGTGTCAAGAACGGACTCAATTCGATTGACATACATCGAAAATGAGATTTGGTCCTTGAAATGACCTTTGCGGCACTCCCATATCGACAGAAAAAGGTTTGGAGTTGATCTTCAGTATTTCATTTTCATTAGAATGTTAGATATAGATGAATGTTCGCAATGAAACATCATTATAACTCACAAACCACACTCGAATATCAACAAATCAGGAATGGAATGAAAATATAGAATGATCGATCCCACTGATTCATTCAGAATATATCAGTTCTTCTGAAATGGAAAAATCCTTCAGTCTAGTTTCGAAAATGAGAATATAAGTAGTAGTTCTAATATCGTCAGGTATGTCGTTGAAACTTGAACAAACAATGGTACGAGTAGGGTAAATTACATACAGTATTTACTCATTTTTGGGTATGTGAAGGCTTAACCATTGACGTGTTTCTATATACATGCTCATATGATAGTTCATGCGAACAAAAAAACAAAAAACATATCAGTATATTAGAGTAGAGAAGGGCAGGAGAAAAATCAAAATCATCTTTACAAAATTCATAAATGAGCTCATGATAACGTTAATTGGGGTTCATTTTGCAGACAAGTTTTTGCGCTCTCTTCTACCCATATTTGACTGAGCTAAATTCAGTATTGCATTGTAGGATTTCGTTGGTTTTCAGACATGGAATTTTCATTATTCTTGTTATTCTTGTACCGCTACTGTTGGCTGCAATCGGTGATATTTCGTTCTGCCTCCTCCCCCTTCCACCCTCCCGCGTCGGGGGGCAATACTGATCCCCTAACAAATAGCGAGTTGTGCGCTGTTAACGTTCGGATGCATTTTATTTCGGTTGGTCAGATAAGGTTCTGCGACGTTTTTGTTTTTGTCAATTTATTGCTGATTTGATACAGCAGCCGAGTATATTATTCCATATGGCAGCTTCATGATGAACAATCACTTTTTTCATGCATTTCAACAACAACTCAAATATTTATAAACCCACGAAAACCGTGTAATACAGTTCAGGGGGTACAGTACAGGGGTTGTTAGACAGGAGGTGGATTTTGCTATGCTGCATAAACGAGCTCATGGTCTCCCACGACACGGATTTTTTTCCAATTTTTTTTTCTGCAAATATTTCATATCTGCTGGCCTGAAAGCTCTGGGACACCCAGTATACACAGATTTTATTTTCTCAGGAATGTAATATGTATAGCTGATGGTAGTTTAACCGTTTAACCTTAATCAGTGTCATATTATAGAAAGTACTCACGCTTTCTTGCCATTTCACTAAAATATTGGAATGGTAAGAAATCGTGAAAGGTTGCAAAAAGAAGTTGAAGTGATCAAAATAACATTGGCGATTCACGACATACCAATCGAGCAAGTATGGACACAACAGGAGGAAACATCAACGTGTCTTCGTCGAGATCTCCATGTATGGGTCCCAAATTGGATGATCATCGAAAATACGAAATTCGCCAACATAAAATATTGTCTGTAAGTCATTCGATGAGATGACCCATTCATTTTTCCTGCTCATTTTTAGAAACGATCCCACACGAAAGCTGGAAAAATCATCAATACATCTTTGGAAACCGTGCGTTCGCTCATATTACATAACACTTTGAGCCAACTGTGTGTTAGGAGAAGCTTTCAGCGATTGTTTTCCGTTCGATCGCCAACTCACACTGAAAAAAAATATGATCTCTTTAGGCAATTAAAAAGTTTTATTCCTATTACTCGACTTTTGAACTATGGAACAATGATAGAGCAAAAAACTCTGGTTCACTCACTGATGAATGTGCTCAAACTGAGATCCTTTAGGTTGAATGAATGACACACTTTTGAACCGTTACAAGTGTTCGAGAGTCGAGTGTTTTCTAGTAGCCCTTTGGAAATTCATATACTGTCGTACGTTTGCTCTCTCCATCCATTTTTTTCAACAGTAAAAACACAAGAGCTTTTTTTCATCGGATAAATTTCTTTTTGTAACGAAATAATTTTGCCAATCAGTAATTTTACGAGGAAATCTGACATGACAAAATCGCGAGACCGAAGGTCGAGTGATTTTGTCAAATGTCAAATTTTCAGTTGAAAAGAAATTTATCCTTGAAAGAAAAGCTCGAGTGTTTTTTGGCAAGATAAATTAACGACTCATGTTGTAATGGTTTAGTATCAATTATCAACAATGCTCAAATAACTGACAGGGCAGACATTAAAGTGACGTAAGCATACTAGATGTGGACGCTTAAGAGGAACAGGCATTTTCATCGGTGATAAAAAACGATGCACCTTTTCTATCGCTGTCAAAATGACAAAACAGTCGTCTTTAAATGACACATTTTATACAGGAGTTAATTTATCATTGTAAAACCACATTCCTACTATTTTGCTCTCTATGTTTTCGAATTTGCTATGCTCAGCTGTAACTTGACACCAGTATATCTGATCCTACTACAACCCTTGTAATCAGAATTGTAATTTCTTTTCATGCAATAAATGTTGTATCTATCTATCTAAAAAAAAATATTTATGTTCGGTTCGCATACTGGATGCTACCGAGTTCCCACATCCCAATATGCTTTCGACTCGCCTCGTCCCGTCCTCGCCTCACTTCCCATATCGAAATCGCATCGACCGTCACCTTTTAACAACATTATTAACGACAGATAGGCTCCCTCGCGCTGTCACGAACTCGTTACCAGATCGCTCCCATGTAATCTCGTGTCACGCTCTTTGTGCAGAGGCCGCTCTTACGAGGCGCGGCGAATCGATCGACGTCGTCGGATTGGTCACGCCGGGCCACGTGACTCCTTTATTTGTTCCTGTTCCAAGTCGTCGCGGTGGATTCTTCGCAGATCATTGCGCTTTGATGGTCGCGGACAGATTTGATGTTCGATGCAGTGGTGCTCACTCGGTCGAGTCGAATATGTTCGTTGATTTCTTCTTCTGGAAGGAGTTACTCGACGCTGACTCACTGTTTTCATTGGATAAGAGTCAGGATACAAGACTTACAGAGATTGGTGTATTTGGGTTACTCACTTGACAGTGATAGAACATATTTCGATTCAATCTTTAATTGTTCCTAGAGAAACGATTCTCATGACGAAGAAGTTAGTTGTTCAAGTATTTACAGATACAAGTCCTTATAATTTCAATACCCCTTCGGAAAATATAATTAGTGGACGATGATTACTCATTGAGTATGGAAGAACATGACTTCGAGTGCATTCATGTAACGTTTGACGGTTTCATGAAACATATATCGGACAGACAAAGCGAATATGAGGAATCGATTTGTAGATTTTATAGTCAAAGACGAACATTTCATTTCCACGTGAAGGAATATTATCTATTAATTCTGTTGAAAACGAGAGCAGATTCGTCCTTGAGATTAGGAGAAATTTTGATATTCATTCAATATATTTGTATTCCAAACATTTTTTCGAGCAAGTTGTCACTGAGAAATAGAGAATTTCTCTTCAAGGTATTTGAAGTTTGAGTCCAAAGCACAGTTACATTACGGGGTGAATCATCATTCTATACATTGAAGTAATGATTATAATTTCCATTCAATTTTTCTAGAATCGAGAAGAGAAATTCCCACAAAAACTAGAAAAATGAAAATACCACCTACTCGAATAGCTAACAGACAGTATTCTGAAGTGAATACGGTACCTGAAGTTTAAATCATCTTCACTTATACAACGATCTCCCCAACTTATTTTCAATAATGATGAAATTCAGTAACATCTCAATAAATCAAGTATTTGCTGCCAAACTAAATAGTTCCTGATTTGACTGAGTGAGGTATATATTCTTCCATGTTTTGGCAACTCAAGGTATTAGAATTCTTTCTCAAAGTTTCAAAATTTCAAGCATCAAACAAGATCTCAATCTCACGACCATGGAAATATTCACTCTAGCCAGTCACTCCAGCTTCATGTATTTCTCACCTATCTAAAATTTGCTTTTCAGTTCTTTTTGATAAGAGACTCAGCATCCTAGTAACTCCGGAGTGATCGTGACTGATTCATTTGTAAAAATTGCCACACATCATGTAACATGTAGAACACGAAAGACTGTTGAAGGTAAGCCTGTAGAATATGAATACAATCGAGAATTCATATACGTACCCTATACATAAAAAACACACAATGACATTGAATCAAGCCAGAGAGGCTGGTGTTGACCATGTTCACAATAACTACATCGGAAAGTTTGCCAGAAACCTGGCAGAATCCCTTTTGGACTGGAAGAGAATATTTTTGTCTCTGTCATGAAGTCTTTGAATCAGAATTGGATCCAAAACGAAGAACCTCTGATAATTCCAATTGGATTTTGTGGGAACTAAAGGGTGTGAAAGAAGAGAGATGTTGACCTGAATCCATAAATCCATCCAGTTCTGCCTACACATACAGTACAACGAGTTCTGAAGTGAACTCCACTCCTAGTTTCCGGACAGGTAAACTCCCAACTCCACCTATAAATCTGGCCGCTACAGCGAAGAAGGAGGATGCATATACGAAACGTTCTGAAACTCGACAGGATGTCGGTAAGCGAGCGAGCAATTAGTATGATAATGTCTGGCGATATGAGTCGTTTCCAGTCTCGGAAAGACAGTTCGGGACAAGCTTGGAATATCCAAAGAGACACGTCGCTGCTGTTAAGATAACCGTCTCGGTATGTATTCCTGGAAGACGAGCTAGTTTATACTTGTACCGTATCTGGATGAGGTAGGATCTTCATTTTCTAGAGCAGGATCATCTGATATAGAATCATTGGAACAGCATCTGCTACGTCCACTTGTTAACACGCAACACAAAATCCAGCATCTAGGTTGAAAAAATACTCTAGCTCAATTTTCCACACCAAATTTTACATTAATTCTTCACATTTTTCCACCATAATTTCACAATCAGAAAAATCATGAAATGTTTGAAGCGAAAAATCTGACGAGGATGATGATTCTCCAGAGAAAGTCTCGTTTGCTTGATATTTTGTAGGTTCTATTTCACTCGCAGATTTCGGAGGGTTTACATTATTTTCATATTTGAATAATATCATTTGAATTTGTCCTCAACAATATCTGCAGGTCAATATGAAAATACACTTGTGTCGAAATGTAATTATGGTCTTTCGATGTCTCATATTTTATCAATTCATTCCATTCTCCAATCAAATTTCCCCATATTATGGTTCACAAAAGGATGAAAATATATTTTTGAAATATTTTGACTGAGATTCTTCAGATCAAATCGGAATAAACTCCTCTGTCAGAAGAAATATACATTACTGACAAAAATTTCATACATAACACATACATACATAACATAACAATAATTCATTTTCCAGCTTTTTGTGGGATTTTCTCTCCTCGTTTCTAAAAAATATTGAAAAAATTTCACGAAGAAAAATATATTTCAATTGTGTTGAGAACGGGAGCAGATTCGTTGCCGAAACGTCCACCAAGATAAGTAGAGGTTTTATTCTTATTAAATATATTTGTATTCCCAAATTTTCCAAAAACAAGGTGTCACTGACCAATAGAGAATTTCTCTTTTAGGTATCTGAAGGTTTAATTTCAAGCGCAGTGACATTTTGGGGCAGATCACAAAATCTGTCCTTACTACAAATATATTGAAATAATTTTCAATGACCCCTTCTTTATTTCTCAGAAACGAGGAGATAAAATCCCACAAAAAGCTGGAAAATGAATGTACCACCTCATCGAAAAACTTGCAGACAGTATATAACAATAATTGTTGATACCTCAAAATATTAAAAACATGAATTTAGATCTGACATTACAAACACCTATAATCTAAAAATTCTTTGGTAGTTTAACCTAGAGTATATTCTGAAGTAAAAGTTGCTGAACACTTCCACGAAATTCAGTATAGCTTATCACCCAATGCTTATGGAATCAAAGTCGAAATAGAGTGATGATGATATAGGACCCAGCACAGAACCCTGAGGTACTCCAGATGTAACGGGACAGATCTCATAAATTGTATCTGTTTTAACAATTTCAGTTCTTTGATTGAAATATGACTGCATCCACCTGAATCCATATAGCTGAGGTTTACTCAGCAAAAGTTGATGATCTACAAAACAAAGGTCACAAAGTACAGCTGGACCAAATTCCTCACCGTTTAATAGCATGTAAGGTACACTAAGAAATGTGGAAATATCATCACCAGTATTCTTTTTGCGTTGGAAGCCAAATTGTGATGATATGAGAATGTTATATTCACAGGTTTTCCAATTACTCTTTCTTTAGTAGGGTTCTGCCAAATGGGATAGAAATCGAATAGCTAACTAGTGAAAAACGTAAAAATCATGTGGAAATAGATATTTACGTTACTAGTCCGGTAAGTACACTATAAAAGTTTACCGGACGTAAACATTTTAACATAACATTTTATTTTAACATAACATATAAAATAACATTTTATTTCATACTGCTAGAACACAAAAATGAACAATGAAAAATAAAATATTATTCTTTGTTGAAGTGCTACAACAAAAAAAATGTATCAGCAAGTAGCAACTCCCTAATAAATAACTCATCCAATGGAGCTCCTGGTATCCATATTCATGGGAACGAAAATTTAACGGTTAATATTAATATTAGCAATAAGTAATTTCTGTGTATTGTTTTGCTGTTGAATTTTTAATAAATGTATTCATGCTTTTGACGCATAACTGAGTTTTCAATATTTACAATCCGGTAAAATTTCATTACAAGATAGTAGCACGTAATGAAATATTACGTGCGCCTATCCTGTAAAAGTCTATTTTCCGGATTGAAATCAGGTACGTAAAGGTATGTTCTATGATGCAGTATGAAATAAACGTACATTTCGTGCTGGATCATGGAGTTTTTTGGCATTCAGAACAGTGTAGCACGCCTAATAGAGAATAGCTGGTGTAAAATGTAAATTTCTCGATTCGCAGAGCGAAACTAAGAAAAGCACGTTGATCTCGGCTTGATGGGACGCAATTAAGCATGCCATCGTAATTAGGGGGAAAACGGGGCACTTAATGCCAAATCGTCTCGCGGCGTGTATCATCTCAAGGAGGCGGGCGAGATAACATCGTTCCTCGGTATATTACGCTGGGGCGCGTTCCGCATTGAAAGGAACTCGAGCGAGAAGGGTGGCCGATGCTGAGAGGTTAATACTAAGCCTTTACGCCGTTATTTGTTACGCCCTTTCGTTTATATTTGCTACTATCAAGAGCTACTATCATGAATCTGTTTCGTCGTTTTCGTTGCAAACTCTTCCCAGGTTTGCTCGGTCTGCTGAAGAAAAACATTAGTTATTTTTTTTTTCTTCAATTTTCTGTAGCATCTTGAGATCGAAGTAGGGTGTTCATATGGAGAGTTGAGAGGCATTAATAAAACAGCATACCAATCCACAAGTTCATTCATCCAAAACTTCGGTTATAGATAGATAGATAGATAGATAGTTTATTTCACCACGTTACATGATAAAATGTTTGTAGCAAGTCAAAAAGTAGCATAAAAGTAATAAAATAGCATAAAAGTAATAAAATAGTATAAAAGTAATGATCAGATTGAACAATTGAAATAGTATAAAATGATCAGATTAACAATGAAAATAGTATAAAAACAAGCAAGAAACACAAGTACAAAAATATAAAAACATAGATGACATTATAAACATTTAAAATGATCCACGTATTCTTTGACAGAGTAGAAGCAAAAACTCAAAAGATATTTTTTTATTGTTTTTTTGAATTTGGACATACTAAGAATTTTAAAATTATCGGGAAGATAGTTGTAGAGGTTGAAATCCAGAGTATTCTTTTGTGATTTACTCAAACGATAGCGGTTTGTTCGAATTTTGTTACAATGTCTGGTATCATAGTCATGAAGGTCTGATTGCTTAATTAATGAAGTTGATTTTTTATGAATTTCTATGAGAACGTTGTACAAAAATAATGTGGGTAACGGCATTATTCTCAATTTCAAAAAAAGAGATTGACAATGATCTCTATAACCAGAATTTGTTATTATTCTGATAGCTTTTTTCTGCAATTTGAAAATTTTCAAAGCCCCAGTTGAGTTGCCCCAGAGTATAACACCATAGCTAATGTAAGAATGGAAGAGGGAGAAATATGTTATTTTCAATGTATCGAAACTAGTCACATTTTTCAGCTGACGCAATAAAAAAAGTGTTCTTGATAGTTTTTTGCTCAATTGGTTAATATGACAGGTCCAAGTGAGAGTACTATCGACATTAATCCCAAGTAATTTAACGCTATCTGCACTTGATGTAGCGGCAGAGCTTGTTGAAAACTATAACTGTTGCGTTTCATCTGTATTTAGTTTGAGTCGATTTGTCACGAACCAACTTTCTGCCTTCTCATCGACTTCATTTGATATTCTAGATAGTTCAATCGCATTTTTGCCCGAGTAAATAAATGTAGTGTCATCGGCAAACAAAACAAATCAATATGGATGCATGATGTTACTGATGTCATTCACGTAAATTAAGAACAGAAGTGGTCCCAATACTGATCCTTGGGGAACACCATGTTCAACATGTTTAAAATTCGAAATGCAATTATTGCTACTGACTGCTTGATATCTATTCGACAAATATGATTTTATGAGGGATAGAGATACTCCCCTGATGCCATGATAATATAGTTTCTCCAATAATATGTCGTGAGAGACGCAGTCAAACGCCTTGGAGAGGTCGCAGAGCGTAATAGCTGTGTGATTTCCTTGCTCGAGATTGTCGACAACTTCACTCACCACATTGAGAACTGCCTCTGTCGTAGAGCGGTCCTCACGAAAACCAAACTGGGATTCGTTGAATAATTTATATTTTTCAAAATATGCGTAAAGACGTTGTTTAATAATAATAATAATAATAATAATAATAATAATACTATTTGTTGTAATGCATAATGCTCTGTTTTTTTTTTGTTACCTCGATCTATTTTTCTCGTCTGTACAGGCTTTTCTCTGATATTTCCCACCTCCACCAGGTGTTGTTCCGAAAGTTATCAAAAAGTAATAAAAAAAATATATTTGCTACGAACAAAAATTCCATGAATCTCATTATCGTAACTTCTCTTTCATCGATTTCGTTACACAATTCTTGAATTTCTTGGTCTACTATATTTGCTTTGCTTCTCATATGAAAAGCTGAGAGATATGAAACAGCATACCAATCCACAAAGTGACACTTCGTTTATACTACTAATTTGTTGTAAGGGAGTTATGTCATGCATAATGCTCAAATTTTTTGTTTCCTCAATCGATTTTTCTTGTCTGTACAGGCTTCACGGATATTTTCCACCTCCACCAGGTGTTGTTCGTTGTGTGAAAATTATTATATTTGCTACGGACAAAAATAAATTCCATGAATCTCAGTATCGTAACACATTTCCCATTTTTCTGGTCTACTAAAAAAAAGGTAATCTAAGAGGCCGTTGATTAATTTTTCCAGAATTTTGGGATTTTGTCTCCACGTTTCGAAAACATATGAAAAGAAACTGTAATAATTATTCTTATTTATTTGTAGAAAGAACAGATTCATGATCTGCCCCAAAATGTCTCTGCACTTGGAATTCAACCTTCAAATACCTTAAAGAGAAGTCTCTATTCGTCAATGAAACCTAGTTTTCGAAAAAATTTAGATAGGCAAATATTTCCGATGAATATCAGAATCTCAAGTTCCTTAGATGAAGTTACTTGATATTATTGGTTGTCTTTGTTGTTGTTATTGCGTATTCTGTTTGTTTTCAATTCAGTGTGTACTTCTATCAACGATTTTTCCATAGTATACGAAGCAAATAATAGAGATAATCATTATATAGTCTGATCTTTCGTAGAAGTTTATAATTGCCACTCAATCAAAGTAGAGTGAAGGGTAGAAGAGAGCTTAGAATATTCAACATAAAGAGGAAAAGATTTCGAACCTTCTTTCATCCTTCATTACATTTCATTCCATTATGAATCATTATGAGGAAGGAGAGCAAAATCCATACTATCGGAAAAAATAAATATACCTGAAAATGTTGAGAACAGACACCTCCTGCATAATCGTTGACAGAAATCCCGACTCGACTGTCATCGGTTTCGACCGGAATGAAAATTTTTGTTTTTCCGACCCACCGAAATGGCCGGACGAATCCATCACTATTCCGTAAATTGATCAATTTGTTTTTGACAAGTGAAAAGCGCGTCGGATGTCGTGATATATCGAATCATATCCTGATTGCCTTATTGAAAATAAAACCAAAAATATGTTGTGGACGCTTGACAAATGCGACAAGGCATTTGAGACACATCGATCTCGATGGGAAAGAACTCTTCGAGGATTGAGACAAATGTCAGAGAAAAACCAGGCTGTGCAAATGTACAGGGTGTTCCTCAAGTAATCGTATTCGGAAATGTAGTTGATTTTTGACTTTGTGATGTCTTGATTCAAATCGATTTGCCTTGATAAAAATATTGATAATACTAGAGGTACAGGGTGTCACAAATCTGAAATTGGTATTCTGCTATAACGTTTGCCATAATGTTTTTGAAATGCTCCAAGGAAAATTCTCAAACGAGGGTTCCGGGTATTGAAAATCGTAATTCGATATTTATTCGAAAAAAAATTTCAAGAGCCACAGCTGAGGCATAAATATAGTTTAATTTAATTTAATTTATTTAATTTAATTTATATATAGGGAGATCCGGCAAGATTAGGAGAGTTCGATGCTTAGTGTCTGCGTTTTTTCCTATGCAAATTACGATTACACCTCCTTTTCCTGCACTACAATAATCTCCTGTCCCTTCTCTTCAACAAATTTATCGACGTCTGCATCCTTCAATTTTTGAGTTGATTATGATATTTCCCCCAAGGATTCATATACAGGGTGTCCCAAAGAAAACTTTCCACTTAGATCTACTGGGAAATGACAAATTATTTTCGGAAACGCTAAAACAGGTCGATTTTAATTTATAGAGGGACACATGTTAGTAATGGATTTGGTCGAGCAACTTCATCCCCCGGACGGGGGCGGCTACCCCCTTGCGAATCATCATCACAAACATGACCATTTCCCGATCACTTTTTATATATTATAAGCAAAAATGTATATCGGAAAGCCACTTCCAGCCCACCACAATGTCTTCATGACAAAAAAAGTCCAGTAGATCCGACACATATTTCATTTTATTCCGTCCGCGATGAAATACGTTCGATTAGTCGATATATTTAGTGGAGTCCAATCGACACTTACCGAAATGATGCAGCCTCTCTCGCCCCAAAAATCTCTCCTCATATTCATAAGCATGCATCGATTGCAGCACGGAAAGAAGTAAAACTCTCAGTCTAATCAATCTAATAGAGAGGAGATGCGGAACGAGGCCAATAACTCAACGCGATATATGTGAGATGCAAGCTCTCTGTTTCGTCTACCCTAATACTGCGATCATCACTCGAGGAAAAATAGACCGTGGGCTCTTCAACATCAGAAATTCCAACTGGATGCATTGAATTGTCCATGCATCTGTTATATGTAGTTGTCGTAGAGAAAGTATAGTGTGAAACTCGCATGGGATGCTAATTTATCATTCGTATGGAAGTTGCACAATGTAGGTACTATATATATGTACTAGAACAGTACTTCACCGAGGTTCTTATTCATTTCCATTACAAGCACACTTTTCCTATTCAATTATTTTCAATAGTTTACATTCCATTCATATCGCCTCTCCTCCTATAGAGCCTATATATCATAAAATGCCATGGTGAGTCGAGAAGATTTGGCAAGAAATTCGAAATTGGGCTCTGAAAATCTATGAGTCGGTTGCATAAAGAAAAATTAATCATGTTATTATCTGATGCCACATTAGCGGTGATGTTACGTTAAATCCAATTTGCGTTGCATGAAACTCTCGTGTTATGTTTATCATTCCATCAACTAACGACGAAAAATGCGTGGCAACAGGGCTAATTTGCTGGATCCACACGTTCCGTGCTTGTAAATGATGATGCTTTGCGCATTTATAGGTTAGGTTTAATTATTTGATTTGACGAAGCAGTTTCACAGATCTGTGGCAGTATGGATATTGATATGGATAGCTTGAAGAAAAAACGGGGGGCAAACTATACGGAATCAGAAGAAACAACACTGTTGGAGATTGTTAAAAAGTACGTATAGTTTACCATGATATCTAAAATTTGGTACCTATCTTTCGATTGGAACTCATATATCCAATTCATTCCTTCACAGATATAAAAATATAATAGAATGCAAACAGTCCGATCCCATAACTTTAAAAAAAAAACGGGATACCTAATCAGTCATCGAGCACTGATTAAGTTAATGCCAGGATTAGGGCGATTTGATGTGACGTTTAAAGTTGATTGGCTTTTGTGCAACTGTAAGTTAATTAGGTGATTAAGTTAACATACCATCAAGTATATGATGAATGTTTATGCAACCGAATTCCATAAATAACGTTACGTCAAATATTTAATGTGGCGTTAAATATTTAATGAACCTTTATGCAACTGGCCCTATGACTACCAACAGTGCTCTCTCATGGGACGATCATGTGAGGTCCATTGCAAGAACTTCCTCACAAAAACTGGTATTCTTTCTATTGTGAATTCTCGAAACTATCTGAACATTTTGAAATAGATAATATAGAGAGTGAATATTTTTTTTCGACTCGAAGATTCTATGTTTGTATTGACTATATAGTCTTTATTGACCTTATTTTTTTTTTCTAAATGAGCAAGATTCGACTGATTTGTATGAGATTTGACTTCATTGAGTCCTGTGTCTGACACTGCTGACGGTTATGACGGTGAAGGTATTATGAATGGGCGTTATATCTCATAACGCCCTAGGGCATCATGAGTGTGTTACAAAATAACAATCGAATCATATACGAGTAGGAAATGGAATGATCTGTCAACTTATTTTCATCATAGGCTAAAGCCCACTGACTAACATCACCAGAAGATAATCAATCGACAAAATATGGCCTAGTCATATATTATCATAAAACGTCATTTAGTAGATTTATTAAATGATTCCTCGAGAATGAATCCGGCTGGATGTAAGTTGATCGTTCTCGAAATATACTCGTGGCCATTTGTAAGTTTTTACAATATACCATCGATTTTGCCGAAAGGGCCATTATATCGGGATGGATCTTTTATGTGCCGAACGATAAATTTAATAAGCTCCACACTATCGGAAGTGGGAAGAGTATATCAAATCGGGTTAGGCGATTATTTATGTTGGGAATTTGCGTAAATCTATCACATATTGCATCATTGGATTTTGGCTTGCTTTCATGATTTCTTCCAATATAAAAGTATTTGGCAAAGGTTGGTGATAGCTATACAAGGTCCTGCCGATTCAAAAGAGACAGTATTGTTATTTCCTAATTTGATATAAGCTGATGACGGAAAAATATTTCTCAGAACCTCAACTTCTTTGTCTTGGAAAAAATTCAAAATTTCTTCTAACCTAACCTAACCTGTCACTACATCCTAAGAAAACAACCACAGAGCACTTTAATATATGAGAGAATGAAATTAACAGGAGGCCTTTACAAGAGAAAAATTTGTGAAGAGGCCTGATAAAAGTGTCAAACCTGTTTAACCCAAGCCAACATCATCACCAGGAACAGAATAAACCAAAAGGCTGCAGTTTCTGGGACCTGAAACCTGGCAAGGAACAGAAAGCTTTGTTTTTGGATTGCGAGCATGGATATTGATAACTCCATAGGAACTGAGTTCGAGTTTCTGTTCCACCCAACAGATTATCGGATCCCCATTAAAAAATTCTTTCCAGATCATCGTTCAAAGTATCGACCTGTCTACGTCTTGCATCTCTGGGTCTTTCTGGATAATATAGGGACTCTAGAGCAGAAGGAAGTATCCGCAGAGCTATGAACTGGACAGGAGGTCAAATCCAACAGATCGTTGGTGTGGAGCAAAGAAACCAGTCCTTGTCCACATACAATGATCTATCTGCGAGCAATCTCGATATAGATCCACTAGGGATGGAACATCCCTCCAGCAATTATGTATTCATTATTGGAAGAGGTAGGAGAACAGGAGTAGACAAAAAAAATTATCTCGTTGTTCTCGGTAAGAATTTGAAGAAAACGAATTCAATAACAGTATGATAGTCACGATTGATATAGTCATTGGGACGATAATTGTCTCAAGGTTTATAGACCCAAGAACACACCTGAGATTCTTATTCTATCTGAAGAAAACATGTTACGACGACTTCTTTGTCGTTGCCGACTACGACAGGCGAAGTCCAAAGCGAGCAAACTGTCTTGTTTGTTCGTGGAGCAGCCCGAATTCAATATGTTAATGTCCACAGTATACGTCGTCCGAATCAGATTGAGGTTATGAAAACCTGATGACGTATGCGCGGGGCAATATGGCCGCCGGTTCGCTGGCGATATAGTTCGCGGTCGGAATCCATTTGCGAGATTAAATCCGTGATTCATCGTAGCGGAATGGAGAGTTGTCACATATGTCGGGCCCGACTCACGACTAAGTGGATAGTTAGGTTTCGTGTATGTAGAAAATATTTTGGCGAGGCAAAAAGCGCGACGCTGCTCGCCTGGGCGACTTGATTTAGGTGACGGCGGACAAAGGAGTAGCGGGGA
Source organism: Gastrophysa polygoni (assembly GCA_963576655.1). NCBI lineage: Eukaryota > Metazoa > Arthropoda > Insecta > Coleoptera > Chrysomelidae > Gastrophysa > Gastrophysa polygoni. Next base: position 927,356 of record OY755082.1, on the reverse strand, counting down.
CTGCCAGCCAACTGCGACCCCATTCGGGAGTTGTGGGACTGGGGCATGCAAAAAGTCGTGGAACAACTGCTCAATCTAGATAGAAAGCAAGTGTGGCAACCTAGCTTGTGATCTTCCTATGATCTCAATATTACCCCAATCGGCCATATGTTGTCCATTTTCTCCTGAACGGAGACAATAATATCGCTTCTTGTTCAGTTGATATTGATAGAACTTGGCATCCACTTCTGAAAATTGAATATGAAAATGGAGAATTCGATATCAATTAATGAAAACACGTTGTAACCAGAATTCTTCCGTCTACCGAATGGTCACTTTTCAGTGTCAAGGGGGAAATATTTTAATTTGTGTTGAGAACGGAAGCAGATTCGTTCTCGAGACGTCCACCAAGATAAGTAGAGGTTTCATTCTCATTAAATATATTTGTATTTCCAAATTTTTCAAAAACAAGGTGTCACTGACCGATAGAGAATTTCTCTTTTAGGTATCTAAAGGTTTAATTTCAAGCGCAGTGATATTTTGGGGCAAATCACAAAATCTGTCCTTACTACAAATACATTGAAATAATTTTTAATAACTTCTACTCTATTTTATAGAAACGAGGAGAGAAAATCCCACGAAAAGCTGAAAAATGAATGTTCCACCTCCTCGATGAACTTACAGAAAGCATTATCAAGATGCTTGTCTCACCTTCCCATGTGATCGAAAACAGCTATTTTCACACTCGAATTGAAATTGAAACTGAATAACATAATGATAATACTCTTGCAGGTGTTTTTATTCATATATGAGGAGAAATCAGGTGAGGTGCCAGTTTATCTGAGGTATAAACTGATTCAATGAATTGTGTGCTGATATTGAAATTTCTTCTCATCAACTTCTACAACTTTTTTCGAAGCTAACCTCGAGAATTATTATTCAGGGTCAAGACATATTCTTGTCAGATTATTGTCTTCGATTTTATCAATGTACTGATCATAAATCTAACCGGTTGATGGATATGTTTCAATTTCTTCATCTGGCCGAGAAACTGATAAATTTATATTCCTCGGAATTCTCCGTAATTGGAGAATTCAATATTCCAAAACGGCCCTATGTTGAGCACCAAAATACGCAACTTTGTCCTAATTCGAACTTTGTCAGATCTCCTTCAGCTCCAAGATCCGTGATTTCAAAAAGTGTACGAGAAATGATACAACATCATGGATTGGTCGAGTTCACATCCGGAAGTCGACATCGTTCTAAATATAAAGCCCATTGGTTTGAAACCCCGATGGTGGAGGAGCAGAGTCTGCATTCTGGAATTTTGACTAATTGTTCCAGATTTCCATATGAATGAGATTATGAAATATGGTAACATTAATATGGATATATGCTCGAAAGCGAATTGTAAGCAGTCTTTGGTGACCCAACGTTTCGAATGCTAGATTTTCCTAACCACGGGCGAACAACAGCCATTGGCGGGGAAGTTATAATATCGAAAAAAAAAATACAGGGATGAAAAAATGAGGTATAATGGAACGTATCGATTTGATAATCCAAATTGGAATTGTGATTTCAAGAATCAACTTGAGCTAAGTAATGATAATAGTAATGATAGTTATTCCTTGCATTTGAACACCATCGTGCATAACATGTCAAATGAAATGATGAAAGTAGTACATGCATCGAAGTAGGACAAAACAAAATTCTACACATGAAAATAATGCTAAGATATCATATATTATGAAATATTCTCTAAAACTATCTCTTGGAATAATGCCTGCTAATACTTTTCTTGAAAACAAAATCAGTATGATAATTGCACAATCAGTGTTTTTAAAAATGATGATTCAGAAGTAGTAATTTAGGTTACTTCTCAATTTCAGATCGAACTACATAATTACAAATCCCAAAACGTCAACTATTCGTACAGAAATCTGTAGAAATGTCACCATCTTCTGGGGAGTTTCATAACTATTAGGCCATCATAGCGGAAAATGGTGTTTTTTGACGAAACAAAACACCATCACTGACTGTACATCTGTACATCGTTGTTACCATGTAAGGTGATACTGGAGAAATTCAACTGTTTTATCAGCAAATCAAATTAAAAGGCATCATTAGACCTCTGTTATGTAAACGTTATTCTAATGAACGTCATATCACGACGTATTCAATTATGTTTCTCAGAGTTCAGATACAGTATCGATTATTTCTATGTAATGTGTCAGGAAATATCATTTTGTAAATTGTCCCATGTGTATGTTCTCCATTAATTCAATGAAATAATGGCATGAAGATAAAATCAATTATTCATTCGAAAATTTATGGAGTGTTCAAAACATGAGAAATAGAGGAGATGGCATAGATAGCAGAGCTTCCTGTATAATACAAACCAATTTTTGTGGAATTATAAAAAATAATTGGGTAATCTATGTTTCCTATTGTTGATCATTGTTCTACTACCATGAAACCAAAATTTGCATAACTTTGAATGATAAATATACTATACAGGGTGTTACAGAACTATGAAATCAAACTCCTAGGGATTATTCAGTGCAACAGTTCACATGTCCCCACAGGAAAAAATCTAGCGACGTTAAATCGGGTGATCTAGGAGGCCAAGAAACTGCTCCACCTCTGGCAATCCAACAGTTCTCCGCTGATTTTTTCTTGTGTTGGGTCTTTGGTCTACGAAACTCCAGTAGAAACGGAGCAAGACTCAATTGGACGAATTACAGCAGCATTCGAGATCATTGAAAACGAGGATCATATTTTCAGTCAGGTCCGCCGAAATCCTATAATACATTTCGAAATCTGTATCTCCCAGTTCTTCCATTATATTTAGAATGGATATTATTTTTGAATATTTTTTTTTTCGAAAAATCGCATTTTCTGGAATGAAAGTAGCTGCTTATTTCATTGATATTCCTTTTCGAAAACTTCCAGTGTAATGATTGGCAATTAAATCTGATATCTCGAATTTAATGATAATATTCATCGTTCGATTGTATGAAGGGTGACCTAGAAGTGTGAATTCGACCCTTCCGAAATGATAAATTTCGGTGGCAATGCCCGACGAATATGATTTTCAGCGGCAGCGCCAATCTCTATGTATGAGATTTTCATTAATTTGCATAAAATGTGTCTCAGTGATTCGTATATCTTATTGTGTTTGATAAACGACTCTGGGCTGAGTCTGGTTTCGTATCAATTCTGGTGCAAATTACTATCTGTAGGATCACATGAAAATATATACGAGGTGTTGAAAAAGTGTCGCAAAATGAAACGGGGGATAGTATGGCCCAGAATATTATGGATGTATGGGGTATGGTTGTTTTGAAAAGAGTTCGACAGACTTCGACAGACCTTTCGGTGCAGATTGCATTGAAACGGAAGGAGGTCACTTTCAATATTTTATTTGTCTCCATGTTTCTGTTGTTTGTGAATGATCATCATTTTTTTTTTTTTGTATAAACACATTGAAAAATTCTATGAAACGCAAAATTGTCCGTATTTCCGAAACTGTTCAAGGGCATATGTTTAGTGAGACTATTCTGCTCATTTTCGGACATACTATATCCACCATTCCATATCGTGACACTTTTTTCAACACCCTGTATTTCGTATTTCCGTGAATATTTGATTCGATTCAATATTTTGTTCTTCAGTTACCATTAATTCACTGTCAAATGTTTATTATTCAATATTAGAAAACGTAATACTATACCATACAAAAATAAGAACTGATCAACACTTGTATGCATTTACATGCTCAATTTCTTTGTTTTTCAGAGACACCTCGCTTTTTTTAAAGAATCACATACAGGGTCGCCCAATGAAAACGAAACAAGGTATGCATTTCACCGAGAGATCAAGGAACAAACATCAAAATTAATGATTCTTCATGTGATGTTAGATAGGACAGGATTAAAAAAAAAAACATATAAGGCACTTCTTAGATCTAACTACAAGATGAGAAATAGTGATGAAAGGGAAAAAAGCGGTTCTTTCCATCACTAGCCGATTATTTTCATAAACGTGTTTTCTCGAGAACTACTGCATTGAATTCCAAAAACAAGGAAGCGTTGGTGAGAGATTTCGATTACCTTCAAAATGATGTATCACTTGACCCCTGATCCCATTCGAGTTTCGAGGGTTGGAGCTCACCCCTCCGAGGTGTTTGAAGTGAAAAAGTTGAGAACATGCGTAAAATATTTCCCCCTCGAAATAAAAGAAGACGGGTCCTAGCGTTTTTTTTTCCCTGAGAACGATTACTATGTCAAATCGGCCTTTTCATTGAGCCACCCAGTATGTATATCTATAGTAGTAGTTGAAGAACACATAGATATCGAATGATAAAGTAGTAATAAAAGACATTGATTTTGAGGCTCCATTTATAATGCCAAAAATACATATATATAATTGAGAATCATGAAAAAACAGATTGAAAATCAAATGAAAACAATTTGGAATAATAATATTCATGAACTAGAAAACTCGTAAATAATGCAAACAAAGAGAAAAACCCCAAAAAATCTAGGAAAATACATTCCCCCCGAGCATCCAATATCCAATATCTCTTCCGATCGTTCAGTTCTCCATACATAATACCTCGGCAATATGCAATCTAGATGGGCGGCAACTCGATTCTCGCGCCTCCATATTTTCCCGGTGGAAAGCGACTTTTCCACGGCACATATTGGCTCCTGACCATACAAACAGCCGACAGTCGCGATTTTCCGCAGGCTCTTCTCTTTGCATACTATTTTTCCTCGCCGTCCCGAGGGAACTCTCAACGTCAGACCGTCCCGTCCGTTCAGAACTTTTGATTTACTTCCCGCTTGTCCAATCGGGTTTTTTGTTTTGAAAATGTAATGATGCCACATTTCTAGCATACTTTTAAGTTCAGGGTGTCATCACCCGCGTTATGTAATTAAATAAATTTTCAGTTCACCTTTTTTTCCTTCATCTTCGTGATTCATCTTCGATTTTATTTAAATTTTTTTCGTTATTATTGATTCGGATTCGAATATTCACTATTTATATAGTTGTACATGAGTTCGGTTTCACTTCTTTTAACGCATGCCTGTCAAAATTTCCCTGTCGGGCTTATCGTCGTGAAGAACCAATCGAGGATTAGTATCACTCTGTACTCTATCGGAATCACATATCTCTTGTGATTTCTGTTTCGGTTCGCGAGAACTCTACAATTTTATCATAGTGCTACCGGTACATCGTAGTTCTATCTCCAACGCAAGTATCCACTGAACCAGCCTAACAAATTATCAAGTCCACAAAGATCTCGTGCATAGGTGGTTGCAACCCCGTCAAAAGGTCAGAAGCGAGGAAGAAAGGATTCCAGGTAAGTCCTCCTCTGGGTTGTTTTGACAGTCGTTTCACTTAAAATACATACCTCATCCAAAACACAAAACATATGTTTACATCTAGATACGTGATCAAATATTGATCTTGTAGGCTCCAAAATCAAAATATCAGAAAACGCTCCAACACGTGGATTTTCGATTCGAGAGGAAACTAATTCTCAGCCTTCTTCACCCCCGTAGCGTTAACCCTGTAGCTGGGGGGGGTTAACGACCCTCAAAATTGGCATAGCGAAAAGTGGACGTGCCATACAACTTTTTCAAGGTCTCATCGAGTTCCTGATGCCTGTTTAATTTTCATCTCATCATTTTCATCGATAACGAAACTATTGTTTTCGTGATGAAAATTCCAAATAATTGAAGTTACAACCACATTGTGAAGCAGCCATTCGGTGATTTCTAGACGAAAATTTTAGGGGACATTGGATTGGTCGCAGAGGATCTATTGAGTAGCCTGCAAGGTCACCTGATCTCTCCTCTCTTGACTCATTCCCCTGAGGCCACTTGAAGTCTATAAAACGAGTTTTCAAGAACACATAACTGTAGACTATCAAAGAATAACTGCTTTATATGTTACAGAATGTTAGAGAAGAGATAGAGAATCAATTTTTTCATTGCATGAATCTTCACTGCGGACATTTTGAACAGCTGGTAAGATGACTTCAAGGTGGACACCTGATTATTGAACTCGTAACCCTTATCATTCGGTATTTTTATTATGAAAACAATGGTCTATTTCCGAGATTTTGACCAGCTGTATTTTCAGATTTTCCAAGGTCCTTTGGAAAGAGGTACGGCTCGACCACTTTCCCCTATATGGGTATCACCCAGTATAGTCCACAAAGCAACACAATCGAATTTCCGATTCCTGTTAATTCCCCATAATCTTCGATGTCATATTTTCCCTTCATATTGTATTGGTAGATATACCTACTCGAAACATAAACCTGATAGGAAACCAAGGTTACAGTATGAGGACCACTTGAATTCAATTGAAGTATTGTATTATATCATATCATGCTGGGAATCAGGAGGAATTGAGAGATATGGAAAGAATGATAGACAATCTGAGAAGAATGTCTTCGTATAACTTCTTTAAAAAATTATCACTTCTATCTTGAAATGCGTCAATTGTATTCCAGATCAGTAGATTTGATTTCGAAAAAAAAAAATGTTTTCCGAAATCATCAGTTCAATTTCAGAATGAGTCAAAGAAAATATATTCGTCGAATATTCACAAATATATAGGGTGGCCCAATGAGAACGAAACAAGGTATGCATTTTAGTGAGAGATCGAGGAACTGACATTGAAATAAATGATTCTTCATGTCATGTTTTGGATAGGAGAAAAAACACATAAGGCACTTCTCAGATGAACATCGTCCTAACTACAAAATGAGAAATAGCGATGAAAGGGAAAAAAGCGTTACTTTCCATCACTAGCCGATTATTTTCATAAACGTGTTTTCTCGTGAACTACTGGATTGAATTCCAAAAACAAGGAAGCGTTGGTAAGAGATTTCGATTACCTTCAAAATGATGTATCACTTGACCCCTTATCCCATTTGAGATTCATTTGAGCTAACCCCTCCGAGGGGTTTGAAGTGAAAAAGTTGAAAACATGCGCAAAATATTTTCCCCTCGAAATAAAATTCGATAGGGTCGAGCGTTTTTCTTTCTGAGAACGATAATCATTTCATTGGGCCACCCAGTATTTGCGCATCCAGGTACTAAACGTCGTCAAATGATATCGTTGAAGATACATGAAAAATTATCGTCGACCCAGTAATTTTTGAGATTAGTCTTCTAATGTGCTTTCATTTCAATATCCTCTTGCTTTTGTAGAGTATTGTTGTTTCTGTCAGAAACTATGAATGTGACAGACAAATATAATGAATACGTATGTCGTGATAAATGAGGAATCTTCTCATGCATTTTTATCATATGATTATATGACGATTATATGATACCAGATGGTCAGCAAGCGTGCTTCTCAAGTTGTCGCTTGAGATTCGAATCCCATTCAGAGAAGTACTTTTTCATAATTGAAATAATTGAGTCTCTCCAAAATACTGCCATATCTGATCCGGAAAGAAGTTTCACTCGCTTCGCGGTTCCATAAAACAACACCATTTTTTTTTGTTCGCTCCAACGTATCACATCCAAAAGTCAAAGTTGAGAATATCGCGAAACGTATCGCATCGTTATGAAACGTTTAGCGGTTTCGAGGTGAGACAAAAAAGCGCTCCGTCGGTCCATACATCAGGGGAAATAACGCGTAAAAGCTCTCTCTCTCTCGAATTCGTCGAAGGGCTCGAGGCGACGAGATAATGAACCGAAATAACCACTTTACCTTTTCCCCGACTCCTCGATCGTCGATACAGAGTTCTTCTTCTACACCAGTTCGATTAGGGAAGGGTGTAAACAGGAGGATTAATCTTTCTACGACCATCTGAAGTTGTAAAAAAATTATACTTACAGTTGATGCAACGTCGCTAAAACTTTGTCGAAGGTACCTCAAGCCTCAATTCCTCCAAATCGAGTAAAGAGTGAAAATAACCTATGAATAAATTGAATTTATTATGAATATGAGCCCAAGCCTATTTCGACCATTGACCACAAGATGTCACCTAAACTCACTTCTGCGCACACAGCCGGTTCATATTTGCTGAAGCTAGATTGGCCCCACCCACAGTGGCTTTATGCCCAACCCACTTCTAGGCCGCTTTTGCGTTCAGTGGCGTCGTACATATTTTACCGCGTGAGTTTGTTGATATTTTCATAGCGTACGTTTTGCCCTCTGTAGTATATATACTTGGTGGTGAAGAAAATAGTAGCTCTGGGCAGCTATCCTTCTTTTGTTCTTGAAGTAGTTATAGTTTTTCTTCAACAGATCAGAAAGCTGTACTTCGAAGCTGTTTGAACATGTGAAATCTCGATTGATATCAATTTATTTTTATTCAAATACAGATTTCACCACCAGATATCAGCTTCAGAATGGTGAGCCACGATGTATAGTTGGTTGCCTATAACACAATCATTCATTAAAAGATGAATGGATCGTTTAGGGGTCATTAGCGATCAATTCTATGAACGTTAAACAGACGGTCGACGGAAAATACGATTCTACGATCTAGCATTTTTTTTGTTGGTTAGTGATAATTTGTTTGTTGAATTTTGGTAAATATTACCAACTAGAGTTGCGAATTTTCCAAGGAATCACTTCGGCTATGTGTAGGCACATTATCCCAACGAGTCGCGAGAATGTTTCCATTCCGCTCTATCGCCGTAAAATTTCGAAATTATGATTTCTCCACCGCACATTTCCATTTTCATCCGTTTATAGGGAATTTATGCTCGAACCAATCCATGCCCGACGCACAGTCGTTAGAGACAGTTGAACATCGTCGTCGAGCAAAAAGTTCCTCCCGAATCAGTTCCGGACTGGCAATCATCGATGACAGATTTATGAAAATATTTGCGGGAAACGACGCGCCGTTTTAAATATTTCTGGATGCCGTCATTCGATTATGCAGATATTTCGAGATATTCTGGCGAAAACAACGCTCTAGATGGGCCGACTGAGGGTTCGAGACATTGTTTTTTTTTTCTCCTAGTAGATCGACGAAATATGAACGACCATGAATAATGGTGGAAGGATTCGAATCCGGAGTGCTCGAATATTATGCCGATGATGAAGATATTGAGTGGGAAACGATGAATCACCGAAATTTCGCTGAGGACTTCTTGAAGGAGAATGAAGAGGACTCAATGCTTGGATTCTCGGAGTGAGCAGGACTTGAGAAACCATCAACTCCACTCAACCGAGTCAACGTCTACGTTGTTTGTCATTGTCATAAATATGTTCAATATAAGTTTTCTGAGCATTTTTGACTTCTTGTTCTTGAATAATATAGTGGATTCATAATATCCACAGAGATCTTAATCATAAAAGGGAGGAGATGATGGTCACATTACCAGACGCATCTCGAAAAACGAACGATTTAAATCCTTTCCCGAATGGTTAGGATACGAAATCAATCTGAAATTTAAATACAATGTGTGATGATACCAGCAGGATTACATTCATCAATCACTGCGAGCGTGCGTTTTCTGGATATTTCCATACCACTGAGTGTTTCACTTTCGACACGACTGTTGCCAAAGTGAAATAGGCCACTTTCTGAATAACGAAAAAAAAGCCGATGCTCTTATGGGTGGTCTTGAGAAAAAAGTATCTGCCAACTATTTGACCAGTGAAATATCGAAAAATCTCATCGCTCTCGGCTGGATCATCGAATTCAAAGGTAGAGGTGACGACAGAGCAGTCCGGGGCGGCAATAATGAGGCGTTTTACATGTTTATTGGATTGAAATGGAAGCTATTTAGAGTGTCCCGGGGCGGCGCTTTGCTCGCCGCCACCGCAAAATTTCTCTCCCGCCAACCGACACGCGCCTAACGGAGTTATAGGCGAAGGACCCAGTGGCGTACGTACGAAATGAGGATCTGAAAATCTAGAAAAGTTATAATTGTGGGGGGTAGCAGAGGTAATACAGCCTCACACGCACTTCGACCTATCGGATCTTGTGTGCATTCGAGGCCATATTTTGAGGTGATACCTCAAAGGGTGATGTCCAGCAAAGAGTCCCATCACGACTTCCAAGTCTCTCTTGTCCAACTGGGGAAGTTGTTCAGCTTTCCTTGGTTATAGGCTCACTAGCATTTCCGCTTGTATTTATCATGACACGTGGCAGAAATTAATCTGTTCGCGAGACTTTCCATGTGTATTGAAGAGACTATAATGCATGTTGTTAGCACTAACAGAAAGTAACTCAGACTCCAATTAGATTCCATACCGTCGGTTTCCCAGCAAAATTCTAGGCAGGAAAATTGTCCCTTCTAAGGCGAAGTTATCTGTTTTCTCATTGCCTTCGATACCTTTGTGACCTGGCACCTAAACGTCTTGAGGATTGTTTGCAGTCCGTTTGCAGACTCAAGAGTGTATGACTCCAGAGTTCGGTTATCTGACAGTAGATATGTTCCAGTCCTCTTTTCAAAATTACTCCTGCCAAAAGGGTTTGGGGAGCCTCAAATTTGGTCATGTCCAGACCTTTCACTCATCTCTGATCCGTTATCTGCACGAATTTGGTAGTTGCCGATGACCTCTTCGAACTACACTTCGAAGACATATCCAACTTGGACATGGATTCTAGGAAAATGTCCTAGACGTCCGATCCGATTTCCTTCTTTCAATTTTGCTGTCATCACACATATGTGCAATAACGGAAGGTTCAACAATACTTTCAATCCTACTTTCTGGCACGTAGATACTTCGCTGGGAATTTCCAGGTCCTTGTGATTGCAGGCCGCTTCACTTCTCGTTCTGAGAAAATCTAGCAGTGTTCAATGCAACAAAGACTCGAGCATGTTCTCCACCAGGAAGGAGATTACATAATGTCGAATATGTGACGACCACGTGGGGTTCATCATGAGAACTGCCTCGGAAACTTGGCTTTCTCCATGCAAACAGCGCAAATTGGACCTTCTCAAGAGATCTTGGTGTATTTCCACGCCTAAGACACTTTCCTGTCTGACCTGGTGGAACTTCAGTTTCCTGTCTCTGGTCTGTGATGAAGAAAGTGAATTCCACTGTGTGACCTACGCCACTGTTTGCCATTCCCCTGTTGGCAATCCGTGCAGCTCCTGAATGCACGACGACTTTTAATGCACAATTAAAATACTGTTTCCCTAATCTAACTTGCTTAACAACATTGTTTCGAACACGGCTAATTCAATTTCCCGGGTAACAGAAACTCCAATAAGGAGTTGTGTACCTTTGCATGCCAATGATTCCGAGGCGGTTTTGCATAAGCAATAACGGCTAGGAAAGCTGGATATTCAGAATTTCCTTCTGAATCGAATAATTTTCGTATGCCTTCAAAACACGGGCTGATATCGAATGTAGTTCAAGGATTATAGGATTGAATGAAAAAAGGACATACAGGTACAGTCTAGGAGATAGATAGTTAGATAGAATTTATTGACCTCACAATATCAGATGACATAAGACAAGTCAAAATATGGACAAATTGAAAAATTTAGCTGAAACTAGAGTATTACCTTGAGATATCATAATTAGACAAATACAGTGACGTAAATATACGGAAACACATAGGTATATTAAAAAAAAAGTGTATGTTACAGTTTAGACATGATTCAATGTGTATTCAAAATATTCTTCAACCGAATATGGACACATATCAATAAGATAGGTCTTTGTCCTCATTCTAAATTCATGTATTGAGCCAATATCTTCAAGATATTGAGGAAGCCTGCTATGAAGTTCAGTTCCCATTACTACATGTGATTTTTTTACGGATTTCTATACGCTGGTAGGGTATCTTTATATCTTGTGTCATGAGCATTAGCATCACTATTTCTCAAATAACTATTTCTATTTCTATGGACTGATGTGATCAAATCCGATATAAAATCGCAATACACAGTTAAAATTCTCAGGTTGATGAAAACAAGACGACAGGAGTCTACGAATGAAATATTTGAAATACACCTCAGAATTCTTTTCTGTGACGAAAAAACATCATCAGCATAAGGAGAACTCTCCCAAATACAATTCCCATAACTAGATTGTATTTCACTCAGATGAATTTAACAACTTTGATCAGTGAGTTTGCAACGACAAATCTAAATCGAAAAATACTCCCAGGAATTTAACATTTTTTTTTGTTTTCGTTATGTTTGAAACTCACTGTTCGGTTGAAAAAACGCAAAAAACTAATATTCGCGAACTTTGACCTTAAATAAATTCTTTTGTAGGTTTGGGATCGATGGGACCTCTTCCACATTTTTTTCATAATGGTGTTCCAAACATTCGTACTAATTTTCAGATTCAAGCAAATTTTTGCACTTCGACTGGATACCTACAAATTACACTAATCATTTCAGTATATTTGTAGAGAAGACAGATTCACGATCAGTCTCGAAATGTCACTGCGCTCGAAATTTAACCTCCAGATACCCAAAAAAGGAATTCTCTATCTGTCAATGGCGCACCTTCTTCTTCAGAAATCTCTTGGACAAATTCATTTGACAAATATCAATATTTCTATTGATCTTGTATTTATCCTTTCTTCTGAACCGTTGGGTTGCTCTGTGTTTCAATACTAAGTGTGACAAGATGTCAGACAGAAATAATTTTCAGAACCAGGTGTTTATTTATTGATTGATCTCGAATTCACCATTTTCATCATTCAGTTTTGAAAATTGGAAGCCAAATTTTATCTATATAAACTGAGCAAGACCCATTATTGATGTCTACGTTCAGTAGAATGCAAGCAGATTCTTTGATTCTTCTCATCAATCGGTCATATATTGTCCATCTTCAATAAGGATGTTGAATCATTTGTTTTTTTTTCATTGTTATACATAATCCATATATATAGATATATAATCTATTTTCATTGTAATTATCATCAGATCAACATTATCAATTGGTCACTGACCATTCTTCCTGGCAAAAATCAAAGCGAAACGATGAAGAAATACAGGATGGACTTGTTCGTAGTTAGCATCGCTAAAGACCCCTTTGTGGCGAAGCGCACTTTTCGCATTAAGGGATGTTTTCGTTACGGAGAATGGGGTGCATACATTAAGGGAGTGCACATACATATGTATATCTTCGAATTGATTTGTCACAGCCGAACAAAGTCGCGGTTGTAAATGTTTTTCGGCGATAACTATCAAGTGAGCCGGAGGTCCCAAAAAGTTCATTCTAGTGGGAAGGTGCAGGTCCCACTTTATCTCACCAATTTCCATTGGTGCGTTCGTGATTGAGAGGTTATAACTCATTCACTGTAGAAATTAGAAGCGTAGTAAACAGATACGAAAATATCCCTCGTAAATTTCTTAACTTGTAGTGAGGAACAAGATGGTACTTACGTATTTCGACTTCAGAAACCCGAATTTCACCATATAAACATGCGCAAACTCATATTTTCATATTTTTCGAGATATTCCAGGAAAAAGTTCAAAAATTACCCTTCTTGTTTCGGAATGTTTTTTGGGTAGGCACCATAGCCATTCGAAGTTTCACTTATCTCATAAGATACTCTTTATATCTTCCTTATATTTCCATATGAAAAAAAGATTCATCAAAGATGCTGAATAGGAGAAATATCCTCTAAGAAGTTAAATTCATCGTCTTTAGCATCTTTGATGAATCTTTTTTTCATATGGACGGCGCTGGCAAATGTGCATCTGTGATATTTTGACTCACAGAACTAGTGATTCTGACGTAGATTCTCATTTGACAGCGCCGTCCATATGAAAAATGCTGGATCCACCTTCCTCCAAGATGCTGAAGAACGTTGATTCAACTGATTCGAGGATGTTCTCCCTTCTTTTTGACTTCTTGAATGTTCAAGGAAGGTATAAAAAGTATCCTGTGTGAGAAAAGAAACTCCATGCCTGTCCAAAACGAGCCGAAGAAAGAAGATTAATTTCCATACTTTTTCCTGGAATATCTCGAGAACTATGAGTTTGCACACGTTTATATCGTTGAATTCGGGTTCCTGAGGTCGAAATACGTGAGTACCAAGAAAAAACGAAGAAAAACCCATTGTATTATAAGTGCAAAATTACCCAAGATTCAAATAGGATGAATCATCACTGCCTTGTAAAGATAGTTCGTTTCAATGATCATCTCACTGATGCTGAGATACACGTTTTGAAAATCAGTTGAAATAGTTGTAATGATATTAGAAAACACCACTAGTCGTTTCGAGCAGCGAAATACAATTCAAAATGTAGAAAAATATCTGGTTGGAAAACGAGTTGCTGTCACAGTATGGAGGATATTAAATGAATCAATCTAAAGAAATAGAACTCTTGTCATTGCCTCAGTTATCGAGCAACATGATTTGTTTTCCAAAATCGAAGGGAATTGTGTTCAAATAATCATCAATACAATTGTATCACATACGAAGGAAGATCTGATATTATATAATCAATACTAGATCGAGCTTAAAGAGGAAGGAATTTGAACAATCATAAGAAAGACGCAGCGATCGAAAAAAGCGATGGAGAATCACATGACTGTTGGCATTTCAAAACATTTTGATGTCATGCCAGTGCATAGAGGAATACGACATTCCCAGATATTTTCATTCGATAATCTGTAGACAACATGGAAGGAGAACCTATTCGTTTCGAGTATAGTGGAATTTTTGTGAGAGAAGGAAGGTATCTATCTATTATAAAAAAATCCTTCGAAAATGTCTCGGTCTACACGTTGTCGAAACCTTTTGGGAACCGCTGCGCTTTTCGATACTACCCTCCGAGTTTTGACGACTGTATCCCGTAATAGAAAGTTATCTCTCAAAGACATTCCACTAATAAATTGCGAGATACGAATCGCGGCTTTAACTTTTTATTTTACTATTTTCCCTTATCAATTCAGATTTGCGGCGGCCATAATTCTTCCGCTCACTGAAAAACGAAATGGAACGAAACAAATCGGCTATCTGGATACTTTCTGGTGGAACGTAACGCTCCACAGGAAACCGCAAAATACTGAGAACAATTAGGAATTACGAAAGTTGAATACTATATTTTCTCTACAACTATTTCAAAGAGGTTGTCAGATACAGGACAAAAAATTATTCGAATTATCACGCTCGCAGGATAAATTTCACGCCATTTTCAGTCTATATAGGTAGATGTTCAGGTTCGATTCGAACTTCTGTCATCCCAATTCTGACATTGAATCTCCTTTCGATAATTCTTCTTTTGCCAATGAGTTTTCACAACTAACCTCTGACTTCTGATTTATTTTGTTCCAATTTTTTCGACGTAGGGGCACGATATCGAATGTATGAAAGGCTAGAAAAAATACGGACACATCATATTCATTGCCTTATATCTACCAAGTGTAACTGTGAATCACAAGACATGAAGAAAAGCCCTGCAAAAGTTGGTTTCATTTGAATTTGTCAGAACGATTGAGTTATGGTATCATTCAATCGAACTTTGATTTCCATTCAATTCATCAATTATCAATGCTATCAATTAATTGATATGCCATGTTCAATGTTATTAAACCTCGATCAGAAAATCTCAAAATTAGTTTCTTGTTGGAAAATTTCAAAAATGAATATAATGAAGCAATGGATTCATGATTATCAACATCATGCGTAATCACAGAAGAGAGTGAAGAATATTTATCGATTCTCCATGAATGAACAGTTTCGATATGAAATGATGAACGATCTACAATTGTCCGAATTTTCCGTTCATGAGAAAGCTTCGTATATGTATGCAGATACACGGTGCCATTATCAATTGTTTGTTCAGCAATATTTCCGATGAATTTGTCAGGTGATCGTTTATTTCCCCGAAGCGACGATTTTGCGGAAATAATGGATGAAAAGATTGAATTTTCGAAATATTACTGACCCATTCGGTGACAGGATCGCTATGATGAATGATGTATCACTGTGAGCAATGGTAGAGTATGTATTTGCCGTTTTTGGTGCGAAATTGATACGAAAAAAATTCCTATTGAATTTCTCATGATTTTGGTCAAATTTATTTTAATCTTCTCATTATGATTCGTTGTTGAATTTATAACTCTCCAAGATTATAATGATGTTATCGTTTTGGTTTTTCAATGTATAGATAATTTTTTTACTACACTTTATACCAGCATCAGATAAATACTTCATCATTTTCAAATCGAAATATTTCGAAAACGGTACAAAGTACCTTTTTGGAGTGAAATTGAATGATTTTTGAACTCACTGAAAACTCGGAACTCAAAAATATTCGGTACGAATCGTGTAACTAGCGCCCTCTATTATGAAAGTCAGGCTTCCGAAACATGTTCATACAAAGTTTTATACCAATGTTGCCAGTAGTTTTGACATACACCAGTATGCATACAGGGTGATTCGAATTTCAATGTGAATATTCTGAAGACGTATTGTTGGGATCAAAACAAGACTTTTCCTTCGAATGAACTTGTGTCCTGAAATGCAGCCCCTTCGAGGTACGCAGCTGTGAGTTAGGTTTTCTTAAATGACTATAATATCGGACCAAAAATGTTTATCCAGAGAAAACGTCTTATTTTGATGCCAACAAAACGTCCTCAAAATATTCACATCCAATTTTGAATCACCCTATATAATGTGTGGATCGGAAGGAATCCCCCATTCCATCGACAGGGCGATGCGAATATAACTGGGGGGGGGTCGGACCCCCCCCCCTACCCCCCCCCATTATTAACGCAGATCGCGGGTCACGTGATGAACGGGCGGGTATCGAAAGGAAGCGGGCTCTCGTTAATTTTGTCGGCCACAATGGCGGCAGGAAAGCACATGTTGAGTTTAGTTCGTTAATTATGACGTCACACACAATGGAGGAGCTTCCGGAACGCGGCCAGCGCCGGAAATTCCTCGCTCGACGTGCCGTTTCCAAAGCCGGAAGTTGATGGGGGGGATAGAGAGTGGTGGGGCGATTTCGAGTACAGACTCTCCCAGAGAAATCCCGATGCAGAAAAAAAAATGGAAAACCGTCCAACAAAAAGTATTTTTCCACGTATTGACGATCAGTAGACGTTTTTTTTCCACATTGACGATTTCTCACGTTCATCCACTCTTTTCAAGTCTGTTTTCATCACTAATTTTCACTCTAATTCATCACACAGAACCCCATAATTTCGAAGATATTCCATAAAAGTTCCCAATCCTGCCTCTATTTTCGATTCTTCTAATGTCGTGAATGAAAGTGAAACCTCCATAAAAAAAACATGAAAAATAATCGAACCGTTTGGTTGGGTTTGATTCCTTTTGGCGAAGTCGTCAATGTTAGGTATGCTGCTTTTTGGTGAAGCCGACAACGTGATGTTTTGTGTATTTTGGCGGAGTCGCCGGAATCACCAATGTTGTTTGGCGCGTTTCAGCAAATTCCTCAACGTTTAATGTATTTTCACGGAGTCACCAATGTTGTTACATGTTGAGTCGCCAATGTTAGGTGAGTTACATTTTGACGAAGTCGCCAAATTGCGGTTTGGTATATTTTGGCGGAGTCGCCAATGTTAGGTTTGGTGCATTTTGGCGGATTATTCAATTCTATGCGTTTTGGCGAAGTCGACAATGTTATTATGTCTGATGCGTTTCACCGTCATCTGACATCTGATACTTTTTGGCGACTCTTGAAATGGGCAACGTCCCTTCCATTCCACCGAATTAGTAACTCTCTCTATTACCAAGATCCACACGCTGTGTATAAACCTTTGCAAGAAAAAATGTTCTCACAAAAACCATTTCCTCTAGATTTCGTGCAATCGAAATCTGACACAATATCGCTTCACTCTGTATACACTACGATATCACTTTTGTATTCATCTTGGGAAAGTTTCATCCGTGTATATCAAAGAAGAACTACTCTCCTGATTCCCCATCCTGGATTATGAATTCAATTGTCTCAACAAAAGTTACCATTATACTGAACATATTTTTTGCGAGGCATTCTGGCATGTCATTAGGAAGAGAAAGCATTCAGTTCTGAACATTCATTTAATTGAATCCGAACGAAATTCCCCATGAATGCGCAGAAGTAAGATTAGATAAGTGTAATTACTGATTTATTAATGCAGTGGGAAAAAGGGCTGGGGGATTTAACCTAATCAATCGTTAGAAAACTGATATCATTTATGTCCTCCGTTTGTAAGAAATATCTGAATCTGAATTAAAATACAATTTGTATCTCGTGTATAATATTCATTGGATATTTATCTGCTAATCGAAAGAAGGAAACTTGTATCTTTCTTTATCACGAAATTGTTGGTTTATATTATGAGTATATATATTCTATATCAGTGCTCCACGTTCGAGCCATCTACTTGATTTCTTTGGTACAGGATAGTTCTCATCAGGTTTCTCCTGTGAAATTGATTCCAGTTCTATTCGAAAAAGAGATCCTCGAATCACGATTGGGTTTTTTTGGTATACTGTGACGAATTTCTGATGATTCTGAAGGTTCTCATTAGACTCAAGCAAAGATACGATATTATATAGTCTTATATTCATAGAAAGAAGAAGCTGTCGATTCGTCTGGATGTGCAACAAAGAAAGGTGCAATTTTGCCAACAATCAGCTGATCACTGCTGGTTGCATCTCTCTCTCCTTTGCTCTTTTTATTGGTTGGATTCCTCCTCCGCCTTTCTCTAGGCGCGAACTAGGGTCTATTTGAAATTTGTTCAACATAATTCAATTACTTACCTATGAAATAATTTATTTTGACCTTTTTTGAATCTATTAGTACAAGCTCAACAGGACAACACAAAAATAGTTTCAAAATCCTTCCTTGATGGGCTAAGCCTGGAGAACCAACTGGGATCATTCACCAATTTTCAATATTAAAACAACAAGTCAAACTGAGTCTCTTTGATTTACCACACTAATAAATCGATAAACTTTGCTAAACAATAGATTTGAGTGAATAATCTCACACTATCAACTCGATTCGAATGAAAATAACTGAATACAAAATAACTCAATACAATGGCAATGTTTTGCCAATGCCAACAATCGGATCTATGTCTCAGATGCCATAGAGACCTACATCAAGATTCATAACTTTAAAGATCTGTGATTCCGTGTCATGAAATATTTCACTTGTCAGATTGAGTCTATTATTTCTTTTGTCACAACGAAAACCACCTCGACACTGACTGACTCCGCTCGAATACGTAATCTAGAGTAATCTTGGCTTAGGTTCGATTTTCCAACAATAAATCCAAAATGGGTTGGAAAAAAATTGAACTTGTTCACTAACAACCCTGCCAAGTCTGCAACGAATATACCCTTGGAAGTTTGGTAACTTTGGCTTCTCATCGAAAGCCAGTCTGTTCAATTTTGCCAATGAAAACAAACTATCATCCACAGTTTCAGCGGAGATGTTGTCAATGTAAGACAATTCTGTTTACGATCGCCTCAAGATTCTCCCATTCCAGAGACCAATAAAGACTAGCTTCCTATTTACTCGCTCAGAAGTTCTGAGTTTGAATGATCATAGGAATGTGCGGAATAAAAGTTTATTATTTAATTGGATCTGTACATGACATCTCGAAGAACTTTGCACAGGGATGGACCAACCGTAAGATCCAACAAACATCGAAAATTCGGCACAAGAACTGCCATAGAAAATTGTATATTCTTCAATGAGCGTATTATAATGGTGGCTATTATTGTCGAGGATAAAAAGTTCCAAACTAGAAATATTACTGAAACTTTCACAAGCAGGGTTGCCAAAACATTCATGATTGAATTCAAGGATTTATATGGAGGTTACCTAGACAGTTACTGTTACTTCTGGTAATATAATATAATATACAGTCTGTCCAAGATAAGGTTGCACAGCATGGGGATCTCGGAAACGGTAGGAGATACGTAGTCTGTTAAATGGGGAAAAAGTTGCGCATTCAGAGGCTCATACCAACAGCCCTCGAAAATTTCCAAAATTGTTTTTAGTTTTTCAGTTATATCGAAGAAAGTGAATTTTTAGAATATCTATTTTATTTTTTTTTCTCCGTTATTATTAGAGCTACAGAAAAACTGAATATACTTTTTCATAGCAACTTTTGATGACGTTGAACGAGGTGATACCGATTTTTCTATGCGACGTTTCGTATTCGTAGAACCATTATCAACTTTTGTTTTTTAAATACGGCCCTGATAATTCTTTCACAGATTCTGAAAGCTTATTTTATTCTGAATTCAACCATGTATTATACAAGGTGGTTTGAATGTGTTTCGAACTATTTTTAGCCATCATCAATGTATTTTTCGAAATTACAAAGGAAAAATGTCATCAGTTCCACTTATTTTGGAGGAAAATTAGTCAACACACTAATACCTCATCAACTAGTTCCAATTGATAGGCTTATAAGGATAATTAGTTCGAAAAATGTAATTATGACAGGCTCCTTCGGAAAAATACGAATACAATTTTTTCTCAATGTTTTTAACTGGAGTATAATTTCTTCATAATCACTCACTATTCTGCAAAAATTGAATTCTCGTTGTTTCAATAGTTTTTCCAATTGCAATCATGAAATAATTCATTTCATCAAATCGATCAATGGAGAATACGACGATATTATGCTATGTACAGCTTGGAAAATCTAGCTGTGCCTCTGAGATGCTCGAGAAAGTGCGAGCGAGAAACGAATAACTAGTCCATCAATGTTTGACACTAAATGATCAGAAATAAGTGGAACTGATGGCATTTTTCCTTTGGAATTTCGAAAAAAACACTGATGATGGCTAAAAATAGGTCGAAACACATTCAAACCACCTTGTTTAATACATGGTTGAATTCAGAATAAAAAAAGCTTTCAGAATCTGTGAAATAATTATCAGGACCGTATTTAAAAAACAAAAGTTGATGATGGTTCTACGAATACGAAACGTCGCATAGAAAGATCGGTATCACCTCGTTCAACGTCATCGAAAGTTGCTATGAAAAAGTATTTTCAGTTTTTCTGTATCTCTAATAATAACGGAGAAAAAAAATAAAATAGATATTCCAAAAATTCACTTTCTTCGATATAACTGAAAAACTAAAAACAATTTTGGAAATTTTCGAAGGCTGTTGGTATAAGCCTCCGAATGCGCAACTTTTTCCCCATTTAACAGACTACGTATCTCCTACCGTTTCCGAGATCCCCATGCTGTGCAACCTTATCTTGGACAGACTGTATAAGTAGGGCGAATTTGAAAATTTGGCATACTATTGTTGATTGAGGCAATTCGAAATATGAAATATTTTCGAAATGTTTGCATTTGCAGTTGATATCAACTTGCATTTTTAAGTTAGACACCCTTCATATTATTTGATTATTTAGACTCCACGAAGGATTCTAGTGCAAATTCCATGTATGATGACCTATAAGCATAGCCGTTTTCGACATAATTTGAATTTTTCGTCAAAAATAACGTTTGCATGCCTGATTCTTCCTACATGAATTCTTCAATTATTGGGGTTGGTTTCTTGATAGAGGGAGATCTAATTCAGTGTACTGTGTTGATATCCTGATGATAAATAAATACAGGGTGATCAGAAACTAACAGTTATAATTACTTTGGAAAAATATTTGAAAGCCACTTTTTTCAGATGGACCTCCTATTTTTATAATTTCATAGCATAACTCTAACTGCGGAAATAAACAATAAAACACCATGGAGGAACACCGAGGAGTCAACTTGAAATGGTCACGAATGGTATGGAATGGTACGAATACAACTGTTCACTAATGGGGTGGAATAATAATAATGTGGACTGTATATTGATTTGATTTTATTGTCAAAATTGAGAGACGATGCTGACAGTTGCATCCCCTCAAACAGAATGAAATTATATAAAATAAAAATTGATATCAAGGCCGAGGTTTGTTTGGTTACCTTGCGGTCATATAAAAATGGTCACTTTGTACAAGTCAGGACCGGGCTCGAACTATCAAAAACAACCGCCGAACTGTTGGAATTTCTTCCGGAATCGATTAATTTTTATTAGACCAGCTTCCGCTGTCGAACGCCCGAAAATCGCTTTATGGCCGCGATTATTCTCCCACGGGACCAATCACGTCGGAACTAGACCGGCCGCCATATTGAGTCATAAACCGATGACAATTAGCTATAAAGCGTTTGTGGATCCGGCGAGCGCTTTCAAAAACATCTTCGACGCTGCTTTTCTCTCGGGCGTCGCGACGATGATTTCCATTATTCAATTTGTGATGGGTCACGAAAAAGGGCCGGACTTCACCTTTTCCAATTGAAGTTCGAAAAACATCAAATTGATTTCAAATATTATCAGTTCTTTTCCAAATTAGACAATTGAATTTCAAAATGTGTCAAATGTTTTTCAAAATATTCAGTTCTGTTTCAAAATCCCATTGGAATCCAAATTAGGTGATTTAACTTCAAAAGTTATCAATTCGACTTCAAAATTTGTCATATTATTGTCGAAAAATGTCATTTCGATTTCAAAAGCGGTCTACAGTAGTCTAAAATACTATTACGATCTGTATATGTCGTAACTTTAGGGTGATTGAATATTACATGACACCCCAGTCACATATTTTACATCCTAATTCCTTACGAACCTTTGCCAGCAGTTTTTCGAAATACGCTTGACATATTTGGGAATGAAATTAATTCTTTTGTAAATCAAATTGTTAGTTTTTGGAATGGATTACGAAAGCGTAGAAGGGCCAACATTATTTGATTTTTATTTTGCGCTTGAATTCCGAGTTACAACTGGGATTAAAGATGAAATAATATTGGCCCTTCTACCCTTCAGAAATCGATACTTTTTGAAATTCAAATGACTATTCTGAAATACAACGACTCTTGTTGAACGACAATTAGAGGAGGTGTAGTGGAAATTTCATTTTTGGAAAATTGGTTATTACAGTTTCTGTTCATTCAGAAAATTTTACGTACGCTGTCGAATATGCATCAGTTTTTCTCGTAAAAAAAAGCTCTTATGTTTTTACTGTTGATTAAAATAAAAATGATATCATATATTCTCTACTAAATACATCTACTTACTCCATCGATTTGTGAGGAGCATCGAAACGAACATAGAAAAGGAGTGTTTGTCTAAGCTCGACGTAGTAGAAAATATTATATAATATGATATCTCTGATTAACTTTTGTATTCCGCTTCCTCATCGGTTGGGTAGTCTAATTGAAAAATGACTTACCAGATGCAAACTGCTATGATATTTTCCATTTTCCTGATGAAGAAATGACACTACACCAAATTTCAAACACTACCGTGATAATCACACACTAATAATATCCATCAACCTCACAATTCACCACAAATTCTGGATAATCATAGCATTCATAGAATCATTATTACAAATATGAGGTCATTTCATCATGAATACTGTCATTGTGACAAACGTCATTAGATCAGTGGTGCCTTCTTCAATGTATTGTTGGTTGCATACGAACTGCAATCATCTGTAGGTGATTTACAATGCGGAATGTATAAAAATACGAAAAATCGAAATGGTTTCGATGTCATTCATGAAATAATCTGAACGAATGCAACTCGTGTTGTTGATGATTATCGAAAATTCCTTCTCTCTTTCGAAGATCGAAAGTTGAAGGAATTTGTGTTTCGATAATCATTAACGAACTTGTTATATTATATACCTACGAGGATTTTTCAGCGTAGTGAAGGGTGTATTTTAGTTGCAATTCAAAAAAATACTGACGAAAATTCACACTTCAAATGTGAAGTATCCTATAGTTGACAAATTCATTTTTAGAAATTCACAACGAGCTTATAAGCTCTTTTGCTAGCTGCTCTTGAAAAATTATTCTCATACGGTCTAATGAACGGATCAAATCTCAAATGACGAGATTCACCCACATATTCTCACGTGATTCTTACGTGATAACCTTTAGGTAGAGTTGTGTTATTTTCCACTAAATTTATGTCTATGAAGTGGCGTTTTTTTATGTTTCCTTTTATTTTCAGATTATCGTGACGGCTACTTCACTTACCCCCCCACAATTTCTTGTGAACGAAACTGGTTAGCTATAGCTCATTGCATGAATTCCATTTTTTTTTGGATTTATCTTAGAATGAAAGTTTTTTCGTCCAATTCAGTGTTTTTGCTTTGAATTCCTGTGTACTCACTTCCTTTTACGGACACTGAAGATACAATAGCTTATTTTCTTCCTATAAGATTTTCAAACCTCATAAATTTCTTATTTTGATTGGCCACTATATCTTCATTCTGGAAAATCACACTGATTCTTGAATAGAACTATGCAAGTTTGGAGATTGCTGGATACCTACCTACATTATTCAAAAGCATTTTGGCACTGGTTTTTTCGACTAGATATGATATGACAAAACTACGAAAATTGAAAACTTGGACACTTTCTTATGGAGATTTTTTTCGACTCAAATTCACTTTTCTCAGGTTATATAATCCAGATCTCTTGCAGCTATTTCAATCATTTGACACTTTTTGAGGTTATCTTTGTATTAATCCGGTATGGTCTAGTGGCTAGGATAGCTGGCTTTCACCCAGCAGGCTCGGGTTCGATTCCCGGTACCGGAAAGTCTTTTTTATTTTTGTTTTCGTACTTGTGCTCAGTCCTTGAGTATCCAAATAACTACTTTCGAAAATAAAAATTCTCAGAAAGAGTCCGATGATTTTCAGTCATCCAATTTTTAAATAAGGATACTCATCAAACAGAAAGTAATATTGATAAAAAAGACTTGCCCAAATGTACATCATTTTCTCTACATATGAGACACCTGTTATGTGATGAAAATTTATAACATTTCGAATTATGCTGGTCGTGAGAGGTGTAATCTGAATGTAATAAAATCAATTGCCGTGCCTCATACTGGTAAAAAGTCGGAAATGGCTAGACCGATTTCAATATTCTTTTCTCCCAGGAAAAATCTGGAAACTGAAATTTCCTTAGTTTTCATTAATGGAAATTGAATTGAACTTCATATTACTTCCAATAGATGGCGTTAGTGGCGGACCAATCGTTTGACAGCTGCGCCATGCACAACTGTCATTCCTTCTGTGCGATTGCGTGGAATCTGTTACATTAAAAATTAGTTCTAGGTATAAATTCATTCTGACCAGCATCTAGAATTGGTAATTGGTTTGGATCGATAGAGCATGATTTGGAATCGACAATCGACATTGAATACAAATAATTGGAAAGGAGTGAACGAGCTCTACAGTCTTAAATTTACATTACATAAGTGTTGTTGAAGGCCACTGTAATTTCGATATACTCATCCCGAACGCATCTAGTGGCGAGAGGTTCAACTAGTTGTTCCGACAGAATTCTGTTGATGTTCTGACAGAATTCTGTACCACCGCCATTCATAGTCCAAGGACTTCTGCATATTTGATAAAGTCGACTTTAAATGCCTTACTAAGGCTTCCCATGATCGAAACTAGATGGCATAACCTCTGCTGATCTTGGAAGGTCTGGAAAATACGATTTGCATTTGAAATTCCTCACGAAATTGAACCGTTAGCTATAAATCACGACGATCGTTTCGCCATCTATACTAAACCGGTGCGACCTTAGTAACGTTGTTCGACAGGTCTCCATATTTTGAGAAAAAAAAATTTAAGTGTTTTTCCAATATCCACCGTGATCTCTCGGCTTACATTTGAGAAAAACACTGCATTCGAAACTCCAATTGAACCAGCACATTTTTTGCAAATTTTTCTATTTATTTTTCATTTCATTCAGCTGACTATGAAGGAATTATCCTTCAAAACATGTCACAAGGTTATTCCATGAAATTGATGGAGTATTTTACTGGTTCAATTATTTATTTATTGATCCTGCGATTTATTGGATCAATGACCAAAATTGATCTCTCTTCATTTTCTGATGCCTCTGATCATAATGTTCGTTCTCCTCTTCTTCTTTTTTTATACATAAAAGTTGAACAACACTCTACATCTGAAACTTCCTCAGAAATAAAAAAAAAATGGATATTTCCTCAATTCATCAAATTATTCATATATTTTGAGCAAATTTAAAAAAGTTTCATTCAATTTTCCACAGTAAGTTTTCAAAACAATGAAAACAAAATCTCAATGTATTTAACTAACTGACTAATAAAATGTTGAATGGAATTTTGCGCAGGAAAATGCAAAAATCAAGAACAATGTTGGGGATACTTCGAATTTACAACTTTTATTCTTCAAAGAAAACATCGATGAGTAAAATAATCGAAAGAAAGTAATGAACATTATAAATAGGGGAATGACTACATTGTGACTACCTCAAGATCATTAAAGCTACTTTGATGAACAAAAAACTCCGATAAAATCATCAATTGTATAAGATTTACTAGAAATGCAATAAGTGTACATGCAAAATATCAATTGAATAGAAATAATGTTTGCCTCGGCGAATCGATCGCCAAATTGAAAAAGTGTGTGAAAAATGTTCATTGATGAAACACACTTAAGATTTTTTCTTCTAGACCATAGATCATTCTTCATAACATCATTAGAAACAAGAAATATCAATATTTTGATAAATAAGAGTCAACATGACCTAAGAAATCCCAATGTGTTTTTTACAGTAAGGTGACCAACCTATGAAGCGTTGAAGTGACGTTATACGTAAGTTGGTATCAAACTCCTAACCTATAATTGATAATTTTCAAATATTTCAACAAGTAAATGTGACTTTTTATAATTCCATGAGCAAAAATATTCATTATTTTTGTAGATGAATGGAGAAATTGTATGTAACTAAATGCAAACAGATGAATTGCTGCAATATAAACGAATTAAACTTGCAGCCTTGAATGATAAGTATTGAATACAAAAAAATCATGACTAGTCACATGACACTTCAATATCAATCCTAATTCACAACTAATAATAGAGTGTTTTTTTTGTTTACCACATGTGCGTTTCTCTTATTTCACTGATAATGTGGGACGCCCTCTGCAAAGCCTGTAAAAAAAAGTACATGTGAAACATGATTTTTTTTCATCGATATACCTGTCTTCGAAATGAGGGAACAGTGAATATTTCTCATCAAGATCTGTTCAGAAGTAGTTTATTTTTTTTATTTATCTACTATGCAAAACAAAACTGAGATTTTGTATATACTTATTGTATAAACCTCATGAATTAGAAAATAGATCGCTTTGTATTTATCTTTATCGCTACACTCTTTACAACTTACTATTTATTACTACAAATTACACTGCTAAATTTCAAGTAATTCCAGCTTTTTGTGGGATTTTCTGTCCTCGTTTCTAAAAAATAGTGTAGAAGTTATTAAAAATCATTTCAATATATTTGTAGCAAGTACAGATCTTGTGATCTGCCCCAAAATCCTCTATTTGTCAGTGACACCTTGTTGAAGAATTTGGAAATACAAATATATTTAATAAGAATAAAACCTCTACTTATCTTGGTGGACGTTTCGGGAACGAATCTGCTCCCGTTCTCAACACAATTGAAATATTTTGCAAAGAGAAAGAGATGTCAGAACCGACATCATAATGAAAAAATTTTGCTAAGAGAAAAATATTTCAATTTTGTTGAGAACAGGAGCAGATTCGTTCCCAAAACGTTCACCAAGCTAAGAAGAGGTTTCATTGTAATTAAATATATTTGTAGTCACTGACAAATAGATAATTTTGGGGCAGAGCACAAAATCTGTCCTTGCTACAAATATATTGAAATGATTTTTAAAAACTTCTACTTAATTTTTTAGAAACGAGGAGAGAAAATCCCACCTGAAGCTGGAAAATGAATGTACCACCTCCTCGAAAAACTTACAGACAGTATCAATGAAACATGGATTTAAATAAGAAACTTTCACACATGTTCACATGAACTTTTCAAGATACTGAATTTTCATTTTGAATTGGAAAAGAATCAAAATCATACAGGACTAGTTCCATATGGGGTGGCTGGAAATGGAGAAAGCATAAACTACTTCTCGATAAGGTCTCACCTTCAACATTTCTCCGGCCTCTTTACGCCTCTGAGAAATGTGCTCGGATTCGTCGAGCAAACGATCGGCATTGTCCGCCTTGTAAAGGTGCGTCACCAATTCGGACTGCAAGTTATCTTTGACGTAATTCACCAGAAAATGCATTATGGCCTTCGGCGCTGTATCCTGAATCGATTTTCTCACTATGTAGAAGTACGATTTGATCAAACGTTCTGAAAAAAATATGCACAAATTGTATTACCCATAAACAAAGTAATCAATCGGAGCAAATTTCAATTCTTCTCAGATATTTCCAAAATGAATGTCAATACAGTAGATTTGTTTGAACGATAATAAAATACTCCCCATTTGAAGGCTGTTCTATCTTAGAAGCTCGAAGAATTCCTAATATTGGGAATCGAAAATGTAGTAGATTATATCAGATTGAGGCTCTAGTGCTGTATATCTTTGCACAGCGACCTTCTCAGATCTATTGTATTTAGCCCTCGAAATCATTCAAACTTCTCTGCCTAGACACGTCTTTGCTACAAGACTCCATTTGCTAGTCTTCAGATCCTCCATATATCAACTCAAAATTGAAAAGGAAAATATAAATATTAGGCAATGCACACCCAATGCGAAGCTCGTTGCCGAGACTGCGGCGACTTCCGATACGTGATGTAGGTATACTCATTATGTATGTGTGTACGACTGAAATTCACATCAAATTTGATTCCAAACATCGTCAGCTCATTTGCTCTGAGCCACTATATCATAGATTTGCGCACTCCAAATTTCATGCAACTCCACAAATGGAAATACAATCGAAATTGTCGCGATATGTGATTTCCTGGGCGAATTCGTTCTTCATACCGATGTCAGATTTATTTTGAAGCTCAGACTCTATATTTTGTCGTTTATGATGCAGTTGGCGACATCCGGAGATCACTCGAAGTGGAGTGCATCAGTCTGAGTTCCAAAAGGGACTAAATTTCGCAGACATTCTCTCCGATGACATTTTAACACATCAGTTTCTTTGCATCCTCGAGTGGATCAACAACGAACATGTTCTTCGGCAAACCACCCACCTATAATTTCGCAATCGTGCTCCTCGTGCTCGGACAACTTCCTAAACCCGCTGCTGTTCATCGGCACTTGCGGCAGCAAATTCACCGGTTTCAGCGGACTCAGCACCGATCTCAGATCGGCCTCGGCCTTCACGTGATCGGGCAAACTGCTGAATTCGGCTGGATCGTTCTCTTTACCGTTCTGAACGGGCTTCGGTTGCCACGGAACGGTTTCATCGCTGTTCAGTTGGGTGACGCTCGAAGAACGGGCCTGAAATTTCGATGGAGGATAGTTTTTTGCTAGGAACATCCGATTTCTCTTGTTGAACAAAGGCCCTATCTAATTTTTGTAAGCTCTATGAGCTGTAGGAAACGAAACCCGAGCATCTATTGTTTGTAATGATTTAAGAATCATTCTACCAAGATATTTTGTAAGATGTTCCTTGTGTATGAAGAACATTTTGCGAAATTTCAGATATTGACCTGAGAAAATTGACGTTGAAAGGCTTTCGGCCATTTTTTCAAAGCTCTCAAAAGAGGGATGCATTCTCAGGATTATAACTCTATGCAGAAATGACATAATATCAGTGAATCATAAAGATTTATAGTCCTAAAAAGTAACGATTGGCAATTTTTTCCGAGTCTTTACAGAAGTCAGTCAAATTCTGACTGACTATTTTGCATGCATTACATGCTGAACACACTGGTTTTCGAATTACTCTGACTCTTGAAATTCTTGGACAATCAAACTTTCCGCAAACCACGTTTTTCTGAAAAATATCCCCAACATTTTATAAATGTCTGCCAGAAAAAAAATAGGACTCATAAAATTGTTTGTAACTGTCCATCTATTGGGAACACATGATGAGAAAATCTGGATATTTAAAAATGTTGAGCAACAAATTTTATTGATATTGGGTGATTTGAAATGGAATGACCCTTGTCTTACTTCGACTTCTGCCAAAATATGACATGACATTTGCCAAAACCCTGCAACATTCTTTACAAAATATACGAGAAAATCTTTGAATGATAATCTAGACATGCATTTCTTCATGAAAAATGGTTGTGTAAGAGGAAAACAATTTTTTTCCATTTTCCTCATAAAAATATTTCCCCAACTGAGACGAGAAAAATAGTGAAAAAAAAAACAAAGGTGAATGGAAAAAAAAATTAAAGTAACTCACTTGGAAAAAACGAAAAAAAAAAAGTGAAAATACACTACCTTACTTACCAAATCCACCGGTTCCTGGTATTTACCGTACAAACTCTTCGGCCTATTCGACCTGGATGAACCGTCCCCAGATTTGATCATGGACGGCACCATGGCGACCTCCTTGTAGAAATCTGGATGTTTCGTATTGATGTAAGCCAATTCTATGGCCACCAGATTCTCCACCATCTCATTGGTTGTCGGCAACCTGCGCCTCAACAACTGAGTCACCACGTCCACTATTTTCTCGTACAGTTTCGGAAAACGCAGCATTTCTTGTTGCACCTTGCAATATGGACCGAAAGTGAGCGAGATGATAATAATAATGAAATGTCTTTACGTATCCTTCAAAATACTATAACAATGAAGAATTATGAAGAGCTGGCGATATTCAACTAGGTTGCTCTTTCATAAAACCAGCCCGTTGAAGAGAACAAAACAAAAAAAAAACATTCTGGCATCCTACTGTGGCAGTAGGTTCCAGTATCCTTAGTGACCAGTTGATACATACAATCTGAACCTCACCTAAGTGTTAATCGTAAGAAAAAAAAAAATTGATCCTCAATCGGGTGTGTGCGAAATAAATATGCTCACTCTAGTTCCAAAACTGACTTCCATACTCACTAAGCAACAGTTGGCTGAAATGACGTTTCCGGTAGCCATTTTGAGCTTTCATTTGTTATTTCTTCATCATCTACGGCCATCTTGAAGATGGCCGTAGATGTGTTACATTGAGCATTTCGAAACTGCAATCCAAATTGTTCGAATTTTGACAAATCCACGTTGAAATTGTAATGAAATGAATTCCAGTTGCAATCTGAGGAAATCAGCATTAAAATACATAGAAAAGACGATGGTTTATAGAAAGAACTGTTTACTCATGTCTGATAAACTGTTATGTTGAAGATAAGTGACCTCATGACAATCCGTGAGAATGCTTCTTTCTTTGGTTTGAAGATGATATGAAGATGTTGAACAAAGAAGAACCTGAATAAAGATAGTATGCTCCTAAGTGTGACGTAATCGTTTTTGATCCGCTAGAGCTACAATGCGTCAACCGTTTCTTCTATAGAACAGCTCTTATACAGAGCTGAACAATTTGGGTTGCACTTTTGGACTTTGGGCATTAGGACACATGAAGAAAGATAAGAAGTGTAACAGAACCTTGAAAGCAATGAAATGACGCATGAAATATGTTGTGAAAGATGGCGTATGACAGAAGGCAAATGACATATGCCAGAAGACAAATGACGTATGACATGTGACAAATGACGTATGACAGTTGACGTCGTGACGTGTGAATCCCATGGAACGAGAGTGAGCTTGTATCGTTCGACTTTCGGCATACCTCGCTTCCGCAATGCTGGATTATCCTTTGCATTTCTTCGTGGATCAATTCCACGCACCTCAAAGAGGGCTCCTCTAACCTTCGGATTTGTCTTTTGACCAGCAATTCGAAGGAAACCTCGGGAACAAACAGAGCGGGTCGAGGTCCGTTCGCGTTTCTACAAAAATATACGACAATGTGAATGATGTGATTTCTGATTGGTTCAAGAACTAGATGATAATTTCTAGCGTTTAGCTATATATATAGCAGTTAATTCTGAATTCCCTCATTATACTCTAGAGACCGATTGGAGGACATTCCACTTGAGCAATTAAATCATCCGAAATTCTATGAATATCAAACATTTGTGGGGGTTTCGTCTCACCTTATTGCTGTTAAAATATCCATCTTGGTTAGACCTGAGAGCGGATGTATAGAGTCCAACGTTCTCCCGAAAGTTTCATGGAAAATGTAACATATCCTGGCGCCGCCACACAGTTCCGTGGTTTCTATGTTTCTAGCTGTACCCTCGATGGTCGAGCAATAAGCCGAAGCGAATTTCGTGATTATTTGTAGCAAGGTTTTGCTCTTATCGGATATGTCTTCGCCGTACGAGTTCAGTAGCGACTGGTATTGGGAGATCATCAAGTTGACCCTAGTCTACAAACAAAAAAAAGACAAATGTGGATTAATAACATTGAAAGAGGTGTGTCTTTCATTTTTAGGTCAATGTGACACAGCCTTCTCTATCTTTCAAGCCATGGCGACATTATTTGGTGGTCCCTTGAAGTTTCTTTCGTGATTTTATTGAGTTGAATTGAGTTTGAGCAAAGATATTTTTGAAAGCCAATAAAAATAGTGTACAAAGGAAATGTCCATCTGTGGATTGAGTTTATCTATTCTATCATTGCTTTCTAATCTCGCAGTACTTGGATATTTATTGACCATATTTATTCATGATTTATTAGATGTATGATGTATAAAATTGATAAATAATAATTTTTAATGATATGATAATAATATCATTTCATAAATAGTCCTTACAAATATATTGTAATGACGTGGTTCGAAAATATCACTTATATTTACCTTCAAATCAGGTAAACAGTCTCGAATGTGGTGCATCAACAGCCTATTCAATGTTTTTGCTAGATAAGGTGTACCGTTTCGACCGGCCAAGGCTGGATATTTACTCTGTAGAAACTGAGTTTCGTCTTTCAAAGAGTCCGCGATGCTTTTGTTGTTCATGATATCCGCTTGAGATCGATTGACAACCCCGATTATGCCCAATTTGACAGGTATGACTCTACCACACAAGATATCTATAGCATCGGTACCTACAAAAGAATTTCGATTCAAAAAATTAACAAGGCAGAAAAAAAAAGGAATTCTATAATGTTCCTCATTCTCTTTTCATAACTTGTGGGATTACACGAGATATTGGTGAAAAATCGCAACATACTTATATGAATCCAATGAAGGTGAGAGAGAAAAACTGTCACACTCATTGTGCATATGCTTCAGCTTCAATCAACAGTTTCAACTCTAATTTAATGTATTATACAGGGTCACTGAAAATTCGTGATTTCACTGATAAATGTATATAAAAATGATGAAATGTTATGTTTTTCATTACCACAACATGTTATATTATCAAATAACCTGAGAGGCAATTAAGAGCTCTTCCAAATGATATACTATATCCTGTACCGAAGTAATATGGTTCTGGAGTTTTATAATGATCGGAATATGGCAAATTTTTGAGTTACTTTGTTCAAGATATTTGCAAAACTATCATTATCAACACACCAAATTGTCAGATTTTCATTTTGTCATATTTGATAAATTTGCCAAATTCCGATTCTTACAGAAACTTTGTTTCATCTCCAGAACCTTACTATTCAAGTACAGGGACATGATACATGATTTGAAAAGAATTTCAATTGTCTTTCAGAATATTTTTTAATGTTCAGAGTTTTCTATTTCAATGACTTGCCCATTTTCGTAACTAGCGGTAGAATGACGAATCTTTAGAAGTACAGAATTTTTAGTAGAACAAACTCCTCCATACAAAACTAATATGTAGGACCTACAAATCCAGATACTGAAGTAATAAACATCAATTTGAAGCTATCTTTCAGACAAAAAATATAGAAAATAATTATCAATTCAAAAATAAAGATGTGTACAGGAAAGTGAAAGTATAAGATGGAAATATTCAGATAATAATAACAAATCCAAAAATGTCTCTTTTGAAATGTCCAAGATAAGGCTACTGGAGTAGTTAATTTTCAGAATAATCTGATGCCTCGTTTTCCATATAAGGTTCTAAGGTTATCTCGGCCTGTATATGAATTTCATACCTGCATCCATCAAATCTAGTTTTGTGACGACAGCCAGAGTCCTGCAACCGTCTGGATCGACGTCTCTGGCGATGGCTATACTTTCAGAAGTAGCCATATCCGTGTTGGCTGTGACCACGGCCAAGATGATGGAGTTGGGATTTGCTATGTATTTCAGTACTAATTCTCGAATTTGTTGTTCTATGTCAGGAGGTTGATCGCCTACAGGAACCTACAAAACCATCCCAACTAATAATATTTTTGTTGGAACACGTTGAATAATTCATTCACTGTACTATTTCGTTTTCAAATAAATTTCAAGCTGTTGCTTTCTACCCTCTAGCACTAGTCACAAACAAATTGCAAAGTTTCAAAGAAAAATATATCACTATTTCAACAAAAGACTTGAATTTTATGAAGGGTTAGCTAGTGATACTGATATTTTTATTTTAATATTGCCAAAAACTCAATGAGTAGGGCTTCACAGGCTGAAGTAGGGCTTCAACTGCTCATTTTTCATCTACTTACTACATGTGATAGGCCAAAATTCAAACTGAATAATATTTCAACTGTCGTGAAAAATTATGAACCTCTATATGGAAATTGAAAATGCCTTGAGGGTGTCACAAAATTCGAAAATGTTTGGCAGTACACTTTTCATCAAGGTTAACGTTTTTGGAGAATCATCAAGCAAGACAATTATAAATTTGCTGGTGAAAGTAGATCTAGAGATGGGTTTAATTCAAAACAAATCTATTCACCTTTGTTATACCAGGTAAATCTACCAAAGTCAAGTTCACAACTCTAGTTGAATAAATTTTCAAATTGATGGGCTCAGGGCAAATGCCTTTGTTATTTCCAGCCAATTTCTCAGTCTCATCTTCAATCTCTTTCCGTATCTGTTCAAAATCCCTGAATATTTTATCTTTGGCATGTAGAAATACTCCCCAGTCATCAAGATCCACAGTTCCTGGAAACAGATGAAAAATTTATGTTTATCCATCAGATTATTGAAACTTTATCATGGGTGTTGGAAACTCAAATGAACCCAATTTTTAATCCTTTTGAATAGAGATTTGAATGATTCTCAAATGATTCCATGACTATTTCAACACCATTTGAACTGAATAGTTCTGAATTGATTTTCCTAGATTTTTGTTGGATTAGAAGTTATGGTAGAAAAATATTCAGTTTTGTAAACCTTGACACCTAATAATGCCTTGTTAGAATTGTTGAAATAATCATTGTTAAATCTAAACCACCATGTATGTGCTATGACTGTGAAGAAAATGGGACAATGATTACTCAAATAATTCCAGGTTAACTCAGGGTGAATTACCCAATAAGTGAAGCAATTAAAATCAGAAGTTCATTTCATTCCTCAATTTTATGGTTCATGGTCTGGTTAACTTTTCATGTGCGAATCATCAACAATCAGCATTTGCATTTCTCAAGACCACACTTGTATCAGAACGAAATATTTACAGCTCCACAAATATATTTGATCTCACCTAAGAATCACCTTGATCATATTCAGATAAAAAAAATTGCTTTATCTTTAAATTGACAACTATTGCAAAAATATTCTGCCACATGTACAATCATTATAAAAAGCAAGATTATTGTATCTGAAAATTGAGGACTTGTCCCAAATCAAACCAAGATTCTGAAAACTTGAAAAAAGTCATGAGTGTTTGTTTTTTAAATAATCTCAATGTAATCATATTGCAAGCCACTGGTATGTCATATTCAATTGACAGTTGCTGAAAAGAATAGCTCCTCTCAAGTAGGTAAGGAATTCCTATTGAACTTTGTTAGATTTGTGAATTTTTGTAATATTTAGCACCTGTACCTTTCTTAGAGCAAGTAAAATTCATGTTATGAAAATCATTCAGAACAGAACGATGAGAAGAATATCTTGTCAATGTTGAATCTGCACCACCCTGTAGTAGGTGAATTTACATGTTTTTGTTGTAAACCAGATTGCTACATACCATCCCTGGCATTTCTATGCTCTTTGTCTTCTTTTGGACAATATACTAGCTGTAAAATGAGAGGCCTTCGAGTGACGATCCCCACACCCCTGGGCAAGAAGGATTTGCCGACTAGGCTCTCGATAACTGAACTCTTTCCTGAACTCTGAAATGATTGGCACAATTAGGAGGTTATGTCACGTCCATTGTGGGACTCACTTGTGAACCTAGCACGATTATTTGTGGTAAATGGATTGCGTCCGATCCTACTGTATTGAAGACGTCTTGCAGTTTGTTGATAACAGGAATGAGAGCCTCCATTGTCGCCTTTCAATGGTAGATTTTCAAAATTATCGATTCACTATTATGAAACACTATGATCAAATACCGCTGGTGATGGATAGACTATATAAACATTTTGATGTTCGCACTGACGACTGAAAAACAAATTCTTTGAAGTATTTTTTTGTACCTAAAAACCGCAATGATTTGACTCTACAAAAACTCTCCTAGTTATAAATAACTGCCTAATTTAAGGTTAAGTGGAGCATAGATTAGTCAGATCAGTTGTCAGAATCTGTTATGTGTCAACGATCAGCTGTTGAAAGTGACAGGTATAATTTAATAGGTTATGTTATCTAAGCATATGATCCAAATTTTATTTATTTTTAATGAACTTCCCATCATTATGATATTTTTAAATCGTAAACTATGTCGTATTTCGATCTGTCGAGGAACAATCTTAACTAACATAGTAAACGTGCTATTTCTAGAAGCTAGGAGTTAAAATATTGCTATCAAAAGAAGCATTGTGATCTGAAATTCTTATCAAGATAATTCATTATCTATGATTTAGCACCTTGACAAGTGCATTGTTGATCAGAAGATGAGTTTCATTATTGACGTGCTTAAAAATTTTTTACACAGGATGTTACAGTTGCTTTCTTTCGGAAGAAAAACCATAACCAACTCGTTGAGTGTTTATGTGAAGATAAGTGGAGGAAGAACAGTCCCTGTTGAATTGGATCCTACATGGGATATCAGGAATATCAAGGAAGTTGTTGCACCAAGATTAGGATTAGAACCAAATGAAGTGAAGATCATATTTGCTGGGAAAGAGTTGGGTGACAAGATAAAAATTTCTGTGAGTTTTTATTTGTTGAGGAGTGGATTGAACATTCCAAGATTGAATATTTCAGGAGTGTGATCTGGGACAGCAAAGTATTTTACACGCTGTGAAAATTAAAGGTAAATTGAGAACTATATTGCCTCTAGAAACTAATAGTCTCATCGAAGAAGAAGATGAACCAGGGAGCAAACCCTTATCAGAAACACTAAATGATACTATGTTCTCAAATGAAGACAGTTCAAAGAATTCAAATACTGATGAAAGCTCTGCAGTTCCAGAAGGTAAAAATCTGTTGATAAGAATTATTATGATACCCTTTTTAATATGAAGTACCTACCAATTATACTCAGTTACAGGTAAAAATATAACCAAGGTACATTTTTATGTATTCTGTCCGACTTGCAAGTCTTTGAGAACTGGCAAACTTCGAGTGAGGTGTCACTTTTGTAAAAGTGGTGCTTTTACTGTTTATTCAGATCCACAAAGTTGGAATGATGTACTGGAACCAAAACAAATAACAGGATTGTGTGAAAACAGTCCAGAGCTGTGTGCAGATGTAAGTAATCTTCTCATACAATAAAACCATTTTCTTCCCTTCTTTCTTCCTCAAACCTCCAAAATCATATACAAGTGAACAAAATCAAGGACTAAATGAGCCACATGCACTTCTCATTGTAAACATGTTAACAAATGTAAAATGTTTTTGTTGAAGTAGAACAAGGATTTATTAGTCCCAATAAATAATCTTAGTGTAGGTCCTATATAGCAAATAATTTGTATTCATGAGTTGAGAAATAATACAAAAAGAACTGATCAAATAAAAGAGCAAAACATGCATTGCATACATGATATATCATCATATGATTATATAATAAAAAATATGTGTTAACTATGAATATCACAAAAGAGTCATATGAGGAATTGAATAGAATTGAGGTGAATGAGAGAAAAACAAAATATTGAATTAATCATTCCCACATTTTTTGGGGTATTCTGATCAAAAATTAGAATAATACTGAATAAATTGAATAATATAATATTGAAAATAGTAATAATATAATCTTTAAATTGAATATGATAAAGAGAAAGATGAAATAAAAATAAATTAATTAATGAGTATGTATTTTCAAGCACAAAGTGGAAAAAAGGAGTTTCCAATTATTCTCAATGATAACATCAATTTTCGCACATATGTCTCAAATTGAATTCTAAACAACTTTCACAAAATATTCATTTGTGCTATCTTTGAAAATAACCCTGATTTTTGTCCATTCATAATTAATCTTTTGAAAGTTTCGCCAATTATAGGAGGTCACATAACATGCCAAAATTGATTTTCAGGTTGCATAATTTCTAGGACTCAAACTTTCAAATGTTTCAGATTCTCAATAATAAAGAACCGACATTCGCAGAGTTTTATTTCAAGTGTTCCGAACACACTTCTTTGGGTGAGCAAGACCAAGCTGTTCCACTGTATCTAATCAGGCCTAATATACGTGATGTGCCATGTTTGGCTTGCACAGATGTAAGGTAATTGTTGAATTTCCAGAAATCGATATCAGATTCATCAATCTCATCTCAAGTGAGAAGTCGTACATTCTCAGTCAAATCCATCGAAAAATAGTTGTCAAATTGAAACTTCTACTCATCGAGACATATATCAACCTTGACGATATGCTCCTAGTTCGTTTTGATGTTGTTGAAAAAATTGATATGTCGGACGATTGGACCATATCAAAGATAGAAAGATGAAGGGTAGAAATATAATGTGTGAAAAAGTCTCAGATTACTTTCATTTCACTGAAAATCCTCAAAAACTATCATTAATATCGTCAGGGCAAGTGATGACATTGAACAATATTTTTTTGCTGTATGATTATACATTCTATAGTAGATTGAGTTTAGATCATCATAACAAATCTATCAACGTCTAGGTCTAATTTAGTTTATAAAAAGAGGCATAACTTCCTCAAAAAACTCACACTATTCAAATAGAAAAACCATATATCCTGAATTTTCTTATTATTCTTCAAAGTTTTTTTTGTCGTGTAAAATCAGGAATTTCGGACTAACTGGTTCCACAGATTAGGCCGACGATATCAAAAACTTTATACTGCCCACTGTATATCGAATGTCCTGTCGTAGTGACCCGGTAGTAGTTTTCCCGTGCAGCCAAGGCCACGTGACTTGCTTGGATTGCTTCCGGCAATATTGCGTCACTCGTCTCACAGAGCGGCAATTTTGGCAACACCCTGAATACGGTTACACTTTGGCTTGTCCAGCGGGTTGTCCTGATTCGTTCATCAAGGAGATTCATCACTTCCGGTTACTCAACGACTCTCAAGTGAGTTCAATTCGCAGTTGATAAACCGGGTGGCATAGCAAATATGTAGCACTCTGTGATTTTTTTATTTGAAAATATGTACACAACCATTTTTTTTTGTGTTTTTGATATATTTTTAGAACAGTCCTAATCATCAATGGTCAATAATCTTATGGAATTTGGTTGTGTAAGTTGGTAGCATTGAAATGTCTTGAATTTCGTTATATTCAAATTTATGGTTAACAAGTCAAAATCAATAATATTTATTACGACTATAGCAGCCTCTTCAGCTTTGAAAACTGCTTCTGACCAAGAGGTCCATTAACAATCATCAGCAACTGAGAAAATATGTCCATCAATATTTGAACAACTTTAATATATAGTTTTTTGGTCAGTTTGTCCAATTCTGGAACAACCTGCATCTCATTCAGTGTTGAGAAAATATTTGCATTTTTCAACATAATATTAAATTTGTTATACTGATTTCTCAGAAGGTACAATAATGCTTTTGTCTTCAAATATGAAAATTAAAAACTACCAAGTGCATCATCATGTGCCATTGGGTATTTCCAGAAACCCTCGTAATACTTGGTGGATTTCTGGTGAATTCATGCACGACGTGACTCAGTCTCAACTTAACTGAAAGTGGAAATTGAATGAAATTCGTATGAACACGCTCATACACAAACAAAAATTAGGATCCTATGTGTGACTTACGAAAATTCTTTAGTCGACCAAAGTTCAGGTCTATACAGATCTCTGTGCAAATCAAATACTGCGCATGTTGTAAATAACAACATTATGTTTTTCAAAACTTTCTTGGTGAAAATATGAGGAAGTTGAGTTTCAACAAACCAAAACTGATACCACCAAATCACTCTGAGGAATTTGCATCAATGAATATTTCATTCCACAATTTTCATATTACATTCTTGAGTCAAGTTGTATATGGATTATGACTAAGTTGAGTCGTGCATAAATTCACCATTATTCAGTCGAATTTCTGTTTTTAGTACGCTCAGTATCAACGTTTCGGGACAGAAGAGTACGTTCTGAGGTCTGGAGGTGTTCTATGTCCTCAGCCCGGTTGCGGAATGGGGATTCTAATTGATGAAGGTTGTACCAAGGTGGCTTGCATCAGTGGTTGTGGGGTATGTATACCTATATATTTTTCGCCTGTCATATCTGAAAATGAATCATATCAACCCCAATCATATCATGCAGATTATGAAGCAGTCTTGAGATATTGGATCTTTTCTATGGTAGCAGAGGAGATGTCAAAAAGATTTTCACAATACAGAAAAGAGCTGCGAGAATAATATAGAATTTGAGTTCGATGGAAACCTGTGGAGGTAAATTCAAACAATACAGAATTGTAACAACTCGTGCAGTCTTCATGCAAGCATATTTGCTATATTATTGAAACAAGTACTCTTTCTCCAGCTGAAATCCTTGTTCAAAATCATTGAAAAAGAAATTACCGTAAGAAACATCGGCTTCCACTCTCAGGAAGTAAACCGAGGTGTAAAAGAGTGAAGGAGTAAAACATCCTTCAGCTAACATCCAACAAGATCTCATCGTACCCTATGAATTTTCTTCCCCAGTACGTTTTCTGCCGCCTCTGCCTCCAAGGCTACCACGTGGGCGCCTGCTTGACCTCCGAAGAGCAGAGCAGAGCGAACGGAGAAGGTTGCCTCTACAACGTGGACCCCGCCAAGGCTGCCGAGGCACGATGGGACGAGGCCTCCAAAGTGGCCATCAAGGTGCTCACGAAGCCTTGTCCGATGTGTCGCACTCCCACCGAGAGAGATGGTGAGTTATAATTATAATAATAATAATCATGCCGACCATATCACAACAATGTTTAGGGGGGAAAAATCAAAAGTACATCTTCTCTTCTTCACATCACCATATTTGTTTTCCAGGAGGATGCATGCATATGGTGTGCACTAGGGCCGGGTGTAATTTCGATTGGTGTTGGGTGTGTCAAACGCCTTGGACGAGGGAATGCATGGGCAATCATTGGTTCGGCTGAAGATGCATCATCGTCAAAAGCAGTCTACTCTCTGAACTTTGATAAATAATTTATTGAATTGTCAAATAGTTTGGCTCAGTGTCTCAGCCAGGATTTTGGTTGGAAAGGGGCCACCAGGACTGAAAAACAAATATAGTTAAGAAACAAAACTTTCGAGAATTTGTATAGGTAAGTATTCATATAACTCTTCTACACAAATTTATCTGTGATTCTGTATACTATAACCTCGGTGATTAAAAACTATCTAAACTATTATCTCGCCTCTGATTTATTCAAAACTAAATGGATTTTCAAATGTCCATGAAATGATATTACCGGCCAATCATTCGAGAGATTCTCAGCAGTTTTATTGTGGAGATATATTTTCCTTCTTCTCATCGACACACAATGAATTTGTGCTCGTACACTTTGGATTGTCCAATAATTGCCAATATTGCCAATAAATCAAGGAGTTTAGACTCATAGCACATGAAAAATGTTGCTCTGGAAGTAGATTTCAGAAGATTTCCATGAATCATCAAAGGTTCTGTCTCTTAGCTGATATTATTCTTCAAATTCTTCTATGAATTCTAAAATCGTCTATATTTTTGAAAGAAGGAGCCCAAGAACATGCCCTTTCCGACACCATTAGTTTGGCAAATGGACCGATACGAATTTATGTTGAGATTCTGATTGAACAGTGTGAGAAAAAATTGTTTACTCGCTCATTATTGCTCCCGATTACATGTCAACGTTGACATCCATCAGTTTTCTTTACAACTTTCAAAATTACGTAAAATGTCTAAAAAACCTCCGAATGCAATCCCAGGTTTAGCGTCATCCAGTTTACTCGTCAAACCCCTCAAGGTAGAGGAAAAACCCAAACCCAACAAATTCAAATGTAGCGCCTCAGAAAACAAACTGAAAGTATCTGGCAAGGGAATCAAAGAGAGGATCGTCAACAAAGTCAGATCGTGGAGCAGCAGGGAGAAATACACCGCGCAAGATATCATAGAAGTAGAGACAGCTCTAGCCAAGTCCCCTGTCTCCCAAGAAATAGAGAGCGATTCCATGGAGCATTTGGCGAACTCTAACCTCACCAGAGCGAGAGACAGTCTCGAGAATTTGGTGAAAGACGAGAGTAACATGCCTAATGACCATTGGAGCTCGCGTGCTTGCTCCTCCACCCCGGAGACTTCCCAAAAAAACTCCCCGGAATCACCCAAGTCGTCCCCTGATACCTCCAAAGCTGCAGCAAAGGGCCTCACGTGGGACCCCTTCGACAAGAGAGGTAGGAAGAACCGCAACAAAGACCTCGGCAGGAGGAATAAGAGGAAGAGCCTCGAAAGTCCGCAGAAAGAGGGTGCCTCGATACCTCCGGAAGGAAAACCGTACGTTCCAAAGACAACTGCGGTAGAGCCAGACGCCAGTGAAACTGTAGAAGAAGAGTACTCGTACAAGTACGAGTACTTTCCGAAGAACAGCAAATCCGTTGTCTTCACCAACGAAGTGTTCGTGGTATATTTCAACGAGAACGACGTGGTTTATGAGTCCAAGGAGCCTTTGAAAAAGGACGTGGAGCAACAGGAGAGGAACAAAGAAATGAGGCAAGGACATTTGCTCAAAACGCAAGGAACATATGATTTGTGCTTGTATTGATCAACGGGCGACTGTGATGTGGAAATTATAATCATTGTTTTTTTCTTTTCTATGCTAAAACTAATACATGTGAGGTCCAGCAAATGTGTTCAGATATTCTTTTTTTTATTTGGACCATGTTTTCCTTCAATGTTAGTCCTTCGATCGGTAGCATTATAGGCTACACATGGAAGATAATCTAGTGAGCTGAGGGTTTTCTTCAGATGAATTTCCATGGAATTTGATTTCGTTTTCAAAATTTTAAAGAAATACATCTATATACCGGGTGACTCAGACTCGTGGTACACACCCTTTTCTTTTAAATTTCAGTTTTTGCCGGAAATGATATCCATGAATTCTGAAATTATTTCAAATGATGAAAATATTTCGATAAAAAAATTATTGTGATCGAAAGTAGGCTCCAAAAAAGTGAAAAAACGAAAATATAGTATTATACAGAGTATTCCATTTTAAAACCGAAAGATGGAAAAAAAGTGTCAGAAAAAGTGATCGTATTTGATTTTCCTAATTTCAGAAATTCAGCTATGAAAACAAATGAGAAAAGGTCGTGTACCATGAGCCTGTTTCACTCGGTATATCTCAATATTTATTAGTGAAAGAAATACATATACAGGTGGATGCAACAAATATGCTATTCTAATATTTTTTTTGAAAGCCCAATGATCTTGCAAAATTATCTGGGAAGGCATCCACATTTTTGATGAATCATAAAGTGCAGATGCGCTACAAATGGAATAATTCTCGTAACACACAATGTTCTGGGTGTTTCTATTCTGAATGGAAACAAAAGCTATCGATTGAAATATGAAAAGCTTCTCTATTTTTTCATCGAATCAAGCTGTATGTTCTTTCATTTCAATAGCAATTTTTAATGAGGGCCTAGAAATATCAAAGTATCTATAGTAACATGATGACAGAAAATTTCCTTTCATAACAAACGATAAATGTGTTGAAATACAATCGAGAATATTGTTCGTCCAAATAATTCAACAATTTGCAGTGAAATAAGGAAAAACTCTTTTTATCATATGAACGATCAGTGCTTCATAAGCTGTTTCATAAAAACAGGTGAGTGAAATATCAATTTCCTTCTGCCGACATTTAGATTTCTGTTTAACATCTACTGCTCAAAAGAAAAGATCGAAAAATTTATTCAAAACAATATATCCCTGTCTTGAATTTTAAGACAAAGTCGAAATCTACTCGGCGTTGACTTCGGCTTACATATCATTGATATAACTGGAACTGAAAAAAACAGTCTTCTCTGTACAAAGAAATGTGTTTCAATATAACTAAACAAAATATATATTTCGATTATATGAACACATACATTTTTTATCAGATATCGCCGAATGAATCAGAAACGATGAAAAATAATTTCGAAAAAAATATGGATTGCATAATATCACAGTTTTCGTTGACAGATTAAGAGCCCAAATTGAAACTAGGTAACTTTGTACAGAAGCAAGTTTTCTTGCATCAAATTGTTGTGGTCTGAGAAATATGGCGTAGGATTTTGTAATGACTTGAGAATGTCTTTATAGTTCTACAACATTCTAGAAATATGCGGGATTATCAATCAGTAGTCATTTATTGAATCAGTATCGATTTGATCTTCAGAATCAGACCAAGACTCGGTAGAAAACAAGAAGAAATTATGCCTGAAAGCTCGCATACCCCGTCCCCCGAACGCTTTCATGTTGTAT
Organism: Gastrophysa polygoni; assembly: GCA_963576655.1. NCBI lineage: Eukaryota > Metazoa > Arthropoda > Insecta > Coleoptera > Chrysomelidae > Gastrophysa > Gastrophysa polygoni. The sequence goes on along the minus strand of OY755082.1, from coordinate 882,684 downwards.
GCCAACGAAAACAGGAAAATCATGTCGCAGAAATATCCAGCTGAATCCAACAAGGATATCAGCAAGAAGTTGGGTACCACTTGGAAGAGCTTGAACGAGGACGAGAAGAATAAATACTTCGAGAGAGCTCGCAACATCGATCTGGAACACAAGAAAAAATATCCAGGTGAGTGTCCATTATCGGGAATTGCACATAAAATATCAGTAATTCATAGTGAAGAATATCAATATGCACTTTAAGCACAAGAAGAATCTCTCCCCAATGGTGATAGGAATCCATTTACGTAGATATTGAATAAAAGTGGTCCCAGTACTGTGCGTGCCCTGTGGCACACTAAATCCTACATTTACATGATCACTCAGAATATTGCATATATCTACGTAGATTGTGTTCTTTCACCTAGATGAGGTCTGAATAAGTCTCATTGAATATATTGATAATGTTACTGGTATGATTAAAAGTGAGTGAATATTCATGAGATTCAATTGGATAACAAATTATTGGAATTCAATAACAAAGAATTTGAATGCCAATGAACACAAACTTCGACTATTTTTCCATTCTATCGTATGTATATACGTTAACTCGAGACACATGGTATATAAAACGAATATACAATTTCCATTTTCCCGATTTGCCTATCCGGTGCAAAGAAAAAACAAGCGAAAATCTCGCGGAAAAACCGCCCGTGTTTATCTCTGAATTTTCACGACCCTCTAAAACTCGCTCCGTCGGCAAATAACGTGAATATCCGACCGAATACCGAATATCGAATATATTAGGTGGCCGCGACGAGTATGCAGATGCGGACAGTCGAACATCGAGCGAGAATCCTTAGGAAGATTCGAATGAGCGCGGTAAGCAAATTCGCGAACATCGAAGAGGGCCCGGTTAACCGTTAACCGTTAATCAGAAGTGGGATAGTCCTCAGCGCTAGAAAAGAGTTGAGCGTTTTATTCTTTTTCCGTTTTTTTTTAAATAAAAACTACACTGATGGCTCAAAAACCTAAGATTTTTTTTATAGAAGCCTGTAGAAGAGTTTCTGCTAAGTTACAAAGTTTTATTTTGTATTTGGTTTGTTCATAAATTCAAATGTGTCGAATGAAAATTTCAAATGTTTGATATTTCTCTACCTGTATATGACCAATCCAATAAAGTAGGACATTCGTGAATCAGCACCAGTCAGACATGTTATGTGATGCTTTCATGGATGAATAAATACATTATATTCTATTCTATGAGCTTATAATTTGCTACTAATATGCTCAATTTTATCAATGGATTATGTAGATTTTTTCACTGAGCAGCTGTATTCGAGGAGATCATTAGTTATCATTAGAAGTATCAAAAAAAATCAAATAAGACAAAAATTGTTGCAAAATTTCATTCAGCATGAAAGTTTGATGAAGTTTAGACTTTTATGCTTCTACACGTGAGGTGTTGAACAGTTTCGTGGCAAAATCGAGGCAGATTGTGCCCCCTGACATTTCGGAAGCGATCCGCCAGATACAAAATCGATTTGCCAATTTGGCCGCCCATCTCCAAATCGAATTAGCACTTCCGCTCCCTGCCATTAGGGTCGCCGCCTTCTATGATCGCACAGGCAGCGAATAGAGCATTTCCGATAGAGCAGGCTGTTTTTTCCCGACAAAATATCGCACAGTTATTTCCACTATAATTTTTCTACTTCCACTAGGAAAATGCCCTTCACTGAACACGATCACTGTGTTGATCATTTAATTCTATGGCTAGCCTTGGAAACTCTCATCTATCAAATACTTCTCAATGTCAAAATAACTCAACATTGAAAAAAAATTTTTTTCTTATTGTGTTGAGAACGGGAGCAGATTCGTTCCCGAAACGTCCACTGAGAAAAGAAGAAGTTTTATTTTTATTAAAAATATATTTGTATTTCCAAATTCTTCGAAAAACAAGGCCACTGACAAATGAGGAAGGTTGAGTGGAGAAAACGAAACATCTATTTGATAGAATTTGAAAAACGAGTTGTATTCATTATTTTCAAACTGATTTGGAAGTTAATCAATCAAGTTAATCTCAATACCTGTTATAAGAAATCTATAGGGTGGTATATTTATTTGTATAAAATAGAATAAAAATCTTTCATAACCCAAAATATTTTTTCCATCAGAATATTGAAAAAATGCATACTCAATAAATGTCTTATATCCAGACCACAGAATCATAAGATATAATACGATATTATTCGATAATGAACTATGCAAACGTAGCCAAATTGCCATATTTCGAAAGTAGTTCGCATTGGATATCATAAAAGAACCGTTTTATATCTATGTGATCATTTCAGTGTTTGGAACACCCTGTAGGCAGCTTTCAGTGGTGTCCCACGAACACGCGATATACGTGCTGGAAACGTTGAAATCTCGATTACGGTTGATCGAACGTCCTTCTCGAACTCCTAGTCAATATCACTACTAGGAGCGACAGTGTTGCCACTTTTTTCGAACAAACAGAAAAACGACTTCCTACATGAATACATAATATTCAAATCCGAATGAAAATTGACAAGAAATCTGGAGTTGAAATGGAAAAAATAACAGGCACACCCCCCAAGTTTGATGATTTCAATATTTCGTTATCCTGTCGCAAGGACATGCAATAAAATTATACTTATGTATTTTTATCAAGAACAGAGCAAGATACTATACTAAGAGGACTATAGTTATACCCTATAGTATATACCCTAGAGGATACTGCCAAATTTCAGCAAAATCGGCTGAATAAATACAGGATTTTTTCAAAGTTGGACACTTCTGGATCTATTTTCACGTATACTTTTCGTCTCGAAATCACTGGAAGTATCACACCTTGATAAGTTCGTCCACGTGTTCAAATAATACCCTGTATAGATATATCTGCGTTATAATGAAAAATAAATCAATAATATATGGAACTGGTTTCTGTTGAAGAAAACTAATTGTTAAATTGTCGATGTTTCGAAACTTTATTGTTTCATCTTCAGGACACTGAAGTAGAAAAACAAGAACATACATATTAAAATAATATTCTGAAATGTGGGTTTTGATAAAAACAAAATAAATTATGTAAAATAACAATCTTTCGAAATAAAACACTTTGAACACTTTACAGAAAACAACAAAACAGGGTGGTTTTCCGGGTTTAAAAATGATGAAGTAGATGAATTCGACTGGGAACTGGGTTCCAATCTGAGAAATGAAGTAGCAGGAAGAGAATGCCGAATTGTTTCTGGCTGCGTTAGGGAAACTTCGAAGTATCTGGCAACGCTGCGAGGTCGATGTCGATCGCCGTTTGAAATCCACACATGCCCCGTGAAACTGGAACGAAGCCGTATCTCCGGCAGGAAAGTCGATTGCACCGCAGCAGAAACCGGAAGTCAATTCCCGGAAAAGGAATAGGAATAGTAATTGCAACGAGGCTCTTCCTCTGGATAGACGAATTCTGCACCAAGTCCATACTTGGAAAGAGTTTTCTTTTCAAGCTATTCCTTCGAGAGAATTTGCTATGTAGGTCACAATTTCCTGGATCGAACAGCTAAAGTCAACAAGTCTTCTAATTAATTCACTTGTCAATCCAGTCGTCCCCAGTAAGATAGTTGAACAACCGTTTTCCTCCCTCTATCCAGTCCCCTGGATGTCGTATCCAGTTTCGGCTTGCGTGGATACAGGCACATCGAACCCTGCCAATCGATCCTCTCGGATGAACTCGTCAAACTTCATCGGCTGCGACGAAAAAACTTAGCATCCAACCCGCATATCTCGTTTCCGACTCGTATTTCTGTGTATAATGGTCAATCAGACGAACAATGCCTTCATTGAATCATTTTCTTTCACCCTTTGTGTTCTGACATACAAGTTTTTGCCTCATTAGTATGGTGCTCACTAATCTTTTATTCTCTGAACATGACTAGCTTCAAAACTACGCCATCTCTGAAAGAATACATTTTTGGTGTCTTGTTTCTGTCAGAAATATTCATGAAAGCACGTCTAGAGTCCACCTTGTGTCCTCAACTAGTGCAGTTCTCAATTAAATTGAATAAACCTACCGTGTCCGTCGAAGAAACCACATGATTGCCATCTTTCCAGCTAGAATACCAATAAAAAACCTAACCTTATGCCCCTACCATCTAGAATCTAACCGAACTGTATCCCACATGGAACCTGATGTAATAGTTTGCTCCACCCACAAGGAACCTGACCTAAACTTGTGCCCCATCCACAAACCTGACCTCACCTCATGCTCTACCTACCCTATGCCATGAACATATGGATCTTATTTCGATCCTCACCGATACGAAGAATCAACACTGGAAACCTACACACAGAGTTTGTAACAAATTTGCTTCTCACTATTAGGATCTCGCTGGGAGATACAAAATCAATTGAATGAAAGCAGATGGTTAATGTTCAGCAATTAATGCCAAATAAACACTTTCAATGGAACCTTTTTAACCTCTTGCAGACCAACTTGTAACCTGACCTCACTTCGTACTACTCCCCATTTGGAACCTGATAACCTCAAGTTCCTTCCACATCGAACCTCACTTAATTTTCTGCCTCAACAACATGGAAGCTTGAGCTCCTCCCACATTGAACCTTACCTAACCTTGAGCTCCTCCCACATTGAACCTAACCTAACCTCGAGTTCCTCCCACAATGAACCTAACCTAACCTTGAGCTCCTCCCACATTGAACCTAACCTAACTTTGGGTTCTTCCCACATTGAATTTAACCTATGAAGTTATGACCGCATATGGAAGCTAACCTCGAATTAAATCAGGTAATACCTCACCTTAAATATCGACTTTCAATTTTTCAGCTTAGAGGTGATGTCAGAGCAAAGAAGGCTTCTGTTTGGGCTACCGTGTGTGCCTGAAAAGATATGACGCCTCGTAGTTATGATGAACAGCCGCGTTCCATTCATGAATAGACGCCGAATTAGGGGAATGGATTTCGTCGCATTCTGCGGCCATACGTGTTGCATTTTCGCGGTACCTCTAACGATCAGTTATCGAGACGTACAGGGTGGCACAAGCTCAACGAAATTCATTTTGACTTCAAGCAAGAGTGACTCAATGAAAGACTGCTAAGGTTCAATCAGTCGTAACGATCATTTGGAAACAGTTTGAATTAGCTTATCAAACATAATACACTGTATCGAAGTTAATCGAGAAGTTGGTAAATATTGAGTTTCCTAGATTATTAATGACGCCTCATTCGAAAAAATCTGGGAGAGAAATATATTCGAAGAATAATGAAATTTCTTCTTATCTTAGTGTTGTGGACGTTTCGGAAACAAATCTGCTTCAATTTTCAGCAAAATGAGAATGTTTTTCTCCGTAATATTGGAAGTGGTAGTCTTTGATACTAAACACTGATAACTTGTCACATATTTGTCTTCCAAATTTTTCGAAAAACAAAGTGACACTGAGCGCATTGACATTTTAGGGCATATCATGAATCGGTTTTATTACAGATGTATTGATCATCAGAAATAAATTTTCGAAAGGAGTAATTTTCATTGATGCAACATTTTTCAATTTTCAGAGTTAGATCAGAAGGAACTCATATTGACCCAACATACAAAATTAGAAGAAAAAAATAAATCTTTCCATATATATATTCGTACTAGAAAATCAAGAATCGACTATACTACATACACCTACAACATTATGGGTATTCTAACTGTTTTTCCATCTATTTTTCATCTTGATCTCAAACAGTTTTCATGACACAACACTAGTTTTCCTTCATGACGCACTGTATATAGCGGCACGGCATTCTTTCTAATCGATAGAACCTTACAACTGTTAGATAAGCACATATTCTAAACAGAATCGATTGAAACTTGAGAGCACAAGTAACTATAATAGCTGGGAATAATCGATGAGCTATATCGCTTCATGAAGTGCACTCCGATATTTGCAAGGTAGGATGAAGAAGAAATTTGCACGTCACATACAAGATACTCTGCTGGAACAAGAAATTGTTAATTTCCACTCCATTCATCAGCATATTTTTCTTCAGAACTCTAAATCAAAAATATCATGAATTCCACTTGGAAAAATGGCTTGGCACAACAATTTGTAATATTTCAGTAGTAAAAATACTGGATTGTTAAAGGACAAATCATTCTCCAATTATTCAGAATCCAAATAAAATAGTGAGATCTTGAAATATCAAACAGATTCTGTAATCCGCCCCAAAATGTCACTTCACTTGAAATTCTACCTCCAGATACCTCGAAGAGAAATTCTCTATTTGTCAGTGACACCTTGTTTTTGAAAAAATTTGGAGATATTTTGAATTATTGATGTATAGACACCTGGTACCCAAAATCATTTATGTCTAACAAATTGCCACTCTTTAGTGTCAAAAGACTGAGCAGCAAAAGGATTATTATTTTTGTATCAAGTGCGTAAAATAAAATAATTTTTAGCACGAATCACAAACAACATATATAGAAGATAGTTTGAATAACAAAATTGAAATTTCTAACAAAATATCGATTTGTCCGTCTTCCTAACAAATTGAAATATCTGATGAAATTGTGAAATCAACTCTTCAAGAAATGTGTAACTTTTCTGATCAGCAGCAACATGGAACATCTTCAGGAATTTATGTTTTCGTACTGCCAATTATTGTTTCAACAAATTAAATTGTTATATGATGAATAATCAATTAATAGTTGACTCTGTTGAAAACAAATCTTTCAAAAAGTAATATTCCATGTTTATTTCGTGAATTATTTACGCATCAATAGGGATTTAGTTCAAGTTTTTTTCGACAGTTGAACAGAAATATAATTTTTCACTTGATATTTGTCAAATATATTTGTCTTCCAAACATTTTTTCAAAAAGAAAGTGTCTGACAAATAGAGAATTTCACTTCTAGAAATTTGAAGGTTGAATTCTAAGCGCAATGACATTCTGGAGCAGATCATATATAAGTTTCCTCGCTACAAATATATTGGGATAATTATTATATTCATGAAGAGAGAAAAGTTCAAAAGTCCGGAAAATTCCTCGTGACCGAACCGGTTTCCCGATCCGCCCTGTACACCGAGACACCCACTCGCCCATAGACAGTGAATAAATGATACTTCAAGGATGAAATCACCACAATAATCGCATAACCCGCCTGTAAAAAAAAAACAGAGAGAAAATTCCGGAAAATTCCCCGTGACCGAACCGGTTTCCCGATCCGCCCTGTACACCGAGACACCCACTCGCCCATAGACAGTGAATAAATGATACTTCAAGGATGAAATCACCACAATAATCGCATAACCCGCCTGTAGAAAAACCAGCGTTTCGCAGGGGACACCGTATTTTCCGAGAAAATTCCGGAAAATTCCTCGTAACCGAACCGGTTTCCCGATCCGCCCTGTACACCGAGGAGACACCCACTCGCCGCCAGGCTCGCGAACCGACCCGATTGATTCGTCCGCCGCTAGCGGCGCGCGACCCAGGCGAGGCGTCGCGACGCGTATCGATTGCCGCCGCAGATCGCTCAGTCGGCGCCGGCGACCGCCACAGCCGGCGTCTCCTCATTCGCCGCTCGACCTCCGCGCCGGCAACGTCGCGCCCTCCCCGTCGCCCGACATTTTGGCGCGAAAAAAACTCTCGCCGCGAAAGGACTTCCCGGCGCGTCGAAAAATGCCGCGCTGATCCGGATAGAGAGGATGGATTGCTGCAACTACGTGCCGTACAGACACCCGGTGCAGTACTACGGGTACTACCAGCACGAGGCCCTGCCGCACTACCACGGGGATTATTTCGGCCACCAGAACGTCTACCACGAGTATTACAGGAACGCTGGGCCGTATTACGACCCTCAGCATTGGCAAGGGGATGTTTACGGCGCTCCAGGTACGCCCCTTTTTTCGATGTAGAGCCGTGTCTCGGAGGAGGACGAGTCCGGTTTGAGAACCTGGAACTCGTCCAGTCGCATCTCGAATCTTCAATTTGCGTTCCGAAGAAGAATGCAGCATGCCTTGTTGTATGAGGAAACTATACCCAGTTCATTTTTTGATCCACATGCCATGGATTTTGGTTCAAATTAATATCAGTCCAATCAATGTAGAGTTATGTGTAGGACAAAAACAATTCTGGAACTCTTTAGTGTAGAATTGTGCCATGAGGTTTGAGAACCTCAAAACTCTTCAAATGTGTTTTGAACTCAAATCATTCAGTTGTATCTCAAATCATTCATCTTTACATGTCTATGATCCTTGAAAATGGTGAATCAGTAATGAAAATGAATTGGTCTGCCAAAATCTCAGCCCACTTTGTATATAGTTATGTATATGAGAAAATAAATCTGAAACTCTTTAGTGTAGAGCTGTGTCTTGGAGGAAGACGAGTCCGGTTTGCGAACCTGGAACTCGTCCAGTCGCATCTCGAATCTTCAATTTGCGTTCCGAAGAAGAATGCAGCATGCCTTGTTGTAGGAGGAAACTTTACCCAGTTCATTTTTGGATCCACATGGCATGGATTTTGGTTCAAATTAATCTCAGTCCAATCAATATACAGTTATGTGTAGGACGAAAAGAATTCTGGAACTCCTTAGTGTAAAATTGTGCCACGAGGTTTGAGAACCTCAAAACTCTTCAAATGTGTTTTGAACTCAAATCATTCAGTTGTATCTCAAATCATTCATCTTTACATGTCTATGATCCTTGAAAATGGTGAATCAGTAATGAAAATGAATTGGTCTGCCAAAATCTCAGTCCACTTTGTATATAGTTATGTCTAAGAAAAAATAAATCTGAAACTCTTTAGTGTAGAGCTGTGTGTTAGAGAAAGGAAAGTCTTCTGTCTTGAGGTTCGAGAACCTCAAACACATCAAATTGCATCTCGATCTGTCTCAAAACGTCAATTTGCGTTCCAAATTTTGTATCTTCACATGTCTTTGAGCTTTGAAAATGACATCATGCAATTGGTAATGAAAATGAGGACAATGTATTCGATTGAAACATACTCAATTACTCATTCGAGAAGAATACAGCAGACCTTGTTCTGTAAGGAAACTATAGCTAGTTTTTCTCTGAGTGAACAGGTCATGGATTAGTTCATCTGAATCTCAGTCCATATCCAGTATAAAGTTATGTATACAAGAATATGAATCTGATACTTCTTGGTGTAAAGCTGTGTCTTGAAGAAAGATAAGGCTTCTGTCTTGAGGTTTGTATACCTGAAACCTCCAGTTGCATCTGAATCTATCTCAAATCATCGATTTGCGTTCCACATTTTGCATCTCTACATGTCTCTGAGCGTTGACAAATGACACCATGTCATCGGTAATGAGTTTTCGGACATCATCAAGAAGTTTTCAAGAAGAATACTGTCATACCTTGTTGAGTTAGCTGTACCTAATTCGATTCTGGATCAACAAGTCATGGATTAGTCCGAGTGAATCTCTATTCATTCAATTTCAATCATAGTTAATTTTTTCTTATCAAAAATCCCTTCAATAGACAAATTGCGATGAAAATTCCGAAAATTTGAATGTCTGTATTAATGGTTTTATGAGACTATAGATAATTCATTTCTAAGAAATGTTCGAGCTGTAACGATTATGAAGAAAAAATGGAATATTAACCAGTAACTTTATTAATTTATAATACTTACTTCATATATCAGCACCAGTTCACCATATTCAAATGAAAATATTCCGAAAACGGTACACATTATTCTACAAATAGTACATCTTTCGATGTAAAATTGTATGATGTTCAAGTTGACATAGAATTTGGATTGAAAAATCTAACCGCAAAAAAGTTTTGTTCTGCTCAAAACTAGTCGGTACGAACTGTGTAACTAGCGCCCCCTATAAGAGTCAGATAATAAAACAAATTCAGCGATATGGTCAGCTTCCAAAACATATCCATATAAATTTTCATGACAATGTTGCCAGTAGTTTCGAAATAATCGTGAGAAACCTGTGTACATTTTTTTCCAACACCGTGTATCTCGAGTACGGATGTCGTTACGAAAATTTTTCACTGAACGAACCCAACTTATTTTGCAGCGTTCTATATTTCCTAGGAACGGAACCACCTTGTTTCATTGAAACACACTCTATACTGGTGAAATCATTATGCTTTTGATGCACTTTGTAGGCATCAAGGGAATTTCGCCAACAAGGAGTATTTCTTTGAGCTTTTTCGCTACGACTACTCTCTCAATTCACTAATAACCCATATAAAACCTCACCGAGAACATCGAGCATCGACACAACAAAGTTGTGAGTCGTTGAAACCGCGACCGAAAGACTCGCTCTATCCTGAATTGCTCATAATTTCAGAACGACACACTTCATCCGCGCGCAAATCGGTGTCGTTCAACTAATAGCAGGCTCTGAACTCGCACGTTTTTCTTCGAGATTACAGACTCTCGCTGTGCTGACAAAGCCACGTGAATAACTTCTTCATTTGACTTTTTGTTGCCAGCATTTTCGAGTCATCGTCGAAATGCGGGTAATTTTCAACACGAAAATTCTTCGGTGTGTTTCTTTCATCAGACTCGTGCGACAGCACCTCCTATATGCGTTCGGTAATTTGGTCACCAAAACGTATTCAAAAAAAAAAATATTCTTCGGTTTATATATGTTAGAGAAAGCAACGCCTGTACCCCTACACTATTTCTTATCGAACTATGCTGGACTCGTATAAAAATCAAAAACCCTGTGATAGAAGGAAACAACAATCTGTGATCTTCATATACTACACAGGGTTTCCCAAGATACTACGAAAGCGCTGAAAGGACATGATAACTTTCTTTATAATTGCCAATTTAAACTGGCAATTAGGTCTAATTGTCGTTTTGAACTGGCAATTATGGCTAATTGCCAGTTCAAACTGGCATTTATCCCTAATTGCCAGTTTGAACTGACAATTATGGCTAATTGTCAGTTTGACTGGCAATTAGGGCTAATTGCCAGTTTCTACTGCCAATTAGTGCTGATTGCCCGTTCAAACTGGCAATTATAAAAAAGACATCATGTTCGTTCAGCTCTTTCATAAGATACCGACAAATTTCAATACAATCATTAAAAAAAATCTATTAAAATTATACGCAAATAATGGAAGACGTTGTTTTATTCCGTTTTTTATCCAGTTGACCACAAGCTGCTGAAACATTTCCGTATCATGAATATTTGGAAAATTCCAACCTGTGTATCGTTGTAAAATTTGATAATTGTGATTTTTTGTCGTTATAATATTAACTCAGTTTTCAGTTGTCAATTTCAAAAGTTTGCATTCAAAAATGTAAATACTCGTGGTCAACTCAATGAAAATCCGAGTAAAAAAACTACTTTATTTGCGCGTATTCGCAGATATATGTTGATATAAACGAAAATTTTCGTTTCAATGTCTCCTATCATCCTTTGAAGTTTTTCGGTATCTTCCCGGGACGTCCTGTATAATAAACAACATGAAATGTCATTATGTACACAATAATTAAATATATAAACTTCGTTCGTTCCAAAAGTAGAGCTCAGATGTAAATGTGGTAAACTATTTAGTATTAAGTAACCATTAGATAACCCTTTAAGCTTTAATGCTTTTTAACGATCTCTTGAGGAATAAGATTGTTGATTTCCTCAATACAACTGTGAAAACTCTTGAGCAACTGACAATGTAATGGTCCACGGCCTATCTTTACTCGAACTGTGATTTTTGTGCTTATTTATATTTCATCTTGTGTTTATCCTAGATTCTAAAAGGTACCCTTGGACCTTGCCTTGCATTTCAATTGCAGTGTTTTGTAGGACTTTAATTTGGATGCATAAAAAAATTCACGATACGATATGATCAAATGTGATATGATCAAAATGACAATGAGAGCAATGAATTCGGCATGTTTTGATTAACGACGAACCAATATATTCAAGTTCGATTGTTGTGATTCGAAGAAAATAAACATAATTTTGCAGAGGTATGCATATATAAACAATGGATACCTATATTGATTATAATGAATCAGCGATAGATAGTACTTACACAATAACATTATCATTGTGGTGATTTAGATTTTCGCTGTAGTTTTAAAAATGATGAATGAGAAAATATTTCAGATTCAGAATTCACCAGCCATCCATTATGATTTGAGTATTTTATGCTTTCAAAATATGTAATATCAATCAAGAGATTGATTGATAAAACTGATGTCCGAACTAATTCTACTGCTTGCATGGAAAACGTGACGATGTTCAGAAAAATAGAAAATTGAAAAAAGGAAACTTCATTTATATCCTCATTCCTTTCATTTATTAGCTCCCATTTGATTGAAAATATTACCCATAATTTTGAAAATATGACATTTGCCGAAATAACTTTGATGTTTTGAGAACAAAATTCCGATGGACAAAGAAAACCATTCTGTAGATGAGGTGCTTAAATATACTGGAAAACCCTGTACATTTTCAAATTTCCAAAGATCCATTCCGATTGATTATTATCTCTACGAAAACAATGTTGATTGATTTTCCAGCTTTTTGAGGGATTTTCTCTCCTCGTTTCTAAAAAATAAAGTAGAAGTTATTGAAAATTATTTCAATATATTTGTAGTAAGGACAGGTTTTGTGATCTGCCCCAAAATGTCACCTAAACCTTGTCATGTCAATTAAACCTTGAGATACCTAAAAGAGAAATTCTCTATTTGTCAGTTACACCTTGTTTTTGAAAAATTTGGAAATACGAATATATTGATTAAGAATAAAACCTCCACTTATCCACTTATCTTGGTGGACGAAACGAGGAGAGAAAATCCTACAAAAAGCTGGAAAATGAATGTACCACCTCCTCGAAAAACTCACAGACAGTATTCAATGTTGATTGAACTCCTAATTGATGAAATTGTGACAAGTTCAATTGTGGTGTATTGATATATTATACCCTGTGTTTCACTGATCAGTTCTTTTGAATAAAAAAAATTGGTATACATGCACCAAATGCAATATGAGCGGGCGTTATACCTCATAACGCCCTAGGGCATGATGAGAGTGTTTATAGTAACCGTATTATGATCATGTAATATGCCAGTGGAGAATAAAAAAAAGATCTATGTGTTAACTGAAATAAACCTTTACAATTTCTAGGCTTTATTTCACAAAACTTCGACAGCATTATGAATATAAAACTGACTGACGAGAACTGTCGAATAGCGACAAACAATAACGAAACGAAGTATTTTTACAGGATGATAATTATCACATTAACATTCCAGATTATGTATACAACCCGAAAGAGGCGAGGATCAGAAAAGCAATGCGCGAAGCGGCCAACCGAGAGAGAGATCGAGCCATCGGGAGTTCCACGATGTTGGCCAGGCCGAGCGCCAGGAGGGCGTCACAGTCGCACGGATGGACGCCCGCCGCCCACGAGGATCTGATGATGGTAAGCGCCAAACCGAAACGTCTAACTGCCGAATACTCTCGGTCAATTATTCGAGGAGGTGGTATAATGATTTTTATAGTTTTTTTTTGAGGGGGGTATTTTCTCTCCTCGTTTCTGAAAAATAGAGTAGAAGTTATTGAAAATTATTTCAATATATTTGTAGTGAGGACAGATTTGTGATCTGCCCCAAAAGAGAAATTCTCTTTCTGCCTGTGATACTTTCTTCTTAAAAAAAAAGACAAATATATTCAATAAATATAAAAATTTCTTCTCATCTTGATGTAGTGGATGATTCGAGAACGAATCTGCTCCCGTTTTGAACACAATTTTGTGGTCAAGAATATTTCAAGAAAGCTTGGAAGTGGAAAGAAAGTATTTCAAGGAAATCGCTAACTTCAAGAAGAGAAATATTATTTAATAATTGTGTTGAAAACGAGAGTAGATTCGTTCCCGAAACGTCCACTTCATCAAGATAAGTAGGAATTTTGATATTTATTGCATATATTTGACTTCCGAACATTTTTTCGGAAACAAGGTGTCACTAAGAAATGAAAAATTCCTCTTTTAGCTACATGAAGTTTGAATTCCAACAACACTACAAATATATTGAGATAATTATTATAATTTCTATTTTTGCTTTTTAGAAACGAGGAGAGAAAATGTCTTAATGTCTTAGTTCATGTTTGTAGGAATTTCGGAAAATTTAAGCGTATCGAAAATTGGGATTCATGTACTGGATTTGACGTTCATACTAAGGCGTTATGGAAATTAATGGGTGCTAGTACGAAATCCTCGTTTTCTCAGTCCTATGTGATGAACCTTCAGATGAAATGTGGAATGATTTTATATCCTGATGATATCTTCATACAACGGTAGAAGTGCATAGTAACAGCGGGCATTATGAGCGGGCGTTTTATCTCATAACGCTCTAGGGCATCATTAGTAAGTTCATGGTAACCATACCCAAGGTATAATAAACGAATAATTTACAGGTAAAAATAAAGATACTTCCTTAATTATTCAGACGTGACTAATCACTTCCATCGCTATAATAAGCTAACTCATTCAACTAACTAATAGCCGTGTTGATGTAAACGAAGTGCCACAAATTGAATACGCTTAGGTTTTCGACTCATTCACTTCACTTCAATCCGCTATTTCGTCACAGTTTCGGATTCCCCAGAGTTAAACTCTCTCAAAGTTTGTTGGGGGAGTTTCCGGTCGTGCAAAATAAAAAACTTTCGAGACCGAAAGTTTGGATTCGTGTTCGAACATGTCGTTGTTGATACCGAAATATCAATTGCCGTCAGCACCTCGAATTACATACGGGGTGATTCGTGTATACATTATAATATAGGAGAATTGTAGACGTCTGTATGAAGATGAAAAAAACTCATTCGATTCAGTTCACTACCGAAAGTACTGAAACGAAAACAGTTAAATTTCTTGGTATTTCAATCTCTGTGACAAGAATGAGAAAAATCAAATATACCAGTTAATTGAAAGCAGAAACAGTTGTGACATAAGTAGTATTTTCATTGATCCATTCGACATACTTTTGCCACAGCTTATAACTCTATCGCAATTATTCTGATAATTCGTTTTTGGGTTAAAAACACTCTTTATGCATGTGAAGAATATCTACTAACAGTTATACTATATAGTCTGAATTGAATACCTCCAGAATAATATAAGAGTGAACCTATGTTGTCAAGAACCCTTGTTAAATTCCTCAATAAAGTTTTTGTTGAGATGGGCTGAGTGGAATGTGTTCGAAAACTGAGATCACTGTCAAAAATATACTCACAAATTTCTCAACTTGTTTCAATTAAACTACCAAAATTTTCAATTCCCAGAGGCATTCAAATGAAGCGAGTTGGCACAAAACCAGCTTTTCAGACTATCAAGAGTTGAATTGATATTCTGTTGTAATTCACTCTTTAAATAAATGTTGAAGACTCTCGACTTCGATCTCACAGTTGCTACATATGATTTCTTATTGCTTTGTCAATCCAAGAGATTAAGTTCTCTACCTTTGATGCAACAGTGTAAAATTTCTAAAATAGAGTTGAAATCAATTTTCGAGAAAACGAAATTTGAATTGATAACGGCGATAACTGAGGTGCCTACATTGATTACAGGTTGGCAGGTTCCAAAAATCGAATCCGTAGAAGGAAAAGACCTGCTGAACAAATAAGGTCATTGTTAGCTTCCATAGATCACGCGCTTATTATGTAACTGAGTAGGCTGTGGAGTAGGTAATATTGATCGTTCACGTTATATGTCAGTACGATGCAGTGTCCACATTGTTGACAACGCTGGTGAACGATGTTCAACATGATTTACTGTAAGCGAGTAGGTACATTCAATTACAATATAATTACATACACGTTGCCGTCATACAGCGTGGTCCATTTATACCTCGAGTGTCACGAAATATCATTCTCTCTCAAAAATTCAATGAGCTCTCGGGACTTTGTTATTGTTGTAATCCCCTCTGTATTTCCACACCCCGTTTGTAACAACACATCGACTGTTTGGATTATCTGTTTTACATTATCTGAGAAACAGTTCTTGAGGTGTGATGACCTGATCATCAGAAAACTCTTTTACGTCGCCGTGAGTTAAAAAAATCCATCGAAAAAATGAGCAATATCAGATTCACGTGACTAGGCCATTTACCACACCTCATCTGCTATACGTCATCTGTCATTTCATCTGTCATGCGTCATATTTCATCTGTTATACGTCATCTTTCATCTGTCGTCCGTCACATTTCATCTGTCATCCGTCATCTTCCATCTCTATCATACGTCATATATCTTCTGACAACAGCTTCATAACTTGAAAACGCATTTGGAGAGAAACCATGGAGATACATTTCTTGAAATATTTGAACGTTTGAGGAGATTTAGCACATGTATATATTCTTGAAATCGGATCTTTTCATATTCGGGATAATATTAAGTATTTTCATAGAAAAGATTTTTTTACCTCATTATTCTTTGAAATCTTCCGTTGTAGTAAAACTCGATGTAGCTGAGGTGCAAAAAAATATACGTTTAAACCCCGTAGTTCCTTAAATAAGTGAAAAATAAAATGATTGATGGTCCATCAAACCCTCGTATCGCAAAATAATCAGATTTCGGGATATCATCGAGGATCGACGCTTCCCCCTCCCCTCTCGCAGCGCCTGCGCGGTCGGGAATTTCGAGGTCCGTCGCGGCGCTTAGGACGTCGTCGTGTGGCATCGCGACGCTCTCGGGATCGCGTAATCCGGCGGACCGAAATCCTCGTTCCAGTCGATATATACGATACGAGGAGAGAACGATGTTGCCAAATATTTCTCGCGAAAAATCCCACCTCCGAGCGAAACGAATTTCCTTGACCTGTCAACTTTTTTATTTCCTCGTATTCTTGGTCCCTGGTTTCTCAGACATTATGGGTCGAGTTATACGAAAAATATCCCCTCGACTTTTCTCGTATATCTTTTCGTTAGAAAATTGTTAACGTTACCAAAAATCTCACGTTCAAAAACCAGTGAATTATGACCTTATAATCCACTAGTGAACTATGAATATCATAATGCTTGAGGAAACACATTTATTGTCAATATTCTGTACAACAATCGTGGACAATTGCTTTGAATTGGATAGTTAAGTCCATTTCACACAATGGATCAACAAATTATTAATTACGAGATGTTTTCATTTAATTTGCTAAAAAAATTTAAAAATTTATCTTGACCTTGGTTAGGGTTTTCGAATTTGCATTTCATAGATCGAGTCATTACAGTCTCTATCCACCCAGATGAAATAAATGTGAATCAGATGTACCACTTGGTTCTATATTCACTGTGAGAAAAATCTGCCAGAAACAAAAACAACAAACCACTAGTTCTATGGTAATATCCACTGAATTGGCAACCCTGGAAGAGAGCGGTCGAAAGTGCAGCGGCCTAATTATTGTCACGTTGATGAGGATGCGGTGTTGCCGATTCTGCAGGAAGAGGGAAGGGAGCTTGCGGGGGGAGGGAGGATATTATTTTTTCATTCACTTTTATTTTTCCTCATATTATTTTGTGTTGAATGAAGTTGGTTACCGAAGATGATAGCTGAAATAAATATCCCAAGGTTGCGGAATTTTCAACAATTAATAGGTGTCCACATTTATATTCATTATTGACAGGTATTGTCTCTCAAACTATCAAAATTTTGAGTTGCGTGGTAGCTGTCGACTATGAGCTTAAATTTCGAATTCGTGTAGACGTATTTCGCGAAATTTCAATTAAAGACACCGTACAGTGGGTGAAACTTGGAATGAAAATGATTGTAATATTTATGGTCGTAGGAAAAGTAGTGTACATAACTCGTTCGAAAGAGTATTTCATGCACTCTTTGCATTCCAGCATGTCATTTCTACACTTTCCACACGATGAATTATGTAATATACTTCTACTGAATATCGGTGTGAACGTAGGTGACAAGATATACAGGTCCATATTCAATTATGACCCTGACATTTTGTGACATTGGACGCCCTGCAACGTGATTGCTTTTCGAACTCATGAACCTGATCAATTTCATTCCGCAAGTCCAAGCAATCTCCGTAGTTTGAGGAGCTCAAAGCTCTCAAATTCATTTGCTAGATAAATAAAAGGTAAAAATAGAAGAGGCCCTAGATTAGAACCTTGTGGCACACCAGAATCAGATTGTTTGTTGGTTGGCCAAATTGTTCTTCCTTGGCATTTCGGAACTTTGAGACAGTAACAATTCGTTCGCAGAGTAACCCGTTCTTTTCGTATCGACTCGGCGAAAAAAATCCGGTCGGTTTCCGGGAATCCGGCCGCCTCGCTCCGGGCAGCCGTCGAGCGTCGATCCGGCGTCTCCTAGCGACCGGAGGCGTCGACAATTGGCGGGTTGCCGTCGCGACGATCGTTGTTCGTGGATTTCGACGAAAAGCGTTTTTTTTTCCGTCCCAGAAGCGGATATTGTCCTCCGGATCAGAAATTGTCCATTGCTATGAAGGAATGCGATGTTGCAAGAAGAGATCTTCATGCTTTCTACCGTGTTTGGATGTTATATCTTCTGTATTACATGATTTTTTAGATATCAATGAATATAAAATTTAATTTTCATTCGATTTTACACTGGAAACCACCCAAACTTCCATATACCTGCGGAATTTTTGGGTTTTGTCACTTTTTTGGAGCGTGAAAAATTATACTTTACTGTGACTTCGATATGCCTAGTTCGAAAAAAAATCATAGTTTTGATAGATGTCGCTCTATTTTCTAGAGACCATATAACCATTAATTTATATTTTGACCAATTCGAAATGCTGAATATCTCTAAAACTAGTGTAGATATGGACATGTAGTTATGAACATCCCTTTGCAATGTATCTTAAAAATCGATACCATACAGTGAAATCTTCAACAAACCAAAATTTCCTGACGAATCTTCCTCCCTTTTGCTCCAGTCGCCGCTTCCGATGCGCGCCGGCCCGGACTCGCCGCGCTACCCGGCGCCGGCACCGGTCAACGGCCACGCCGACCCGTTCCTGGTGCCCGGCGCCGGCTACGCCGCCGCCAAGATGCGACAGGAGGCAGTCTCCCACAACGCCGGATACAGCATGCAGGTAGGAAAAAAAATCGATCGAGAGAGTACAAAGAACCGACTGGTTTTTTTGGAAAAATTGAATTCGACTTTGTAGATATTGTTGTGTAGGTCTCTGATACGACTTTATCGAACTACATATATACATAATCTTGCACTGTTACATCTAGTGTTCCCCAGGGATCACATTCGGGGCCTGTGATATTCATTATTTTTTATGAATCCGATTGAATCAACGTGAAAAATCCAAGGGCAGATTTTCCTTGCTGAAAAATGAGATGATAGTTCTCAAAAACTTTTTTCCAAAGACTCGTAGTATCGAAATTTCCCATACAAAAAACCACCATTCGACAGTGTTTGACAGAAATTCTCTTCTGATTTTCTTTGAATTTGGTTTGTTTGCAATAGTTATAATAGTGATGATGTAAGTATTGAACAAATGAAAATAATCAACAAAATAATTCATTGTGAGTTCTTATTCACTTTCTTCAAGAGCTTACATAGAATTATTCGAAGAATTCACGATGCGAAAAAAGTTGTATTTTGAATTGCTCAATGTGTATTCAATTCAAAATATTTCAATTCAAAAAAATCATTGGCGCCACATTTCTATATCATTAGCACATTATATCATAATCGAAAGAAATATTTCTTTAAGAATTGAAAAAAAATCGTTTCAACTGAAAACTCTGATATCCTGTATTTCAAAAACTACGTGCCTTTGGAGAAAAATTAATGAGAACTATTTTCCTATTTTGAAGCAAAGAATCTATCTCTGGATTTTCCACTATATCAATGAAACATCCAGTATTAATGATTTAGACAACTTTTTCGTGTGCAACAAGAATATTTCTACCCAGAAAATCTCTCTTATCTACCTTTCTGATTCCCTCTTGCATTGGCTTATTAGCTCTGGATAACACTTCCCTGTTTAAACTCGAGCAACAAGTTGTTGGGATTCGCTTGGGAATTATTCGGAATATAATGGAAAATTAAATGTGTACTAAATTTCTCGCATTTATAACGATTTATAACGGTTTACCGTTTGATGCTCTCAGCTTTAATATTCACCGAAGCAAATTCAAATGGAAAATAAATATGCCAGAGTGTTTTGATGTACTTACAAATTGAGGGGTTGATAATGCCTGATTTCTCAAGTACTTAAAAGGTAGATGAGCTCCACTGCTGAGGAAAATTAAGAGCAATTCGACGAAGAATGGTGCCCTTTGAATGATTTCCAATATAAAAGTTTCGAATTGATGCCGTCGTGATTATGCAAAAATGCACATTTTATTCAATAACCAGAATGAAATTTTATTTTCTCTTTAAAATAGTATGACTACTTTGTTGTTGAATTCCCAGGAAGATATTCACATTTGAAGCATGCTTTTTCACGTTCCCTTTGAAACAAAATGAGAAAGATAAATCGAGTCCGGAGTAATCATTTGTAATACTATTTTCCTTGAATACTCATGGTCTACAATTACATTCATTCTAGCTTTGGAATTGTTCTAACCGAACTTCAAAAGTTAAAAAACATGCACTCCAAATTTCGTCTAAATGAATAATTTCAAATTGCTAAATTCACATAGTTTCCCTAATTTGAATAACCATAACGAATCTACTGGAAAGATACAGATTTTGAGTCAGGACAATAATGTCTAAAATGAGCGATTTCATCCTCAACTATGATTTCTCAAGTTTATGCGTCTGTAGTCAAAGATCAACCTTTCATCTTCTAATCCCTCGTTACGTATAACGGGCTAACACCAAATACCCAGTCATTGACAATGATCAAATCATAACGTCTGCATTTGGAACCCAAGACATTTTCTTCTCTCTCCAGAACATAAACATATTTCGATGTAAATTGGGAGAAATTTCATGATACGCCGCTGCCTTTAACCTTTTTCTTCGAATCATATCCGGCATTCAACAAGTGCCGGGAGGAATTTAATACACCTACAAATAATTTCTATCAGATATTTCAACAACTTGTTGCTGGATCACAGAGGGAGGGAGGTCGATATAAAGGAGGGAGTTGAGACCAGACGAAGTATTAACAGTTTCATTTGACGTTGATGTGATCCAGCAGCTCAAAGTAGAACGTTCCATGAGTGCATTTAATTTTCATGCTCGCGATTTTGCCATTGTCAGTTATCCTGAGAAATATCTCTTCACTTCCCTGGATAATTAGTAAATGAAGTAATCAGCTGGATAAACTGTCAAAACTTGTCACTCTGTCACTTGGGAGAATTTCAAACCTTTAACTTCTGAAATATCTATCTAAATATATATCTAAAGAACTGTAGGAGATCTCTAATGATGCAGACAAATAAATTGTGTAGGCTACCCGTCAATATTTGGGATCCTCATATCCCTTTAACACATAGTACTGATGCTTGCCTTCTAATATATTTTTCATGAATTTCAATTCCATCGTTCATCGAGTTCATGAAAATGATTATTGCATCTCTTTAGAATGAGATTCTACAGGATGATAAATAACTGAAAATTCAAAGGGCTCCGGTTAGGATAGTCAAATACCGCTATTTTTTGTTTTCAATTCAGTTTAAACCTAGGCTACATGTTGTTGAACTTATACTCACCTAAATGAAAATTCTATCCTCTATTCTAGCCAAACCCCTTGACCCAACTACACCAGCAAACCGAAATGTGGCACAACTTCCAAGACGAACTCAGACCTAGACCCGGCAACCCCTTCATGCTGCCCCAAGAAATCCCCTCCTCCTACTCCCACCACCAACCGTCCCCTCCCTTGAGCATCCCCTCTCCCCACATGCCCACCGGCCAAACTCCAAACCACATGCCTACTGGCCAAACTCCAAACCACATGCCTACTGGCCAAACCCCAAACCACATGCCTACTGGCCAAACTCCAAACCACATGTCTACTGGCCAAACTCCAAACCACATGTCTACTGGCCAAACCCCTCAAATTCCAATTGGCCAAACCCCCAATATGGCGAACGGCCAACCCCCCCACCCCTTGCATTCGCTCAGCGCTATCTCGATGCCGATGACACCCCCGTATGCCAACGAAAACGTTCCGCCAGACGAGTGGACGATGGTCAGAGAGGGGGAAAGTAAGGGGGAGCAGAGGGGGATGTACGGGGAGGAACGACCGGTGGACGGTGGGCAGCAGAGCCAGCAAATTCAGCAGCAGCTGCAGCTGCAGCCGCAGCCGCAGCAGGCCGATAAAACTGATAGTGCTCGTTCTTTCAAAAAGGTTGGTATTATATTTTCTAATGAATTATTTTTTTCGATTCCAATTGAGCTGAGGAATCGAGTCAGTAGAAAATTGATTATCAGTTTCTATCACAGTCTATATCAATATATTTGGGGAGGTCGGGGAGGCAAATATAAACAAGTATGGAAACGACTAATATCAATTCACGAAAAAGAGAGTCACTATTTGGCCTCCATGTATCAAAGCGCCATAATTCCAAAACTGTTGACCTCGTCGTCATCCCAATCTATACTCTGAATCTGAATCTTTCGTCAGCGCGCCTCGTCTTCCCAACAGCCGCCCCGACAGCCGCCCTCGATGGCCGCCCCCACCAAGGCGCTGCCCGACTTCAACGAGGCGTTCGGCGCGACGGAGCGCGGGCGGTTCCAGAGCCCGCCCGACCCGCGCCTAGGGCCGCGCCAGCCTGGCTATCTGGACCTCTTCTACGGCGACGGCTGTCCGCCGTCGCCCGTCGATTTTCAGCTCTAAACGCTGCTGCACTCCAGTTGAACTGTCATCGTTCCGGGGGAAGTAACAGGTTGGGCGGGCTTAGCAACAGGTTGGGCGGGAGATGCAACAGGTTGTTTGATATATTCTCTACTAGATAGAGCTTTGATAACGATCGTGAGAAAGAGTTGGTGCAATCGGAAATCAGCGTTTTCGAAACATTCTGATGTGTGGCATTCCATTGTGTTGAGAAATACGACACTGTCAGTTGTTTTCATCCGAATCGAGTTGAAAGTGTGAGATCATGCACTCAAATCTATCGTTTAGCGAAGTTCATTGATCCATAATTGTATTGAAACAGAGAGAATTTGTTGGTTGAATATCAAAAATGAGGTAAATAATCCTAGTTGGTTCAGCTCGTTCAGCCCATCAAGTCAAGGAAGGGTTCCGAGCCCAAGTTAATGTTCTATAAACAAATAACCAGAGATTCATCGGGAATTCCTAATTTTGTGTCCGGAAAAACCTGGAGAGATGTTCAGTTGTTCTGGCTATCTTGAGTCTCGATGAGCCACACCCCTTCTAACCTAGTTCAACACACCCCTCCTTTCGAATCCCCAACTCAAAAGACAGTTGAATGGCGTCTTGTGAATCGATGTTCTTATCACCCGATATGAGTATCTTGGAAAATGTCGCAGCGAGGTCAACTTTTCCGTTTCTATTTCCTCAGATATAACTATTCCATTTTCAATATAATCACGTTGTCGTGTATACTGTGGTTGACATATCGATCACTATAACTGTCACAACAAAAACCAAAAATGACCGACCCCCTCAAATCGGCCGTCAACATACCGGAAGAAGAGCTCGACGAAAACTTCTTCAAGCGGGAACGCCGCAGGCGAGAGGAAATAAAAAAGACAATCACTGAGATGCGCAACGATTTGCCAGTTTACAATCTCGAGGAGATCCGTCAGTACCGTCTGCCCTACCACGAAGCTCTACTCATCAATTTGCGCGAAAGAGGTTTCGAAAGCTCTGCCAGCTTCATCCAGCAGCTGTTCGACTTCCAAGAAGATCTGAGAAACCAAGCTGGTCCTTCTTCTCACGTTTGGCTGAGGCCTCTGCTGATGTACAGCCCTGCCGAGCTGAACCATCTGCAGCAAGGCCTCTCTCGATCCGAGGCGTACCACAAGCAACAAGATCACGTCCACGAATGCGAAGAATTCCTAGTGCTCTCGATCTACTTCAGCTTCGGCCCTTACGACCACTGGTGGTGGCTGGGGGAGCAACTGTTGTTCCTCTCCATCAGAGTGTCGTCAGAGTACCCCGAGCTGCAAGGCAAATACGAGGCGCTCAGCAGATTCGCGTACGCCCGCTTCCTCATCGAGACCCTCAAGGAGTTCGACGACGCCAAGGAGCACCTGAAGGTGGCCAGGGAGATGTCCCGCGGGAAGGGGTGGACCAGCAAAAACTACTTTCCGGAAGAGAGAGGCACTCTCTTCATGCAAGTGAGCCGGTACCTCTTCGAGTGCGTTTACCGCAACATGGAACATCTGATGAAAACCGACTACGAGAAGGCCATTCCTCTGGCTGTCGAAGCTAGACGAAGAGCTGCCGACGCTTGCTTCCACGACGGAGAAACCAGAGCGTTGATCATGAAGGGCATTTGCGAGATGAACACCAAGAGCATCAAGGCCGCCATCAATTCCTTCGTCAGGGCTTTCCAGCTGCAGCTTCGCTTCGGTACTAGGGAAGGTATGTGCAAGGTGAGGATTCATCTGGCCAAAGCCTACTTGATGGACGGTAATACGACCATGAGCTTGAAGACTTTGATGCAGCTGAAGATGACGGCGGAGCAATACAACTTACCTTTTTACTTGGGCCAGGCTTATAAGAACCTGGGGGAGTACTACTTGACTAATGGGGAGCCTGCGAAGGCCAACCCCTTGTTGAACGAGTCTCTCAAGATTTTGCAACAGTGCAACTTGGCTAGTAGAGATATCGAGATGGTGCGAAACTTGGAAGCGATTTCAGGTGGACTGGAGTTGTTTCCGAAGTACGTGGATCTTTTGTACAAAGCTGGGACGAACGATGGAGATGGATTCAGGCATCTGATGAAGATGATCGATTGGAAGGACGAAAGAACGCCGTTCTGGCATAAGGAAAAAGATACTTGCGCCCTCAATTCGCTTTGTAGTATCTTGAACGAGAGTATGGATAAAATGGAAGACGATGGGAAGGACAAAGGCGAAGAAGTCGAACTAGTGGTTACACCATTCGAGGTGAAGAAACGAGTCGCAAGTGATGGGAAAGACGTCATAGAATTGCATGACAACAAGGAAAGCTTCAATATGGAGTCGGAAACAGGTTTAAAATAGAATACTCGAAGATATGGTGTAAATTTTTAATTAAAACAGTTGAGCTTACACTGGTGTGTGATTCTGCTGAAAATATCACCATGCAACTTATGGTCAGTAACAGGAAACTATATTTTGGAACAAGTCTTCAAAAAGTGAATAAACCATGTCATATGGGGGAGAACGAATTTCAGATTGATCAGAATTTAGGATTGGGAATTTAGGGAATCAACATAATTCTACATAGAATTTGTGAAAAACCTACTTCACTGTATGACACCTGGAAAAAATGGGTAACAGAATGTCCTGTTTCGAAAGACGTTTGATAATTCGAAATTGACTGTTACCAGAATATTTGTTTTTCATGAATAGAATTTTCTAGTGGGACAGACAGGAGAATCTCACTGCGGCATTTGAAAACATTTTCCTTCCATATTACTGTTGAATAATGTACTGGGTGATTGAAATCAACCCCACATTTTTTTTAAAGATAGATACTGTAGGACCGGTATTATCAAAGAGAGGGGTTGTTATTTTGTAGTTTAAGTTCGAAGATTTTGCTTCATTTTCAAGGGCAGTTGAACGAGTGAAAACACAATGTGGAACAATATAAATTATTCATCTGACTTCCATGAGGTATTGGAATATTGATTTCTTGATTTCAATACGTCGATTTATGTTATACAAAATTTCGAAAACGTGCCTTTGGAAGGACTGTTCAACGTGTTTCGTCTCATATAATAATCGACAGATTTTCTTTTCATTCTAAGCATATTATTTTGGGACCAATAGGTATTACAATTTCTATCATTTGACATTTCTGTTGACACTTGTGGTCAAAAGAGCCTATTATAGTAAAGTGTCAATATGTATATATTATAGGAAAATTTAAATAGTTATGTGTAGCTATGGGTCTAGATCAAAGTGTTTTTTTTTGTTCGTCATGAGCTAAATGAAAAAGAAAGGTACCTACATCAAATATATATGATGAATTTTCAGAGAGAGCCAAATGAAAACATGAAATATTGAAGTCAATGTGATAAATAGGGAGAATATTTTGAATAAATCATCGATCTCGGTTATTGAGCATTTAGGAACAGGTGTGTTCTGGTTTCAAGGTACAAGTATAATAAATACAAATATTCTGAAGAGGCATTCTAGATATTAGATTTTTGGCTGGTAATATAGAATCACTAACATGTTTCATGTTAACTCACTTATGATCCAAAGTATCGTTAAGAAATTACAAATAATATGTATCCATTGTAAATATCAGTATCAATAAGCCATATTGATTAAAATTCATGAATTTTCTTAATATAATTACCTAGGCAATATTATATCATCACCAAATATCGACTGTTAATAATTTTTTTATATTGCTGTACAAGCTTCGCACTTAGTAAAAAATTCACTTTTAGTTCCATTCAATATTTGAATGAACTCAAAAAATACACAGGGTGGCCATCAATGAATGGAGCAAAGTTCATTTTGATTTTTATATCACGAAAAATTGTGTTACCTATTATCAAAATGAATTATTCCTTATTATTAAATGAGAAAACAATTTTTAATTCGAGAAAATCTAAGAAAATAACAAATGCTTCGGGTTCAGTTGAATTATTTGGTCACCCTGTATACCAGGTCTCTCAGTATAGGTACCCGTTCCAATGGAATATATAACATGTTCCCAATGATGAAAATTTTACTCACTTCGACGCCCTGTATCTCGCAAGCAAACAAAACCTGCTGTCAACTATGTCAATGAGAATTTTTTTGACAAAATGAGTTCTCTTATCTATCGACGAAGTCCTGCTATTCAAATATGGAACACTCTGTGTACTGGGCGTACCTTCAGGTCAGATTTTTGGGTCAAAATATGAAAAGATTTAATTGAAACATATGTCTGGATTGCTTTCTGAGATACAAGGTGTTGAAGCTCTTGGAGAAAACCTGAAATCTCATTTTTTTTTCGATAATTCCAACCGATTCAACTTTTTCATTGTTAGGTATTTTTTGGTTCGAAATCTAACAGACTAACGCCTCTGTTGATGATTTTTTGACTTAAATGGGTCCAAAAGACACCTTACTTCTTGTGAGTTTCATTGAAATCGGTCAGCCATATTTAGGAATAAATGAGAAATCATTTTTTTTCAAGAACTTCAATATTACACTGTTTTATTTCGGAATTGTATGATTTTCGGACGTATTTTACGTATATATGACTTTTTTTCATTTATTTTGACCCAACAAATTAGACCTTCAATATATTCCATTGTAACGCGCATACTGGGACACCCGGTATATTACTTATATTCAGCATATTTTAATGTAACTAATATGCATTCTCGATATAGGTACAGTGGAATGTGTTTAGTGTAATGAGGTTGTGCCTTAATAGATAATTCAAAATTTAATATAAAAATGAGTTGTATTAAAAAATGCTGAAAATACTTAGGTACATGAATGAGAAATTCTAGAGCTTCCTTTTTTGATCAAGTGAAGGGAACTTTGCGGATGTGCAGTGAAATGTGAAAATATGCTTCCCATTATTTGTATAGCGATATATTCTAAATCTTCCTTTTAGTCTTCGAACATTTCAAATATTCATGATATATTTTTAGTTTTTCAATTTAGTTTATCCATTCTGTATACGTATCAAATTGTACTTATATGAAATATCCAGGATTCTATAGGGTGAATAATATATTATCACACACATTATATATCATCGTACTACTCAGACCAATAAAATAATGAGTTTTATTTTGAGCAGCATAATGAAACATAAACAAAATAATAGATATACAAATCAAAGCAGTATTGTTGCTCTGCCGTACATTACTAGAAGGTCCATAAAATGAATAAACAATACATGTTTAATAAATATACATCAACATATTAATGTGATCGTGAAGTAGTTGAATTGATATCTTAGATTTTAAACAAAAAGAAACACCAGATTATATTGTACAAATATTATGAAGTTGAATATTCTCAATATATTATATTTAATGTTGTAATTAGAACTATTCAGTCATCACATCGTATACAGTTCGACGAAAATTGTGCAAAATCAGACGACCAACGATCTTGGAACAACTCATACTCATGTCTTATTACAGCCCACTCCACTTGAACAAGCCAGGAGGAACAAAACAATTTGGCAACACAGGCGTGATTCTACTCTGGCACGCTGAGAAATTGATTGTGTTCCTATTTTCGATGTTATAATTACTGAACTAATTCATTTGTTACAATATTTGTCAATTTTTAGATGATGACCAAACAGATTTGAATGGCAATCGCCTTTCCGGACTTTTGGAGTTGTTGCAATTTTTGTATTTCAAGACTTGTTCGAGTAGAGTATAGGCTGTGGTCTTATCAATACAGTCATCTCCTTCGCTCACTTAGTAGTACGCTGTAGACTCTAAGATTTCTAGGTTAGGAGGTCCGTCAAAGTGACAGCTCTGGACAGCTAATAACTGTCTTCCGACTTTGGAATTAAATATCACAAAATATCACAATTTTTGTCGAATATTCTTGTATTATAATAAATACAGCAGATTGTAATATAGCGGAATCTGTTCATCGGCGGTGTTATCGATAATATGATGGATGATAAAATTCCTGTCATCCCAAGTGAAATTGTCAATAACGCCGAACCTTTTCATTATTTTAATTTGTTGAATTCATATCAAAGTGATATCGTGCAATCTGAGAAATAAATTGAATTTAGCCGATATACGATACGGGGTGTTTTATTACCTAGTCGAGCACATCTACAACTCTTCTACCACTATTACCACTTCACTTTATGTGCCTCATAAACAAAGGGAAACGAATAAAATATGATGGAATGGGGATTACGTGTAAGAGCTTGTAATATAATACAGGGTTTTTCACGAAGAGCTTCCTTTCACACCTCTTCCTCGGAAACTATTCGACATAGAATTCTGAAATCAGGGTATTAAAAACAATGGTGGATTCGATTGAACTTCGTTATTTCAAGTGAAACATCTGTATATTTCATCATTTTTGGACTTCTCACTCAATTCTAAGTGAGGTTTGTTCCCCATATGTATGTCAAGCTTTTTTTTGTAGCTTATCCAATCCAAATAATGAGTCATTTTTTAAAATTTTTCTGTAATCAAATCTTTGCAAGTTAAATTACACCAACTTTGGAACATTTACATAATTCCGGTGATAATGCATTGACTTTTTTATTTGAAAAAAATATGGCGGACGAGTTTTGTGATTATAGTCGATTCTATTCAGAAATGGTATCGATTTTGAGATTTTTTTTGTTACACAATACTATATATGAATACTGTCTGTAAGTTCTTCGAGGAGGTGGTACATTCATTTTTCAGTTTTTGATGGGATTTTCTCTCCTCGTTTCTAAAAAAATAGAGTAGAAGGTATTGAAAATGATTGCAATATATTTGTAGTAAGGACAGATTTTGTGATCTGTCCTAAAATGTCACTGCGCTTGAAATTAAACATTTAGATACCTGAAAGAGAAATTCTCTATTGGTCAGTGACACCTTGTTTTTGAAAGAATTTGGAAATACAAATATATTTGATAATAATAAAACCTCTACTTATCTTGGTGGACGTTTCGGGAACGTAAATTAAATTGAATAAATAAATAAGTCACTTTTCAGTGTCAAAATCGGAAACATCGAAAAAAGTTTACGAAGAAAAATATTTCAATT
The DNA here is from genome assembly GCA_963576655.1 of Gastrophysa polygoni. Lineage (NCBI taxonomy): Eukaryota > Metazoa > Arthropoda > Insecta > Coleoptera > Chrysomelidae > Gastrophysa > Gastrophysa polygoni. The sequence continues at coordinate 852,873 of OY755082.1, read as the reverse complement.
GTGTTGAGAACGGGTGCAGATTCGTTCCCGAAACGTCCACCAAGATAAGTAGAGGTTTTATTATTATTAAATATATTTGTATTTCCAAATGTTTTCAAAAACAAGGTGTCACTGACCAATAGAGAATTTCTCTTTTAGGTATCTAAAGGTTTAATTTCAAGCGCAGTGACATTTTGGGACAGATTCTAAATCTGTCCTTACTACAAATATATTGCAATAATTTTTATAATAACTTCTACTCTATTTTTTAGAAACGAGGAGAGAAAATCCCATCAAAAACTGAAAAATGAACTATATATGAAGTAAAAAAAATGAACAAAACAAAAGATTCATCATCATTACATTAAACATAATTATAAGAGATGAAACCCTAGAAAATTAGGAATAAATAAATACATTTATATTAAACTAACAAGTTTTCATGCTTGTATCTTTCATAATGATAATGAATGTTGAATGTTCTATAAAACCTCCTCTACTCGCCCTTTGCTCTGTACCATGTATCTTTCCAGTTATCAGACAGCTCCCACCCCCCACCCTGCCCCGCCAAGACCCCCCTCGGCAAACAGACCCTGTACCTGCCCCTGTCCTGCATGAAATTCTGCGCATCCCCTGACCTGTTCGCCAACAACGTGGAGTACCAGAAGGAGTACATCGCGAAGTATTTCCAAAACTCCGCCGAATACGAGATACTCCATCTGGCTACGGAAAACGGGGGCGGGTTCCCCTACGCCACCGCCGTCAGCGCGGCGGGGGAGCAGCCCGGTTGTATACAGGGCGATGCGGAGAATATGCCGATCGTGATCGACAACAAAAATATTTTGGATTGGAGCGGCGTTTGTAGATGAAGTTTTTTTTTTATGTTTGTTGAGTTTGCAATGGATTAAAGGAACATTGCAGAGTTTTCGGTTATTTGTCTGATAGTCTTTGTGAGTTCAAATGTCAGTTGCCAAGTCGAACAATGAAGAAATGGCGCATTTATATAATCACACCATTAACTTACATCACATTTCAATGTGTGAATAAGAGAATACATGTTATTCTCCTGATTACATTGGACTGAAAGTTTTCAACAGACTCGCAAGAGAATTGAAATATTTGACAAGCGCCAGCCCTTTCGAAAGTAGCCTGAAAAATTTATATTGAAAATGAATCCCTATACCATTGTCCTTCTGAATAAAAAAAAAAACTAGTAGGATGGGAAACTCAGACTGCATAAGGATGCATGAAAAAGACAGGTTGGAATCATAATTAGTTTAATAATTAACAAATAGAAAATCGTTTGTACAGTAAAACAGTAATATTACATAAACCTTATAGAATGAGGCCTTGATCACCATTATGGTAGAAAACAGTAATGGCATATATTTATTTACACAAAAAGAATGTAAAATTTGTGCACATCAATAAAAATCTGAATTCTCATGGAATTATTAGAAATTTTCCTAATCTTAAATTTCGAATTTTCAAAATTATCACCAGCACTATTCAAAATATTCACATATTTTGATGGTGAACTCCACCCAGAAAAAAAAATAATACTGAATCATTTTATTGTATCCAACATTATTCATTTTATCCATGTTTTATGCAATTTCAATTATTGCTATCAATGGAATTGACTTGTAGTATTTATTTAATATTCTTCATTTTCGAGATTTTAGTCAATATCCTTAGAATAGTTTTTACAAACTAATCTTTCTTGATGGCTGAAAAATATTCAAAGTACTATAAAGAACCACCATTCGTGGTTGATTAGTGCCCATCCCAAATAATACTTAAAAAAATGTAGAAAGTATATCTGTCAATTCAACTAGAGGGAAATGTGAAGATCACCGAAATGTTAGTCTTGATGAACATATATCTTTTTGCATTGAATATTCATTGAATGGATCTTCACATTTCACCTTTCGATAAAATAATCATTCTGTTTCATATGCCGTTGTTTTCATGACGTATTTGACAGTGAAAGCAAAGGCAGTGAATCCGATGATAACACATAAATTGGTAATACATGATTGTAAACTACTTGGCTGGGAGGCAGTTTGCAGGGACTTTTGACTTTCCAGTGCCACATTTTGGGTTGCATTCCTTTTCGCTATTTCTGCCTATAATTCAAACAAACTTATTTTAACTTCATAGAGATATGTAACAAGAAATTTGGTTGAACAAAATGTTCAGTACTCATATAGTAAACAGATACATGGGTATGAAATGAATATTTGGTTATCCCAGATGAATGACAAATTTTGTAAACTCAAGTAAAAAAAGCAGAAACAAATGATCTTCAAATATCTAACAGGAACAATATTATGGATTTCGAATCAGATGCATATGATTGGATTTATTTTCTTTCTCAAATGACCAAGGTATATGATCAATCCAAAAGAGATGTTCATTACTATAAATACATAGAAATATTGTTAACCTACATAGGTATTTGTTGGATATATTTGATCTCTTAGAAATGTACAAATCAATTTTGTATTTCATTTTTCCTCCAACAAATGCCTCAAATTCTGACAGTTATTTTGATATTGCCTTTGATTTGAATTTTGACTCACCTCTATTGTTGCAACAATATCTGGAAACAATTCATAGAACTGTCTATCTTTCAAGTTGAATTCCAAAGATTGATAAGCAAACTGCCTCTTATCAAAATCTGTTGTTTCAATGCTTCCCAATGTTGGACTTTTCTCCAGCTGAAAATGTTGACAGATTGAAAGAAAATACTGGAATATACAAAAGCTGAGACCTTATCTTACCATGAAGCTCAAAAGACCAGTCAAAATAGTAGAAACACTCCAAGCTGGATTCCAAGTATCTGGATGGAAATCTGATATGCTCAAACAAAGTTTCTTATTTGTTTTGAATCGACCATTAGGTGTTATCATGTAAATTGATGGAGGTTTGAATGGAAATTCTCTAGGGAAAACCAGTTTCCCATGGTAGTAACCTCCTTCATATGGTGAGTTTTCTGGCCCGCATACAACATAATGCCTGAAAATTCCTTCTAAGATTAAATCATTGAAATTTTTAAGCTAACAATCATGAATTGTGTTTTCAAAACAAAAAAGATGATAACATGCTGAGTAACAACTTACCATTGGAGGATATTAGAAGGCAGTGGTTCTGCAGTTATATAGGGCACAGGGTCCCTTTTTAGCCTGAGGTAATCCTGTTTGAGCCTAGCAGTTGCACTATTCGGTTTTCTGGACATTGACATCCTGGTGTATTATCTTCTTCAACAAACCTAGGTTTTGTCACAAGATTTCACTTAGAAGAGAACGTCACGTCACTTATTCCACTCATAAAGTTAGGAAGATAGGATTATTATAAAGACCAGCCTAGAAAATACTGGAGATTTTGTCACAAATTAAGAATACTGAACAAATTTTTTTCACTGATACGACCAGGTGTCAAATCAATTGTTTGTTTACATACAATGAAAGTTCTCAAGAAAAACTAATCATAGAGATTATTTCATCCAGTTTTCATGTATTTTATATTAATTTTTTTGGTAAAAACGTCGATGTGTCAAGTCAATGGTTAAACAATGTCAATGTCAATGTCAAATGTCACTGTCACAGCTGTCACTTATCAATTGTAGAACCACAGAATATAATACGGGTATGATGCATGCAGAATGAATATAGAATAGTTTTTTCCTCACTCACTTCTCACAGATGAGTGTTGATTTCAAATATCACATAATATATTCAAAGTGAGGACAGCTTTCATTCCAGAATGGTCTGTTTTCTTGAATGAGATAAGCTACCACGTCACACTTGAATGCGGTAGGTAGGTTCATCAAGAGAATCACCCTATAACAGTTTCGCCAACATTAGAATGCCAAGATCTTAAAGAACATATGTTTGACACTTGACACTTTGCTTGTCATCTTTTTGACAAGTAAAACAACATTTGTTATTGTGCAGATTACCAGTTTCCAATATTATTATTGCACTAATATTGTAATTTTGGATATCGCTGCTGTGTCATATAATCGTTTCCAGATCAGCCACCCCTCAGGGGTTCATACCCATCTCTGCCATAGTGCAAAATGTCAGTGAGAGCTGTTGGTACGCACTTGTTCAAATATGGTAGAACCTTCGTTCGACATATTTGCAAAAGAGACATTCAAACAACTGCCGACAAGATTTATGCCGCACAACAGTTGCCACCCAAACCCCAGGGAGGCAGCAATCAGCTTGTATCCAGAGGATTCGGTCTGAGGACTGTTGGACTTCGGATAGGGCTTCAGGCAAGGAAACTCCTCATCAATAACGTACTCAATCGAGTCACCAATAGTCTCGCTTCTGATCTCAGGAAGAGAGCTGCCAGAAGGTATGTAAAGGAACCATTATTTTTTGGGTGTTTGTCAATCACTTTCATTGTGAACTGTGGTCAGCTGAGTCAAGATGAGTGGAAAATTACCAAATGTTTTACCAGTTGTATATTACTGATCTTTGCAGGATATTGTATGGAGATTCTGGACCATTTTTTGCTCTAGTTGGAGTGAGTTTGGCATCTGGTACTGGAATTCTTACCAAAGAGGATGAGTTGGAAGGTGTTTGTTGGGAAATTCGAGTGAGTATTTGAGAGTGGTGTTTTTATTTCCAGAAAACAGTTTACTAATTAGTGAATTTTGTCAATTTTAAAATTTGTTAGTTCCAACAATGGGGTTTTGGTTACTGTCTCAATTTTCTGAATACAAGATTTCATAAAACATATAAAAGATTTTTCACTTGGAATAAAGACAATATGCCCTCAAACACACTGGTTTCGAGGAATATGATGGAAGTATTCTGGTTGTCCTTTATTTCTGAGACAAAAGAACATTTTTCAGGACAATTGATAGGCTGAGACACACTATATTTCTTCTCAAAAACCGTCTAACATGCACTTAAAAACATGTAATCATACCAAATGGTATAATATATTTTGAATGGTATCCAAATTATATGAAAAACAAAATATTTTTTGGAATGTTTCAATACCCTGTTACTTCTGTGTCTCATTTTCATAGCATGGTCTGTTCTTGTTTTGTTCAATTCACTCACAGAAATATCTTATGAATGATAAAGAGCAAGAATTCATACATTTTTCCAGATTTGGGATTGTCTCTGAATCTACATACAGTATCAATAAAATTTTATTCTGTACTGAGAAAAAACTTTGATCTCCCCAATGTATTGGTAGTTTTGCTCTGGTTCATTCTATCACTTGTTTCATCATAGAATACGAAAGTTTACTGAAACAAAAGGTTTACTTTTTCAGGAAGCCATTTCCAAAATAAAATGGCATTACCATGATGTCAATATAGACGAAACTCGATTCGAAAATACACCTATCACATTGAATGACCTTTCTCTTGGCAAACCCATTGCCAAAGGTGAGTTGTTGGATATGATTTTGAAGAATAATATTTGCTGTATGTTCATTGGGTGTTGATATCTTTATTTTTCATCAGTCCAAATACTGAGATATTGACTTTACCTTTTTATATTTTACTCTCTAGATTAATATTTCATTAATGTTCAAAAATTGACAAAAAAGTTCTTCATTTATGTAATCATTCTTGTAAGTTCTTATTTTATTCAATCACTGGATAATGCCTGGATATTTGCATACGATATTTCCTGACAGAATTCCAAAGATTATTTTGAGATAATTTAAAATGGGAAATAAGTGCTTCCGTTGTAAGGCTTGTGAATTTTCAATATATGCATATCTGAATCTATTTGATCAAATATATTCATCGACTTTTCATTTTGTTTTCTGAACTCTGCATACGAAGAATTGATAATCTATTTTGAATTTGTCTATATTTCAATATTCACATCAATATTGTGTTTATTTGTTGCTGAAAAATTATACATTGAGTTTAAGTAGGACCTGAAGTACATAAGGTTGTAATAGAGCCCCCTTTATGGAATTTCATACAATTACTACAATATACTATTACTAATTAATCATTTTTATATAAAAGTACTGCATGTTTTGCTTTTATGGTTTAGTTTCCTGTTGATTCTTGACACATGTTAGCAATAAAAATCAATATTTCCATAATTATAGGCTCAAGTGCGGTGGTATACGCCGCCAGAGTAAAGTCCAGGGACACCTCTAGTCAACCTCAGCCTGCTGAGAATACCGAGCGTTCAGCCTCTGAGACTGCCGAAAAAATCTCTGTTCAATGCGAAGACAGCGACGACGTCGCAAAATTCCCTTTGGCCTTGAAGATGATGTTCAACTATGACGTCCAATCGAGTGCCATGGCCATATTGAACGCCATGTATAGGGAAACGGTACCAGCCAGAGAGTATTACAGTAACGTTGGCATTTCTGAGTGGGAAATTGAGTAAGTACTGATTATATGAATGATGATTATTGTGGAATAAACATACAGATCATTTGAGATAAACATGAAGTGAATACCACTACAGGCATTTTATTCAAAATTTAATTGCTCCTAGATCTCGAAGAGTACCTTATTTTTTATCTTGTTCAAAATCAAAAAACTCCTCAGAATTCATGAATTGAAAACTTCATTCTCATCTCAATAACCTTGCAAATACCAATATTTCTGCTGCTGAAATATACAGAGTCTTATACCAACGGTTTTATATAGTTAAACCAGACTCTATGGCAATAATTATTCTCCTAATTTCTCTCTCTATTATCATTTCATCATATTAGTTGGAGTCTAAGTTAACAGGGTGGAACTGATGTATAATTTCAGGTTGTCAAAGAGGAATCGCCATCTTCCACCCCATCCAAACATCGTTGCCATGTTTTCCGTTTTCACCGATTACGTGCCAGAACTACGCGATTGCAAAGGGCTCTATCCAGCTGCTCTGCCTAAAAGGATCCATCCCGACGGGGACGGCAGAAATATGTCTTTGTTTCTGTTGATGAAAAGGTAAAAATGTTGGTGGAGTTGTTTTGAATTTCACAAATTCAGAAAATATAATTTTTGCGAGACGATTATCATCATCTGAATGAATAAATTATGATTCTGTACAGGTACGACGCCACCTTGGCCGAGTACCTCTCCTCCCGTCGCCCCCTCTCGCGCGCCTCCCTGCTGCTGGCCGCCCAGCTGCTGGAGGCGGTCGCCCATCTGGCCGCCCACGGCGTGGCCCATCGCGACCTCAAGTCCGACAACGTGTTCGTGGACGCGGGGGAGCCAGAGGCGCCCCGACTCGTCTTGGGGGATTTCGGGTGCTGTCTGGCGGATAAGAGTCGCGGCTTGAGTTTGCCCTACACCAGTTTCGATGTGGATAAGGTGAGCGGAGATGATTTTTCCATTGTACACCACTCGGAATTATTGGTACGAAAAATCAGACCTTTGAGCAGTAGGTTTTTGATTGATTTTAAAATAGTTCTTTTTTTATCTGTATTGAAGTGTTTCAGTATTGATTTTTCGTTGAAGTTTCTCTGGTTATGTTTTTCTACCAAGTTACAATAATAAGATATACTGACAAATCGAAATTAGCTGAACGTATCTGTTCAGGAATGTATTTTCCTCTTGATATAATCTGATTGCATCAAAATTCACAATTATGGTTGCACATATTTCTACTAAGAATATATATTTTGCCCCGCGATACCATGCAATGCAAGAGGTGATACGCTACTGCCAGAAGCCTCCAAAAAATACTGGCTAGTCCCAAAAAAGTGCGCGCATAGAACAAAATACAAATATATTTTTCGACCGGCACTTCACTTTGAATATCTTCTCTTATAATACCGTATAGTGTCATCTCTTCAATTGAACACTCGTGACGATAATGATAATATGTGCCTCAACCCGATGGACGTTTGCGATTCTCAATACTAGCCAGGAGAAGAACAGCTGTGAAGAAGAAGCAATTGGTAAGTCCCTCCATGCATTGCCGATTATCGATTTTCATGTATGAACTTCTTTACAAACTACAATCCACTGCTCAAACTCGTACAGTATCCCTACTGAAAATGAGAAACATATGGTCGATTGGAATGATATTAATATCATATGAAATAAAGACAACAACCAAAAACGGATAATCAAAGAGTCTTTTTGCATTCTTCTGAATGAAAACAATGATGAAATAATAACATGAAAACGCCATATTTCATTGACATTTTATCATTAGGACCTTCAAAGTGTTTGACTACCAGTACCAAAAAAAAAATACTTATTGTTTATCACTGTGATAAAGTGGTATTTTTAGAAATAGTATATAATTAATCAATGTTAATAGATTAATAAGAATTAAGAAAAGGGAAAAACTTTGGAAAGGGAAAATTGAACATAAGAAAATGTGATTCTTGTGATACAACCATTATAAAACCCATCAGATCATATTTTTGTGATATATATTGAAATAATCGTGATATTGCAATCCTGTTCACAATAAAGACATGATTCTTCACCTCATTCTTTATTAAGTTGTTGATTGGAACGAACCAATTCAGAATTAGTTCTGAACTTATTCAGATAATCATCAACAACTACAATAATCCTGTCAGCTACATAAATAGTAACATGAACATTTTTCAGCTTTTAATGGGATTTTCTCTTCTCGTTTCTAAAAAATAGAATAGGAGTTATTAAAAATTATTGCAATATATTTGTAGTAAGGACAGATTCAAGATCTGTCCCAAAATGTCACTGCGCTTGAAATTAAACCTTTAGATACCTAAAAGAGAAATTCTCTATTGGTCAGTGACACCTTGTTTTTGAAAAAATTTGGAAATACAAATATATTTAATAAGAATAAAACCTCTACTTATCTTGGTGGACGTTTCGAGAACGAATCTGCTCCCGTTCTCAACACAATTGAAATATTTTTCTCTTCGTAAAATTTTCTCACTGTTTTCGATTTTGAGCAGATTCGTTCCCGAAACGTCCACCAAGATAAGTAGAGGTTTTATTCTTATTAAATATATTTGTATTTCCAAATTTTTTCAAAAACAAGGTGTCACTGACCAATAGAGAATTTCTCTTTTAGGTATCTAAAGGTTTAATTTCAAGCGCAGCGACATTTTGGGACAGATCCTAAATCTGTCCTTACTACAAATATATTGCAATAATTTTTAATAACTTCTACTCTATTTTTTAGAAACGAGGAGAGAAAATCCCATTAAAAGCTGAAAAATGAATATACCACCTCCTCGAAGAACTTACAGACAGTAAGTAACATGAACATTCTGTACTGTTTGAATAATCAGTATAATATCGTCAGCAAATAAAATATAATGAACTGAAACTCGAAAATTTTCTTCAAGGGAGCATTTATGAATATGAAATCAATTATAAAGTCTTTGGATCTCGGATTTCCACAACTTTCTTGGCACATCTATCCAGGCATTTAGGAAGTAGGTGTTTGCTTGATTTAGAAAAATAAAAACGCGCTGTTGAGTGATACAGAATTGATTCGTTTGTTGAAGTTTCTCCGGTTATATTTTGTCACAAAATCACATGGCGCTTAACCCTTATAATAATAATGAACTGATGATGTTTCTAGGTTTTCTGTTCCTTGTTGTACGTTTCGGGAACGAATCTGCTCCCGTTCTCAATACAATTTCTTCCACAATTTATTCTTTGCAATACTTTCAATTCAATGTTCGTCGTTCTTGACACTGAGGAAGAAAAAATTCGTTCTCTGTTCTATTGTTCGTTGTTATTTCTATGTCTCGCCCTTGTATCTCGATAAACTGAAACTGGAAAAAATGTTTTCAAGGGTGGCAACGTCGCCCTGATGCCGCCCGAGATAATCTGCCAACGACCGGGAGCGTTCAGCGTGTTGGACTACTCCAAATCCGATCTGTGGGCGGCCGCTACGATAACGTACGAGCTGTTCGGGCTGCCCAACCCCTTCTACGGGACGACGGACGGGGCGGCGAGGTTGAGGAGTGCCGATTACGAGGAGGCGCAACTGCCGGATATGGGCGGAGACGTGCCGTACGTCGTGCGCCGATTGGTCGGCAATCTTTTGCAGCGCAAACCCAGCAAGGTGAGCGGTTTTTTTTCTCTCAGACGACAGGCTACAGGTGGACCTTGATTGTTATTCGAATTATTTATTTTATTAACCCACAAAGTATTTGTCTCCTTTATACTTATGAATACACGGTTCTTGAAATATACACAAGTAAAAATGAAACTTGAATGAAATGTTATATGCAAAAGCAGATGTGTATTTTTAATAAATATATTATTTCATCTCTCGAATCATCTCAATTTCCAGGTTTGTATATTGGCAATACCTTTCTAGTGCAATTTTTCATTTTTTTTCTTCTCGAATAATACCAGTTTTGATAGATTTTGTGATAATATTTTACAAAATTTGAGCTCATTCACAATTTTATACAAATGTTCACATCGCAGTTATGTCGTCAAATCCACAATTTCAAATTTGCTAATTCGATGTTTTCTTTCGATTTAGCGACTGAATCCTGAAGTTGCCGCTAACGTTTGTCAGTTGGTTTTGTGGGCCCCGAGCACGTGGTTGAAACCTGAAGCCAGAAAACTACCCTCCAGTGCAGAGGTGGGTACCATAAAACAAAATCACCTTTAAATACTTTCGAGGAGGTGGTACATTCATTTTCCAGTTTTTTTTGTGGGATTTTCTCTCCTCGTTTCTAAAAAATAGGGTAAAAGATTAAAAATTATTTCAATATATTTGTATCAAGGACAGACTTTTCAGTGTCAAAACATATTGAGAAATTTTGCGAAAAGAAAAATATTTTAATTGTGTTGAAACGTCCACCAAGATGAGTAGAGGTTTAATTATTATTAAATATATTTGTATTTCCAAATTTTTTCACAAACAAGGTGTCACTGACCAATAGAGAATTTCTCTTTTAGGTATCTAAAGGTTTAATTTCAAGCGCAGTGACATTTTGGGGCAGATCACAAAATCTGTCCTTACTACAAATATATTGCAATAATTTTCAATAACTTCTACTCTATTGTTTAGAAACAAGCACACGAAAGCACACAAAAAACCTGGAAAATGAAAAATCACTTTGCTGAATGTCTGTCAGTCAAGTGTCAGAATCACTGAAATTTATGTATTTATTCAATGAAATTCGACTCATGGACTGTGAAACACGCATTTTTTTTTTCTCAAGAGCGAGTTTGATAATTATTTTGATAAAATAACACTACAAAATATAGAAGATCGCCATGAGATGTTGAAGAGCAATCAGTGCGAATGACGTCATGAGATGTTGTTGTCCTGTTCAGTCTATGGCTATACTAATATTTTCAAAAAAGATCAGAACATATCATTTCACAGGTGAGTTATTGAATGATGTTGAACAAATTTCAAAAAGACCCTAGTTCGCGCTTAGAGAAAGGCGGAGCAAGGAATCCAACAAATGAAAACAGCAGAGGAAAGAAAGGCAACCCGCCGTGATCAGCTGACTGTTGGCAAAATTGCATTTTTCTTCGTTGCACATCCAGAAAAATCGATAGCTGTTTCTTCTTCTTATTCTTCCAATGGTCCTTATAAGTCGAAGTGTCAAGGTTGCATCTAGTAGAGAATAAATAATATCATATCCTCGCTCCCACTCTATGATCCCTTCGTTTGTTACATTGAACGTCCCATATTTTTCGAAAATCACTCAGGATTTCAGAGAAAAAAATTTTGCTCATTCTAGACATCTCTTTCAGAGCTTCCTAATAATTCCTCCCTTTCAGATTCTGCAATGGATGCTCAGTTTGACGACGAAAATCCTTTGCGAAGGTCGGCTGACCGACAGGGCCGGCTCGGAGTCGGCCCTGGAGGGGGCCCGTTTGCAGAGCGAGTCGCGCAGGGCAGGTCGCAGGACGTACCCGGAGTACCTGCTCATCTCCTGCTTCCTGGCGAGGGCCACCATCGCCAACGTCAAGGCCGCGCTGGGGTGGGTGCAGGGGGTCAATTGCGACATCGACGATTGAGGCGGATTCGGGCATATTAGCTCTGGAAATGAGGTCCATGGGAAAGTTGTGCTACAGTTTTGATTTTTCCTTTTTTCTCTTCGATTATAATAGACAGTTTTCCGGTCTCCGGCAATTTTGTCCATTTTTTGGCGCGTTCTAGCGGCTTGACAATCGGTCGTACAGAATAAGTTTCGGAATGAGAAGTGAAGAAAATTTTGTCTTCTTCAATTATGTACATAGTGACTTTTGCGAAAATACGCAGTCTTTTCGAGATATACGCGAAAAACCAGAAAATGTGCCGAAATTTCGACAGAAACTATAGAATATCTGTTGGCAAACTCCAGATTCGTCAAATACTGTCTGTGTTAATCGAAGAGGTGGTTTATCCATTTTTATAGATTTCTTGGGATTTCCCCAAAGGAAAGAAAATCCAGAAAATCAGGAAAAATTAATTCCGATTCGTTTTGAGAGACCCTGAAAACATGAGTGTGAAAATCAAAACTGGATCAAAATGCTGATAGACCCATACTAATCGTTCCTTGTGTTTTATTGAGTATTTTTAGGTTAGGTTTAGAATTGGCGTTGGAATTTTTCTTCTGCATTAGGTATCAACAGTATATCCATAAGGAAGATCTTAACATACTATTTTATGTGATTATTATCATAGAAATTATACATATAAAATATAAGAATGCTGATGAGTTGAAAATTAAATTATTGTCACACTCTGAGTTTGCGCAGCGAACAAAAACGATACCGTGTGATTTAAAATGTAGTGGATTTGTGGCTATGAATTATTCTGTTGAAAAAATATATGAATTTGTTATGTATTGTTTTTTCTTCATCATTCTGCTACTTGTTGATGTTGAGTTGATTGTGTACAGGGTTGGTTCAAGTTAGAATCATCTATCTATATTCATAATATATCATTTTATACCAGTCATTTCTGCTTGAATATTCATGATTTATTCATTCCCAATTATTGTTATTATAGGCTGAATGAATGAATAAATATATTACAGATATGATAGTTCAGGAATTGATGTAGATAAAACAGTTTTGACAGTTCAAGTCAACAATATTTTGAACCGCCGTGTAAATTTGCTCACCCTGTACAGTATATTCGATGACAGTCCGTGGAAGTTCTTCGTGAATTCGCCAGTGTCACGACAACAACTCGCGTTGAAACGTTGAAAATGAGGCACAAATTCAGCGACGATTTTCTCAGCTTATTTTGCGAAAAGAACTCAGATGGAACGAAAAATTTGCGTCTTAAAGGAAACGAACTGCAACAAAGAATCGGGTGAGCTTTCCATTATCAATCATCATAGAAGATGACAATAGATATAACAAGAATATGGAAAAAAATATAAATGATATGGACAGAAAAATTCAACCTCCAAGTTCAATTTATTATTCATCTTGAAGATACCCATTGGTATAAATTCCAATTACATGCAATTCAAAAAAACCGCGAAGATAACACATAGCATATTTTGTTCCAAATTTTATATCTCTCAATATGTATCTTCTTGCTGAGTGATAACTTCCACTTTTCAGTATTTCAATTTGAGTTTCTGTGAAATTAGTACTTTAAAATTCATAAAACTATTTCATTCAAAACAATTTGTGAATTAATGAATAATCTGCATGTTTGATTATTCATTTCCATTTGAAATTATCATTCCATCATGAGGTCAGTCTCAATGAATAATGAATAAATAAAATAATCTAGAGCCGCTATTTTTTTCAGCACAAGACTAAAAGCTCGAGATATGCCCGATATCGCCTCATTTCTCAACAAACACCCAGAAATAATCGACTTGGACTTGAGTTACAACGATTTCGGAGATGCAGGTATCAAAATTCTTGCCGACAGATATTTCGATCGTGAGAATAATCTCCAGAACATCAACTTGATGCATTGTGATATCATGGTGGAAGGATTGGAATCGTTTTCATGTAGCGAATGCTTGAGTTTGAAGTCTTGTAGACTCAATGGGAATAAAATAGGAAGCTCGGTGAGACAACTACAGGGGTTGATGAAACAAAACGCAAATTGTTATTTACAACAGATATCATAATGATATCTGATTCTTTGAATGCAACAAATTCCTAGTAGAATCTAGAAAAGTAGGTTAATTTAGTTGATGATGGTAAGCGAAATTAGTTAGCTGGGACACTATCAATTAATTCAATTCGATTTTTAGAAACGAACAGATCGACATTACAATTGTGAGTAGAAAAGTCATCACCAGCTCCACTGTTGCCAGCTTTTCTCGTTCGGAAGTTTTTCAATTTGAACAACGTCTATAACTACATTTGAAAATATGAGTATCGAACTAGGATCATAATAGGATATTAAAGAAAGTAATTTACTTCATCAGACTCCCAGAGTGAATTTGTTCTTGTAATCTATAGGGTGGTCAGATTTCTCTTTACTCATAGATCGTGCATCGAGTGGCTTTATCATCGAGTCGATAAGTTTACTCGGATTTTTCTGAAATATATGCTGATACCCAAATGTTTATCCAACATTTCGTTGGTTTTTCAAGGGAGCTCGGTTCATAGCGCGACTCATCGACAAATGCCCTACATTGGAAGATATCGACATTGCTGAGACAGATCAAACATTGGAAAGCATCGAGTCCATACTGATTGTAATCGAACGTAGCACCATAAAAGTACTGGATATTTCAAGAATCATACCGCATTCGTACTATACCAAGTACAATAAAGCCACTTTGGCTGATGATTTATCGGTGGTACTTAAAGTAAGTAATTCGTGTGGACAACCACTCTTCAATTGGTTTTTGTCTGATTTTTTTCTTAATTTGGAACAAGTGAATTTTACTTTGCATTATGGGATTCTTATGATTACCGATAGATATCTAAATTACAGAACTATTTTGAAGTTGGATGATGGCAACCAGGAATAATTCATCCAGGACATTTTCCTCTGAATGAAAAATAGAACGGAATCAAATGATTGAATTGAATGTTTTCTCTTTTATTTTTGTCTTCCTATGATTATCATTTGTTCATCAGTGCTGATTTGAACCGACTTTTTTTATATTGAAGCTTCATGATTTTTTTTTGCAAAGTTCTCCACCTTCTGACATACATCAAGGCCTACATTATGTCAGTTTATTTTCCTGAAAATAAATATATGTGTACACCAATCTGGTACATACATATATTGATAGTGCTGATAATATTAAACGATTGAATTTCTTCCAGCTCAACCAAACTCTAGTCGAGCTGCACATCCAAAAATTCGAGTTCGACGGCCACGATGTGGAATTGCTTCTGAGCGGTTTGCACGTCAACAAAACGTTGGTGGTATTGGATTTGGGATGTAACCGAATAGGCGATCTCGGCATGGACATGCTTGCCAACTGGTTGAGAACCAGGCCCGCCTGTAGGGCTCTCAACGTTTGTTCTAACGATATACATGATAGTGGTGCCAGGTGAGTACGTACGAGTTGTAAGTAGATTTTACAAGTCGTAAATTCGTGAATTTATAAATTTTTAAATTTGAAAATAAAATTTGCAATTTGTGAATTTTCAAATTTTTGAACTCGATAATTTGTTGATCTGTGAATTTTTGATTTTGAAACATAATCAGTTTGAAATATCTTATAAACGAAAAGATGACTCAGTTCTGTTTCAGAGCCCTCAGTTTTGGTTTGCCATTTTCGAAAGTGAGATTTTTGGACATCAGCAACAACGACATAAACGATTCCGGATTGGTTGATTTGCTCGATACAGTAAAGAAATATTCCAGACTACGTATCATATTTTTGTGGGGTAACAATTTGGGGCCAGTTTCTTGCCATGTAAGATCATTGAATTATATTCAAAGTCGAGTAAGAATTCCCTAGTGGAAGTTTTCAGTTCCATCGATTTTTTTCTTAAATTCAAATCATAGAAAAAGTATAGTATGTAACACGGTTATAAACTCCGACCGGATAAAAAGATGTTTTCGGCCTTGAAAGAATGTTTTATCACGAACGATATTATATTTGTTAGTCATGAAATACATTCTTCTGAGGAATAATGAATAATGAATGTGGATTGTAGATAATAACTTCGTGACAATATTCCAGAAGCTGGACAGGATGCTCGAATCGAAAGTACTTGAACAGGAATACCTCGACGTGAAAATCTACACGGTCGATGACAAACTACATGCGGCCTACTACCCCAAGAACCATTACAAGCACAAGTACTACAACGTGATGGACCACGGTTGTGCCGACGAACTGAGGATCAAGAAGAACAAAATCAGCCATCCTCTGGCCAGACCCAGGTAGGGTTAGTCACTTTGAAATTGGCGCAGTCGGTAGGACATACCTATTTTCATTGAGCTCAGAGATTATTCGCAGGGAAATCATTCGAAGCTTCGTTACGATCTTATTTAGAATATTGTATGGATACTATACTACATATTTCGTGTGTAGACCGTGTTCGATTCCTATTTTCTGAAAAATACATGTGATATCCATGATGAATGATAGATATACTGTACCTAACGAGAGATTTCAAAATTGGCGCAGTCGGTAGTACAGCTCAAAGATTCTACTTGGAATATTTTATGAATAATTTACCAGATATTTTGTGTGCAAACCGTCTTGTCTGTCGCAAAACTTCAGTTCTAATCTTATGAAGGATATATATGTGAGTAGAAATTATGTTGAATATTTTAAAAATCGACTTAATCTGTTTCGTTTAGGGAGCTGCTGAACATGTCGCATTTCGGACGGTATCCCCTTGTAGACGAGTCCTTGGGATTGGCAAGGGTGGTCCAGAAAAAATGTCCGTACGTGCCCAGGATGAAGGAAATAAAGGAACAAGCAGAACGTGACAGAAAACGGATTGTTTTAAGAAAATGCGATTCACTGACAGCGGAGAAATAAATGTCGTTTGGGTCAACTTTTGTTTGTCTGTTTTTTATTTTCTCCAGATTAGATGATGGTCGTAGAGAAAGTCCAAGCTGCTATTCGAACAGTGCCATTTGGGTCAACTTGTTTGTTGATGAATTATCGATTGTCGTAGATAAAGTATGAGCTGCAACTCTCGAACTGTGACGGTGTCCTTCCGGGTTTTCATATTGTGCTGCTCAAAATGTTGAAAAGGTTGTGACGAGATATCTGGACTATTGGTTGGGGTGAACTTCTCACGCCATTTTGGAAGTCATTTCATCAAAGTATATTTATTTCAAAATCTCCTATTGTTCAATGTGGGGTACTGCAGCAGAATCTATGCTTAAACCTCCTCTTCAGAATGAAGTCATAGAATTTATTTTCAAACTATCATTTTTGGAATCATCATCTAGTCTACAAGGTGTCTGATAGTTTTATTCACTCTCTCTCTCTTCAAAATGAAATGTGTATTTTCATCCACTTCACTAAAAATAAAAAGAAGCAGAAAACGCGTCAGATTAAATCTGAATTTGGAAAAAATGTCGTTATATTTTTGTGGAATAAATATTAACAGTTCACTCAATCGAATGAACTCCATCAATCTCGTCAAAAAAATGAAGATTGAACTGATTGAAATATATTCTATCAATTTCTCTCTCTCTCTTATATTGACTTATTCTGACTTAACTGTTTATCTTCGATTTGATTTGATCTTTTTTCATGTATTTTCTTATTAATTTAGATTTTCTATTATGTCCCTCTATAAAAATGTATAAATACTGTCTGTGAGTTTTTCGAGGAGATGGTACATTCATTTTTCAGCTTCTTGTGGGATTTTCTCTCCTCGTTTCTGAAAAATATTTGAATATATTTGTAGTGAGGACAGATTTTGTGATCTACCCCGAAATGTCACTGCGCTTGAAATTAAACCTTTTGATCCTAAAAGAGAAATTCTCTTTTTGTCAGTGACACATTGTTTTGAAAAAAAAAATACAAATATATTTTTCAATAAAATCAAAACTTCTACTTATCTTAGTGGACGTTTCGGGAACGAATCTGTGTTGAGAACGGGAGCATATTCGTTCCCGAAACGTCCACTAAGATATGTAGAAGTTTTATTCATATTAAATATATTTGTATTTCCGAATTTTTCAAAAACAAGGTGTCACTGACCAATAGAGAATTTCTCCTTTAGGTATCTAAAGGTTTAATTTCAAGCGCAGTGACATTTTGGGTCAGATCACAAAATCTGTCCTCACTACAAATATATTCAAATAATTTTCAATAACTTCTACTTTATTTTTCAGAAACGAGGAGAAAAAACTGAAACCACAAGAAACTGGAAAATGAATAAAAATGTATGTTCATTGAGATCGAAAAATTTTATTATTCATTATCGATATGATTCCTTCCATTTTATTACATTTCATCATTATGATTTTTTATGAAATTTACTATTCCTCTAATTTTTTCTCGAATCTTTTGTGAATCGTGAATAATTTTGTACCAGTCATTTCCGTCTGATTATTGATGATTTTCCCATTCAAAATCAATTGTATTGTAATTGAAGTATCAATAAATGAAAAAGAAAAAAACTTCAAAATCAAATTTTGAAACGTTCAATCATCTCTTGAAGAAATGAATAGAGCAGCAAACGAGTTCATTTAATGAAACCGAATCCGATTGACCTACGAAATTCAAACGAGTAGACATATTCGAAAATGACCTTTTTCAGAAGATAATTAGGACCTTCTCGGCACTTCGAGACGCTCGAAATTGATGTCGATACGGGTTTGCGACGGCCCTCCCATCTTTCGAATCGCCTTTGACTTCCCAACCGGTGTCCTCTAATGAACGTTTCCCAACTTTGTCGGTCTCCTCGACTCAACCCCATTCCTTCTGTTGTCTGCTCGTGGGAGTCTCGATGTTCACGTGAACTCCGCTCGGAATTCCATAATGAGATCATTTTCATTATCGCGGCAGGAAATTCGATATCTTTTAGCGCCAGTCGTTAATTCTTCGGCGTGTGAGAAACACGCATTATTCATTTTGTTCTAACCTCAACTTTTCCGATATGGTCAGTTTCTTCGGACAATGAAGACTATTCGGATTCGATTTGATTTGACACACACTGTAAATTCTGGTATCCTCTATAGTTAACGAACGCTATTGTTAAAGTTATTCTTCCTTCATCTTCAAGATATCGCTTTCATTTCGATCATGAGGCTTCAATACAGTTTAGACCCAAAAACCTATCGGTGAAGTCAGAACGGAGCTAAAAAAAGCTCAGAAAATATTTGTCGTCGTTTTATATAACCCTTTGTTCATTTGATGACGAATATCTATCAAAACTCCTCTCAATTGTCAAGATATTGCCTTCCTTTTGATTCTAACATCTGTCGAGGTGAAGTGAATTCAGAGAGATGACATCTTTCTGTTACTGATTTCGCAAAATACTCATCAAAACTTCTGAAACATATGTATACTCTTCATAAAAATGGTTCATTCGTGAAAAAATGTTGACTCTCACCTTATATCCTCTATTGTTCATTTTTATGAAGAATATCCATTGAAACATCTTTAATTTTCCATGATTTTGATTCGGAGGCTTATTGTGGTGTTTTTCAGATCGGAGCTGAAAAATCACTGAAGTAAAATTATATCTTTTTGGCCATTTATGCAATCTTCTCTTCATGAAAAAACTACTATGTGCAACATCGAAAAAAGTTTTTTGTTTTCAGCGCTGTACAACAAATGAAGGTGAACTTTTTGAACTAGTTACAGATTTAACTATTTCAGTTATTTTCCTCATCAATGCGAAGTGGGGAGATAATGAAAAGCACATTTGTTATACATTGTTGCGTTTTTAGTGGGTCATCAATCCGCTGTGAAATAAACCGACTACAAAAACTCATGACAGTACGTTACCATAAATTTCATTTCAGCATTTTCAGCTTTTAATCGTCCCTTGCACCAACTTTTATATTTCCGGTGGGCTCCGTAATATATTGGACGCAATTTTAGAGGCCGAAAGGGAGTATACCGAAAATATATGAGCAAAAGCAAATATTTTTTTATTACTCTCCAGCTCCGGTCCTAGTTTATTTAAGGCTTTCGGTCTGCTTTGCCTCTATTTCTCTATCAGATATAACAGAAATCATAGAACGTAGATTAGAATATCATTCGTGTTCTTGGAGTTATTGAACCTCATTGTTTTTTCAAGGGTACATACATGAGAAATCATTTCTTTATCGATAAATACATGCTTGACTATACATGTTCAGTTTCATAATACACCTGCAGAAAGAAAACCTTTGTGCTTCTTTTATGACAGAGATACAAGACGTTATCGATATTTTGGCAAAATATTCATGTGTCCATAACTTTTAAATCACTTTGTATAATCTATCGATACTTCGTATGCGTGATTAACGAATATTACCTATCGAAACTAGATTGAATCGAAATAAGTATCGAGGTCCGTCTTCAGGAAAAACTCTTTCCTTATTAAATTCCTTATTTTTCAACAACAACGAGCTGTAGTGCAAAAACTTTATTAAAAATCGATGATAATTGTTAATCTATGATTATATAACTCTTTTGGAGCTCCCATTGATGATTTCTTCTTACCCCACATCTGTATAGGTCCAGGTGGACATCATCATCATCCGTGGCCTTCAACATCTCTCGATTTCAATCCAGCAGATTGAGTTTTTTGAAAAACCGAAGGTGTTCGATGTTTCAATTAAAACTTGGAGACATGTTGGATGAAATCGCTCTCAAAGTGAAATCGCTCTCAAAGAAACTAGAAATAATCCTAAGCCCATTAGAAATACAATCATGGGACTGGTGCTACTGATGAAAATGATGAATATTGTTTCCTTTTTACCTCTGAAAGCGCAATCATTATTCTTTGTACTCTTTTCAACCATACAAACAGATCTAAAAAATTTTGCTATACAGGGTAACGAGTTGACGATACATGAATATTTTGTCGAAAAAGAGGTAACGTCCTGTATATCATTGATGAATAGCAATAGACGAATCAATGGGGGTGAAATGGATCCACCAAGGATTTATACCTATCAAAAGTCTATCAAAAGAAAATCACATAATCCCTGTTTGTAATACGTTATTGAGCGCAGATTTGTGTATCTCAAAAATGCATCCAGACTTTGGGAAACTGACTTATTGATGGATATTCGCATAAAATCGTCAACATCAGTTCGGGTGGCTCATATAACCGTCCGAAAATAGAAGCTTTGGCTAAAATCTGAATGCCTATAGGTGGATATACACGAGTATATGCAAGGGAACCAAGAAGATTCGGATACCTAATTAAAACGAACGTCGACTTCCTGTTGAAGTTCATTAAAAATAAGGATATTCTACTCTTCTCCACGGTCGTTAATGGCGGTCTACTACGTTTTATGAAGGGTAGAACACACAGGGTGAAATATTTTTCTGAGAAATATAACTGAATTTCAGTACAATTGTGACAGAACTGAATAGATCGAGGCGTTTGATTGAATGAATTAGAATTCTCTGGAATATACGAGGATAATTTTCTTAACCAAGTAGTTTTATGAAACGTTTGCAGGCTAGAATCAGAACATTATCCAGTATTTTGGATCAGAAAGGGGATGCACAAAAAGTGATGTGCCTCAAGGTTCTATCTTCGGACCAATGATATGTTTCATTTTGCATCAATGCGAGAAATAAAGTCTGCAACTTCCATGAAATGACTTTTTCAATTTTTGATTTGGTGATACTAGCATTATTATTAGTGGCCATTCAGTTGATGATATCATCACCTCGAGCACAAAAAACAGTAGTCTAGTTTTCAGCAAGTTATCATTGAATATTTCTAAGAAAAAAGAGTTCCGATTCTTCTAGATTTTCTCTCTTCGATCCTGAAAATAAAAATATTTAGAAATCGAAATCAGTCTTTCAATATATTTCTAGTAAGGACAGATTCAGGATCTGCTCCAAAATGTCACAGCGTTCGGGATTGAAGTGTGGTATTTTGTTTTGCAAGAAACTTTCAAACAGTGAAATCTCTTTTCAATGAATATCAAAACTTCGACTTTCCTTAGTTGACGTTTCGGGAACGTTTTCGAAACGTCCACTAAGGTGTTTTTGATATTCATTAAAAATATATCTGTCTTTGAATATTATTTCGAAAAACGGTGTCACTGACAAATGAAGAATTTCTTGTTAAGGTGTCTGAAAGTTAAATTCCAAGTGCAGTGCCTTTTTGGGGCAGATCATGAATCTATCCTTACCACAAATATATTGAAATGATTATTATAATTTCTATTTCTATTTTAGAAGTGATAGGAGATGAAATCCCATAAAATCAATGAGTTTTGTCGGAGTGAAAATGATACCTAATTGCTTCGATGAGCTTTTTGAAAATTCGACGTATACATAGTATAAAGCCATTCTTCCAAAACACTTTACTGCGATATTTCCGTTTGAGTTCTCAAAAAGATTAAACAAAGAAGTACTAGTACAGTAATTACATTTTAATTACTCGACTGAAAACATCAGTCACTTAGTTTGATGTATAGTTGCGTGATTGAAACGATTGTAATTGAGTATTATATGTTTTCAGTACATCTCGTTTCGTGTATACAAGTCGAGCAAATATTTATAAGTGAACGTAAAAATCTCAGCAAAGAAATGTAAATAAATTTGGAATCGTGTGAGAAAATGATCCTCATTACGAAGAGAAAATATACTCTTGCACGATAATGTCTTCTCTTGGACCAATAACAATCAAACTGAGTACATAAATATCGAGAAGGGTTAATAAAACACAGAACATTCATCATTTTCCTTTTGCCTCATGAAATTTCGAGACTGTTTTGTAAATTCATGAAAAATTATTGAATGGAAATTTTACAGGAAATCTCTCGGATTTAGATAGAACTTGAGAAAATATGATTGCAGGTTCCTCTAATTTTTTTTCAATAGGCCGTCCTAACGTAGACATGAGGAAAAGAATAGGAAAGGAAATTAATGTTTTGTTTTTAATAAAAAGAATCATGATTTCAATTCTCTTTCGAAATCTCTTTATTTCATCGACAATAAACAAGAGTACCTTTTTCCTGGAGGTTCCAGCTGCCGAAATTAATTTTTTTGGAACTTTTCCACACAGGATGTTTCCGTAAAGAGGGCCTATAGTAAGAAAATTATAGGAACTTGTCTTCTATTTTTTTTAGGTTCTCTCTGAATCCGAGATATTTGACACATTTTCTCGGACACCTCCTATGATTTCTAGGGAAGGCATATATAGAGTGACAACTAGATCTGTTACGTCACGCCATGTAGATAGATATAGATATTTGTTAATTTTTTCCAAAAAATGAAAATAGGTGATAAAACCTCACATATTTCAAGCTTCATGCGAACATTTTTGATCCTCCTTATACAAAATGAAGGACGCTTATTTGATCTTCAGAGCTCCTACCTTCCGTTCGAATAATACCAACCAATGGGAGTCCAGATTGAGTCAGGTGCAAACATGTCTCAAGAAACACCTGTCAAATTTTCTTGATTCAAACTCACCTGTCCAATCCCAGCCACCTTTGACGGTTTCCAAAATGGCGACACTAACCGTCAGCCTACCTGGCCAAGAGAAAGACAATGAATGGCCAATACAGGGTCGTAAATCCGTCTCTTGGCACCTTTTTTGTTTTCTCGACTCTCGAAAAAGGTCAGAAATTTCGAGGAACCTTGAAGAAAGCCAGAATGGATTTTTTGTTTGTGCAGGAGGAAATAATGACATTTACAGGCGCCTTAATGAGTTTTCGAGCACCCGGGGTGGCAACCCTTGGCCATCGAGGAATGTTTTAATGGACTTCGCTGTTAAAAGAATAATAGTGCGGGCCTGCATTTTGAATCATTGAGTGATTTTTGAATGGCATGTCGGCGAAACTGTACACGGGATACTACGAGAAGGTTCATTATTGGGGTCTATATTGCTGTGCGGCCTTTCTGGAAGAATAATAATAAAGTTTGTCTGGTATTTCTATGTAATTTGAGGATTTTCGAAGGAGTCAGTAAGGTTTTGAACGACGTACTCCGAACGTAAAATTTCGAATCTTCAAAATTATTGTTTTCCTCTACAGCGTGCCCGTTTTTCAAGCTCCATCACGGGGATTTAAGTTTTTTTAAGAGATACGAAGCTGGTTCATTTAGGGCAAAGTTGCAAACCGATTTGAAAACGTTCATTTGGGAGCATGTTTACTGGTGAGACTTTACACAGCACTGTCAGTAAACCGTGTAAGTCAAAGATATGATATTATACAGGGTGAGTCAAAAATGTGTACCGAGCTTTCTGGGGGTGATAGAACATTGAAAAATAAGTGTAGTTTGATGATTAAACTCATGGCCCAAAATGCATATTAAGGGAGATATATCCTTCCAAAGTTGATAAAATTAAAATAATTTCTCCGCATAACTTCTGAACGATGAAAGCCACCCGATTGAAATTTTGTGCATGAATGTATGTTGTCAAAATACATTTTTTCGTCACACTTCCACATTTCTGATATCGTTATAAAGGGTGTTTTCAGAGGGTGAGTCATGATTTTTTGTAGAAAACTTTTTTCCCTGTATTATTTTCGGTGAAAAAACAAAAGCATTCGATGGAGCGAAGGAAATTACATGAAAAAGGTACTCTTATTCAAATACAAAAAATTGAGCCGTTCGTGAGATATTTGAGTTTTTGTAGTTACATGATATCAGCAGATTGATTTTATTCATCGCGAGATTCATCGGTAACAATATTTTAGCAGGCCATGATGAATAACTTTGTTCTCAATTTTGACGTTCATGTCATCAACATTCGAGTCAACATTGTTGTAGTCGATTTGTTCGTGTGGTTTTTCTGTGTCATTTATCACTGCGATTATCAACTGAGATTTCAAGAAATATGGCAGGTTATTCGTTCTCTGAACAAACTGATATGCTTCTAATGCTTGGCGAGTGCTTCGGAAATGCAAATGCTGCTGAAATATCGTTATGCCGATGAATCACGCAGTGATAAAAAATTACATGACTTTTGGAGTTGTCTGAAAACATTTCCATGTGACGTGTTGTCGTATTGAGAAATACGACATTTTCAGTCATTTTCATGAGTTGATAGTGTGGGATTGTTCTCTCATATCTATTGTTCAACAAAGAAACTCAGTTTTACTTGTTGTTTGATCATTGAAAATTGGTAAATAATCCTAGTTAGTTCAGCCAGTTCTTCCCATCAAGTCGAGGAAGGATTTTATAACTTTGTTCGAGATGGAGTTGTCCTGTTCACCCTATGGCTGTACTAAAAAGAAGAGAATTTATTATTTCATAGGTGAATTATTGAATAATTCGTCATCCAGACGAATCGATAGCTTTTTCTGTCGATGGAGCAAGAAAGCATCTTGTGGTAGAGCAAAATATAATATCATATCTTTGGTGTTAGTACAAGTTTTCTGCGATTGCTTTTCACACCAGTGGTCGTCGAAAAAGTAGATCAAACAGCTGATCACGTTGATTCTTCCCTTCGTGCATCGAGCACATAAACTTTGACACGCTGTAGCTCCCATTCCATCAATCTTCCAACTCCTCAAACAACATCCCTGGAACCCATAACTCACTTCAGTCTCTTACCCAGCTGTCACTGGGGCTCTCAGTCGGTCTCATATCGCCCCTATCTTATCTCCTCGTGACACCCGCTGAAAAAAATCTTTCAGGGGGTGCTTTCGGCAGAAACCACCGCGGTTATACGAAAAAAAAAGCATCGGATCGGTCGGAGTATCCCGGATCAATTAAAAAGTGGTACGGGAGACCGAAAAAAAAAACATGATATAAGAACACCTGCATGCACAGACGGAGATAGAAGAGAACGATGGTGTGTTATTTATTTCTTTCCTTGATTAATATACGACTGTACCAACTGCCAAAGGGAATTCTCGAATGAAGGCCATTCCTGAAAGCTTCTACTGAAGAAAAAATGCACCTTTTCATTCTTCATACAAATATACTTCGTACGTTTCTTTCATTTTGAGATTGCAAGCCAAATTGTTCGAATTCCAAGAGTTCCACATTGATAAGCAAATAATTTCAGTCGCGATCTTGGACTTTGACCATTATAAGGATGTGAATCAGGTTAATCGGGAGCAGATTCGTTCCCGAAAAGTCCCCTACATAAAGATAACTACATAAAGATAACTACATCTGTCTTCCAAAACGATCAGCTAATAATTTGATATTATATTTGAGAAATTTACGAGAATCCAATGTATCTTTAAAATAAATCAGGTTAGGACACATGTTTGTATGAACTTTTTGTCTTGATATCACTGAAAGGATCCTATGCTACATTTATTGTACATACTTGATCAACACCCTGTATTGTAGTTATTATTAGATAATTATTGAGTTGAATTGATTGAATATTGTGTGGGAATGCCATTTTCTTTGGTATGACGAAGAACATGATAATTATTCAATATCAATATTTTAAGACATGTGGGATGAACCGACTCGACGGAAAAAAAATTTTCAGTTGCAACACTGTGAAGTAACTTGACAGGGGTGTTCAATTCAATAATTGGAAAAATTTTCACTAGTAATACCACTAGAGGTCAAATTATTTCCGGATTTAATTTGACCTCATGTGTTATTCGGTAAGAAAATTCCACACCAAATGTGTTTCCAACAACATCAATTTTCGTCTTTATCAAGTTGACAAAACCTGTCATTATAAACCCACCTAGGAAAAAATTCCCGATAAAATTAATCTGTTGCTATGGTGATCTGACAGAAATACACGTTCTGATTGGTTGAAAATCACATGTGTGAAATTCTTAATACAATACATATCCTCCGATCTTGGGAATTCCAAATGAAACGTCGTGTATATGTCCACTGTTTTGGATTCCACTCTAAATTTGATTATATGTATAGAATTGAGATAATGATACATTTAATTTTCCATAATCATTTTTATTTTCGCATCTAGAATGCGTTGGCCCCATTTGAATCAAAACTGATGGACATGAATGATATGGAATATTTAAAATATTTCCAATTCTTCAATCTTGCACTCCTGCCATGTTTGATTCTCTTTCATAGGAACTCTGGAAACCTTGGAATGTCTAAAGAATTCGCTGACACCCAGTATATCATTATTCCAGACCATAATAAATCTGATATCAATAAATCAACGAACAGGTACGTCGGTGCCAAAGTTGCCACCCATTGAAAAAAAGTGTCTCAAAATTGAAACCTATTTATATTTACATTAATACGATCGGGGACCGTTTCAGAAATAATTTCTGGACGAACATCTCGATAGGTTGACAGTTCGTGTTTTTGAGAAATGCGTCTTATTTATCAAACCACGAAATCCAATTTTTCATCACCTATGAGATGAATGAAGTATATATCAAAGGAGTATATATAAACATAGGCATCTCTTTCCGAAATCATTTATAATGGATTTAATTATCACATTCTCGACAAAAACTGTTTTTATTGGCGAGCAGACGACGATGGTCGCCGTATTTTCTGATATTCTAAAATTAAACAGAGCTTTAGAAGCCCAATTCGTCTTCATTCAATTAAATATTTGGCTTCCACTGGAAACTGTAAACGTACTAGTCCGAGCATGAGTTTGAGAGTTCTGTAAATGATCCATTAATTAGAAAATATCAACGGACTTTGTGAACTCCATGTGATTGATAGTGAAGCATGAGCCGCAGATTTCAGAATGGATGATATTTAGTTTTGTTCATACCGAACGAAATATCTCGTTGTCATAGTCGAGTCGAAATATATTTTTCCTACGACCACCGAGGAAAACAGCGCATTCAACATTGTTCGAATATTGGTAGGCACTTTTATTTTAGATTGATCTTGCATCCTAACCTTTCTAATTGAAATGATTGAATCCATACTATCTCACGATGACCTTCTCTCATTCTGATCCATGTGTAATTACTCAGAGGAAACATTATCATTCATGAAAGTGACTAACAACACGAGTGACGTTGACGTGACGTAACAATTCTTCGGCGCACACATTTATTTTCAAGAAATTGACACTCTCGAACTATCAAAAGGTTCTCCGCTAGGGATAAAGTCAATAAGATTGTATCATCAAGATGTATATTCAGATTTGTGAGTTATAGAGACGTTAATCATTTTTATCATTAATTGAAAGCAAAATATCCAAATTTTGGTTTGTCTGAAATGTCCCTAAAGCAATAAATCTTTTTGATGACTTCTTCAAGGCATAAATAAGCCAATTGGGCCGATGATTTGGGACACCCCGTACATACATGCCCCATTCCTTGTCACTTCTCTCAATCACAAAAGTAACTTGTCATCGAAATATCCGATTTTACTGTGCCGTTGAATTGAAAACGTCACTAAATTCTAATATATGCACGGCAAGTGTGTTGATATCGGTCCTAGTAGGTCTTGCGGGCCATATAATGACAGGATGTTCGGCTGTTCCTGGCCCGGCCTGCTGTGATCAATCTTCGGACGAGGTTCAGCTGTCCGTGAAGATGAGTGGTTCCGAATTTTCAAGAGATTACCTTTTCGATGTTGGCCTTTCGGTGAGAGTTTTTTCGTGTAGAAGTGGAGATTTTACTAAATGCGAAATCGTTCATCGAAGCGGCCTTTATCGCATAGAAATGTCACTTTAATATACAGGGTGTCCGTGAACATGTGGGAAATCTCTCGGATTCAGGTAGAATTTAAAAAAATACGATTGCAGGTGTTAACGGTGTTAACTCTTGGTTTGAACAGAATTTTATTGTTCTTCAGCCCGGATAAAACAAATCTCGTACGAATTCATAATTATCAGAAAGCGCGTATGAAACCAAGTATATTGCGATAGGAAATGAACTGCTTCGTTTTGGTGAACAAACCAAATTCCTTGGAATTTTACTGAGAGATCAAGGAACCGACATTAAAATAAATGATTCTTCATGTAATGTTGGATAGGACAGGATTAAAAGAAAACACATGAGGTACTTCGTAGATGAACATCCTTCTAACTACAAAATGAAGAAGTAGTGGTGAAAGGGAAAAAAGCGTTACTTTCCATCACTAGCCGATTTTTTTTTCAATAACGTGTTTTCTCGAGAACTACTGCATTGAATTCCAAAAACGAGAAAGCGTTGGTAAGAGATCTCGATTACCTCCAAAATGATGTATCACTTGACCCCTTATCCCATTTGAGATTCAAGGGTTGGAGCTCACCCCTCCGAGGGGTTTGAAGTGCAAGATATTTTCCCCTCGGAATAAAAATCGACCGGTTCCAGCGTTTTTTTTTTCTGAGAACGACAGCTATGTCAAATCGGCCTTGCGTTTCGTTTTCATTGGGCCACCCAGTATGTAATTTCTGTATTGAATTGAATTATACTATTCGCTGTGCGCTGAGGAGAATTTTTAGTTGAAGGAAAGCAATACAAGCCATGAGAAATCGTATGGAATAAATATAAAAGCCATTCTGGAACAAAAAAAAATAATGAAAATGATATGAAGAAACAAAAAGAGTTCGGAACGACAAAACTACGTAGGTTTTCATGATGCTTTAAGACGAGTTAGATATGTTGTAGAGTGAAAAAATGCCCCCCCCCTCAGGAATCGCCGCTGAGGCTTATTCTGCCTTGAAGCCGATTTCAACAGGTAACATGGGAAAACCACGCAGTCTACTAGATGTAATACCTTATTACCATTCATGCCTCCGACAGAAATTTCACCGAAAGTTAAACAGGGAATTCCCTTATTTCTCGTTGTCCCTGAATTGAGATGAGTATTTTACAACTATAATCTCATAAGGTTGAATTTGCAATCATGGGAACCCGTACCCTAAACCGAACCTTTGAACGAACTTATAACACGATTTTGTTGCTGGACATTCCCAAATCGGTTTCGAATTGATGAGATTATCGAAAAAAAAAATATGTTGACTCTTGTAGTGTCTGTAGGTAGTGAATTTATCTGACACTTGCTATTCGATCACTATTATTCATTTTCAATTTTTTCTTGTTTCTATTTTCTGAATAATGTTTGTAGATTTTTCATAATTGTTCGTTGCACTTATAGTTCTTAGAAATTTATTCAACATATATTTCTCATATGAAATATTCATGCAATTCAATAATCAATCATGACAATATTCATTCAACTTTCATATCCTTCGATATTTTCTTGTGTCAATTTCGGGAAAATTCACAATTATGGAAATCCATTCGAGGAAATGGTGTATACGTTTTTCCAGATTTATTAGGATTATCTCTCTTCATTTCGGAAAATGTAAATAGAAATCATGATGATTATTTCAGTATATTTTTTGTAGTGAGGACAGATTTATGATCCACTTCAAAATGTCACTGCGCTTGAAATTTAACCTTCAGAAACCTAAAAGAAAAATTCTAAGAAATGTAAGAACATTGTGAAGACAAATATATCCAACAAATATCAAAATTTCTACTCATCTTAGTGGTAGACGTTTCGGGAACGAATCTGCAACACAACGAAAAATATTTTCTGGCTATTTCTTTGACAGTTTGGTCACTTTTATAAGAACAATGCGATTCTGAATCGGGATCACATATTTCGAATCAGTAATGAGAAATGTAGTTCTGTTTTGCGAAGAAACCAATGATGACAATTCATCGTTTATCCAACCGGTTTCATTCAAAAACACAGGATGTCCGGAAAAAATTGTGAGTGGGAATAAAATAGGTTTTAGGAGATCATACGAATCATTCATCCATTTTTCAGCTCTTAATGGGATTTTCTCTCCTCGTTCCTAAAAAATAGAGTAGAAGTTATTAAAAATTATTGCAATATATTTGTAGTAAGGACAGATTTAGGATCTGTCCCAAAATGTCACTGCGCTTGAAATTAAACCTTTAGATACCTAAAAGAGAAATTCTCTATTGGTCAGTGACACCTTGTTTTTGAAAAAATTTGGAAATACAAATATATTTAATAAGAATAAAACCTCTACTCATCTTGGTGGACGTTTCGGGAACGAATCTGCTCCCGTTCTCAACACAATTGAAATATTTTTCTCTTCGTAAAATTTTTTCAATGTTTTCGATTTTGACACTGAAAAGTGACAATTTGGCAGACGGAGGAATTCTGGTTACAAGGTGTTTTCATTAATTGATATCGAATTTTCCATTTTCATATTCAAGTTTCAGAAGTGGATGCCAAGTTCTATCTATGAATATATATATCTATATATGAAAATGGAAAATTCGATATCGATTAATGAAAACACCTTGTAACCAGAATTCCTCCGTCTGCCAAATTGTCACTTTTCAGTGTCAAAATCGAAAACATTGAGAAAATTTTACGAAGAGAAAAATATTTCAATTGTGTTGAGAACGGGATCAGTTCGTTTCCGACACGTCCACCAAGATAAGTAGAGGTTTTATTCTTATTAAATATATTTGTATTTCCAATTTTTTTCAAAAACAAGGTGTCACTGACCAATAGAGAATTTCTCTTTTAGGTATCTTACAGGTTTAATTTCAAGCGCAGTGACATTTTGGGGCAGATTACAAAATTTGTCCTTACTACAAATATATTGCAATAATTTTTAATAACTTCTACTCTATTTTCTAGAAACGAGGAAAGAAAATCCCATTAAGAGCTGAAAAATGAATGTACTACCTAATCGAAGAACTTAAAGACAGAATCATTCATCATAGGAAGAAGATTCTTAGTCCATTTTTTGATTACTCATTCGTAAAAAAAAATCATTTTGTCGGACACCTTCTCGTTTATGTCGATGAAACTTTGTACAGATATGTTTCTAGCGATCCTAATTCAAAACCTGTCAATATTTTTTGTGAAAAAAATCCCCAATAGTCGATTGTATGTCGATATATGTTTTGTTTCCGAAATGAGACATGATGACATTTAGACTAAAACTTCGCCAAGAAGAAGAATGTCTGCAAACTGGTTCATCTTATCTATAAGAGTACCTAGTAGAGTACCTATCCATCTTCTACTTTCCCACAGGGTGCTGAAAAACATACTCCATAGCCTCGTGAACGTGTGTACCAACTGTCGGATGCGGAATTCACAGCAATCACTTTTGGCACGATCTCGCAATAAAACGATAGGACTTACCCACAATCCTGCGCTCCAGATGTACTCCGGGAGAGGTGTTTTCGAAAAATTCGAGAAAAGGTGCGTGGTCTTGGCGCCCAGATGTCTGTTGCCTGGTTTCTCGAAACACCGGAATGTCCATCGGCGAACCTGATGCTGTAAAACGGTGGGATTTTCTCACTGTATGAGTGAATTCGCATGAAAAAATACCTTCTTTCAACTATAAAAAATTGCAGAAATTTATCGCTACATAGATCTTTGTTCATACTCTGTGGTCTTGCTTTTATTTTCCAAGGGGAGATATGAGATAATCCTTGATTCACTGGTCTATAAAATCACAGATATAAAAAACAAAACAGAATCCCAATACCATAAAATATTCAAATATCAGACCAAAGAGCCAAAATCAAAATCTCGCAAACAGAGCATATTCAATATAGATATATTAGATATAGATGAATCAGTTGATAAATCTAAGATCAATTTCAGCAAAATTTAAATAAATTGAACACTTCCCAACAAATAATGGCATTGACTATACAGTGTTAAAAAGTCAAACGATCACTTCGATTACTGTACATATTTATAAAAAGTCCCGAAATACATCAAATTCAAATTATACATTGACAGTCTTCAACGTCAAATTTTTCAATTGGGATGAAGTATAAGCTTGTGATACATCGTTTCAAAGATCTCTTCATACATTATTCGAAAACGCTATGCGACAGGATTCTTTTTGACAACAAAAAATATATTTTCATATCATAACATATAGTATACTGGCGTTGAATATGATGGATTTTCTGTTAATTCCCAAGATAAAACAATGTTATTTTCTTTTAAAATATTTGTATAACGTTAGTGACTCCCCTGGGATACCATAGGAGATTCTCGATTGATTCTTCACTGTATGTTCAATTAATTATGCTAGTCCCTGTTCGGTTTTTCTTTCTCACCTACATTAGTAAAAATGTTTTGTATTATTTTTCATCATTGCTGCTTCGTTCACTCACCTAATTGTTTATATACCTCTTATTATTTATGAATGTGTTATATATTTGTATATTATATCTGTATCTGATATTTACTGAGTTGTCCTATTGCTTTTTTTTAATCTCGTTCTAATGGATCAATAAAGAATTGAATTGAAAATTGAATTGGAGGAACTAAAGTGCTCACTTCAATTCTGGAAGTGTAAAAATCTGTAACGTAAGAGTATGAGGAACATTGGCTCCGGTGACGACAGCTGAAGAATATGTGACATTCTCGGTTCCCGAGGGATTTACTAACATCCGGGCAACTTGCTGACGTCACTAACATAATATTCAGAAGAGAAAATATAACGCCTGCTCGAAATGAATCACACGATGAATAATAATAATGATATCGTGTTTCGTTTGTAGCAGTTTGATGAAAAGTTATACAGGATGTATTGCGTTGGTTTTTATGGGATGAATAATAGATGCACCTGCTATGATAGTGAGCATTAGCAATTCATGGGAATTCGAAAAAAAGTTCAGTAGGTTTTTTATCAATAGTATTTGATGACGAATCTACAACTGATCTCAAGGGTGAGTTCTTCAACTTTGATATATTTCAGCTATTCAGTTCACACACACATACTTTTTTCATGATATAACCTAGAAATATAACTGTAGCTGATTGAATGAAGTCCCATTATTATTATCTTACAGGGTTAGGATAAAGGATGGAACCAAGTAAATATCTTTTGATATATTTTTTGTTGATAATATACTTCCGGTTTAACCGGAAATGCCAACAACTTCTTTGATTCAATTGGGGCACTCTATATATTTCTACAGATTTTGAAAGAGCTCGTTGTTTTGAATACATATAGTTTAGTGTAAAAAAATTGTAAAAACGAGCAGTATAGCACACTTTAATCAACCT
This sequence comes from Gastrophysa polygoni, assembly GCA_963576655.1. Classification (NCBI taxonomy): domain Eukaryota; kingdom Metazoa; phylum Arthropoda; class Insecta; order Coleoptera; family Chrysomelidae; genus Gastrophysa; species Gastrophysa polygoni. The sequence continues at coordinate 818,988 of OY755082.1, read as the reverse complement.
TTGAGTTTTTTGCATTAGAGCAAAAAACTATTCAGATAAACTAATTGATGTTGTTTGTATGTGTAATAATAAATAAACGAGTACTCTTCTATTCTCCAAGTGTCGAATTCTAATTGACGGAAATAAATTTTACAATCACCATAACCGATCATCATCAAAATTTCAATACGATCTTTGTCACTTAATTGAACCATTCTGAATTGTACAATTTGTGATTTTATGAGAAAATATATTTTGGTTTCCTCGCATTTATTGGGTTTGCAAGCATAAGTTAATTTCATGCAAGAGAGTAGGTGATGAAAAAAAATATGGAAAATTTACATTATGTTAGAATTTCATCAGGCGTCGAATACTATCATTATGCAATTTAACAATCACTAGACTCATGGCAGAATCATCAAAAGATTTGGGAAATCCTCGATACCGCCTGTATGACAGCAGGAGGTATCTTTGACATTCGATATAAGTTAACAAAACGGCACCGACATTCCAAATTTGAGGGATAATATGGCCAACAAACCATTGGCATACTGAAACTTTGAGAAGAATTGAAATTCAGACGAAAATATTGCTTTTGTTGGAAAGAAATGAAAAAACTTTTCACTCACCTGGTATTTATATCTGGTATCTTGCTAGAAGAAAACCTAATAAATATTTCCTGAGATTTGTCTTGGATATCATTTGACTTATTAAAATGAAAACATTTATTGAAAATGAATTCGAACAAATTAATTTCTTTCCTTCTACTGTAATAACATTAATAAAATGTGTATTTTTATTTATCAACAATTTCAACCAGAAAATGTGTGAAGGAAATTAAAAAATAAAGATGGCAGTTGAAAAGATGATAATGAGATAATAAAAAACTGTATTTCCAAAATCACACCTTATTCCGACAACACTATTTTCGATTTCAACTAAATGAGTTGGGGCTAGAGATGTGCCTCTTCTGAAATTTCTACGCCACTGGATTATGGTGTCGGGGCAAAACCAGAAAATCCCATAACACTATTAGCTTATTGTTATTGCAGAATAATATGCTATTAAATTTACACCCTGTTAGCCTTCTCTTAGCATCAATTATTCGATGTTGTTCCAACAAGATATTTAAATATCGCACAGGGAAAACCGTTTACGAAGGATCGATTTTGTCGGTCGCTTTCTCGAATAATCTCGGGGGTTTCTCGAATGCGACAAGGGTTGGATATCCATAGTTTGCTTTGCTGATGAGCTCACGTCCCTCATTTAATCCGGTAATGAAGACGGTAGACGGATATATACTCATCTGATGTGGGAATGCGAATTCAATTAAAAGAATGAAATCAATACAGATAATGTCTTCATCTTGATGTATTCTAAGCTCATGTGGGAACGCGCTCAATTGAAATATTGAAATGAACACCGAATGTCTTCTACTTTATATATTCTGAGCTCATGTGGAAATGCATTCAATTGAATGTCTTCATTTTGATATATTCTCAGATCATGTGGGAATAAATTCAAATGAAAGAATGAAATCAATACAGATAATGTCTTCATCTTGATATTTTGTAAGCTCATGTGGGAACGCGTTTAAGTAAAATATTGAAATCAACACAGAAGGTCTTCTTCTATATACAAAATGCTTTATATATTGCATTTTTTTATTGTTTTGTGTATTTATTGTATTGCTTAACTGTAAATCATTGACTTATTCTATATCATATTCGATGATCTCACTGAATAAACTTTATTATTATTATTATTATTATTATTATTATATATTCTAAGCTCATGTGGAAATGCATTCAATTGAATGTCATTTTGATATATTCCCAACTCATGTGGGAATAAATTCAATTGGAATATAGATATTGGCACAAAATCTTCTGAATAAAATTAATCCAGTATTCTTCATCTAGATATAATCTCAGCTCATGTGGGAATGAATATACAAGGTGGCCCAATGAAAACGAAACAAGTTATGCATTTTACTGAGAGATCAAGGAACTGACATCAAAAATAAATGATTCTTTATGTAATGTTGGATAGGACAGGATCTTTTTGAAAAGGGTACTTCTCAGATGAACATTGTGAGAGAGAAAAAAGCGTTACTTTCCATCACTAGCCAATTATTTTCACAAACGTGTTTTCTCGAGAACTACTGCATTGAATTCCAAAAACAAGAAAGCGTTGGTGAGAGATTTAGATTACCTTCAAAATGAAGTATCACTGCCCCTTACCCCATTTGAGATTCAAGGGTTGGAGCTCACCCCTCCGAGGGGTTTGAAGTGAAAAAGTTGAAAACATGCGCAAAATATTTCGCCCTCGAAATGAAAATCGACCGGTTCGAGTGTTTTGTTTTTCTGAGAACGAACGATCTTTGTCAAATCGGCCTTGTTTTGTTTTCATTGGGCCACCCAGTAATTGATATATTGGAATTAACACAAAATATCTTCATCTTCATATATTCTTAGCCCATGTGTGAGAAATGCAGATAGTATATATGATCTTTTCCAGTTGATTAAGATAATATTAATGTAGGAAAAAGTTGAATATCCGGCAAAAAGTTGTTATCACTTCCAATAACGAAAAAGTGTGCTGATGACATGAACTCTGCCAATTGTGAAACTTGTTATGAATAATGTTGGGATTATTCCACACGAAACAACTTTTCGGCTATCTTTTTTTCATTTTTGGATTTATCAAACCTTTTTTTCCCAAAGTAGCTGGTAGAACATTTATCGTCTGATACAGATATTCCAGTTAACGGAAACACCCTATATGCTATAGTGAATCGATTGGAAAAATCTCTCAACACGCAGCAAATCCGTCGAACAATTTTTCATCTCATCGTAATTTTCATGTCCTTCATCATTTGCCGAAACATTTATAAATACAATGCACTTCATTAATTTCCTATATACTCCTCCTAGCTATTTCGGAGCCTAATTAAAAGAACTAGCATTACAAACTGAGGCAAAATGTCTAGACTCCCTGAAACTTCAATGAAATCAGGCAGGGCCGGACTCACAATAATAACCCGAAATCGAAAAATCAAGGCTGAGTATACTTAAAATGAGTATATCTTATAATCAAACAGAATTTTTTTTATTATTATAACAGATCCCTTACTTGTTCTGTCACTACTGATGGAATGAATTACTTCCTTCAAAATTTAGGCTGTTGTACACCTAACCTGTGAATGTTTAAAAAAAATTGACAGATGAAAATCATTATTTCAGCAGTTCGAATAATGATTGGGAACCATGTCGACAATTTTTTCAGTAGACAATTCCATGTTTTGTTGATAACACCAATATACTATACAGGGTCTAGCTGATTTCACAGGCACATTATTGATATTTCCGTATGAAATATTATATGAGCTTAGAGGAAAGAATATTCTTTATCTTGTTTGATTATATAATTGGGCAGAATTTCAAAATTTCTCATCGAGAATCAACTCATTATCAGTCATTATCCGTGTCAAATTTTAACAACTTTCTGGCTCTTACCGTTAAACAAATATCAACTCTATCCTTATGAAATCATAGTATAGTAAGTGAATCTGTAAAGCTCACTGTGTTATTGTTGGAATTCCATACGATTGTTTTGGGTAGTGAGCTATATATTGTAGAGTATCTTGCAAACTAGTTCAGAGAGAAAAAATTACTCACATCACATTCTCTGTTCATTCTATGGAAACTGCGTGCCTATATAGTACATGACAATAGGTTATCTCACGATGATGTTGGTTTCATCCACCAAAATAACAAAACTCTATGTATATGCCCCTTCTGGCATTCCTAGAGAAATCCAATCGCACAGTGTGCAAGAATATTTTCATTTAGATATGAACGGTATACAGGTATAGAAATTCTCATGTACTGATCATCATATGATTTCGATTCGATCGTGTTCAGGATTCATCGAAATTGGTAGTTAGTTGAAAGAAAATTCTAAGAAACCCCCCAAGATCACCAGGAGTCAAAACCTGAATCCAACTCTGGAGGAACAGAGACACAACATCAGACAGAGCACGCTGTTGGGAAGACACTATGCAAATCACCGACAGAGAGAGGCAACAGGATGGCTTAGACCAGAAAAGGACAGCCGGGGACTCATCTCCCGGGTAGGGACGCTCCTCCCGTCCGATTGGTCGGCACACCAAGATAAACCGTCTTAACTTTTGGGTGGATTCCGTATTATCGGAAATAAGTCAGTACTTGAGCGCATCTTCGGCGAGAACACTCGATCTTCCTGGCGCCGTCACCATGTTCGAAACGCGAAGTGACAGTTCATCTCCCGTGTATCGTCAGCTGACCCCGAACTCCTCACCTGGATTCGAGGACTATGGCCAGACGAGGCTGATGGACCTCACCAACGCCAGCGAGAAATATTTACCGACAACTCTACCTCACAACGACTTCAATATTTATTCCTACCACCAACAAACCGAGCCCAAGCTCTACCAGAACGACAACCAGAGGTACTACGAAGACTACGACAGGAGATTACCGAGTCCTAGCTACCAAGACGACAGGCAGGACTTCGGATACACAGAATCGTACATCAAGGTGGAGCCCGTGGATGATTCCGCCGTACCGAAATCCAGGAACATCGGCAGGAAGCGAAAGAGCGTAGATTCCGACGACGAAAACTCCTTCTCCAAGGCCAAATCCAGGAGGAAATCGCCCCAGAGCTTCGAGGATCTGCAGACACAACGAGTCATGGCCAATGTGAGGGAGAGGCAGCGAACGCAGAGCTTGAACGAAGCTTTCGCCAGTCTGAGGAAGAGCATACCGACGTTGCCGTCGGACAAGCTATCGAAGATACAGACCCTGAAGCTAGCTGCGAGGTACATCGACTTTTTGTACAACGTTCTGTCGACTTCTTCGCCTGACAATCCCGGAGAGAGTGATGTGCTGGGGAATGTTTGCTCTTACACAGCCCACGAGAAGTTGTCTAGAGCTTTCAGTATGTGGAGGATGGAAGGTGATTGGAACACTTCGTTGTGATTTCAGGTGTTCTTCTCTGTTCATGTAACTGCTGATGATCTTTCGGCACGATATCCATTCCTATCAGCACCAACGAGCTGAAGCTGAGTTCAGCCACATACGAATGATCAAGACGATAAGCAAGACTTTCTCAACCATCGATAGAAAACGAAACGAGTGTTGATTCGGAGAACAAAAACTCTCTCTCTCTCCAAAGTCGAATCCAGGAGCAATTCTCTCCATGAGGGTTATGGCCACTGTTTTGGAGCTTTCGAAAAGCATATCAACTTTGCCGTCGGACGAATTGTGGGAGATACAGATTCCGAAGCTGGCTGCAAGGTACATTAATCTTTTGTACAACGTTACATTTTCACCTGACAATCCAGAGGAATGTGCTAGAGAATGCTAGTTCTTAAACCGCTCATGAGAAGTTGTCGAGTGGAACACTCAGTTGTGACTTTAGATTGTAGGGGATAGCTTTTTTTATATACATGCGCTGGTCGATGCAATATTAAGTATTAAGTTGGAAGTAAGATTAGGTGTTTTGTGATTTTAGATGTAAGGTATTGTAGTAGAGATACAAGGCTGGTCGAATTGAAGAAAATTTCTGGGTATTGATGCTGAACATTGATATATGACAGAGTTTGATGTAAAAAAAAAAGATAATATGGCCAAAAAAACCAAGTATATCTCCTTTCAATTACAGCTACATTCGATGAACAGATAATGGGGTGAATTTTGATGAACCCAAATAATACGCAAGAAATATCATGAAAATATTAGTTTTCATACAGGTTGAAATATTTTCCAAATACTGTAGCCAATTTCTGTTTTCATAATAATGGCCATACTGGATTTTAGGGCCACTGAAAAGAGCGGAAAAGTGGAAATTAAATTATACATCACTTCCGCTCTTTTCAATGGCAATAATATCCAATATGGCCGCCATGAGAGGAAACCGAAGATGGTACTGTATTGCTGTTCAGCCTGTATAACATCCGATATCATTGTGATATTTCTTGTGTATAATTCGGGTATTGTGCTTTCCCGTCTTATTTCGAAAGCATCAATCTTTCCAATCTAATATAATTTGACCAACCCTGTATCTTCACTAGTTCACGAGATTTCAATGGTGAGAGAGATGAAAAAACTATATAGAGGTTCAGTACATGGAAGATTGTACAGATTTGTTGAAATAGAATATTTACAATAAGTGATTTTCAATATTTTTCGAATCATAGAAATGTTCAAGATTTTTTTTCAGAAATACACAAAAATCCTGCTTCACACGTATGCTGATGGAAAAATTGAAATAAATATTATTATTTCTGTACTATTGAAAAGGCAATGATTGATATTTTTTTCCTTTGTAGAAGAATTATTACCATTGATGGTATGGAATATTTGCATTTCCATTATTTACGTGATCGTTACTTTTTTACTCACGTTAATTTTTACTCAGCCTACACGTGTTCTGAAAAAATATTAAAAATGTGATTTGAGAACTACTGTGAATGAAACAATATTTGTAACAGTAACACACCTTTGTTTCTATGTACCAAATACTGTTTCAACAGATCTGTGTTAGCTTTGAAGAGAAAGTGCATGAGATTATATCAACTGTTATACAGCAAAAGTCCTTACACCTCTTCGTCCGCATCATTTTTTCGACAATATTTCGAATCATAATCAATGTGTGTAATTGATGATGGACCGTCTTATTAGTTCACTCGAAGGAGGTATTTTTTGTTCATCTTCGACTTACGAGGATCGTGTTACCAAGGGACTCAGATCGTAAAAAATGTAAATATGATATTATGAGAAACAACTATTCGCAGCTGTTGTCTTTTTCATTCTGAGATATATATGTATATATAGGAGGTTTATGATGGACTTTTTTTAGTATTAGGTATGGGAGCATCTCCCATTTCGAGTTACTGTTAAAAATGGTTTCGTATTCCAATTTAAAAGATACCAAATGTTTTATAGTCTATAGTTCCATTTAGGTGTACATATTTTACGCATAATATTTCTCACCAATTATTCGATAGGGCAAATGTATTTATTTTTGTTGAAATAAAATATTTTTATATTGATGAGCATCATTTATTATGTAGCTTTATTGAATATTACATGAAAACAAGGAAATATATCAGGACCGAAGACAAATGAGTTTTACCGAAGATTATTCCACAAGAGTGAAAGAATTTTCATGATACCAAATTCGTATTTATAATCAGTATTTTGCTTGAGTTAGATATATAGAAAATCATTTTTTTTTCGAACAGATACACAAGTATACTTATCTACTGAAACAATAACATGAGTGAATGGATTTGAAAAAAATGGTACCCAAGCTGAAGAATCATCATTTTCTCCCCTCGTTTCGAAAAAATGAAGTAGAAAATATTGAAAATTATTTCAATGTATTTGTAGTAAGGACAGATTTTGTGATCTGCCCCAAAATTTCACTGCGCTTGAAATTAAACCTTCTTCAGATACCTTGAAGATAAATTCTTTATTTGTCAGTGACACCTTATTTTTGAGAAGTTTGGAATTACAAATATATTTAATGAGAATAAAAATGAAGGTGTCACTGACAAGAGAAGGTATCTAAAGGTTTAATTTCAAGCGCAGTGACATTTTGGGGCAGATCAGATCACAGACAGATCACAAAATCTGTCCTTACTACAAATATATTTATATAATTTTCAATAACTTCCACTTCATTTTTTTGAAACGAGGAGAGAAAATCCCACAAAAAGCTGAAAAATGAAGAGATAATAATGTTGCTTCTTGTTATTGATATGAATTGGTGGATTCAATCAAATAATGAATGAACACCTGGTACCTACCCAAAATTATCTCTGTAGGACAACTTGTTAATGAGTGTCAAAAGATAAACCAGCCAAACGATTGGAAAGAAAAAAATTCATTGTGTTGAAAACGGGAGCAGATTCGTTCCCGAAATGTCCACCACTAAGATAAAAATTTCGATATCTGTTGAATATATTTGTTTTCCAAATTTTTCTGAAAAACAATGTGTCACTGATAAAAAGAGAATTTTCCTTTCAGGTATGAATGTTCTTCAGAATGCCTTCTGATCCATCTATAGACTGTCCCGATATGTTCTGATACTTTCATCTGCTTGATTTGTGTCGCACTTCGTTCCCATAAAATGAAGATAATTGTGGCAACCTGGAGAATTGATCGTTGGAAAATTCGCCCACGGGCTCCAGAACGAATAAATTTCCATGTGGAAGCCAAAACATACGTGGCGCTCTCTTTGGTGCTTCCAATTAATTAGGATTTAGAAGGAGACGAGCCGCAAAACAGAGAGAGCAATGAGCGTATTTTGAGCCGATTGTCAAAGCAGGACCGTAAACGTCGGCAGTGACACGCAAACAGTCCAATTATGTTGTGTTTATGAGTTTCTAAATCCGGGTGTTAGCACTATAGTGCTCCAATTCGAAACTATAACACGATCCTTGATACACTGACTAGTATTTTTTTACTCAAAAGCTGAATATTTCTTGAAAATGTTCGGAACAATACTGTCTGTAAGTTATTGAGGAGAGGGTATATTGATAATAATAGTTATTCTTTTTATTAGACAGGAAAGTACAAGATTCAATGCCGCGGCTAACTTTTTTTTTTCTGTCGTGTGAAACATAATTTTTTCTTCAAATTCGCAAAATCCATACAACAAAGGTATCTGTCTCTTCGTTACGATATTTACCGCTGATGACGTTTGTTGAATTGTTTCTGTTCACTTTATTTGTCATTGTCAAGAAAAAAATATTGTCAAGTAACTGTTCAAAATGGATTCGATTGATAGTGAGGGTGAGTTATTGCCATTAACCCCACCTGAGATGAGAGACTCACATACAGCAGATTCATGGATTATAGACAAACTTTTTCTGACAAGGCAGTAAAAATACACCTTTTATACCTATCAAGTGTCATCAAAAAGCCACTTTTAGGTGTCTGAAGGTTGAATTCCAAGCGCAATGACATTTTGGGCATATTTTAACAAGAAAAAAGTTACGAAATTGCATTTTTTTGAAAAACTCGAACTGTAACTCAGAAACGATGATAGATATATCGATATACTGTTTTCATCATAGAGTGTGTCAAAAAAATTGACTGTCAGCCAGCGCTAACAGGTTTTCATCTATCTACCTTGAAAATAGGACTGCATCAAGAAAGAAAAATCAAGACAAAATCCAAATTGGCCCACTCTGTACATATACCTAAATTCGAAATGTGTATATATATATATATATATATATATAAATGTTCTTTGGTCCTTTCTTCAACCATCATATGCATATTAGTATATATACGTTGTAAAATAAAGGTAATGTCTGTATATGGAAATACCAAGTGAATGATTTCGTGACATTCACTTTTACATACAGTGGCAGAATAACAGAGTCTTTCATTCTTGATTTAAGATCTCTATTGATTACCAATAAATCGGCATGAGAGGCATCATTCATCTCGTTCGAGCGATCATAAAGGATGCAAGATCATTTTAATGGAACAGTCGAAATGTGAAGACACAGACTTACTTTATGGACTGTAATATTGATATGTTTTAATGTTAGGAAACTGTGGAAAGAGGCCTATCAGTGGCGTGACATGATATTGTCACGAAAGAGCGTTTTTCATGTTAAGTACCATTAATTTGTTGCCTAAAACGTCTCCTGATCAGTGATAAAATATTCTTATTCAATAATAAAAAGGGGATCTTGAATTTTGGTCCTGTGATTTTTCAACGAAGATTGCAAAATTTATATTCCTGATATTCTGGAGAAATATATTCGCTTTGGCAATCTCAACACTAATAATTGAAATAATGGTAATCTTCATTCGAATAGAAATTCCTACTTCACAAACAGTATGGTGAGAGTACAAAACATATATGAATATTCAACACAATAAATGAAGTGGGATCAATATCAATCAATCAAAAAAGTCTCCAATCTGGATTTTGAATTACATGGATTGAAGAACCAATCTTAGTTTTCATGGGTAGATTATCATAATCTCAATCGTAATGAATGGTGAAATGTTTTCTTCATCCCATTACGATTGATATTAAAATCATATAATTGTGAATTCGATTGACCCGATTGATAGCAGGGGTTGATCTATTACTATCAATATCTGCGCAATTTTCCCATTCACTCGAGTCATTTGAGGTCAATTATCAAGAAAATATGTGATGTAAAAAATTATGTTTGTGCCCAAAGAATCGAATCTCCATAATTCTTAGAGATCGAAAATACTTCCCACATTTCATCCATTTTTTCATATTTTCATAAAATAGCAAAGTACTGTGTTATCGGATATTTGAGATCCTCTTCGAATTTCAGTCATGCTGAATTTCATTGATCGAAGATCTGAATATATGATTAAGGAGGTGAGGCAGGAAAGAAACCCATGAGGGAAAATTGCCTTCATTCAAAGTCTTACTTATGAAGCTGAAAACCTCGTTTTCACTCAACCAAGAATCATCCTTCCATATTTCCGATATGAGTCATCAAAAATCAGATTTCTCGATAGTATTGAGCGAATTTATTTTATGTATACCAGTGTTCCACATTGTATGCCGAAGACAATAGCTCGTTCTATTCGACTTCAAAGAACAGACATTCGCCATTTTGATCTTGTCCAACCTTGCTTGAAATATCTCTGGTGGAACATACTACAGTCCACAGCTTTGTTCGCGTCCAGTGGTATCCAATAATGAGTATACGACTGCCGATTTGCTGGTATGCCTTCAAGTTTTCTCGTTATGTAATTGGTCTCTCGAATAATTGATTTTTAAATGGAGGTTTCTTCAATCTACCTACAGAGTTCACAAGTCTTATATTGAATATACAACTGGAGCATGGAAATCACTATCTTAAATGCTTCTGATCCAAGTTGAAACTTTCAGTTTCTCCGAAAGAAGTTGTTAAGGAGTTCAAAAATGGAATGAAAATGAGTACCAAAAAATTTTGCACCGTAAGTACAAAAATCAACCCTAGTAGGTCACGCTAAGCGATTGCCATTCGAATATGTTAGATCATCATCTTTGTTGAAAGCTTTGTTTCAGTCATCTAATTTTGTAGTTTCCAGAATTATATTATTACATTGTCAAATTTCACAGAAGAAGCCTTCTATGAATTATCATATGAATATGTCAGATCTAAAATTTTGCACCAATAATCATCTTTTTTATGAATATTCGATTTTGTCAATGGTTGGAAATGCAGTTTCTCTCAACTTTTGCATATGCAAGCATTGATTTTTTTTCTTGTTTGGCCAATAGCCATATTTTCACTAGTAATACCACTAAAATTTCCGGAATTAATTTGACCTTGTGTGGTATTCGGTCAGAAAATTCCACACCAAATGTGTTTCCAACAACATCAATTTTCGTCTTTATCGGGTTCTTGCAAAACAGAATTGGAGAACAGCAAATAATTGAAATAACAGGGCTTGGTAGCAGTCACTCCATAAAACCATATCTGCAAATTGACTCGGGCCATCATCAGGATATAATTGACGCAATGAGGTCTGCTTCAACTTCCGCAAAGACAGTCGAAGAATCTCTAAATCGAGAGCAAGCAACTTCGAATCAACCTGCCATAGTATACAATAATTGCGTTTTTAATATAAACATCAATCATAATGGTCCATGAATTTAGAAAACATTCAAGCTTTTTCTTGAAATTAATCAAAATTATTGTGTGTGAAAACAAAAAAAAATAGATTGTCAAAAAAAAATATTCTGTCATTATAAACGTCAAAAAAATTTCTAGTATAATTCGCTGTTGGGTACCCACCAAGAAAAAATTTCCGACAAAATTCATCCGTTTCTATGGTGATCTGACAGAAATACACGTTCTGATTGGTTAAAAGTCACATGTGTGGAATTTTCATTATATTCGGTTTGTCAGTTCAGATTCTCAGGCATAATTCATTTTCTTTCAGGTATTGAAGTACCTCTAACTGGTTCTGTCGGGTTGATAAGCAAATGGCGATCTGTTAAACCTAGTTATAGGAGATGGATAACATCAAGTTGAGTATCACATATAACACATTTCGGTGGTATGAGGAGTAAATATGGAGATGGAGAAAGTGGGTAAGCCCGATGCGAAGAATCGTAATCACCACTTGATCTCTTCTTCGCTTCAGTTAATGGTTCTAACTGAACCGTTTGTTTGATCCTTTTCAGACCAGTGTCAGTGCGAGTCAGAGAAAACTGCAACTCGTTTGAGATCATGAATGAGCTTGGAGTCAGTGTGTTTTTCTGGAATCGGATGTATTTCATTACCTATTAATGCCCTTGGAGCAATGCTTTCATAATATCTGAGGCAGTTCAAGTACATTTTTGGTGGTTTTGTCAGCCAGGTCTGTGTGTCAGGTTGAAGCTTGATACATTCGGTGTGTATTCATTGGTGATTCTAGATCCAATCATCATAATCTGGTTTCTTGTGTACTTTCCCGCGATTTGACCAGATGCCAGAAATGATTTTCTCCCGTCCAACTTTTTGTCTTCGAGGAAAACATTCCCTTGTGAATTAATGTTTGTTTTCCTTGTTAAAAGCAATGTCGCGTTACGCGGTACACGCTATTTGTTTACGTTATGTAGCTTTCCAGAACGACAGTTCATATACAGGTCGGTTTGTATGAAAAAATGTTTATTTATCTTTCGAGAGTCTAACACCCAGTCATGTCTTGTTTGTGTCGTCTGAACACAAACATTTTTAATGCCCGTGTAGTATCAAGTAGACATCATTTTATTGGGGTGCGTCGTTAATACAGGGTGTTTCATTACTTATTGTGATATTTCCTTATCTCTGGAGATGTTCAGGAAATCAGTAGAAAAAATACCACTGAAAGAAGCATATCACAGCATACAAGAATATTTTAGAGATGATGATTGATATTTTATTGAATATGTTATATGAATTCTTCACGTATTGTTTGTGGTATTTGTTGAAATTTTCGAAAAGAAAATCCTTCTCTGATATTTATTCAATTTTGATTTGATCTGAAGGTAGTGTTATCGATAGTGGACTGCACAATTACATATATAATTGATGTATTATAAGGACTATTAGTTCGACCTATTTATTTGAATATTTTTATATATTCACGTTACTCACTTGTTTATACAGTGTGTGTCCCGGAACATGTCAAGTTGGAATTAAAAATTATTATTACAACATATAATATACAATTGTTATACCAACCCTGCTATACGCTAGTGAGAAGTGGACAGTACAAAAGAAACACGAGAGTAAAATAAATGGAATGGAGATGAGATACATGAGAAATATAGATGGAAAAACGGAGTCAAATAGGAATAGGAACGAAACAGTAAGAGAAACGTTAAAGCAGGAATCAATAACCAACAAATTAACGAAGATACAATTAAATTGGTTGGACATATGATGAGAATGGATTCAAGCATTATAACAAAGAAATTAAATTAAGTAAGAAACATAAAGAAAAGAAGAAGAAGAGGAGACAACCAAATTATTTCAAATATTGAAATAATTCCAGTTTAGTTGACATGAATCCACAAATTTTGTTCATCTTTGTGTTGCAAATGTGATTTTTCTGAAGAGCATTATTAGCAAATAATGTGTGATATACCATATTCATTGATATCCATGCGAGATAATAACGAGAGATGATCAATATTTGTCAGGGAACTCTAAATCAGGAAGGCTATTTCCAGACAGGTTCAACACTTCAGAGTCGATAGCACACAACGAAGAAAAAAGCTCACAGTAAAGTAATTTCAGTTGATCGTTTTTTCGCTCGATGAACTTTCATATCTCCAAATTAATTTCGCATTTCCGACGCAGCTCCTTTATGATATTTCCTTTTATTTGCCATCAGTCTTTATTCACGTCGGCCCACTCGGATTATTCTTGTTTCGCTTTTATTTATCTCTTCCTCCTGTTGGCATCATAGGTGAGGCATAAAAAGTGTCTAATATTTTTTTCGTGGCGCCGACTTTTTTCTCTCTCATCAATTCGATTCAACCAGAGCAACCTATACAGGGTTGAGATAAAGTATGGAACCAATTAAATATTTTTTAAACGATGGCATCAACTCTTTCAATTCAAATGGGACACCCTATATATTTTTACAGATTTTGAAAGAGCTTGTTATTTTGAATTCATACATATTGACTTAAGTGTGAACAAATTTGTAAAAAAGAGGAATATATCAGCACTTTAATCAACCTCTTTTGAGTTTTCTGCATAAGACCAAAAAAATATTTAGATAAACTAATTGATGTTGTTTGTATGCATAGTAATGAATAGACGAGTACTCTTTTGTTCTCCAAGTGTCAAATTCTAATTGACGGAAATAAATTTTTCAATCACCATAACAGATCATCATTAATATTCTAATACGATCTTTTTCACTTCATTGAACCATTCTAAATGTTACAATTTATTATTATTTGAATTATTTATTTAATTTCACATTTTTCACATTTTTTTAAAAACTAAACTCAGTATGTATGAATTCAAAATAACAAGCTCTTTCGGAATCTGTAAAAATATATAGGGTGTCCCATTTAAATTGAAGAAGTTGATGGCATTTTCGGTTAAACCAGAAAAATGTATATCAGATGCATTTCGTGCCATTGCACATCCCTGCAAATTTTCATGAATATCTTTCTTTTTTTTTAAGATATTCACTTGGTTCCATACTTTATCCCAACCCTGTATACATATTAACGAAACGTACTGGGAATTTTCACTGCTTTCAAGTGGCATATTTTTTGAGTATCTCGACTCGAATATAAATATCAAGTGATTTACATGAAATGTCATATCGCATCAAAGCTTTTAGTCGAACAAATGTCTCTCTTTGTTTTGATATCTGGAATAGATGTGTTTTCGATCTACAAAGCTGGTGATATGTCAATTTTTCAGTGGAAATAATGATGGTTTTTTTATAGCGCCGGTGTAGCAACTTGCGTGAAAATATCTCATAGACCAATTCATTTTCTCTGCTACACGAAAAATAGATTGTTAGGGAGAGTTTTGGATTTACCTATTAGAAAGTTGGTTGACAATAAACAGATCAACTTTTCCTATTCAAGAAAATCAAATCCCAGGATGGAAATGGATAAGACAATATCTGGTGTGAGGAATTTTAAAACTTCACAAACACTTTTGGAAGTGGACAAGGAAATTTTAAACAAAGATCCAAAAAGTGCTCTGCATTTCAAGGTGTCACAAAAATCATCTTTATTTTGATGTAATCAATGAAAAGTATATCTATCTCTCTTTGTTTTACAAAGGCTTCGCATTTTCAAGGAGCATGGCCCTTTTCTTGCAAAAAAGTAGCTTCTAATAACTGTAAATAGTACATTGAATGTTAACTAGTCGATATTTATCAGGATTTATCACTTCTTCCTTCTGATCAACTCTTCGTGGAAAGACTAACATTTCGTTAAGAAGTTGTTACTGACAAAAAGAGAAATAATCTTTCATCAGGTATCTGGTAGATGAATATTTCAAGCGTAGTGACATTTTGGGCCACATCAAAAATCTATCCTCGCCACAAATATATTGAGATAATTATTATATTTTTTTTTTCATTTTCAGGAACGAGGGAAGACGGTCCAAAAATCTAGAATAATTATTACACCACATTCTCGAACAACCTACAGACAGATCAGAGATAATTTTAAGAGTACTTAAAATCCACCCTATACTCGAGCACATCCATTATAGACTCTGTCTTCAAAGGATGAATGATATTGCCGCTCCGTCACGAACTGATTCCACCGTGAAAAGATTCGAAAATAACTCCTTTCAATTTTTACGCTCCCAGTTTTGACGAGAGACAGCGAAGACGATACGGTAACGAACAGGATCTGTTTCAAAATTTGATTTACTGACAACCGACAGACAGTCCACCAAAAAATGTACACGAGATGATTTGTTGTCAGTCAAGAATCACGAACGAGTAGTATGATGGAGTCCTGAAAATACATCAAGTCAAAATCACATCTCAACTATCGTGAACTCGATATATTCACTTCGATCATTGAGATGTCACTGTGACATGTAATATTGATTAGATCATTAATTGTCAATAGTGTCGTATTGCCTTTTTTTACTCCTCTCTTCACCCAGTCTAAATAAATTGTTTTTGTTTCAATTCAACTTTGTAAAGAGCGGCACAAAGTATATGAAAGTGTCCTTTAGTTCAAGAACTGTTGTCGAATTTGGAGTGACGAATTCGAAGATTGGAATTTCACAAGTTTCTGTGTTAATCCCAGTGAATTCTGTAGAATTTCTATACACAGTAAATCCAAAAGGAATTTCCAACGTGAATGATGTGACTTTCATACATGAAATTCTTCCTAGCCAACTGACAGAATTGAAAAACATTTCATCATGATGGAATGATTTGAAATGGCTCATTCTTCTACAGTTTTGATACTTAAGTCGTCATTCTATGAAGATATTCTGAGTAGGTCGATATCAAATTACAGACAACAATAAATATACCAAAGATTGTTATTTTGACTTCGAATTTTTAGATCAGTCATAGTATTGTTCAACACCTCGGGGAATATATGCTCAAGAAATGTTGGTGCATTAGTGCGACATATTTTGTTTGAATTATGTCACTCCGGGACAGCGCGTACGCAGTCCCGACTACCAAAAATTGCACGCCCGAGTTATTCGCATTAGGAATAATCGCAGAGGTCAGCCCGATCGTAGTGCAATGAAGAGGCCTCGCCCTGGGGGAACCGCCTTGTTGATCACGGTTAACCCCTACGCCAGGTAAGTATGCTTTTTCTACCCCTACGTCGACTATTTCAAAGATACTCAAGATGGATCGTGGGTTGTTTGGAAATAGTGCCATCTATTGTTTGAAATCGGTACAAGTCGCTTCATAGTCTGAGTTCTCACACATTTAGTACAGAAGATATTTTGAGATGGTATTTCCATTCGAATGGAAATAAGACTTTCAGATTTAGAATGAAATCACTCGTTGATCTATGCAAGATATCGACCACGTCTACGTTATACCACGTTATTTTCGATGAAATTGACTGATCAACATTTCTCTTGGTGTACTTGAATAGATAATGAAGATTAACAATAAATTATATGAAATCATAATTCAGAATAATATGAATTGAACGATTGGAAAAATGATGTGCCGCCTACTTCCGATGGTTGTTTGAATTAGACGCGGAAATGTTTTTGTTCCAGTTCAGTTTTGTATAGAGCGGTACATACAAAATGAAGAAGTCCCAAGCCTCGTTCAGGGTTTGTGGTCAAATTTGGAGTGGCGATTTCAAAAATCTCAATCACGCAAGATTTTTATGTGAATCCCAGTGAATTCTATAGATGATTTGTGCGCAGCAAATCCAAGAGGAAATTCAAACTGAAAGGAGTCGAGTTCACAACTACTGGCGATGTGAAATCTCCGATCAGTCATAGTTTTCCATACCATACGAGGTAACCAATGGGTTTCTCTCAAGGATTGTTGCGGTATAAGTGCGAGATATTTTGTTTGAATTTTGTTACTCCGGGACAGCGCGTACGCAGTCCCGACTACCAAAAATTACACGCCCGAGTTATTCGCATTAGGAATAATCGCAGAGGTCAGCCCGATCGGAGTGCAATGAAGAGGCCTCGCCCTGGGGGAACCGCCTTATTGATCACGGTTAACCCCTACGCCAGGTAAGTATGCTTTCTTTAGCGCTACGTCGACTATTTCAAGGATATTTCGGATGGATCATGGGTTGTTTGGAAGACATGCCATCTGGCGAATGAAATCGTTACTAGTCTCTCAGGATCCTATGTCCTTCGATGTGTCCTTGAACTAGAATCTAATGCTACATATTTGTTGTACAGTACATATAACATATTATATCCTCATCTGTATCCTTTCGGTTTATATTGAGAATGATTTGTTCGATGTGTTTTGAAATTAGTTATCGTGTGAACATTTTGTTGATACTCGAATTGATTGATTGAATATGGGTATGTGATTGAGGACAATGAGTTTTTGGTGACTCTCGCAAGGCAAAGATCGGAATTATAACTACAGACAAGGTTTAACTATGCGTTGATGAAAATCAAGCATTCAAAATTCAACCACAAACCCTGAACGAGGCTTGGGACTTTTTACCATTTTCTATGTGCCGCTCTATACAAAATTGAATTGGAACAAAAACATTCGAGCGTCTAATTCAAACAACCATCGGAAGTAGGCGGCACATCATTTTTCCAATCATTCAATTCATATCATTCTGAATTATGATTTCATATAATTCATTGTTAATCTTCAATATCTATTCAAGTACACCAAAAGAAATGTCGATCAGTCAATTTCATCGAAAATAACGTGATATAACGTAGACGTGGTCGATATCTTGCATAGATCAACGAGTGATTTCATTCTAAATCTGAAAGTCTTATTTCCATTCGAATGGAAATACCATCTCAAAATATCTTCTGTACTACCGAATTCTGTACCGATTTCAAACAACAGATGGCACTGATTCCAAAGTACTCACGATCCATCCGAAATATCCTTGAAATAGTCGACGTAGGGGTAGAAAAAGCATACTTACCTGGCGTAGGGGTTAACCGTGATCAACAAGGCGGTTCCCCCAGGGCGAGGCCTCTTCATTGCACTCCGATCGGGCTGACCTCTGCGATTATTCCTAATGCGAATAACTCGGGCGTGCAATTTTTGGTAGTCGGGACTGCGTACGCGCTGTCCCGGAATAACATAATTCAAACATAACGATTTCTATCTATCTCAACTGGTGACTTCTCTGAACGTTTAATTAAAGTTAACGAACCGTCTCAACCAAAATAACGGCTACATGAAAAAAAAATCATGATACATTGACACACTTGAATCATTCCTACACTGACTCACATTTGTGTGATTTTTCTTCCAATAATATCAATCCAATCACACTAAGAGAATATATGAATTGTTTCAGGAAGAAAATTTCTTCCGAAACCTGTTTTCGAAAATGCGAATATTTGCTCTGGATTGGAGAAAAAAAGATTTGTGTTCCATCTATCGAATAAAACGAATGCAATTCACCATCGGAACAAACACATTCAGTTTCCTTCTAATTTTGGATTCCTAATAATAACCAAATCTGTGATTTTTACTCAGTAACATTTCAAAAGGTTTAGCGGTTCACGAGTAGAGGGCGCTATTATTAGTGTAGAGGAAAAAAATGAAGGAAAATCAAAGGAAAACAAGAAATAACGAGGTCAAATGGATGTGTTATTTGTTGAATACTGTAGGTTAATCGAGGAGGTGGTATATTTATTTTTACAGATTTTTGGGATTTACTCTCCTCGTTTCTAAAAATGAAAATAGAAATTACAATAATTATCCCAATATATTTGTGGTGAAGACAGAAGAAATTCTCTATTTGTCAGTGACATCTTGTTCTCAACGAATATCAACTCATATAAATATGATACCAGAAGAGGTATAGGAATGATTTTTGTTATGATTATTTTCCGCTTCTAACACATGTATGATGACCATCATAAGTAATTTTATATTTTTCACGAATTGATTCAGATCGTGAGTCATCACTTTCGACGTTCTATATTTTTTGGCAGTCGACAAAAATTCTTGATATAATTTTTTTGTTCAGAACTTTACAGAAGTATGATGACACTAGATTATTTCTCCAGCTGGATTCTGATGGATCATCATATATACAGAACCATCATCTGATAGGTCTTAGTTGGCTCCACCTCGAAAAAGAAACGACACATTCTTGCCCTGATTTTGATCCTCTGATCCAAAAATCTTGTGTCAGACAATACGCATCTTCATCAAAAGATTACAACCCGAAAAATTCCAGTTGCGATCTCGGATTTTGAGAATTGAGATGCATAAAAAATAAACAATGACATAGCTCACCTACATTTTCATCGACCATGACCTCTGTTATCGTCATACGAAATTCGAGGTTTCTCATCTCCGATCGGTCTTCTTCAACGTTCTTCACCAGATGCTTTCTCTTTTCGCTCCGATCTGCGATGCTCGGGCAGACAGAGGAGGCTGTGGCGGAAGCGCTCGCATGTCAATGATGTTCGTTTGTTTCTCGCCGAGGTCTCGCGTGTCTGTGTTGCGAATTGTTATGTCGCGTCGATTGACGTTTTGCGGTTAGTTTTTCGAGCTACCAGTTCGACGAGGAGTTTTCGAGCTGTGCTTCGACATGGAGAAGTTCTTTTGAGTTTTTGTGGGTGGCGTGAAGTGTTGGTGTGTAGAGTGGAGTGCGTTTCGTGAAATGCTGTTCAATTTTGAGTTAGTATCTATGAATTTCAATGTCTTTCGGATTCATATTTTTTTTGTTATGAAGCTAAATTCACTATTATCGTCAGTTTTGGGTTTACCGAGTAGAGTGAAAATCAAAGATATGATGCACCCTTGCTCGAAACGAACATAGGCGAAAGAAAGAGCTATCGATTCGTCTGGATGTGCAACAAAGATAGGTGTACTTTTGCCAACAATCAGCTGATCACTGCTGGTTGCTTCTCTCTCGTTTGCTGTTTTCATTGGTTGGATTCCACCGCCTTTCTCTAGGCGCGAACTAGGTTCAATTACTCACCTATGAAATGATATATTCTGTCAAACTGAGTCTCTTTGTTTTAACAAACTTTTGGGTCAACAAACTTCGGTGAAAAATAGATTTGAGTGAATAATCTTACACTATCCACTCTATTCGAATGAAAATAACTGAAAATGTTGTATTACTCAATGCAATGGCATGACACATCAAAATGTTTTGACGAAATGCCAACAGTCATGTGACTTTTCATGCGACTCTTTCTTATATGGTCGTTTCAATTTCTCTCTTCGTAAGCTCAATCTAGTAGAGAATCTGTAATATCATATCTTAGGTGATGATAATCATTTTATAAGTATTAGTATATGAGTACTAGGCTTACCATTATACATCAGATGAACTGAGTATTGAAGTGACAATTCAACAAGTAATGAAATAAAACCCCATCGAATTTTTCAATTTTTGGATACTCCAGATTTTGAAAATTAGGATAATCATGGTTTGCCTGTGAAACGGTGGGTTTTACCTTGGTTTTCGTTCGTTTGTCAATTTTGACATGGACTGCGTCTGAGTTTGTTGTACGATGAATTTTTGATCTGATACATATCTCATTATTTGTTGAACTTGACAGAAACCAAATTGCAAATGAAGTGGGTGGATGTGGAAGTGGATGAATTGAGTTGAGAGTTTTCTAGTGATTTCCTCTTTTATCCAGTGTACAATATTCCCAAGATTCCCAAGATTTCAGTTCGGAAATTTAGATTTTATGATAGCTACTAACATTTTGCTTATACCCTAACATAACATGTAGATTATTTGAATTACAATTTTTAGTGCGGCTCGAAGAAAAGTGTTCCAGTTCAAATCCACTTCTTGTTTCTGCATATAAACTGAGCTGTGTATATCTATTGACAAATTACCTAAAGTTGTTTACTGTCAGATTCACCATCTGCAAAAAATTCTTTCGACTCATCGTGTTGGGTATGATTCATTGAACGATTATCGCTCAAAGATTTTTTCTTACATTTTTGCGTTCCGTTATCCGAAAACAAAGGAAAAACTTGTACAGGCGCACAAGACTGGGATTGCTCGAGCAGGTTCGGTTGAATTATCGACGGACTCATTTCTCATCGGTGAACCCAGAAATGTGGGTCAGCAAGAGAAAGGCAAAAAAATTGTCTGGCCACCAAATCTTCATTTCTATACCTAGACCTAGAGTGATGGAATTGGTTCAGATACCGGACCTCTTACGAAACAAAATGTCGATTTTACTATACTGGTCAGGCACTGCCCTCTCCAAAATCATCCACAATTTAGAAAAATCTGATAAAACTTCGTTCATCATGTTATACAGTGTGGAACAGCCAAATGGAATAAATTCGATAACGATTAAATAAGAGCGTGTTGTGAAAAACGCTTGGACACGTCGATTTGTATTGTCAAAGCACATTTTTTTCAAAAAAAAAATTATACAGGGTGTGTCATGTGACAGTGGCTGATACCAACTTTCTTATTTTAAATACGACCCCCTGTATATTATTAGTTTTTTGGATTCTTCAGAAAATACTAGACATGATTCATGTACAATGTCCCATACCTATCTTCAACTGTTTCGGAAATATCAAGTGTTTTCAGATGTATTACAAAAATTAACATAATTGTAAACACAAATAATGTAAAAAGAAAAAAAATTCAATTTAAGAGATGTTCAACATGCCAATCTAGTATAGAAATGTCTTCTAACGTTATTCAACATCTCAGCATGTTGCCAAAACATTCGCGGCGAACATTTCAAACATCTCTTACAATGAAATTAATGTTTTTTTTACATTATACGTGAAATGAAATGATTTCCTTTTTTTCAATGTTAATTTTTGTAATACATCTGTCTAGAATTTTCTGAAGAATCCGAAAAACTAATAATATACAGGGGGTTGTATTTAAAATAAGAGAGTTGGTATCGGCCACTCTCACATTACACACCCTATATAATTATTTTATTTTTTGAAAAAAATGCCCATCTGAAAATACAAATCGACGTGTCCAAGCGTTTTTCCCAACACGCTCTCATTTATTCGTTATCGATTTTATTCAATTTGGCTGTTCCACACTGTATGATGATGAAAATTATGAAATCATAATTTTTGATAATGGTCCAAATTCGGAGACTATGGTCGTATACCAAGACTTTCGTTTTTTTGGGTTATATTTATTTTGTAGTTTACTGGTCCAATTTCTTGATGATTTCGTACAGGGTGTTTATTCAACAAGCGGCGTGGTCGTTCCTTGGACTTTTTTGTCCTTTTTTGGAGGAATTTGTGTTTCTAGCGAAACAAAGTAGAAAAATTCGAACCTTCCAGATGATGAAATCTTGTTTTTTTTTCAGGAGCAGCATGCGAGATAGGGAATTATGGTCCATAGGGGCGGGAACATTCATGAGCCACTCGGAGGGGTTGGATAGTGGTTTACATTCTCTATCCATACAGAGGCTCGACGCCCTCATCTACGTAGAGGGTGAGTTTTTTAACTATAGGAACGTATTTTTGAAACAACAACATGGTTTCGTAGCCGTGAAAGCTTCATCAACTTCATTTTCCCGAATACGGTCCCGATTATATTTTCAGATATTCTGAATGATTCTGGATACACCCAGATATCATACATAGCGGTTTGACTATGTGTTTCGACTAATTTCGACGAATTCCAGACATCATAAATTTTTTTCAAAACGTCTCACGTTTCTCAAGTCTGGAACCAAGATCTAATAATGTTTCAAACCAAATTATAAAAGAAGCGAATGATCATCAATCTTTCAAAATTTCATAAGAATGATCGATTTGATAACTCAAAAGATCGATTTGGAACTATTCAGGAGTTCGATCTGAATCCAAGATATCGGTAATAGATGTAATCGATCTTATAACGAAAAATATCTTTCAAAAGATTGATTAGAAAAAGAAAATCAAGAGATTTGAAAACTAATTATATTCAAAACATAGAATTTTGCAACGAATGAAAAGATCGATTCGAAAACATTCGATCGATCTGAATCAAACGTTCGATCTTTCGAAACATGATATCAAACTCGAAACTTACTTGACCACGGAGCTTCTGCTACAAGAATCTGTCGATCGATCGAATAGCACCGCTCGTAGTTAAATCACAGTTTAAACTGTGGTTAAATTCATGAATTCAACGATCAACGCCTAAGTACTGTAAATCTAACACTTATCTCCACCTACCGTCAACTTGTTGACCGACCCGCTCCATCAGTTCCTTCATACGCTGAGAGATGGCGGTAGTAGCGTCTCGCAGCCGGTCACTCCAAAAACAGCATACACATCGACAAGGGTATGTTGATATCGTCAGCTTTGCGCAGTGGCAGTATCGTAACCGATGAGGTTTATCCGAGGTGCGATTATTGCTAGTTGAAAACTTTAACCAATACCCCGCCATGTGTACGTGAAATACCGTGCGCTACGGCAATTTTTGGAAACCCCTAAGGGGGTTGATAACTCAATCCAAACATAACAGATTCTAATAGATATTATATCTTTAGATGAGTCAAGGTTGTGGCTACTATACAGGATGATAGGTCTTGCGGTTCGTTCTCGATGGGCCACCCTGTATAATTTAGTCGGGGGTATAATTTAAAGGTATACATGATCATTAGTGTACTTTAACTTGTGACTCTTGTGAGACCTAAAACTTCTCATTATCTAATATATTTGAGATGGAATAAGATGAGGTTATCATCGCTTGCAAAATTTACCAAAAGTTTCGTCACTATTTGGAGATAGATACTTGGTTCTGAAGCTCTCTCCCAATTAGAAGAAGCAGTACGTAAAAATTGAAATAGAAATTGTAATAATTATTTCATTATGTCACTGCCCTTGTAATTCAACCTTTACGTACCTAAAAGAAGAGTAAAAAAAATTGGAAGACAAATGTATGCCCAATGTATATCAAAATTTCTACTTATCTTCATGTAGTGGACGTTTCGGGAACGAATTTGCTCCCGTTTTCAACACAATGATTGAATAATGTCAGCATAATGTTCGTCAGACAGAAATTTCTTCTTCAGAAATTTTTTCTTTCACTGATCTTGAATTCACCATCTTCATATTCAGTTTCAAGAAGTGAATGCCAAGTTCTATCTGTATCAACTGAAGAAGAAGCAATCTCAACGTCTCCGTTCGAAAGAATGCAAAAAGATTCATTAATTTTTAGATTTTGGTTGTCATCTGTTTTTCCTATGATCTCAATATCACCTCAATCGACCACATGTTCTCCATCTTTAATTAGGATATTCTTCCTAGGATATCCTACGAATATATTGAATATATACATAGTTTTTATTTTTTTGAAGCGAGGAGAGAAAATCCCCGAAGGTTATTCGACCAATAATATCACTCCGCTTATTTCAAATGGATAAATCTGGGTATCTTTGCAATCCACCACACCATTTGGTGAACATGAAGACGTACCATATTTATTTATTTTCTGTTTTCTGTATTCTGATAAAGGTATTATGAACAATATTATCTATCCCTTTCACATTCAGAATTAAGTAACCTAACAAGTTCTGACACTGAAATAGGATTTTCAAGTGGGATGTTTGAAAAAATCAATTTCGAACCTTCAGTAGAGAAAAGCGATTCGATACATCGAAAATAGCAGACATGATGTTGTTTTCTGGAGACACTAAAAATGGAAAGTCATTGTTCTGAGGAACGATGGTCGGGACACTTTCATTTGACACCGGACCGGAAGGTGCCAAGAAACAGAGATTAACTGCTCTCATTTGGCTGTTGGAAAGGCCAGAGTCGATTGACTTTCCAGAATAAAAGAGAGATAGAAAGAGGTAGAGAAAGGCCAATTTAACCCGCTTCCGCAGGTTCCACATCCAATTAGAACTGATGAAGGACCTCAGTTTTCATTCACCTGCGGAGCTCGATAATTTGGAGGATATACGGGGTGGATAGAAGCGTCTGGGCCATCTTCATCATCATTTAATTTCCTTAGACAATTAACATTGTATCGGTAGGCATTTCATGAAGAGATTCGAACTGTTGAAAGACACTTATTCACAACTCACAAGTTTCACACACACTATAATATAAACAGAATGAACAAATAACGCAAAACTTCAAGAACAAACAGTGTATTGTGAAAAAAAATATTAATTGAGAACGTTTTCAGTTCGATTTTGAAATCAACTAATGATTAACTGGTTCTCAGGCATGAAATTCCAAGAAAGATAACTCAGATGTTATTTTTCACAATGTTCATTCCAGTTTAGATTCTCATCTAGATTGATATAATTGAAATGATTTGGAACTTTGGTCATCAATTCTGAGCATCCGTTCTCAAGTACAAGGGTTTTTGATACCGAGATAATAAAGGAAATTTCATCTTCATGATATATGCAGTGTAATGTGTTTCGCCTATGAAATTACAGAATTGATTAACATAGAATAAAAATAGGTGACCCAATGTTGATTTGGCTGGTCGTCAACAACTCAATCATTTTCTACCCGAATGAGTAATTTGTTGATATCAATGAAATCAGAAAAATAATTCGACCTGACAAAAAATATATCTAGTGTTCTATTTGGAATACGAAAGTTGATATCCATTTCTGACTAGTGAAAGACCCTATATCTCAAATCAAAATGCAAAATATTTCATCCAACTTTCACTTTTATCATTCTTTATATCGTCATAATCAAAATAGTGAAGGAGGGAAGGTCAATTTTAAGAGGCGCACACTGTACATCATTCTCCCAAGTAGAGGAAAAAACTAGTGTTGTGATTTCCCAATGGATAGGGTCGTTTGGGCAGTAAATGTAACCAGAATGCAATTCAAAGTATCTTTCATGAGTATTTTATCACTCTAAATGGAGTTCATTAGAGGATAATATGTTTTTATGCGGAAAAAGTGCGAACAGCTTCATAACAAAGTATACATTTTGATTAAATTAGTCCAGTCGGATACATTTTGGTATAATAGATGATACAAAAATATGTCTTCTTTTCTCATACAATCTGTTGATGGAATTTCATCCATTTCCATCGATGATATAGAAGACTCACAATTGTATTGAATTCTAACTGGCAACGTTGCCAAAATTTGAATAGATAGATACACGTTCATTTCATAGTCATAACAATGCAACTTAGGTTATCGTCTGACAGAATACACAGTATAATGCAAAGCACACGTTTGAAAGATCACAAAAATAAACTAAGAAGGTGAACAATAAATCTAAAGACAAAACTAGGAAAGCGTCCATCACAGATATGCCAAACGAGAATGAAATTCTCGATTTTTTTTTTGGAGTTCATCACAGATTAACCTGTTTTAGGCTGAATTCATGACATTATTCATTGAAGTATATACTTCGACAGATGAATTTTGTATCATCTGCGGAAAGACCGTTTTCAGTCGGTAATATATGATAATGAAAGTCCTTTATAAATATCGAAAATAGAAGGGGACCCAGAACAGATCCTTGAGGAACGCCTCGTGGTGTAGGATAGGCCAACAACACTATATCTTGAATTTGACAGTCTAATGTTCTATAACCGATGGAAATCGATCCAAGAAAAGCACAAAATGAATCGGTTTGTTTACATCAGCTGATGAGATGCACTCCAGAAGTTACTTTGAATATTGCCCACCAGAGGTGATTTTCGCATAATTACCAATGACGGATTAGTGATTTTCAGTCAACTGATCGAAGCCATATCATCCATCAAAAATGGTGGATGTCGTGTCATGTTTTTTGGGGGTGAACAGGAACACTTTGTGGGAAAAGCAACGAACACCCTCATCATTACCAGCTTCACACAGGGTCAGCAAAAACATATTGGGCGGAAAAAAGGGTCAGTTTGAGAAGTCGAATATTGCGAAACTTGATGATGACTGAGGATAATTTATTAAGCATTCTCCACACTGATTGATGGCAAGACTGTTCACTTTATTGTTTGAATTTCCTTCTATAAGCTACTCTGAATTCGATAAAATACATTTCAATCCATCTTTTCGTCAAAACAAATCCAGGAATATCATCGTCAAAACATTTCCATTACCTCAAATGCAACTTGTTGTGACTCAAAACATTCTTTCGAACTGAACAGCTCTTGCCTTTGAACTGATCGACTTGATTTTTGGGTCTGATGGAATATTGCTTCTGATTTCGGTAAACACCCTGTGGATAAGCGTTCCCCTAGATCGTGGTCCCCGAATGGGAATTTATTGTTGGGGAATAATTTGGTCAACAGTTGAGATACTGCATACACAGCAAGAATTTTGCAACAAGAATTGTCCTTGTGAAGGGGCATTAATTAAGGATGACAGGTCACTGTGTAGAGTCTATATCCTCGCCAATTTAGCTGATTCATGGGATTTAATGCTCCCTAATGACTTGGATACGTACCCATAGAGGAAATTCGGGAGCGCTGGGAGAATTTCCGCAATTTGCAAGTTGACAGAAATAAACTACTTAATATTCATAGGAAATATCACATGTGAATTTTTTAGTAAACTTGGTCTCTCAATTAATTTATCCAAATGGTTTTTTGCTCTGATGCAAAAAACTCAAACTGCTATATTCCTCGTTTTTACATTTTTTTTTTCACTCAACTCAGTATGTATGAATTCAAAATAACCAGCTCTCTCAAAATCTGTGAAAATATACAGGGTGTCCCATTCAAACTAAAGAAGTTGATGACATTTCTCGTTGAACCGGAAGTATATTATTACCAAAAAAGTGTACATTAGAAGCATTTTGTTCCATTGCATTGAATTTTCAAAAATATCGTTCTCTTTGTTCAGAAGATATTTACTTGGTTCTATACTTTATCCCAACCCTGTAGATGTAGTGCTTTGCACGATTTGATGGACATGACTAAAAATTCTAATTTACTTCACGAATCCATTGATTGTCTCGGATCTGGAGAACTGTCATACAGCTCTAATTATTTGTTTAAACATAACATGCCATAAATATTCATTTTCAGAAATCGAAGCCCTGTACCTCGAAGGATATATCTCGCAAATGTATCGAAAATTGGACACACTGTACACCAAGGTTGATATGATGGCTTGTGAATAAACGATGAAGGATATCACCCAATGTAGATTTTGTCTAGTGTTTCTGAAACTTTATTATGAGGTATCATTATCAGTAAAACCTACTTCTAGTTTTCTACGCTCCTGGAATCGCATAGGCCTTTCGAAATGACAGAAAATACAATTTCGAATACGATTTAGCCGTACACCAAAATGAGCTTTATTTTCCGCTGCATTACTAGACAAACACTTTGCATTAATTTTCTTACCGATAAGGGAGAAAGTTATAGGTTTCGTGTATAGGGGTTGGATTCCCAACGATTCCATGTCTACGTACAACTGTCCGTAGGGCTACAACTACTCCCCTGAACATAATCCCGGAGTAGGTTAGGTCTTCTGATGTGTGGAATATTTAAATGACGCCGAATAGTGCGGTAGGGAAAAATTGGAGTATTCATACCTACTTGATTTCCTACACACAAAAAAAACAAGGATGATGAGTATATACTTCATTTTTCACTTGCACCTTATTTGATTGTAATATACCGTGGGTTACGGTTACGGTTAGTTGAATAATCTTGGTTTTACAGAATTAACGCACGTATATTTTCATATGTTGAAGTCAAAATCAGTTTTCAGTGAGAAATGAATCCTGATAAGTTTGTATATGCTGAATACTTGTCTCTAAGTTTTTGTTTCCTTAAATGTGAGGTCTTCTGTCCAACATTGGAATTCCTGGCAGCAAATCTTACAGAGAAATTCTTCGTGATAACTCCATGAACTGCATTATTCATGCTTTTTTTTCCGTCTATTTTCATTCTTCTTGTTTTTCTTGATTACTTACCATCTGGATACGGATACGTCACATTTGCACAAGTTTTTGAAAGTCTGGGACAGAATAGACCACTGGATGAAAGTATCACGATTGTATATTATAGTGGAATGTGCCGCATATCGACTTTTTGATGAAAGTGACTTTTGCTATAAACCCCAGAAATTTTGATGTTAATATAAACACGGAATTAGAATCGATCAATGGAAGATATTACGACAGATTTTGATAAGTATATGAACTTCTCCATCACGAATTCAAAACAACCAAAATAAATCAGGACACTGTTACTATAAGAAAAAGTGTTTCTGAGATGGCAAATACATATTATTTCACATGAGCAAACGTAGATCTGTAGATTCATGTTCGAAACAAACATAAAAATCTACATAAATACAGGGATCAAAACACACAAATACCACGGAGCACTTGCACGAATATGATGGGAGCCATGGGCGCCGTCATATTGGCCTGGCTACTCTGCCGACCACCTTTCGCTTCAGATGAACGAAAAAATTTGGGGAGTTGTGATAAAAGTTTCACTCAGGCTGATGTGAAGCTCGTTTGGAGATCGAAAATTCGGCAGAAACGAGTCTGCCCACAACAGTCGGATGACGTGAAAGCAAATTAATCTTGAACGGAGTATCAACTACTGTGCCGCTTGGCACCTGGTAGATCGAAGCTCTCGATTCAGTAGATTTCGCGGTGTTCTCTGGCAACAAACTAAACGAGAACCTGGATCGCAACACAACTTCTCCATATCCGACGCTGGAAAAACCGCGTTCAGTGTTTATATCCTCATATACGTGTGATTCATTATCGAACACATTTTCTTGTTCTTCCGCGCGAAGAGATTGAAAACAAGGAAAAGCAATTCTTTTGGTGAGTGGTGATGGATATTCATTTATTCAACACTCACTTATGTGCCCTAGGATGCTGATTTATCGCTGAGGCAACAATGCTCAGGAAAATTCAGTCATCATGCAGAGTTATATTCTCAAGACGACAAGATCGAGATATAGCTATTTCTTACTGAATGGTGTTTGGGGATGGTTTTGGTTTTTCTGGACATTTTGTAGAAAAAGTATCAAATATCACTGTGGAAACCTCATCATCACTTGTGAATCAACAAAATCTTGATTATTATAGCCAACAAATCGATTCCGAGCTCTTCTAGGTGAAGTCTCGCTTCATTCTTCAATTATATTGAATAACTCGTTTGATTAACTGCTCTAGGGGTAGGCTTCATTTCCTGCTTCATAAATCACCCTGAGTACGCGACACATGATGGTACAAAAAGTGAAAAAACTTCGAAGTTCACATACATCGGATATGGAGAAATTATACAGGGTATACGCAAAGTTTGTAGGCATTCCCATGAAGTATCTTTTGGACTCATTTAGGTTGATAAATTATTAGTCAGTGGTTGAAGATTATAGATTTATTTGAGCGAATAAAAATCAAACCAATGCCTATGTTTCTTTACGTGTTGAGAGGGAGATTGGTACACTCTGAAAATCTATTTTGCCCGAGCTTAAAATCGAACCAAACGTATAACCATTATGAAATATAATAATAGAAACAAATAAACCACATGGGATATGAAATCGGTCGAGGATTATTCAGAAATTATTGAAATCTCGATTTATAAAACGAAAAACTTATAATCCATTCATCTCCGAAATGAACTCTTCATCATATTTCGATCCAGAAATAAGTAACCTCATCTGAAAATATGATTTCAATTCGAAAAAACATTTTTTTTTCTTCGGAAATTGAAAGAAACCACCATTTCTGCTAATAGACAATTTCGATTCCGTGCTTTCTAGAAATAGAAGTACTACGTGTATCCTAATTCTATTACAACAAATCTGACAATGTCATTGACATACCATGTATATTCGTCGTTCTTTCTCAATTTGGTGATATGGAAATAGTCTGAATAAATTATCTTGTATAGAATGGTTCATTACATCTGATTCAACACGATGATCCTTGTGAACTAAAATCATAATATAGCAACCCAACTATTAAAAAATTATTGATAATTACACCCAGTCTTGATGAGTGGTATATAAATAAAATTCATCACAGTATGACTCACAAGATACACAAAGACGAAACTGCTTGTTTGGTGATCAAAGTTGATAGTGAAATTGCTCTATCATACAGTGTTGTCGAAAATCAATCTGAATTGAAACCAATGAAGTAGAACATTTTTTTGTTCGATTTTTTCGGATGCTTGTATTTGTTTTCATTATATACCACTATGGCAGTCCAAAATATTATCCTGGAGAAATATTTTATTAAAGTTTCGGTAATATGTATGTCGAACTACCTATTATATTCGAAAATATATAACAATTTCATCGGTCCAAGTGAAGGAAACATATCAAATATTGCAAAAGATATTATGTGTAGTTATGACGAGTTCCATACATTGTCAGGCTGGAAACATGCCGAACTTCTCATTACCAAGCATCATAAATCAATAAAACGGCAAAGTTATGTAATTCTTCCCTAGTGAATACTTTCCTGATGCTCAAAACCTCCAGACTTTCAAGAAAAATTGTAATACCTTCTTTCTCTCCCAAAATTCCACCGCTGGCTGACACGATGTTTACCGAATATCATAGGAGTTCCGTTTCGTGCTCGTATACGATTTTGATTATTTTCGAAAAATTATCAACCCGAAATATTTCAAGTAACAATTCAAGCACTCGTGGAAACCTGATTCATATAGATTCGCATAGCTGTTCATGTGTTCATTATCTTTTATTGTTTACTAAGATATTTGTTTTTTTTTCAGATAAAGATCATGTGCCATTGGTAACAAGGGAGTCGTCCATAAAGGTGGGTCTAATCGGTATCAAATTGGTAATTATTCAATCGATGATAAATATTTCATGAAACCTGTCATCTCTGTCCGAAAAAATATTTCAAAGTTGCAAATCATTCACTTATTATTATAAATTCATTCATGAAAACCTGCCTTTGAAAAAAAAAAGAGCTGATTCAAGTCAATTCACCTCACAACAAAGTTCCTACTGTTTGAGCGCTAGTACATTCTTTAAAAATTCAAAATGGCTCGATATCAGATATTATTTTGTGTTCCAAGATTTCAAATTGTCGCCCAAAAATATTGATATGTTCTACGAGGTTATGTGTGTTTTGATTTTTCATAAAGTTGAGGGTTCTCATGTTCTCATTATATTTTATTCCAACTCAGAATCAGATGAGACAGGTGTGAAATCTCAGCACTCATCCTTATTATTATAAATGCTCATAGTTTGTTTCAGCAAGTGTTATTTACATATTTAGGTATACTGACTTTTGGTACTAAAATCATTGGCAATTCGGAATTTTCATGTGTCCCACACAAATTGCAACAACGCCGTGCACGTTGTGATGAAATAAATTCGAAACATTCTTGCACACAACACACAAAACTACCTAAACTACCAAAACTACCCAAAGTTCAAACTGTCACAAGTTGACACACAACTGTCATCGATATATAGACTGGTGTCCCAACTTCCTATACCCAGCCACTAGAAAGCATTGTAGACTTTCGCCTTCTTGATCAAGTTGAATTTCAATACCTCACTAAGGCTTCCGAAGATCGAAACTAGATGGCGTCACGATCAACGATTTATCAGCCATCTACACTCAAGCAGTGCGGCCTTAGTAAGTTTGTTTGACAGGTCTACATGTTTTGGAAATGACCATCTCATATCCACCTTGATTGGAATGCTTCCTGCTTTGAAATAGCCCCTAAATGATTTCTCGATGGTCCTGTCATCTATTATTGAATATAAGAACCCCACGCCATCGGCTAGTTGTTTTCGCAACAACAACTGAAGAGTGAACCCACCAGCTAGTTCAATACATCGCCACTGTGGTTTATCGAGTCACTGTAGTATCCCCTAGCCCGCTTCCGTTCGACGCCGCTGCGTCTCGAATCTCGACCCCGAGCTGCGCCTACTATCTCGCTCAGTCTATTCGACTGAGCACCCGAATCCGGCCAATCGCGATCACCCGACTAGCGGCGATCGAGAGTTTTTTGCCGCTGTCCGCTGTCATTCTATCTGGTGGCGACGCGAATTCGATTCCGCGGCGCTGAAATGTGTTTCACGCGATTGTGACAATTCAACGGTGGAAATCGTAGTCGGCCGAGCTGTCATAGTTGGCGAGCGATTTTTTCATTGAGCGTACGGGAAAATGTGATGTGAACTCTCGGGGAAATGGAACAGTGATTGTGTCGTGTGTATTTGTGTTGGAAAATAGAGAAAAAAAGTGATGTGTTTTTTTCGTTTCGGTGTTGTTGTTGTTGTTGTTGGTTTCAGTTTTGGTTGTTCGTTGGATTTGTGTTTCGTAAGGAATCTCTTCAGTACTATTCTTTTTTCGTGATTATTGATATGAGAACGTAGCAGTTTTATCGATTACGATTATCTCTGTTCGGATTTTTCATGGGCAACAGTATCAAAATCCGATAACCATTGAAATCTACTTTGATAATCTAGAAAGCATAGATAAGTAATGAAACAGGTCAATCGATATTAGCACGTTTGCCACAACTATATACTACTAGTTAGGTACATCGTTTTCACTTTGGATGGAAAAAACAATATTTATAAAAATTTAGACGTACCTAAAATTTTTTCATACCGCAGTTTAGTTATTTTACTTTCATCTGTTCCTATATTGATTCTATTCGATTCAGTATCAATGGAAATTACTTTTTCCTATTTAAAATGGAAAATAGCCTTATATGAGCGATATTGAGAAAAAATCATGATAAAAAGTACTGGTTCTGAATAATTTGCAACACTTTTCTATTAAGCAACACTTTTACTAGATCAATCTATGTAGAAATACAATACCTTACAAAATATCAATCGAATTTAATTTTTCAGCTCATTGATAGGAAGATCAAATATGCAGTCAGATGGATCAGTCAGGTCATGATTTTGTTCACATTTTTTTACAGATGCTTTCTTCACGAGGCGTTAGATTCAGAAATTTCATTCTAAGATAAGAAAATAATTATTTCCGGAAGATGAAGCTTGAGCTTCCTGAAGCAAATTCTGAGAAAAAATCTTCCTAGGTTATATACTATCTGTAAGTCAAGTATCATCTGGGAAAATCATTTGAAACGGTTGAAACCTCGGTTGAAACAGTGGCAATTTGACATACCAACAGAAAATAATATGCTTGAACTTGAAACCAATGAATTGAAGATATAATATTATATCAATACGTTTTGTGAAATTGTGAATTACAGGAAATCCGAATCAGCAAATATCGGATTTGCAATTGCTGCGGTATTTTGGTACTTCTCTTGGGACACCTTGTATATACCTCGTGATATTTTCTATAAGTAATTGTTTAAACCATCGTTTATTATCACTACATACGTAGGCACATAAAGTTGTCCGTGAAAACGAAAACGATAAAATAAAATTATTTTAATGAACAGAATTATAATGCAAACGTTTGTAGTTACGATTTTTCATTATTTTTTACGATATTGCGCTCGATTTACATTCCATGCACTTATATCATATCATTATTGTTGAAAATTTTACTACGAGTCTTGGAAACTTGGAAACAATCTCTTTTTTGGATATACTTATTTACAGTGTGGCTCAAACCGAAAGCGGAACACCTTCTTATCTTTGTATTGCAGTGAAAACTGTATAATAGAATTAATGTGAAATTTTCAAGGTAAATTCAAGAATTCATCGATTTGTTCACGACACGGCATTACGTCTTGTATACCGAATATCCTGAAAATAGATAGTGACAGCAACTATGTGTGTCAGAAAAAATAATTAAATAAACTTTTTATGCGAATATAATTGTTTGTCACCTTCAACCAAGTGGCTTTCTTGACGTCACAGTTATGTACGAGATAATCAATGTCTGAATTACTAGGTTCTTTTACGGTTTCCTTGAAAATAAGGGCTGAGTTTGTTAGCCAAATCGATCAGATTACATCAGATATGATCGATATGTCGAGATAAGCACTTGTTATAGATATACGATATGAAAATATGTGAGTATATAGAGTGTGTCTACTCGAGTTGGAATCATACGACAATTTCAAAAAAGTCAGTGTTGTGAAAAATCAAAAGATGAGGCGAAAGTTGTCCTATACAACAAAATTTCATGACTCAAAATTGATTTTCCAAAAACACTGGGTACTAGTTTTTTTCGAATCTGAAAATAGTAAAATAGTATTTGATGCCAAGATATCACGTAATTATTTTGACCAACTTCAAAAAGACCTACCCCTGTGAATCTTTTTTTTGAAACTACTCCAAAGTTTTCTGTGGATGATCGAAAATCTGGCTACGAAACAAAGTTTCATAACTGAACATTAATTTTCAAGGCACGCTGATCACCTTATTGATACCAGCGTGCCCTGAAAGTCAATTTTCATTCATGAAACTTGTTGTTTTGTAGTTCGATTTCCTATTAACTACGAAGAATTTTCGAAGGTGGTCAAGAATCAAATGATTTACAGTGTACGAAAGTTTCATAGTCGCTTGAAATGAATAAAAATTTCAGACAAGGGTCATACTGTAGATACCATCTAGATGAAATCTTGAAGAAGGAATTCGCAAAGGTAAAGGAAAGTGGAATCATTAACGGAAAGCCTCTGGGCTTCAGATACCCATTCCGCTTTGTATTTCCAGTCCGGCTCCTTATTCAACATCTGTCGCCGAGTCTGTGTCTGAAAACTTGGTGTAGATCCGAGAGTACGCATAGACAGACAAAGATTCCCTAAATAAGTCCACCCGACGTCGCTTTCGAACAGGAATCGGTCGTTTTTTCCTTGAGCTTTTTATTTTCAGAAAGTAATCAGAGTGTGTGGGATATAGCACGAAAACTGAAAAATGAACTAGGAGAAGGGATGGTATTTCCAAGTAATTTTTCAAGTGTTCAAAATGCGCGTTGCTGTTGCAAAAGAAATCGTTTTGAATTTGATATAAACTTTGCTCTGAGAATTTTGATGAAAATGTTGTTGAATGAACGGGGTTATTAAAAATTCGACGTAAATATCTCAAGTGCGTATTGTTGGGATCAGACTAGGACTTTTTCTTCAAATAATGTGTCCCAAAATAGAAGAACTCTGCCTTTCTGTTAACTCTAGAACCTTGAGAAGTAATCAGAGCTTTTCGTTTGGGTTACGGTTCCATAGGACTAACTATGGCTCAATGGCAATCAGTTGCAGACTTCAAAAAAATTTTAATACCAATTTTTCAGAACTTGATCTTTTCCAGTTGTCACACTTGAGATTCAAAAAAATGGCAATTAGACAACTTAATCCTTCCATTGTTCGCTAGATTCTTGAATATTCGCTATTTAATTAATTTTATGTTTTTATCTCAGTCTTAGTACTTGAATACTTTCTTATTCTATTGAACATTCTTGGTCTACCATTTGTGATTTTATTACAATTACGTATAGTATTTATTGACTAATGAAAATGTTTTCAGGTTATGATTTAACTATTTAGTGTACTCGACATATTTATGTTTCTTATCGATACTCCCTTGATGTACCATTTGGGATTTTATTACGATCCTGTAGTGTACTTGGCTAAATAAATAAATAAATAAATAAATAAAATGCAGTTAGATTCTGGCAACGCATCAATAAATGCTTTGGTTAGTTTGCTTTTGCGAAAATACCCCTATCGTTGATTACGATTTTCTGGAGAACGGTTAGTTGTATGAAAAAAAATGGAAGAGACTGAATTCTCCGATTTTTTCATGGCCCAGTAGATTATGATTATTAGAATGCAGAGTTTGGGCCAATTAAGGTGTGGACACCCCTCCAACTCCTTCAAAACTGGGCTTACATAATTTTTGAAGCAAAGAAGAAATACTTAGTGAGCCTGAAAAATTAGGTGCATGCCAACTTTCAGAAGATTTGATCCGTTTTTACAGTAACAATTTTAGATAACCTTTTTCTCTTCTTATTTACACTGGCTGTAGCCCGGAGGGAATGCATTTCAGGACACATTTATTTGACGAAAAAGTCTTGGTCTGATCCCAACAATACGCACTTGGAATATTTACATCGAATTTTGATTCGCCCTGTAGAACCTTCAGATTACAAATCATACAATATTTTTTACATTTGAAGTGACATGGAGAATCGATAACTTCAACATGAAAAAGATAAGGAATTTAGCTAATGATGTTTTCGTTGACTTGATCTTATATCACCTTATTTATTTCTCCGAGATTTTCTTTTTCAGTTTCCTGTACCAACTACCAAATATCACTCTGTATAGATGTCACAATTCGTTCAGTATTTCTTTGGGGGACAAACAAATCACCAGGTCATAATTCTGGTTCGAAATCGAAATTCAGATTGAATTATATACTGTCATTTATTGCTAGGATCGAAAAGTCATAGTTTAAAAAAAATATCACCTATTTGATACCCTGGCCACTCATTTGTCATCGACTCACAATCATAAATTCAACGTACCGTGATATATAAAAATAAATGATACAAAGTGACTACATATTCAAATATTGGCGTCGAATAGGATTCGTGATGTGCTCTTTTTTAATTTGTCGATGAGGTATCACATTTTTCGACACTATGCTGTCGTAAAACGAAGTGTATTTCCGATTTTCTCACTCAATTCGAGTAGTGGAACCGAAATTCAGTAGACGCCTAGTAGAATGAGAGAGTTGTGTTTTCCAGCTCGAGCAATAATTTTAATAACTTCAGGAATAGTTAGCAATAATCGAATAAATTTCTTTGAATTCATTTGGGATGCAAAAGCTCCTATAGTATATCTTCACTATTTCTTCTCGGGGATCAATACACAATCGATCGTGTCTCATAGATGAATAATTGAACAGTGCAATTCACTTTTTTTTTGATTTTACAATTAGATAACTCAAGATATTTTAGTTATATGAATGAGACAGTAGAAGTTTACATGATTTTGTTAAAGATATCATATTATGCACAGTATCTTTATATAATAATAATCATGAAACTGAACGATGGGCTTGGAATCATCCGAAGCCTGATTGAATTCACTCACCTCTATGTATTTATTATACAGGGTGTTCGGAAAAAGGAGGGGATCTCTCGGATCCAGATTCAATTCAGTTCAGATATAACCTGAAAAAGATTACAGGTTCCTATAATTTATTTCCTACCCCTTGAAATAGCGCCCTTGAAACATTTTCAGCTTTCTTAGTTCACCAGGGATGGACTAAGATTCATGTTCAATTTATCTTCACCTTATTTATTGTCGATTTTTTTC
This sequence comes from Gastrophysa polygoni, assembly GCA_963576655.1. Taxonomy (NCBI): domain Eukaryota; kingdom Metazoa; phylum Arthropoda; class Insecta; order Coleoptera; family Chrysomelidae; genus Gastrophysa; species Gastrophysa polygoni. The sequence goes on along the minus strand of OY755082.1, from coordinate 780,183 downwards.
TCGGAATCTATTCATTTGATCGGAAATGAACAAAATCAAATGTGAGGTTTAAGCTACGGAAATCAATTTCCTTAGTCCTTTTTCATCCATGGTGTTATTTGTCATACAGGATGTCCTTTGGGGGGCAAGTTTCCTTAAAGAGGGTCCATATAGGACAGTAAATTGAAGGAACTTCTTATATTATCCTAGAGAATTTCCATTTTTTTTTCAGAAAACCCTTGTGTGAATCGGCGTAACTATATTAGCAGCGGAAAATATTTATTGAGATATCACATTTAGTTATGGATCCGACGCGATAGTTGTGGATGTGAACTGTCTTCCGAAAGAATGCTAAATTGCAAAACCAACAAAAAATCACTCTTGAACTTCATTCGACTGCGGGTGTAGTAGGAGCCAATATCATGTATTTTTAGACGGCGAATCTCCAAGTGCCAACATAATGAGCATTCTAAACGAGATTCTAAAACATATATTTCATCACTCGAAAATATGGCAGCTAATAAAGACGGAGATATATAAAATATAACGAAAATAGGTGTATCGCATGGCGCCAACGAGTTGGTGTTCGTTTTTTTCCTTAGATTAATACACGCCTCAAATGTGTCATGATCAACCGATCGAGTGTCACATCAAACATTAAGATGAACGATAAAAGGCTACCTTGAACAGAGATTCAAAAAAATTGCACTAGAAGACTACATGAATGTTTCTTATGAATTTTTCGAAATTCTTCCTCCACGTGTCCGAAAATACTGTACCAGAAATTCCATGACAAAATATATACTGACTTTGTATTTGACAATTTTGTACACAATTTTGTAGACAAATGTATATTTTTTTCACATAGCTTTGAGAATTTCGGGAACGAATCTGGTACTGTTTTGAATATCAAAAAAGTTGTTTTTTTTCTTGTTGTTGTTTGTTTTCTGTTTCGTCAACTGACACCTCTCCGTTGGTTACCATAGGAATTTCGTGATACCATCAATGGAATGATTACCATCAGTTACTATACATACTGAGTGGCCCAATGAAAACGAAGCAAGGCCGATTTGACATAGTTATCGTTCTCAGAAAAAAAAAACGCTCGAACCGGTCGATTTTCATTTCGAGGGGAAAATATTTCGTGCATGTTTTCAACTTTTTCATTTCGAACCCCTCGGAGGGGTGAGCTCCAACCCTTGAATCTCAAATGAGATAAGGGGTCAAATGATACATCATTTTGAAGGTAAGTGAAATCTCTTACCAACGCTTCCTTGTTTTTGCAATTCAATGCAGTAGTTCTCGAGAAAACAAACAAACAAACAACGTAACGTAAACAAAGTAACGCGTTTTTCCCTTTCATCGCTATTTCTCATTTTGTAGTTAAAACGATGTTCGTCTAAGAAGTGCCTAATGTGTTTTTTTTTCAAATCCTGTCCTATCCAACATTACATAAAGAATCATTTATTTTAATGTCAGTTCCTAGAGCTCTCAGTGAAATGCACACTTTGTTTCGTTTTCATTGGGCCACCCTGTATATCAACTGAACAGGAAGCCATATTGATCGATTTCATCCAACCAAGGACTTTTTGTAATTTCCATTGTATCCTTGTCGTATTTATGGATTTGAAAAAACAAATTTTTTGTTGCTCGAAATCATTTCGCATCTCAGTTAGACATAGACATTCAGTGGGTTTCTTTCAGTGAGATTTTCATGATTCTCATCATATTCATATCGAGCAACGGCTGATTAACATGGCTTTGAACTTGAACTACTTAGATTGGAGTGAATGGTCTCACACAGTATATCTACACCTTGAAATTCGACGCCAGGATCCATAAATTGAGATATCATGACCCACCTAGCGAAATCACGCCGTATTTTCTGTTCGATGCGATAGCAATTATTGGAGATTGTCCCTCTCATTTGCTTTACTGTTTGGAATTACGTTAAACGCCACGGAGCAATGTTATGAATCATTATTCATGTGTTTATGTAACGAATATATCTCTGTTCTCGATCATTCATTGATTGAAAAACAATTTCTTAATAGCACTATTATCATCGTGGCTTGACTACTGTTATTATCTTTCACTGTTTCCTTCTTGCGTCTGTTAACCTTGAGCCAGGCCGCTGAGTAACCTCAGGTGAAGTATACAGGGTGTCCCATGACTAGCTTCGTCGATAATGTTATGTAATGTAGTCAATTATTTTTTAGGAATATCGAAAAAGTCCAATTACTTCAGCTACTTCTAATAACAACAAGCCCAAACTAAAATGAACATACGCATATCGTCTCTGTGAAATGCTCTTCGCCGACTGCCTTATTCAAGGCCTGTCTAGCATACATCTCTCGGCATTTGTAATTAATTTAATATAAACAAATAATACTAGTTATCGAGCGTTGTGAATGAAAAATACGTACGAGTTCGAAATTGACACCGAAATATCCAAAGACTGGTATTTAATATTATATACAGATGGAAAAAATCGTGCAAAACTGAATAATTCTTTCGATTCTTGAAGAAAAATAGTGGTGTTTGCTAAGCTTCACCGTAGAACAAGAAAAATTAATTCAGAAATTAAGAGTTTTTGAAAGATCTGATAGCTCTATTCAAGGCTGATTTCACACCAAGTAACGTTCAATTTGCTTTTTGTTCTACCCTTAAAAAAAAAAACAAAAATTCCTATAGCTCAGCATAAATAAAGCAATATCTTCCAAAATATGGAATGTTTTATGGTAATAAACATCATAATCGCCAATTAATTCAACGCTTTTGTTGAAAATTGCTGAAAATTTCTAATGTATGCTCTATACGTAAATTGGCGGAACAATTCCAAAAAAAGAACGAATCATTTGAAGGTGCTGGTGATTCCATAATCTATGGCAATTTTGAGGCTCTCGAATTCAAATTTTCTATAGTTTTGCTAGCTAACCGACTTTTTATTATCACTTATAGTTCTCGAGCTCCCACTGTAGATGAATATCAGATGCATTAATTTATCAATGGATAATAACAGAATATTCCACAAGGAAAAAATCCGATTGTAGGCTTTGTCTTATTGAGTGACAAGGTCAAAATTTCCTCGTGATAATCGTTGAAATTCACTAATCCTTTTTATTATTATAATAATATCATCCAATAACAAAGTGTTCCGTTACCTTTCACGTACGTATTTATATTGAAATCGATCGATGATAAGCACTTTCGATAGTCGTAAAACGATTATCACATTTATATTTCTTCGACTTTGCTACGTTCTCTTTAACAATAAATCATCTTCATCTTCCAATATTTTATCTCCTGGAAATGCGCTAGAGATCATCATCAGGAGTTCCATTTGATTCAATCTAATAGAAGATGAGTTTACGTTTGATAAAATATAAAATTATTTGGGTATGAAGATATCCATACTAATTGAAAGTATTTTATTTTGTTGATCCATTATAAAACACCATAAATTGATGTCCCATATGCATAGAAACGATGACTTGCACGAACTTGTTTATGGAAATGGGTTAACTTTTGAGTAGATATGGTTTATTTCTCACTGAATTTATATTTATTTTTCATCGATATGTTGATTAATATGCGGCGTGTCTTTGTGGTTTTTCATTTGCAGATTATAGTCAGGACTAGTATAGCTCAGTGTTTTATGAAAAACAGTGAAGAAAAATTAGTTTTCTGTTGAAGCCGTAGAGAATATCTTCTCGAGGACAACAGACTGATTTAATCACCCTATATAATGAGTTAGGCATACAAAGTTTCCTGATGATCCCTCACGCAATTTCATCGATTAAAATATCGATTTTCCCAACAGAAAACAAGAATTTGTTCGATTCTTCTGAACCTGCAAATCTCTCCCCAGGTCATGTCGTAAAACAGTGTTCACATTGAGAAGAAGATGGTTGCCGAGGAATCTTGCCCCGTACCAAACAGAATTTGCAACCATAAAAGAGACAAACCCTGGATATCGCACGGCATCAACAAGATGCCCATAAATAAAAGTCGAAAAGATAATCCGGATCAAGATAGAGATAAGTTCGTTCGAAAGATCGTCCACGAGATACTCGACAGTGCGGTGGACACCTCCGACACCGTGATGATCCGCGACACCAGGTTGAGCGTGGAGGAGAAGTGCTTCAGGAGTGCCAACCGCAGAGCTTCCATCGTCGACGAAGACATCAGCACTGCGGAGTGCATCAACAGCTTCGTGAGGGGTAGAAGGAGCATCAGCGAGTGCGTTCTGGGAGAAAACTACTCGCAGGCCATAAAAGAAACGAGCGACAAGAAACACAAGGACAAGGACAAGAAGAAGAAGCTGAGCTTCGCTTCGATATTCAGCAAGAAGGATAAGCACAAGAACAAGGAGGAGGAGGAGAAGCACGACAATCTCGCTCAGCTGCCGGTGTTTTCGTCCAACACTTTGAGCAAGAGCAAAAAGTTCGCTTCGGCTTCGGATCTGTGCCAGAAAAGTGCCTTCCAGAGAACTCCTTCGTTCATAAGGAAACTGATGCATGTCAGTGACGATCCGACGAAGTTTCTGAAGCGTACTTTCAGTTTTCGCGAGCTGAATAAGATCCCTGAGAAGGTTCCTTCTAGGGAGAAGATTACCGAGAAGAAGAATCAGGAGTGGAGGCAGTCTTTGCAGTCTTTGGTCGAGACTGACACTAGCGTTAGCTATAACGATCTTAGTTTCATCAACTATGATGCTTTGAACGATATTAACTACGAGCCTGTGGAGTTGAGAGTGGATAATGTTGATAGCGTGAAAGTTAGAGGAAGTTATATCGGCAGGACGCAAAGTATGATCGAAAAGGTGAGTTTCAACTTGTTCCCAACAAGAGTGCATTCGTTGATTTTTTGAAAAATTATACTCTTCTACATTTGGAACTCTCGAATGATCGACCGTTGAAATCACAGATTCTCAAAATCGGTGATATAACATAACATCGAATCGAATATATTTTGTGCAATCGATATATAAGTACATTTTTTTCGATTCATGGTATATCTATTTTACTCAAAGATATGATATTATCTATCATCTACTAGATCGAGCTTAGAGAGGGAGAGACATTGAAACGACCGTTAGAAAAAGACGCAGCGATCAAAAATCAGCTGACTGTTGGCAAAATAGCACCTGTTCTTGTTACACATCCAGACGAATCGATAGCTCTTTCTATTTTTTAATGTTCGTTTCAATACTTCTCATAAGTCGATGAGGAAAGAATGCATCTGGTAGAGAATAGATAATATCATATCTTTGATTATATAGTACCACCAGCCAAAAGTTTCATGATGAATCGAGTCATGGGAAGAAAACATTCGGTTGCCATTTGAAATAATTGAGACTTTCCATGTTTCGCATTCATTTCCTCGATCCACTTTTCTGCTTACACTGTGAATTATTCAGAGGTTGTGAATATGGTGTAAGACTGAAAATTGTAATTCAAATGACAATTTTTTCACCCCCCTGAATCATGCTACTTTTTCAGGTCTCTATTCATGTACAGACCAAAATAAGTCGTGAATATATACCCTGTATGAGGTTTTTCATTTGGATACGAAAGCCTGCACTATTTACGTGTCGCATTCTTGCTTTCATACTTCGAAGAGAGTGAAATGGAGTAGAACTCTTTGCGAAGTAGTTATCTATACGAGTATCTACGTTCGATTAACTTTATTAGCCGAATGATACTAATGGAGTCAATATTTGCTCTCGCTATACCTTCTGTAAGTCCTGTGATGGAATATCGCTAAGTGGGTTCTACTCTTCAACATAAAATATTTGCGCCAATTCTGGAAGCTATGTTATCGGGTCGATCTAGTAGCCGAGACCTACATATTCGTGATTATTGCATGTACAGGGCGATTCGTTATGTTTCAACACCTTGTCGGTATTACAGGCGATAGAGAGAAAACTCTCAATACGAAAGTTGTCATCACATGTTTTACCTTTTTCGATATAGCAATAAGATTGGGAGAATGATATCCAATGTATCTCATCTTCAAATACCACTCCCCGTATGTTCGAAAATATATAGTTTATTGATGACATTTGGCTCCACCGTTTCATTTTCAGCTCGTTTTTCAATTACCGCAGACGATATAAATCGTCTAGAAGCTTTTTTTTGCAATTTTTTGAAGCACCTGCGTTACCGGTTGCATGTGGATGTCAAAGTTTAAAAAATCGCCCTGTAAGTATCGACGTGCGAGTACAAAATGAATAATGAAATTCATGCTCGCTGATTATGGGTTATTGCGGAACATTATTTTTGCGACGGTTGATTGCTTGCAAGATGTCAAAAATACGGAATGACGATGAAAAGTACACTTTATACAACGCGGTTTTATCTGTTTCAGAGATCTCCTGATTTGAAACGACCTGCTTATCTCAGAGTTTTATCAGCAACAGATCGACTGAGCACAGCAAGTGAGTATAATTTAAGAATTCATGTATGAACTGCTTCGCAAATGTACGAATCCTGGAGTTCAATGAGTTGCAGTTCACATATTTAGATATAAGCAAATTTACAAATTCACAAATTTATAAATTTTTGAATGTACAAATCTAGAAATTCACAAATTTACAAATTTACAAATTTGCAAATTTACAAATTTACAAATTTACAAATTAACAAATTTACAAATTTACAAATTTACAAATTTACAAATTTACAAATTTACAAATTTACAAATTTACAAATTTACAAATTTACAAATTTACAAATTTACGAATTTACGAATTGACGAATTTGCAAATCTAAGAATTTACAAATCTAGAACTTCACAAATTCCTTCGGAATTTAGGGAGAACTATGAAATAATTATTCTGTCGATATGATAAGGAATTTATTGAATCTAAAATTGATGGTTATATTCAACATAAGGAAAATGTCTTTGTTTTCAGGCCTTCCCAACCAGTCACCGGCTGTATCATTACCATCTTTACACCATCTTTCTAGGGATAATGCTGATCAAGTTCCTGGAGACAGTTCGTCGATCCGTAGATAGTGAGTTCCATATGATATATATATACATATACAGTGGTAACTCAGAACCAATTCACTCCCTATATATCCGTTTGTATTCGGATTGGGTATTCAAATCTTCCACCTAGATTTCAGGTTATAAATGTAAAATTGAGTGGTTGTATGACGTAGCATCACACTTCCGTTTTGAAAATTTCAATATTCTTCGAGTTTTCCTTATAACATCAATGAACTGATCTATTTCAAAATTATTTTTTGACATCGTCTCAAATTCTGTCGGCAGATCAGCAAATAATGGCAATATGGCGGCGCCCATGGCTCGCATCAGTTAACCACGATATTCGCGTGGTTTGATCAGTGTATTGATGTGAATGTTGTTGTTTGAAGATACAAATCTACAAATGTACATTTGCAATTGTAAAATATCATGCATTCCGTACTCTAATTCGCAGATTGAAAATTAAATCCATAGTTGGATGTATTGTCTACTATGGAATACACGTTTTCATTCCCATTCTCCAAATATTAAGTTGAGATTAAGAACGCGATTTCAATACTGCAAAACGAATAATTTTCCGAAAATTTTCAGTTAAATACCTACGACCCGAAAAAAAATTTCACTTGCATTGTTGTGACAAAACCATACAATGTTTTCTTTTATCAAACACCCTATCTGAACAAGTGAAGATACAATAAGGTGCCAATGATTTCGATAGCTACGTACATTGAATGTATGATTGTGATGCAATCTTGAAAGAGGAATTCCATCTCGAATTTCATGCGAAATTTCTCGAAAAAGTTTTCATTTGGAATAAAAGAAGTTGGTTACACTTCCTATCAAACCGTCGAGCTGTCAAGCGTCAAATTTAGTCTGACAGAAACCAGAAATTCTTGACATTACATAACAGTTTCGGAAAAACGAAATCATGGGTACCATTCTGAAAGTATCCATGGATTCGACGCTCTATAGTAACATCTTCAATTTAGCACTACAAGACCACAGAGTAATCAAAAAATTAAGCGAATACCACAATACGGTTGTCATCTCGTAAAGTACTTCCAGCATTTCGCGTAAAGTTCTCCGGCGCAATCTAGATTTATGGCGACCTTTTTTTCCATTTTCATCGGAAAAAAATCGTTCTAATTTCACACCGAGTAATTTCCTCTCGTGGTAGATGCACTTAAGATGACAAATTGGCTGTCCCCAAGACTTTATTCACGACACTTCAAAGCGAGGGTGTATATACAGGGTTGGGATAAAGTATGGAACCGAGTAAATATCTCCCAAACGAAAAGAACGATATTTGTGAAAATTTGTAGCTGAGTCCAATGGAACAAAATGCTTCTGATTTACATTTTTTTGTTGATGATATACTTCCGGTTTAACCGGCAATGTCATCAACTTCTTCAATTCAAATGGGACACCCTATATAATTTTACAGATTTTGAAAGAGCTTGGTATTTTGAATTCAACGTACTGAGTTTAGTGCGAGAAAATTCTTAAAAACGAGGAATATAGCACTTTAATCGACCCCTTTGAGTTTTTTGCATCAGAGCAAAAAACTATATACAGATAAACTAATTGATGTTATTTGTATGCATAGTAATGAATGAACGAGTACTCTTCACTTCGTTTTCAAATTCTAATTGACGGAAATGAATTCTACAATTTAGAATGGTTCAATCAAGTTCGGTTATGGTGATCGTGTTAGAACTCATGAAGTAATGATAACATTCTAAAACGTCATTTAAACGGCACTTTTTAGCATTCGATTTATGCTCAATGGATGAAGGAAGTTTGGAACTTTGTATTCGAAAATGGAGATGATACAGAAAACTTGCTTCGACATTGTATTGAAGAATATATCTCAATCAATATTGAATTTTCCATTGAGAGTCGATAAGAAAATAATTCAAAATTTTGGCTATCCATGCTCAACAGTCTACTGATAGCCTTTCTGTTTTGAAGCACACTCTTCCCATCATCTCGAATTTCAAACACAAGATTATCCCAAAATCATACTGTGGAGAGGACATTGAAAAAACATTAATTCTTCAGTGAATATATGTCCGCAAATGAGCCGTGTAGAGCAATATAATATTTGGATTCATATCGAAAAAACTGATTCAATTGAAGCAATTGGTCAATATTCTGAACAATTATTGTGAACCATCATTGTTTCCATTATCATTGAATTGTCAGAATTTAAAAATCTTCAAAGATGGCTGAGATACTGGTCATACTAGGACATCCGGTATATAGCTGTATGCACTACGTAGAGAGAAAGAGTTGAAACTTCTGTTTACTGCGGAGTTTAGAGTCCACAACTGCCTTCGAGCCAACTGCAAGAATAAATCTCCTCATTCAATGCACACCTATAGAGTATCGTTCAGGAAGTTTCAGAACCTTCATTAATTTTGAAGTTCTCAACTCATTCCATAAACAAAGAACAATCGTATCGTCAACCCTGGTTGATTGTCGTGACATTTCCACAAGAAATCAAACTTTTCCTCAAGCCGTTTCTCTAGACAACATCCCTCTGTTACAAAAACTACGTCCTAAATAATTTGGTAATTATCGCCGTCCCTGGAATATTATCATTCATTCTCTTTGATACGAAATTCACTGAGATCGGAGACAGAATAATATTATCCCAAGTTATAGTTAGTTATAATATGTTATGATACCGAAACCATGATGATATTTCATGTATGCTATCTTTATTCATTTCTACGACTCGACCGACCGAAATACATATGAATGTTAACGAGAAACTGGCTTCGGGTCGTCCTCGAAAACTGTGAGCCGGCTGAAGTGAATATACAAGTGAGAGGAGATAACCAGTACAGAAAGATACTGCATTTTTGATCTTCCAAGCACTTTTTCCTCCCACAAATCATTGAGTTACTAACGGACCACCCTGTACTCCAACTATCACATTTTTTGCAGCAACTGAACATTTATTAGCAACAACTAAACGTTTAGTAGCAGCACATAAACGTTTAGTAGCAACAAATAAACGTTCAGTTGTAGTGAGAAAACGTTTATTTGCAGTGACAAAACACCTCATATAATCGTTTTTCCAGTCGGCGACGGCCGCAGAGCGTTACCAGCGAGGACAGCGGCTACGAGGGGGGCGGCGGTCAGCGCCGCCCCTCATCGTGCGGCACCGGTAGCTTTCGCTCGACCAGCGGTGGTGGCATCACCAGCAAACTGAGGCGGCACAACGCCACCAGGCAGAAGAGCCGCGATCCGAGCCTGATTGTCGAGCACAGGCATAGCGGAGGTGGTGCCGAAAACGACAGAACGGTGAGTGGATCGTGAGAAATACAATTTCGATATTTTACTACTGCCAGATACTGTACCCGAACTACAAAGTAACACATTTTGTTGTACAGATGAAACATTTAGTCGCAGCAACAGAACGTTTAGTTGCATTGACTGAACATTTATTCGCAGCTACAACACATTTAATCGCAGTGACAAAACGTTAGGCTGCAATATTGGAACATTCTGTTACAAACTTTTCAATAATTTCTCGTGGAGAAACTGAAGACTGGCTCTGAAAAAATATGATTCCACATCACGATAGGGGTGGATTGATGAAAACATCATTTTTCACAATTTATTACTAGTGCATATTATTCTATATTCCATATACACAGTAACACATCGTGTTGCCTTAACGAAACATTTAGTTGGGGTGACAAAACGTATAGTTGCATTAACTACACACTAACTTGCAGAAACAAAATATTCAGTGACGGTGGCCAAACTTTTATTTTTTTCAACACATTTCTCACCATATATAATTTGAAATTCTTCATACATCGCACCCATTCTCTTGCAGTTTTCGGAATATTGAGATGAAGCAACAAAACATATAGTTGCATTGATGAAACAATCAGTTGCAGAAACAAAGCATTCGAATGTGAGGATTAGAAAACATTCAGTAATTTTTCAGTGATCGATATATTTTCGAGGGAAAACTGAGATCTGTTTGTCTGGTTGTGGAACAGTGTATAACATATCGAGTAGATATTCAGCAAATTATGTCTACAGAGTGGAACATTTTGTTGTCTCAGGGAACATTCAAATGTAGTGACAAAAAAGTAAGTGTTCTGTATGACTGTTTTATCACATCCATACGTGAGAGCTAAAGGATTCGATCGCTCATCGCTTCTACACATTTATAGTGAATTAGCAGTTCAATCGAGCCAGATATATTTCGGCACGTTTAGGAAACCTCGCCGAATCCCAACCGATGCCGTCTAGACTCTTGCAATTCTATTAAAAATGGTGGCATTGAACGTTTGCCAGTCGAAATGGAACACATTCCGACACATATTACATCGAAATGTCATCTTGACAATGATCGGTATGCGAAATACATCGCTGGTGGGCGTGTAAGCCCACATTCATAGGTACATTTAGGTGAATGTTTCGGGACGAGTCGAAAATCTCGCAAGAAGTGATGAACTACTTGAAAAAAAATTTCTATGACTCCAGCGATCGCTGCTATATCAAAAAGTGGAGTGAAAACCACGAAAAACCCGTTCCGATATCATACAGGGTGTCCTCATGTCATGTCTCAGTGGGAAAGGGCCACAGAAAAAAATTATAAAAATTTGTCATCTTATTTGTCCGTTGAATACGAAAGATTTCCCAAATTTTTTCGGACATCCTGCTTATACACGGAGGAAATGTGTAGGCAAATGTCAATAGGTTGAGTTTTCCAAGTTTTCCAAGTATAATTTTTCGAAGAAAATGTTTCTGCGTCCGCATCCGTGGTTCCTACTTTTTTCGTAATTTCTTCACCTATTATTACACAAGAGGATTTGATATCAATACAAACATCGAGTGTAACGATTTTTTATACATGAGCTCAATTGTCGTATAAAAAGTTCCTTCATAGAGGATGAAGCTGGATTCTGATGGATCATCATAAACAGGACATCATCCGAAGAAAACCACACATTGCGAATGACTTTCGTTCCGTGCTTTTCAAGAAAATTCCACACATGTGATTTTCAATCAATCAGAACGTAAATTTCCGTCAGATCACCATAGCAACGGATGAATTTTATCGGAAATTTGCTCCTGGAAATTTTTTTGACGTTTATAATGACAGGTTTTGTCAACTTGATAAAGACGAAAATTGATGTTGTTGGAAACACATTCGGTGTGGAATTTTCTTACCAAATACCACACGAGTTCAAATTGAATCCGAAAATTTTTCCTTGCTCATGACTCGGGATAATTTTCAAAATATTCATGAGGTCGACAAAATTTCTGGAAATAAATTGACCTCTAGTGGTATTTCTAGTGAAAATACACCAATTTGTACACTCAGTAAGTTCTCGAGCAATGCAAACAATGAAAAATACAGCATTTATCGAATCACGCCGTGATTTTTTCTCATCTGTGAACGTCCGTATCTGAATATCTGGAAATAAATTTCGTTTAAATCGATCGTTAGAGCTTAATTTCCAATTAACGAGCGCAGGGGGGGGGGGGGGGGGGGAGGACGTTCGAAGGGGGGAGCCAAGTGAAATGGGGATCAACAGGCGTAGGCTCCGAATTCCAATCAATTCCATATTGTTATCAGCTCCTTGAATGTTTTAGAACAGAAGAAGATTTTTCCGTCGTGTTATACAAATCGAATGTTGATTTGCTACAGGAGACAAATGAAACAGTTTATATTCGTTTCTACGTGTATGAGCCTATCAGTTTTTCCTTCCATCTTTTCTGTCTGATGTATATTGAAGTTCTGCATGAAAATGAAAAATCATACGTTGTTATAATGATATTTCGAGTTGGGCCAAAGCATTTGACTGAGTTTGGAACCAAGAGATTTCTAGCAGATAGTTCACTCTATACAGTGGTAGATGAAGTCTCATTTGATGCAATGACTAACAATGCTGGTGTTCCACAAGGCTCTGTCTTGGCACCAACTTTGTTCTTGCTCCACATCAATGATTCGTTGGATGGAACCTCTTACGCAGTTGATATCTTTGCGGTCGATACCATGAAAGGAAGAGAATTTTGAAATGGCGATCTGAAATTTGGTAGAGTTCAATGCAACGAAAGCACAAGATTGTATCTTCACACAATGTCGAAAATGATGATGACAGATGTCACCAACAGCTTTCATGCAATTGCAAAAATTCCTCCACAAGAACTTCAAAGAGGTACTCCACAACCCAGCACCTCCTCCTGTACTATTGTTCACATATTTGTATCAGACCAGACCCCGTCTACCACCGTAGAGTGATCTACGATCTGTGAAGACACAGTTGGGGTGGCAAACCATGTGAAGGAAGTTTCGCTAGGAGACCTTGGTGCCAAACTCGGTCAGATGCTTTGGAGATATCCAAGGCTACAGCCAGAGACTCCCCATGATTCAAACAGGCAAACAGGTCTTCAGTGGACCTCTGGTGACGAAAGCCATATTGTTGGTCGTTCACGATTCTTGAGCTCTCTAGATATCGGATGAGCTCGATGTTGATTGCTTCTTCCATTACTTTAGAGATCACAGATAGTAGTGGAATCGGTCTGTAGTCGGTATAGGGAGGGTTTTCGTGCCCTTCTTCGAGTTGATTGATGCTTTCGATACCCAGAGGACATTCATGGAACCACTCTCTGATGGATATTCTGAAATATTTGTCTTCATGATGAGTACACATTTGAATCTTCAGATCTACGTGAGAGTTAGGTTAGGTTCTATTTTTCGAGGACTATATTATAATTCAGTTCATCATGATTATCAGCTTGAAGTGAGAAAGAACGTATTCAATTTGATTACCATATATTCTTGAATTGAGGAAAATCAGTTGTTTGAATCGATCCTGTATTGAGGTTGAATTGATATCACCATTTGTTCAAAGTGGATTGATATATGATTCGTTCGATAGTTTCGGAAAGATTTGAATCAGTCAGTTCAAAGAGATATGTTAGTTGATTCGACATTATCATCTATTCATTCATCTATTGAATTGGAGATGATTTCGTTTGATCACCATATATTCGAATCAAGCATATATGAGAATTGTATCAAGAATCCCATTTCGTATGGTGTCATTCGATGAATATAACTGATGATTGAAATGAATGATATTTAATTCGTTCAAACGAATAATTTCAACCAAAAATATTTCTTTTTTTCCGTGTACTAGATGTTTCTCTGGAGCCCAAGTTTAAGATTGATCGAATTGTTCTCTCTCGAACAATTGCTGCTGATGGGAAATACTCCCACATATCGATGTTATAGAATAGAATAGAATAGAATAGAATTTTATTTAACTACGTTACATAATATAATGTTTGTAGCGAGTCATATTTGAATTACTTCTAAATGTAAAAGTAACGTAAATAGTGTACAATCTGTAAAACAACAAAAAAAAAGAAAAAAAAAACGACGAAACATCAACAACGACATCAATAAACTTAGACACAAAAAAATTGTATAATCAAATGAATATATTAACCTTTGAAATCGAATGGAAGTAGTGAGATGTTTATTAGTACAAAAATGAGTTCTGAATTCATCGACAGAATAGAAGCAATGCCTAAGCAAATATTTTTTCAATTTTCTCTTGAAAGCGTTCAGACTGAGCTCTTTAAAATATTGAGGAAGGATATTGAATAGAGAAAAATCTAGGGAATTCTTCTTGGATAGGTGAAGACGGAATCGTTCAATATATGATATGCGACAATTGATATTGAACTTTGAAGTGCTCCGCTTTTCCAGATTTTCATGAAGTCACTCAGACTATTATTCAAACAATGACCGCTTTCACGACACAGTGCGGACCACTGTGAATTTTCGGCATTTTCTCACCCTCGACTCTCATTGAAAAGCCTTTCACGACGAAATGGGACGCTCCGTATACCTTTCTCCCTCTCTCTTCGTCTTCGTCTCTCTTGTAGACTTGGCCCAATTGTTTTCGGATTCGGGGATATATTGTGGCGGATATTTTCTTTGCGTAACGCTATGAAAGATGCCCTGGAAATATCACAAGGCAACAATTGTTTTCTCAACGTCTTCTTCAAGGTCGTCCACGACACTTTGCGCTCGACTATACAGTGCGGGTCTGAAGTTTCTGGAACTGAGTAACTTTTTTCTTGAGCGTATGTTCGCATGGAACAGAAAGCCAAGTTTTTGTAAAACAGATCGATGAACGAGGTTTCGATTTGAGTTTTCACAATGGAGCTAACTGTAACGATTCAATGATTGTGAAATCAGCAAATGGAATAGTCGAGAGTATGGAAGAGGACCAAGGTCTTGGTTGATGATTTGGTTCTTACTACTATGAATGAAAATACTTCACAAACTATCCAATTCTCGATTGTTAAAGTTGTAGAGTTATGAAGTTATCATCATTTGAAAGGACCACCTTGTAGGAACAATACTTTTTTACTATTATCTACCTACCCTTTGATGATTAATTAAACGACAGAAAATCGATATCCACTTAGTTTCAGATTCGCTTCGAGCAATTGGAATGGATCGGGTCGGGTGAAGTAGTTGTAGTAGTTCAATCAATTTCGATCACACTGATCGGATGTATAGCGGAAAAACTAATCATGCATAAAAGTCAATAGCAGCGGCGAACATAGAAATCAGCTGAAAATATTTTTACATTACAGATTTCTCAGAAATTATCATTATACTAGTTCGATATCAACATTATAATTGAATGCTCGTAACTATGAGACTTTAGCCGAGAATTTCGATATTTCATTACTATGTTTTATTACTTTCTCATTTATTTCAATTATCCATGCATCGTTCTACAGTAGTAGTAGATCTAGTTTTGGTTCAATGGAAACTTTGGAACATCCTGTAGAATCCAATTCGTTTGAAAAATAAATATCATCAAATAGTGGTAACAGAAGCGAATATAATTTGTTATATGATATATAGGGTGTCCGAAGAAATGTGAGTATTCTTTCGGATTCAGACAGAACCTAAAATTATAAGATGACAAGTTTTTTTTTCCTATAGGCACTCTTTTTGGAGATGAATGACACCCGGCATTGGAAAAACTCAGAAAATGCATTGAGGTATCTTGAAACTGAGATTGAAAAAAACGTACTCTTGTTTATTGTCGACAAAATTAACCGTTTTCGTTATGAAACAAATGAAATCATGGTCCTTTCTATTGAGAATATTGATTTGCCCATGTCTACGTAAAGAAAGGCTACAGGAAAAAAATCTGTGATCTAATTTTTCCAAGTTCTATCTGAATCCGAGAGATTTCCTCTTTTCCCCAGACTCCCTGTATATGTCATCAAGAAGGCCATGATGACATCTACATGGGCATGCTAGATGTGTCAAAATGATATTGGCAATTGATGATCATCATCGACCCTCAGTTAATTCCGGGCTTAATTACTATAAGCGGACCATATAAATCAGTTGGTGATATATGGCGAAGGCGCCGGTTTCTGAAACCGATATCAGGAAACTACAAGGGACGAGAATTTGCCTAGTAATTACTGCCGGCTTACGACACCAGTTCGGAGTTGTAGAAGTTACCAACTCCGTAATACCGCTAAGTACACAGTCGCGGTATACTTACTGGCCTCTGAAATCATCTGTGGGTTTCCGTTTGAAAACTTGTATACTTTATTGAGATCGCGACGCAATTTCCTGAGTGACCTCAAGCTATATTCTTGCATTACAGTCTTTCCAACAGAGTTAAATTCGATTCTTCATCGATAAATACTCACTGAAAGATTGGATTGCTCGCTTGACTGTGATTGCCTCTGGAAAAGCATTATAATATATAAAGTGAAAGTTTTATTACATCGCTTCAAATTTTTTTTGTCCGTCTATCGCATGTCACGTCACAGCCGGTCGCGGAATAGGAATGAAGCGAAAGGCGGTCGTCAGAACAGCCAAGGTCAATAGACGGCGCCCATGGCTCGCATCAGCTAAACGTGCAGATACAAATACAATACAATTCTTCTCATGATATCGGTACAGAACTTCACACCTATCAGATCGTGGTTTTGTTGACAATTTCTTCATCGAAGTAAAAATATAACCAACTGGAGCAACTACCGTCGAATACATACTGAGTGGCCCAATGAAAACGAAACAAGGCCGTTTTGACATAGTTATCGTTCTCAGAAAAAAAAACGCTCGAACCAGTCGATTTTTATTCCGAGGGGAAAATATTTTGCGCATGTTTTCAACTTTTTCACTTCGAATCCCTCGGAGGGGTGAGCTTCAATCCTTGTATCTCAAATGGGATAAGGGATCAAGTGATTCATCATTTTGAAGATAATCGAAATCTCTCACCAACGCTTCCTTGTTTTTGGAATACAATGCAGTAGTTCTCGATAAAACACGTTTATGAAAATAATCGGCTAGTGATGGAATAAAACGCTTCTTTCACTTCCATCACTATTTCTTATTTTGTAGTTAGAACGATGTTCATCTGAGAAGTGCCTTATGTGGCTTTTGCTGAATTCTGTCCTATCTAACATTACATAAAGAATCATTTTTTCAAGGTCAGTTCCTTGATCTCTCAGTATAATGCATACCTTGTTCCGTTTTCATTGGGCCACCCTGTATATGACCAGTATGGGTATCTCGGAATCATAAGAGATGAAGATTTGTTGAAATGGGAAAAAAAAGCTGAGCGAATGAAGTGCCAATGAAATGACTCAAACATCTATGATATGGTTTTTCGTTGATGAATTGTTTCCAAAAATCTGAATCACCGGATTTTCAATATTGATTTTTTTGGCATTATCATCGAAGAACTGAACTGAAACATACTGAAACATACATTATTTCATGAAGAAAGTGAACTGAACTGAAGTAAGGTATTCACGTCAAATCAAATTTTTGGTGAAGGCGAAGTTAACATCAATGATTTATCAATTAGTTATTTGATCAATTGATGTGGTGTTTGAATTCCATGAGTGAAAATTGTATTGAAAGATGATGAACGGTTCACATACATATACAGGGTGTTTCATTGATATTTCACGAATCTTAAAGGTCAGATATTTTGGGTCAAAATATAAAAAATAAATCATGTTAACATATATCTGGAAATGAATTCATTTCCGTGATACAGGATGTACATTTTTCCTGAGAAAAATAATCGAGATAGATAAACAGATATGCGTGAATTTGGTATCCATTCCCTCCTCAATGGAATTAAGTTAGTTACTGAAAATCTTGAGAGAAAGATATGGCAGAAAATTCGGAAAAATCTACGGAGTCCTTGTTATGAATCTAATGTACTCTTCCCATAGCACGCCCCTGGTTATAATTCATCAATCAATATAGATCTGAGATATAGATCATTGGGATATCATTGAGAGCACTTCAAGCCCTTTTTTCAGATCTATGTTCATGTGAACTTTCATCATATTTCCACACATATTTGAAGTTCCGTTCAACATTCATGAATTTCTCTGTGTACACACATACAAGTGAAAGTGAGAACCCCTTTTCTCTGAGTGGGTTGAGAATCACTATAAATATCACTATATTTATAGGTATTACCTACGAAAATCATGAAAATTAAGGTGTAGGTATTCACTAACCTATTTTCGTCAATTTGCGATTCACGGAGAATCTCTCATCGCTCCCGAATATCCTCCTTGTGTATACTAGTCAATAACGCGCATTAATTCCCATGATTCAGCTGAATTCGCCAGGAAATAGACAGTATAGTGACCTGTGTCGTCCTTAATTAATGTCCGTTGCACGAGGACAATTCTTGTTGTATCATTCTTGCTGTGTATGCATTTCCTATCTCATTCGCTGACCATATCATCCTCCAACAATATTGGTGGATGATCATTCACGGGGTGTACAGAAATTACGAGCGATATTCCACCGGAACGGAAAGAAAGTCGAGAAGGTTTTCGGGCACGTTGGCCTTGAAATTTTTCATTCAAAGTATTATAATTGAATAATTATTTCTCTTTATGATTTATGCGAAATACTTCCTTACCTCACAGAACAAATCGGACCAATTTCGAATGTTGCAGAAACATGGAATGTTTATATAACTGCGCTGCAAAATATGATATTTTGACATGGTTCGCGATTTATCAGAGTATTTTCTATCTATATTTGAAATTCACATTTGAAATGATTGATGGATTACAAAAAAAAACATTTCTCGGTTCTAGATTAGACTAGATTTCTAGATTTATCAGATAACGTATGAAATTCTACCTCTCTTAATTTATTCGAGATAAATGTGATGATATGTTAGGAAAAATTATATTAATCCAATCAAACATATTGATACCTTGATACATAAAGAATCACACAAGTAAAATATGCGTGATGTAGTTTTTCTGTAATTTTGTTGAAATAGATTTCTTCTACGAACGTCAAAAAATGTAAGCTATATGAAATTTTCGTATTTCAACTTTTATGGTCCTCAATCAAGCAAGAATCCAAGAAATCATGTATTTCTGAATGTTCAACAATAATTGAGGCTCTTGAACCATGAAATCATGTTCATACTAGGTTTGTCTATTTGGAAAACAGTTCTTCTACTAAATACTGTCTGTAAGTTCTTCGAGGAGGTGGTACATTTATTTTTCAGCTTTTCATGGGATTTTCTCTCCTCGTTTCTAAAAAATAGAGTAGAAGTTATTAAATCTGTCCTTACTACAAATATATTGAAATAATTTTTAATAACTTCTACTCTATGTTTTAGAAACGAGGAGAGAAAATCCCATGAAAAGCTGAAAAATGAGTTCTTCTACTGTTTCGATTTTGTTCGAAATAAGGGTAGCATTTTTAGAAAAAATTGAAAACTTTCATTGGCAAATTCATGTTGAACTTACCTCAGGCACAACCAGGCATAACCAAGTTTTGCAATATTCCTCTTCACAAACTGACCCCTTTTTCACCCAATCTGTTTTTGCCGCCCCTGTGTGGAACTGTTAATGATGGGGGTGTTCATTACCGTAGATTTCGCTTCCACACTTAGTGTTCCTGTACCCCTAAAAAACGCGACACACGACATCCACCAGTTGATGGATGAGATAGCTTTGATTTATCGGTTGGAAATCACGAACCGGCATGGGCAACCCTAGGTAAACGTCAAATATCGATCAAATACATAGTTAAGATGTTGGGTCTTTAGAGAATCGCAGAAAACGAACGTCTGTTTTATTCCTATACAAAAATAATGAATGATTAAATTGACTGTCTTGCTTCACTCTCACAAGTGGATATTATTGTTCCTAGAATAACATCTAGACACATGTAAGACTCTGTTGAGAAGAGAGCTATTCGCCTTGTCGGTGATCCTACTCACGAATACATTGACCCCTCTAGAACATCGCAGAAAGGTGGATAGAGAATGATATATGAACTGGAAGTTCAGTTTAGGTTCAGGAAAAGATGGAATAATGGAACTTTGAAAAATAGAGAATTGTTCAAGGTTCTTTTCGTCTCGATTGAGTATGTTTTCGATTTTTATACTTCATGAGCTATAGCCTTCCAATGACGAAATCACCAATACGAATTGATGTGAAAACTCAACAAACTAGTGTGACGGATAGACTACGGTCCGGCGGCGCCCATGGCTCACATCACCCTAGCCGTGTAGCATTCATATTCTCACTGCATTGATGTGGATGTTCTTTTTTGTTCTCAACACCATACCAAGTAGATCATATACCGAGTGTTATTAGATATTTTGATGGTTTTCACATCCTGAATTGTTACATTCATTTTTCAGCTTTTGATGGGATTTTCTCTCCTCGTTTCTAAAAAATAGAGTAGAAGTTATTAAAAATTATTGCAATATATTTGTAGTAAGGACAGATTTAGGATCTGTCCCAAAATGTCACTGCGCTTGAAATTAAACCTTTAGATACCTAAAAGAGAAATTCTCTATTGGTCAGTGACACCTTGTTTTTGAAAAAATTTTTGGAAATACAAATATTCGTTTCGAACGAATGGAAAGAAAATCCTCGACCCCCCAATGATTCCGTCCGGTTTCACGGGAAGGGCTAGAAGGGCCACCCTTCCTCGGGGGTGAACGGTCTTGGCTGGCGTGGCGGCGCTCTCGCGGGCGTCGCGACGCCGCTCGCTCAGTCTCGATCGACGGCCGCTCCGAAATCGACGCGCCGGAATTTGACGAGGCGGAGATCGCGCGCGAAAAAAAAACGAATTTTGTTCGACGGCCGCTTTTTTTCTGTTCAGGATTCACACGCAAGTCGATGTTTGAATGTATTCTTTGAGTTGTCGTGTTTTCGGTAATTTTTGAAGTGGTTTCATGTAAGGATTATCAGTTTATTCACGTTTAGACAATTTTCTCCCTGTCAGTACAATGAAGAATGATTATTTCGGAATGACCATAGTGATTGTAGAATCACAATGAATGATCAGATTTTTCACGTATTTTTTTATTCAGAACACTACAGGTTTTGCTGATAAATTAAGTTTCTCAGGGGAAAGGTCAGTTTCACTTTTACATTTTCTTTCAACTGAAGAAGCTAATTTGTTGACGAAACATGTGATTCTCAATGAAATGTCATGAAATTCATTTTTCTAGAAAGACCTACAAAATATATAAGAATAATTAGGATACAGTCCACATATAATTGATAGTAAAGTAGAAGTGATGAACAAACAAGAAAAAAAAACGAACAATACCTTATCAAAATATTCGTCCAAGGTGTGAAATTATGCATTTCTCAAAATTTTTCCAGTATTAATATTAAAACTGAATATCATATGATTAACTAATAATTACCCCATGAATATATTCGGGTCCTAACTTGAGCATGACAAAAAGACACTAGTTGTGGAATTTCGAGTAGTTTTTTATGATTCCTGGATTTCTGAACCTGATCATTTGATGAAGGAATTCATCGAAAAATTAAATCATCTCGATAACTCCTTCTAAGTCAGCCGAAAATCAGGAGAACTGAAGTTGTAGGAAGTATAACTATGATCCATATTTTTTTCTGAAAATATAACTATTGGCAATTGAATCAAAGGAGACTTCTCCATTTTCTGACAATTTTCATTAGGCCATCTGAAATTTTCACAAATTCAATATCCCGCGTAAATAACTACACGATTTTCGAATTGATGTATACATAATGAATTTTCTAGCAGGCCTTAAAAAATATTCATTATTCATATATTTCTGTTATTTTTGTGATGCTGTTAGCCATTGGAGATTCTCAGTTGCGCATTTTGGTCTACTCATATTTTTGATGACATCATCACTGTTCGATTCATGACGTCATTACAATGTCTTTCGAATAGTAATACCCCATTTTGTTGATATATTCAGGATGAACGCATTTTTTCTGTGTAAAGATGTCATATTTTTTTTCATATTACCTTTATAAGAACATTTCAGAATTTAGAATCAGAACCGAAATTAATTTAATTAACGTCATAATTCGAACAGTGATGACGTTATCACAAGAAATCGCCACTGAAAACAATCGGTGGTTGAGAAACGAATGATTCGCACTGAGTATATATATATTCATTTGGAATTCCCCTAGATGAAGGATCCTATTTGGACTCGAATCGATGTCGGAATTTTCTTTTCAACGTTTTCCATTCACATTTTAATGCATCATCATTTTGCTGTCCCACGTACTATCGGAAATAATCCCATATATTTTCATATTTTCAATGTGCTCGGGTATAACATCTCATGCATAATGTATTCGTGATTGAAATATTCTCGGAGATATCGTGAATTCCGAGGTCTATGCAAGCATCAAAGGAAATTGAAAACTCAACTAATGTGCTTGGGAGGAAAATTAGGATATTCCGCAGAAAAGTATAGCGCTGAGTGGAAATCTTATAACTGTACCCTCTTCTGATTTTAGCTCAGAAAGAGCCACTTGTATTTTCGAATGGTCATTTGGATTTTATTTAGCATCATTCAGATCCGAAATTGGTCGTTGCATGAATTTCATTTCATCTATTTCATTCGTATGATGTTGTATTTGTATGAATCAGTCAAATCAATTCCAAAAACTAACATTTTCATTTCCATAGTTATTTTCAATTCCAAATATGTCAAATGTTTCATATTCGGAAGAAATGCTGGCAAAGGTTTGTGAGGTACTGTGTATTATATAGGACTGAGGTGTTATACGATATCCAATCACCCTGTAGCTATTACATATACAGTTCGTAGTAGTATTTAGACTACTGCAGATCTCTTTGAATTTTGAAATTGAAATGACATTTTTTGAAAATAACATGACGAATATTGGAATTGAATTGATGATTTCAAAACATATATGATACTTTCTGAAATTATATCAACTGATTTCGAATAGAATTGACGCATTTTGGAAATGAATTGATAATTTTGACACGTTTCGCAATATGACTAATTTGAAATACGATCGAAATATTTTGATGCAAACATAATGCTCCTCGAACTGAAATTGGATAAGGAGAGTCTAAGTTTTACTTGCAAATGAGCACTTTCTGGAAATGAAGTTTGTTGAAAGATAACACCAATTATTTGTATTTCAACTTGTATTTCTAATCATAGCTTAACAACGACGTTGTCTCACGATTCGAAGTCGATCGACATCATTCCATATTTGTATAAAAATCTGCTCAACATCAACTCTAAAAAAAATAATGTACACGATGGAAGGGGATTTTCTTTGATGTTCCAGAGTGAAAAGTACATGAAATATCCAACCATCATCAATGATGTGTTTATCGTCATTTAATGGCTGAGATAGAGATTTTTTCCTCACTTCCGCCATTAAAATACTATAATACAGGTAATTTTGCTGGAAATGTAATTTCCCTGTCGGATATCCGTGTTTCCTGAATGAATAAATGGAAAAACCTCGGGAAAATCAACATAACAACTGATAATCACTGTTGAATCAGGGTTCGAGACTAGAAAATTGGATTTTCCGCACACGTGGGTGATTTTCACAACTCATATTGAAGTTCAAAGTTATTCTCAGCTACCTTGAAATGTTGAGTGACGTTGGCTTGCCAAACGACTTATTGTTATGACATTATTTCTGGATCATTGGGTAATTATCCATCGTAATTTCGGATAGGCCAATCATCATAAACCGAAAATTATATATTTCGGTACCGAATTATTGTTCGAAATTAACTCATGAAATCGTCCCATTATTTGGCTAATTTCGAATCCTCAAACCAACTCTCGAACTTTCGCTATAGTATTTCAGCGGAAAACGTATCGTTTCAATTGAAGATGAAATTGTTATTGGAGTGGAACTCGGATATTTCAGCACTGGTATCAGATTTTTCGAAAATACTTATGGAGTACCTACTTCTCAAAGTAGATAAATCGCGAGAACCGACATACTCAAACTCGTTCAGTATGAAGTGAGTTCCAAGTTTTTCTCAAAGTAGATCTCTATTTATAAAATCACCTCAAAGTTGGTGCCAAAACAGAGCCTTGTGGGACACCAGCATTGATAGTCCTTGCATCAGGTCTCCATCTATCATACCATGAAAAATAACCGACTATTATTCTCATCATAATTCTATCGAGAGCCTCAAACAACATCAATTCGTTTATCTGGATAGTTTTTTGCTCTAATGCAAAAAACTCAAAGAAGGTTGATTAAAGTGCTATATTCCTAGTTTTTATAAAAAATCTACACTGAAACTCAGTATGTAACATAAAATAACAAGTTCTTTCGAAATCTGTAGAAATATATAGAGTGTCCCATCTAAATTGAAGATGTTGATGGCATTTCCGGTTGAACCGGAAGTATATTGTTCACAAAAAAATAGACATCAGATGCATTTCGTTCCATTCCATCACTCACCTGCAAATTTTCATAAATATCGTTGTTCTCGTTTGAAAGATATTTACTTGATTCCATACTTCATACCAACCCTGTATATGAATATTTATATATAGGGCGACATTTGAAATGAATTATTTGGGTTCACTTCCTGTCAAACAGATCTCCTGGTGATTTCGGAATTTTATGTCTCGAAACATCAAAATTACATGTCTCTTGAGTCGCCCGGTATATCGGTGGCTCCGTACCAATAACCGTGCCGGCGAAGTTATAAATGATGTTTCCTGTCACGAAAAATCCCATTCCCGATATTTGAAAAGTGTTTTACGGCTTCATTACTAGGAATCATATTGAGGTTGAGGTTGATTTGTGTCTCTCTGTTCAATTTCACAAGTTCTTGTAAGCGCCCTATTACAATCGCCATAAATCAATACAGGATTAACGATATCTTGACAGCACCTTGATGATCAAGGATTCATCCAACATTGAAGGGAAGATGTTATAGTCGATATAGTCGATATATGAAAATTAGAACCAAATTAACTGGTATTTGATTTGGAGGTTGACAAGATGAGTTTCTCACGTCGGAACTAGTCAATGACTGTTCATTTTTGCAGAATCGAATGAAATATGGTTAAAAAAATCAGCAAATGCGGCTCACTAAACCAATAATGTCAAAATGGCTATTCGACAAATTTTCGAAAACATGGGTTCTCATAGTTTTTCGTAATTCATAGCAGGAAAATTATTGAAGTACCTGGTGAAAAACTAGGAGAAGAGTGATTCTGACCATTTTCGAAGTTTTCATCAACATCGAGAAATGTATTTCGTTCTTAAACTCAATATGCCTGAAATCCGAAGGAAGTCTTGCATTATTTCCACCGATTTGGTCTCTTATATCGATATTTCATTCAGAAATAAATGTATTCAGAACAAAAGGTACACCAAGAAATCCAAGAATTTATTTTCATCATTCTTGTTGCTTTTTCGTTGGCTGTCGTGTAGATAATGAGCAGCTTTCGAAGTAATTATTGCTTGAGAAATAGCAATTCGAATAAAATCGATATGACTGCAGTGTTTCTATAATAATCCTCATCAGTACTATACAGGGTGACCAAAATAGTGCCGCGGTCCTCGATTGTTGCTCGAAAACCGTGGGTCAAAAAAGTTTGTCCTTCCTTGCACCTCGTCCTCACAATCTCCATCTTCACCCTACTTGTTAGAGTTCCTACAAAAATCAGTTGAAACTGAAATGCAAAATAAAAAAAATATTCAAAACCACAATGATATTCAGAAAGAAAAATATCAATGAAGTAGTTGGTATGTCCTCAATTTGTATTTGAATATTCACCTCAGTCTCCGAATAGTAACTTGTACTGTTGAAACTGATTTTGAATAATGCGAACCGTAGAGTTATCCACATGACCTTATTGAAATCAGATGGTTTCATAACCGTATACTTCGATACAGTTCAATTTAGTTTTCATTTCACTCATTCATCAAGATGTGCTCCGTGATTATCAATATCAATTTTTTCTTGTGTTACATCATAGTTCATCACATTGTCATTATTCCTAATAATCTCATTCGTGGATGGAATTATCAATATTGAGATGAGTTATCAAAATAGCATATATTTAGATTTTTAGAGTTCACAAATCTATATATTTTCGAATTTTCGAAAAGAAGTTTTTGTCAATTAACAGCGAGATTCATTCTGGTCTGAGAGATGTTTGTATAAGACGATCCTTATAGATTGAAAGAAAGCGCTATCAACAAATACCAGTGTCACCCGTTATGATATGATATTTTTGTAAATCCGCATACAATTATCACAATGAGATGACGTTCACAGCAACGTAATTCCTTGCCAAGATTACGCCACGTAAAATACACTTGGGAATATTGAAAGACTGCGTGCCCACGTCTTGGCACTTGGAAAAGTCGTCAGAAATATCCTAGGAAATATCATTCGTCTGAGATGAATGCAAAAATGTTGTCACACTAAGCACCGAACAAATTTGCGTCGTTGAATTCGAACATTGTTTGGAAAGAGAGAAGAGCATATTTCGATGAAATGCTTATTCGTCATATGCGAATATTTCCTTCTGGAAAAACTTTCAGTCATATGGTTTGCAGCTCCAACTGCGTCTTTCACTATCGAGTTTCCTTGCAGATTCCTGGTGGTGGTACATGAGATCTTATTTGATGCAATGACTATCAATGCTGGTGTGCCACTAGGATCTGTCTTGGTACCTACTTCATTTTTGCTCCACATAAACGATTTTTTAGATGCGAGATTTCTGAAATGGGGATCTGAAAGTCTAGTGGAGTTCAATGCAACAAAAATTCAATCTTGCATCTTACCAAGCACACATTATTATCGTTCAGTAGATATTGTCGGTCGAATTGATAAAAAAAACAGATAGGCAATATTCTCTTCTGTTGTTTGAGGATATCAAGATGAGTGAGATAGTCACTATCATGTGTGCAATGCTTTCATGCTTATGTTATCCTTTGCACACTACTGCTATCTTTCAGGATCATGAGTCTTATGTCAGCCGAACTATAGAAATTGACTCCACTGCGACACGTAATAGATATTTACGTTACTAGTCCGGTAAGTACACTTTTACAGTACGAGTGAGATGTTTGATGTGAGAATTTCGGAACGAGTATTGTAAAAGTTTACCGGACGTGTGACGTATAACATTTTATTTCATACTGCTAATAAAACAAAAATGAACAGTGAAAAATAAAATATTAATCTTTGTTGAAGTGCTACAACAAAAAAAATGGGAATGTATCAGCAAGTAGCAACTCCCTGATAAATAATTCATCCAATGGAGCTCCTGGTATCCATATTCATGGGAACGAAAATTGAACGGTTAATATCAATATCAGCAATAAGTAATTTCTGTGTATTGTTTTGCTGTTGAATTTTTAATAAATGTATTCATGCTTTTGACGCATAACTGAGTTTTCAATATTTACAATCCGGTGAAATTTCATTACGGGATAGTAGCACGTAATGAAATATTACGTGCGCCTATCCTGTAAAAGTCTATTTTCCGGATTGAAATCAGGTACGTAAAGGTATGTTCTATGATGCAGTATGAAATAAAGTATTTTTTTGCATCCACAATGGTCAGCTGTCAAAGAAACGATACGTAACATAGCATATTATGCACAAAGAAATCCTTTCGTTTTCGACGAAGCGGTAAAGAGATTCTTTCCTTTTCTCAATTTCTTTCGCTTTTTGATGTATGCACAGGCAGGAATCGATAACATACGATATCGAAGATGGATTTGTAGTATACATCATCGCAAATATTTGCAACCTTCTACCATAGGCGACCCAAATTGAGAATAATCAACGTTATTCAATTTTATTTTCGAATTCATACTCACAAACTTCCGATAAACATGCATTTTGTTTTATTCTCATCCACTCTCAATTTCATCATGAACTTTGCATGCAATAAATTCGAATCCTCATTAATATTGTGAATGGGACTACCGAAATTTTTCTATCATCTCATCCCAGAAATAGCAGAACTCCTCTTCATTCTCAAAAAATGAATGATGTAGGGCATGTTGGTTGAGAGATATCAATTTTCTTGGGATAAACTCCCTCTGTCACATTGATATTCTTTTTGGTGACGCTCATGCATCGTATATGCCATCAATTTCGCTGAAAGCGCAGAAAAACTACGCTTTTGACAGTCCAGAATCCTTCTTTCGTCGAGTCGTTTCGGATAACCCATACACTTTACCAATATGCGCTCATTGCAGATTATACAGTGAGGACAAACATCATTTATTCAAATATCCAAGTAATCTGAAAATGAGAAACGATACTTCTCAAAACTTGCATGATCGATGAATGTAACAGTTTTATCTCGGGACATTCATAATTATTAACACATAGTAGACATCTTGGAAAACTAAAGCGATATGAACACCTCACGGACAGTTTCCAGTGTATTGAGTTGAATACTGCCAAGTTTGATTATGAACTCATTGAACAAGGCGTACCTCAAGGGACCGTACTTGGGCCATCCCAATTCATTGTTCATATCAACTACTCATGCCTATCAAATGCGTACTATTTGCTGAAGATACAACCCTAGATTGATCAGCGACATCATTCGTAGCCCTAATAGAATCTGCAACTGAGAATTGCCTAATGAAAGTCAAACTCAAGAATGATAATTTCATTCAGCTCAATTTATCATAAAACAAATGATGCATCTTTCCCATTATTGATGATAGACTGAATTTGTTAAATCCCAAAGATCATGTGATCAAGAAATTATCCACTGTTGAAAATCTCAGCATTTTGAAAATGACGTATCATTTTTCATATCCTTCTGTAATCCCTTATGGATATTGCTCTGGGAAATTCGACAAATGCATCAGCAATTTTTAGATTTCAGAAAAATCTACACCAATACTGTCTAACTCAATATTAGACCCCTATTACCTGGTCCTAGAATCTGATGACTGATCTGATATGGTGATCAAGTTGGTCGTTCATTATATGAAATAGATAAAAATAAAAAATCGAACAACCCATTATTCGTCAATAAAAAATAACTCAGAAAACAAAATGAAACATTTCTGAAGACGAGCTTTAATAAAAATGTAGTTAAAAATGATTCTTCCATTGTTTGATCTAGAGATCAGACTATGATTACCTATTTTGTATCTGCGGTAAGCTTTTGAATCTGTTAATCATGAAATAACCTAGATAGGTCAATCAATGAAAGAAATCAGTCTATCCTTTTTAGTGAATTTTCAGTCACCTCACATCAACAAAGTCAACATCATGATCTTATTTTCGGTTGAATTCACGGGCAGTATTTACAAGGGAGAGTTCACGAAACATTCGTCCGTCTGAACTGGAGGATAACGATAACTGACATTTTGATCGAATTTATATCGAATTATTCGAGAAAGTCTCGGAACTGTGAGTCGAACTTTTACTACCCAGTGGAGTTCCAACTGTCTCCCTAAAAAACCAGACATGGTCACATCGAATACAAAACATCTCGGTCCAGGAAAAGATATACGGAGTGTTTCACAGCTTATCCGACACGAAAACGAGATGAAAAATGAAAACGTTCGAGAATGTTTGTCGACAAGAGTTGTCGGATGAGGAGTAAAGCTACAATAGAAATTGGAAATTTCGAAATGAATATATGGATGTGAGAAATTGGATTCGGAGGGCTCAAGCTTGAGTTGAATCCAATGGAAATTAATTTTTAGTTTTTGTGTTGGACTTTTGTCGTTGTTTTCGTGTTGTTATCTATTTCTGTTACCTATGGAGGAATATTATTTCCATTGTCCTATCATTTTTGGGGAAAATAGTGAAAGCGTTGTAGACTGTTGTTGATGCAGTTATCAATGCCAATTAGAATTTTCCGATGTGTGGAAAATCAGAAGTGATAAAGTAGAGTTCACCTTTTTGAAAATGGCGAAACTACCCCTGTATATCCGATGTTTACGAACGCTTAGATCCCAAAGGAGCTACGTGTATTATCTCTTTATTGCGTTTCAACTGTTCGCATATCAGCAACGCATTATGTTTGTTAAACCTTGGGAAGGATTCATCAATGATGATTACTTGTATGTATAGTGATATAGTATAGTCGTTCAAGAAATATTCGCGAAATCGATTCATTTCCGACAAGAGTTTGAAACGAAATTGGTTCACCCATATACCATACAGGGTGATTCTTCTTGGATGACCAATCCTCAGTATTTCAGAAAATAGAATAGTAAGAGAACTTTGTATTTATGTAGATGTTTTTCATACAGTTTGGTGGAGATCATGATTTTGTCATCAGTGACATCAGTTTCTAACGGAAAATAATGGTTCTCATAATGAGAAGATGGAAAAAGGAAAAATCGTTCCGAATGGACGTCCAAAGTTCAGGAGCTTCCAATAATTTTTCTTGTCCCCACTATTTTTTTTTCCAGCCTCCAGTTTCAGTTTTTTCTTTCTAAAATATATAAACGTCGAAAGATTATGGTTTTGTGGTTGACATCTTTTTGCAGGTCATGAGAAACAGTGCGATTATATAGCATTCACTTTCAATTGTCGAGGAGTTTTCTTTCTTCGCCTCCCTTTCTCTATAAATGAGTTTTTATAGGTTAGAATATCATTGTTGATGAAGATCCATCCATTCAGATTGAGGGCACTGGAAACGAATCCGATCGACTTCAGCTCCGTATTCCGGCAAAGGTCGCGTCTGAAAACCACCCTATTTCTGGCAAGTAGGCAGCAACATATCGTCGATCAGAATATTTTTATCGCGCCCTTTCGAGGGTCGCTCGAATTTAATCAAGGCGAAAGGGCTATTTTTTTCCGCACGATTCGAACGAGAAATGTTATAGGGCAGCGGACTATGATTGAGGGTGCGTGAGAAATTATCGTGTCATTACTTGTTTACGGTCCGTTTTCGGTTAGAAGCAATAACAATACGGACATATTATTCTAGCGTGAAAGAGGCGATTCGCTATCGAATAAAGAAAAGTTTTTCGCTACGGCTGCAGCACGAAACTGACATTTCTTAACTGTTCGCAATGAATCAATGAGGGTTATTGATTTTTTACAAATTTTTGGATCTCCTCGTTTCTAAAAATGGAAAAGAATTCATAATATTCATGTCGATATATTTGCAGCAAGGACAAATCATTAAACACTTATCAAAAGATGAGTAATCAAATCACTCTATGATCGAGCCAAATCCATATTTGACAATCAAATTTTCAATATTGAAATCAACCATATCCAAAACAATTCACCAGATTCAGCGTTTTGTCAAAAGATAAAACGAGCGGGAATGAGGCCATACGTAACAAAATAAAGAAAATGTTTTTTGCCACGAAACTGATATTTCTAAACCGTTCTTGATGAAACATTGACGCATATTCATTTTTCACCACCATTTCCAACACTAAGATAAGTAGAAATTTTGATATTTGTTGAATATATTCGTCTTCCAGATCTTTAAAAAATCAATATACCAATTCAATTCCATTTCCTTACCTGATAAAACAATGGGGTAATTGAGTTGATATGGAAAGTCAAATCTCAAGCAATACTAGTGAAAATTTTTGACAGTCCTAACAAACATTTTCAAATGTTGTCATTGAGTTTAACAACTTCATTCCAAATAAATTTCAGAATGTCACGTTTTGGTAATGTGAATGTTCAAAGTATAACTGCGCTATCAAAGAAAAATAATCCCAGTCACCAATAGATCTGGGGAATATGTCGAAAAAATTTCCGACCAATATCCCTCCGACATTCAATGACAAATTTCTCAAGCCTGTTGCTTCAGACTTTCACCTTGTCAAAATTGTCTCGTCTATCATAAATATCCTATTGATAACTTATAACACCTCTGCAAAAATAACAAATAAGAAGGAAGGAAAGTAATTTATATGCTTTCGCTATATTATAACTTTCACTACGCCACTGACTAGAAGCTGAGCTTCATCCCAGGTGAATATGGTCCAGAATCTGCCGAGTTTCAATCTGTGGAGATCATCGAGAGACACGATCGATTTCGGGAGGGAAACAAAAATAAGAGCTCTGAAGGCGAAATCTTTCAGGACATGAATAGGAATGTATTGAAAATGGGTAGATTAATGGACATCTCGGTCCTGAACGCGATGCAGATTTGATGGAATGAAGGGTTCTTGTATGATTTCAACAATTAATCACTTGATAAGGTGTTTTGAAATTGATTGTAGAGTTAAAAGTGACGGAAAAAATCACCTCGAAAGTGAACTACACCTTTTCCGGTAGATCTATTTCTGGAAACCTCGATTGAATTCCATAAAGCATCAATTCGAAACCAGAAATCAATGAGCTACAAATTCGATTGTTATGAATATTTGAGGTCATTGAAGTAGAGAATATTCCTTACAAAAAAATCTGGAATCAAATGATTTTCATTCCTGAAAAACATCATTTTTGTAATTATTGCTGACTTCTCAACAATGTAATTCTCCGAAATTAATTCGATATTTTTCGTAATACAAACGACATATTCTGAACTGCAATTCGGAAATGCAAAAATATCGACCATTACAAGAGATAAATAGTTGGGATTCTCCCAAATCGATGTGATCAATTCGAGCTGTATGACAATCATGACCTTGTATGTTTTTCAATTTTTTGTTTTCACCTAGGAGGGATTTTTTTCGATGAAGTACTTCTGAAAATTGGGTTATTATTAGGTTATTCATTGAATATTGTTGTTCCAGATTTGCTTCGCTTTCTCTTTGGATGTGAGTAATAGTCCGTGTAGCATGCACTTGAATGTTAGATAGAAATGACCCCCTTCCAAAATGATTTTAGATTTAGATTTAGGTAAAATAGTCTCAATAGAATACTGGATATTTTTTCGTGCATTCGAATAGAACTTTTCAGGGACACATTAAAAGTCGAGAGTATTCATTCCCATGCAGACTCATTATTTTTTAGAACAAACGAGAGTACAATGTGTGCGATTCAAGTATTAGGAGTAGCACTTCATATTCAATTCCTTTGGAAAATCCAACCAAAATTTCAGAGGTTTCCTATTGGAACACTATTTTTTTTATCGTTCCAAATACTTGTTTGACGAATTTTGAACCACACTCAACAGAGAGTATTCCTATTTCTCCTTCAGAATCCTTCCACATGCATTTCATAGATTACGACCGACAATGCATACGAAAAAATATCGAAAGATGCAAATCAAAGAATCATTTTCTGCAAGCATTACATAACGTTTAGTTTATTGCTACTGGAACCTTTCTATTGTTACTCTCAAACATTCACTCTCGCTATCTGACTCCCGAAAATATTTACTTGATACCAGTAACTGTCTATTCGAACTTCCATAACTCATCCGATTTTGACCACATGATATTATACAGGGTGCTACAGAACTATGGGATCAAACTTAAGTGTTATTCAGTGCAACAGTAGAAAACATTTGAGTAGTGGGTGTAAAGACGCGTAAAAATTTAGAAAGACCATGCATTGCATAAATGGGATTTAATGCATTTGATTTCTGCCTTTCGTTCATGATATCATTACAACAATTGTTCAAAATGTTTTTCTCCAACCTGAATACACCGATTTGAAAGTCGCACATGATTTCGGCAGACTTGACCAGAAATTTGATCCTCGTTTTGAATGATCTCGAATGCTGCTGTAATTGGTGCAATTGAGTCTTGCTCTGTTTCTACTGGAGTTTCGTAGACCAATGATTCCACATGTTGTCCCCGCAGGAAAAAATCTAGCGATGTTAAATCGGGTGACCTAGGAGGCAAAGAAACTGCTCCACCTCTTTGTTAAATTTTCGGTCGGTAAATGCATTAAATCCTATTTAGGCAATTCATCGCCTTTCTGAATTTCAACCGTAGTGCCTTAGTGACATGAGACCCACTACTCAAATGTTTTCTACTGCGTTGCACTGAATAACCCTTAGAAGTTTGATTTCATAGTTCTGTAACACCCTTTATAATAGCCTGTATTACTAGTCAATTGAATGGAAATGGCAGTTCGATTGGATCATAACGTAACCCAATCGATCTATTAAATCCAAATGACTGTTTGAAGGACCTTATTTGATGTCTTCTGATAACAGTTACAGTTAGTAGTTATCAGGAGCATAAACATGATGTTACTCAATTTTTTGTATCCTCTGATACATTAGGTATCTAACTTCAACGTCGAAAACATTGAGACAATACAAATCAAATGTTAGAGGTTAGTTGTGAAATCGTGATAAATCTGAAGGTAGCTGGCTATCGTCTCTGCATAAACACAGAATGAAAACAACCAGAACCAGTGTTCAGCACTTTCCATGAATAACGACGGAATTTTTCGGATTGTCACTGGAATTTCGAAAGAAACTTGAACATAAACATTATAATACATAAAATTCTTCCCGTATCATGACCGTTCGGATGCGATGCATTTTGAAATGTTTTGAGCACTTGAAAATTTGAATTTGACGTACAATGAAAAGTATGATCTCTCTCAGTCACTTGTAGACGAATGATATTTCCACACTTCATTCACGAGACTATACTGATGGAGGATGAAGTCGTAGATAGCATCCTGAGAACTCATGAAAAAAAAAAATAGCAGGTTTATCAGTTGCCGACCTGCTAGGTACTATGATGGCTGAGATGAATCGAATCGGATCCAGCTTCATCCACATGGAATCCGAATGAATCAGATCGCTTCTGGAACCATTAGTCAGCAAAAAGCGCTCCGAATGAGTGTATTAATCAGAAGGATATTCGTTGGGACATATACGTTCCGGGACATGCTACAATATGGGCCGTGACAATCGGATTTAATGGCCTACATGTCCGATTAATTATCTCGTAGCTGGTTATTGTTTTCTACACATGCTATTCAGAGTATTGGAGGACATTGTACAGGCTGTCTGGTGGAAAACGACGCGAGATTTTTCCATTTGTCGTACGATTTCGAATGTCTTTGTCTAGGAAATCGATAGTTTGAAGAACTATCATCATCATTATCGAACGAAGCTTGAAGTCTCATCAAATTCTTTGTTCCAAATATTCTTTATGATCTTTCAAGATTCAGCATTCTCCTCAGTTGGTGTTCTGTAGAAATTGATGATCACGTACCTATATGTGGATAGATAAAGATTGTCATCAACACATATTATGAAAATATTTTACTTCACATATGTCACATTCAATCTAGAATACTGCTCAATCATTTGAAGCCGCCTACTATGTATGTCATGAATACACAATTATGAAAATTTACAAAGGGAGTTTTTGAAATTCATGTATCTCAAAAATTTCAGTATTTATCCAACCAGAGGCGTTGACCAGGATCATCTTTTTGTTAATTCAAAGTTGCTTCCTTTGGAAAAGAAGAGAAAAAGTGCTTCAATAACTTTCCTACACAAACTGCTGCACAGCAAAATCAATCTTAGTCGACTTCATTTGACCTGTTATTCAATAGTAGGAAACTCTTGTCATCGTCATCATTTTTTACTGTTCATCACCATCAATGAGTTCACAGTATCAGTTTGTCATCTTCGTTCCACTAATGTGATATTTTTTGTTATTATCATATCGAAAGTAATTCACGATTCGACTAAAAATGAAATATCTATAGTCCTCCAAAGAATGGGTGTTGATAGCAATGGTATCAGAGCAGATAAACTAGTTCTGAATCTTATAATCCTACAATCGGAAGAATATAAGAATATTTTGCAACCGATATTGAATTCCCATCAGTTCCCATCAGATGAAGTGGAGTTGAGAAAACAAATTGAACAAATTCGGCTGGAGGAATATAAAACCACTCAGGACCTACTTGTCTGGATGCAGTGTTTGTCCCAGACTGAAATATCCAATTATGTCCTAGCTGAAGCTATATCCCAGTATATACAATCTTGAAAGTTGACACCACCCACATCATGGGAACATGATCCCGATCGATTGGAACTGATTTCTAGATTCTAGAATCTGTGATATAATTGAGAAAACCAATTCAAATGAGAAAAACTCAGACCTAGCAAAACAATAATTCGTAATAATCACAATAAATGAAGGGACTGTAATTAATCGAGATTGGATCTTTTTTATATGACCCTGACGGAACAAGTCAAATATTCGTTTGATTATTAATTATTATCATTATTATTATTCATGCACTCGTATGATTTGCAACATTCGCCTACGAATTGACTAACCGAGATTTGCGAGTTCATGGTTTTGAAAAGAAAAACAGAACCGACGTATTCTCATAGTTATCGAAGAAAATATGCAATATTTGTTACAAATAAGTTGGATTGAAATTCTCAGCAGCAGAATTTCATTAAAAGTGATGAACAATGCGATTGAGAATCGAGGAAGAAATGTAAAGTTTTAATGAAAATATGGCAAGGGATTTCCTGATGGAGTATCTCGAGCAACTTATGGACGGAAACAATTCTGCATGAATTACAGTGAATGAATTTGAATTCATAGTATCTTCGAGTAGAGAGTAATCAATTGATCTATTGAATGCAAAGATAGCAACCGTGCTTCTCGAGTTGAGGCTTGGGGTTCTAATCCCTTTCAAACAGCAACTTTTTTACAATTGAAATATGTGGCTCACATTAGAAGCGAGGTTAGGTTAGGGTGAACTGTCGAACGTTAAGTCTATATTGGTATCTCTGAGGCAATCAGAAGTGCTGTCATACCTACCAGTCAGAATCCAAGAACCCAAAACATGTTGATATTGATTCATTAACTTGATTTCCCAATAAGAATAGAACCCATTTTTTCTTCTCGTCCTTCAAAAACAATCACAAATATCCATCATTCCACTTCTTCCGTCAAAGAATACATATTCACATCGACCACGTGTCTATTTCGATCGCAGTTTGAAGTTTCGGAAAAGCATATGCGCTTATTGTACATAGAAAATTAGTTGTTAGTGAAGTTTAGCACTGTGTCAAAGTGCCCGATATACGGAAAATATGGTCCAGAACAATTGACAACCACGTTCGTCGAAAACCCAGGACGGTGTTCAACATTGTCAAGATCTTTTCTTCGAAGCCGGTGGAGATTGCCAAAGAGGGCCTGAATATTGACAGGTGAGGATTTCACAATGATCTAACGCTTGTACGGGGTGGAGCACAATGGAAATCGGAAGAGCCGTCATCGAAAACTGTGCATTTTAGAAAAAAACAAAAAGCACGTCAAAATCATATATAGATAATTATCATTATAACTCACCATTAATCATCAATCTTAGATATTCTCATTGACGAAATCTGATGACGTTTTGATAACAATTGTGTATCGTGAAAGTTTGGAAAAAGAAATTATGAAATCGCTTCTTGCTAGAGTAGAATTTTTATCAACCAACTACTAGAACTACTTTCATAGGGTATCAAGAGTGAGTTGCCTTTTCATACAAGAGACTGCTTGTTTGGTTTGCAAAAAATGAAGGAGTAAAGTAAAAACCGACCGAAATGATCCAAGGAGAGGCTTTTAAATACATCTCTCCATTCCAAGATCCGGATTGACAAATAATTTGAAAATATATAATATAATTGTAATGAATATCAATATAATTGTATTGTTTCAATGTTCAATTTATGCGCTTTGTCAAGATTTTATCTTGGATTTGATTTGTTTCGATACATCAAGGACGATCATTGAAATCAAATGAGATGTAAAGTAATAGAAACAGGTGAAATCATGACTATGCCAAGCTGGTTTTGAAGACTATTCAGACCATACGAATATTCGACCCAATTTTTTTATAGTCGAGTCATATAGTTTTTTTTGTATAGTATCAGTCTTCACATTTAGTTAACCTGTTGAACAATCTCGACGTGTCTTTGTTTTTTTGTAAATTTCACAGTTCAATTGTTTCGTTTTCGTCGCTCCACTCAGTATATTGTAAGATCATTGGGGTCTTATGAGGGCCGATCGTTTGAACTAGAATTGGCGATTGAATTAATCTACTTACTTGAATGGGAACAACAATGTCTTTGGCTGAGTGTTCAAGATTTCTTTCGATTCTACGAATTCCTCATGAGACTTCTAGGAAATCGAATAACTAGTCTTCTTGCAGCTCTACAACTAAACTAGTCTACAAAATACACGTCCTGATGGAAAAATTTAGCTCGAATTCAGAGTTGAATCATTATTGGAATAGTAAAGCAACAGCCGACCCTACTACTACAACTACGATTGGCAACACCGAGAAAATCTAGCTATTGAAATCAGGTCATTAGATGATTTCATTCCGATTTTGTTTCATATTTCAAGAAATACCTCGAACCACTTCCTCTCTCCAAGTAGATTTGTAATTGGGCTCACTAATGATGATGATTGTACTACCAGTATTCAATTTCAAGAGGAAGTAATGAAACACATAACCTTGACTAACCATGCTACCACACACAACTAACAGAAAAGAATTTCCTAATTAGCGCCTGATTTAGTATTCAGTACGCTAAAATCTGAATTCCTACATGAACCGAAGCGTAATATGATAGCTCACAACCCGCTGGAGTAGGACTACGTCGGTGTTGCCAAGTCCTCTACTATCTGGCTTGTTCTAGTAGAGGTGGCTGTGTTTGAGCTGAAAACGTGAAATATTGAAGGAGCCGTAATTTCTTCCGTGTGAGATGAGTTGAGTAAATTATTCACATATTGGAAACTCGTCATTTCAGTTGATCAGCTCATCCTCAGGTATTCATTAGGTTGAATTCCTTGTCAAATCGCACTCATAGCTGTTGTTGTATGTTTGAAATATGGCATTTACGTTCACTACCCTTCAATTATTCATGATGACGTGATGAACAGATATCGATTCGTTGATCCAATCGAACCTGAGTTGTTCTCGAAGCTGAAAAACATTAAATATTGATGGAGCTTCAATCAGTGCTCCCTGCTCTTCGATTTGTGGCTCTAATTACTCGGAACTCTTTTTCGTATTTCCGAATGTAGACTCAAAAGTAGTAGGTCTTTCAGACAATCATCGCCAATTCTAGTATCTAACCTTCGTCCGATCCATCAGCCCTCTGCGAAAACACCCACCCTCTACCACCCCGACAGGGACCCGGACCCACCGTCGGAGGGCCCGCAAGAGTGGAAAAAGTTCGTCGGTTCCATCAGAAGGAAAGTCCAGCGACATGTGTCGGGCGCGTCGGACCACCCGCCTACCCCTGCCCAACCCCAGAAGCGACCCCTCTCTCGAAAGAATTCCCTAACGCAGGCCAGGACGGGCTGCGAGAAGCTGCAGCTGGTCAAGCAAAAGTCCATCGGGCCGGAGCCGGTGGCCGCAGCTGCGAAGCCGGATCTGTTCAAGGCGCTGAGCTTCAAGGACAAGCGAGAGAGCGCGAAGCCCGGTTCGAGTTTTCGTAGGGGTGGGGGAAAGAGCGGCAAGGAGGAGGTGAAGCACGACGACTTTCTGCAGGCGACCATGAGGATTTTCTTGGTGGTTTCTCCTCCAGCTGGACGGTTGCAGGTGATGTAGTTGTTTCATTTCGAAGAGAATGTTTGTACCTGTCGAGTGACTTTCAGCTTTCTTCATTTGCATTCACAAACCTATAATAAAATGATTACGAATACTGACAGCACATCGAAACCCTTTATTCTTTTTGATATTCAACGGTACATTTTCTGACAATCTTGCAGGAAAAGGTTCTAAACTGATGCCTGCTTATTGTGACAGAGTTTCCAGAGTTTACTTACTGAAATTGACCGGACCGGGTGGACCTCACATATGGCCTCCTAGGTCACCCGATGTGAATCCGTTTGTTTTTTCTATCTAGGGACATACAATTCTCGGTGAATGAAACCATCGTTGAAACTGAGGGAGAACTTAGAGCAATACTAATGCTAATAAAATACTAATACTAGTTCCTAACTTCAAACCATAACGCCATATTTCTATTTCTTCATATTAATCGATTATCAAAAACTGATTCATTCATCTGAGATTGAAGATTCGAAAGTTTCGATGCATTCGAGTTATTTGAATGAAAAAATCGTTTCGCCTTTTTTTGAGTTGTTACGAATAAACTTCAACACCCTGTATCTCCATGACTGAGCTCATAAAAGCCTCATGGTCCTACCTCGGTATTCACCAAATCACGACAGCAAACTTTCACATCATACCCTTTTTTTTCATATTGAAAAATTGAGAGGGGGTTAAATTTTAAGAAAAGCACACTGTACATAAGGTTGGATTCATTTCTTTCTTGGATTGAAAAAAAAAATTAAGAATCTTCTGACACATCAGCACATCGTATATTGATTTTGTATTACATCTTTATTAAATATTGAACATTCGTTTTATATTTTTTCATGGCTCTCCCCATATATCTTCTACAATACCTGAAGAATCATACAATTTACTGATAACAATCATGATATCAATTTTTTTTTGAATAATCGTCAATGTATGAGAGAGAAAATATATATACAGGGTGTTCCGTTGAGAGAATATATCGGAGGAAAAGAGTGACATCACGTGTAAGATACAAAAATCTACCTTTCTGAAGATTGCTTTGATATGTTCTCAATGAAGAAAATAATTCTCAATATAAAACTGGCTTGGAAGAACGACTGAGCATATTACTTCATTGTAGACAGGTTTTGGTTCGCAAGAATAGATATTGAGCGATAGGATAGAATCTTTGATACAGCAGGATCGTACTTATATTTCCTCAAATTTCAAATTCCACTTCTTTGCTGTTTTGCAATTCTCATATAAGTCAAAATTATTGCCTCAATCAAAGAGACTCGAAGAAACTTTTTCTTCGCATAATTTTCATTTCAGTTGAGTAATCGACTGGAAGATAATATGCTGGATTAATCATAAAAAACTAGCATGTTCGGTGTAAACTGATGATAGTATCTTCCCATACGATTCCTAATCGAGTTGTTGCATGAGAGATGATGATACAGTGTTGCCAGCAAATTTCCAGCTCGACGGTCGAACAGAAGTAGATTATTTCACTGGAAATAAAATGCACAGCTCGATTGAACGGAACTGAGACACTTAGTAAATGTTGATTCCTGGGGAATTGTCTTTTCATTATTGGAAGAAATAAAATGGATATTCAACCACTGAGGCTTTGCTGAATCAGTAGACTTGGCAACTGTGCGATGATATGCCATCGTGGGCGTTTCGTGCGAACTCTGATGCGTGTCATCGCAAGTCGAATTCGTGTTTGTTTATTCGGAACAAATATCGAACTTTATCGGGCTGGGAAGGACATTTTTGTATGTAATCTTCATCCAACGTGTTTTCCTGCGATATATCAACGTCAGCTCTTCCAGGAATAATATAATTTCCACATTTTGAGGCGAGGTTGTAGATACAAGTGATTCTTATCCTTTTATAAGGTATCGTAGTTGGCGATTAATGTAAGATATATTGCAGCAAATGTGATGAAAGTGATCGAAGTGGAACTTTTATCACATCATCTAAGATTTTTTCGTCACGTGACATAGGGTATATCGTATCAACCCTGATTCAACCAAATGAAAATTTTCAAATTCCATTCCTGAGACAGAACCGGGAAATGATTATTAGAAGAGCGGAAACGTCTGACGGTTCCCAATACCAATATGTTTTCGCTGATTTTCTGTATGGTGCGAGATTTGTTGATATTTTATTAAAGGTGAACATGGTTTTCTTCTGACATTATCGAACTACTCTCAGAACGTTTGTTGATCTGAATTATTTTCTCACAGTGATATGAATATACGCAGCGTTACCTACGAATGTATGTTGAATAGTTTAATGACCAGCAACCGTGCTTCTCAAGCTGTGGCTCGGGGTTCCAATCCCATTCCAAGAAAAATTTTTTTATGCGGCTCACATAAGATGATACGAAAAAAAGTTTCACTCGCATCGCGGTCTCACATTTTTTTGAGGCATCAAAAAGTTTTGTTGGTACTCTTGTCACAACTGAAGGAGAAAGTAAGCTGGATTTCGTGAATAATTTATATTTTGCAAAGCGCTCTCGACCAACCTTAGCGACACACTGACAACCCCCTGGATGTACCATGGGTATTCATTCAGAATATTTTGGACGTCTGTTGGACATCCTATACGGATATCCTGGTTTGCTGAAATCTCATAAGACGCATATCGACAACAATCAATATTATAGACAATCAATAGTTGAACATTGATGGAAGATTTCACGACCGTCATAGATAACTGAGAAGATATTAATAGAATTTTCACGAAACTACTTTCTGTGATTTTTTTTCAACGCATCATTTAATCAACTATTGTTATGTGAAGTCAGGAATACGATTCTTCTTTGCTGGCTACAACACGAACATCGAACTAGATGGTTTTCCAGTAATCATTCAACCTGTTCTCTCTGTTTTAATAATACTTTCAGTGACTCAATGAGTCAGATTGTAATATGGATAGATATATTTCAAATTACTTCCTTGTAAACCAATATGTAATTTCTGAAAGAAAATTTCTCAACGAATAAACTTACTTAATTCATTTTACTAGTATTAGATGATGCTGTCCATCGTGTGACTTCCATCCCTCGAGGTCGATCAGTCATCCACTTAGGGGTATCATCCCTTTATTAACGCCCTTGGTACATAAAAAAAATGGTACTATCAAAAATCCGTAGCTAGAAAGGAGAAGGCAATTATTGTATCCTGATCCTTCGTTGATAAATCCAATCTCATCACTCTTCGTTTCATAACCCAATTGATCGTTTGGAATCTTTTGTTTTCTCGACTCTCACATCCTCGCAATTTACGGGCGCAGAGCTGTGAATGCGGAATATAATGACGAGAGAAGTTTTCGGAATTCTCTTCGACGAACTTTTCATTATTCAATCATTATCTCTCGCATTCGGTGGGAGTCTCACATAAAGAGCGATTTTCCCGGTTAGTATAACGGGAAGTTCGGGGTTTTTGATGGCCCACAATTCACGTTCATTGTACTCAGTGCTCGTTTATATCTCGGCCGAATCTTGACTCCTCTTGGTGCCGATATATTTGGCGAAAAACTTCCTTTCGAACAAGGATAGAATGGATTCGGATGGAGTGAGAGATGTGATTCACACTCTAACTTCCAGATGAAGCTGGAATTAGGGATATCATATAGGAATATAACAGTTTTGAAATATCGATTATCGATAATCATAATGTATCGATATTATCGATTTATCGATATTATCGAAATCATCGATATTATAGGAACTATCGGAATGAAATTTTATAGGTTCGATAGCCTGTTCGAAAAGAATATTTAGACAGTAATTGTTTCAGTATTTCTGGGTTCACCGGCTGACTAATCTTCCACAATTCAAATGGAACACTAATATTTCTGATAATATCGATGATATCAATAGTTTCGATTACATCGATCATATCGAAAATGTCGATAATTTCCAAGATTATCGATATCATCGATAATATCGATAATGTCGATTAAATCGATAATATCGATAATATCGATAAATCGATGATTTTCTTCCCAAATTATAATCGATATTATCGATAATTATCCGACCAGAGATAGATGGACGAGAATAATTATTCAGATAATAGCCTAATGGTTACGGAGCATGCTTCTCAAGCTGTGGCTCGGGGTTCAAATCCCATTCGAAGAGGACCTTTTTTTTAATAATTTTTATAACCCTCTCGGTTTCTACTTTCCAAACAGAATGGGTATAGCAGTTTTTGAGTTTGGCAACGCTGCTCCGAAAAGTTCTGGAGAGGCTTATTTGGGCTTCCTACGGACACGATGAAGTTTACTGCGATATATCACATTACGGGAAACGTATTCGATTTCCTCCGCTTTCCATGTTGTTCGCCGTTCCGGATTCACATCCGGATTCGCTGTCGTTAATTGCTCCTGATATTAATGAGACGTAGAATCTGTCAGACTAGTCGGGATAGCCTGGAATGAGGAGATTCGAATTATTTCCCGAAATGATATTCCTGACTGAGCGATAACAATTAATTTGCTCTAGATAGGTTCAGTTTGTCTAGCGGAAAACGTCCGAAGGAATGAATGTTAGTCCAGGTCGAAAACTCCGGCATATGGAAAAAATACAGATTTTTCGAGAGTTCTGGGAATAGAGTTGGTGGCAATCATGAATTATGTTATGTCCAGTCTTAGTTCAAGAAGGTGAGCAATATTTTCTCGGCAATATGGGAAAATCTTGCTGTTTTTTGCGAGCATCTGAAAACTCATCCGGAAATTTTCGTGTCGACAGAAATGGTCAATTCATCGA
Source organism: Gastrophysa polygoni (assembly GCA_963576655.1). Taxonomy (NCBI): domain Eukaryota; kingdom Metazoa; phylum Arthropoda; class Insecta; order Coleoptera; family Chrysomelidae; genus Gastrophysa; species Gastrophysa polygoni. The sequence goes on along the minus strand of OY755082.1, from coordinate 735,613 downwards.
AGACTCTCAAGATGAGAAACATTCTCCTACAGTTCAAGAACATTTTTTAAGTAAAAAAGTCTAAGCCTTCGTTTGGATATAGAAATGGATTCACTATTTTTTTATAACGTTAGGTAAATAATTGAACATCTTGGGACCAATACACTGAGCATATGGCACATGAAATAGATTCTTGTGTCAATTTGATGTATTATCTGTTCACTACAAAATTTTGTTCATTTTGAAAAGTGTATAAACATGCTTCAAATATAGACATACATGGCATTGTCAGACTTCGATACTGAAGTGAGAAATTTTTGCATGCATTCCTTCTCCGATACTTTTCCAATACATCTGAAAATGAACACATTTTTGGATATCATGGAATGGCTCCAAAGACAAACTCCATACCGGAGTCTATAGCCCAGTTGAGCATGATACAAAGTCAGTAACCTAGGTACCAATAGATGTTTTTTACCTTTACAATTTCATTCCATATATCTCTTTTGGTCACCTTGTAGATATCCTGAGCATCATATCATATATAAAGCTATATAATGGTCTTCTAGGTATCTTATTTGTAATTTCATCGTTCTGATATGAAGTAAAGTTTAATGGATCCGAATTGAACGTACCTGAGATGGCACAATATATAGCTTTACGAATCATATACAAGTTTATAGGTAGGTACACAATATAGATCATAAAATAGATTGGATGAGTCATATTTCATACAATCATTGCCCATTCTCATCTATGTATAGATTTTCGAATCAGTAATGATATTGGAAAGATTCAACAATAAGTAGTATTGCCTGAAATAGTTCTCACCGTATTTTATGCATTTTTGTCTACTGAGGTTAGAGAAATGAAATAGTATAGTTCAAATTGTTCATTGAGCATATTTCGAACATTCGGATATATCAAGAGGCCTGGTCCCGATCATTTAGAAAATTTCAACCTAGTTTCAGTTTTCTGAAAATATCTCAGAAACGTAAAATCATATCAAGGATTTTTGTAAGCCATATTTTTGGTCTTTCACTGGTGCAACACTTCTCTCGTTTGAGCAAATCTTTCTGCATCGTAGTTCTCGAGATGCTCATACTGAAAAACAACAGTGGATGTTCATTTCTGAGGAATATAAGACCCTGTAATCCAAAACTTTCCACATATTTATACATTATACTCCACTATATACCATACATCCACCTAATTACAGTATCCACAGTGATGAATTCAATTTGTTTTCTGCTTTATCGAATTTGTCACTGTGCAGTTATAGTCACGAAGATTATGCGGTTCATGCTCGATCGGACTGACTATACCAACAGTTAATCAAATTCCGGAAGCAGAACGATCTAAACAAGATTCCCGTTGACAGTTCCCATTCGGAATCGAATCGATATCCGATGGATATTTTTCCATTGCCGCAGAAGCGTGAATGTCAGTCGAAAATGAATCGAAGAAAAAAGATTTCAATTTCTATCGAGGCACACGTGATTTTTTTCTGGCCATTCTATGCGGTGATTGGCCACTATGGATTGGATAGTTCGCTGGTGGGAAATTGATCAGAAGCCCATCTGAATAACCGGTTGTATGGATTCCATTTTGGACGAGTTACCGTGAATGAGTGTGATTTTTTTTCTTCTATTAACTCTGCTCGCTTCTGAAAATCAGAACAGAAAAGTTGATGTTCATTCCGAGGGATTTTTGGGCGAAGCATCATCAGTTATCTTCATTTTTTAGCTTTTAATGGGATTTTCTCTCCTCGTTTCTAAAAAATAGAGTAGAACTTATTGAAAATTATTTCAATATATTTGTAGTAAGGACAGATTTTGTGATCTGCCCCAAAATGTCACTGCCCTTGAACTTAAACCTTTAGATACCTAAAAGAGAAATTCTCTATTGGTCAGTGACACCTTGTTTTTGAAAAAATTTGGAAATACAAATATATTTAATAAGAATAAAACCTCTACTTATCTTGGTGGACGTTTCGGGAATCTGCTCCCGTTCTCAACACAATTGAAATATTTTTCTCTTCGTAAAATTTTTTCAATGTTTCCGATTTTGACACTGAAAAGTGACAATTTGGCAGACGGAGGAATTCTGGTTACAAGGTGTTTTCATTGATTGATATCGAATTTTCCATTTTCATATTCAAGTTTCAGAAGTGGATGCCAAGTTCTATCTATATAAAGTGAACAGTAACAATATTATTGTCTCCGTTCAGGAGAATGCAAGTAGACTCTTTGATTTTCCGTTTTTGGTTGTTGTCTTCTTTTCCTATGATCTTAATATTACCCCAATCGGCCATATATTGTCCATTTTCAGTAAGGATATGCTCAGCTAATTGATTTGTCAGTATATCTTCTCTTTATATTGTTCTTATGCTCTTTCATCCTCACTGATAGAGGCCTGCTTGAAAAAAATTTACGAAGAGAAAAATATTTCAATTGTGTTGAGAACGGGAGCAGATTCGTTCCCGAAACGTCCACCAAGATAAGTAGAGGTTTTATTCTCATTAAATATATTTGTATTTCAAAAATTCTTCAAAAACAAGGTGTCACTGACCAATAGAGAATTTCTCTTTTAGGTATCTAAAGGTTTAATTTCAAGCGCAGTGACATGTTGGGACAGATCCTAAATCTGTCCTTACTACAAATATATTGCAATAATTTTTAATAACTTCTACTCTATTTTTTAGAAACGAGGAGAGAAAATCCCATTGAAAGCTGAAAAATGAATATACCACCTCCTCGAAGAACTTACAGACAGTATATCAGTTATCTGTTTGAATATGCCACTGCGTCTGAAATTCAATGTTCTGATATCAGTGATACCTTATTTTTCCTTGAATTTACTCTTGATTTCAAAGTTTGAAAAACGAAATTTCTATGATATCTTTGGGATCAAACTTGAAGGGGTTTTTCAGTGTAGCAGTAGAAAACATATCCGGAAAAGTGTCACTCGAATGAAGATTTGTTTTATGTATCTACGTGCGACATTTTTCAAAATTTCAAAGGTTTCTTTTCTGAGCGCCACGTCGCAGCTCGTTTTGGTTACCTCCAACAGGAAATTAGGGTTGAAATCGAAATTTGTTATTCTTGACGCCACCTGAATATTTGAGGATGATACTCGTATTATATTGATGACGAAATGTTCCAGTGCTGAGTTTCGGAAGCCGTTTCAAGGGTCTCGTCACTGAACTGAAAAAATATATTGTATTTTTTTCATTTCATACCGAATGCTCTTCCCTGAGCTAGATTGCTTCGTAATTCGAATTACCGAAGCTCTTCCGAAATTCCATCAGTTTTTTATCATCTTAACGGGTCCCTATATACGAAAGGAAATTGAATAGACTCGATCCAGCGAAATATTTGTATCGACTTCAGTGAAAATAAGTCTGTCGTTTTTGCGATTGAATTGTATGAATTCATCATTTTATTTTTTCATCAAGCATGAACCTCGCATTGTGAAAATGAAGTCGAGAGCTGTATTCTTATTTCCACGATTTCCACTAGACGGAAATACGGTGATGCAAATGGAAAACCGGTAATGAGACTGGACTTGGTATATTTCTAAGAAAATTCAACAGATTTATGAAAGATCGACAAAGGCACTAGTGATTTTTCACTCATTCAATTGCTCATCAATTATCGCATGGTTGAGTGCCAAAATGAATAGTTTGACATGCTTGTCAACAACTTATTGAATTTCTAAGCAGTGAGAATGACTCGACTCGGTGAGTCTACGAGGTCAGAAATTAGTCAAATTGTTAATACCTGTTTTGATACTAATAAAGATGCGACGCAATCATCAGTCTGGCGACAAATTTCTACGTTTTGATTCATTGAATTGTTCTGACGATTTACAATCGATATTTTTTTGTATTGATATCAGATAAATTCATGTTGTTCAAATTGTGAACTGTTCCCTTAAGAAATTTGACTCGAAAATCTGTCAACCTAAAAGCGTTTTCAATTGTTGACAGATTTTCTCGTAATTGCTAGGCACCAACAAATACAACCTCTCGTACAATTAAAAGTGACGATACCACTTTTTTGGAGAAAACTGAGTTGTTGACGTGTAAATTGTATTCCGAGCTGAAAAAGTTGTTGTGGCTGCGAATTCATGGTTCTGAGATTCTATTTTCGTCATGCGATCTGACCCCTATGTGAATACCCCTAAAATACCATTAACGTCAAAGGGCCTTTCATATCGTTAACTCGGAGATGACACCCCGATATGGTGTCACGAAAGATCGTGAGATTAAATTTATTACAGCTCAGCCTTGGCGATCAACATACGGGGGTCCAGTTAGGGTAATCAATTTTTATTTTTCTCCGACCCCGGTCATTTAGATCCACGATTGGGTGCGATGATCGAGCATGAAACCACATTAACGAATAATGAGCCGCTGGGTCTGATTTATGGAAAGCTGGAATCAAGCGAGGTTTTTGATTTCACCACAATAATTATAATAATAATGATGATATGGATGAAATGGAATTTTCTGGTCATAGAAATTGGGAACTATATGCCTAGTGAGTATCTTATGATTATATATTATTGTCTTATTCATTCTGGAATACAATATTTGATATCTGTTTGAGGTTCATCAAATAAAACTATATTGACATACTCGAAACCCCACAAAATGAAGCGATACAATTTATATGCCAATCAACAATTTTGAAACCAACTGAAGATCTCTATAAGCTCATCAAAATTGTTGGCATTGTGTCTATTTATGAAACAAAAATGTGTAAGTTTATCATTTCAGTAGAATATGGAGAAGCACTCTACACAAACTATAGAAGCTATATGAGCTTTCAACCAGAATGATTCAATTATTTGATGGAATATTCATATTATTTTCTTCCCGATTTATTTAAAAAAATCGTCTATTATTTCACCACATTGGGGTCCACCTGTCCTTACTCTGAAGACGATCCTGTTTTTGAGTTTGTTTGAGAAGGAGAAGGTTTTTGTCTGAACAAGTGGTTCACAACTATTCAAAGACCAATTCTCAGTGCATGATGCAGTCCACTAACTCAATATACTCAACATTAGATTGACCATGACAAAATATCTAGATCGCTGGCTTAGATCCGGCTGGAAGGACCAATGTTATGTTGGGGTTTGGATTAACTGTAGTTAGTGGACTGTTTGCAGTATGAGTTGGTTTTCGAACAGTTGTGAACCTTTCATTGATTGAATATGCAAAATCCATCCATAAACGAGCCGACACCAACGATTTCCCAAACTTCCAATGAAATTCCATCTGTACTAACACTGAGAACACAATTCCGATCCGAGTTACAGTCAGCTTTCCCCTCATCAGGGTTAGACGCCATCCACAACGCAATTATTACTTGTTATGAGTTTCCCTAAGAGGATTCCACCTCTTTCTTGATAATCTCTTCCTAAGGGTCGGTCTACTTCCGTCGAATTGAATCTCACTCAATCTTGACTAGCTAGCTAGAGGTAAAATCTACGATGTTGAGAGGGATCTGAGCTAGGTAACCACGAAAGTGGTTTGCTTGATAAACCAGAAAGATCTACGGTAGGTTTCCGAGGGAAACTCCAAGTTCCTATGGGATTTTGGCGCTATACTGGGTGGCCCAATGAAAACGAAACAAGGCCGATTCGACATAGTTATCGTTCTCACAAAGAAAAACGCTCGAACCTATCGATTTCGAGGGGAAAATGTTTTGCGCATGTTTTCAACTTTTTCACTTCAAACCTCTCGGAGGGTTGAGCTCCAACCCTTGAATCTCAAATGGGATAAGGAATCAAGTGATAAATCATTTTGAAGGTGATCAAATTCTTTTACCAACGCTTCCTTGTTTTTGAAATTCAATACAGTAGTTCTCGAGAAAATTCGTTGATGAAAATAATCGGCCAGTGATGGAAAGAAACGCTCTTTTCATCACTAGTTAGAACGATGTTCATTTAAGAAGCGCCTTATGTGTTCTCTTCCAATCCTGTCCTATCCAACATTACATAAAAAATCATTTATTTCAATGACAGTTCCTCGATCTCTCAGTGAAATGCATACCTTGATTCGTTTTCATTGGGCCAGCCTATATATTTCCACTTTTAGGCACCTAATAGGCTTGTACGTATTATAATAACAACAATGATATTCATGTTCAACTTTTCATCTCTTGGGAGATAGATTTTTGTCACCTAAAAGATATAGAAGGCGCGTGATAAGTATACGTGCCACAAAATAATTATACAAAAATCCTCTTTATCGGGTGAAACTATTTCATATGTATTGAGTACCTACGGCAAAAAATATATTTGTATATTAATTCGATAAGAATTCCAACCCTGTTACCTCCACTCGAACCCCATCACTTCTGTGATATACTCAATTAGGTATAAGAAAATTGATCATATATATCTTTAGTTATCTTATGACTCATCAGGAATCAGCCCCTTAACCACCGAACATGTATGTTCGGTGCCTTAACCTACGTCCATGGTACATCAGTCTGATAAGATATGGCATTTTCACAGTTTTGATCCAGGTAGAACCAGAATAGCTATTGTCTTTCGCCACTAGATGGCGCCATAAATTAGCATAGCATAGCATAACATGTGACACCCAGTATGCATATACGGTCATGAAGCGTTTCCAATTCGTCAGTTCATTCGTAATTTATTCATATTGTCCCCTACAACTGCTTTCGAACTCTAATAATAGCCCATTTAGTTGACTAATACAAACGAAATAAATAATAAATGTGTATACTCAGCTATGTTTAATGGTCCACTCACGCGTTATGCTGTACAAACTTTATTCCATGCCTGTCATTACTGATATAACGATGTGGGTAATGGAATAATACGATAGTATTCCTAGCTGATATAATAATTGAAAAGTATATTTATTCTCGTAATTATTAGTAAACAATAAAGGTCATGGTTTACGGAATCTCGGAATTCCAAACTACGAGTCATTATTGATGATTCCCTAGATTATGAGTCAGGTTTCTATGGGATTCCAGGAAATTCCCTGTCTTCCTTGTCCTTGTCCTGTGTTTCTGTGTCGTTGTGAATACTTCCAAATCTACTTGCAAATTGGTCAGACGTGGGGTACCACAAGGCTCCGTGCTTGGACCTCTGTTATTCGTCATTTATATAGATGATGTCTGTAAGCAAATGTATTCCATTCGTAGATGATACTCCATTCATAACGTCAAAGAATGAAATAGGAAACAAAAGAATTAGAGAATATATGAGGTTTGTGAGCCAACGTTTGCTTTATATCCACATATATTTGTATATAATGTAGTCAAACTCTCTGAACCTTCTATACGATGGCAAAAGTGTCCCGATGTTATGGTAATGACTTATCCGAGTCGAAATCTCGCTTCTCGCAATCATCAGGCTGTTTTGTTGACACAAGCAATATCGATGGAAACAATCCATTTGGCTCAATGTCGTAGACTCTTGATAACGCACTCGAAGACAGTTCACTGAAGCGATATTGGTAGTATTTCCATTTGAATCTGTGGCTTCATCATCCAGAATCATCCAGATCAGGTGCTTGAAACATTGCTCTTGAAACTTTTCAATGAACTCATACATTCTCCATACCACTAGTTTGAGTTTCTACTCGAACAAGATAATTCAACTCTAAACTGCTTTTTGAAAGAGGATCTGAAAATCTAGTAGAGCTCAATATGCTACCAAAACTTCTTTTCTACAACTGCAAACGTATTGCAAGCATATTCCATATTCCTTTTATCACATTATTTAGAATTCATTCACCATTTTGACAATCGATGCATTCGAAACAAAAATGGAGTTACCATTCGTTATAAAAGCGACACTGTGAAATCAAAGTCGCTGAAATCCTCGTTTTTGAATATTCCTCAAACTCTCACGAGGACAGGACAAAATCGGATTTTGTTTTGTACTCAACTGAATGTGAATTAATGTATTCAGACTAGGCAAAGGATGAATATGAATCTGACACCTTTTCTGACATTCTCCTCCATTATCCCGTGTTTACTTTTCAGTCGCTTCATGAAAACATTGTTCAGCACACGTTCAGTAATGCGGTTATTTTTCATCTTGTTTCGAGGCATGTGAGCTCATGCAGAAGTTCCATTGAATAACCTGTCAGAAAATGCACTCACAGCAAGAATGATATATCGAACTCATATATGTACAGGGTATCTGGGAAAATGTGGGAAATCTCTCGGATTCATAGAGAGAACTTGCAAAAATTAGATTACAGATTCCGTTATTTTTTTTCCTTCGACGCCGACGATTCGTAATTGATTCAATTCTATGAAAATTTCATATCAGGACTCCTCAAAATAGTGTCCTCGAAACATATTCAGCTCTCTCAGTTTTTCAGAGATAGTTCATTTATATATCTTAGCTTAGGTTCATCTCAATTTATCAAGTGAAATTTATCTATAGTTAATCTTCAATGCTCGATTTTTCAACACCCTGTAAGATGAGGGCCTGAGGAGAAATGAATTCTGATAGCTTGATCCTCGAACCGATAAAAAGGTAGTCCTCTGTATTATCGATAATTTATTTTTAATGAAACCTGGAAAACTGTTTATTTCATCGACAATAAACATGAGTACCTTTTTTTTTAAATCGAGGTTCTACTGAAATTCATTTTCTCAGCCATTCTTCATACAGGGTGTTATTTGTAATACAGGATGTTCTTCGAGGGGCTCATGTCTCCGTGAAGAGAGCCTAATAGAAAAATAGTATAGGAACTTGTCAAGATACTTTTCCAGGTTCGATCTGGATTCGAGAGACACCCTGTGTATGATATCATGCTATTAAAGCTGATATTCCTTCGATTCATTATGTGTATAGCTATGTAATGTTTCTTTTTCAGACAGTCACACCATGAATAAATTCTTACCACTCAATATCTAATCGACCTTTCTTTTGCTCTTTATTACCTACCTGCGATTATGATGTTGAAAAATATAAAACTTGTCGGATATATAGCGTATCATTTTCGCAGTATTCTATATCTTTAGGATAGGTAAAATTTAATGGCCAGATTTTATGACACTTCAAGCTTCCGTATGATAAAAGTATAGCGAGAGGTTTTAAACTGCATTGAATTCCATCACATAGTACCATCTGTTATCGAACTGAAAACATGATGTTTCCATTCAAAAAAATCAATTCGTTCTGAAAGTTAACTCACTTGCTCAGTTTCCGAACTGGAGCTACAGCATTATCCAAAATTTTACCAATTGAACTGGTGAAATCTATGATAACTATCAGGCCATTATAGTGGAAAACGGCGTTAGCGTTTTTGACGAAACAAAACACCATCAGTGACTGCTCCAGTGTTTTGTACATCGTTGTCAAAGTTACGAGGAGGCTATGAAGAAACATTCGCCTACGGCTCATGTCACTTTTGCTGGCCTATACATTTTCTTCTCGAACATTTGGGACGTTGCTCGAAAACAAAAAGATGCAAGTTATTCGCTCATTCGGATAAAAAGAAAGTGCGGAAGCCGAATGGAATCCGGAATTGTGCTTTGATGGCCGGAAAATGGAATTTCTTCCATCGGGAAAGGTCTGAAACATTTTTCTTGAATACAACGAGATCGCATCGGATTATTCTCTTGAGATCCTCCAATACCAGTTCTTGCTAGGATTATGGTGGAGAATCTTTGAAGATTCTTGTAGAATCAATAATAGCTATATAAAAAACAGCTATATATAACAGCTATCTATAAAAACAGTTTGTATGATAGTAATGTAATTGTCACCAATTTAATTCGTTTTTCAAATAATTTTGGCAGGACATTTCAGTACTGAATCTCTCGCTAGCTTGGATTACAATTCAGGATTTTTTTTTTCTCCAGTTGCCAATTCGCGGAAATGATTCATGCTCTAGGAAGATTAAGTGAAAATCACCCATCCAGCTTGATCGAGCTGAGAATTGCTTGTTATCTTTCGATTTCCATGATCAAGCATGTCAACTGACAATCTAATTTCAACATGATTTTTTTTCCATGACATTTTCACGATCTGAGGTAAAAATTTCTATTCAATTACATAATATCGTCAGTTAGAAAATCAGAAACGAAGCCTTTCTCTAATTTGTTTTCTGAATGTTTTGTAGTGATCGAAATCGAGATATATTTTCATTTTGTTTCTTTCAGTTCGAAGTTTTCGTTTTCCTATTAGCATTACTATTATAGTTACTCTTATCATGAGACTATCAAACCTAAGATTCTTCGCTCTCACCATTATTGTTCAATATTATTATAAACACGCTTTGTACACGCTATATTATGTGAAATGTGTAACCTCATGAATGAATAAATAAAAAAATGAATGAATCAATGAATGAATATATGGATGAATGAAAGAATGAATAAATGAATCAATGTGAGAATGATTAAATGAATAAACGGATATATGAATGCATGAATGGATGCACGAATAAATGAATGAATGAATCAATGAACCAATGGAAGAATAAATGGATGAATGATTGAATGAAAGAATAAATGAATGAATGAATGAATGAATGAACGAATGAATGAATGAATGAATGAATGAATGAATGAATGAATGAATGAATGAATGAATGAATGAATGAATGAATGAATGAATGAATGAATGAATGAATGAATGAATGAATGAATGAATGAATGAATGAATGAATGAATGAATGAATGAATGAATGAATGAATGAATGAATGAATGAATGAATGAATGAATAAATGAATGAATCAACGACAGAATAAATGAATGAGTAGATGAATGAATGAACGAATAAATGACAACATAGATGATTGAATGAATTGATACAAAAATGAATGTATACAGAAAAAAAAACGTTTTTCTCCTCATTGCAGGTCCGATCGCGCAGTCTCAATCACCTGGACAGCCTGGAAATGCGGCAGGGGACGGTCCCCTCCGCGGATGCGGCCTTGAAGGACTCCAGATCCGAACCCGATTGCACGCGCCCTCTTCATCCCCCCTCGATGGTCCACGAGCCCCCCACCCCGACCACCTGCGGACCGCCGGCCAGGAAGCACATGCTGAGCAGATCTCAGGTGGGTTTTGCGACGGGACGGTATACCGGGTGATACACGGTGTAGGGTCGTCTCTGTAACTTCTGCGTTCGTGAACGGATTTTCGATTTGGATTTTTTCTGCGCACTCTGTAGATTATTCAGTGGTGGTTGTGTCAGCCTCCGATATTCATGATTTTTTAACTGTATTTCACTGAGAATTGTGAATCACAGGAGCATGGTGTATGTTCGATTGGCTGAATTTGTCACTTTTTACAGACAAATTCAAAAAACTCCGGTAACGGTTCGTTTCAGGTAAGAGGTATCATATAATACGCCCATTCAAATCAAAATTTCGAGGAATCATGGAAAACTCATGATATAATATGGAAATTAATGAATCATCATCTTTTTCTTATATCTGTTGACAACACGAAAGGGAAACCTATAATGTTCGAGGAACATCGTGTTAGCCAGCGGTGGAATTTTGGGAAAGAAGGAAGGTGTTGGAATTTTTCTTGAAAGTTTGGAGGTTGTTAGCACCAGGAGAGACTTCACTAGGCAAGGAATTCCACAACTTTGCCGTTCTATTGATGACCAGCCTGAGCTCGTCTGGTTTGTCTTCTAGGACACAGAATTACGAACTCAGTTATCTCGTTACTGTTTTAGTGATGTCATGTACTGTTGATTAGTTTCAATAACTTTGAATTTGACATTTTCAAAAACTCTTCCAATTTCTTATGTTGGTCAACAACAGGAATTATTAGTATCGATTTTTCCAATTTTTAAGAGATCCTTCCATATCCTCCGGAATCCCCTATTTTCTGATGAAAAACATTGAAATTGAGATAATTATTTCGATATATTTGTATTGAGGACAGATCTCCTATCTTTTTCCATTTCTTTTCCAGATATCTGAAAGAGAGATACTCTTTTTGTCAGTGACACTGAAAACACAACGAAATATATTTTTCTTCGCAATCGTTTGACTTCGTCTTCTGATTTTCCAAATATATTTGTTCTCCAATTTCTTTCTTGCAGAACAAGGTCACTGAGGGAGAGAGAATTTTCATTCTAAGTATCTGGAGGTTCAATTTCAAGTGCAGTGACATTTTGGGGCAGACCTCAAATCGGTCCTTATACCACAAAAAATATATTTAAATAAATATTATGGTTTCTATTTTTTCAATTTCGAAAGAGAGGAGAGAAAATTCCAAAAAACTGGAAGAATGAAAATATCACCTCGACTATCGTACAGTCAGGAATTTCCATGTTTTCCACAGCAAAGTGACAGCGTGAGACAAATTAGAATGGAACACAATAGAACACTGAATATAATTGCTCTCGATGCATTCGGACTAGTGTTCAAAAGCAGTAGCTGGCTTCACAATGGATCTGATGAAAAGGATCCTGGTGACATTTCCGAGGTATCCTCGCCTTCGGCAAGCAGATCAAAGAGAATCCGTGAAAAGAGTATCCACGAAGGAAAATCCGAAAAAGAAAAATAAAGTCGGAAGTTCAGCGCTAAGTGGAGTCGATTCACGAAACTATCGTCCTTGATTGAGTCCGCGCTTGGGTCCAAGCTGCAAAATGTCATTATAAACCAGTGGCGTAGGGCGAGTTCTTCGATCGATTTTCTCATCTTCGACTCCCCTGTGCTTTAAAAAAAATCCGATGATCCATAGAAGTCCGGGAAAATAGAAAATTTTGCACTTCGGAAACCTTCGTTGAGGCATTGGATATGAGCTTTTCTAATTTCAAAGTTCACAATTCCAGAATTGCACAGTGCTATCATACTATGACACAATTACACAACGGCCCTAAGACGCGTTTAAATTTAGAAAGACAATTGTTCAAAATGTCTTCCTCCAACATGAATATACCGATTTAAACGTTGCACATGATTTCGGCGGACTTGACTAAAAATTTGATCCTCGTTTTGGATGATTCAAAATGCTGCTGTAATTCTTCCAATCAAGTGTAGCTCTGTTTCTACTGGAGTTTCGTAGACCAAAGACTTTACACAGGAAAAAATCAGCGGTTTGGGCACCGTTGGATTGCCAGAGGTGGAGCAGTTCCTTGGCCTCCTAGATCACCCGATTTAACGTCGCTAGATTTCTTCCTGTGAGGACATGTGAAGTCTTTGATCTAAATCGGTGTATTCAGGTTGGAGGAAGACATTTCGTACAATTGTTGTGATGACATCATGTACAACAGAAGGCAAAAATTAGATGCATTGAATCCTATTTAGTTAATTCATCGTCTTTCTAAATTTCAACGCATCTTCGTAGTGACACTTTCCCGGACATGAGACCCACTACTCAAATTTTTTCTACTTTTGCACTGAATAACCTGTATATACTAATCTTGTGATACCGGTTTCCTGATGGTACTTTCCTTCTGCTTTCCTTCTATTTTCCTACAGAATTGCCTTCCCGCAAGTGATCCACTGGATTAAGTCGGTTTCGGTTCACGGAGCGAAATGTCATTATTAACGATCGGATGGCGAGTGCGGAGTTCTTTTGTGGGAGTTGGAAAGTTGCAGGAAAGGTAGACATAAACTGCGAAGTAAGCTGTGGGTTCGTTTATTTCGGAACTTTTTCATAAAAGTTACACCGAATCTTGGAATTATTCATCTACGAGTATTGTATACGGTATATAGTGTGTCAAATTTTTAGTGAATCTCGCGGAAATTGAAGGAGGTATCAACAAATTTTCGATAAATAATTGGGAAACTCTTGTAACATTCAAGAATATAGCAATCCCATCCATTTCAGTAGAGAAATCATAATTCGAATATTATCATTAGGTTCAACACTATACAGGGTGTCACGAAAAAATAATGACCGACTCACAGACAGACGAGGGATGAAGGAAGAAATCAAAACAAGCATTTTTGTTCAAATAAACATACTGGGTGGCCCAATGAAAACGAAACAAGGCCGATTTGACATAGTCATCGTGCTCAGAAGAAAAAAAAAACGCTCGAACTGGTCGATTTTCATTTCATTTGCGTATGTTTTCAATTTTTTCACTTCAAACCCCTCGGAGGGTTGAGCTCCAACCCTTGAGTCTCAAATGGGATGAGGGGTCAAGTGATTCATTATTTTGAAGGTAGTCAAAATATCTTACCAACGCTTCCTTGTTTTTGAAATTCAATGCAGTAGCTCTCTAGAAAACACGTTTATAAAAATAATCGGCTAGTAATGGAAAGTAACGCTTTTTTCCCTTTCATCACTATTTCTCATTTCGTAGTCAGAATGATGTTCATATAAGAAGTGCCTCATGTTTTTTTTTCAATCCTATCCTATCCAACATAAAAAGTCGTTCATTCTAATGTCAGTTCCTTGATCTCTCAGTGAAATGTTTCGTTCTCATTGGGCCACTCTGTATGTCCGCAAATGAGCTGTGTTTGGGCTGTGTAGAAATAAAAAAAACTATTCAAATCATACGCAAATAATCGGAGAGGTTTTTCTACTCGGTTATTCATTCAGTTAACCATGCACGAGCTGCAAAAAAAGTTTCTTCTCAAGAGACCAAATGATGCAATCTGTGCATTGAAGTAAATGGCCCACATTTTGAACAATTGTTGTGAACTTTCGCTTTATTTTCGCTTTTGAAAAATTTCTGGCACGTCTGTATGATAGGCGACATCGAGTTCCACAAAAAAGGTCCCCTTCACTTTTTTGTATCTCCCTTCATTAGGAAGTCATTAACGTTAACAAAAAGCTCACGTTCAAAGACCAGTAAGTTATGATCGTATAATTCACTAGTGAATTATGGATACCATAATGCTCGAAGAAACACATGTATTGTGGATTTTCCATGCAACAGTCGTGAACGAAAAAAATATTCAAGGTGTCATATGTGAGGAGAAGATATTTCAAAAAAACACGACTTTTTTCGAATAACTTTGTACTGAGTTATGTTTTGCTCAATGGACCTACCCTCTTCACTCTGCATCGTACTTCGGAACACCCTGTAGATGGTGAGTGACAATTCGCGTCCCCAGGCTTTCTTATTATCCAGAGAGGATTCCGGCCGATTTTGGACGTCAGTGCAAAATCGATCAGCACTTGCAGAGAAAAGACCCATTCCGAGATTCTTGTTTGGAAAATAATGAGCAGAGCTGCGAAGAATACGAGGAAGAAGTAATCTGAACAATTTTTTTAATGGATGCAGGTGTTAACAGAGCATATTTCCATTTGTCTACATATATAGGAATAACTTTTCTGAGAGGATACAACAATTATCTTAACGAGTTCCTTCGAACTGGGGGTGAGTTAGGTTCTTTCCCCTTATACTCATTATTTTCAGAACGGATAAAGTATTCGTTATGAGGATTCTCATGAATATTCAACTACTGTGGATCAGTATGGTGCAATTTCATTCATTCATTAT
This sequence comes from Gastrophysa polygoni, assembly GCA_963576655.1. Taxonomy (NCBI): domain Eukaryota; kingdom Metazoa; phylum Arthropoda; class Insecta; order Coleoptera; family Chrysomelidae; genus Gastrophysa; species Gastrophysa polygoni. The sequence continues at coordinate 720,201 of OY755082.1, read as the reverse complement.
AGTTCAAGAGCAATTTGCATGGATGAATTTCATGCTATGGTCTCCTGATTCCTTGGTGGGACTACTTAATCATTTTTGATGTCGAAAAAACCACGAGATATTTTTCGAGCTGTTATATAAGTCGACGCTTTTTTGAAGCTTGTATCTCTGAAACTATTCGAGATATTGACAGCCGGTTTGGACTAGTCTATCTCATCATTCTTTTCACCCATTTTTGACTGATTCATATTTCGATTGAAACATTCTGTTCCACTAAGAATGACATTCAGTTTTTCAGGTACAGGGGGCAACTGTACATTTTCGCGATTTCAAAATATTCATCTTCTTTCCTTCAGTTTTTTCTTCCTCATTGAGAATTGAAAATTTGTGAAATATAATTTCGAAAGCAACTCACATCATATAATTATAATAATAAATCGGCTTTATTCATCATTTGAGTTACTACAAAAAAAAAGAACAAAATTACTGCTTTGCATTACAGGTCCAGCGTAGGTACAAAAACTGAGGTTGTCAAATCCTCCTTACTACAGAGTGAGTAACCTAAAAACCAAACTATTCATATTTATCATATTTGTGAGAATTTGACCAACTGCAATTGTCCTGTCATAGACTCACGTGGCAAAACTGATCAAACAGTTGATAAAAAAATATCTACTTCTAGAAATCTTGGATAGTAAGAATCTGAGACTGACATACAATCTATTGATCTAATCTGTTATCTTCATCTCCATCTTGCAAGGCGGTCCATTCAACGCGATTGAAAATCAAAAAAAAAATATAAGGCGATGTGATTGAAGTTTTCCTTCACTCAAAAAATCCATCCTATACGAACCAGATATCACAGATATTTTCAGTTGATCACTCAACCTCTCTCTTTTCTCGTTCCCTCTCTCTTTTCATTTCCATTTTTTTTTCCGTTTCATTACATTTCCTCTCTGACAAGTTTTTCTAGATGAAAGTTATGTAGATTGGAAACATATGTTGTTCGTACAAAACAAAATTCGTGTAATCTTGTTTCTTTGGGAACTTTTAGCCTTCTGATGGTTAAATAAAATAGCTTGAGCAAATGTTATGTTTGTTAATAGGAGACTTATTATCATCATCATCATTTCTTCACCTTCTTTCAATCCACCATGATTGTGGACATAGTGTATACTTGAGATTGAAGGGTCTCTTTCGACTGGCCCTTTTAACCTATCCTTCTGCAACTGCAGCTGATGAATTGAATCCATTGGCTTTCGAGAAAAAGAGGCATCAATCCACAATCTCTCCGGAACGACTACACTCAACCGTTAGAATATGAATGAGATCGTTTCCAGTAAAACGAAACAAAGTCCGAAACGTTTCGGGGATCTTGCGTTGTTCAGAAATCCCACCAAGGTTTTTTATTAGCCACTCTAACATCGGGTACGGCCACTCAGTTTATCAAGTTTACTGCTCCACCGGGGTTTCCTTACACAATTGATTCATTCGTATTCTCGTTCACAGATGGGAGTGAAAATGGACAACAATACAAGAACACTGCGAGGACATGTAAACATTGACGAAAATCCAATTGATTGTTTCATTTTCTAATCCAAATTACAGCACTCTCCAAAAACCCATTCGAACTGGTGATGTAGTTATCCTGCCTAGGTTTTTGGCAGTTTTGAAAACATCCAGTGAATAATCAAGCGAGGAAATGAATTTTCCAGAGAGAATAAGAGGAAGCCCTAGACAACCTTCACAAGTATACATACAGGCTTTAACATCGAAACATTTATCATTCTCTAGAGGGAGATTTCGTAATGCTCTATCTTGGTATTCTAATATTCCTCGATGTATTTTGTATATTCAGCATATTATTCTCTGATATTACTCATCCTCCGTATATTAATGAGAAAACTGTCTAGATTCTTGCCAGGAAAAAACTGAAATCTAGCCAAAAAACTTCATGAATGAGAATAAAGGTCATCAGCATATCGTATTCAGAAACATACGGATGAACATGGTGTCCCAAATCGCTTGATTTTGGCAGATTTTTCAGAACAGTCAGTGAAAAACTGCCTAGAGTTCAATTTTTCACCGTTGAATGAGATGCATTTTCCAAAGAAAAATATATCGCTTATCAATTCTTTGATATCAGAGCAACCTTTGTTATCTCAAATACAAACGATAATTGACTTTGACTTGACAAAATTGGGAACAAAATAGGCTTTCCAAAAATATTTATGTCAGGATAGGTCTAGTCATCCTTACTATCGAACACATTCATGAAAATGACAAATTGTTAACAGTACAATTCAGTCACATTCGAGAGAACTCAATTGAATCAATACTCCATAGACCTCAGATGGACTGATTTCTTTCAAACTTCCAAGTGTAAAATCATGGCCTCATTTGTGTCATATCCAAATAAAAGGGGAATTTTTCCTGCTTTTGGCATGGAAATTTTGCGCCACAAATTCAATTCCACAGAATATTCAACCCGGTCGAAATATGCACCCTCGATATAGATTATATTCATTCTCGAATATGATTTTCTCTGGGATTCCTTGGAATCTGTGCATGGTCTGAAGCCATTAACTTGGAATTTGTTTGTTAGAATAATCTACGGTAAGTTTCGAAAAGACCATTTGGGAATATTTCTTATTGTCCATCGTTCGGAATATTTTATTCTTGAAGAAGAATGGTGCATTGCAAATAACTTCATTGTCTAAATAAATGATTGGAAATCATTGTACTTGTAATTCAGGGTGCTAGAATCATGAGAAGATACACAAAATTTTGCTGCTCAAGTGGCTACGATTCGAAATCTATATATCGTTTTCAATTCTGAATGAATTTTCTGAATTTTTTCTCGATAATATCGTGAATAATGGTAGTTCAGACGTAATCAGAATTCCTCATCATTCTTTTGCACTGTATACCACTTGCAAATTCAGAATTCCAACAACTCAAATTCAAATTATATGCCATGCACCAGTTTTTCATCCCATCCAGTTGATGGTTGAGAATTATCGCTCGATAATAGTCTCGATTCTCAAGAATGATGCCATTTTCTTCAAAATCTCATCAATGAATTCTACAAAAATATTTGTCGACAACTTGAAACATTCGTTCCTAACTCACGGACACCCAGTATAACGACCATCCCGAATATGCAGAAGAGGAAGAGTGTGATCTTTCCTTATTTCCATCCACTACTTGTTTTTCGAGTTTCATGTAAGCTCGTTCCATTTCCGGATTGGTCGGTATGACGGTCGGTTCACATCTGAATTGATATTGAAAAGTTTCATAGGAAGTTGGGATCTCCGCAGATATTTCATGCATATATGTATGTATATGCCCCCTGAAATATTCGTGACATGTTGGGATCATTTGCTGATTCATGGTTTCCTGGATTGCCTATCATATCGGATCTATTTTGTTGGAATAGATTACCTATATACCCAGTTCGCATGAATAGATGTTATAGTGGATCAGGCAGTGTGAAACGGGGATCCCTCAAGGCTCCATACTAGGCCCTATCTTGTATATAATTCATGCCAATGACTTGCTGAGCCTCTTGGAGAATATTTTGAACTTGGGTTCGATTTGTTATGCTGATTTTTTGATTAATACATAATTCGTATAATAGATACACAAGTTGTATCACTGTAACAATTGAGCTAAAAAAAACGTACAGTATATATCTTGGTCTATAGATCTTTCGATCGATATCTTAATTGAAATTGTGGACGACTGAGGAGTTGATATTTTCGGCACAATATTGAAAAAGGAAAAGACAATTTCATGACCTTTCGATAATCTTGTACTTCAGGCAAAAATTAAATAATCCAAATATCGAATGAAATTCACAACTCACAACTCGATAACAGATTCGAAGGATTTTCGCCAAGAGTGGCGTCAGCTTTTGAACGATGTTTTGATGATGAACGTCAACAAAATTAACCGAAACTTCTTGTTAGGTATGAGTTCTGATATATTTGAACTTCACTTTCCAACTCTGAGGGAATACTGAAACAGATCGAACTTTGAAATTGGAACGCTGCCTTGGAATATGTATCTGAAATTAAGAATCTGGGAGTTATTGTAGGCGATAGTCTGAGTCGAAGGAAATCCAGCGCAAATAATATGACTCTCATCTCCGGAATATTACCACAAGATTGTTCAAATGAACCTCATTTTGGGTATTGCCCATCTTTGATGCATTTGATGAACCGAAATATGGATTCTTAATTCCGAAAACTTCGAAATCAAGGTATCATTTTGAGGTGCGGTCGATTTACTTCCATTGATCACATGTTGAAAATGCTGCGAACAATGGTTTTCATTTTCCAGCTCTTTGTGGGATTTTCTCTTCTCGTTCATGAAAAATAAAACAGAAGTTATTAGAAATTATTTCAATGTATTTGTAGTAAGGACAGCTTTTGTGATCTGCGCCAAAATGTTGGAATAATTTCATAACTTCTTCTGAATTTCTTCAGAATCGAGGAGAGGAAGTCTCACATCTGAATCTGAATCTGACTCACGTGAAAAGAGACTCACTTTCCATTCCGTTTGTTTCAGAAATCCAGCAGCGAATGTTTCAGTGTCATTTTCGAGGTCGGCGACGAGAGTACTTGGGATAATGAGTTATTCTTTCCAGCCCAGAGAGGACTCACTTTGTAGTAAGTAGATTTGATTGATTGTTTCTGATTAGGCGGTCCTTATATCACTGCCGGCTCATAAATTCATCGAGCGAAGTGATGGGGTATCATTAGGGACGTAGAAAACTTCATTTCGTTGGTGCTTCCCGTGAATATACAAGGTGATTTGTTATATTTTGACACCATCCACCGCAGCCGTTTTAGAAGGAGGTAGACGAAAAAAGGAATATTGCTTAGTGGTAGTTTCTGGATACGAAGAGGGTGCTACTTAGAGTTACTTGAAATAAAAAGCACTAACTATAATGAATCAATTAACTTTTGCTAGCAGCTACTCATTATTACAAATCACACTGACAATTTGGAAATTTAAATCGAATCCAGTACATACCTTCGAGTACATGAATAGCAAATTGAACACACACATATATATACAGGGTGTGATCAAAAAAGTATGAAACATTTGAGGAGGTGATTCCTCATCGAGAAAAAAGATAGGATCTTTCATGTGAAGAATCTTAATTGGAGCATCCCATGTCAAGATACAGCCCCTTGAAGGGGGTAATGTCTGAAGGTAGACATATTGAACATTTACTATGATTTGTACATGTAGTATGTTTTGTTATTGATGAATTAGTTTTGTTTATCTCTCTTCAATCATTCAATGCAGGTAGTAATTATAAAATATCAATATATCCAGTTTGCATTCACGACGACGTGTCTCTGTAGTTGTTCGTGAAATGATTTTTTCCTGCAAACTGGTTAATTTTGGGCAAAAAATTCCAAGGATATATTTTGTTCAGAATGAAACAGGCTATCGGAAATGAATTTCCGAAAGGTAGACAGTTGATAAAACGAAAAGTTACATCAGAAATAATTTTTAGGGGTTGCGTTTTCCACCCCTTACAACCATGGGGTAAACCGAATGAATTACTGGCTGAGTGTCTTATTGATAGTAGGAAATGTCAGGCTGATTTCATTACTGTAACTTTTTCAGTGCTTGTGCAAAAAAAATTGTTGAACCAATTTTATGTACCTCCTCCAAGGGGCTGTATCTCAACATGGATGCTCCAATGAAGTTTCTGATTATGAAAGATCTTTTTTTCGATGAGGAATCACCCCCTCAAATGTTACACCCTGTACTACTAGCATTGATAGCAAAAGTTCTGATTACGAAATACATATCAATGGCAACAAAAATTACATTTGAAACTGGAAACAATGGGTTTGTAACAAATAGTGAGTTTTTTTTGTACCAACAAAACGTTAGAAAATATTTTTTTTGCTGACAAGCACTCGTGATATATCGGCCATCTGGGATGTGTACAGGGTACATTTTAATTCATGGGATGCGAGGATTGCAAAAATACCCTGACGTAGCCTACTATACATAAATGAGCTTCCGGATGTCGGAAGAAAACAAACGATACCTAAGCGCCCTCCACGCAAAACCTCACATGTGTTTTTCTGACCCCACTTTATTTTAGAGATGGGTACATCGAACAGATCACGTCGATGGTTACGTGGAATATCAAAATAGAATATGAATCATCGAAAATTTCTGAATTATTTCTGCCTAAAAATATCTTGATATTTTTTTCAAATCTTCCAACATTTTGGCATTTGACATTTATGTAGACCACCGAAATACGTGACTTTGAATGATATAGAAAGTACTGTACACCCTCAACTTTTATTCCGATGTATTTTTCGAAATGTCACAATTGATTTCCATATTTCGTTTTCTTTGCGAATTCAACTATCATAACAGTTGCTGTCAACAGATATAAGATATAATGGTGTGAATCAAGAATAACTTTTTTTTTTCAGATATTTGTGTTCAGATCAACCACTATACTTTTGAAAGGAAAAAATGAGGGGGTCCGGAATCGTAGGATTATCTGTAAATTGTATCCATGCAACAGTTCGATAGTCTACAAAAATTATGCTACCCAATTTTTTCTAAAAACTTCGCCGAATGAAAGTTTTTTTTCTTTCTCAACAAGGAATATGAAATAATGTATGAATGTAAAAATGACATAATCATAAGGAGAGAATGATAAACCACCCATCTCTACTTCCTCAGGCGGCCTCGACAAAAACCTCGCATGTTTCTACCTAACCTCACTTTATTTCCGACGGGCATCGCTAAAGCGTTGTCTGTTGGTCGGATATGTGAGAGAGGCTGGATGAAATAGGGCTCCCTGAAGATTTTCAAGGGTCGACCGATAAAGCATTGAGCGGGAATACTTAAATCAAATTCTGGGCTTCGGAGAGAGTGGCGGGTATAGCATAAAGTGTTCTTTAACGATGTTCAATCCAGAGGTGACCTCGATTTATGGAAAAAACGCTGTCTTTTCGATCGAGGTGGATTTCTTTCATCCCCCAAGAACAGTATCAGAACAATGCTTTTCTGACCCTGTGAACTTCTCATCACCTAAAATTGATGAACCCTGTCCTCGAGTACACACAGAGTTGATTTAACTCGAAAGATTGGCTTGTCAAGAAGAAATTCTACTCTCAAAGCACACTACGAGAGATTTTTCGATATTTCCGATTATAAAATTCTGTTTTTCTCTATTATCTCCGTTGTGGAGCTCGACAAACGTGGCACCCTGTATAATATCGATCCGAGAGGAGAGCTAATAAGGTTGTTCTTCATAATGCCAACTCCACTTCACTGCATTTGATTTTGCACAAGTAGGAAAATCGCAGATCTGGTTTCTGATTTTCACACAACATTTGTGTGGAAAACCTACTCTTAACCGATGTTCAGTTTTCAGAGCACCGAATTATCAATGGCGCTGAAAACATCCCCGTCTAATTTCCGTATTCGCCGTTCGTACGGCCTTGGAAGTTTTCCGGGCCAGTCGATCCCTTCGGAAATTGTTGAACGAAATTGGTTCTAACGAAACGATCGTGTCGCCATTTCAACTAGAAATGAACCTCGACGGCACGCTCCGTATACTGTTCAACGAAATTCTCATGGAAAAAGTGTAATGGATCATCTGGGAACTGATTTTTTTTATCAATTTTCGAGTGAAGTAGTGTGGAATTGAGAAGAAAAATCAGAAGAAATTACAAAATATTTTATTTTAGAGGCGAAATTTTTATTACATCGCCTGAAATTGTTTCGTCCAGCTGTCGTATGAGCACGAAATGATTCTGATATTCATTATCAGGAGAGTAGAAATGCGATAGGGTATGCGTATCAACCCTGTTTCAACCGAACGAAAATTATCGAACTCCATTCCTAAGACGTAACCGAGAAATAAGTATTAGGAGAACAGAAACGACTGAGGGTTCCAACTGCCAATCTGTTTTTGCTGATTTTCTGTATGGTTTTCTTTCGACATTACCGAACTACTCTTGAAACGTTCTTTCATCTGAATTATTTTTCACAGCTTGGTTAGCAAGCATGATCCTCAAGTTACAACAGGTATTTCTCGGATATTGTCTGGTGAATCCTCATTCCGATCCATTGGAATCTTATAAAACGCACATTGGCAACTATCAATGGTATAATTGAAGAATGTCATTGTAAATTGTGACAGAATATTTTGACTTCCCATAATACCAATTTGTTTCGAAATGATAATAAAAGATCCTCAATTCCATTATTGATTTCGAATATGGACAAGAAAATTCTCACATTCTGATAGTGTGAAGATTCAAACAAATTTTGAGAGAATTATGTCATATTTGTTCATGAACAGAATTGGACTCACGGTTCTCCCTGTCTTTTCTCTGAGGGTCCAGCCAACTTGACAGACTCAATAATTACTTTCGAGCTATCAGAATTTTTACAGTATTTATTCATGGCGTTGAAATGTCAAATTTGACAAAATGTGGCTTTGCAGATCAAGCAGCTCGTTGCTGGCACATCTTTAGGTGAATCACCCTGTTCAACTGAAATTCGACTCTCGATTGAGTACTACCAGTGTTGAGGTAATATTGCATATCGAGAAGGGAAGTTATGAAATGCACAAGTTGAAGGCAACCTGTTGGAACACGTTATAATTTGTTGCTGGGAATTTCCGCAGGAATTTCAATTTATCTGTGACTGTCATACCAAATTGGGTCCACGTAATCCAATAAACTTTATGATATGAACATAACAACAGGTCAGGGAGGAATGTTTATGCCTAGATCGTTCTACTCTCTTTTCATTAGCAAAGCAATCTCTAGGATGCGCAGCAGTTAAATTGAACTGGCGATGGGGTGTTAACGCAGAGTGTTTATGCTTTACGAGTGATGAAATTTCGAAATCCTCAATCAGAGGAAATAGTTATGAATGATATCTATTATGGCCAGATTATTTTCACTTTCGTGGGTGACACAATATGAGTGCTTGGAATAGATCCTTAGACGAGTTTTTTCAGCATCTTCCATGACCCTTTTTTGTACTACAATGTTTTGTCACTGGCAGCCATTTTGAATATCCCATGTCATAGTCTGCAATAATATTGAGAATTTATGCAAAATTTAAATACTTATTACAATGATGTAAAGTACATGCAATCGTATGGAAGTGACCAGAGGAATCTGAAAGTGTAAATAAAATACAAGGTGTTTCATGTAAAGTAACAGGACAGAAATATTTCAACAAGTCAAAATAAGCTGAGTATATATCCGTACTGAAGATGAACTACGATTGGAGTGATATTGAGATCATAGTGAAATAAGAAAACAACCAAAGAAGGAACATCAAAAAATCTGATTTCATTCTTCTGAACGAATACAATAATATTTTTCTTTTTCAATTGATATAGATAGAACTTGACATTCACTTGATAATAGCAACGATGTACAAAATACTGGTGCAGTCACTGATGGTGTTTTGTTTCGTCGAAAACGCTAACGCCATTTTCCGCTATAATGGCCTAATAGTTATGAAACTCCTCAGAAGATGATAACATTTTTACAGATTTCTGTACAAATTGTTGACGTTTTGAGATTGTAATTATGTAGTTCGATCTAAAATTGAGGAGTAACCTCTGAATCAACATTTTCTCAACACTGATTGTGCAATTTTCAATGATACTGATTTCGTTTTCATGTTTGTGTCGCCATCTTACAACTGACATTTGAGTGATTTTCCGCTATAACGAATAAAATATCAAGTTGGCTGTACGTTAGAGTTTTGGTTGAAGAAATTAGTTGGGCAACTACTCATAATAGCTCTACCATCGCTCTGTTCATCTTTTCAATAATATGATTGGATTGACATGATTGAATATGGAAACCAAAAATCATTTTTTTTTCGAATATGGTGTCACTGACAAATGGAGAATTTCTCTATAAAGTATCTAAAGGTACAATTCCAAGTGCAGTGACATTTCCAGGCAGATCATAAATCTGTCCTTGCTGCAAATATATTGGAATGGTTATTATTCCATTTTTTTTATTTTTTTCAACGAGGAGAGCATATCCAAAAAAATCTAGGCGAATGAAGGAATATTTCAGTTCGCTTCTTTATAAATTCTTCAGCAATCCTGCTCATTTTCAGAATGCATAGATCTCAAGTCAATATACTTCCTGTATGAGATTGAGATTTCTGTGTTCGTAACAAGATTCTCTGTAAAAAAAATCATTCATCGAATTAGTAGACAAACCAGACGAGCTCAAGCTGGTCACCCCTACACTGTCAGGATCGAGACCTGTCGAACATTGCTATACCAAGCATCATTCATCAATAGAACGGCAAAGTTGTGGAATTCTTTGCCCAGTGAAGTCTTTCCTGATGCTTACAACCTCCAAACATTATTAAAGAAAAATTCCATCACCTTCCTTCTTTCCCAAAATTCCACCGCTGGCTAACACGATGTTCCTCGAACATCATAGGTTTCCCTTTCGTGTTGTCCACAGATAAAAAAAAAAAAAAAATTGCCTTTGCTAGAATCCTCATTTCCCGACAATTTCAAATTTTCGACAGTTATTCCTGAATTATCATGTGGAGGAACAATAAAACCGAGAATCAAAGCAACGCACACCCAAAAATGTATCATTTTCCTAAGAGTGATTGGATATCGGGCGCAGCTTTAATTCCCTACAATGTCGAATCATCGAAAAAAAAAACATTTGTACTCGCCTGCTAACACTCATTATCTATCCATTTATGTGATTGTCTACGTCCAGAACTCTCATGCAATCGTTGGTAATCTCTTATCGATACTCACCCAATCTACAGGGTGTACGATAGCTTGGCAAGAAAATAGGTACTTAGGTTTCTTCACTTTTTGACAAGACGAAAGGAATCATGATAATGCATTTCTGATAATGAACTCATTCATAGGGATATTTATAGTTCACATACATTTCGATTTGCCAACAGTCATGTGATTTTTGATCTCTGCGTCACTTTCTTATGGTTGTTTTAATTCCTCTCTCTCTCTAAGCTCGATCTAGTAGAGATTTATAATATATCTTCAACGATATTAGCAACTGAAAGATAATGTGCAGCATTTGGTATTCCCTCCTGTAATGGAAGGATGTTTGTAGGCACAAACACGAACTCTCACACGTTCTTGTATCATGTAACACTCCATCATTTCCAGCCCTGAACTCTGAGTCGTCAACTAGTTTTTTCCGCAGGGTTGCCAACAATTAACTGCACAAATGCCGTCGAATTCAAACCTCGCGTTGATCTCGGTGGAAATAATTCGACGAGATTGGTCTCGATGAAAACTTCTCGAGCACACACAGAGAGCCTCATATTGTTTCTTGTCGTTTTGCAGCGATTCTCTGGCAAAGCTGTGCGAACTGAGAAACATCGATTTGTCGGCTTGCGACGCCAGATTACAGGATAAGGAGGCGAATGCGGAAAGTTTCATTCAATTCTCGCAAGATACTGCTCATCTCGTCGGCAGACAAGTCCGGATTACAGGTGAGTGAAACCGAGTGCTTTGGGAAGGATGATAAGTCGCTAGTTTTCTTGAAGATGTTAACATTATTCCACAGGTATTTGCGCTTCAAATTCAATGGTGTCTAACAAATTTTTGATTCCACTCATTCGAATCATTTCATTAGATATACAACAATTGGATTTTTCTGAATGCGCCAAAGTCTATTTATGTTTTATTGTTGACCTTTAGCAATTTTGGTAGAACTGATGAGCTTCACTGTTTTCAGTTCTGCCACCCTAAATTTAGTCGAATAGTAGTGCCCTCTTGAGACAAACTGTTGACTCGTACATCAAGCAGGTGAAGCGATTTGGTTTAGTTTAGCTGCTTTTTTGAGATTTATACCGACACTTCATTAACAATATCACAGGTGTAACCCATTTAGCCACTGAATTGCTCCTAAACTAGGTGATATTTTCCAATTCCATAAATTCTCCCGTAGTGCCAAATCATATCAGATATAAATAGATCCTCTCGGAGTAGTAAATCCAGTTTAGCGCTTCATTATTCGTTTTTCCGCTTCCTGCCCGAAGGAACAGCTCAAAATTAAATTTTCACTGCGAGGGTCGTTCTCGGTTGTTCTCCCCTCCAACATACAGAGCGATGCGCCACAAATGCCCCCCTATTTTTGGCAAACCTATCAATACTATCACTAACATCACGAAATCAACTTTCTCTAAAATTCATCTAACTCACTTGAGAATTTGTGAATTCGATAATATATTACTCATATAGATTTTTGGGAATGTAGAGATATTTTCATCCATTCGAACTTGGTACCCTTGAATTCTTTGTAATTGTGGCCACTGTGGAATCAGATACAGAGGATTTTATTCGAGAAAAAAGACTGATATCTTATGTTTTGTTAATTCAGGATACCCTATAGATTCTGATATACATATATTGTTCGAAATCTCACTCGAATGACCGAGTAACAGGTCGGAATTTTCATGGTGAATCATCCTGTATGAGGGCCCTCATGCAGCCCATTCCAGTTCATTTGGATGTATATTCAGAGGTAATACACGAGAGCTCAGAAGGATCTTACAATTGATTTCAACGGAGTTCCTGAAAATTTTCCACTCATATCGATGGAAAATTTTCCTCCACGGGAAATTATCGATTCAAGTCAATCGGCTCTCCGCATTCGGGTGCGAAAAAGCTTGATTGTTTCTCGATTGCGATCGATATCACACCAATGGGCATATTCAGCGAAGAAAAAATGTGTTTCGTCATTGAAAAAAACTAGTTCTTCCTCAAATAGTTGATGAAATTCATTTTCCGGACGCAACTTATCAGAATTCATGAGAAAATTCCACATTTATCACTACCTACGTATCCATTAAATATATATTTTCATTTTATACCAATAATGCTAATACTGATGGTGAATTATCGGACAGTTTTCTCAGGATACCCTGTAGTACTGATCGACTGATTATTCGCATATGTTGCAAATGTTGCGATACCATTTCCAATTGGTATCAGAATCGAAACAAACCACTGATTGAATATTTTCAATCAACCGAATCGACTGAACATCCCAATAATTGGATATAATGCAAATGAGAAGGCTGAATGATCAAATCAATCATCGTGTCCGGAATGAGTATGATAATTTTCCATGTCACGTTATGGTAGCAGAATGATGGAATGCATTTTTGATGCGATCATTTTCCGAATCGCAAATAGCCAAACAATCATTTGTTCAGCTGAAAGCGCACTGAAATACATGGAGTACACAATACAAGATTTCATCAATTACTTAATAATTAGGTGTACATTTTTAGCAGCAACCACAATTATTTTCAGCCAATGATATTTTTTCTACGATTATTTTATGTGTTCCGACAGAAGTGGCCTGGTTTCCTATACCTAAAAATATAATTGGATGAGAATCTTTTTTTGAACTGAAGCTTTTTTTACATCGCCTCAATTCTGCTTCTCAAGCTGTTGTTCGAGTTTCGAATCCCATTCAAAGAGGACCTTTTTTATAATTGAAATATGTGGTTCATATAAGACGCGAGGTAAGGTTAGAGTCGATTGTCGAAAGTACGTCTATATCGATTCCTCTGAAGCACACAATTTTTCTTATTTCATCTTATGACAACACGGAAGGAAAACCTTCATTGTTCGAGGAACATCGTGTTGGCTAAAATCTATGGAATTCAATCGGATCTGAACCAATAGAATTCTCGAAAAGCGATGATAAGGAACGAAAGAAATCAGCACTTCAATCAATTCATTTCATTTCAGTTGTCTATGGATAATTTTGAAAAAACTGTAGCCATAAGATACATTTTCTATGATTACTTATGATTGATTGATTCCATAATCAACAGTGCTGAAAGCAAGCTGGAATTTTTTCCACTTGTGCAAAAATAGAACATTCAACAGTGTTCACCATGCAAAAAATACCAACTTTTTGCATGATCGCAGTAAAACATAGTTATATACTTGCATCCTGGAATTATTAGGCAAACTATCAATAAAATCTTCATTCACGGTATATTTCCCAACTTTCGAGTTCGAAACTGTAGATACTCTTCATCAATTAAAATAAATATACGTACGATGAGTGAAGTCGAACTAATTTTCCGAGTGCAACTCCTTACGTGTGCAGCAAACTTTGTATGAATATCACATGCATCTATTTCACTAATGAACATAACACGAAACTATGTAACGTCGATGAAATGACGGAACTTTATTTTAGAGCGATTTCGTACCCACAAATGGTTGATTAGTTGATTGGAAAGTAAATCCACAACTTCCATATAAAATGGTCTATGTAGTGGATGGTGAGATTTTCATTCACTGGTTTTCCATGATTGCCTGATCACAAACATCTACAGGGTGGTCCAATAAAAACGAAACAAGGTATGCATTTCACTGAGAGATCATGGAATGACTCTTTATGTTAAGTTGGATAAGACAGGATTCAAAGGAAAAACACATAAGGCACTGCAAAAGGGGAAATAGTGATGAAAGGGAAAAAAGCGTTACTTTCCATCACAGCCGATAATTTTCATGAACGTGTTTTCTCGAGAACTACTGCATTGAATTCCAAAAACAAGGAAGCGTTGGTGAGAGATCTCGATCACCTTCGAAATGATATATCACTCGACCCCTCATCCCATTTGAGATTCAATGGTTGGTTGGAGCTCACCCCTCCGAGGGGTTTGAAGTGAACAAGTTGAAAACATGTGCAAAATATTTCCCCCTCGAAATTGGTTCGAGTGTTTTATTTTTCTGAAAACGATAACTATGTCAAATCAGCCTCGTTTCGTTTTCATTGGGCCACCTAGTTCATCGATATCACTCATTCGAAAGGTTGAAGCTAGTTCCTCAGTATTTTTTCTTACAGTATGCCTTTTTGTCTAAGTAGAAACGTCCATATGAATAAGAATAAATCAAAACTATCGAATAATCATTCACTCACCCACAGTTCGTGATGTGACCCTCATTTTACGTGAATGAGAGCTGTCATAATATCTCTGTTGAATGCTCAGTTATTATTGTACTATTTTGGAAGAATTTCGTATGATTCGCGTTGTCAAAATTTCACCACATGAAAATTATTGAGTTATTGAGAATTATTTTACAACAAGAATTCGAAAGATGATTTCGTTCCTTGACTGATGCTTCATTTTTCAGCACAAGATTCAAGCAATAAAAAACCGACTGGTACATTGTACAGCAATCACACAAGGAAACCGTCTGGGGTGAGTATTCAACAGATCATTCATTTTTGTGACCGATTTTTGGAAATTGATTACAGGGTTTTTTCTTTCCGAAAATTACTGAGCCACATTGAGTTTGGATGGTTTCCACGATTTATCAATGGAGGAATCTTCATTTTCACAGATTTTCTGGGAGTTTCTCTCCTCGTTTCTGATAATGAAAAAAAAAATGATGATTTCAATAAATTTGTAGTAAGGACAGATCATGATCTGCTTCAAAATGTCATTGCGCTTGGAATTCAATCTTCAGATAACTAAAATTCAATTGAAAAATATCAGAAATTCTACTTTACTTAGTGGTGAACGTTCCTAGTAAGAATTTGTTCCTTTTTCAACACGATGGAAAATGTTGTTCCTTTTGGTCTTTTGACTTCTTCTTTTCTTGAAATTATACAGAGACAGTCACTTTGACAGACACAAAAATTTTGATTTTTGTTGAATATATACGAATTTGGATCGGAACAAGATCTCATTGACGAGTAGATAATTAATCTTTCAGGAATCTGAAGGTTAAATGTATTGAAATAATCATCTTTATATCGCTACTTTCAACATTGTGATCCACCAACGTCCCATGAGTCAGAACTCAACCGGGTTGAGGAGAGCGGGACTTTTTTCCATAGTGGACTCCGAACCACTTCTGGGGGACCGAGAGTATACCGAATTACCATGATTTCTATTATCATTCCCAAAAATAAACAGACAGATACATCTCGGTGATTTTCTTTGCAATTCTACAGGGTGCATGGACAGACACGCGATTCAAACAAATTACTGTATCAAGCTGTGGCTTTTGTTACCCAGCAAGTGATAAACAAGTCGCAATTTCATATGTTTCCCACTGTTTGTGATGCCGAAGAGAGAACTTAGGGAGAGCTAAGTGGATCAAACAGTGTCATGTGACGCCACATGATACACGATATCGAATTAACTCCGTCTGGGGAAATGGAGTTTGCGGAATGTTCGAGGAACTTCATCGTCGGAACTGAATCGCTTCTATGATTTACTCAGTCAGAATAGCCGATTACTTTGGCTGAGATTTTGGAAATACTGACATTGAACTCAATTATGATTCACATGCAGCAATATGCTATTCATATAGGAAGAAAGATTCACGAAAACTTGCCATTGTTTTTGAAGAATCGAAGGCTTTTTGGATTCAAGAATGAAATGCTGCTCCATTAAGAATTCAAAAATTTCGAAAAATTATTCTCATTCTGATGATATCAGATCATCAAGGATGTTATGAAAATATTTACTGTTCACAAAGAGAAATTATAGTTCTCTCGACAAAAGTTAACACGATGATGATCCTCGAACATTATAGGTTTCCCTCTCGTGTTGTAAACAGATGAAAGAAAAAGTTAGTATAGGCAAAACCAGATGGTAACTGTAACAATTTTTTTTCAGTACCATCATTCTGGTTATTGTAACGATAAAACATTGTTGAGATAACGAGATCGTATGGTTGTGCCTATACTTACCACCCAGTTCTTTGAGTGTTGTATGTTATTGTTACTTATTATGAGGTGATTTCCCCATGTTCACAGAATATGATCAATGTTATATTCATATATTGTAATTTCAGGATTGCAAATTTGCAGTTTCGAAAAAAAAAATCGTAGTCAAATCAACAATGCAGAAGATATTTTATCAATGCAACGAATATTATCGTAACATACAATTTTTATTCTGTCTGTTTTTGAGTTGAATATCCCATGGATATCAACACAACACGAACTCGAACTTTTACACAACAACTTTTCAACACCTCAATATGTCACTTTCAACTATTTTCCAATGTTTTTTGCATGTGTAACTTGATTGTCGAATATTCAATTATATTCTCTTCAATGACCTAATTTGATAATAAAAAAAATTTGCAGAATGATAATCGCATCGACTGGATTTCTAGACTGTCCAAGACAGAATCAAACAATTACATATCAACACTTTCCATTCGTCATATCATAATGATTAAAAAAATTTGAACAAATCACAATTAGAGGAAAACATCCACAGATCATTTTATAATGATCTTCACACAACATTTGGCGTAAAGTGAGTCGGAGTAAATGTATGGACGCAGTTTTTCCTTAATTTTTCCAGAGTTCCAGGAGTCGAACTACCAGTTTCTTCAGTTCGAGCACCGAAGAAACCAACGTTGCCAATTCGACCCTGTCCCTTCATGATGGTGATCAAAGCAGGAAACAAATCAAGCAACGGCTCACAGCATTCTTCGGCAATACTAAAGTGAGCAATTTTCGGATACCTCCCATCGTATCACTCTGTTGTGTCGATAGTTGTTGGCCATGTTTGGTAGAATCTCTGCCATACATTTGAATACTTCGTATGGTTACCAATGTTCATACAGTATCAGTCATTTATGAGTAACGCAATCTTCAATATCAGCCTGATCCGGAATTATTTGGCAGTCTTATGGAAATCAATCGATAAACTCCAGATTCTCATCTGATATTGAAGACATTCTTGTTCACTTCCATGTTTTATCTCAATCATCTTTGGAGATAGTTTTCACTAACTTAATTTTCTAATTTCCTAAAAATTTACGATCCTTAGGAAAAAATCATCAAGACACTGGATTCTGAGTGAAATGTTCTGAGCTATCTCCTAATATCCTCCCCAAGCAATATGACCACTATTTGGGAAGATAACCAGGATTCGAAATTTTGGATAGCATCAAAATATCTCGGAATCAAATAAAAAGAATAAGTAAAGTGCACTTCATTGAGTGTTTTATGGAATCAACGTAGTTCCAACGAGTTTTGATGTCTTGAAAACTTTTTTCTGTACATTTCGCGTTCTTTTGCGAAATGTAGATACTGCTTTGCATTTTCCATGCACCCGGAAAAGTATTCGGGTTATTCCCGAGAAAATAGCACTGAATGAGAATATTTCAGCAGTCGGTAGTTTCCGTTCACAAATTCGACATTCGTGGTCCTGTTCGCCATTTCGAGAAGCGTCGAATCATATGAAATGCATTCCAGAGCTCTCAGGGACAGTTTTTATAATAATTATTTGCTCTTGTGAATTTGCGGCGTACAATATCGCGTATCCGCCATTTACGTCGAAGCGGACCCGCCAATTTACATAAAGAGCATTCGCCATTTCATAGATCGCCATTCTCAATCTGGCGTATTCGCCATTTAATAGATTATTGTTGGTTAGTTGCTGGTGTTGTGATCTTACGTATAGATATATTATTGAAAAGACATACTGTATCGGAGAGTTGTCAGGTGACATTCTCTATGTCATTGGTGCATAGGAATTTCAGCGATATTTTGTCAGTTGAAATTCGATTCGACATTGTATTGAAATGCAATAAGGATTTTTGGAAGCGTAATATTAGTTAATATGACACACTTAGTGCAAGCTACTGGTGCATAGAAGGTTTTATTGTTCAATGAAAAATTGATTTCTGAAAATGAAATCAAAATGGTAACAATAATTACTGAAGGGACAAAAACAAAGAGGCTAGGTAAAAGAAAAATACTTTTCGAAGATGTAGGGATTCATTTCCAAACAGAATTGTCTCAGGCTATTTTTGAAACGGATGAGACTTTTCGAATCATCTTGTCAGTTTTATGACAACTTTTGGTCCAAAGTAATGAGGAGAATCACGTGTGATCTCACTTTCACACAGTGAAATATAATAGTCTTTGTTCATAAATACATTATTCAAACAAAGAAACACTATGTTATTTTTCCGAAAAATAGGTGAAATATTTTTATCCATCGTAAATTTTGGTTTGATTTCCATTTCAGGATACCAAATACGAAGCCCTGATAGATCAATTAGATAAGTATTCCAAACAGGGTATCCCTCATATCCTAAAGTATCCCCAAGGACAATGCGAGTCCATCGACGCCCTTTATAGGCTCGAAAACGACTGGCGAGATATCATAGATTATAGCGGTAAGTAAATCAATGATTTTTTTTTCCATTATTGATGACATTGTTTCAAAACCTAGAAAAAAACTGTGACTATTTCAATGACAATAGATCATGGAAATGACGACGTAGTCCTGGACGGATCTCACAAATTTGGAAGCAAATCAGGTTCCATGTTCTATCGATCTCAATAAAAATTATGATCTGAAATTAATTGTTACGAACAAAGTTCAATTGAATCTTCATGTGGTGTTTTCATACATCCCCAATTGCAGGAAGAGAAATTTTTCTATTGTGATAATTTTAGTATTTAGTTTTTACTTGTATTTTATATTTATAGTTTGTTTTAGTTGACCAGTACGGTAAATATGTGTTACCAAATTTTATTTACTTGTGCGCATATTGTTCTATTCATGATTATTATTCCTCTCAACTGTACCGACTTTGTCAATGAGAATAAAGTTCTCCAGATAAAGTATATTTGATTCGATTTGAGGTACGATTTCTGGGACACACAGTACATCCATACATGAGAAGTATTTCTCTGATTTCGAATTAGTATTTTGTGTTCATGATATAATGCTGAGATCAGATTTTCGTACGAATATATGGAGCAGTATATTTCACTGAGAATATTTTTTTGTGACTGTCCAACATCTTGATTTCTCGGATTTATTTCCAAATGGCAGAAATGTTCTCCATTTCTCGGAATAATACAGGTACAATGGCACAGATCTTCCAATTCATCATCAAATTCGAGATAGAAATCATTCCGAATTGATAGTAATCACATAGATGAAGATTGATCTATATTCTGGAAGGGTATTTCCTCGATTTCGCTGATTCTGAATAGATAATTGAAAAGGCGTGTGTAATGGGTTTTCCAGCAGTTTCCTTCACTTGATTCTCAACGTGAATCCACCGTTTTGAAGGATGGAAAATTGTTTGGGAATCAAGAAATAGATGATTATTTCAAGTCGAGAGGATTCCGGTATTGAATTCATCATTATCAACTGCCAATTTTGTTTTGGATCGATATCATGGTTTGAAATTTTGATTGAAACATGTTCAAATAAAGTATCACAACCTTTAATGCAATTCGAATGATAAATATTGGAATGCTGAAAAGTATGCCCGAATAAACAAGAAATCTATTCGTCCAAAACTTACCTGTGTTTACAAAGTGTACATTCACCCAGCGATATCGCTTCCTCAAGAGCAATTGGTCGGGAAAAATTGCATGGAAGGCGAAAGCAATATTCTCTAGGATGAAATAGAGTAATTCATCTACTATTTCCGGTGGGAAATCTCCTAAAGCTGCGCAAAAATCGCTTCTTGTCTGCGATTCGACCACACACTAATAAACTAGCCGACCTAACCTAACCTAATTTCTATGTCACACATAACAAAACCGCCTCTGAGGTCGTTCTCTTTTTGTGGAGGAGTCTAGCCAGTCGTGATTGAATTTGATGTTGACGAAACTTTCCATTAAATCCGGAATGGAAGACTGCAGTTGTTCGATAGTGTGTGTGGGTTAAACGAGAAGGTGGCGTGGTTCTTTTTCTAGATTTTTGAGAAAAAATTCCTTGTGTTCAAAGAATTGTAACGACCCCTGCAATTCCCTCATCTTTTCACAAAATCAGTGTCCTAATGAATCGAAAGTTCAGTTGAGTGAAGTTGGTTGTCAAATATGCTAGCTGAAATATCCGAAGGTTGTCGAGTTTATGACAATTCATAGGCGCACACATTTATTTTCATGAAGTCGAAATAGGTATTGTCTCTCGAACAATCTGGAGGGTCTCAGCTCGGGTTATCTCGTTCCTGACTCGAAATGATGATGATTCCAATGTGCTATTTTTCTTGGTATGTCCAATCAGCGTCTTCGTATAAATTCGCTCACGTTCGAGTGACTGAACAGTTTATTTTGCTATCGATCACACATTTGCGACGTTGCCAGGCGCAGAAGCTCATCAAAATTCTTGTGGCGAAACTATCCGCGAAGTTTTCGAGTCGAAACTCTAATAATGCGAAACCCAATCGTTTTCGGTCGAATTGGAACCGACCTTCTTCTTCCTGTTACAGATCTCAATGAGAAACAACAGCAGCAGCAAACGGCACTGTGGGAACTCATCAAGACGGAGGTCGCGTACATAAAGACGTTGAAAGTCGTCACAGATGTGAGTATCATTCGGAATGTCTGATTTAATTGTGCGGTTTCACTTCACTTTCCATTATTTCAACCTGGTGGTGGACGTGAGTTTGAATGGAATTACCCAGTTCTCAAGCATTTCTGAACGATTTGGCATTGTTGCAAGACGTTCGATTTCGAGAGAGTTCATCAATTATCAATATTTTCCAAAATTTATATTTCAACGAAAAAACTGGAATGAAAAATTAAGAACGAAATACAAATACTATGAGTTATAAAACCTTTATTTCCCGATAATTTTTGCATTTATTTCCATATTTCTGAATTGATTTCGTGCAAAAAACAGAAAAACCGAAAAAACAAAAAATCAAAAAATATAGTTTTTTAACTGAGAGGGTTTCCGATAATTTTTGCATCAATTTCTAAATCTCTAAATTAGTCTCGTAACGGAATAAAAAGGGAACAGAAAAATCTGAAAATATAGTTTTATGAACGAGAGAGCTCACCAATTATCAATATTTTCCAAAATTTATATTCCAGCGGGAAACTAGAATGAAAAATTAAGAAAAAATACAAAAACTATGAGTTATAAAACCTTCATTTTCCGATAATTTTTGCATTTATTTCCATATTTCTGAATTAATTTCCTGCAAAAAACAGAAAAAACGAAACAACAAAAAATCAAAGAATATAATTTCATAACTGAGAGGGTTTCCGATAATTTTTGCATCAATTTCTAAATCTCTAAATTAATCCGTAACGGAATAAAAAGGGAACAGAAAAATCTGAAAATATTGGTTTATGAACGAGAGCTCATCAATTATCAATATTCTCCAAAATTTATATTTCAGCGGAAAAACTGGAATGAAAAATTAAGAAAAAAATACAAAAACTATGTGTTATGAAACCTTCATTTTCCGATAATTTTTGCATTTATCTCCATATTTCTGAATTGATTTCGTGCAAAAAACAGAAAAACCGAAAAAACAAAAAATCAAAAAATATAGTTTTTTAACTGAGAGGGTTTCCGATAATTTTTGCATCAATTTCTAAATCTCTAAATTAGTCTCGTAACGGAATAAAAAGGGAACAGAAAAATCTGAAAATATAGTTTTATGAACGAGAGAGCTCACCAATTATCAATATTTTCCAAAATTTATATTCCAGCTGAAAACTAGAATGAAAAATTAAGAAAAAAATACGAAAACTATGTGTTATGAAACCTTCATTTTCCGATAATTTTTGCATTCATTTCCATATTTCTGAATTGATTTCGTGCAAAAAACATAAAAAACGAAAAATCAAAGTATCAGAAAATATAGTTTTATAACTGAGAGGGTTTCCGATGATTTTTGCATCAATTTCTAAATCTCTAAATTAATCTCGTAACGGAATAAAAAATCTGAGAATATAGTTTTATGAACGAGAGAGCTCATCAATTATTAATATTTTCCAAAATTTATACTCCAGCGAAAAACTAGAATGAAAAATTAAGAAAAAAATACAAAAACTATGAGTTATAAAACCTTTATTTTCCGATCATTTGTGCATTTATTCCCATATTTCTGAATTAATTTCGTGCAAAAAACAGAAAAAAACGAAAAAACAAAAAATCAAAGTATATAATTTTATAACTGAGAGGGTTTCCGGTAATTTTTGCATCAATTTCCAAATCTCTAAATTAATCTCGTAACGGAATGAAAAGAGAACAGAAAAATCTGAAAATATAGTTTTATGAACGAGAGAGCTCATCAATTATCAATATTTTCCAAAATTTATATTCCAGCGAAAAACTAGAATGAAAAATTGAGAAAAAAATACAAAAACTATGAGTTATAAAACCTTTATTTTCCGATATATTTCGCATTTATTCCTATATTCTTATATCAATTTTGTGATGGAAAAAAAAACAGAAAAATCGAAAAAAAAAATCAAAAAAAATAGTTTAATAACCGAGAGGGTTTCCGATAATATCCGCAGTTGTTCCTGGCGTGCCTGAAGGACCTGCAGTCGCGCCACCTCCTCAACGACATCGACACCGAGAAACTGTTCTCGAACATCGCCGACATCCTCGACGCCAACGTCGTCTTCTGGCGCAACACGCTCTTCCCTCTGGTTCGCGACATGCGGCGCTATCGGCGACCACCCTGTCTCGAGGCCATGTTGGAGGGGTTTCGCGCCCTGCAGGTACTCTACGGTCGTTGATAGTGAAAGTATGAATTTATTCGGATGATACACGAACAGCTTGCAGCTACAAATTGATCGATTTTCGAATTTGACGTGGCTCGGGGTTCTTCATAAATAAGAACATTAACCGATATAATGAATTTAATTTCTGCGTTGTTGATTAGCGGGAATTCGGTCGAAATGTTGAAGGAAACCATTATTATTATCATTATTATTATTATTATTATTATTATTATTATTATTATTATTAAATTGTCGCCGTTTCGGAACTTTATTGTTCCATCTTCAGTACGCTCAAGTATAAAAACAAGAACATAAATATTAAAATAATATTCTAAAATGTGGGTTTTGATAAAAACAAAATAAATTATGTAAAATAACAATCGTTGAAGATAAAACACTTCGAACACTATACAGAAAACAACATTGATGGGTAGTTACATTCAGGGTGGTTTTCCGGGTTTAAAAATGATGAAATAAATAAAATCGACATCAAGTATTAATACATATACAGGTTCATGAAAGACCTTAACACACACACGAACACTGAGAAATGATTGGAAGAACTTGTCTCATAATGATTCGGAATTATTGTTTGATTTCTTCTATTGAATTGAAATATGATCAAAAAAAAATCAAACAATAATTCCGAATCATTATCAGACAAGTTCTTCCTATCATTTCTTCGTGTTCGTGTCTGTGTTAAGGTCTTTCACGACCCTGTATATGTATTCATACTTGATGTGGACTTTATTTTATTTTTATTTTTCATCATTTTTGAACCCGGAAAACCACCCTAAATGTAAGTACCAATCAATGTTGTTTTCTGTAAAGTGTTCTGAGTGTTTTATTTTCAACGATTGTTATTTTACATAATTTATTTTGTTTTTCATTAGAACCGACATTTTAGAATATTATTTTGATTTGTATGTTCTTGTTTTTATACTTCAGCGTCCTGAAGATGGAACAATACAGTTTCGAAACGTCGACAATTTAACAATTGGTTTTCCTCAACATTCCGACCGAATTCCCGCTAATCAACAACAGAAATCATACTCAACACGCTATTCAACTATAACGAATTTATTCCGTTCAAATACTGTGTGATGTAACGAAGTAAAACATCGATCGTTTTTCATGCGACGTGCCCACCTCTAGTAGAGATTAGAGATGGGCAAATAGGTCGATGTTTCTTCGTGAACATCTTAGAAAATGTGTTCGCGTTCGTTTACAGGACGTCTTCCAGCCGTACTACAGGTATTGTGCGGAGCAGGCGCGGTGTCAAAGGTACTGCCGCGACAACCTCGACGGCGAGGTGTTCACAGCCTATTTGACGTGGTGCGAGAGCCAGAAGGAGTGTAATAGGTGAGTGTTTGTGTATTGTCAAAAATATTGTGTCATATTGGATTTTTTTGACCCGAAAAAATGGAGTTACCAATAGGAAACATTCAACCAAGGGACAAACCAAGTCCGATGTGAATATTTCACATCATTATTTCATGTAAAGGTAGAAATCAGCAGGCCTAATTAATTATCACTCAATATTTTTTTTGTCTGTGGACAACACGAAAGGGAAATCTATAATGTTCGAGGAACATCGTGTTAGCAAGCGGTGGAATTTCGGGAGAGAAGGAATGTGTTGGAATTCTTCTCGAAAGTTTGGAGGTTGTAAGCATCAGGAAAGACTTTACTAGGCAAAGAATTCCACAACTTTGCCGTTCTATTGATGAATGATGCTTGGTATAGCGATGTTCGACAGACTGTAACCATATACAGTGTGGAACAGCCAAATGTAATGAATTCGACAACAAATAAATGAGGGTGTGTTGGGAAAAACGCTCGGACACATCGATTTGTATTCTTGGATACCCATTTTTTTCAAAAGAATTGAATTATATAGAGTGTGTCATGTGACAGTGGCCAATACCAACTTTTTCATTTCAAATGAAACACCCTGTATTCCATCCCATTTTTGAATTCTCACTGGAGAGCTGATTTCATCGATACGCCACACTTGGGGTCTAGCGAAAATAATTACAGAGATATAGGGTGTGAAAAATCGAGATTTTCCAACTTTAGGATTTTTTTGCATCGGAACCATTCATTATTGGTCAAAACGGCTTATACATTTCCCCGTCTTAACTTTTGATTCACTACCTACTGTCATTTGATTGAAACAAATATAGGGTGGTGCAGAATTCAGAAAATTGATCATACTGTATCTGTCCAAAAGAAATGTCAGTAGATAGTATATCGAAAATTGAGATAGAGAGATGTTAGTCGTTTCGACCAATAATGCATAGTTTCGACACAAAAAATTCATTACGTGGAAAAATCTCGATTTATCACACCCTATATCTCTGTAATCATTTCCGTTAGACCCCAAGTGTGGTGTATCAATGAAATCAGCTCTTCAGTGAGAATTTAAAAATGGAATGAAATACAGGATGTTCCGTTTGAAATGAGAAAGTTGGTATTGGCCACTGACACATGTCACACTCTATATAATTTAATTTTTTTTGGAAAAAATGCGTATTCGAAAATACAAATCGACGTGTCTGAGCGTTTTTCCCAACACACCCTCATTCATTTGTTATCGAATTTATTCCATTTGGCTGTTCCACACTGTATAAACCAACAGTTTGTGATTAGGCGAGAACCGTTCATGATTCTTCCTGATGCCTTGACGAAACTAGCTCGATACAGTTCGAAAATGATGTATGATCGAAGCCACACAATTTCTATTGTCGGAAACATAAAATTCGGCTCGAATTCGCTTCCGAGAACGTATACAATATATTATATTAACAGACATTGCGGCATCTGTCATTATCATAATCGTGTTTGCATATAGAACGAATGACATATTTCGTTTGCGTCTCCCGTTCCCTATCACCCTCGACTGACTCATACATTTTTGATTGATCGCACGGCATACGCGACGGTGATATACAGGGGATGCAACTTTGATGATACTTCGTTTGATATCCCTCTTTTCGAAAAACACGAAGTCTGCAAGCAACCCACCAATCTGCAGAGGTTAGGATAAAGTATTTATGAAAATTTGCATCTGATGTACATTTTTTTGTTAATGATATACTTCCGGTTTAACCGGAAATGCCATCGACTTTTTTAATTTGACTGGGACACCCTATATATTTCTACATATTTGGAAGACCTTGTTATTTTGAATTCATACATACTGAGTTTAGTGTGAAAAAAAAAATGTAAAAACGAGGAATAAAGCACTTTGATCAACCTCCTTTGAGTTTTTTGCATAAGAGCAAAAAACTATTTAGATGAACTAATTGATGCTGCTTGTATGCATAGTAATGAATGAACGTACAATTCACAAACTGTACAATTTAGAACGTATTGGAATTTTAATGATGATCAGTTATGGTGATTGTAAAATTTATTTCCGTCAATTAGAATTTGGAATTTGACACTTGTAGAACAAAAGAATAGTCGTTTATTTATTACTATGCATACAAATAACAGCAATTAATTTATCTGAATAGTTTTTTGCTCTGATGCGAAAAACTCAAAGGAGGTTGATTAAAGTGCTATATCCCTCATTTTTACAAATTTGTTACACTGAACTTAGTATGCTTGAATTCAAAATGACAAGCTCTTTCGAAATCTGTAGAAATATATAGGTTGTCCCATTTAAATTGAAGAAGTTGATGGTTTCCGGTTGAACCCTAAGTATATTATTAACGAAAAAAATGTACATCAGATGCACTCCGTTCCATTACACTCACCTGCAAATTTTCATAAATATCGTTCTTTTCGTTCAAAAGATATTTACTTGGTTCCATACTTTATCTCAACCCTGTATGTTCACAAATATGACATATTCAATACATCGTTTACATCATTCGAAAATTATATCAAACGATTATTTAGAACTGGTAAAAGAATCCCATCCGTTAAATGTGAATTCATATAAATATTTCCATTTTGAACTGTAATTAGATACGTAAATGTGAATTCTATAATTATTTTTGTTTTCTTCCACTATGATATTTGAGTCCTTCATTAATTAAATACTCTGTGAAATGCACTAGGCTGGAAATATTTGTAAACACATAGTGGGTAGATATTATTGTGGGCTTTGCCCCAAACAATATCCCAAACATATATAATGAATAAAATGTGCTTTGATACGGCCTCTAAAGTTGATTGATATTTCCAAACTGTGCGCTTTTCTAATTCGAAATTGATTCGTCCCAAAAATTTCGAGTTCTCTAAGTACACTGATAATTTCAAGTGACCCCAAAGAAAGTAATCAACAAAATTCAAATCTATAAAAGATCTTAATTCTACCTATCCACATGTTTGAAAGATTTGCATCAAGAAAATCACTCTGAAATGTTTTGTAATGTCTAATTAATGTCTAATTCACCATAACCAATAGAAAAATCGTCCTAATCTCCTGATGAACAGTTCCTCTTCCACCTAGTACATTATTTTTTTCTTTCCAGACTACGACTGATGGACATTTTAGTCCAACCAATGCAACGACTGACAAAATATGGCCTTTTACTTAAAGCTATTCATAAGAATACCGACGAAGATGTGGAGCGAGAGAGTTTACTCACGATGGTAACTTCGCAAAACTCCGTCTTCCATCAGAGCGTCTCTCTCACTACTTGTTTTTTTTCTTGCAGATCAAAATGGTTGACGATTTCGTCAACAACGTGAACTCCAGCCTCAAACATCGACAAGACACGGAGAGGTTGAAAGGGATCATAGCTAGGATAGAAAGCTATGATATTGTGGTGAGTTTTCTGAATCAATGAATCACTATAATATGCTGTAGTTGCATACACTTTTTCTACGACTATCATACACATGTTCACAGACTTCAATGGGCATATTTAGCGAAAGAAAATATTCAATCATTCGATAGTTGTCGCCCAAACTACCTTCCTGGTACAAACCTTTAAAAATTCCTACGTTTTTCAATTAAATATTGAAATTTGTGATTTTTTTTATTAGCAGAACACCCTCATTTATCTCGGCATTAGTATTCATTATATATGTCTGTCATATCCATGGTTTTTGTAATAGAATATTCTTGATTGAGCACAAATAGCAAGACAACTGAAATAAATATCATTCATTTTGAAGAATATTATTAGGCGATGTCCTACTGCAGACTGCAAATTATTTTTTTTTTCTAGAATCTGTATAATTACAGCTTGAAGTATGATGAAAATATTGGCGAAATAATTGTGCTGTAAGCTAGTATACATAAACATATATAGTGTATACAGGGTGTCCAGAATAACTGGGACACAGAACTGCCACCTATAATGGTGGTCAAAATTAATGAGTTGAGAGGACCCTATTTATTTATATATTCATAAATTGAGAACAAATTAATTTATATTTGACAATATATAGTACGTACATTTCAGAGGTTCACTCTCTTCTCAGTGATCAAATAAACCCAAAAGGAATTGTAGAAGGCTAGAAACCACCCTCACCCCTAACATTTTTTTTTCTGATTGATCATCTTCATTTTGTTACTATTGTGAGAATTTCGTATTCCCCATAGTTCCGGAGGAAAAAAAATTCTAAAAAAAAAATGCTAACTGATTTTCATAGTACAAGTTTAATGGAATTGTAAAGCAAAATTTAGTTGGCAAGGATCAATCCAGGCTTGAATTTTCTGTTTGAGAGTTGGCGTTGACATAATTCATCCTTATTGGTATCTTATAAAACTAGGGTGTGCTTTCCATATTGCGGAAGATTACGTCACCAGCTCAATAAGTATTTCAGATATCGCTGTAATTGAATCAATTAAAGTTCCTGTGATACTTCTATATGATCACATCATTACCAAAGTTTAATAACATACATTCTACTACGTTTGGTGTGACTCGCAGGATTCCAAGGACGACGATATCGACAGGATATTGAAAAAGGAGAGGCCGCTCACGCAGCTGGACCTCACGAGGCCGATGCTCAACTGTCCAGTCGAGAGGAAGCGCCATCTGTTGCTCGAAGGCGACCTCAAGTTGAAGGATAGCGGGGCATCCAAGGTGAGAATCACACACTGTATATTATGATAATGATAATCTTCGTTTCGAGTATCGTGGTATACAATACCACTAGTACAGTTGAGTGAGGCGGAGTTTAGCCAAGGCTACTTCACTTAACCTCACTTTACGAATTCGATATTGAATCAGAACGAATAGGGAAACAAGACACTTGCTATTTTTGTTGGTGATGTGAAAATATCTCATTTCTTCACGAAAACAATGGATCGAGGAATTTTCCGATAATCAAATTGAATCTTTGAAGAGATCAATAATTGAAATGTTGATGAATTCATCTTCTTCTACCTACTTTTTGATATATGTGGTGCTGATATACAGGGTGTCCCATAAACATACCGACAAACTCTAAGGGATGGTAGAGGACATCAAAATAAACATTTCTGCTCGATAAACATAAGTGCGGAAACTCTTCGTTTTCGAGATACAGGGTGGTCAATTTTTTTTCAAAAATCGATTTTTTATTATTATCGTAAAAACGATTTGGTCGAATTCAATGGAATTTTCACAGATTATTGATACATTTATAAGGTATCTTTTGGAGCTATTAGAATTTTTTTGTAATCATGATAATTTTCTTTGAATGAACAACTAAAAATGCAACTTTTTTGTCCCTTGAAATTTTTCCGTATCTACGTTTTGAAGAAAAAAAATAATAAAAACCATATCTCTTACATCTATGAAAAAAATTGAATGCTTCAAAATTATACCTTACATTTTACCAATGCGTTCATTGAAATATTGAAAAACTAATAAAACTTCCGATAACTTTTTTTTACTAATCATTAATTATCATTCATGACTTTTAATCATTTTTTGTTTTGTATTTAATTGGAAAATATTCGTAATTTTTAATATCTTGGAAAGAGTATCCAAAACATACCGACAAATAAAGGGTGCTAAAGCAATGAAATGTTTTAAATAGAATAAAAATAACTAAATTAACTCTCAGTTTGGTTGAGCACCACTGACTTTTGTTTACATTCTTTGATTCAACTACGTTTGATGTTGGGAACAAACATTGTTTTCACGATAAAATTCCACAGATACCAATTTAAAGACCGATACTATTTTTTAATATAATTTAACACCCTGTATCTCGAAAACGAAGAGTTTCCGGACTTATGTTTAAAGAGCAAAAATGTTTATTTTGATGTCCTACCATCCCTTGAAGTTTGTCGGTATGTTTATGGAACACCCTGTACAATGCGAAAAGTGGGACAGGACAGTCATCAAACTCGGAATTTTGAAGTTCAGCACAATGTAACTAATGGTCAAGATTGTTGAAAGGAGAAAAAATCTAGAAGGATGAGAGGGCTGTAGCTGAAATGATATCAAGAGACCTTTCATCTAAAATCTAATACATCAAATAGTGAGTTCGCATTTGTTCCTGCAAAATATCTCCAAAGACGAACCTGCGGAAGATGAACTACCGTACAGCGAACTGATGACATTGAGACTGAAGCCACTGTTTTGAGCATTTTATTATACAGTGTACCACTATAGTGCACGATTGTACTGTAAAAATTGGATTATATGGTGTTCTCTAGCTGGTGGGTGATTATCATTGCGCAAAAGCAAAAGCACAAATACCGATACTTTCGAAAATCCGGTTCTAAGAGTGTTCGGGAATATGTGGTTTAGAACAGACAGTTGATGAAGTTGATAAAAATTTTCTTCAATACATCCACCAAAAATAAAATGATATTCATAAAACTGTAAGGTTATTGGCATTTTGCGAAATCAAAATACCGATTCTTTTCAAAATCCACTCATCAGAGCAGCGTGAGTTTTGCTTCCTAATTCTCCACTGTTCTGATATTTCTTGCGGGAAAAATTCTTTTTGTTCGAAGCTCTCGAGGTTACAGATTTCAGTGCGCTTATCTCGAGATTCCATTATTCAAGCTAATCCATCTTAAAAGGGCTAAAGGGCATTGCTATCAGCCATGATGAAACTATCAGCCGGAGTATGATATATCATTTCGACAACTCTCTGGCGTTGTTGCCTAGTTCCCATGGGAAAATCCAGGAGAAGGTGCGTGGAAAGCGGATTTCACCCAAACAGTCTGAAGAATGATGGTTTTCTTGTACATTGCTCCATTTTGGTTCTTCTTTCATATCCACTGAAGTGTTCGGTTCAAGTTTAGCTGATGATGATTTTCAGTCTGTGCTACCGAGGAAGTACCTCGATCAACATCCACCACCATTGGGGAACTGAAGGTGACCGAAAAAGTTCGATTGATGCTTGGAATGCCATTTTGAAGCATTATATTCTTCGAGTACTCCCAAAGATCTGCGAGAAAAAATAATTCATTTCGTTTTTTCATCAACACTAGGAATATATCTTCTTTTTTTATATGAATAGAAAGTTATGAACTCGATCGTCCTGCCTGCGAACATAGACACAAAAGTAATAATGATGATAATGATGATAAGTCTTCATTTATATTTCCAAAAAACGAAAAGAAGTGAAAGTAGTAGTAGTAGAAGTTTTATCGATCCATTGGAAAGCCTAAAATGGCCATAGGACAAGTCAAGAAATACATTTCTGGGATTCCTAATGAATGCTATTACTGATGAGATGAGAGTTCTGAAACTGCAGTCAGTATCAGGAAATGTTCCTAGAGATTTCACACCGTTACAAAACCAGAAATGTCCATATTCACATCGATAAAGTTGTGTATAGTGAAAATTCATTGATGTAGAGGATAGAAAGGACCGGGCCCGAAACTGATCCCTGAAGAACCCCAATATCGTTCGATGATTCATCAGAAACGATATTGTCATATCTTTCGCTAATAAGTGCATGTGCATCTTGAGTTTTCCGTTCAGTCCAAGGCAATTCCCTTGTCGAAAACAGGACCCACTCGTCTTCAAACACCATGCCTGGTTATCATCAACGAACAATGGACTTTCGTTCCGCACCAAGTCACAAATTTCCAAATTAGCTATGTGAATATATTCGGTGGTATTATCGGAAACAAAGGCCCGAAAGGCTGGTCCCAGAGTTCGGTGAATACGTTGGGAAATCTGTGCTCGAGGATGATATTATAAAGCAGTTTTATGCTACAAGAACACTTTGGATTTGGATTATGTAAAACGGCTATACCTTTTCGTATCGCGGAATAATGTTATACAGAATTTTGAATGTCATTCAGCTAAGTGGATTGGGATCCAGGAGAATGAATTCAGATTATCCAGGTGTGAAAACTGTCTCTCTCTCTCTCTCTCTCTTTCTCACGATATATGTAAAACTTTACTCATTTTGGGGTAGGGACAGAAAAGCTGAGATTATTCATTTTCATTCACTCGCGAGAGGTACACTTTTCACGGTTATCTTACTGACAATAATAACACCTCATTGCAAATGAACATAAGATTGAAAGACATTCATGTCACTTTTGAAGACTGAAGAGAATCGTCAAACCGTAGGAAATGTATGGTGTCAAATTCGCAAAGTTTGACTGCATCATGTCATACTAATGTTGATGCATTTTTCAATTGATCCTGTTGAAATTTTACCAGTTGTTGCTTATCTCAGTCCATCTGTGAACCATTGAAACTGAGTTCAGTATTTCTCCATATATCCTACACAACACCGGATATACTATGGATATCCAAATCATGTCCAATTCATGTCGGAATATATGGACTACTTTTGGATATCCATGGGATATCCTGAAATTCACCCAAAGGGCATGAATAAATGTCTTGGAAAATCTAGAGAACACATTTTGAATTTGAAATTCAGCAAGAATGCAAAAATTGATCTGTTAGCTATCCACCATCATCAGTAGAAGCGAATTTGACTTTGCAGATTGAACGATCGTATCGCCATCTATACTCGAGCGGTGCGGCCTTAGTGAGGTTGTACGTGACACGTTTAAAAATTTCAGAAGAGTTGTTTCACGTTGCTCACAATCAATGAATTTTTCTTCGTACAGATGGAAGTGCACTGTTTTCTGTTGACCGACATGCTGCTGGTGTGCAAACCGTCGACTAAGAAAGGTGGCGCCACCATGCGGGTGATCAGGCAACCCTACCTGGTCGACAAACTGGTCGTCCAAGAGTTGCAGCGCGAAACGCCCAGTTTGGCGCTGATTTACAAGAACGAATTCGACATGGCCGTCGGCGCGTTCATATTACAGAACAACGATCCCAAAAAGTTGAAGGTGAGAATTAGATGGAACAAGTGGTAGGGTGCGAAAATTTGGAGGGACACCCTGTAAATTCATGTAGAATCATTTTTTGTATCATCAAAGAATTCGTTTACATTTTTTGTGACAAAAATTATGGTAGAATATGTATCAAAACTGCAGATAATTTCAGTTGTACCTTCAATTCTGAGATGGATATTGCATCGATGTAAATTGATGATAATATTGGTCCTAAAACTGTACCTTGTGGTACACCACATGTGATATTCACTTGGGAGCTACAAGTACTATTCAAATACACTGTTTTCTATTTCTCAAATAATTCAGTATCACTTTTCACATTTTTCTCGCATACTTTCTTTGAATAATGCCCTATTATCGTTATAATTATACAGGGTGGCCCAATGGAAACGAAATAAGGTATGCATTTTACTGAGGAACTGACATTGGAATGAATGATTCTTTATGTAATGTCGAATAGGACAGGATTTGAAAAAAAAACAAGGCACTTTGTTCGTTCTAACTACAAAATGAGAAATAGCGATGAAAGGGAAAAAAGCGTTATTTTCCATCACTAGCCGATTATTTTCATGAACGTGTTGTCTCGAGAACTACTGCATTGATTTCCAAAAGCAAGGAAGCGTTGGTAAGATATTTTGATTACCTTCGAAATGATGTATCACTTTTCCCCTTATCCCATTTGAGATTCAAGGGTTGGAGCTCACCCCTCCGAGGGGTTCGAAGTGAAAAAGTTGAAAACATGCGCAAAATATTTCCCCCTCAAAATGAAAATCGACCGGTTCGAGGTTTTTTTCTGAGAACGATAACTATGTCGAATCGGCCTTGTTTCGTTTTCATTGGGCCACCCAGTATGTCGATTGAAATCTTGTCACTCAATGTTTTCCGCACTCAGGGTTGGAAGGAAGGCATTGCGAAAGCTCAAGCTCTCTACGCACAAGCGAGGCAGATGAGCTATATGGCCGACGAGAGTGTAGACACGGACTACAGTTTCGACTACAATTTGGACAGCGACTACACCAGTTTGCAGCTGGTGCCACGGTCTCCTCTGGCGACGTCTTCGAGAGCCAGCAGAGTGTCCAGTCTCGCACACAGTCACAGGTGAGAAATACACGATATCTTTGCCACAAGAATGATCCTTGCGGGTTTAATCCCACACCTGATTTTTTCAGAAGAAAGTGTGAAACACTAGTCAGGAGTGATGGGTTGTTGGAAAACTACTCAATAATTGAGCTCGTAGAAGATTCCTCGTTAATATCTGAGCGCATGTGCTGGTCGGTTCAATCTGTCACCTGATTTTTCAAGGGATAATGTAAAATAGTGGTGAAGTGTAGTCAGTTGTTGAAAAATCACACAATCATTGAGTGCGAAGATATCTGAAATTCCTATTCACGTCGATATCTGAAAGCATATCAGAAATTATGCTTGTGGGTTCAATCCCACACCTGATTTTTTAAAGAAGAATGTAAAATTGTGGTAAAGAGTAATCAGTTG
The DNA here is from genome assembly GCA_963576655.1 of Gastrophysa polygoni. NCBI lineage: Eukaryota > Metazoa > Arthropoda > Insecta > Coleoptera > Chrysomelidae > Gastrophysa > Gastrophysa polygoni. Next base: position 684,942 of record OY755082.1, on the reverse strand, counting down.
TTGGAATACTATACAATCATTTTGCTCGAAGAAATGGTCGAGTAATCAGTCGTCATATCTGAAAGTATGTCAGAAATGATGCTTGTGGGTTCAATCCCACACCTGATTTTTTCAAAAAAAATTGTGGTAAAGAGTAATCAATAGTCATATCTGGAAGTATGTCAGAAATGATGCTTGCGGGTTCAATCCCACACCTGAATTTTCAAAGTGGAGTGGAATAGTGATCCCACACCTAATTTCTTTGTGAGGAGATCGTAGATACCATTTGGCGGGTCGAAGAAAAATAAGGATGAGTCATCCCCACTTGAGGGACTATACCAGTACTTTCCCAGACCTTTTCAGTTCTATTTTGTGGTCCTCCAACAATTTCAGAGCGAGTTTTCATGTCGACAAGCTTTATATTCGATAGACCTCATCAAATTAACAAATCCTAACATAACAAATCATATTAAGTAGATCCCACTCCTGATTTTCCAGAAATGTCTCCGTAAATGATTTCAGTTCAGCAGCTTCGAGGTAACGATTCACTATTATCACAGTGCCTCTATGGCATTATATATCTATCATTTTACGAGCGTGAAAATATGAAAAGAGTCGAGATAATCGTGGGATTCATATTCTTCGAGAGTTGTCATAAACGATACTCGCGACTAATGCAAATATGATTCAACCACACGTTCTACACTCATCCTGGCACTAAGGGCTGCTTGAATAGCAGATATTACATGGAGGGATAAATCCCACACCTGATTTTTCCCAGCGAAACGTAGAAGAGGGTGAGAATTTATGATTCATCACAAGGTTGTCTTGAATAATAGTTGGTGAGACTGAGATAAAAGACATTTTACGTCGTCTTGGTTTCACTCTAGCTGACGGTTGAACGTGGTTGTAGGCAATATCTACGCACAGCCTTCTGAAGTCATTGCGGGTTGGAATTCATTCTCAAAATAACTGAAGAAATTTTAAATTGAGTACACTGTTGATGCGTGAAAAAGTAGTACACAATTTGGTTTCCAGAGCTCAAATGACACAAATGATGCTGTGTTTTCTTCTTGGACGTGTTCTCAGTGATATCAACAAAGGGGAAATCATAGCTGAAGCTTTGAGTGTTTTTTCTGAAGCTTTTGATTGTGTGATTCATGTATATTTGTGTATAGGTAGGAACTGCTATGATTTCAAAGGAGTTTATGTATAGTTTATATCTCGTATAAATGAAAGAACACTGATTGAATCAAAGGGAGAACCATATAATAGCCATCATATTTTATGGGGCGTAACACAAGGATCAGTTCTGGGTCCAATTGTATTGTATTGACTGTGTTAACCATGAAAGGTTGTTGCAAAAGCTTCATGCATATGGTTGTAGAGGACCTGCTTATAATTGGTTCGAATCCTTCCTGAGTAATCGAAGTCAAATGGTGAAAACAGAGAAGGCATCCTCTGATCTCCAACATTTGTCCTGCGGTGTGCCCCAAGGCTCAGTACTGGGCCCATTACTTTTTTTGTTATATATAAATGATATGGTAAACATAGACATTGAAGGAACTATCACACTATTCGCAGACGATGCTACTATCACATGGCACAATAAAGATGTGCATGCTCTACAAATGGCAATTAAAGCGGATCTACGAGTCATCAAAGCCTGGTGCGATTTGAACTTTTTATCTATCAACTTCAAAAAAACAAATATGATTTCCTTCAAAAGTACCATTGAAAATATCTGTATAGATGATTTCTTGATTCATAAAATTGATGAAAAAAAATTTCTAGGTTTAAATGTTCACCATAATCTGAAATTCGATGCTCATATTATGACACTAGGAAAAAAATATCTTCCGGGTGTTTTGCAGTCAGAGTTGTCGCCAGCGAGTTAGGCTGCAAAATCGCTAGAAATGTTTACTTCTCAGTGGTCGAGACTAATCTAAGATACGGTATTGCTTTCTGGGGCAACTGTACTCTTCAGCTTTTCCGTATGATGTTTGCCCTACAGAAACCTGCAGTGAGGTATATTTTTAAAGTGGACGCTTCAACATCGTGTGAGACTTTATTTGTGAAAGGGAAGATTCTTACATTACCATGTCTTTTTATATTGGAAACCGTGTGTGTCTGATTCATAAGCATCAGTATCATTTATATAGACAAAAAAATCCAGTCAATACTAGACTTCGTCAAATTCCCTTGCCTCTGCCGAGATCACAATTGGTAAAAAATTCTTTCATTTACAATGGAGGAAAGATGTTTAATCACCTTCCACTTTCGGTGAAAAATATAAGAGCCTATTTACTATTCAGGAAAGCGGTTAAAGAATTTTTACTTTGTAGACCATACTATGAGATTCGCGAATTTTTTGAGGAAAGAATTTGAGATGTATTCTGATTTTATAAATGCCTATTCTCTGTGTATTTTTATTGATTGACTATTATTTCATTTTAAGATTTCAATCTGTATTACCTTTGTATTGTTTGTCCTATTGGCACTTAGTTTTATATTTGCTTTGTCCATAAGATGTATCAATCAAAGTATATTTGATTTGATTGGATTTGATTATTTTATATCTGAACAATCTGGATACTATAGCAATCGTAGGAAAATTCACAATATTCACAAATGACACTTCTCTCGATATACCCTCGACAAAATACCTACTGCCATGCATTCCAATGTTGATATTATATTTTTTTCTTTTTACTCTCTGTTGATCTGAATTATTTCCACTATGAAATAAGACACTTTCGATCCGATTCCTGGCGTTGAAGACATTCGTACTGTTTCAGCGGTTCGGTGGAGATGAACGACCAATCGTCGATCGGCTCGGCGAACAACCCGTCCAGGGCCGTATCGGTGGAGAACGAGAACAGGACCGGCTCCCTGTCGAGCGACGAAGGGGTGCAGCCGCTACCAGCAGACCACAAGAGTCCGGTCGTGTCGCAGAAGAACTCCTTCAAGAACCGGCTCTTCAACAAAACGCCCAACACTCTGTCCGTGCAGGTGAGCTGATTATAAATATGAAAATATTGTATTTATTAAAGTGACGGAAAATTCAATTTGAATATTTTGATATGCAAATGGAATAATATTAAATTTTTATCAAACGGGCAAATCGATTATACAAATACAATGAGACAAATATCACAAGTTGTCAACAGCAGTTCTGAAGGATGATAAATCTGAGGATATCATCGATTCCTTTCAAATGGAAATATGATCAATAATCAGATAGAAAAGACTGTACAAGATTTTTGATGAATTCACAAATGAGTGATGAAAAATAAATTACAAAAATAGTCAACTTAGGAAAATCCAATCAATTATTACCTGATGTATATCGAGTGTGGTGTACCCAAAGGTTCTGTTTTAGGGCCGATTTCGTTCTTGATATACATCAATTCAATGTCAGCTCCAAAATTGAAAGGGAATTTCTTGAAATAAACTCAGAATTTCTTTTTGTCAAGAAGAAATTGGAGAAAATATCGAACTTCAATGTCAAGGAAGTTGAATTAATTGATAACAAATATTTATAAATCGAAATATTGGGAAACAATCAATTTTCCACAATGGAATATTTTCATACAAGGCACTGCCGAATGAATTGAAAAATATACCTGAAGCAAGAAGATCAAAATCAGTGTCAATAAAATATCTGCTCAGTACACTGATTGGGAGAAATCATTGAAAACAATAATAACAGTGATTCCTGTCACATTAATGATGCATCATTTGTATTTCATTGCTGTTCTTGAAATCGCCTCATGCAACCAAATAAATGATGTTTGATCGCTTCTCCAGCCTTACGGCAGCCTGGGCCAGAGCCTGCCGAACCTGAGCCTCGGCTCGCCCGGCGCCGGCAGCCCGGCGCTGCTCGCTGTGCCTGCGGGCGGGTCGAAGCCCGGCACAGGACAGTCAAAGTCCAGCGCCGGGCAGTTGAAGTCCGGCGCCGGACAGCCGCTCAGTCCGACGCAGCGCGGCATCTCGTACCCGCCGCCGTCGCCCACCAGGGGGAACTTGAGGCGCGGGCTGGCCGTCTCGCAGACGAAGAATCCGCCGCTGGTGAAGACGCGGCAGGTGAATTCGGCGTCGTCGAGCGTCGGGCAGCAGTTCGATTTCGACGTGCCCGTTATCGCCGGTGAGTGTTTTTTCGATTATTCCAACGGGTTTTTTTCTTTATTTATGAACCCCCCTGTATTATACTTTTAATTTCGAATGAGTTGTGGTTTTCATTGTAAAAAAATATCATGAAAGGAAGTGAAACGTACGTGAGTAAAGTAATGGTCACATTGAAGTGACAGTTATACAGGTACAAACAAAATAACCTGAATCCAAAATGTGCACTTCCTTCTGCAAGTCAGATCAAACCATCATCAATGGTTCAGCTTTGTCGAATTGAAAGAAAAAAATAAAAATAATACAGATCTCCGCTGAACAATCCGCTCGGATGATTGGAATTCTATCTGATTACCGGAAGAAACTCTGGCATAGTAGGGTTCGGTGTATCATTTGTGATAAAGCTAATTCCGATGCCTCCATTTTCGCATCCAAAATATTGCCAGCCTTCCTCATTTCCATTTCGCTAATCCGCTCGAAGGAGTTCGATATAATGACTTCTAACTCATAATGGAAGTTTGCATCGAGATCGACATTTAACTGACCTTTCGAAACTTCGAGGAAAATATCAACGGTCGACTTAAAAATAGCCCAAAAATGATTACTTTGAATTGTAGTAGTCCAACTGATGCCCCTAAAACTATCTGATATCACTTTTTCTTGTCCTTCTATTGTAATCACATCGCTAGAAGAAGAACACTCTGAGCCAACGTAAAATCATTGAATTCTTGTGAGTAGATAGAGTTCACTTTTAGACCTTAGTCGATGAAACTTTATGGACAAGATATTCATCTCCTACTATACAGATGTGCCCTTATTGTTGTTCTGGAAAAGACACCTCATCGAGTTTCCAGAACTCCAATAATCTAGACCACCATAGACTAGCCAGCTTTAGCGCATTGCACCACTGCTTCTCCCTTCTTTGAATATCCAATCGAAGCTTTGACCTTGTTTGATGACTTTTTTCCATGGCGACACTAAGATGAATCTCATGAGCGTTACTGGTATTTTCCTTAGGCGTCTCACAGCCAGAAGACAATTGTGAATCCTTTAGTAGAGGGCAGCACCGCCAAGCTATGAAAAGGAGTAGTAGATATCATACAGCTGGTCTTGTGGACGATATAAAGGTAACTCCATTAACAAAGCATGCAACTTCATTTTGACCACGTTCAAAGTAGCTTTAGAACATTTTTTCCTTCGGAATGGTAACTGAAAACACAGTTGGAGTTGGATAGCCATAGTAGCAATCAGGTAACATTTATTTCTCGTGGTGACAGTCATTCGTGGTGTTTTGTCACGAAATACTGCTAAATTTAAGGCAGAAGAGGCACTCGTCCTATCATCATGAAGTGTCATGTTCCAAATGGCAGTTGCTTGATTCGACAAATATCCGTTCAAACTGCTACCTGTAGAAAAGACCACATAGAGTCTAGATCCAACAGGAACGGCTGCAACAGGATTCTTCACGGGCCAGTTTCGAGTCGGATAGCATCTGGGGAAGCTGAGCTAGGAAGCGACAGCACTTGCAGGTTCTGTGGGAAAAATCTTGAGGCAATCTTGCTGGAATATAAATGGTAGACAACCGTGACGATATGGAGGAAATGATTGAAAATAATGTCAAGGACTTAATTTTAGCATAAAACTTCTGACAACAAAGACATGATGTTCAGCGACATCTTCAAGGAGTTATAACTTGGTTGTGCATCAAAAAGACGTCTCTATACTCGCACCCAGGCTGATTAATGATGAATAAAGTGCATTTTTTGAACTCCAGCAAGAAGACGTGCCCTGGCAGATTGTGAACGAATATAATTCGTGATGATTGCCATGACTACTTTAATTCTTCATTTGAATTAATTTTCGTGTATTAATAATGACAAAAGCATTTTCGATGCTGATATTGAGTGTGCCTTTTTGTTTTCCAGAAAAGCGACAGTAGAGACGCCACCATCCACAAGCGACTGTCGTGGAACTACACCAGTCACGACCGACGCGCCCCCCACGAGGACCAGACCTAGCATTCGAACCATGTCGCGTCTTTTATAGTGATCCTCTATCTCGTAGTTTGTGTACTAGTCGAAGTGCGGAACGTCCTAGAGAGACTCTCGTAGATGAAATCGCAGCTCGGGGGTCCACCGGAATGGTACGCCTGCTGACCAAACCGATGTACACGTGGCGAAAGAAATTAACCTCAAATTCTTCAATACAGTTGGTTTCTCGATGTTTCGGGTCAATTTCGTTCGCCAGTGTGGATGACTTTTAATAATTGTTGTAGATATACATTCCATGTACATTCCGAGGTACACCCGAGCCGAACCTAAATCAAACTCTGTCAGGCCTAATATTCAGTGAATTTTTATAAATCGTTCGATAGGAATTAGTTTGCTTTTTTCCTTTCGGATATAGTTGCTTAGACGCTCGAGTGAGGCCGAGGAAAACAAATTGTTTGTTTCGGTTTTTCTGGGGATCACGCAAACGTCGTTTTCGATTATCAGGTAGATGATTATTTGGAAAGAAGAGAGATGTTTATTTATGAACGAAATCAGTACAATGAGAAATGTTTTATATTTTGGTAAGCTAAATATTTATTTTTATTTTCGTCGAGGATGTCATATTTATTTTCAAATGTTACTTTGATCACGGATGTGCTATATTTGTTATATTTATTATTTAAATTGATAAATAAAGTCATTATGATTACGGAACGATACTATTTCATTAAAAATCACAAAGTAGATCCCAACACACATATTTAAAAATAGTGAATCACGAGTTGAATCAAATCGAATCGAATTCACCAGCTTCTGAATAGATATCTGATGAATGTGCTGCCATCTATCGTAAATCAAAAGGACTACTAGTGATTTCCAACATTTCAACAGAGTGAATCGATAATTTCAGACAGCTCGAGTTCTTCTAAAGTGTTTGCGAAATCAAAGCAGGCAAGCATGAAGTGATATATACCTGAGAAAGCATCACATCTGAGTCGAAAGGACTTTTTTCGTGAAGGAAATGAAAGTATTTGCAACAATTTTCAATGCCTTCAAGCAAGAATACTCTAATTCTTGCAGGAAAAATCCCTGAAACAATTTGCTAGTGATTATTTTTTGCGCTCGACACTTTCCTGGACTTCTGGGACTATTTTTCAAGCATAACACTCTTGTTCCTACAGGAAAAATGCTTGCAATCATTTTTAAGGCCTCAAAAGATACTGAAAACCTAAAGAACCACTATCTCCAAGCCAAATTACTCTTATTCTTGCAGGAAAAGTGCTTGCAACTATTTTTCAAGCATTATTCTGTTGTTACTGCAGGAAAAAAAATCGCAACTATTTTTCAGGCCTGGAGAGCATACTGAAGCACTATCTTCAAGCCAAAATACACTTATTCTCGCAGCAAAAGTCCTTGCAACTATTCTTCAACGATTTTTTTTTATTTTTCTGATTATTCTGACCAGTGGTCAGGCATACAGTAGACGTGAAAAAGCACTATTTCCAAGCCGAAATGCTCTTAGGCCAGCAGAAAAAATATTTGCAATCATTTTTTAGTCATCAAAGGCATACTGAAGCACTATCTCCAACCTAAAATACACTTGTTCTTGCAGGAAAAGTCCTCGAATCCATTCTTTAGGCTTCAGTGGCATACTAGAGGCTTCCTAAACAAGCAGTGTCTCCGAGCCAAACAGTTCAAACTATTTGTCGAGCCTTAGAGGGATACTAAAGACCTGGAGAAGCACTGTCTCCAAGCAAAAAGACTCTTATTCCTGCAGGAAAAGTTCCTGCAAGTCTTGGAGAGTACTTGCAAATATTTTTGATCCTTAGAGGTTACACTGAAGACCTGAATAAGCAATACTTTCAAGCAAAATGGCCATCTTCTTGCAGGAAGAGTCCTGGCAACGATTTTTCAAGCCATAGTGACACACTCCTTGATAGATTCATGAGCATCATGCCAGCTACGAATTTCTCTTCAAAAATCTGGGAGTGAATACACTAAAACATCCACCCTATGAGAAGTTTGAACATTTTATAATTTGCCAGACCGAATTGAACGAATTACAGCTGAGATCATGTAGCTGTATAAAGTCTGGTTGCTTCAGCGCAGTGGATTTGGAAAATACTCATTTCATATTTGATCCATTCGTTGATGCAAATCAAATACTTGCTCGTTAAAATTCTCACATTTTATAAAAAATTGTAACAGAGATATAACAAATCCAACGAGTTCATTTCGAGAAATCGAAGAATACCTGACCAACTCTCAGAGTTTTGACAGACAGTATAAAGCACCCTGGTGGCCATCGCAAAACTATCTCTAGCCTCTAGCGTCTAGCGTCGATTTTTCGTCTTGTCGCGATTATAGTCTGGTGCGATATCGATGTCTTTTCGTGGTACAAAATACTCGTAGAACCTCAATATGAGGAAGGCCAAAGAAACCACCAAAAGGAAAGGCCACACGCCAGAAGACAGATAACTGGAAAGAAAGACAAACAATTCATGAAACTGAATTTGCAACACCCTGAAAATGTCGAACTCACCAGTATAAATGTTCCCTCAAGTCTTTGGCGTCCTCTTGGGCTACTTTCTTATAAACTATTTCCGTTCGCGAAGAAATATTCTCCCAATTGTAGTATTTTCTGACGCGCATATTGCATTCGAACGGACAGACTGCTTTGCCGCATTTCAAGTCTTGTATCGCGTTTTCCAAACCTGAGGAAACATTTGATTTATCTTTCATTTCATATATTTATTTATTCATTTAGGGATACAAACCGCAGTTACCCAAAAACCTCTATTTACCTTTCATTAACGCTGGCACATTAGGCTCTGTCAGGTAGATCAAATCTTCTGGCAACACCTCAGGAATACCACCCACTTTTGTAGATACCACTTTCAAGCTGAAACAGGCCTCAATCAACTCAGCTAGCAGAAAAAAATGCATTTATTTCAAAGTCGCGACAATTATTCCTAATTTATCAACATATTTCCATGTCGACCTTGGAGAACCACACTATACAGATCATGAACTTTTTGAAATTCCAATTACGCCAAAATGAATTACTTTTTCAATTCTAATTTATGCACATGGACTATTTTCATCAAATGAAGAGTAATGAATTTGCAAATGTAGTAATACATCCTTTCTTCACAGCGAATTTCAAATATTCCCAATCGATTCTGCCAGGTTTGTTGAATTTGAAAATAGCCTAGTCTTAGACAATGAAAAAATCATGGAAATCTATGTGAGGGGAACTGTCGAAAGAGTACTACTTCTTCCAAAGGGTGACAATATTGATGACCTAACGCAGGTAAATCATTTGTAACTATGTTCCTACACCCTGTACAAGTAGATCGGAATTCCTAGACATTTTTACCGGTGAAATGGGTTCTTTGCCTATTGGAAACTCGCTTTCTGAAAGTGTTAAGGAAAATAATTGCATGAGATACTGTGCAGCATCCGTGGTTGATTGACGGTAAGTTTATTTTCTCCTACATCTGTCAAAATACTTTGAAGCGAGATTATAAAAAGGCGAGCAAACATTTCAAGCAGAATCGACTTGATATAAATCGATGAATCACAGTAGCATGTAGCGGATTTTATCATATATACAGGGTAAGTCAGAATAAGTCCGGCAAACTCTGATTTTTCATTCGACATTTTATTTGATCGAATCGACTCACCGATATGTGACCATACTATTTTGCGTAATGATTGTTCTGGAAGATCAACTGACCAAACAAAGCCTGCTCAGATGAGAGTCTCTTAGATGAGAGTTGATACTGAGATAATATTTGCAAAAAACTGAAATTTGGTCAAATAATATTTAATCTTCTTAGGAATTAGTAAGTACTGCCTATCTGTGCCTATGAGTGGGTAGAGAGGATACAAGGCGAAGAAAGCTGCAGTATTGGACAGATTTTTGACAAGAAAATGGGATTGATTCAACATTGTATTTTTCATCACTGCACTAGTGAATGAAGTGATACTTTATATGGTTCGTGAGTGTGGATAAAACCTCAATCATGAGGTGATTGTGGATATAATGAACCATTTGTCACTGAACGTTGAGGAAGGAGGTGATGATTCCTTACCCACACGATGCTGCCTCAACGATAGCCATACAATATGCCTCTGTCAGAGAAGTATTGAGGAAAATATCGCCCTTTACGAGGACGTTTCTCACTTGGGAATGTTCCAAGCTACCCAATAGTGTCACTCGGTCTTGCAGACCACTTCTCTCTCGCACTTCTTCTAACAACCTGAAATGAAACAATCAATCGAAGACTAGAGATTACTTCATTTTATTTCAATTCTTCATGCGAGCTTAGAATTATGATATTTCATGCACAGTATGAATGTACACCCATACAAATAATTGAAAACGAATCATAATCAAACTTCATCAGACAGAAATCGCTGGAAAGTGCTGTAGCATTTATCTTTAGATTTTATTGTTCTTTCCAGCCCGACGTTTCAAACAGTACTGGAGATCATCGCTTGCAATGCCATTGCATTTCACTCAAATAATGTTCACACATTCATAAATATGTGTAGGTATATTACAATGACAATCATAGGATATTGGAGTATCTACTTCCATTAGATTTCCAGTGTGAATTTATTCGGCATTCGTCAACACCTGGAGGTTTCTCTACGTTGAGTCTATCAGTCAACACACACGAAAAATTTGCATAGATTCAAGATCTTGAGGAAAGGAATTTGAAGTTGATTTCTATTTTGAATGAGTTCAATGAGATTTGAATATTCACTCTGATTTTCTATCCTTCCTTTCCATCAGGAAAATAGAAATCAAAGATTTTTCGAAAGTTTGGCACCAAGAATATTCAACATGCTTCTAGCAGAATTGAAAATCATGACATATTTGAAATACTTGTCTACCAGATATATGACTCATATTTTTCAGAATATTTCAAGATATTTAGATTTACTGTAAACTAGTTTTATGTGTTATGTGAGTATTCCTTATCTTCATTTCAGTTTCCCCTTCTCATTAATCTGTATAATGTTATAATTAGGTACCTCTTTCATTTCACACTCTTATGTTGAAATGTGATATGAATAAAAATTGGTGATATCACTCAAATTCCAGTGTACATATTTTTCTATTATATTTTTGTATGACAGGAACTGTATTTTTTAATGAATGAAACAAAAGGAAATCACAATGAACATTATCAATCATGAGAGGTCAAATGATACTCACCATCGTTTAGGGCCATCACCAGCAATCAAAAAAGAAACTTCCTTGTATTTTAGGCATAAATCAGCTATAATTTGTGCTGTCAGATCGACTCCCTTTCTATAAACCAGTCTTGATACAACAACCACTGTTACTGAAACCAAAGGAAAGAACAAAGTAATGATAAACCTTCAACAGTGATGATTACAATGAAATTATATTTTTTTTCTTGCATTTTGATAGATTGAGTATATGATTGGGAATGATTGAATCAATACAATACAATATGTTCATGTCGCATTTGACATGTATATGAATTGTCAGATAAAAACCAAAAAATAGACTATATTCAGTCAGTTGAAAATTGATATATGATGATGAAAGTCACGGAATAATAGGGTACCTACTATGATATATATCATCAATTCACCTTCAATATGTGAATACCCAGAACAATCTCATTCAATGGCTATGAGGCATTGATTCATGGATATTTTGAATATTGGGGATTCTGACTTGCCGTCATAAAATTTTTTACCAATTCTGAAATATAGCCACTCATCAACAAATGCCCAATTCATATTGATACATTTTGTGGGAATGATACACATTGTAGCAGCACAATATGAAAATTTCAAACAAAAAATGCTTACTATGGTTTTTTGCCCTCTGACTAGGATCTGGTGTGAAGGAGTGAGTATCGACAGCATTTGGTATCACAGAAACTCTTCTAGAATCCACTTTGGCTCTTAAAACTGTATTCTCCTTTCCAGTATGTGAAACACAGATACAGTGATTGCAATCAGAAAGGGTAATTTGGATAAACTTATTTGTAATGACAGCACTTGCGTCTGCGAACCCGAATAAACTATGGTCAGTAAAAACAGTCTGAAAAACAACAACTCAGTCATCAAAAGCGATACTTATTCAATTTCAAAAGTAAACATATAAATCAAAATAATCAGTCTAAAACCTAAACAACTTGAGGGGAAGAATCGAGCAAGTTCTGCAAGAGCTTTGGAAATTAACTTTCTCGAATTATCCATACCTTCTGGCCCATGAGATTCCCAATCAACATAGCTTCATGAGCCAATGCCGAAAACGCAGAATGTCCATGGATTATTTCAATTTGTTCCCTAACTAATATATACCGTATCAGAGGTATGTTGCATATCATAGTGGGCAGCACACACTGGTTATAAAACACCTTGATCGGTAGGTAGTATACTTTCAAACCGTTGGTCATATACCTGACACCAATTCGGTCCCCATAACTATGTGTTAGAACAATGACTTTGTGGCCTCTCAGGAGCAGACATTGCGATAAGTTGTAGATGTGCTCTTCGACTCCACCCATGTTGGGAAAGAAGAAATCCGACACCATGCTGAAACACGATTAAAAGTCAAATAATTGGACTGACGAGGAATGAGATGATAATTACGTACCAAATTCTGTAAATCATAGTGGATATGAGTAGGATGCAGCTAGATCATGGAGTTTGTAGTACATATGGTCCAAAAAACATCGAAGATTTCTTAACTGAACACATTTGATGAGCTGAAATCAAAATAATAATATGTCAAAACCAGATGATTCATAACTAACCCAACTTCTTATTTTTATTTCTTACGACAGAACATGACAAGGGTATTGACATGAATATAGCCAGCAATAATGGCTGCCAATGTTACCGAAGTTTACCGAAACCTCAGTGGCGCTCCAAAATATAATTTCTTCGATGATAGTGAAAAAAGTCGATATTTTTTATTCCCATCACAGTGTTTACTAATGAAGCATACTATCAAACCGACGATGATCTGATTGAATATTTTCTCTCACGTATTTCAATATGAATCATGGGAAACAAATTGTACCAACAACAATTTGTTCTCTTTGACTTCGTTAAGACCAAAAAAGGTAATTCAATTCCGAACGTGTTATCCATTTTAGACAGTAATAAAATCACCGACCATCCTCACAGTTCATCGGGTCTGAACCGAGGGGAGAATACTTAATGATAAGCAAAAGAATCTCGAGAGAGAGAATCCCATATAGCGAAGCACTGCTTACAACGCACTTTTTATGTTTGGAAGTGCGTGTCTCGGTCCTTTTTCTGAAAGAAATTTCGTGTTGAAGCACTGAGAATGGCGAATTCTCTCGAGACGATGATTCGCCTTTGAATATATATCAAGAGGACCTTTTTTGTCAAGCTGAAGTTATATATTGTTGAATCCCGATCATGGAGTTTCAGATCGCACTCATATTGAACGACTATAATTAGTCGCAAAACTTGAAGAGAATAATGAATAAAGCGTGCTCCAGAATCGATACTCACCACTCGTATCAGAATGTCGGTTGAATATTGACAAAAAGTTGTAGCAAATTCAATGGCGAATTCGAAGTCATCAAGAAAAATGTTTCGAGTTGTATTCGAAAAAGAAGTGAAACTTTGTATTTCAGTTTCTGTTAAATATCTCCAGAAGAGTTCATTACATCAGAATTATTCTTCGAAGATTCATCTCCAACAACGTTTTTTTCCATGACCTGTGATCGATGTGAAAGTGGATTTTTTTACGCTGAATCAGATTGAAATTTGTAACTCTCACATCTCAAAAATATGACACTGAAAAAAAATCACAGTGAGAACTTGTGGGTTAGCGCACATTTCAAAATGCAGAGATTTGTTTATAAAAACATTCATTGTTGAATTCTGCATCGGATATACTGAGAATTCGATGCAGAATTCAGAAATGAAATAAAAAATAGTTCTCTCAGTTTGAAACGATAAAGTTGCGATGGTCGTGACTTATATTTGGGCCACTCTGTGTACATGAATTAATTATCGAAATACCGGAGCCGAAAATGAAAATCGACGTATCGTAGCGTTTTTTTGGAAAACAAACTCCTGAATTTCAAATAAATTTGTTGCAACCCATGCGTCCTACCTGTATAACTCGTCAGATCTTCTTAAAAATTAGGAAAACAAGTTTTTAGAATGTCATCATCTTCATCCCATCAACTCCCATCTTCATGTGCTGATCTATTTTTCCAGGTACCCAACAACAAAAACGGAAATAGCAAATATCTTTTTTTTTAAATATAACGCTCCAAATGTAACATGGAAAATTATTGTGATGTATTGTTCCAGTACCAAATCCACACCGTATGGAAATGTACAGATCATTTTCATCTACATATTCGAAAAGTCAATAGAAAGTTGATCATGCGGAAGTTTTCAAGAAAACTTGATGTAAGCGAGAAGAACATTGTTTTCATATTTCCTTGTAACACCAGAACTGAGAACTGGATCAGAATATTCGGTTCAATTCCATTCAATTTAATATAATACTGCAATACTGTCTTTTCCATGCAATGGAATATTGTCTTATATTGTGCTCGATATGATCTCAAATCGGTTGGTGTATCCTATTATTGCGCCATATAGGGAAATGATGAATCGATATAAGATATACATACTCGAGATTGCTTCGCAGCCAAAAACGTCCTATTTCAGAAACGTATCAGAAAAGTAGGTACACTTAATGATATTGGAAACCATACGAGAGCCCTCTACATAAGTACATTCATCCCATAATTTCATTTCATATTGAAAAAGTTTTCAGTTTCGATCTGGAGTTCGCCGAGTGCCTCTTCCCCACGGTTCGTAATGGAATTCTTCATCGAGATAGGTACCAATGATAGATATAGGGATGGATTAGGAAAGTTTTTCGTCTATTATTGCCGCGATAGTAAAATTGATCTAACACAGAAGCTTCATGAACTTCGCGGCATACTACTTTTTCATATAGATTATATACGAAGAGAACAATCAGAATTGTTTAACTCAACATTCGAAGTGATCGACCTACCTTCCATTTTCATAGAATAATAATAATAGAATGCGACATGTATTGAACGTTGGGAATTGTGATCTTAATCCTAATTCGTAGCCTAGGCCTGAAGTTAGTGCTTTTTGTAGAAAGTTGGAGTTGTTTCCAGAAGAATTTTGTTGCAGACGACAAATCGGTGGCGAGTTACGAGTATGTTAGTAATCCATTTCGAGCTACTCCCAAGGATCTTCCAACTGTAGAAGTAGAAATCTTCATAGAGTTCACTACGAGCGGCGAAATCAACAATAATGAATCTCTCTTTGAATGTTCGGCGAGAGTGGATACTGCCTTTTTTCCACTGAAAACAAGGCGGCCAGGTGGTCGAGATGGTCAAGCGACATCACAGTACTCATGAGGTCGTGAGTTCGAATCCTGGCTGGCCGTTGAATTTTAGTTTATTTATGCGCTGTACAATGTGCATCATAAAGTTCTACATAGAACTATCCCAAATACTACAGTGGTTTGGATTCCACTTGCATAAACTGTAGATCCCCGTCTGCTCCACCTGATGAGTAACAGTAACAATAACGATGTCGTATATCATTGCAATATTCAACAACCTACCTTTGCGAAGCCGGTTTTTCTGCGGTAGCTGCTTCAAAGACAAAATATAGGTCTTGACTGAATACAGACAAAAAACTGAGAGTGGCTATCAATAATATAAAACCTAGTATATATATATAGCAAATATAGCATAGATGAATTATCACCAAGTATCAATCCTACTCTGTAATTGGATGTATACTTGTGTAGCGGTGCGAAAGAAAAAAACCGCCTATCACGTACACGACACCCTGTAGAGAGAAACGAATGTAATTAAGGCTTGGCTGTACGTAGTTGAGATGAAATACCGATTCCATCAGAAATCCGCCGTCAGCGCGTTTCAATTCCACGTGAATTTAGTCGTCCGACCCTAGGCAATTTCTCTAACAATAACTTTATAATAACACTAAGAGGCGACATGGCACTGTAATGGGTCCAATCTCTCAGGATTCGATTATGACAGGTTGTGAGGAAGGACGACTTCGGATATTACAATCAAACATCAGGGGCGGAGTTGATAACCTCTGATGAGACTCAAAAATCGATGTCTATTATAATAATAATGATAATAATAAAATTTATTCAGTGAGGTCATCAAAGATAATATAGAATGAGTCAATGATTTACAGCTGAGCAATACAATAAATACACAGAACAATCAAAAAATGCAATATATAAAGTATTGTCAGATAGAATACAAGTACAAGAAAAAATACCATTGAAAGAACAATGAGAAGAAAAGTAGAAATAAAATTGCAATAAATAAAGCATTGTCATTGAAAAATTGTTCGAAACATATTCATATTTTTATGTATGTAGAAATATACTAATAACTAATAAAGTATCACAGATTATCATTCAAATATTCATTCAGTGTATAATATGATTTATCCAAGAGCAACTCCTTGGTTCTATGCTTGGAGAGTTTTACAGGCAGATTCCCACTATCATTTGGTAATTTGTTGTATACTTTTATGACCATAAGTCGAGGACATGTTTCAGTTACTATCAATCTGTGTGATGGCACTTCCAGATGTTGAAGATTCCTAGTGATATGATTTGTATTTCTGTTAAGACTCTGTAAACTTGTTATATCTGATTCAACTTATTGCAGTAACTCATAAATGTAAATGCACCCATGAGTGTCAAGATTCTTTGAAAAATGATTCTACAACTGGTTCTTCTATTGCAAAGTATGCGTGTCTCATATCTATTAACACGTCTAATATTTCATTACGATTTCTCAAGTCGTATTGAAATATCCTGCTTTTACTGTTTTGTTAAATTAAACTTCAACACCCTGTAGATCGGTAACGAAGCATGTGCGGCCTACATTTATGGGAACTTTTCTTCATAAAATGGCCTGGGCAATCACCCCCTCCAATTGTGCCGTGTCTTTTTAAGACACCCTGGGAAATGTGGTCAAGTTTATATTGTTTACATCAAACTAACTTCCAGCCAATATTCTGTGCTACTGGCTTAATACAACTAATGGACAGTTGGAAAAAAAACGTCAAAAAAGAATCAGAATGTCCGGAGAAAAATCAAGATCAATTCATGGTGAAGCATGTTAGTCGAGAATTGGTATAGTAGTGTGAACTCTAATCGAGTAAAGTAAAAAGCTAATCAAATCCGCGCTGTGAAGCAGGAAAGGAAATGAAGCCCTCTTCATTTTTGACGGCACGTACCGACATCAGGTAGGTAATGAAGAGCGTTTTGGCGTTGACAGGTGACAAGGGACCGTTCACCACTCACTTAACTGACTGGTGGTCGGCCTGCCTCTATTCTCCAGCCAGATTATTCTGTTCCGACGACATCAATTACGAAGCGCGTGTGCTACACTATCCCATTATGATATGACAGTTTGCAGGATTTACGTTCAACGCAAATGAAGAGCACAGGAATGAAACGTTCAACTTAACATATTTGTACAAATTGGGATAAACAATGGAATTGAATTTGCGGCAAGCTCAATTCGTCTAAGACAGAGACAGGTCGATATTTGGAATGGAGATCTGGGAAGAATTTCGAAATGGGGGTCTGAAAATCTAGTAGAATTTGATACAACAATACGGGAACTGCTTCCACAAAAACTTGGCTTTCGGCTCTGTAAATTGGTGGAGACCTTCTCGGTTCACTATTCAATATATCGAAAGTCTATACCCGTACTAGCATCGTGTTCGAACAGTTCATACAGTTCATACATACATACATACAGTTTCTCTCTCATCATATCTCAGTTACTGTTGGTTGGAAAAATGACGCTCATTGACTTCTCCATAAACAATTATGAAACAATTATCTTTTTGTGCTCTCGAGGATTTTTTTGGACACTGTGGAATATATGGATATCTTTGATTTATGTTTGGTACTGTCGAAAAAATCAAACGATCTATCAATTTCTGAGATCTAATATGATATGAATGAATGAATCGAATATGTTTATCATATGTGAAGATTTCGACATTTGAATTTGTTACTATACTAGTATGTCTTTCGGAAGCAAATGTTCCTGAGCCGAGCATCATTCATCAGTAGAATGGCAAAATTAGGGAATTCTTTGTTTAGTTTCTCCAGATGCTCACGAAATCCGAACTACAAGAATAATTGCGATATCTTCCTCTTCTCTAACTTTTCTACTGAGTTTGTCAGAAAACTAATAAAATCAGTACCGAAATTATGCATTCCATATTATAGTAATAGAAACTAATCATATCCTTGAATTTTATTATTGTTCTAATACTAAAATCGATGATTATTATTCAATTTTCTATGAAAAATCGAATCGTTCAGAATTGAATTCGAGTTCACAACTTAAGTTCAATTCTGTTGATTGTTCAAAATTGGTCAAGTGAAACCTCAGCTCACAGTTTCTTCCTCAGATAGGTCGTCGGAAAAAAATAATTGTGTACAACTTGTGTCGTATGGCAAAAAGTTGGAATCTATATCCAGTACTCGTTGTACAATATATTATTGTGATATTCCTTGTTTGTTGCTACAGACGAACATCAATCAATCATAATTAACATCCCTCCCGACTTTGGGATCCCTTTCGAAATATCGGATAGCCTCCAGTATTGGACAATGCTGCAACTAAAAACTATTCTCAAAAGATACTCATCATTCATATTCCTCTAAAGCACTCCTTCGTACACGAAGTAGCCGTTTTTTCCTCGAAAAAATTCGCTCATGATTTCCAGCCAACCTGGTACAACAAGGGGAGGCAGCACCCCTGCCTCCCCTTCAGTAAACCTTCCCTTTCCTCCTGAAAACCGCGCGACAAGTTATAATGAAACGACGATCATTTCCTCCGACATTTCGCGTCTTCATTATAATATAGCGTCGGAATCGAAAAACGGAATATATTATTGAATTGCCTCGGTAGGCACGACATATCCTGCGGCAATGGCAAAATAAGTCGGAAAACGGAGTTCGCAGTCGATAACGGGGCTGAAGCGAATCGGAGGATGGTATTAGAGGACGCGTGTGATGTCTTCAATCATTATTTCTACTCGTTCGTTCTTATTATTCGTTTTACTAAGAGCGTGCGGAAAAGTTACTTTCCCGCACGATTTCTCGTTCTGAAAGTTCATCTACTTTTCCACACGATTTCCACTTTTCCACACGATTTCTACTTTTACGCACGATTTTTACTTTTTCCCACGATTTTTACTTTCACGCACGATTTTTCCTTTTCCGCACGATTTTTACTTTTACGCAAGATTTTCTCTTTTTTCTCTTCGAAGCACAATATTTTAATTCAAGATTAGTATATTGTACAATGAGCATGCCATGACATACGCGAGTAGGAAATTTTGTAGTACGAGCGAATTATTTTTTCCATAACAGATTCTATCGAGAACACTCATGTCGTCATTGGAAGTACAGATATTGGAATATATAACGATAATTGAACAGTAAGAACTCTTAACAAGCGTTAAACAACTGCTTCCTTACTTTGCCAAATATCGCGGAAAAATAAAATCATGCGGGAAAGTTACTTTTCCGCACGATTTTCATATTGTTGAAAATGAGGATATTCAGGACTAACTGAATGATCTGTGTAACTATTCTGTCTTATGTGTCATTTTGTAGCATTATTATGAAATCTTGTTTGATAAAAACGTTATTTTTCATGATTAAGATGGACAAAAACACTCGTAGGAAAAACATCGTACCTAACTCTTACGGAAAATGTCTTCGCACTTGTTAGGTGAATAACTATTTTAAAACAGCCCCGTATCTAAGTGACGAAAACAGTAATTGAAGATCTGATTAGACCATCTTCAGTTTCAAAAAAAAATGGAACAGGAACGTGAATCTTCATTAACAACTGAGAAAACCGACAATGGGATGGACTGTACTTTCACACTACACTTTCTATTTCATGAACTTCATTTTCCAATCTTCACTTGCAGAAAATTGAAACTCTTGTGAATTTTGCTACCTTTCATTTGTAAACAAACAGGAACCAGAATCGCATATAACACTTCACTTCCCAACGCAACATTGTTTCAATTCATTCATTCCAACTGTTGTCGACCATTAACAGAACTAGTATCCTCTCACCTTTTTTTCACATAAGCTGCACATGAAAAACAACTAATTATTCACTCGAAAATGCTCCGCCTACTTGGTTTTAGCGACCGCTGAAAAAATGTAAACGCGCGTCGCGTCAGTCTGTCATAAGCGTCCGACGCGTACGGACGTTCGACGACGCCCGGCGTTCATTTTCGCGCGTCTTTGATGAGCACCTGCAGGACTTTCGAATGAAACTTTTCGAACGAATCGAAAAAAATGTGAATGCAGTGATGGCGTCGCGTGAAATGACTTGCTGAAAGTTCCATCGAACTCTTTCGGTTGTTTTTGGATTTTATAATTGATGGTAGGGATACAATTTTCAAAAGTGTTTTTGACCACACTTTTTTTCGCAATGGATCGTCCCTCACTTTTTGATGAACATTATGAACTTTCGCCTTGAATACTTCGAAAAACGAATTATACAGTGACTGAAATCACCATATTCCAATAAAATCAAAAGCCTACTACGTCTATTTTCAGGAGTAAATTTTTGGATTTTACATCAGCAATTGGAAAAAATAATGCACGCTATTGGATTTT
Organism: Gastrophysa polygoni; assembly: GCA_963576655.1. NCBI lineage: Eukaryota > Metazoa > Arthropoda > Insecta > Coleoptera > Chrysomelidae > Gastrophysa > Gastrophysa polygoni. The sequence goes on along the minus strand of OY755082.1, from coordinate 664,086 downwards.
CTCGAAACACACAAGTACGTCGAAAACCAAGATCAAACAAAGTATATGTTGCAGTTCAGACATAGTTCGACAAGTATTTTTGAAATATTCTTCGACCGAATATGGATACATGTCAATTAGATTCCTCTTAGGCAGTATCATCAGAACATTATGGGAGAAAATTATAAATTCATTCCCATTACAATGATCTTACAGATTTCTATAGACTATTGAGGTAAAGTAGGAGTATACAAATGATATGTTTGGAATACAAGTTCTTTCCTGTGACAAAGAAACATTGTTACCATGAGGAAAACTCCCCCAAATACAAGTTCCATAACTAATTCTAGACAGTGTTTTAAAATAGCGTAAATGAATGTGAATCACATTTAGTGTTCTCCTTTAATCTGAAAACATTCAAGATTTAATAACTTTGACGAATCTGAAAATTGGATTTTGAAGGACGAATCTGTTTTTCCTTCACTCGGAAGTTCCACTCAAGTTCTTTGAACTCTTCAATTTAGAGTGATTCCTTCGTAATCACATAAACCATTAACATTTCACAAGATGGCTAAAAAACACATCACACTGTAAATAGTGGAAGCGGAACACGTCAAAGAAATTTGTATACACTATTAGTATACTTGTTTCCACACTAGTGCTTGTTACTTTCCACTTTCCTCTTGCCATAGTGAAATGCGCTACTTTCCAAATAACAAAATAATGTTGGAAACCCTGTTTTGGTAGATGTTCGTAGGAAGAAATGATTTCGTAAACGCGACAACGTATCAGAAAATACTCTGCCAACTATGAAGGTAGGTATATTTCGAACTGGCTCGCATGGAAATGAATTGGACTCAGCCCGCATCTAACAAAACAACCCTAGCGACAAGGGCGAGTAAGTTTTAATTAAATTCCGCGGCTTCAGCAGAACTGCCATTCTCATTTGCTTTTGAACTATTCAGGATTTTCGGATTTTTCGCGGTGTCATTCTGGTTGGATTGAAATGGAGTGACCATCGCACTCCACTGTAATTCTCACACATTTCGAACGATCACAAATCAAAGACAGGAGAAGTATTATCATAGAGTGTATAGAAGTCGAACGAAATAACATCGTTATTTCTGTACATATTTATAAGGAATCCCGAAACACGGCAACTTTTCATTATAAATTGATGTAAGCTCCACACTTGTCACAAAGTGAAACTCGCAAGGATAATAACTTATTTTATCAGCACTTTTATTTTTCCCTGCCTTGTCTTGTATTGACACTGACAAATCTGATATTTTTTTTTTTTCGTTATCTACAGAGTGCGTAGAAATACATGGATAAAAACGGGAACAATTATTCTTTACAATCTCCAACTTCCAGCAGGAGCAAGGAATTCACAGGTCGAACTAAAATTGACTGAATTGGCTATTTTCAGTTCCACAATTGACATCCTTCAAAGTAAATTTTTTTGGGGAGTATAGGCTTGTGATATACTGTGTGAAAGGTCTCTACATTACTTATTGAAAAATATCATCTTTTGTAAGCTTGTTGCAAAAATTGAGATGCAATAAAAATATGTGGTTGTCGAAACTCGCTATCATACAATCAAAAACTGAATTGTAATGCGAAACGTGATAAAATTTGAAACACTAAAAAGGACTATGAATGTCGATGAAGTAGATGTTCGAAATGTTCAATTCAATCAATCTTCAGGTATTTCGATCACGAGAGTGACACAAAGTTCATATTCCATCTGCTGACAAAAATACATGAAGTGTCTCTAGACAGACTTTTCACTTCCTTTGATATTTCCTTTCATCAATTCACTGATATTTTCGTTAATTTCCATTGTGGAAGTGAATCCAGCTGCCCATATAATCTTTGTTCGCCGAAATAGCTTCCATCAATTGAAAACATAAAATTGGAAAAATGTTTCCACCACGCGAATGATCGATAAATTGGAAAATAATTCAGCAGAAGTTCTTGTAACTTGCTGCCATTCATCAATAGCAACTGTCAAAAAATTCTCGAAAATCAGTCGAATCATTTCCAATTTATTCTCATTCCTCAATACTCAACTCCTCGTATGTTATCCATTCATCTCTTCATTTCAGCGAGCTTTTGAACGATTTATTTATATTACAAAACTTGTGATAATCTTTCAGACGATCTCTCGGCCAATTGAGCTGGACCATAAGACCTCATAAAATTCATCGATGAACAAAATATACAAATGGAAGTTTCTAGTAATGGCATCAGTCGGATCGTAAAAATTAATAGCTGAACATTCTCTTTTCAGAGCCGACGATATCGATAATTATTATTATTTCTGAATTACCAGCTGCCAGAAAAAATAATTTTACGATTGGTTTCATCCGTTCGACTGAACCAACTCGAGAAGAAATCGCGATGAAAATTTGTCTATTCGAAGTCGCCCATAGATACTTCAGAATTCGATGTTCTTAACATTGGTATTCATGTTTTCTCACTAATCTTTTTTGTTCAACACCACATTAGAGCACCACGGAATTCAATTTCATTCGGACAATAAACATAATGCAATGTAATGCATCTCATCGCCAATTCAAATGTTTACTGGATTATAGAGGGTGACCGTTTTTCGAGATCCACTATGAGGATCCCAGTTATTGAACGAGGTTTGGACATTCTCAGTTTTAGAAACGGAAGTTTGTAGTTTTCGTTTCCATTTTCTCGAGTGAAATCCAAAAGAACTGGAACTTTATAACTCAGACATTCTTGTGGAACTTTTTCACAAGTTTGTATCCAACTTTGTATCGTATTTTTCATAGCTTTGTTTTGTTGATGATAATGACGACACCCGACTTTGATTCCTGCATTTTTGCAGTATTTTTCTTCCTGATTACACCGATGTATCACACGATATGATCGAACTTATAAACTGAGGTCTCAGAAAGGGCATGATAAGCTAGAAGTTTATACTCATTTTCCTGAATTTTTGTGATTTTTTCTCCTCACTTCCAGAACTAGAAATAAAAATTCTAATAGTTATGTCAATAAATTCGTAGTGAATATTTATGATCCACCTCAAAATGTCACTGTTGTTGGAGTTCAACCTCCATCTGACTAAAAGAGAATTTTTTTCGAATATTGTCGGAAATTGGATTTCGTTCGATCACCCTGTGATCACGCTTAGAAATTCATTCAGAAACCAAATCTCTCCTTTCATACAGTCACAATACAAACGTTGTCAAAGCCGTACATGCTACACCCCATTGTAATATTTGTCACCCTGAAATACATATCAATTTACACCAGTTCAGTCTCGCCATATCATTTCAGCGAGAATGTTGTTCTGGTAATAGGAATACTATACATGGTGTCCCAAAATAGCGTTCGCATACTCCGGGAGGAGATCACCATTCGGAAATATGAAGTTGAAATATGAACAGTTGTGTTTTCCACACATCAATAGTATATTGTGTCACAAGGGCAGGAAACCAGAACTTGGCATCCACTTCTGAAACTTGAATATGAAAATGGAAAATTCGATATCAATTAATGAGAACACCTTGTAACCAGAATTCCTCCGTCTACCAAATTGTCACTTTTCAGTGTCAAAATCGAAAACATTGAAAAATTTTACGAAGAGAAAAATATTTTAATTGTGTTGAGAATGGGAGCAGATTCGTTTCCGAAACGTCCACAAAGATAAGTAGAGGTTTTATTCTTATTAAATATATTTGTATTTCCAAAAATTTCTTTCAAAAACAAGGTGTCACTGACGAATAGAGAATTTCTCTTTTAGGTATCTAAAGGTTTAATTTCAAGCGCAGTGACATTTTGGGGCAGATCCTAAATCTGTCCTTACTACAAATATATTGCAATAATTTTCAATAACTTCTACTTTAGTTTTCAGAAACGAGGAGAGAAAATCCCATGGAAAGCTGGAAAATGATCGTGCTTTCCGTTTGAAAGATATTTATTTGGTACTATACTTTATCTCAACCCTGTATATTTGTAGGTATCACTGCCTTTATTCATATCAATGTGATGAAATAATTCAGATCAACGAACGTTCGATAATGTCAGAAGAAAACCATGTGAACCTATAACAAAATATCAACAAATCGCGTACCATTCCGAAAATCAGCAAGAAATGGATATCAAAAATGTTCGTTTTTCAGTTCTTTAGATTGACGATGGAAAATAATGAGAAATCAAATTGATTTTCGTATTTCACGAGCAACGCCGGGTAGCATTCAGAATCACCTCGGAGAGTTCGCGGATATTATTTTGGGACCCTCTGTGTATACTCTAATTTCTCTTGCACGTCTCCTTACGTTCTAATATCGAAAATGGAAGTCCTACCGCAGAACAGCCACCCATTATGCAAGTCTGTATAGCGTGAAGAGTTGTAGCAGAGTGAAAATCTCTCGCCAACAACCCTTGAATGAAATAATTTCTCGTATTTTTCGTATTTCACTTTTAAGGAAGTGAAATGCTACGAGTGAAATATGTAATATATTTTCTATGAGTACAGTTGGATTGAGCTTGGAATTATTATTCGAAGACTGTGGTTGAATACTCGAACACAAAATAAATGAACCAAACAGAACCGAAAACCACAATAATATGCAGAAAAGCCCAAATCATCATCCATCCATCTTCAGTAGACCTTACCATCGGAAGAAAATATTGTCTCTCCGATCTTGCCGAAATACGTATTGAGGCTTTTCTCAATATTTTTTTGTTTTTTTGGTTTTCAAATCAATTTGAATTCGAAGCTTCGGATTCTCTCATTATGAGTTACTGAGAAGATTCCAATAAAAACGTATATTAAGAAGCTCCGCAACGATTTCTCTCCTTCCCATTTTTTTGTTTCGGGATGATGAATCACCGTTTTATACTTTGATATACAGTGTGTGCGATTGCCACCTGCAACATCATCTCATTCTAAGATCTGTTGACTGATTTTCGGAAACGAAAATACTCTGATACTATGAGATTTTTTCGGGAATAGGCACGAATCGGAAATTCTCCAATGCTGAAGTGGTGAAAATTCTGAAATTTTCAAACAAAAACTAATAGCCTATTCGAAGCAAAAATTGTGATATTTTTTATCGAATATGCGTTCAGCTACACGTTAATCGAAAAAGCAGCTAATTTCGCCGCATTCAGAAAATAAAAGTAAGTCGTTGGAAAAAGTTACATTTCAGATTTGTCCACACTCTCAGGAAATTTCCGTTGAGTACTATTTTATAATTTTTTTTGGTTTTTCTATCCCTTTTCCCTCCACCTCTTTTACTTGACTAAGATTTCCAACTCAAAAGATGACTTTGTATTCACTCGGTATACATGCCCACCCTGATAACGCCCTGTATATATATATATATATATAGATCGTTTGATCTTCTAGGCCCCAGATAGTGTGATATTCTATGTTTACGACTTTTTTGGCAAATAATTGTTTAGGCGATAAAAAAAGTGGTCGACGATTTGATTATATTCAAACAATGCGTTACCAATACATCACCTATATGTATAGATAGATACAACAACTGATGGCAAAAACATCGCATTTCGGTGTGAAATATGTTATACTGAATAAATTCCTATAAATCCTGCGAATTCGGCTCGATCCACCGGTTTGGAATATTCTGTTGAGTCTATGGATGAAAATGTATATTATGCGATGCGAAAATTTCCGATATAATAGTCACACTTTTATAGGTGCTAACACAGGCAAAAATGAGTCAAAAAAGTTTATTCATGATGAAGATTGGATTCATAGTAAATATCTTTCATTTGAATTGTCGAAATCCTCCCTCGATTCGATTTTTTGACTCGACTCAATGACTTTATGAATAGAATGAAACCGATCCAATATCATCTGACCGGAGCGAAATTCATAGGGTACCCCATTCACAAATTGCCTGAGATGTTCAGATCAACTCAGATTGAAATTCATATATTTGAAATTATTTTCTCGTTATATACTACCATTCAGTATGTTACAGGTATAACTTCGATGAATAAACGAATGAAAATTAAATAAATGATGGATCACCAATCTATTCGATGTCCAGAAATTAATGTTTGTTTACAAAACCTCGTATGATATCTCTGCACTGTCTATCGGGATTGTATATATTTGTCCATTCTGTATATCCTGATCGAGTATTCCGACATGACAGAGCCAACAGTTGGTTTGCTTCATTCTACCTTGCCAAAAATATTGAAATAAATAAATCGACAATGATCGTTATAATATCGGGGTATCATGCTCCATGCTCGTATTTTCACAAGGAGTATATTTAGCATACGTCCATCAATCAGAACAGAAGCTACTTAACACTCACACTTGTATTGCTTCGATGTTGTTTGCTTTGTATAAGTTTTGGCATCGATTATTTATATATATTTTTTTTATTTTCGAAGTGGAACTTTATTACATCACCTCAATTTTTAACAGCCCCATCGAGAACGAATTTACCTGATTTAACCGAAAGGAAATCATTCGTTCATCTGAAATATTTCCTCATAATAACCTTATAATGGTTAGCAAGCGTGCTTCTCAAGTTGGGACTTGGGGTTCAAATCCCGTTCGAAGAGGATTTTTTTTTAATTGAAATATGCGGATCGCATGAGACGCGAGGTTAGGTTAGGGTCGATTGTCGAACGTCCATAGCGATGTCTCTGGAACAAGCATAGGTTCGCTTCTATCGCTATAAGATCATATTATTTCAACTCCGAGTGCTGCCATACCTACTAAGTTCCAATCGCATCGGGTTTTCATAAAACTGCATATTTTTCTTTCAGTTTCTGTTCCAAACTGAAATATCTTGATGAAGATTGGTTGAGAAATCCTTACTGAGGTTTCCTGGAAGGGTCATGGTTTTCAAAGTTGAGTTCCTCCAATCTTTTCACAACAAGAAAGAAAAACCTCACAGGTGGAGTGAGAGTGATCACCTAATTTTCTGAGGCTCTAATTCTTTGGTCTTGTTCTTTCATGGTCTTTTCTGTTTGTAATTGGTGTTTATGTGTTGCTTCAATTATTTTCCTGTTGAGTAAGATGTGTCAAGTAGCCGCTGCCAAATTGATTTGGGCACGTTTCAGTAATTTCTCAATACTTCGAGAGATACAATTGAAATTTCCTCTTCAATGTTCTCTCTTGGAGCTTTCAAGATTTGTGGCTTGTACATAGACCAGAGACTTCCGAAAGAAGTCCGCATAGGTGGAAATGCACTTCAAACAAAACACAGTCATGATTACTATCAAAATGAGAGAATGTTGTGGTAACTATCTTTCAGTGCATGAAAATACAAAACAGTCGATGAAAATAAGTCTGGAAAACAAATAAATAAGAAGACTGTTGTCGCACTTTTCTAGCCTATTGTTTTCAATTCGTAAATTGATATAAATAAGTTCAATTGATGTTTTTATTATTGTTGGAAATGATCTCAGGAATCTAGAACTCGATATAAATGTTTTGAGTTTGAGAAATTGCCTCGAGCGATTTGCTTCCGATGGACCAACTTCCTTATATTTCCATGGATGCAACATTCAGAAAACTGTTCAATAATATCTGTTGTTTGATGTAAACACACACTGTGCTACAAAACCTTACCAGAACGTTAATGAGGACAAATATTTGTTCGAACGCGAATAGATGAATATCGTGTTTATGGATAGGTAGTTAAAATTTGATAATAAATTTCGATGGAAACTTCCTATGTATCAATAACAGAACATAAAATGAGCAATAACTTGGAATTGATGAATTGAAAAATGTCCCATGTGGTATACAAAGCTCCTGGAATGAAATGTGTTATTCTAGGTACCTACATATCAATAATGAACATATCGATAGTGTTTATAAATACGTCAATAAATAAATTGAAATAACAATGATAATAATATCTATATATAGATATAATAGGATGAGATGAATTGAGACGGAATGAATTAATGAAAACATCAGTAATAAGCACGTAAATCATTTTTTAACCTCTCACACACAACAAAGACACTCAGGTACCTAAGAGATGTAAAAAGAATGCGAAATACTCATCGAATTTTCTCAAAGTGGAATATTCTTGAAGAGGTTCTTGAACGCTTGTAAAGTCAGAGATTGATTTCTCAGTTCAGCATTGAAAAATTTCATTGCGAGATATCTGAACGATGATTTGGTTCTCGATATTCGTGGTATTGTTCATTAATTCTTCTCTCCAGTAAATGATGAGGGAAGGTAATCAATTCATTGTTGAATTCCATTCATTTGATTCGAGACAGGCAGAGTTAACATTTCTTTTTCGAAAACAACGCAAGATATGAATAAAAAGTGGTTTGAGTTTCTCGCTCTTGAAAAAGTATTTCACTTCAGCCAATAGAGAGATCAAACAAATTCTGATTTTATCAAAAGGAGTACATATAAGTTCGTTATTGCATATAAGGAAGTTTCGAGGAAATCGAGAACGAATGATGATAAGGAAATAATGGAACTGATAGTTTTGATAAACATTCATAACTTCATTTCTTGACGACACCCACAACTTTAATGATAGCCTTGATTACTCAAGGATAATAGTGATAATGTTCTTGGACTTTGGGTTATAAAAGTAGTGGTGATAAATGTCCACGGTATCTGTGCAATGAACACGAAATTATTTTCTTGAGCAACGATAAAACTCGGAGCTTCATGCAATAATCATAAATTCCAGGATATCAAAGGGCATGACGAGTGCACATTCTCGTTATTTTCATAAAAAGAACAATCAATTTATGAAATTGCTCTCACTCGATATTCCGAATGTTCGAAGGAATTCATTCATACGCACACGTTCCAGGAGATCGACTGATGGAAACTTCTGAAGACGCAGTAATACTTCTCTGAATGAAAGAGAGAACTCGTTGGAACAAAGCAAATTAGGAAAGCTGAAAACTACATAGTTATCTGGTACCCTGAAAGGAAAATATATCTAACGAGGATTATTTCTAGGCATCCAACTTGGAAATATCGTTTTCCGAATGATGTGGTACACAATGAAATATATAAAGGGTGTCTTACTCATTTTTCTCACCACTCCGAGGGATTTTTAAGTGGAAAGGTTGAAAACATGCACAAAATATTTTCTCCTCGAAATAAAAATCGACCGGTTCGAGCGTTTTTTTTTCTGAGAACGATGACTATGTCAAATCGGCCTTGTTTTGTTTTCTTTGGGCCACCCAGTATGACATCAAAGCATGAATTTTCATCAGTGAATAGTCAATTTGAATTAGGCGACTGTTATTTCCATGTCCAAAGTGATGTTGGTTCAAGGATGACATCTAACCTTCGAATAGACACCACCATGTTTTTCTCTTGTTTTCCAGGATGTGATACTAGCATAAAATATCAATTATCGTAGCATTTTCGATGACAATATTGATTGACAGTATTGATGACTAATTATGCAATCGTGTTCCGACAAAGTCCGAGAAAAATTCTCGAATCAGAATCGATTGTGGCATGTTTGTTATACAAGGTGGACATCATTTGATAATTATCAGATGCAGGTGGAAAATTGGATATTTTATTTCACCACCAGTTAGGATCCAGCATCAGGAAAAAGGTATCGAGCGTGAAATTGTCAAATATTAAAAAAATGGGAGAATAACTCTCGAATTCGTGAAGATTTGCAACCGCTCATACTTGACCCTCGTGAACCCAGCATCAACAATTCAGATAATCAATATGTTTCCCAAAATCGTTTATTAATAGATGAGGTGAACTTGTAATCCAGGCAATCGCGAATAATGAGAAAACAGAATAATCATAGTTGATTAATGATTTGTAAAAGCTTTGTTGTATCTCACAACCTATAAATTGTCGAATTTCTGACTGTGTTTATAGGTTTCGGACCCAGAAATAGCGTTGTACAATATCGAATCGGTGATTACGTTTAGAATGTACTCATTTATTATGTCGTTGATTGATTATCTATACAACTCATCAATTAGATCATTCGGAAGTAATTATAAACATCCTTACTTCTAGTGGGATCGGCGTTGCCAACGCATAATTTCACGTGACTATACATTTCTCTCTAGAGAAAAAAAATAAATCTACAAAGATAGCTGACTGAGAATTCATTCATTACCTAGACGAATATATCGAAAAATGACTGAATTTCTGTCATGGTCTTATACAATGTTCCTTGAAACTTCAATATTTCATTTTTACAAAAGGATTTCTACAAAAGTAAAGAAACAAATACTGACCTGTTCGATGAGAAAGATGAATGAGTATTCATTTTTCAGTTTTTGATGGGATTTTCTCTCCTCGTTTCTAAAAAATAGAGTAGAAGTTATTAAAAATTATTGCAATATATTTGTAGTAAGGACAGATTTAGGATCTGCCCCAAAATGTCACTGCGCTTGAAATTAAACCTTTAGATACCTAAAAGAGAAATTCTCTATTGGTCAGTGACACCTTGTTTTTGAAAAAATTTGGAAATACAAATATATTTAATAATAATAAAATCTCTACTTATCTTGGTGGACGTTTCGGGAACGAATCTGCTCCCGTTCTCAACACAATTGAAATATTTTTCTTCGTAAACTTTTTTCGATGTTTCCGATTTTGACACTGAAAAGTGACAATTTGGCAGACGGAGGAATTCTGGTTACAAGGTGTTTTCATTAATTGATATCGAATTTTCCATTTTCATATTCAAGTTTCAGAAGTGGATGCCAAGTTCTATCTATATCAACTGAACAAGAAGCAATATTATTGTCTCCGTTCAGGAGAATGCAAGCAGAATGAGTATGTCTATATCTTTGTTTTGATAGTAAAATGTGCCTGATTTGGTAAACACCGTCGATTATAAGCGGCAAAAATTTTTAAAAAATTACACCTAGTGATTTGTTGAGCTTGGTAACCTTGTGACTTTGTTTTTTCCCCATATCAAAGATTCGTTAGATGTGACCTCCCTGCCCAGCCTCCTATAGCTTCGCGGATGATAGTAAACTCCATACTGTCTTCTTCTTCTGAGTCCCTATCTCATCCAAAGAAGCCAGAGGTGACAAGAATTCTGAAATGGGGATCTGAAAATCACTCACTTAGAATCCGCTCAATTTTCTGTATCATTCTCATGTAGGCGAGAAATTATCCTGCATGTGCATGCATTGCGCAATCCAGAGATACGAAGACTTCTCGGATAGAAATTCCAGCAAGTCCCCGTGTGAAATACCATCTAATATCGTAACGATCTATATATTTCACGGCGCAATTATCAATGTCACCTCTATGAGGCAGTGAATCATGTGGAATCGTAGTAGGCGTACGATCAAAACTCGCGATATGATTAATAGCTGCTTTTCCAACAAGGTGGAGTAATGTCTTCGGGACGTTGAAAGGAACTCCATCAAGATACTAGATGTGCGGATAAAATTGGATGTATAAATTGGATATATATAAAGATAAAAACCTAGATCCGTCCTGGAAGCTTGATCAATTCTAGAAATGATCTAGATACCAGAGCCAAGAAGTGAAGCTAGATCCTAGGGAAGCTGAATCCTTGAAAAAATAGTAGAGCTGAGTATCACAGCCCACTACCAGAAAGAAGCCTAATCAAACTGAGAGCGGATTCTTCAAATCAAAGTCGATTGAAATATATGGGCTTGACAAATGACAGCATTTGTAGTAGCAAGCTGAAGCTCTAAAGAGAGCTCTGAAATTGTAAGACAACTATTTTAGTTGTGTAGATATTGCTTCATCTTATTGAGAATGAGATTTCCTGTTCTCGTCTAGCCTAGAACAGTTTGAATTTTTGATGACTGGTTTCGAGTAGTGTAACATTGGATCATCATATGATCAGGAGAAACAATACAATCCAGCAAGATTTGCATCGAACACAATCTCTCGTATTGGTACAGACATGAGAAAAACGAAGTTTCACATTCACATCGCTGATTTCGCAACAAAAGACTAGAACATTCAGTTGAGATTGTCTAATTCGATTGTGATAACTCGGAATCTGGCAAAGAGGAACGCTATTTCATCGTTATGTTCGGAGGATCACATTATAAGCGAGAAAAGGCGGAGGCATTGCGTCCTTTCCGAATAAAACAAGGAGAAACCATTCATTTCCGGTTCTCTGCCGGAAAACTGCAAGACATATTCAGCATAAAGAAAGCCGTTCGTTTTCGAGTCACCTGTTTTTTAATTGTCGCAATTTTTCAAGAAAAATCATGCAGCAATTGCAGCTTTTTCTATATTGTCTCCTTCCATGAATGATGGCAGCAGGTGCGGACGCGAGTATAGAGCTCTGCTGTTATTGCAAGAAAAATGCATCTAAAAGAATCGTCAAATGTGTTGAATGTGGCAAAGTGTACCACAAAAGTTGTGCAACGCGGGTAGTTTGTTGTGAAAAAACATTTGTGGAAGAGGAAAACAATCCAATGGCTCCTCAGGGAAATTTGAAGGACTCTGACGAGAAATTCAATACAGTCAATGATCCATGTCAAGAAATACAGATGGAAAAACTGAAAATCGAGAATGAGTATCTCAGAAAGCTCCTCGAAGGTACGGAACACAAATTCAAATTATTGGAAGACAATATTAAATTGCTTCATGAAAACAAACGACTCCTTCAAGAAAAAGTGGAACAGTTAAAAAAAGAGTTAGTCGTAAAAAACGACACTGATAAGATTACTACGGTAAATAAAAACAGCTATAAGGAATCCCAAACAAAAAAGTGGGAAACTAAACCTGATGACCAACAAACAACAGTGCACGTCACAGAGGGGCGTTCCTATTTACAGGGTGAACCAAGTGGCAATGCAATAGTAGTACCACAACTGACCAAGACTCCAAGCAAGTCAAACACCCTTGATGAACAGATTGCTGCTAATATCCTTGAAGTACAAACCAAACGAAAATTCGAGGAAATCATTAACCTAGCGAATCCCGTCGATAATGGAGATAATGGGTTCACCAAAGTCACCAGACGCAAGAAGAGATTTATGGAAGGCAGTGGAAATGGAGACAATTTTCTACAAGGAAGGTCAAATAGTGAGAAAAAGATCTGGTTATTTCTGAGCAGAATTCCGGACTCAGTAAATGAAGAAAACATTGAAAAATACATAAAAAGCCGCACAAACTCCAATAGCGTGAGCGTGAAGAAACTACAAACAAAAACTACCAGGCAGGACAATCAATCTTTCATGATTGGTGTTGAAACACATCTCAAGGATAAAATCTATGAAAACACCTTCTGGCCCAAAAAAGTTATATATAGCCGCTTCAATTTTAAACTGGGTCAGCATTTTCTTGACAATCCTCATCAGGATCAGTTTCAAGTGGAGAATGAAGAGCGTGAAGGTTCAAATTCTTTTTTAGGAACAACAGCCAAGTAAAAGATGCAGAACTAGTTATAATGCATCTCAATATTCAAGGCTTGGCTCCAAGGAAAATTCATCAACTGGAAGTTCTACTGAACCAACAGTCACCAGATATTCTATGCCTCTCGGAACACTGGCTCAACCCAGCCAAAATAGCAAGTCTCAATCTTCTTGAGTATAGTCTGAGGAATAGCTACTGCAGAAAAGTGTACGAACACGGTGGTGTATGTATTCTATCAAAAGAAAATCTATCCCTGAAACCTTTCACATTCAACAGAAGTATAGAGAAAAGTTTTGAAGTAACAATTGCTGTTTTAGAAATCCCGAATAAGAAAAGTAGATTGTATATTATCACAGTCTACAGGACCCCAAATAGTGATCTCAATATATTTCTAGACGAAATCTATGATCTGATGTGCAAAATCTTCACGACAACACAATACTACATTCTATGTGGTGATATTAATATAGACTCTCTTACAGACACTTGTGAATCAAGAAAAATCAAAAACATATTCTATGAATTTGACATGAGAAATGTCATAACTGAGCCCACACGTATCAATAGAAGCATAGATGCAATGTATACAAACCTCCAGCCAAACGATTGTCATGTCCAAGATACGCATCTTTCAGATCATAAATTTCAAATCTGTACATTCCCATTACCAAGACCACATAAATGTAGTGAAGAAACTATTTATAAACGTAAATACTCAGATGATAACTTGATAACTTTCAGAGAACTGTTAAAGAGTGAAAAATGGGAGGATGTTTATACAGCGGATGATGTAAATGAAGGATACAATATTTTTCATTCAATTCTTCTGTACTACTACGACATTGCTTTTCCATTGGAAAAAATTAGAATAAATGAAAATACGAGGGCTAAACCGTGGATAAATAAAGAAATTAAAGATCTACACCAAATGGTATGTGATTTGTGTAGAATAGCTAAGTGTTCAACAAATGAAACAATAAAAACCAGATATAAACAACTGAAATATCTTTATGAACAATTGGTGAAAAAAACTAAAGCAGAATATAACAACAAAAGAATACTGAATGCAAATAACATAAGCAAGGAGAGCTGGAAAATTATTAATGAAAGGAGAAAAAATACAAATACCAATGACAAATTTGAGCTCACTATTAATAATCATAATGTCACAGACAAAGCCAGCATTGGCAATCACTTTAATGATTTCTTCATGGGAATCAAAAAAACAGAACCAAAAATGAATAATCTGAAATTGTCCCCCTTCTCAAATTCTACATTATTCCTGTACCCGACAACATATATGGAGGTACAAGATATTATCACAAAAACAACAAAAACTCCATCACCCGGTATAGATGAAATTAATGGCAAGGCTCTAAGAATTGTTGGTGATTTAATATGCTATCCACTATCTCACGTAATAGATAAATCGTTTGTTGATGGAACATACCCGGAAGCGCTGAAAATTTCTAAATCGGTACCTATTTATAAAAAAAAAGGGTTGAAAAATGAGTTGGCCAACTACCGAAATGTGTGCCTGCAATCGCAGATTGCAAAAATTATAGATTTCAGCTACTACCTAAGGCTTGTTAAATTTGTTGAATATTTCAAACTCATTCCCAGCTGCCAACATGGCTTTAGACAACAAAGATCGACTTCAACTGCAATAAACGAACTCTGCAACGACATATATATGCAACTAAATAACAAACAATTCCCAATTGTTCTGTTCTTTGACCTAACTAGAGCGTTCGATACAGTGAACCATAGCTTACTACTGGAGAAGTTATATCGAACTGGAATCAGAGGGGTTGCCAACGATTGGGTGGCCTCATATCTAAAAAACAGATCGCAGGTAGTAGTTATTGATTCTGTGAAATCACAACCTGCGTCTGTGTCAATTGGGGTTCCTCAAGGGTCAACTCTTGCGCCACTTCTTTTTATAATATTCATGAGTGACATAGAACTCGCGAGTATGGTCCAGCAAAAAACGATAATCTATGCAGATGATACAAGTAAAATATTGGCAGAGAATAAACTGTTGCTCTCTATAAAATCAGCAAACTCAGCTGCAGAAGAATTCGCCAGATGGTGTGAAAATAATGGCTTAATAATCAATAATAGTAAAACGGTCTTCATGGTTTTCCAACAAAAAAACATTTCGTATGATCACTGTCCCCTAATAAGAGTTAATCACAACTCCATAGAGCAAGTGAGTCAGTTTAAGTATCTAGGCCTGTCTGTGGATCAGAAATTAACATGGGAAGTACATATAGAAAACCTTGTCACGAAAGTGAGCAGTATGTGCTTTGTAATAAAACAATTACGAGAAACAGTCTCGCTACATGTACTTAAGCTGATTTACTATGGACTTGTACAATCCATTCTATCATACGGATTGCCCTTCTGGGGGAACTCGGCACATGCAATAAAAGTTTTTAAAATTCAAAAAAAAGTGATAAGATGTCTAGCTGGTCTACATTACAAAGAATCATGTAAGAGTACATTCATCCAACTGGCCATACTGAGTTTACCCAGCCTCTACATTTATACGATTACAATGAACATTAAAAAAAATGAAACACACCATACCAAAAATAATATGATCCACATCTACAATACTAGAAGAGGTAATGAACTAAGACTACCTTATTCTCGTTTGGCTCTGGGACAGGACTCTGCGAGTTATCAAGGTATCATCTGCTATAACCATGCACTCAAACTATTTGGAAACGCATGTAGCTTAGGAAGTTTCAAATCAGCTCTATACAATCATCTAGTCCAAAATGCATTCTACTCTGTTGAGGAATTTTTACAATCTAAATGAGTATTCAATATTATAAAACTCTAATCCTTTAACTTCTATTTTAAAATGTTTGTGTCTGTTCAAATGTTTTTATTCCTGTTCTTGACTAGTCTGATAAAATTTTATAAATGTATGTAATACAGATGTAGAATTTTCAATGATGAATAAATTTCTATTCTATTCTATTCTATTCTATTCTAAAGTTGATTTTCGTTGAATCCTACAAATATGCGAAAATGAATCGTACAACTTTCCTTTATGTAGTATATTATTCCAATAAGGTAATTTTGAAGAGAGATAATAATATGCATCTCAGTTTTGAGTGTATTTCAGCCAAATTGTTGAGCTTCACCATGTTAGAGAACATTTTAGCAAATTGTCCGAAGCTGTGTAGCAGAGTAGTTTTTGTTCCAGCAAATATTTGGAATTCAATTTTTCTCTCGCAAAACGAAGAAAATCGACAGATTCTTCAGTGGCTTCAACTTGAAAATTGAAAAATGGAAGAATCGATGGGATGCAATAACTTACCAACTTCCTCCGAGGACGATCCCTTGGCATTATAAGATCGGAAACGAATCAAATCTAGTTATGAAAATACACCTATGAATCAACAAAAATCCATTAGGGATGAAAGAGCGGTCATATAGCTGAAAACAAAGTTTTTGCTACATTGTACGATGATTGGATCCTTAACGATCCGAGATAGGAGTTAATTTCTCAAAGTGACGGACGTGAAAATAGCCATTAAAACCCCTGTCGACCTTGGCTCCTCCTTTGATTTATTATCTTTTCTTAGTACACCAACCTGGCTGACGTGAATTGGACAAGTCCCGTAGGATTTGCAAGCCTCAAAACTCAATTTATAACGTAATGGAGATGATCCTGGTGATGGATTTTTCCAGCGTGAAAATGTCACTAACTTTCATGCGTGGTCCTTTCGTGAAAATGAGAATCATTGCGAAGATAAGTATCTCTGGAAAATAGTATCAACCTCCAAATTGATGATTCTCTTCATCAATTTCTCTCAACATTCCTATGAAACTAGTTCTTAGTTTTATCTATTTCATTGCTGAGTACACATTCATCGTTTTTTTTTAGGGCTTCTAGCTTCTAGAAAACTTGCTCAAGCTGAACTTCGCTCTCAGTTCATGTAATCATATATGATGTTATGTCTCCTCCTCCTGATGATAAAAGGAGTTCATGACTATCATTAAAAATTCTTTATTAACCTGAAATTATTGAATGTTGAATCCGAATTCGATGGATATTTATAAATCGAAATATCTGTCACTGAATGGAATCTATTACCATTTGTTGAATAGGTGATGAACTATTGGACATACTGGGTGGCCCAATGAGAACGAAACAAGGCCGATTTGCCATAGTTATCGTTCTCAGAAGGAGAAAAAACACTCGCACGGATGATTTACATTTCGAGAGGGAAATATTTCGCGCTCACCACTCCTCGGACCAACCCTTATACATCATTTCGAATGTAATTGAAATCTCTTACCGAAAACACGTTCACGAAAATAATAGGCTAGTGATGGAAAGTAACGTTCTTTTCGCTTTCATCACTGTTTCTTATTTGGTAGTTAGAACAATTTTCATCCAAGAAGTGGTTTATGTGTTTCGTTTCGAATCCTGTCCTATCCAACATTACATGAAGAATCATTGATTTCGATGTTAGTTCCTTGATCTCTCAGTGAAATGCATACCTTGTTTCGTTCTCAGTGGGCCACCCCTGTATATTTCGATTGGAACCACCTCCTAGGCCATCGATAGTGCTAACATGAACTGTAGGATTGCATTATTTTTTATATGATATGACATATTTTCTGGCAGTTGTGATTTCGAGCATAGCTCTCGATATAGTTGTATTCATCCTCTAAATTGTTTTCATCTTGGGTTTTCAAGCACACGTATTGAACGAGTAACTGGATTTTTGATCCTGTAAATAGATTTCCATTGGGTGGTGAACAATAAAAGAATATGCCAAGTATGATTCAATAAAGTGAACAACAGAAAAACATAACCTTCGCAAAGTTCCAAGTAGAATTTCCATTGGAAAAATTCTCTCTCATATCTGGCACACTCGAACGAATTTATCTTCTCGTTTCACTGAGAGAACAACCAAACATCTGAATGTCACGTATAGTTTCTGAAGTTATGACAATATATCGATTTCGATCGACAGAACATCCATAATATCGCAGACATAACTCATGACGACTCTGGTGAGACTAAATTTACCCCGAATATTTCATCCTTGATTTCTTCCAGCTTCAAAATTGAGGATGAAATATGAGAATCTCCATTTGATGATGTTCGCATCACGTGGTGTCAGAAAATGTGTTCATATTGAATATCATATATAAAGTGTATCGTGAGTAGATCATGAGGAATTGCAGGTAACAGAATTTGAAGCAGTTTCTGCAACGAACCTCACATGATCGTTCAGTGAGAAAGCGCTCTTGGTGGTGGTACCAATCATGGATATTGACGATCTCGTAGGAACAGTAGTACCTGAAATCATCATATTGGGGATTGTGTGATTCATCATCCTGGTGGAGATACAAGCTTCGAATTCTTGTCGCATTGAACTTTACTAGATTTTCAGATCTCCAATTATGGTATTGACTCTGACTTGCACTGCTGACCTCACACATGAATAGATCAATAAATATTACTCGATTCACAACAAGTTTGAACTCAATAACAGGGAATGAATGAAGGCTTATATGGAGATCTACAAAATGGGATATTTACTGAAATCAGAAGAGAAACAAAAAGGTTTCACTAAGAGTACATTTCAAAATTAACTGAAGAAGGACTCATCAATAATATCGCACATATCACAGATTGAATTATCATTGTTACAAATCTAACACTGTCAACTCAAATGTAAAGTAGCAACCGTGTGATTGAGGCTATCCAGTATCAATCAAATGAATGACATTAAAAAATGAATGACACACGTGCTTTCAGCTTGCGATTTGTGACAGGAATCGAGACAAAACAACGAAACGTTGTCCTCTGAATTCAGCTATGTTAGATTGGACTGATTAGGAACAGAGAAAGTTAGAAAGATATGGCCCTGAAATGAGTCTTATCTCTCTGAACGTAGACAGGTGGTCTTCTCTAATGATCTAACCTCTCATGAGTCTTTGGTGGATTGTGGAGTACCACAGGGCTCTGTCTTAGGCCCCCTATTATTCCTGCTTTACGTGAATGATCTCACACTACTGGATATTGCGGGTGGATTCGAGATGTGGTGCGACGCCAATCTGTTGTCCTTCAATGTAGATAAAACCCACATTCTCACCTTCAAATGTTTGCTAAACCCTATTTCAATAGGTGATAAACGTCTAAACGAATCGTCTTTGGCTAGATTTCTAGGGGTATTTATTGATAATAAGTTACCAAACTAGCACTAGCACTTAGAGTCATATCCAAGGAACACGACCCAACCATGGCAAGAACAATTTATTTTGTTTGTTTGTCCCGCCGGAGATATGGAATCTGCTACTGGGGGAACTCTGACAAAGCATCAATTAATTCGGTAATTATGTTCCAAAAAAGATCCTTCAGGTATGTTTGTAGGTCTGGCTCCAGAGATTCATGTCGGCCCCTATTCAGATCACATAGAATAATGACTCTTACCTGCATATTTATATTAGAGACTGTGTGTTTGATTTTCAAAAAACATAAGTTGAACAAAAACTCCACAAGAAATTCTCGTTTTCCGACTAGACAGATGGGTAATATGGATCTCCCCAAGCCCAACATCACACAAGTTATAAATTCTCTGATTTATAACTCAAAAAAAGTTTCCAATCATCTACTTTACAATATCAAAAATCTCAATACAGAAAGAAAAATCAGGAAAAGTGATAAAGAATTACTACACTTTGGATGAGTTTTTTAACGATACGTTATAAGATCATTCTTCTCGACTAATTTTCATTCTTCCACTTTTATACTTCACTTTCATGTTTGTACTTTCATTTGTTTGATGATCATTCATGACACTCTGTCACTAAGAATTCATTCTTGGATAATTAAGTATTCCACTACTAGTTTCACATTCTTAACTATGGCTTCATAGAAGCTTCCATTGATTTTGTTAATATTGTTTGTTGGTATCACATGTGTTATAATATGTGTTAGTTATATGTGTCAGGCCATGATGAATTATTTTGTTCTCAATTTTGACGTTCATTTCATCAACATTCGAGTCAACATTGTTGTAGTCGATTCGTTCGTGTGGTTTTTCTGTGTCATTTATCACTGCGACTATCTACTGAGATTTTAAGAAATATGGCAGGTTATTCGTTCTCTGAACAAACTGATATGCTTCTAATGCTTGGCGAGTGCTTCGGAAATGCAAATGCTGCTGAAATATCGTTATACCGATGAATCAATCTGCTGATATCATGTAACTACAAAAACTCAAATATCTCACGAACGGCTCAATTTTTTGCATTTGAATAAAATTACCTTTTTCATGTAATTTTCTTCGCTTCATCGAATGCTCCTGTTTTTTCACCGAAAATAATACAAAGAAAAAAGTTTTCTACAAAAAATCATGACTCACCCTCTGAAAACACCCTTTATAACAATATCAGAAATGTGGAAGTGTGACGAAAAAATGTATTTTGACAACATACATTCATGCACAAAATTTCAATCAGGTGGCTTCCATCGTTCAGAAGTTATGCGGAGAAATGATTTTAATTTTATCAACTTTGGAAGGATATATCTCCCTTAATATGCATTTTCGGCCATGAGTTTAATCATCAAACTACACTTATTTTTCAATGTTCTATCACCCCCAGAAAACTCGGTACACATTTTTGACTCACCCTGTATATCTTCGTCTGTATATTGTATATTATATAATTAGCTTTGTCAACAAGTGTATACGTACTTATGGCGATGAAGCATTTTGAATTTCGAATTTTTAGATCCAAGCCTCACTGAGATATGAAAATACAGCTGAGATCGACAAAAAAATACCTCTCTGAGAGCTAACTGATACACCTGTTCGATTTCAGGCCCTCATGGAGTCCAAGTGAACCATGCTATCCGCACTGGTGAAAAACAGCGTAACGAGATGCGCCCGAAGCGCCGCCCCCCTCGAGTGCCCCCAACCCTCCAACAACTCCTTCATATGCGGAGACCCCACGCCCGACCTCAAAAAGGACTACTTCTGCTCGCTGGACCTGGCGCACAGCTGGTACCGATGCACGGGGTGTTCCAGCGCCAACGATTCCAAACAGGTCCTGGTGAACCTTCTGGCAGAAGGCGTCACGGACTTCGTCGTCCGACTCTCGGACACCCAGTGTAATTTGACGAGCTCGGGGGACGAGGTGTGGTCGGTGTGCGAGGAGGAGTACGCGAGGGCGGTCGGTTACGATTGGAGTTTTCTGTTCGTGGTGGTGTTCATCATCGCAGGTGGTTTGGGGAACATTCTGGTGTGTCTGGCGATCATGTTGGACAGGCGGTTGCAGAACGTCACCAATTATTTCCTCTTGTCGTTGGCCATCGCCGATTTGTTGGTCAGTCTGTTCGTGATGCCCTTGGGAGCCATACAAGGATTTCTAGGTGAGACTATATGGGATTGTTCGAGGCGGAACTTTTATTACATCGCCTCTTGATTTTTTCGTGACAGCCCTATCGAAAACGGGATAATTCTGATATTCGTATCAACCTTGATTCAATCAAACGAACCTTTTCGAATGCCATTCCGAAAACGGATTCGAGAAAACGGTAATAGGATAACAGGAACTTCTGAGGGTTCATAATACCAATCTGTTTCCTCTGGTTTCCTGTATAGTGCGTTTTTTGTTGATATTTTATTAGAAGTGTACTGTCTATTCTCCAGGTGTCAAATTCTAATTGACGGAAATAAATTTCACAATCACCATCACCGATCATCATTAAAATTTCAGTACGCTCTTTTTCACTCAATTGAACCATTTTAGATTGTACAATTCGTAAATTGTACGTTCATTTATTACTATGCACACAAACAACATCAATAAGTTTATTTGATTAGTTTTTTGCTCGCGAAAAACTCAAAGGAGGTTGTTTAAAGTACTTTATGCCTTGTTTTCACAATTTTTTTACTCTGAACTCAGTATGTATGAATTCAAAATACAAGCTCTTTCAAAATCTGTAAGAATATATAGGTTGTCTTATTTAAATTGAAGAAGTTCATGGCATTTCCGAATGAACCGGAAGTATATCATTATTAACAAAAAAATGTACATCTGATGCATTCTGTTCCATTGCGCTCACCTGCAAATTTCCATAAATATCGTTCTTTTCTTTCGGAAGATATTCACTTGGTTCCATACTTTATCCCAACCCTGTATATGTAAACCTAATCGTTGGCAAGCATGCTTCTCAAATTGTGGCTCGGGGTTCGATACCCATTCAAAGAGAAACTTTTTTATCCTTGATGCTCTCTTCATATCAGAAATTCCACTATGAGAATCATTGAAATATATATGATGACTCTACTAAAGCTCAACATCACTCTTCAAAAAATCGCACAACTTCATCGGTCTCCAGTTTCACAACCAGCTTGCAAGATGTATCAATACTAGTATTTCCAAAACGAATTGAGTACAGCTAATGTCGAATTGAACAAGGAATGAAATAATGGATTCCTTGTAGTTTATATAGCGGTGCGCCGCCCATGGCGCCAAACATTATCCTTGCTATCATCAGATACCGCGAGGAGCCTGAGCGTATCTCCATTCTATAATGAAACAAGAAGTTCACGTAATCGAATCATCTTCCTCTCTCTTCATCAAACTCTGGACTTGGAGTAACTTTTCAAAACAGCTGAAATAATATTCACACCTAACGATGACATTATCGGAGATGCGAAATATCATAGTGAAATGCAAGATGCTGAAGATTCTGTAGGAATCATTGAAAATCCCAAACAGAATCGATCATGGAAGACTATCAGAAGTATTTTCCTCTATCGCAATTTCCACCTCACGCCAGCATTCTTCGGGAGCTGTCTCGCGGATTGTCGTGACCGATGATTGTCAATCAGTAGCGCACTCCTGGGAAAGTTTCTCCTGCTTTGTCCCCAATATTTGAACCATTTTTGCATACACGGTACTATGGTGGTTCCATAGATTAAAATATTCAACTACCGTTCGTTATAGTGAATCTTTCATCACATCGCCTCAATTTTTTTCCTCAACATATCTCGTGTCGAGTTACAGCCCTATCGAGAACGGGATAATTCTGATATTCGTATCAGGACAGCAAGAACCGATACGGTTTGTCGTATCAAAGTTGATCCAACCGAAAGAAACTTTTCAAATTCCATTTCCAAGACGGAATCGAGAAATATCTATCAGGACAGCAGAAACGTCTGAGGCGTTCTAATAACACCGAAATCTATATTTGAGCACAAGTTCTAGTAGACGGAAGTTTCAAATTTCTTTTCGAAGACGGAATTTGGAATTTATTATTAGGAGTTCAGAAATGAGAAGAGGTCTTTTATTCGCTTCCTTTTTGTGGGATTTTCTCTTCTCGTTTCTGAAAAATAAAGTAGGAGTTATTGAAAATACTTTCAATATATTTGTAGTAAGGACAGATTTTGTGATCTGCCTCAAAATGTCACTGCGCTTGAAATCAAACCTTTAGATACCTTAAAGAGAAATTCTCTATTTGTCAGTGACACCTTGTTTTTGAGAAATTTGGAAATACAAATATAGTTAATGAGAATAAACGGGAACGAATCTGCTCCCAAAACGTCCATCAAGATTAGTACAGATTTTATTCTTACTGAATATATTTGTTTTTCCAAATTTTTCAGAAACAAGGTGTCACCACAAATAGAGAATTTCTCTTCCAGGTATCTAGAGGTTTAATTTCAAGCCCAGTGACATTTTGGGGTCTATCACAAAATCTATCCTTACTACGAATATATTGAAATAATTTTTAATGGCTTCTACTTCATTTTTTAGAAACGAGAAGAGAAAATCCCACCAAAAGCTGGAAAATTAATGTACCACCTCCTCGAGAAACTTACAGACAGTATTTGTGGATATTGCAATGAAATTTCGTGAAGTATTCCCATATACAACCTAGCCTTTTTTTCTCGTGGAACTATAACTGATTTGTTGGAGTAGTAAGTCGAGTATTTTGTGAGCAATATCATTAAGGAACCTTTAATTAGCATTCTAGTGATAAAAAGGGCATCAAATCTGATCGTATTCCTTGACAACTACGTGCTGGTGTACTCTTCTTGTAATGGTGTTCGGAAATGAAGACAAAGCAAGCATGCATGGTAGAAAAAACTGAATCGAATAATTTTCCGAAAATTTCCAGTTGATCCATCAAGAATCCACAAAACCGCACGATGATTTTCCTTCCGTATGCGCCACTGTGAGATCGAAGTGCTATTATATTTTCAATTAGAATGATTCGCCACGATCTCCTATCCTCATCCCTTCACACCTATATATCCGCATTCTGTGCCACTTCGCTAGAATTTCCTCAATAAAACCCAACAAAGAGGATCAATCAATCAGTTCTGCGTGGTCGTGTTGAGTTGCAAAAGCGATACAGAGATTCATGCCGCTTGGATGTTTTCGATACGATTCTGATAAAATGAATCGTTTCTCACTCATACTCTTCGAACGGTCCCATTTTCTCCAATCATGAACCACATGATATCAGTGAAGGAATCGATGTTTGTAATGATTCAGGTGGAGCGAGGATTTCTGCGTTGCTCAATCAGCTCAGTGAAGACAAACACTTTGTATAATCTGTCGATAGATAGGTACCGAGCTTGAAAGGTACTGAGGCAATCGTGACCACGAAAATAATCTTCACCTTGGGCTTGACTTGGTGTGAAAACAAGAACAGATTTGTTCCCCAAACAAACATGGGGTGTTATTTGAAGAACAAAAGTCAGGGCTGGTTTTCGGGGGTTTCTTGCCAGGTGGTTGATTCGGCTATGTTGCATTTCTTTCCAATATTCTTTCCTGCAAATAACTGAAATATATGCTGGCCTAAAAGCTTTGGGACACTCATACAAAAGCTCTCAAAGAAGTCTCTCATGATTTCTATTTTAAGCCGGACTGATACTCGACTTCTTTTCTTAGTTTCGTGACAGTATATCAGTGAAGATGTCCCCACTCAATGATTCCTACGGTTGAAAACAGGACAGATTCGGACTCAGCCGATCCTGGTCGATACTTTCCACACCTCTGCGAAAACTTCTGGAGCAACTCCCTTCTCATTATC
The DNA here is from genome assembly GCA_963576655.1 of Gastrophysa polygoni. Taxonomy (NCBI): domain Eukaryota; kingdom Metazoa; phylum Arthropoda; class Insecta; order Coleoptera; family Chrysomelidae; genus Gastrophysa; species Gastrophysa polygoni. Next base: position 638,656 of record OY755082.1, on the reverse strand, counting down.
CCGACGTGAAGCATCTGCTGCCCGCCATGTCTAGTATCGAGGATATAACTACGAAACGATACATTATTTGTCTTTTATCCGTAGCATAATCAGCGGAAACGAAACTCATCTTCCGGCACACATCCCATTCGGATTTCGTGGGATCTCGACAACAAAAGCCTGAACTAAACATGTTCCAGCTAATGTGTGCTGGATACGAATTTACTACACTAGGATAATTCCGAGGATAATCCATTCCTCCGAGTGCATGAATTCGTTATAACGCTGTAGTTTCCACGTTTATGAAACATGAGACACGCCTACGGCTCGACTCTTTCTCGAAAATGATTATATACTTTATCTACCACCACGATGATTCGATCAAGATAGAAACGATTGTCTATGCCTCACTCCTAAATGATAATATAGACACAGACATATTTGACAACAAGACTATGAAGTGAACTCTCTATCTATCTACGAGTTAGTATAGATTACTCACTCGTAATCATCACTAAGCCTGCAAAATCAAATCTACCTCAATGGCCGATCGAAAAGAAATCTCGACAAAATGTAATCTATGGATAATCTTCTATGGATACTTCCACGGTTAGTTTTCCAATATAGCGTGTGTCCCCTAATTTTCACTCAACGTCTCAGAGGCATTCACCTACTTCTTGAGCAATTAAATAAACACATATCCCGGATCCAGCCATTACAGGATCGTATTGCACACACTTGGAACCTCCAAGGAGACATTCGAGACTCGCGTTTAGCCGACACGATGTCTATGAAGTCGACCAGAAATATATACTGGGTGGCCCAATGAAAACGAAACAAGGCCGATATGACATAGTTATCGTTTTCAAAAAAAAAACGCTCGATTTTCATTTCGAGTGGAAAATATTTTGCAACTTTTCGTTTTCATTGGGCCACCCTGTATATATACAGGGAGTGTTATTGTAAACTCTGGAACACGACATCGATTCGAAGTACTTACCATACGTGAGTTTCAGAACATTGTGATAAACAAAAGTTCCTTGTTCGACCTCTTGTGTGACCTTTCGTTTGAACTTCATGATGAAACCAGTGCTCTCTAATGTAATGAGAAGATCTCTCTCACTTACGAGATGGAAACATGGCGACCGAGGACGTACCTGCATTTCATTTTCTCGAAATGAAAGCTACAAGTTGAACATGAAGAAACTTCCGAACCAGAAAACTGGTATCACAGTTTACAGTTTAATGTGTTGATGTCTCGATACTCGAGTCGAGTGGTCTCGTAATTCCATTGTGAATCTCATCGTTTCGATAATGATTTTCGAAGTGTCATTTTCGTGTTCAGTTGTGAATCAATACTCCAAATTGGAATTTGTTGTGAATACGTTAGGAAATGACCTACCCATCATGTTTAAAAACAAGCGTGTATATGCTAAATACTGTCTGTGAGTTCTTCGAGGAGGTGGTACATTCATTTTCCAGCTTTCCGTGAGATTTTCTCAAATCACTTCATGATAGAGCCAAATCCATATCATCGAACCACCAAATTTTCAATGCCGAAATGAACCATATAAAAGATGTTCTACAACTCAACACTTATCCGAAACATTTCATTGATGAAACAATACACCAAATTGAGAACAGACAGAATATACAACAAACACAAAGACAATAAATACTGATAACAAATGTAATCCCATACATTACCGGAATATCTGGAAAAAGTAAACGTGTTGGTGACAAGTTTCGAGTGAAAACAGTGTTCAAGACAGAAAATACAATGAGATCGATTTTGACTTATACAAAAGCGAAAAATGAAGAACAATCATCAAAAAATTGTATTTTCAGTATACCATGTGTTTTTGGAAAATATTATACCGGTGAAACCAGCAGGCCTCTATCAGTGAAGAACAATATAAAGAAACTATATACTGACAAATCAAAATTAGCTGAACATATCCTTAGTGAAAATGGACAACATATGATCGATTAGGGTAATATTAAGATCATAGGAAAAGAAGACAACAACCAAAAACGGAAAATCAAAGAGTCTGCTTGCATTCTCCTGAACGGAGACAATAATATTGCTTCTTGTTCAGTTGATATAGATAAAACTTGGCATCCACTTGTGAAAATTGAATATGAAAATGGAAAATTCAATATCAATTAATGAAAACACCTTGTAACCAGAATTCCTCCGTCTACCAGATTGTCACTCTTCAGTGTCAAAACCGACAACATATTGAAAAATTTTGCGAAGAGAAAAATATTTCAATTGTGTTGAGAACGGGAGCAGATTCGTTCCCGAAACGTCCATTCTTATTAAATATATTTGTATTTGCAAATTTTTCAAAAACAAGGTGTCACTGACCAATAGAGAATTTCTCTTTTGGGTATCTGAAGGTTCAATTTCAAGCGCAGTGACATTTTGGGGCAGATCCCAAATCTGTCCTTGCTCCAAATATATTGCAATAATTTTTAATAACTTCTACTCTATTTTTTAGAAACGAGGAGAGAAAATCCCACGTAAAGCTGGAAAATGTGTATATGCTAGCTTCCAAAACAAGTGTATCGAAATTGAGAAACGTTTCCCATCTCTTATATATCATACTTCATTTTGTGGGAACCGGAAGAATCTTTGCATCATGACCGAAACTGTGGTCGACTCAATCGATTCGATATGTGGCAAGATCGAACGTGTAATTCAAATAGCGCTGATGCTAGATTATCCACCGGTGATCTGTTTACTTTAAATAATGACTACTCTCAGAGCAGAATTTCCTTTAACGACCAGATTGTCTGAGTTCAATCGCCATGCTCTGAGCGTTCAGATAATATCTGCTGCCAGCACAATCAGTTACGGTTCGACTACAAGCTGTGAATTTATCGAGATCGGTTTCGAATGGAGGTATACAGAGTGGGAATGCAATCTCACTAGGTAAGTGTGGTGTGAATATTTGATATTGCAGTTCAGCATGGTGAGCCGAAAAGATTCGCTGACTTTTAATAGGATTACTCAGGCTTGGTGGAGCTTTTCATTATCACAAACGATTTATTATGCATCACATGTCTGTGCTCAGCCCGGAAACAAATGAACATGAATATTGTATAAGACCTGTTTTGGTGACAAACTATATAGTATTCGTCATAGGAGGAATTCTGAGAAGAGCGTCCTGTTCACGAATTTTTCATTAAGGAGTTGCTCTCTTTTTTCGCATTTCTAGCGGTTTCGACTCGATATCAGTACTAGTTGATACTGTATAGACATATCAAAAATCGAAAAGTTGTTTTCAACGAAGAACTGTAGCTGATTCGCAATTTCAATGATACAAATAAAAATTCCATAATGATAAAAACTCGTTCGGAAAACACAGATACACTGTAAAATCACGGATATTATTGGAGATACGTAGAATATAATAGTTTTCAGCACGATCATTTCGCCAGTAATTTCATGATACATCAATATACTTTCAAGCTGTAATGATATAAGATAAAGAAAAAGTGGAAACTGTCAATGTGAATCAGTAATAATTTACATCGAAATGGCTCTTCCTTCCATTTTTCAGCTTGTGTGGGAAATTTTTTCTCGTCGTTTTTGAAAAGTAAAATAGAAGTCTTCAGAATTCATTTCAATATATTTGTAGTAAGAACAGATTTTGTGATCTGTCCCAAAATGTCACTGCGCTTGAAATCAAATCTTCAAATATACCTGAAAGAGAAATTCTCTATTTTTCAGTGACACCTTGTTTTCAAAGCAAAACTTCTACTGGTAGTTTTGCACTTATCATGCGATGGGTTTTTTCCCGATTTTTTTTTGGTACTTACGAATTTCGACCTCAGGAACCCGAATTTCACAATATAAACTTGTGCAAACCTATATTTTTCGATATATTCCAGGAAAAAGTATGAAAATTACCCTTCTTTCTTCGGCTCGTTTTAGGTAGGCATGGAGGAAGGTGGGACCAGCATTTTTCATATGGACGACGCTGTCAAATGACTCAGAATCACTAGTTCTGTGAGTCAAAATATCACAGATGCACATTCGACAGCGCCGTCCATATGAAAGAAGGATTCATCGAAGTTGCTAAAGACTATGAATTGAACTTCTTAGAGGATGTTCCTCCTTCTTTTCAGCTCCTAGAATGTATAAGAAAGATATAAAGAGTATCTCATGTGAGAAATGAAACTTCGAATGACTATGGTGCCTACCCAAAACAGGCCGGAACAAGAAGGGTGATTTTCATAATTTTTCCTGGAATATCTCGAGAAATAAAAGTTTGCGCACGTTTTCATTGTGAAATTCGGGTTCCTGAGGTCGAAATATGTGAGTAACAAAAAAAATCTGAAAAATGCTCACACATGATTAGTGCGAAATTACCCTTTCACTCATCTCTATTTCATTTTTTAGGAAGCTGGTAAATGAATGTACCACTTCCTCGAATAACTTACAGACGGTGATTTTTTCCTTTGAGATTGTTCACTACCGAAAAGCATTTTTTTTTTCGTTCGATATTTGTTGGAGTACTATCAAATTGTTCTTTGCTAAACATGCCCATTCCATGCATCCGAAAACAGGAATCCGTTTTTTGAACCTCACACCTTCATAAGCTAGTGGAACTTCCTGTCGAATGAAAAAAAAAAACACAAAATGTTCAGACACAAATACTATTTATTTTTTTGTTTCTCCAAATACATTACTCACTTCATGCGTCTGGTATACCAACATCCAATTAATTCGAATAAATTTGAACATCTCAAACAACTAGCTCATCAAATACCTGGCGTCCGTCCAGCACCTACATTATTTACATAATATTTCATCGGGATGAATGATTATACGAATGTGTATTTATAAATAAACTCGTGCGACCCTGGCCTATGGTGACCGAAACAACCTCAAACTTGAAGCATGTTTTTCCCATACAACACCATCGTTCATCACTTTCTAGACATTCGTGGTGAGCATGATTCGATCAGAATCGATACTATAAATTTCATTGATTTGTCGTTCATACCTCCATTCATGAGTTCATTCAGTCATTGATTGAGTAATTTGAACACTGATCGAAGGAAGAAATTTGTTGAATACTCACTGTAGGTTGATCGAGAAGGTGGTAGATATATTGACTCTTCCAGATTTCTTGGGATTTTCTGTCATCGTTTCTGAAAATTGAAATAGAAGTATGATAATCATTTTGATACATTCGTACTGAGGACAGATTTATGATCCACCCCAGAATGTCACTACGCTTGAAATTCAGTATTCGTCATCTTGTTTTTCAAAAAATTCGGGAAATCAGAATATGTGCTTCCCTCAGTTCGTTCCGGGAACGGGAAAAGGAGTCGAAGAAGGAGAAGGATCCAAACTCTAAAACTGTATTGAATGAACAAAGTCTGAATCCTAAGTCTGACGTTTGGATCCAGAAGAGAAAGTGTGAAATCAAAAAACATAACTGGAGTGGGAGAATGAGGTTGAATTTGGAGAAAAATATCTGGAACCAAAGGAACGAGAAATTTCTAAACTAGAAGAAAAATGTCTGGATTCTGAGTGAGAAGTCTGACTTCAAGAATATCAGGTTGAAAACAAACAACAAAATGAATAACAGAAACAAATTAACAGAGAAATGATATCTGGAGTCAAATAAAGAAGATAAATTCATAGAAAATCACTAAATTGAAATGAAAATGTATGGTTTTTCAGTTTTTGTCGGATTTTCTCTCCCCTCTTCTAGAAAATGAAGGTAGAAATTATAATGATCATTTCACAATATATTTTTGAAACTTTCATTATAGTTTGAATTCGAACAAGGAAATTTGGACCAAAAAAAAGTTGAAAGCTGAATTGAAAGAAAAAAAATTAAAATCAAAGAGAGATATTTGAAAACGACAGTAAACAGTGTGGTTGCATAGAAAATAGTAAGAATTTCAGGAATAAAAATAAATCACACAACGATGGCCTCTCTACGCTTTAGTACTATGACCCAACCTACTATACCGCTTCTGGTAACATCTAAACGTCATAAATGGTCCTACCGGTATATTGTCAGAACTTCATTTCGTTTTTATATTTCCCTTGCAACGTGGTCCATGGATTTTCCTCGCCGCAGCAGTGAGAGATCTCCTGAAAGTATCCGTATATCTAGTCACCGAAATATAAAATAGTCGTAGAATGCGGATCTGGCGTTTTATTGGATTCATAAAGAGTCTTTGTAACTCCCATCCCGGATGCAGAGCCTCGAATTGAAACGCAAAATGTAACAAAACAATTTGAAACATTGTCCAGATTTTCCCTCAATACAGCACTGTTTGTAGATTTCCGCTAGAAAATTTCTGTGAAACTTTAACTTCAACTAAACTGAAATGGATTGAACTAAGAAACAACCGGTGTACATACGAAATCGATTGAATTATTAGAGAATTGTGTCTCGGTTTGTGACGATATGTCAGTTTCTGATCTCATCGACTGTATTGAAATATTCATTACTAAACAAAAATCCAATAGGATACAAATCATCGAACTGAACATGAAGTTATTGATAGAGTTGCAAGCAAGCCCCGTATGGCTCTCATGTGAGAAATTAATTTACTTATTTTTTGGTTGAATATTACCCAACTTCATCAATTTCTAAATTGATTTCGATTCCTCAGTTTCTTGCATGAACACTCCTCTTGTAGCACACGATATCTGATTAGTTTTGAGACTGACGGGAACTATGGAAAGGAATCTAATGCACAAATTGGGCCTCAGTCTCATGTGGAAAAGATTCCACCTGTTCTAGTCATACTCTCAATCACCACAAATTCATTCGGGAAACTCTCCCATCACGACTGAGGTAACTCGAGAGTGTTAATTTCGTTGGAACATTCAGCTATGGCTCGAGGACTACTCCTGTAGACATTGATTTAGCTCCTGGCATTCAATCGGGATCCCCTGGTTCGAATGAGATATGCAACATACAGGGCGGCCGAACGAAAATGAGTTCGATTGCAAATGGAAACCATTCGACGTGGAGCAGTATATCTTGAACAAAATACCAACAAATCGCACACTACACAGAAAATCAGCGAAAATAGATTGGTATTGGGAACCCCCGGACTTAATCGAAAATTTGAGGCGATGTAATCGAAGTTTCACTCTGAAATAGCTACTTTTGATTGTTGGAACGATATTTTTCAAAACGAACTGGTTGTTCCTCGACCTACACCATGGTATGGTGGAATATTTGCCTCAAATAATGATAAACTTTGTTCAGATGGCCTTACAGGCATAGAAATCGCAACACAGGCTTTCAAGCCTAGGATGATTCTACTTATGTCATCTGATTAATCACCTGAATCAATTAATGTGCTTCTTCTCCTTGTACTTTCGATGAATACATTAAAGTTGAATCGAATTGAGACCTGACACATCACACTCGAGATATGAAAAATGACTGTCAAAAGTGTGATTGTATGAATGCTAATATGAGGTATCGTATTGCCCCGTTGGAAATTCTGAAAGGCAAGTGACATTCCTCCTCCAGTATCTTCCAATTCTGAATCTTCAGATACCGTGACGATATTATGAATTATTGATATATTCCGAACAAACTGAACTGTACAATGTATCCATCTTCTCAAGGCAAGCAAACCAACAGAGTGGTGAATTGATTTGATGCGCGGGATATGAAACTGAATAAATAATGTTCTCGTGCTTCAGCAGAACTGAAGAATCCAGTTTGATAAGTTCGGGGAATCGAGGCGGGATCGGAAATGAGCTTTTGTTCCTTCATGAAATTTCCTTAACTTCAAAAATCTCGAGCTACCTAATCTGCCAACACTGATATAAACAAGGATAGATAGAAATCTTCATCAGTTTCATTCAGCAAATTGAATATGAATGAACATAGTGAGAGACGCTCTGATATATGAAAAATAGTGATACACAAGATATGTAGTATTCTGTGAGTTCTCCATCTGGAGAGACTCAATCTGAACACATCAATTCTTACAGAATAATGAAACTGATATTCAGAATGAGGAAGTTGAGCTTATTCTGAGTGAAATAGTTGGTTTTGATAAATCATCGTTGGGTTCAGATGCAATGTATCGAATACTCATTTTTCATGAATGTATCTGGAACTTTTGAGATTATGTGACATTTAAACTGGGGAATATATTGTCAAAGTCAAAGACAAACAGTCTTTTTTATCCGTGAGGAAGCAGTTCGATAAGATTATGTCTCAGTCCCCTCAACAACACACATGATCTTCAACGGAAAAAAATCCATTCAACCACCCATTTCACAAGGAGGAAATGAATTTCGAAAAGGAATGTAAGAACTACTCCAAAGATTATTTGAATGAATACTCCATTGACAACCTCACAGCTCACTACTGAATATACTTTTTCATATATCATTAGCTGAATTGTTTTGTTTTTATGACAAATGAAATGACAAATCATTCAATCCATTTCACGTATAACTTCAACCTTGGCATTACTCATTTACTGCCTTGAATCTCATCTTATTCCATGTATCTCAGTTTTAGCTGAGCTTTGTCGACAAATAAGAATATAGAGCATTTCTGATTAAAATTCCGAGCACAGTGCTTACGAGTTCAATTTCTTTCCAATACTTCCACTAGAACTATGTACAGTGCTTTGAGACGGTTCTGACTGTCGTTACAATTTTCATTCATCAATTCTTCTGTTGATTCTGAATTGTTGAACCTGAAATTTCGGTCTGTTGAGGCAAATGACCGTTTTCAAGGAAACCGCTGTTTTCCTTCAGGTTCCAGTTCGAAAACTTTGGCGGAAGTTTGGAAGTCTCAATACCAAAATACCATTTCCGTCGACAGACACCGATAATTTCATCTGAATGAATGTTTACCTCGACGCAAATAAACTCTCACTGTGTAATCCGAGAAGAAACTTCTCTCATCACCAAACATCGATAAAAAAAGTGATTAATTTGATAACGACAGACGATTCCGAATTCAACTCAATCGTCCGAAATTATGTGGCCGTTATTATACGATCCAAGTGGTTATTCGCGAAGATTATTTTCATTGCACAATCAATGTCTCCGCACAGAGGCATCAACTACCTTGTTTACGTACATTAAAAATATAATAACTGAAAAGTGTTTGCAATGAATTCATACACACGACTTCGTTTTCATGGAGTGAAGTTTTGTAGGCAACTGGAAGAGGAGATAAATTCGGGAGCAAAGTTTATGACAAGAGACGAAATAAAATCACAATTTCAGGTCAATTTGAGGTAATATATAACATCTATTTGAATATAAGTATTCAGTTTCAGCAAAAGTACCTGTTTGGTGTGAAATTTCATTGGAGAGTTCACAGGAAATTTCGACTAAATGAAACTAACCTCTAACCTCATAGATTTTCAACGAAATAACATAATATGATTCACTCTTCAAGAAATGGATCACACATCGGAAATATATATCTAGAGTCGAATCAATTGTGCCCAGAATCTTCATATCAAGCATTTTTCATCACGCAACTGCTTATATGAATTGGGAAATTCCAAAAATTCAGTCAGTTTTTCCAAATTGCATGTCGAAATTAGGAAATAGTATATCAAAACAAGGAGTTACAGGAGTCTGAAATTCAGAAATGAGCTCTGTTTCGACTTCATTATACGGTTTTGTTGATATTGAATACACATTCTCATTAGATAAGCCAATAATTATTTCGGGAAATTTTGGCAAAATAATCAAACTGGCAGAAATGACAGTTGGCAGAAATCTGACACAATAAAGCGGAGATTTTGGTAAATTTGTTGAATTGAACTGTGGATTATCTGATATTCATGACATGCAGGCATACCAACTTTTCAAAAAACGAAAAACAATAACACTGACTGGACCTTGAGCGAAATCAAAAAATGTTACCGAACTAGGGACACCCTGTATGCCAGCCGATGCCCGAACGGAAGCGAATTCCCAAAGACTGTTCCATTCCCGTCGAAATCCTGATGAGTTCCAGAGTAATTACGGAATGACAGATGATGACTTTATGAAATCTGAATGTTCTGCAAGAAAGAATTCCTCGCGAGACTTCAAAAGCGATCGTTGATTGTCGAACAGCAACTCCACGTCGAATGAGAGATCGTTATCGGTGCATATTCGAGGCATTAACAACTCCGAGGGAGTTGAGTTGAATACAGCTCGATTATTATTCGGGATTGTTCGATATCTATATTGGAGATCCCAGGCGAGGGTGAAACATTCGACAACGGAAGTGTGGAACCGAATTATTTTCTCGCTACGATAAGAAGTCATTGTTAATGTCTTCTGCTTCATGAGATAAATGATTGCAGACAATGTTGTATGTACGTAGAGAGATTTTGGAGGCTAGCTGAATCATTCCACTGCGAATTTTTTAAGATGAAAGTACTTCACCCTTCTACAATATTCATATTTTTCCACTTACCTATGTGCACACAATACATCGTCTCAACTACCATCAATATTAGTGTTATGTTTGTATTATAGTAAATTTTGAAAATTCCCTCATGTTGCACACTTGAATGAGAAAACCTCCTTATTGGCGTTCATTCCAGAGATTTTTCCTTTCAGTATATCACTGAAGTGATAAGTAAACATATGATAACATTCTACGTTCACCCAGTATCAATCTGACGATAATAGATAATTCGAAGGATGAAATAACTTTTCGTCGCTTCCGTACCAACGATATCTCCTTAATTTTCATCACCCAGTACATCATATCGTATGTCAGGGCGATAAAAACTGTTATCAAGCCCTAGTATATCACATGGTAATCCATATATCGATCCTATAATCCTCCAAAGTCTGTTTTCAAGCGAAAAATAACGTCATTCAAACCTCGTGCAGTTTAGTCTACCATTCAATTCCTTATATAGAGTGAGTGGAGTGCGTTTTATGTACTTGTGAGCCGACTTCAGTATAAAATGAGCTGGCGAGGACCACCTCCACCACCAGGACCTGGTGGACCACCTCACCATGGAGGGCCGTGGAGACCTCACGGGCCACCCAGACCTCACAGACCACCTCATCATGGCCCACCTGGACCTCATCACGGACCGCCTCATCACGGACCACCTCATCATGGCCCGCCTGGACCTCATGGGCCACCTCATCATGGGCCTCCTCATCATGGCCCGCCTGGACCTCACGGTCCACCTCCTCATCACAGGCCCTTCTGAATCCAGTAGATTGCAAGTTCATTGGCAGTTTTCGTGGAATTTTTTTCGAAAATAGATTTATAACTTTGTAAATTTTCAGTTTTCTTATATGGTTTGTTTGAGTTTTGTATTGGTCTCTGAGTGAAAATTCTATTCAATATATTCTCATATACAACAATAAACTATAGAAATCGAGGGATGTATGTCATTTTTTGAGAAGTTTGAAATATCAACTCTCAACATTTTCGAATGGCAAAAAAAACATTCTTGATGACAACCGAAGAATTACGTCACTCCCACCTTTTTTTGTTTCTTGAATGATGACATATTATGTTCTATTTCACTGAAAATGAATACCATTTCCGTTCCTTCAACCTGTGAAAAATTGAAAACACCACTGACGAATCTTATTTCGAAAGATGCCTCAAAAATTATATATGTCTATATGTCTTTGTCTATATGAACTCTAATTGAAATAAAATGATGCCGAAAAGTATTTCAGATGCAATATCTTGAACGTTGAACAATATAAACGTTGTTGTGAGGATTTCATAAGAAGAAAACAATGTCATGTTTTCATTTCGTTTTTCACCGTTTGATAAAGAACTTTCAGACACCCTGTATATCCTGGAAGATCTCTATTTCGACCCCTTCATGACCCATTCTGTTGCAACTCGCGAATATCGCTAGTGTTCTATTTTCAGACGATATCTAGTAAATATAATCACAAGGTAGTCACAAAAAACGTTCAATTCTTCAAAATATCAAGATTTATACTTCGCATCAGTGAATATTTCTTCTAACAACAGATGATTGGGGTGGAAAAATACCATAAACATAATTCCAGTTCTGACATTTTAATGAACTATCGATAATAATGATTCTTATTGAAATACAATAGTAATTCAATTGCTAGACATCATACATATAATCAATATTGTGTAATGATTATTGATTTCATTCACATTGGATTCCTGAATTCAGAAATCCAGCCTATTCTTAACAGATACTTCAATGAGTGTAGACGTTTCGAATTCGAAAATTCAGCATGTTCATCTCGAGTAAACCTTATCGTGACTCATGAGAAATATCATCTGGTCGGTATGTAAACATTTGGTACATAGTCTGATAAGAATCGCACAAATAATTTTGTTACTGAATCATGACTATTCCAATGATTTGGATGACACAAGAAAACATACCATACCTCGAATTTCTCGATATAGGTTCGACATAATATACAGGTTGTCCCACAATTTCCCTCATTTTCCCCCACAATTCTGGGACACCCTGTATTGTGGAGAATTGAATGATTTCAAATGACGAATTTCTAAGGTTTCGAAAGATCATTTTCGCATACCAATCCTTGTCAGAATGCTCATAAATTCGTTATCTTTCATGAAAATAAAATTCCTGACGGATCGATCATTCGACCTCGAATGTTTGTGTCAATAAAACACTCCAAACCAGCATTCTGCTATCTCCATCCCAAAAAGCACTATAAAAAGTGCAAACCCCGCACCCGAAATTCAGTATCGAACCGATACGAGAACCAGCCTGCGATACACCCCGTAGACACAAAAAATGAGCGGAAGACCACCACCACCCGGACCTCACGGACCTCCTCACCATGGGCCAGACGGACCTCATCACCATGGGCCTCCAGGACCCGGTGGACCTCCCCACCATGGGCCTCCCGGACCAGGAGGACCTCCTCATCACGGACCTGGTGGACCCGGTGGACCTCACGGGCCTCCTCATCACGGACCTGGTGGACCTCCAAGACCTTGAGTCGAGTGGTTGTTGTGAGTTGGATTTTGGATTGATCAGTGTTGGAGAATAAATAAACAACGTTACCCTTTCATGTTGCTATTTCGAATTTATTTGGAAAACCTCCTCCTATTTTCTCCTGTATAATAATTTAATGATAATGAGGTATTTTGGAAAAGTAGTAGTAGTAGTTCGGAGAACGGAAATGACTGGGAGAATGTTCTTATACTTCGAATTTTCAAATGAGACAAAATATGAATATACCCAGAACAAGATACATTTTTCATTACCTGGCAATGAATAACCACGAAAGGGCGATGATCGACATTTGAAAAAAAATACAGAGGATGAGGAAAAGCAAATCACTTGAGGAAAATATCTGCGGAATCTCCATCATTGAATGTATGTTTGAAAGTATGAATGTCAAATGAAAAAAGTGAATGAATTGTGCCTAATATAATCAATAGAACCTTCTGCTATTGTTACATCAAATCATCCACTGCACATGAGTGGGAGGACTTCAAAGTTCAACATTCAATGACTTCAATAAACTATCTCAGGCTAGTCATTTCTGTATCTTCAGGTTCCAGACCTAACGATAATGATAAAATATAGTGCCTATTGAAGTATTTCCTAATGTTTACGACCTCCAAACTTCGAACAGAATTTCCAATGGCGTTTTTTTTGTCATGAACTATAGAATTTTCTTCCGTGTGGTCGAACAAATACGAAAATGAGGTTAGGTTAACCATATCCACTTCTAAGGTCTACAAGAGGTAAGAACTAAGTTCTGAGATACGTATTGAGGCTTTTCGGTAAAGATTGGTGGTGGTCTTTTGGAGAAAAATAGTTCATTTGAACAAAGGTGTTGAGTGCGAAAAATATAGTTTCGACTCGAGCAGAGAAATAATGAGAATGTCGATATTCGTATTTGTTTGTTAGCTTCAAACATCATGTTGCAGGCTGAAAGAAAACCAATTCTAACATATAGTGATATACGTTAAGACACAAAGCTGAAAATGAAGATTACTTCTCAAGAACAGAAAATAAAAATGGGGTGAGTGCCACTGAATATTTTCCTTCAACAAATCAGGATCCGAAAGTGGTGCTGATGTATTTGAGAATCTGCTGAGGATGAAAATCAGGCTGAAGGCACAAGTGGAACTTATATTATCCTAAGAACGATGATTCTACTACCATTTCAATTCAATGATCTCATAAAAAATGAACTTTCACTTTACTTTTTCGAGGTTTTCACAAGTAACTGCAAGGCATTAAAATACATCAGCAACGAGTTGTGTTGTTTTATCGAAAACATGTACCTATTACACCACAGTCTCTTTCCTTCGAGAGATATTTCGTCGTAGAAATTTCCGAACTAAGAATTTCAGTAGCGAAAAATTCCAGCATCGATGTTCTGATTCCGAATCCGAAGAGATCTCCGACATATCCGGCCTCCTCATACTATTTTCCAGGAATTGAAGTAGTTTCATATGTGCTGCCAAGCAGCAGATGAAGATGACCTCGCTTCGTCAGCGAGTATGCCCCAGGTATTTTTTCCCTCCTGCTAGTTCAAGAATCCTACCTGGATATGATTGGCTCATCTCCATTCAACCTGTCCTGATATCGATGACGTGATCCCAATTTCCACACCGATGATTTTCGTTGTGCAATCGTTCTGATGGTATTCGTTATCAGGTTATTAATTCTCATTCGTTTATTTTCGTCAGTGATTCCACATGGCCTGTTTTTCGATGAAACACCCAACACGAGTCGTTATCTACTCCGAACCTTTACATCTCATGAAACGAACACTATAAGTGGCGTCGATCGCATCACACACTCCAGTATCAACACGACATTCGTCGAAATCAGATTTTGTATAAAAGCTTTACCGCGTTTTCGATCCACTCTGTCCGCTGGACCATAAACTGGATAATTTCCACTAAAGGAACGTAGAATGAGTTGGCAAGGCCCACCCGGATCATATCCTCCAGGAACGTATCCAGGAGGTCCTCCCCCACCTGGACCTCCAGGACCGCCTCATCACGGACCGCCCCATCATGGACCTCCTCACCATGGGCCACCAGGACCTCCAGGACCGCCTCATCATGGACCTCCTCATCATGGGCCACCAGGACCGCCTCATCATGGGCCTCCTCATCATGGCCCGCCTGGACCTCATGGACCACCACATCATGGCCCTCCTGGGCCTGGTTTCACACGATTTTGAATTATTTTATTTGTGAGTTCACTTGTTACGATCGATTGGAGTTTGAGATTGAATAAATACCATTTTGTACTGTCTCCTTGATTATTCATCCAAATATTTTTCGAATACTCTATATGAAGCAACTGATCTATTGATAACGCAGAACAAGAAAACGTATACAGGCAGTATCGATGTAAACAAATAGTCACAATATAATTCTGAATATACAGTAATGCAAATAGAAATGATGATAAATATTTCAATATGTATATTTGTGGCTGAAGTTTGAAACCTTCAGATAACGAAAAGAGAAATTCTCCATTTGTCAGTGACACTTTCTCATTTAGAAAGTTCCTGGGAAGACAAATAATGAATAATAGTAAATGATATCGATTTTTTTTCTTATCTTAGTGGACATTCAGGAAATGGATCTGCTAACGTTTTCAACACAATGAAAATAATGTGATGTCACTGTTTCAAAGTCAAAGACGAAGATTATGTATATAATAAGAGTGATATTACGTTATTTCCATCCTGTTGAAAACGTGAGCAGATTAATTCCCGAAACGTCCACTAAGAAAAATTGATATTTTTGATATTCATTGAAGATATATTAGTCCTTCCCAAAAATTTGAATAAAAAAGTGTCAATAAGAAAACAAAGAGAGAGTTTCTCTCATAGGCATCTGAAGGTTGAATTTCCAGTGTAGTGATATTTCGGGGCTGATCATAATACTGTCTTGACTACAAATATATTGAAATGATTATTGAAGTTTCCTTCGTTAGTTTCAGAAACAAGAAAATGGAATCCCAAAAAAATTAGAGAAATCAGTATACCACCTCCACAATTGACCTCCAAAAAGTATTCCTCAAGGAATATATATACAATACGCAAAAATGACTGGAACAGTTACATACACAGGATGTTCCCAAATAAGAGCGGAAGTTTCCAGGGGTGATTCTGTGTCTGAAATGCAAAATGAGAGAGAAAGTTCGTTTCTCTGAATTTCTGAAGACTTAAAAGAATGGGATTTTCTCTCCTCTTTTCTATTTCAGAAGTTTTCTCTTTATTGAAGTTGAATTTGCATTCCCATATTATTTGAAAAACAAGGTGTCACTGATGAATTGAGTATTCCTTCTCTGATAAGTAGATGAGAGTGATCGATAAGGACTGGAGTTTCGTGTGTCTGCTGAGAAAATTGTGTATTCATCATATCAGTTCTCGAACAACTACGACTGATTAAATTCAAAGATGATTCGTCAACGCAATGGATGATAAAGCGTTTTACAACGTTATCAAGAATCCTTGGTTATAAACAGATCATCGAGATATCAGAGTTGGAAATCGCGACAACTGAGGTTCTAAGATTTCTCATGGGAATAAAACAATAATTCAACTGAAATGTGACGATTCCATGAAATAAACTTTCCAACGAGTTATGTATAGTATTTCTCCTACGACCATAAACATTCGAATCATTATCACTTCAAGTTCCACCTACTGTCCATTGTCCTTTATTGGAATTTCACAGAATATGCCTAATCGAAGCCGAAAGATATTCAAATTTTCGCTCACCTTCTTCAGATACCAAGCAACCCAAAATACTTTTTCCCTTGATAGTTTGAGATTCAAGACCTATGTCAGTTTCATGGAATTATTTCGGATATTTTCATTGGATTGATTAATATATTGATTCATTGATCGATTGATATTTCGGAGCTTGAAAAATTCAGGAAACAATTTTGTGGAAGAAATTCTATTTGAATATCAGTGTGTTAGCCATCATTGTGATGAATGGTAGTGTTTCCTGAATATTTTATTTTCAATTTGAAATGAATGATGTAGTGATGGACTAATAATACCTATTGGGATCGAAATCAGAGAAGAGAGGAGGTCGTAACATAACCAGACGCATCTCGAAGTAGTGGGAAAGTGGTGGATAATTCTCCGAAAGGATGAAAAATCAATCAGCCAGCATGCGATTTGCAAAGATTCCCACAATGTTATCAATATCAAAACAATGTTGGAAGCATTGTTTTCACAGGTAGAACGAGCCGATCCCCAGACTTCGTTCTTTCCAAAGGAGTTTAAGAAAACCATTCGTTTTCATCTGGACACCCTGTATAGTCCCAGGCGTGGAAATTGCCCTCCGACAATCACCTGAATGATGGAGATAACGATGTTTGCCGCCCGTGGCTGATAGGACGTGAGAAAACGTCGTCCGACAAAGACAAAATAGCCAATTCCAGAGCGAAATCAAGCCTGAGGGCCGATCGAAAATGGCCGTTATCTTGTTCGCAGGTGTGGGATTTACCGACGGAAAATGCATTGGATTTTTTCCGCGTCAGAGACTGTTCGCAGGACTTCGCGATACTCGACAGGTTATTAGCCGACCGTTAGTTTGACAACTATGATATTCATACAGCTTCCCAAATCGGAAGACACATTTTGATATTCCATTGATGATATCTTGGGAAATGCGAAATTCCCAATTATCGTTCCAAAAATCTGAAAAAATTCACAACCGCTGATTAACACTTAGAGATAACTAATCTTCCATCGGAAGGGATTGATTCTCCACGATAACGGAGTGATGTCGCTCCAAAGTGCGTCTATTGGCTGGAAGTGCACTATTTTCACTTTGACGCTCCATATCTCTGAAACTGTTGCTCTTACGGACTCGATCGACCCACCGATCGATTCCTCGTTCGATTTTCATCAAGAGTACAGAATTTCGAATGATTCGCACGAGAGATGTGAAATTTTGTTCATGCCAGAACATCCAAGGTACATATTTATCGGATAATCGTAGCTTCAAAATTCCGAAATTTCTATTCATTAGTTTAAGAATCTGAAAAAATTTACCACCAATGATTCTTACCCGCAGAAGACGAATCTGAGATCGAAATGAATGAATTTGTCTCGATAACGGAGAAAGCTCGCTCCTAAGTGAGTTTTTTTGCCAAAAACCGCACTATTTTCACTTTGACGCTCCATATCTCCGGAACAGTTGGTCTTACAGTCTCGATCGACTCACAGATCGATTCCTCGTTCAATTTTCATCTAGATCACAGGATTTCAAACGATTCGATCAGAGAATGCGAAATTTCATTCATGTCAGAGAGTCCAAGGTACATATTTATCGGATAATCGTAGCTTGGAAGTTTCGAAATTTTCATTTATCAGTTTGAAAATCTGAAAAAATTCACAATCACTAATTCGGACCCGTAGAAAACGAATCTGAGATCGAAATGGACGGATTCGTCTCGATAACGGAGAAATCTCGCTCCTAAGTGCGTTTTTTTCCAAAAACCGCACTATTTTCACTTTGACGCTCCATATCTCCGGAACAGTTGGTCTTACAGTCTCGATCGACTCTCAGATCGATTCCTCGTTCGATTTTCATCTAGATCACAGGATTTCAAACGATTCGATCAGAGATTGCGAAATTTCATTCATGTCAGAGAGTCCAAGGTACATATTTATCAGGTAATCGTAGCTTGAAATTTCTATTTATCAGTTCAAGAATCTGAAAACATTCACCACCAATGATTTTTACCCGTAGAAGACGAATCTGAGATCGAAATCGATGGATTCGTTTCGACAACGGAGTAATCTCGCTCCTAAATGCGTTTTTCGCCAAAAATTGCACTATTTTCACTTTGACGCAACATATCTCTGGAACGGTCGGTCTTACGAACTCGATCGACCCACCGATCGATTCCTCATTCGATTTTCATCGAGGGTAAAGAATTTCGAATGATTCGATCGAGAGATGAGAAATTTTGTTCATGCCAGAACATCCAAGGTACATATTTATCGGATAATCGTAGCTTGAAAATTCCGAAATTTCTATTTATTAGTTTAAGAATCTGAAAAAATTCACCACCAATTATTCTCACCCGTAGAAGACGAATCTGAGATCGAAATCGATGGATTCGTCTCGACAACGGAGTAATCTCGCTCCTAAGTGCGTTTTTGGCGGCCAAAAATTGCACTATTTTCACTTTGACGCTCCATATCTCTGGAACGGTCGGTCTCACGGACTCGATCGACATACAGATCGATTTCTCGTTCGATTTTCATCGAGAGTACAGAATTTCGAATAATTCGATAGAGAGATGCGAATTTGTGTTCATGCCAGAACATCCAAGCTACATATTTATCGGATAATCGTAGCTTGAAAATTCCGAAATTTCTATTCATCAGTTTAGGAATCTGAAAAAATTCACCACCATTGATTCGGACCCGTAGAAAACGAATCTGGGATCGAAACAGATGATACAAGTGTGAATCATTGTTTCAATACGTCTTATTAACAATCCCCACATATATGTGCAATATCCCAAATAATGAATTGATTCCGTTTGGCTTTTACGCACTGTATAAAATTCCTTAGGCTATCGACCTAGGTCCTTCTGCCTCTATGACTAGGTGTATTTCCATAATACCATTCTGCTGGTCCAGTGACCTTATCAGCGCTGCTCCTCACGACCTGTTCGACTGAAGACGATCCGGAAATTGGAGAACTTTCCGGAAGGACATGGAATCCTCCATGTCCGTCGGCGTAATCCCCTACCCTAAGCTCTATCGCATTTGTTTATGTTGGTGACTTACGCTAAATCGAAACATGCAGTAGAATAACTAGCTCGCCTTCGCTCCCAGCACATCGAATTGAAAAGCTGCCCACGATCAAAATTGAGGGTAGGTGAATATCCTTCCTCATGGTGGATACATAATAACTTCATATTCGGCGAATAACTCGATGATATGTCGAAGCAGATCGAACAGCATGGAAATTGGAATAGGTTCAAAGTCTTGGTTCATCATAATGAATGAATGAATGATATCATCAATGGTGGCATCAAGATTGCCTCTATTGAAAAAATATATTTTGCACTGCGATTGGGACAATGAATGACAATATATTCAGCAAAAAGCTGCCCAGTTTCGCTTCCTGGCATGGAACATTCTTCTGTAAGTACTTCTTCAAATGATTATCAATTCATTTATTTCAATGTCAGTTACTTGATCTCTCAATGAAATGCATACCTTGTTTCGTTTTTTTGGGCCACCCCGTATATGTCTGTCATGTCGAATACTCTTGAGCAAGAGCTGTGAGGCAACTGAAAATATCAGAAGAGGTCATAATTTCTGATCCAGAGTAGATGAATACAATCTCATAATAAATCTTCAAGAATATGATCGACTGATAGAATAGAAAAGAATAATCTATTCGATGCATTCGATTGTATCAAATGCATATTTGTAGCAGGTGATTCATTTGGTGCGGTGAAAAAACATTACATAATAAACAAATTATTTTGAATCAAAGATTAGCACTAAGGCCAGTTCTCGCGAGCTGGCATAAACAGCATTTTCCATTTATTCGAACCCTAATTTTTTGGGGGAGATAAATCAATTAGGAGATGCTTCTTCTCAGCCTCATTATATTGCGAATGGCCTAACCTAATTTTGGTTAAATGGGATGAAGTTGGACGGAGTTAATTTACATTCGTGGAAAAATCTCACGATTGCCGCAATTTACGTTAATCGTTCAGAAGCAGTGGTGGTGTCTGAACATTTCGGAATTTTTATCTCAATATCACTAATTGATATTCTGATTCCTTGCGTTTTGTGGTGTCTTCCATGTGATTACTGATTACTCATTTTTTCTACTATGCACAGACGAAAATGAACAACAGTTCATCAGCAGTATCTGTGGAAAACAATGTTTGAGAGTGACCATTTTCAAAATCGAATTCCAGTTGCAAGTTTGCCATCTGAATATTTCCAAGGAACAAATCGACTCAATTCGATTGTAAAAAAAAATATTTCGTGCAACACGTAGAAAATGTATTTGTTGAACTTGGCATAGCAGCAGATTTTGACGTTGTCGCTAGCTGTGGAGTATCAAATCAGCTTCAGAAAGTCACATTCATTCCAGAAAGTTATTAACAATTGAATTTCAGGAAACTCAATCTAGCTTCGAAAGCGTCAACCAAAAGAATCTATAGACATAGAAGATATTTGTGTTCAATACAAGGTATCAAAAAGGAATATCGTTTGGCGAACGATGGACCATAGCGACAACCAAAAAAAATTTGTCCATCCTCTCGATGTCACCCTGTTAGTTAATTTGGAGGAATCATCTCGAGATTCATTGGAAACTATTCCAAATCTATCATGATGTGAACATCCATTTGGTCTTGAATTATTTGCATCGAAGCTGATTTTTCCTATTATGCTAGGTAGTGTTTTTCATCGGCCCTGAGAGATGAAATCTCATAGGAATATCAAGGTCTTGGAATTAATGGTTCATGAGATGAGAATTTTTCACGATAAATTTCTTCCATCGCCATCAATTAATGGATTCTATTTCCTACTTGACGTTTTGACTTTGATGGAAAACTGAAGAAAAAATTTAGCTAAGTGGGAACGTGTTCTGGATTCAGATTACTCAATCCGGTCCCTATGATCCAACTTCATTATGACAGATAATACTCCGGGTGTCCATAAAACAAGGAAAATTAACTCCGAAGCCAAACAATTCCATTGTTATTTTGGGTAATGACGGAATGCAGTTCCATCAGATCCTACACATACTGAGTGGCCCAATGAAAACGAAACAAGGCCTATTTGACATAGTTATCGTTCTCAGAAAAAGAAAACGGTCGAACTGGTCGATTTGAAGAGAAAAAGTTGGAAACATGCGCAAAATATTTCCCCCTCGAAATGAAAATCGACCGGTTCCAGCGTTTTTATTTTTGTTCTGAGAACGATAACTATGTCAAATCGGTCTTGTTTCGTTTCCATTGGGTCACCCAGTATGGCATTAAAGCACTTCTGATTTCTGAAATAGAGCTAGTAGTAACCAAAAAAATGCAGAATTCAAAGTATCCAAAGTTGGGTCACCCCACTTTGTTCATCATCAAAGTCCATTTATCACGTTCAATCGCATGATATCAAATAAGTCTATTGATATTCGAAGTATGGGAGATCGAGTGTGAGACAGTGATAATTAAACTACGTCAACGATCAACTTGATGTTCATGCCATATTGTGGTAAGCCCGACATGATGTAATCAATTGGTGGCAGTGATTGGACTGGAATTGATTCGGCGCCTCCATCAAATAATGTTGATGATCTGGATCTAGTCGTACTGTTCGATGTACTGATGCTAAGAATCTCAATGTATACTTTGGAGTAGTTTGAGTCGTATCTATCGAATAGCCAAAACTAAACCCCAACTCTATTTACTGTGGTGTTCCCCAAGGTTCGGTACCTGGCCCAGAGCTTTTCCTATTATATATCGACGATATAACTGATTCGGATCAATCAGATACCAAGCAATAATGCTAAAGAATGTAAAAAATTACCTTGGGCTTCGGATTGACGACACAAAAGTTCTATATTTGTATCTTAAAGTTGGCTGCAATTAGATGATTAGGCTCTCATTGAGTCTCATTTTAACTATGGTACTGCTTTCTACTTAATTAGACACTCCTCGAAATAATCTTTTTTTTACAAGAAGGAGCAGTCAGATATCTCTGCAAAACTTCGAGTTCGAAGAATATTGTGAACCTTTGTTTTCTCGTCAATGATGTTTTCACTCTTGCTTTTCTTCCTACCATGGAATAGAGTCTGATACATGGAAATGAAATTCAAATCGGGAATAGATAGATAGTCGGCAACAAAATCATTCGAGACTACCTCCTTCACCCTCAGTTGAACTAACTGTAATTATGAGGAAGTATATTATGGAAGAGAAATAGATCTATACCCCAGTGGAGGTCTTGAAGTAATATAGTACTCGTCCTTTGACTTCCAAAAGGTATTTGTGTGATATTCATTCATACAATATGTTTTCAGGTGTGCATTCTATTTCATTTTTCAGCTTTCAATGGGATTTTCTCTCCTCGTTTCTATGGATCTCTATTCAATCTTGTGTAATTGCCTTCATTTATAATTTGTATTATTTCATCATTATATTCATTTTTGTTCATAATGACTGTAGCGTTGCCTTTATCAGCTGGAACTATTTTGATTGTATCATCATGTTTAAGATCATTAAGTGTGTTTTTCTCTTCTCTTGTGATGTTTGGTGTCATTTCATGTTTTTTCTCAATGATTATTTTATTTCTGATTCTATATTCATTAGAAAATTTATCAGGAAGTCTTTGTGCAGTTTGTTCAATAGCTGTTATCAAATCTAATTTTGGAATATGATTCGGAGTGATTGAAAAATTCATACCTTTTGACAGTAATAATTTTTCAGATTCTGTTAATGTTCTTGAGGATAGGTTTATAACAGTTCTATTCATGAAATTCTGTTGACGATGTTCTAATCTCATTTTTTTAAAATTCCTTCCTTCAATGAGTTTATTGAATTTTCCTATGTGTATCAATTTGTTCTTGTCATTCTCTTTTTTGTATGAGTTCTTCACAGAAATAAATATGTGTTGAATCATCTTCGTGTAAAACGTTGTATAGAGTTTGTTCTAACTGTGAGATGATATTTCTTGTTCTTACCTTGTTGTATTTGTGGAAATTTATTCTTTCTCTTACCAATGCCTTACTTGCTTTCAGAACTATCCATTCACATTTCTTACTATAAAATGGTGCTTTCAAACGTAACCCTCTTGGTATCGAAAGAAAGAAACGAGGAGAGAAAATCCCATTGAAAGCTAGAAAATGAATGTACCACCTCCTCGAAGAACTTACAGACAGTATTTGTGCATTCTATTTGTTTGCATCGTGTGTATATATTATTGTCATTCGAAATATTGGAAGACATGACCAAAAACTATTTGTTGAACAGTTGTTTCATGTTTACTTTATTTTCCTCCAAGAATTGTTCATTGATTCTTCCGACATTGAAGAATAGTCTGATTCTGTTACACGGTCCCCTCAAGTGGTTCGGAGTCTATCATGAAAAGCTGTCTCGCTATTCCCAACGCGCACGAGTTCCGTCTCATGAAAATTTTCATTCCAACGGTGGAAGAAACAGTCGAGGAAGGAATTGAAAAACGTTTTCTTTCGTTCCAGGCAATTGGCCTTTCGGCCTCGTCTGGTGTAACGTGTACGTCACGTGCGACGTTCTCGCTTGCTCAGCTTCGATCATGCACATGTGCTTCATCAGTTTGGGCCGATATTTGGGTATCAGGAATCCACTGAAAACCAGGCACAGCACCACGACCAGAACGATAGTACTGAGGATAGCACTAGTATGGCTCTTGTCGATGTTAGTTTCTAGCTCCATCACAGTATTAGGTGAGTGTGGGACAAGAGTTCTTCCATGAATTCAACAGTGATTTTATTAAACATAAGGAGGATTCATACAGAAATGTTTCAAAACTCGTTCGTTCGTTCTCAAAAGACAAGGTATTGAACTATAAAAGAGTTTTTTTTCATCGTGAATATGTTGAATATTAAGATAAAATAGTTGTATTCTCAGATGCCCAGTACGAGGAATATACATGACTTTTTGCCTCGAGAAACACTGGAAAAATAGTCTGTTGTATCCATTGTACATATCCGATCAATATATTCAGCTGTATATTAGTGATAATCACGATTTTTTGTTGAGTTCGACATACATAGTGTCTTTATAGGGTCGTTGATATTGCTATCTCTATAATCATAGCACGAAGCACAATTGGAAAAGTCATCCAGCCTCACAGAATTCCCGAAAAATTGTTATAAACAATTCAATTCGAGTATATAATCAACGAATTCATGAATAACAAGATGTACTTGTAGTGTGAGCTTCAATTTAGTGATTTTTTTTCCAAATCAGTGAAATCATGTTGAACCTAATCATACCTCAATGTGATGATTGTGTGGATGAATCTCGAATTTTGAATCTTGAATGTTGGATCCTTATCTTGAATCACGAATCGTGAATCTTGAATATTGAATATTGAATATTGAATATTGAATATTGAATATTGAATATTGAATATTGAATATTGAATATTGAATATTGAATATTGAATATTGAATATTGAATATTGAATATTGAATATTGAATATTGAATATTGAATATTGAATATTGAATATTGAATATTGAATATTGAATATTGAATATTGAATATTGAATATTGAATATTGAATATTGAATATTGAATATTGAATATTGAATATTGAATATTGAATATTGAATATTGAATATTGAATATTGAATATTGAATATTGAATATTGAATATTGAATATTGAATATTGAATATTGAATATTGAATATTGAATATTGAATATTGAATATTGAATATTGAATATTGAATATTGAATATTGAATATTGAATATTGAATATTGAATATTGAATATTGAATATTGAATATTGAATATTGAATATTGAATATTGAATATTGAATATTGAATATTGAATATTGAATATTGAATCTTGAATCTTGAATCTTGAATTTTAAATCTTGAATCTTGAATCTTGAATCTTGAATCTTGAATCTTGAATCTTGAATCTTGAATCTTGAATCTTGAATCTTGAATCTTGAATCTTGAATCTTGAATCTCGAATCTAGAATCTCTTCTTTTCACACTCGTCCTCCCGAAGGTATAATCAACCGCGAGAACATCATGCCGACCGCCTCGAGCTGCGTGATCAACAACCGCGCCTTCTTCGTGTTCGGCTCGCTGATCGCCTTCTACGCGCCCATGCTGATCATGGTGGTGACGTATGCGCTGACGGTGCAGCTGCTGAGGAAAAAAGCGCGCTTCGTGGCCGAACATCCGGAGAGCGAGCACTTCCGTCGGCTGGGCGGCCGGTATGCGAGCAAAAGGGAGCGCACGCCCACCATTTCCGGGGCGTTGTGGCGGACGGCGGGCAGCGGAGAGAGGTATTCACATTGATTTTATGATTTATTTTTTTCAATTTTTTTTTTTCAATTTTTTTTTTCAATTTTTTTTTTCAATTTTTTTTTTTTTAATTTTTTTTCATCATTAAAAAAAATCGCTATGGAGATTTCTGAGACTTGCCATTTGCACTAGATCGAGTTGTAGGTATTTCGTATACTTATAGCTACGATCATTAAGGGGGTGAATTTCAATCACTGCACCTTTACGAGCATGGCCACCTCGGCCAAATGGAAATTTCAATTATTGTTTCGTCGTGATCATTATCATCAGAGTATAAATTTCATCATCTTCTTTCTTTATAATCATTTCTCATTGTTGCTTTGGGTTTTTCCTGGTGTCTGACTATTTAGCCTTCAGATCAGAAAGTATATTTATTTTATAAAAGGAACATCACTGACACATATTCATACTATTTCATTGAATGGAATGTATATTGGTAAATCGGCACCAACTGATATGATCCTACTGTCACTAATATGGAAGCACTCCTTTCCAATTTCAATCAATAGAAAAGCCTAGTATTACAGTTGTTATTGAGAAACAATTCACAGTGGTTGTCATTGAGTATGTTTGTGCAAAATATCAGTTGAATCACTAGTGTTTTACTATCTACTATTCGCTATTTGGTTCAGGTTCAGAGTCTCTGATTGATTTTCAGAAGAAATGTGATGTAATGTGATCAAATAAGAAACATGTTTGTACTCAAAATCAATCCAGAAATACGCATTCAAATATAATGCATGTGTCCTCTCCATTGTACCATCGACTTATCCAATATCATCCTCGATGGTCTCACTGGATAAATTTCAATATCATCATTATCTCGAACTCGAATTGAATCACATGAAAGCAGCCTCATTCGAAAACCACATCGAAACTCGGACGGCCAGTGATTTTGGAATAGCAATGGAACGCTTAGAACATTTCCTTCCACCGACATACGAACGTATATGTTCTAATTATTTTCCACCTGACTGAAACTAGGTGAGTTCACGCGTTCCGGGTCCCGGATAAAAGGGATCTCGAAAAGTCCGGAAATAGGACAGAATGTTGCCAAGTTGAATATTCATGAGAGTCATGCAAACTAAGAAAGAACTCACGAGTAGGTAGTAATTATGCGACGAGTTGTGATGAAAAGAGCTACAGAAAGTATGGGGGAGGGGGGCAGGATGCAATCTAGCCCCCAGTATACATCAATCCAGAGATTTTCATCATGATTATGAGTGATCCTACGCGTTTCCAGTCGCATTTCGATCTTGAAGATATCATTGCTGCTGTCGAAATCTCAGTTGAGTGCCATCGTTGATATTATATCGACCCAAACCAGAGTATCTATTTTTCCACTTCATTGCTCGAGGAAATGAAGCTTATAGAAAATATCGCATTTTCTAATCAAATCAGGCATGATGATTCTAAATCGGCTCTGCTTTCATCACACGGCCTAATTCACCATTGCATAGATATTGTTGGAATAATTTGAGAGATAAACTTCGAACATGTCAACGATACTCAAGGACTTTCGAGTTTCGGAATCTGCGCTCCAGAATGATGTGGACCTCTCAGTCTTGCACATTCTTCTCTATCCGTTGACAAAACGAATGGAGAGCAAATCAAGTACGAGGAACATCGTGTTGACATCTGGCCTCCGCAGATGATGAAGGGGCTCTGAAGGAGTAGGCGATAGGACAAGAGGTCACACCCAACATATCTTCGATGTAGTGCAAAAACAAAGTTGGTGCCAAAACGAATCCTTGGGGATCGTTAGCATTGATAGTCATTCCGATAATACAATCATTTTGGCTTTCTCCAAAACTGACTCTCAGTTATAATTCTGTTTGCTGAGGAGATCACGTTTCCTTCAAGGGCAAAAGTACGAGGTATTTCTCTTTTAGTTCAATAATTACACCCCATTCGGTTGGAACACCCCACTGAATGAGTAATATCAATACAAAACCTCAGTAAGATAAGGATATTGAGCAGGATTCGATGACTATACTATCGAAACTTTCATAGTCTTCATAATCTTTTTCAGGCTCGATATGATTCAATGAAGGCCTCAGTAGGATGAGGATATTCAGAGATAACTACATAAAATTTAGTATAGATCTCAGTGGGAAGATAATGAGCTGATACTGAATCTGATATTGAATATTCCATTATCATTCTTAGGCCTGATTGAATTCAATATATTCTTCAGTAGGATGAGAATGATGAGCAGAGCCTAATGAAACTATCATCATCTATCTTAGGTCTGATTGAATTCGAAATATTCCTCAGTACGCTGAGGACACTGAGTAGAGGCTGCTAGAGCTGATATTGGAACTTTCTTTGTCATTTCAAAGTCTGATAGAGTTCGATGTAGACGATAATGATAAGGAGAGGATGATGAAGCTTATGAGACTAATGAGGATGACATTAAAACTTTCATCATAATTCAGGTCTGATAAAGTTCAGTTAGATGAAGATAATGAGGTTAATGGAGCTGATGAAGCTAACATTGAAACTTTCATCATCGTTCTCAGGTCTAATAGTACCCTCAGGATCCACCCGTCGCAAAACCAGCTGCCGTACGCCAATGGAGGCGACAATAACGGCAGTACTCGACGAGATCAGGGTACACAGACTCCGGAGGATATCGCGAGAGAGACGAGGAACTGCAAGCTGCGCTCGCTGAAGCTGCAGCTGAATCACACCACGTCCAATCTCACTAATTTTAGGTGAGTCTCGTTGTGATAGATTCAAGTGATCGTATAGCTTTTAGCTTTGGAGTTTCTCCAGTTTGCTTTCGGAATTCGAGGGTGAATTTGAGCTTACTGGGGTCTTCTTTTTTGAATTTATTTCCCAATGTTTTGAAATTCAGCTTCACTTTTGGAAGTGGCATTGTATATCTTCATCTTCCTCACATGAAATTCTGCCTGCTAGGCAAATTGTATTCGAATTTTCAAGTCCATTTCTTTCAATTTCTTTAAAATTGCACGAACTAATTGAATTCAAATGTTTCCGAATGTCAAGATGGGTGATGTTAATCTCTTCTATGATGATGATGATGATGAGAATTGGAATCAACTCAAGCTTCATACAGGGTAATATATGTTAGAATCCAAACGAGAATATTTGTGTCAATTGCATCAATATGACGCATGCAAGGTATGGATAAAACGTCGTCGAAGCACTTCCGTTTATAACGTATATTTTCAAATAGCTTCACTTTGCGTCATTTCCCATAGTTCCATGCTTGATTTCAAGGTGCGCAATAGAGAGGTCAGAATGAAATCCCAAAAACTAACGAAATTTTCGGGAATGATAGTGGTGCATTTTTTTTTGTGAGTTTGGATGAGAAAATTAGTGAAGGCAGATCCAACTGACACACTTCAAGACATAGAGCACGCTGAGAGATGATTGTTGTGTGTTGTGTTCCGAAGATATAGAAGTAGCCACTCTCAAGTCTGATGGAGAGGAAGGTGATGTGTGATTTGATATCATAAAGAAATAATACTTTCCACGATATGTGAGAATAGCAAGTGCAAGGTACCATTTTTTGTAATTTTTCGATCACTGTTTGTTGGAAACGCATCACACTTCCGCTCCATCGAGAATGATCGATACGATGATGATGCTTCAAGAGGATCTGTAAAGGAAAATAAGTTACTCGGAATCGGACGAGAAAGATTATCCGATATGCAAACGACTCGAAGAGGCTAATGTAATCAGTTTATATTGGAAATCGTGGAAATTACTCAAGGAGGCAGTTCGGGGACTTGATTGGCGATAAGAGAATCGCTCTTCCTGCAAGATGAACGCCTGCATTTAAATGACATGAATTTATTCAACAGGATTTTTGTAACGTTAGAAGCTAGCTAATGCATTTCGAGAGGCATTTGCATTATCGACTGCTAATCCATTAGAATCGAGACTCGAGATCTCAGATGAGACCAGCAGAAGTTGAAAGGAGAAGAAAATTAGTCTGGTCCGAACGAAGATATCCTCTCTTCGTAGGATATGGTTAATTGATTTTCACTATAGAAGGCGAACAGGGTTTTTCAATCTTCAGAAGGAAAACGATATGGTATCTATGAGTAGAAAACCATATGACAAAAGGTTTTCTGGAAGTTCTCGGTGCCAAACTGGGTCGAATGCTTTGTGAGCAAGTTTTCTGTTGGTCTCTGGTGACAGAAGCCATATTACCGTTGACGATTTTGGAGCTCTCTAGATATCAAATGAGCTCGAAATGTTTTCATAGGTGGTTGTAGGACAATTATTTTGAATCCACTAGTGCCTAAGATGTAGTGCAGCTTGTCCAAAATTACCATAGTTGCGGCTTCGAAATCGAATTATGTCCGAGACGCAAAAGCTCTTCACGTGATAGCTTCGAAATCTCGCCGTTAACATTGTCAGGAGGATCTTTTCAACTTTTGGTCGACTGCCGGCGGATTAATTACCACATCACGTTTCGAATTGTCTAATGGAGGCTGAAACGGTACGTCAACTCCCCTTCGGAGAACACGTGACTACGATAAGGGTCGTTAGCGTCGAAGAAATTATTCGCGATGATATCAACGAGAATGAAAACATCGATATGATTTATGGCGTTCGAGGAAGTCGACAAGTTGGCAAACATCTCGTGGATCACAGCATACAGGGTGCTCGAGTCGGCATAACAGGGTGCATTCTGATTCGATCCACGTTTTTTCAATCGACGAAATATTTCTCCTGAAGGGAGTTACAGATGAGCAGTAATTTTTCACCTGGCGAACTGAGTAGCCAGACCCAGAAAATGAATGAATATGCTTTATTTTCGGAAGTTACAATCTTCTTGACCGATTAGGGACCTGAACTAACCTTGAATTGAATAATAATACACACACACAAGAAGAAATGGGATATCAAGTCGACACCGATATTGTACTAAATGTCTCATATCTACAAAAATATATCAAATCTAGCACATGAGAAACATCTTACAGTATACTGAAATATATTAAGAACAAGATTATCCAACAGGGGTGCTTTTACTCCCTTTCTGAAGTGTTCTACAGATCTTATTTCTTTGATTTGTTTTGGTAGGTGATTGAACATCTCAACGCCTCCATAGATCATTGAATCTTGAATTAGTGTTGAATCTTTAATTATTTCCCATGATCTTTCTTCGTGCACTGAAGTACACTTCAAATCGAATATCAGGAATTACATAATGTTATATCCATTCTGTCTTGTGAGATATTTGATAAAATATTTGTATCATCAGCAAATAACAAAATACACATTTTCCATTCATGTATCCTGAAAGTATTTCTGAGATAGTTCAGGAGATGACAATGTGACTATTTCGAGTTATTCAAAGAGCTCTCTACACAGAGTATTCGAAAGTTCTCCAAACATTTTGGTATTCCTGAGATGTTGATGATGGACATGTTAATATTTCGAGTTCTTCAAAAAGTTCTCAATATAGAGTTATAGAGACATCTCCAAATTTCATACAGAAATATGAAAATCAGATGAGATATCAGATTTCGTATTTCAAGATTTCTCGTGTCGCCGACAAATATTGGTATATTCTTTGAGGTTATGTGTGTTGACTGTTCGTTTATCTCTTGTCGAAAGTACAGGGTTTTCATATTTTCATTCTACTTGATTTCAATTCAGAATCATTTATATCATTCATCTTACGATCTTTCGAATCCAAAAGAATCATCAACCACAGTGCAAGAGCTCATAAGAAATTCGCATTGTCAAAGATTGTTCCAAAGTGATATCTCGGTCCGGAAATCGTTGAAAAATACATTAGCTTGCAACACTTAGTATGTTTCCTGTTCTCGATAGTCCCGCTATCTGTTGTTGAATATCAGAACCCCACGCCATCGGCAATAATCCAATTGTTTCTGGCTTACGACAAAAGAACTGAAGAGTGTGGCAATGTAAATATCTGGAGCTCTCCACATGGTTCTCGACATGGAGTATCATAAAAGATGCGATCCTTATGGAAGAGGAGTTTCCCACCTTGGTTCAACAGGGATAGGATGGAAAACGTTGAAATTGAGGAGAAGCTGTTCGAGAAATATAAAAACAATAGAACAAATTATAACTAAACAAATTTCGAGGAAATGAGATCGCAACTTGAAAGTCAAATAAACACGGCCTTTCAGAACTTCGTTAATGCGGTGGAGAATCGTATTGCTGCAGACTCGTCCAACTTCTGGTCCTTTGTTGATAGCAGAAGAGGATGCTCTCGAATCCCAGGCATAATGAGAGATGGAGATGTCACATATGACGAACCATCAGATCAGATTGAATCGAATCCAGTAGTGAACGCTCCACTTGATATTCCTTCGTCTCATGTTATTCATATTATTCTGTAAAAAGTGTAATTGATAGTAGGAAGCTGATATTTATTTGTAGCATTTCCTGTTATTGGGTGTGAAACCTGTTGGAAATGAAAGCCCTTTTTGTTTTTGTGTTTTTTTTTGTGTTTTTTGTTGTTGGTTTCTTTTGTTTTTTTTTTTGTTTTTTTTTTGTTTTGTTTTTTGTTTTGTTTTTTCTGTTTTTTTTTTCGTTTTTTTTTGTTTTTTTTGTTTTTGTTTTTTGTTTTTTTTTTCTTGTTTTTTTTTTGTTTTTTGTTTGTTTTTTCTATGAAAACCGAACCACTCCCTTTTGCAGACTGCTGGCCGGCCGCGTGAAACGGAAAACCTACGCGGCCACGTCGGTGGCCACGGAACAGAAGGCCTCCAAGGTCCTCGGCATCGTCTTCTTCACCTTCGTCCTCTGCTGGTCGCCGTTCTTCGTGCTCAACATCCTGTTCGCCGCCTGTCCGCGCTGTCCCGTGCCCGACGACGTGGTGCTCGTCTGCCTCTGGCTGGGCTACGTCAGCTCCACCATCAATCCCGTCATCTACACGGTGTTCAACAGGAGCTTTCGCGGCGCCTTCATCCGGCTGCTGCTCTGCAGGTGCAAGAGGTGAGTTGCCCGCGAGATGATAACTATTTGTTCTCTCAATCGGTACCCTGTTTTGCGCTCGTTGGGAGTTCGTCTCGGCGCGTTGGAATCCGACTTTGGGAAACGCGCGTATTTTCAAAGTCAACTCACTTACTGTGATGTTCTGCCTTCTTCCTGTGATTGTTTACTTCTTGAGGTTCCCTCGTATCTCATGCTGCAGAGTGAAGAAAAAGCCCAGTGCTTATATGTTGTTGGAGCTGGCAGTTATTATTAGTGAGTGATTGTTGCAATAAACTTGAAAACATTTCTTGGTGAAAATGAAGAGACCTCTCGAATGATATATATCCTCTAGAGCCCCTATATCATCCGACAAGGCCAGAGGTGCAAGGCGAAGACAGGTTGATGCTTCAAATGAGGATCTGACAAGAATTCTGAAATGGGGATCTGAGAATCTAGTACAGTTCAATGCAACTGAAACTCAAGCTTGTATATGTTCACCAAGAAGGCTGATCACACAATGCCCAATTTGATGATGTCGGGTACCACTGTTCCTATGAGGTCGTCAATATCCTTGCTGGGTGTCACCACCAACAGTGCTCTCTCATGGGACGATCATGTGAGGTCCATTGCGAAAACTGCTTCACAAAAACTCGGTTTTCTTTTCCATGCGAAGAGATACTTCACATCCCAGCAGCTGCTTATGATCTACAAAGCACAAATTCGACCTGTCCTGGAGTACTGTTCACATGTTTGGAGCTCAGCCCCCAAACATACGCTTAAGCTCTTAGATTCAATTCAGAAGAGAGCTATTCGCCTAGTAGATGATACAACACTCACCAAATCATTGACCTCTCTAGATCATCGTAGAAAGGTCGGCGATCTTTGCCTTTTTTATAGGTACTTTCACGGTCGGTGCTCAACGGAAATATCATCTATTATGCCACCACTCGCGATTCCTAGTAGACAAACCAGACGAGCTCAGGCTGGTCACCCCTACATTGTCAGGCTCGAGACCTGTCGAACATCGCTATACCAAGCATCATTCATCAATAGAACGGCAAAGTTGTGGAATTCTTTGCCTAGTGAAGTCTTTCCTGATGCTTACAACCTCCAAACTTTCAAGAAAAATTCCAACACCTTCCTACTCTCCCAAAATTCCACCGCTGGCTAACACGATGTTCCTCGAACATCATAGGTTTCCCTTTCGTGTTGTCCACAGATAAATAAAACGATAAAATTGTTGAAGATATGGATCGCATTTTGGAGTTGAAGAATGTCAATTCATGATTCAAATTCGACATGTACAGTAACCGAAATATTTAATTTATTCCGTTTGGCTTTTGCACACTGTATATCTGTTGTGTGTTGTACATCAAGAACGATTCTCACCAAACCAGTCAAAAAAAAAACGCCGTCAAAACTAACTATGAATGGATGTCGATTTCTTTTCAATTTCGGCGAAGACTTCTTATTGGGGATAACCAGATATTAGAATTTCTCGAACCTCTTTGGGAATGGATCTGACTGGGATGGATTTCCTGGTGGTCTTCTGGAATAGTTCCATGATTCACCTTCGGAAGTCAAACTTAAAAGAATGCGACACTTCCGAATTGGATTTGTTAGACAAAAGATTCAGAAAGTTCATGTGAACTATAGCAGCATCGAACAAACTCAAGGAAGATGGGAGACCAGATGAGAACTCCAATTTTTTTCCAGGACCATTCCACCTACTCCGTTCACTGGAACCGGGAGGTATTCTTCCAGGAGTTTCGAGACACAGGGATGAGGAATATTCTGTAAGTAGCCCCTGTGAGGGTGTTTGCAGTGTTCGTCCTAATCCATGCCCCTCAACTGTATGCTTACTAACTAGGAGGAGATTCATTGACAATGACAAAATTTTTCTATTGTTGGATTTCATCATTCAGAACCACGATTGATATGCTGTTAGTATTTCAATGAATCCCTTCATTATCTTCTACACCTTCCATCTTCTCGGAATAACTTCAATTCGCAATCCACATAGAGAAAAGTGTAACTGCTGCAAACAATGTCAGGGTTACATTCAGAGATTAGGGAGCTTTCGAAAAAATGGGAAGTTGTATGACTCCTTCCAGCTCATTTGTTAGTTTTCCCCTAGAATATGGCTATTTCGTTTGGATATCTATATATACTACACATATTTAATAGCTGGAATGTGTCTCTGAATTTAATATTTGTATAATTGAAAAGAACTTTGACAACGTTCATCTCAAAAACCAGATATTTCAAGACACATTTTTCAATGAACTTCCCCACTGGAAATTGTTTCAGGGATACACCCTCGAATTCAGTTCATACCTCTTAGTACTAGCAGTATGTTTCCTGGAGCCCACAGTTTTATGGAAAATCATTTACTAAGTCATGTAATCGCGCCTAGTGCCTATTAGGACGATAAATACTTCTCATATAAAATAACGGAAAAATAATCCTACCCAACTCAGAAGTGGAGAATAAGCTCTACAAATGATGACGTTTTGTTTCATGGAATTAATAACAACTTCACAAATCTGAGAATAATTGTCTCCACTTCAGTAACTGCTTCATACTTTTTTAACGAGGAGGATATCATCACTTATTCAACGACGGTTCATTATAATTTTGTTGTTTTCCGTGCTGTGAACATCAGACTGAAAGGTGGAAGGAACGAAATGAATGGAAACAGAACTCTTCATTTCACGAGTCAACTTTGGAGCCTCATTCCAGAAATAAAACCGTTCCATGGAATTTTATTATCATTTCTATGCACACAGATGGAGAAGTCGAGAGCTGTAACTGGGTGGTCCATATTCAGCATTGAATATGTCGACGAAATATTTCCCCTGAGGATATGCCTTCCACTTGCTCTCCAGAAAAAGAAGAGACTATCGAACTTCACAGAGAACTTTGAATAGATGTCTTTCAGTTCCAGGTACATTCGCCCTCTTTCAGGAGAAGGCAGACCTGATATTACCAGGCATGAAATCAATAATAGATATTCAGATCACTAGTATATATTTTATCACCATTCAATATGCGAGATGGTAACAAGATTTGTTCGTCAAACTCACTTTTGGTATTTATCGGGGTTGTCCGATTGCAAAAATTACCCATTCTGTATAGTCATGACAGTCATTCCGCAGCAATGTGCTGATAACAAATCTCGGTAGATTAATTTTGGTTCACTTTTGATAATTATCAATCTAGTCGAAATATTCAGTATCGAATCCGATTCACCTTGTTCATTCCCTTCATTGGCGATGATTCTTTTTCGAAATGACATCTATTCCAAATGAATTCCAATGGAGTAATTTGATATTCAATTATTGCAGCTCACGAGATGCGCTTCCCATTGGAAAGATATTCGAATTGTTGATTATTTTTCATTCCAACGAATGAATTCATTTCATTCCCTTAATTGATTCGAAATTCAATTATGGAGTATCTTGCCGAAATAATTCCATTATGCTTTCAAACAATGGCCGTCATAGATTGTCTTTCAAATAGCGAGTCATCTCTCCGTATCAGAGTCATTAATTCCTCGAATGAGTCAAGATAAATATGTCGATTGAATCCCACTCGAAATTCCAGCAGAACACATTCAATAGATTCCTCATCAGTCTCTACCGATTGATTGATGAATTAAATCTGAGTTGCATGTCAGAATTCCAGGGAAAAAAATGCTCTCGATATTATTCGTGGTGAAGGTTGCCTATGAATCAGATGAGATCCTCCGTGCCTAACTGGAGGCAGTGCGGGCACTGAAGGACAAATTATTCTTCCCTATGAAGATATCCACGGTGGATGATTTTCAAAGTGTCCATGTCCAATAACATGAAAT
Source organism: Gastrophysa polygoni (assembly GCA_963576655.1). Classification (NCBI taxonomy): domain Eukaryota; kingdom Metazoa; phylum Arthropoda; class Insecta; order Coleoptera; family Chrysomelidae; genus Gastrophysa; species Gastrophysa polygoni. The sequence continues at coordinate 601,852 of OY755082.1, read as the reverse complement.
GTTCAGTGAACCAGCATCAATCATCGATTGAATCTCGATCTTGGACGTTGACGTTGGAGGCACTCCTTCAATAAGATGAATCAACAAATTTTTTCAGTATCTTCCAAAGCGTTCCTGACGCTACTTTGAGTTATAACACTCAACATTGGCTTTCTCCCATTTTCAATAAAAAAAGGGCCTTCCGACGAAGTATCTTATGTTGGGCTTGATTCATTTGGCGTAGTCCCTCATTTTGGGTTTGATGCATTTTGGCGAAGTTCATTATCTTGGGTTTGATGCATTTAAGCGAAGTCGCATATGTTGAGTCTGATGGCTTTTGGCGAAGTCATGCATGTTGGGTTTGATGCCTTTTGGCGGAGCCGCGCATGGTGGGTATCATAACTTTTGGCGGAGTCGCATATTATTAATTTGTTGCCTTTTGGCGGAGCCGCGCATGTTGGTATCATTACTTTTGGCGGAGTCTCATATGAGTTTGTTGTCTTTTGGCGGAGTCGCGTATGGAGGGTTTGATGTCTTTTGGGGGAGTCGGTCGCATGTGTTAGGTTTGTTGCCATTTAGATGAAGTCACGTATGTTGGGTTCGATGCTCCCGCAGTTGGTGCCTTATATCATACCTTGAGGTAACACTAAATGAAATTAAAACAACAAAAACATCTTTTCATTGCAGGTTATCTCGGCCCACCCGGTACAGATCAGTCAACGAGGGTAGGGGCGCGACCAGTCGACTGTGCACCCCTTCCACCCTTCCACTGGCCATCAGTCTACAGGGTACTCCGCTCCTGACGCCAGGATCTACCGACGGCTCGTACGTCATCAGGACGCCATCTTCGAATTTCATCAGAGATCGGGAGGATTCTTACGAGGACCACGATTGCTAGTTGGCTCAGAAATTGTGATCTGTGAAGGGAGCATTCGTCATTCTGGACCTGAGTCTTAGATGATGAAATCGCGATATCTTGAATTGGAAATGACCGAAAGATCATTTGACCACGTCCGGAAGAATACAGGAAATCGCGTCTTCAGTTGCATTCTGGCACTATCGGATGGAAAATGATACAAAATGATACAAACCTAGCTACATTCAGTTATCGATGGAATTGGTCCGATACGATCCTGATATGGTACGATCCCGTGACCTTTTTGTGTGCACGAGGCGAAAGTACTGCATTTTTGGCCAAGAACAATTTCATATGCGTCATTCCAAACTATTTCAAGTTATTCTTCTTTGAATACTTCGTATTATGACAACTCTCCACCAAACTAACGAATATTTGCAACGTTTCAATCTCAATGAAATCTATCTGAAGACAAGGGTATGCCAACAAATCCATCATTTTCCCAAAGATGCTCCAAATTCAAGACAAACGAATGAAATATAATTGAGGAGAACTATTGTTTCGCTAGCCCTGTGTACGAAACTGGAGTGGCAATTTCTGAGCGACGAGTGATTGATTCTGTGACAAACGATGCTGAGAGAACCGTAATGAAATTCCCCTGAATCTTCCATTATTGGTAGTTCCTCCAACTAGGTTTCAATTTGCATTCTTCGAAATATAAGAACGCATATATTTCGCATAAAGTTGAACGGAATGAAGCGCATCTTTATATTTTCGAAATCTGCAAAGAAAGCTCTTGTCAGATAGGAAATGATCTACAAAGTGTTATATATTTGAACAAACTGACAACATGTCGAAAAAATACATTTGCCGAAATAATTTTGCATCTTTCACAATACACTCTGCATCAAAAAAGAAATTTAAACCGTTTTCATTATGATATTGAAGCTTCTGAAACAACCCCTGTCGGTGGGAAGGAAGAGGAAGGGTGAAACCTGTACATATCATCCAGATATTGATGGAGGATATGTTCCAGAGTTCAATTGAAGTGAGGAAACTTCGAGGGAAGTCTACTATGATAAGTGTCTGTAGAAGAATGAAATATAATCGAATCAGGATGAATGATTGAAAATAGATTGATAATAGACTATCAGAATCATTGAAGAATTCGATTTTGTTGACCTGAGTTGATGGCCAGAGGTATAACATAGATGTAAAATATTCATTAGCTGTAATTAGCTGATTATAATTGATTAAATCAATGTGAATGGATATATTATTCTATAGGAAAATTTATATCTCGATGTTCCTGATGACAATCCAATTTTCTTCAGTATTATCATTACAAATGGGAAAAACCCACTGCCTCTGTACATTATTTGAGTTTTTCTCATCGTCAATACTGATTATATATAAGGTGTCCCAGTATTTCTATTCCAATGGAATATCTCAGACATTTCAGAAGCTGAAAATCTGTAATTTCCGAAAATCGATATGTATGCGAAGACTCTAATCTGAAGTCATTATAAAAATCTCATTTCAAATGATACCCTGTATATTTCTTTTCGGTGGAACGGGAAAAAACGACTTTTGATTGTTGTGTTGCTCGAACTTATACTGGGACACCCATTATACGTGTATTGTACAATCATTTACAATCATTGAGAAGGGAATATAAATGAAATGTCTCCCAAATTAACCCCGATATTTATAGATGACAAATTGATATTATGAATAGAAGCAATAAATTTGAACAGTAACATGAATCTCGAATGATACCAGATGAAGATATTTTTCAATTTATGAATGTAAATGTGTATCTATACGATGTATAAATGGAAGAAATAAATGAATCTGCATATACATATATATGTATGTACTAATGAATAAAGTTGTTTCATTCCATTTTGTTCATTTCGGAGAACAGAAAATGATGAATCACTGTCTCGAGACGATGAAATATAAATGAGCAGAGGTCAAGAAAGTGTAGTTGGATGGAATCACTTCTTTGATACCTACTCACATCCCCATCAATTATTGAATCAACCAATCGATTCTCACTTCTTTTTGAAAACTGTTTTTCAAAAATAGTTAGATCTGATCTTCATATTTTTCCTCAAATTTTGGGAACCTGGTAGGATATGGCGACTGCAAAGGGTCCACCGGAATCAGCTGAATTTTGAAAGTGATCTACGAGAAGAAAGAGTTTGGGAACCTCTGTATGAATGATAAATTCATCCTCAGAATTTTTGAGCCAATTATTGGATTCATTCATATTCTGAAAGATTGAGATACGAAATCAATCTCAATATATAATAAGTACCATTTTCAAGTATTTCCACACTCGTGCGTTTCATTTTCGACTTTCTATATGACAAGAAACAGTGTATTTTGCACCCGTCAGTATTTAACGAAACTGAAAAGAGTCGTAGATTTGAAATGAAAAAGCTCGTTTTCATGGCTGAACCTATATGCTTTTAGGTTATGATCATCTGTATGAGTGGTATATAGTTCCGCGACATTCCCGGAATATTAAGCGTGTATCTCGGAATAGGCGAGAGACAATAATACTTTAGTCCAAAACAGGGAATTTGATGCACATTCTGCTCTATTTGTGCAAGGCGGATATAATGGAGTCGTGTGAGGAGTACGCTACACGAATTCGCTTTCAGGGTTCAACTATGCTCGCTATACGTTTGAGCCTCTACAGGGTGATGCATCGAATTCTGAGTATTTTCCATAGACACATTTTTCTTGCACCCAAACTCTGCGAAAGCTGATGATGATGTGCCTATACATGTTATATAAAGGAACTTTTGAGTAACCAAAGTATATATACTATCTGTCAGTTAATCGTAGAAGTGGTATATTGATTTTTCTAACTTCAAAAGGGAATTCAGCACTGAACACATCATCAAACTATAATGTTGTGGTCTGGTTTCAACACTTGAGGCTTTGAGCGAAATGATCTCATCCCTTCAATACCTACTCAGTCAACTGAGAAAAAAAAAAGAATACAATTGTCATCATGCTATATTATCAGCTCATTTTGGCTTCAGAATCAAATGGAGTATCTCACCGATAGCTTACACTTTGCTATACACTTTTTTCATTCGTTTGTTTCGTGACGAGTTTTTTTTTTCAGCCTGACTATCCAGAATCATTTATCATCACATTTTTAGCAATCAGAACGTAGTCGGATATATGCAGAAACTGATTCAGGTCGATTCAAATCCAGATTCAACTGGAATTGTGAAGATGTAACAGAATATCTGATACCCCCATCTATATAGCGATATTCGAGGTTGGCCACTTTCTAGCATTCGAGAATCAATGATCACAGATAGAATGGAATGATGATATGCCATAACTTTTGGCAGCTTGGTGCTCGAGATATCATTACAGATTCCTGTTTATCCCAGATCATTCCGTATTGATTTTTTCAAACGTTTATCAATAATCAACGCACCAATCTCTCAACCACAAAACGGAACAACTCCTGTAATTGTGCTTCGACACACTGCCAAAAGATGACGCTTTCGAGTAGAGACCCTGAATATACAGATCGATACCATGAACTTCTTGGCCTGGGAAGTTTGTAAGTTCTTGAAACTCCCAGAAGATGACACCGGAATCATCTTGTATCCACTGATATGATGACGACTTCTCGAGAAGAAATCCTATACCTTCATCCTCTCTCAACATTCTACCGCTGGCTCACACGATGTTGCACAAACATTATTAGTTTTCCTCTCGTGTTGTCAAAAGATTGAGGAGAAACTTAAGTTTCGGTGGTTTGATTTTGACGAATGACGCTGGAAGCACTCTCAACTCGAAAATTTCTAGGTATTGAATTCCTTCTGAACATTTTGATTATGGTGACATCAAGAGCTTCCATGGAGTTTTGTTGTAACTTCATCATCAACGCTAGGAAAAAATAAAATCGGAAGGCTGGAATTTCAGTTTTTTCAAGATGACCCAACAACGAAAAGTCATATAGAAGATTTTTTAAAGTCATTTTGTTGGCGCAATTTTTCTCCCATACAACCGTAGTTTCAAAGATGCTTATACTGATAACAGAGATATTGTCGCATTCTAGATTGGCGCATGCTGTCATTTGTTTTTTCTGTCTTATTTTCAGATATATGAGATATACCCTATATATTCATGGTAACCAGGTTTATTCACCTCAAAATACACACACACCTCGTGATAGTCGTCAATAAACCTCCACCATCCGTACACCGATTATCAGAAAAAAGTAGCTTCCTGGAGAGAATGTAGCTTGAAAATAAATTCCCTTCCGAACACACGGGGGGGGAAGGGGTTGTGTAGTGCGCAGAAATGAACGTGTATGTCGCTGACAGTGATGAATCACAGTAGGCCAATTCCAGAACTGAATGTAATCACTCAATATTGCCAATAAGGCGTACGGAAAATTGCTTTCGGCGATGTGATTTCTGAGAAATCAGACCGATTTCATATATACTTTTTCGGAGCAAAATCGAGGATGATTCGTCATGGTTTTTGTCTCTTCCCATCGATGCGAGATCGTCAGGAAAAAAATTGATGAATCGAATATCGTTTGATCCCCTTCTAGCACTTCCCACCTGCATCCTCGAGATGCGGATAATATATTCCTCAGGGATCTATCCTCGGCCCGCTCTGCTACGTTATTCATACCACTGGGTTCAACAAGTGTTCATATGTTCGAAAGTATCGTAATATCCAATCAGCACTCGATTATACTAATTGGAGAGTGGAAGTAACAAGAGAAAAAGTGATGAGTCACTAGATGCTGTCAGTTACATCATCCGAAACCACAACAATGATGAAATTGAAATGATTGGAGATGATACCAATATGAATGTATGATATTACTACTTATAATATTTTGACGCCACGATTTTTTCCACTCGTCGTTGAAAAAGATTATTGCTACTGGTTCCTTTCACATGTTGTGAAGACGAGATCGTACTGATTTGTTGCATCTTTGCTATTAAATAACGTTTTCTCCCTCATTTTCATTCCATCCCTCGCATTTCGAATGGATTCTCATTCAAAGAACCTACTCGTGAATAAACCATTTTGCATTCGCCAGACATATTTGTACAACTCAACTGCATACACATTCTCTTTCAACTTTTCCGAGTTCCACATCAGCATTGATCTCCTTCTCTCAGTTTCCTGTACACGCACTCCGGTCGGAAAGATCGTCACTCATGAGGAAAACCTTCTTTCACATCAGCAAAACTCCTAGAAATTACACACGAATGAAAAACAAAGTGCTCCGACATGCCAGAGCGACTTCCTAACTTCGTAATGATTCTTGCCAAGTAGCAAGAACCACTCAGCATCAAAATTGAATCATTCGTGGCCCAACTTCGAAATATTATGAGAAAACACATTACAAATGTACAGGCCCTGTTAGAGAGGATAAAGTTCTAGCATAATATGAGGTATTAAAACTTTACGCAGAGTTATGCAAAATGAAACTGAAGTTGCAAAGTGAACTACTCATCTCATTACATGGTGAATAACTACGATGACAGGCTATGTACTGTCCGCTATAGTCATGGACATGATGAGGAAATCGTCTGCCACAGCCATCTCTACTTACACAAGCCGAGACTTGGCAACATTGGCGTACCTAGTTCCGGCATTCTGAACTATAGATTTTACTAGTATATGATCGAATGTTGTCGTTTTCGAGGTTGTGGGAAAGAGTGTAGACGATATCCTTTCAATGATCAATACAGGTTTTTTGTCAGTGTCTGTGGAAATAAATACATCAAGAATGATTTCAAAGCATTGTTAGCAACATTAATGTTGGTTTCATCAGTAACAGTTATCGAAGATCACTCATTAGCGATTTTCTGACCATCAAAAAGCTCGTGTTTACTATGATGGATTCTTGCGGTCATTTTTGAAATGGTGTTTATCTAAATTTATGAATCTCCTTGATGCGACGGCACTATTCGAAAGATTACTCGGTTATTAGGGATTTCAATAAGCCGCTAGTATTGTCGAAGTTTCCATATCGATTTTTCGATTCAGGGTCAGGCAGGACCCTTCTAGAATAACTGACATATTTTTCCACTTCCAGATCTTATCATCTCCTCTTCTTTGAGATACGGAGGAAGATAATGATGTCGATTTGAATGACACACAAGAAGGACTCCCACACTTTTCGAAAAAATATCCATTCATATTAAACTCCGCTACTATTTTTAGTCACTTGGTTATGAGTTTTCCTCGAATAAGACATCAAATTAGTTTTGGACAGACTTTTTCACGACGTGTATTTCCCCAACAGCTATAGATCGAGAGTAGGTCTTGGTCAAATATAGGAATACCTTCCACAAAAACCTCGTTAGTTGGACACAAAATTATTATTGACCTGCAGTTCATATCACAGTAATGATTTTTCCCAAATCGTCCAAACTCTCATCATATTTTTCCTCCAGAAAACTTCATGCTCGAAGTGATCAGTGATCAGTATTTTCCGAGGAATGGAATGAGTTCCTCGAAATTCATCAGTTATTTGAATCAATTACTATGATTCAAATATTCTCAGAAGAGCATGTGGATCACAGTGATACTTCCTTCAACTTTAGTTTCCCAAGATTTTCGTCAATGTCAATGTCAATGGAACAGTTTCTTGGCTTCCTAGGTTCCGATTTGACTTCGCTAGATTTTTTCCTGTGGGGAAGTCTTTGGTCTACGAAACTCCAGTAGAAACAGAGCAAGACTTAATCAAATTGGAGAATTTTATCACCTTATTCATCGATATCTGCTATGTGAGATAGTATACGTATCTAGAGGAGAGATAATTTCTTCGTTGATGACTACGAAACTCCAGTAGAAACAGAGCAAGACTCAATTGGACGAATTACAGCAGCATTTGAAATCATTCAAAACGAGGATCAAATTTTCAGTCAAGTCCGCCGAAATCATGTGCCATGTTCAAATCGGTGTATCCAGGTTGGAGGAAGACATTTCGAACAATTGTTGTGATGATATCATGTACAACAGAAGGCAAAAATTGAATGCATTGAATCCTATTCAGGCAATTCATCGACTATCTAAATTTTAACGCGTCTTAGGGCCGTATTGCCGTATAAGTGACACTTTCCCGGTCATGGAACCCACTACTCGACTGTTTTCTACTGTTCAATTATGTGAACGAATACAGGGTGTTCCATTGAAATACCAAGTTCGGTTCATTCTCCAATCATCGGTCGAAGATATTGGACTTTGCGCACCTAATTGAGTGTGAGTGTGAGATCATCGTTCGCCTATCATTTTCAACACCCCCGTATGCTGATTTCCATGTGGAACAACGTGGGCGGTCGGCGTGATTTACATGCTATCGATATCGCGGGTCAGGCTCCTCTGACTGAATCATACCGATAATTCGCAATCAAGCTCATCTGTTTACAAGGGGACGAGTAATTTCGCCAGAATTGTTTGATCTAGCAACAAAATGTGTGGGTGACAGTACGGAATAGGGCATGGATGATTTCACACCGATATTTCCAGCAGTTGCACAGGAATTGTTTGAGTAGTCGGATCGAATAAATATGGAAACATACACTCCATCATTCGATCGGCCGAAAATTCTAACCTAGGGACAACTATGTTTCTCATAAAATCCTTCATTCAACCGCGAACAACCACAAATTGAAGTTCACAAGTATCCTTTTCTTGAGTAGACGTAACTTGTGGAAAATTATCATCGATCTTTCATTATCAACATGAAGCTATAACATCATGTATCCGAATGGATGTTTTCTGGTATTCGATTGTATCCAAATATTGAATATTGTTGTCATCAGATGAGAAGAATATCATCGACCAACTCATTCGGCTACCACCTTGGAAAATAGATGAGCTGTTAGAGTGAGAAAAAATCTAAATCTTCATTCATCACGACATACATATTTTTTATATACATATGTGTGAAAACGCAACCTCAAAATTGGTGGTCTCGATTACATGAATACTATTCTCACATTATTTCATCCTCAGAAATATGTTCAAGCGAGTTTCGTGCAATTCAACGAAAACATTTCCTTGTTTAGAAAGTTACTGATTCATATCGGAAATTTGAATTTCTTCTTCAATCAATATCGTTACATCTTGAACGAATTCTGATGTATCATAGAATTTATGACGGAATAATCGTGCTGAGAGCTATGAGTCTTGTTATGTTCACAAGCAAGTTGTATCATCGTAAAATTTCTAATTGTGATCTTGTGATATCGAATCATCTACAGCTTTGACAACGTTGATGAAAGTCATCCGTATTGGTCTCGCTAGGAAATTGAAGAGTGCCAACTGCGAGGAAACGTTCGCAGTCGGTGATATCAGAACACAAGGAGAAAGGCGTGATGCCATAACAGATCTAATATTTCACTAGATGCGGCTGTCGCAAATCCCAGGTATTAACATGGCCGAAGAAATGAAAACCTGTGGGAATTTCATGAATTCACGGTAGAGGGATTCCGGCACAATCCCCCAGATACGAGACGAAATTGGAGTGTAACTATATGAGGAGAATCATGGTGGCATCGCAGGATAAAGATCCTCAGACAGGATATACTACACACTAGTCGAGGAATCGATTCCCGACAAGATTTTTGATATCATCCTGAGCACGAATGGTATTTATTGATATGATTGCACGAACAGGAAGAGGTGATGAAGTTTAGTGAAACACTCTTATCATCAATTCCTTCGCCAAGCCAATTTTCATAAGCATTTTTTCAAGCTTTTGTTTGTATGTTTCATCTAAGTCATATTCCATATTCATACCCATTCTCATTCATATTTTTATCTTCGTATGGAAATTGGATTCAACGAATTGAATGACTACCCCATGCATATCTTTGTTATCTTCGCCATCCTCTTGAGGGAAACTGCGATTGTAGACTCAAAAATAAACTCGAATCTATCCAAATTTATTTTATCGAGATCTGAGGAAAGGAGTTTCATGTGGTGCGAAGTTGACCATCGGGAAATCAAATCCAGTGTGGAAGTTGAAGCTTCAGATATACAGGGTGTTACAGAACTATGGGACCAGACTTCTAGGGGGTATTCAGTGCGACAGTAGAAAAAATGTCCGGGAAAGTGTCACTGAGACGCGTTAAAATTTATAAAGACAATGAACTTCCCTAATAAGATTGGATGCATTTGATTTTTGACTTTTGTAGCTGATATCATCACAACAATTGTTCAAAATGTCTTCCTCCAACCTGAATACACCGATTTAAACGTCGCACATGATTTCGGCGGATTTGACTAAAAGTTTGATCCTCGTTTTGAATGATTTCAAATGCTGCTGTAATTCGTCTAATTGAGTCTTGCTCTGTTTCTACTGGAGTTTCGTAGACCAAAGACTTCTCATATACTTTCAATGAGATCCCGTCATCTCCAGTTGATTTTTTATGCTCGATTTCTTAGGAGATTCCTTTTGGTGCATGAATATCTGTATTTTCGAAGTACAAGGTTCCTTCGTTGTGATAAAGTCTATTTCAACCTGCTAGATACAGTGCAGTATTTGAAAAATCAAAGTCAATATTTTCATCTTGTGAAAGAGTTGTTTCTCCTCTCGAGTTATTAATAAATCTCCAATTCTCTTTGATTTTGTTTTTCGCTTGTGCAACTCTTTGTTTATGCAATGTTTCTTTGGCTTTTTCTGAGATTTGCCTGTAAACCGACCTGAGGGCTTTGACGAACGCTATGGAAAAAAATCCTGGTGATATATTTTTCGAAAGTAATAAATATTTCATATTTTCTGTCGTTGTTCGACCTTTGAAATGGAATCCTTCAGAATGACCTTCGAACTTTCATGAACTTGACAATGGTAGTCATGAACAAAGAAATTATTTCTCCTCTGGATACTTATGACATCTCACAGAGCATTCTCTGCAGATTCCGATGAATAAAGTGACAAAATCATCCAATTTGATTGCTTATAGAATTTTAAGAATCCAAACCAGAGCTTCTCAGTTTCATCGACGAGAACAAGTTGTTTGAATGATTTCCATGTGACTATCGGATTTCCACCTTTGTAATAATGGTGTTGATCAGAAACTATGAGCATGACATACAAATATAGTCAATACGTATGTCGTGATGACTGAGGAATTTTCGCAATACTTTCGATTAATTACTCTACTCGAGAATGGCAGCCGAAAGACATAGATTTTGACATCACAACATCTGTTCGTTTTCTGCTGATAAGAAAATAGCGGATTCTAATGATTTGAAAAACATTGAAAGTACTTCGAGAAGAAGCTTTTGAGCTATATATATCCAATGAAGCATGCCCATTATTTCGTTGATCCTGGTTCACCTCGACGTTGAGAATCTGCCCACCCTGTTAGAAGGATTCGTTCAAGATTTTTGCGACCGTACTCATATTGAGATTTTATCTCTGTAAAGCAGAGCACGTTGACTACCTGCGTGACAAAAGGACTCCCGCATCAGAGAGTATGCAATTATATCTTTGTAGTCAGTGAGATCCAACGAAAATTATCCACTTTTTTCGCATGTGCTACAAAACACAAAAGAGTATATTCAGAACAGTGCATTAGCATAATATCGGTGTCGGATTGTGAATATGACATTTTCTTCTCAGAGCTGTATGTCCTTTTATTCATCCATGTGGAATGTGTTTCGTTCGTCTGGAAAGTTGTCACAGCCTACTGAATTCAAGTTTCAACCAGGTAATTTCATACATCCCGCATTTGAGCTTGTCGCTAGATGACTAGTTATGCCACTTGTATGCAACCAACAATACCTCACGGAATGCACCTCTGACGTGATGACTGTTTGTGATTGGGTTATGTCAATGTTATGAATCATGAATGATGAAGTTCACGATACTGGCTGAAATTTGGTGTAGTGTCATTCCTCCATCAGGAAAATTGAAAATATTATGGCAGTTTGCGTCTGGTGAGTCATTTTGACACAGTCAATTGCCTTGCAAAGGAATCCAAATGGATTCTGTGGAAGAAGAAAAAAGTCAAATAAAGAAAAAGCAGTTTTAGTGAAACGGTTGACTGAAAATCCATGTTGATTCTCTGTCCAAGACTAGTGTGAAAAATGTCCCTTTTCCTCATGAACCTCGACAATGAAGCTTTCGGCACGTCGCATATTTTCTTCCGCGTATGCGCGTTTTCCGGCTTTCCCTGTCGCCGGCCGGCGCGAACTTCCGACGCCAGTACGACGCGTCCGGCCGCCAGATCGAGCAGCGTCGCGACGCTAGCAGAGAGACGCTCCGACGCCGCAGCGACGTCTCGTTCTCGATGCGCCACAGGTGTCTCATCGCCGGGAAATCGGATTTTCTTTTCGCGATGCTCGCGCGTTATTTTCGCCACACTCGGTATACGTCGAATTGATTCCGGTGAGTTTTGGATCCACTGGGTGTTTTAGAGAAATGGCTTGGGAACGCTCATTGATTGATATTGTATGAAACTGAATCGAATTTTGTATTCCAGTTGAAAAAATCTTGACGCAGATTTTTCAGTTAGCGAATACATTTTACATTTTTTACACGCCACATTTGGTATATTTTGAGTTGACCTCGGAGGGTTTTGGATCTACTGAGTGTTATGAGAAACGGGCTCTGAATTGCTTGTTCAGAAGTTACTATTATTTCTATTGGAGTTAAATTATTGCAAGAAACTGCATTAGATTTTGTATTTTATTTGATGAACTCTCGGAGTGCAGGTTTGGGTTATCAATCCTTATTTTTGCTACACACGGTATGAGTTGATTGATTCAAATGTGATAGGAACGGATAATAGGATAGAAAAGACTTCGAACACCTATTTTCGAAATCTTTCCGAATTATTCTTGACATACCCTCTCAATCTCCGCCATATACAGTATATATTGATATTCATTCGGGTGAGGTTTTGATCTACTGGGTGTGATGACAAAAATCAACTCTTCGAAAGCTGATTCAGAGACTATTTCTTCGTGTATTTCATTTGGTGAATTCTTGAATGCCAAGTTGAGTTTTGAATACACTCATATTCAGCAACGAATTTTCATGTTGTGAAAAAATCATTCCAATTTGAATGTCAAAATGCATTTTTGCCTAATTTTCACAACACTCAGTATATGTTGATATTGATTGGGGTGAGTTTCCGATCTACTAGGGGTGATGAGAATAATGGACTTCAGACTCCAGTTCGACGCTTGTCCAGGAATTGATTTATTTTGGAATCTTGTTTATTCAGGAAACAAAATTAAATTTCACATTCTATATGATGATTTCTCGAACCAGAGTTTTAAGATACAAAATTTGAGCGTTGTTTTCATCATCCTCCGTATCGTTGAATAACTCTGAAGTCCCAAAATACAAAATTCTTAGTTATTTCTAACTAAAAAAACTTGAAACCCTGTATATTCAAGATATATAAATTCCCCTGTAAGTGAAAGTTCATGAATGGAACCCGAGAGAGAGGAGGAGGGTATTAACTTTGTGGAATACTGTTAATGCTCCATTTTGATATTTCACTTTGATGTCACATAGAAGCATCATAATCATGATTTCATACTTCAAAAACTTCCAAGAGAATAGAATAGAGTTTAGTAAACATCCTAATCAACGTGAATAAATGATGAGTTGTCACCTGTGAATTCATGTGGACAATTGATTTTTTTATTACTCCAATAGAGTGGCTAATATTCATAAATCTTCGTGTATGTACATTCGGAAAATGAGTCATGATAACGGTATGAAAATGGAATGAATGTTCGATGATAAATGAAAGCATTCCATACGAATATTCAGGCTGCCCGAACAATAAAAGTGATTCAAATCGCACAATACCAAATTACGTCGCCACATGAGTGACAAATGAACATGAATTTCTATGATTTCAATTGTAGAATCACAACAAACGATTCTTGTATCGGTATAGATATTTGGATGACGGTTCGGTATATTCCATAAGTACATATAGTTATATGGTGTTTCTTTCGAAAAAGGTGGGTTCCATTTTCGGTAGAACTAGCAATAACAGATGACAGATGACAGATGACAGATGACAGATGACAGATGACAGATGACAGATGACAGATGACAGATGACAGATGACAGATGACAGATGACAGATGACAGATGACAGATGACAGATGACAGATGACAGATGACAGATGGCAGATGGCAGATGGCAGATGGCAGATGGCAGATGTCAGATGACAGATGACAGATATTCGACCGAGAGTAATCTGTATTGTTCCTCGGGCTTCTGAACTCATAACTTGTTTTCCGATGAATTCTTCGATCCATCTCATACTTGGTGAATTATTCCACCAGTTTTTGCTATACCGGTTTTCCATCCAGAGCTTCACTTGCTCCTTCTCGCGTTTGACTTCCAAGCAGTCCCAGACGAGTTTTCAATCAACTTGCATTGAGTTGACTGCTCATATTGCTGCTGTTTTTTCTACGAACTCCTGTTTCATCAGCTGTTCTGCTCGTTCTGCTTGTTCATCTCACCTTCTTTCTCAATCAGGAGAAGAAAGAATTGAGACGGTCCAGATGGAGTACTGTAAGAGTCAGTTGTGAACAGAATGCTATGATGGTTTGACAAAGTGGATACGACTAGAATCGAAACCGTCACACCTGGTATGTGCCAGTATGTTGAACCGGTTCATATATGGTTCATATTTCACGGCGTCGATACAACACCTGTTAGGAAGCGATTCTGGCACAATGGAATCCCGTTCGCTGCTTCTGGAAAATAGCACGGCATGCGGCGATAAATTCAATATCCGGGTTGCTCTCGGCAAACATATAAATTTTCTCTTCTGGGCTATCGCATCAGAGACGTGCGTGGGATACGTTCGGAAGTGGGTTATAATTGCTTTGATAACTTCTTTCCACTGCCATACTCGTTCTCTAATACGTTCCCTACTCGAACTTTGATGAGTTTCATCAGCATACACACGAAATACGAAAAAGAAAATCGCAAGTAACATTCCAATTGCTTCAATGAAACTTTATGAAGGTTTCGGAAGGGCATGATCTTGCTTCTCCATCAATTCTTCGAGATAAACTCATTGCACTACGAGGCTTTATAAAAGCAATCTCTACTATGATACTGTGATGGAACAATTGCATGAGGCTATTCAGATCAAGTCCAAACAACCCTCTCGAAATATTTGAGATTCATTTCTATCTTAAACTTCGCAGAAAAGAAGTTGTGGTAAAATTATTCATGAAGCAAACTTACAAAACAATGAACTTGAGAGTGAAACATCTTGTAGCTAATTTCAAAAATAGTTCTGGATCAATGAAGAGTGTTGTATTCAGTTGAAAAACTATTTCATTCCAAATTGCGAAGCGCTTTCGGTAATAAGGCCATCATCAGAGATCAGAGCGATACCTAGAAGTGATAATATTCATCGAAATGTATTTGTAGTAAGGACAGATTTTGTGATCTGCACCGAAAATTTCACTGAGTTTGAAATTCAACTATCAGACACCTCAAAGAGAAATTCACAATTCGTCACTGACCATGTGTTAAAAAAATTGGAAGACGAATATATTCAATAAATATCAAACTTTCTTAGCTGATTGTTCTGAATTTGCTCCTTTTTTCAGCACAAAGAAATGATATATTGCTCTGTATTTTTTACGCTTCGACTCGTCACTGTTTGGTGTATATGAAGTATCTGAAGGAATCTGAAAGTTGAGTTTCAAACGCAGTGACATTTTGGGGCAGATCACAAAAAAATAATACATCGACATAATTATTATGATTCTCATATGTATTTCCATCAGAAACGATGAGAGGAAATCCCATAAAAACTGATAGAAAAAATCTCAGGAAAGCGTAAGTATCACGGAGTTCCGGTTATAGCACATTTCCTCAACACGGAAACTGAATTGGATAGTTGTTCATTCTCTGAATACGTGTTGTATATTCGTATTGTATGATTAGACGTAATCTATCCGACGATGTGTTGATCATAACGATACAAATGCTACCGGTGATCCAAAATCACGTCGTGCGGTCGATTTGATTCCAACTCATGCTCCTAGACAGCATGAATGTGTGACTGGATTGATCATTCATCGAAAGGAAAATTGTGATGAATGAATTTACATACGTTCTGAGCATAGGGGAGCTCCACAATCAGTTTCAAGACAGTTTTTTCTCAGTCAACTACAACTGCTGAAAATCTATAGTAATTTTAGAATTACAACGGACGATTAGAAGAACAACATGTTTCGCTAAAACATTGGCTTATTCACATGAAAGAACAATAAACTCACAATGTCCTAGTCCTATTTCTATTTCACGTATGTACTCGACCCTTGTTGTGGAAGGAAGAAGGAAGTTTCCATTAATTCTACCTAACTAATATAGTAGAATCTGATTGAAGAGGAATTGAACAAGTTCAACAATGATGAGCCATTTTTATCCTTTCGATCATCGAGTGATATATTTGAGTTATTCAGCATATTTATTTCTGATGTTTCCGAATGGTCGAGTTCGATTCTTTCATGTTTTTCATGTAGAATTTCGAATTCAACATATTCTAATCATTTTCTTCTACAATTTTAGATTTATCTTCTTTTTGTTGGTCTCCTCTTCTGTGAATCATAATATCAAAAGCAGCAAGTTAATGTTGATGAGGATGTTTAAAATTCAGTTGGAAGTGATTTCCATTATATTTTCTAATTGTCAAGTCCAAAAAAAACTATTGAGTTTTCTGATTACATTTCAGTGTTGGATATTATGTTTCTGTGTATGTTTTTGATATATCCATGAAGAGTATTCGATTGTCTATCATATATCTTCTGGAATTTTTTGGCAAATGCAACCCTCCACGAGAAAAATAATATTTCGAACTCGAGAAGAGTCAGGCCAGAAATTTTCGAAATTTGCCTCGTTGAGACCTAGAGCTCACTGAAATCCCGATGAATTTTGAAGAGAATTCAAAGTGTTGGTCACAAACTGGCGCCAAATTTCAGTGCCTTGAAAATTCTGTAACTCAATTTTCTCAACCCTCTTCCGTTAACATCAGTGGATCTCCCATTGAAAAAGAGGGGACTCGAAATATAATGAATGAAAACATGACTTTTGTGTTTATTGGAAAATTTCAGGAAATTCCCAAAAAAACAATGGATAATGAAGAATTTTTGAAGTGTCAACAAACGAACAATCTGGAAAATACCTCAATGATGTGTCATTCTGAATTCAGTAATGGAGATGACCTCAATTTTCTGGATTTCTGTGTATTGTAAATTCGTCTCAAACATAAAGGGTGATGATAATATAATATTCACCTCTCATAGCTCGTTGTAGCTAATATATGATGATTCGAATAGGAGCAGAATTATTTTTCCTCCACTGATCGCAGTGCCTACGTGACGCCATCTTGCTCGCAGTTTATCTCAAAAAAATATTGAATTTTCCTATCGAAGGGATCGAAGAGGGTGAGACATAATGGTGCAAAAATATTATTCATGCGGATAATATATCATACGAACGAGAATTGTTATTATACGGGACCCCCAATTTGCATCGCAAGCGAACTATTTCGGGATACGCTCAACAGAGGAACATTAGAATAACAATGTAATTGAAGGTCGGAGCAAGAGGGGGGGGGAGGGAGTTGATTTTATTCCCGGCGGTGTTGTCGTCTCAGATTTTTGAGAGTCACTAAACAGACACAATATTCTCAAGAAATCACCATGGTTGGACTGCAAAATTGTTCCGTTTGACGAAAGTTAATTTCATCATTCGTGAAGAGAAATAAAAAGAATATACTGGGTTGACAATGGCTCGAGTGGAGGAGAACACAAAATCTTCCATTGGAACCCCTTTTTCCGATTGATTCAACATTGTGGAGAAACTGCATTGGAGATGCATTGGAGATGGAGAAGATTTCATCTATTGACAACAACCATGATCAGAAACAAATTCGACAGTAAACGCTGTGAAATCAACTATGAATGTAGTTTACTTCTGTATATCACACTCCATTACTTCTCCTTCCAAACGAACAGACTGAAATCATTGTTTATGCAACCATCGATACGAATTACCATGAAGAGTAAATCTAGACTCACCAATAATTGAGGAAAAAACCATCAAAAGAAAAATCAGACTTACCGATTCGGAGGAAAACTCATTCAGGTTTGGCAACCCTGATTCCCCACCTTTTGTGCTGTTTTCCCATTCAGCTGGAGCTTCGTTTCTCACAGACAAAAGATACACGGGGTTCAACAAGATTCATTACTCTCATCTATCTCAAATTGGTTCATTATTTTCCACACAGAAGTTCCCGCAGAAGGATAGTTTTATTTTGCCACATATGCACTGAGAAAACTGGAAGGCAAATGATGGTGAATCCTTCTCTTGAATTCAATTATGAAAATCTGGAGAGACATCCAGAAGTGATGGATTACACAAACCAATGACACGATGTTCTATAGTTTTTAATTTTTTGGCAACATCGCAGGAAAACCTGTGATGTTAGTAGAACATTTTCTGATCCAGTGTTAGAATGTTGGGATCGGACTAATTTATCCTCATCCTCACAACTATACTTTCACCTCTCGCATACACTCATGAAGATGTACCATGAAAAATGGATCATGGATCATGCTCATTCATGCTCATAATTTCATTCAAAATTGATATTTTCTTCCAGAAAAAGGTGGGAAGTATTTAGATAGAAACGGTTCCGAGCCAAAAAACTAGCTTCAATGAGAACTATAAGATAATGAAATGTTTTTTTCGAGCTGACGCAACGTGCCTTCTTCTGATTACTTCTGAACTAGTCCGGATATTCCAAGAATGGTCGATAATACGGAGAGCAACCAGGAGCAATAAGTTACATAATGAATTGCACAAGTTCCATTACGGAGCGAGTGCGAGCTCTGCTATATTTATTTCCGTAAGCTTCGGAACGAACCATTCGGATTAGAGATTATAACTGAGAACTCGCAACCCATGACTATGCTCTCCGCTTTCGATATTGTTTTGTGATTCCATATTTGCTGTTATATAAGCAAATATGGAATCAGGAAACCCCTTCATCCGTTTATTTCCAATAAGGTAATATTTCATTTCTATTGGCCGGTGATACAGTTATTCCATTCTTAGTGGATACCAGATAATGGAAATATGTTCAATATACACGTATTCCATATGTTTATTGAACAAGCATGTTGAATAGTCTGGGATCTGGAACATCACTGACTGCCGATACATGATGTAGGTATACCTAGGTATGTGTGTATGGTTATTCCGCATCAAACTGCATAACGAATGTTGTCGTTTCGTAGCTCTGAATCAGTTAGGATCGACACAAGTTCTGGAAGTTCTTCCACTCGAATGACGTTCACACATTCGAAAATATGAGTAGGTATTGAACAAGGATAAGGATAGGATTGTTTCCATTCAGAGAGTAATTTTGGGACAGATCATGTATCTGTCCTCACTATAAATATATTGAAATAATTACTATAACTCCTGTTTTTATTTTTTCCAAACGAGGAGAGGAAACACCGCAAAAACTCAAAAATCAATGAATCAACTCCTCGGATAACATACAGACAATTGAAGACGTGAAGATATGTCACAGATCCCAAAGTCGCGTATGTTGAGTTTCATGCATTTTGGCGGAGTCGCAAATGACCGTTTGAGTGTATTTTGGCGGAGTCGCATACGGTCGTTTTGGTGTATTTTGGCGAAGTCGCGCATTTTGAGTTTGCTACATTTTGGCGAAGGCACGGTTCTATGCGCCAGAACCAACGTTGCTGTACTACTAATGCATCGTGCGGCGAACTACCACCACTAGAGGTGCGCCACAATCGATCCACCACGAATCGCAATATAAAAGCACCCGCATGAAACGTGAACCCAGTCCATGCAAGCGACAACACCACCTTTTTCATTCCAGATACCTGATCGAGCATGGCCACCGACGACCCAGACCCCATGGACGTCCCCATCCTCGTCTACAACACCGACTTCCTCCCTTCCAACGCCACCTCGACCATCGAGAGCGACGAGCTGAGCAACTGGTGGGCGCTTTCCGCCCTCGGGCTGGTGGTCGGCACGGCGGCGGGCAACATCCTCGTGTGCCTCGCCATCTGCTGGGAGAGGCGATTGCAGAACGTCACCAACTACTTCTTGATGTCGCTGGCCGTCACGGATCTCATGGTGGCCGTCTTGGTGATGCCGTTAGGCATCTACACGCTTTTCAAGGGTGAGTTTGGAAGGAATGGGATGAATAGACCTGTATTTTATATCCTTCGATGCCAACATACTGAGGAAGGATTCATTCGTGATTCAGTCATCGTTTGATAGTACTCACTGAAACTAGCTTCTTCTGGCACGATCTGTTCTTCTCTAAGTGCGATTTTCCCCCGAGCAGTAATGAACTTTCCCAGAATAATACAGAAAACAAAATGTTTCACATCCACCCCAAGTATTTCATCCCCTTACGGAGGCGTGGGGGGAGAGAGAATCGTTCCAAAATATCCTCATTTTCACTTTCCTTAGTGGAGGATGAAAAATTCGTTAGAAATAATAATGTTTTCACAATATAAAAGTTTACATTGGAACCATCAGTGATATCATCTTCATACAATATAATGTTATACATACATAATATTGATTTAATAGTGAAATTGATCTTCAAGTATCAGTTACGCTTAGGCTATCAGATAGTCAGCGAAGGAAGTCTTTCAAACTGCAGAATGTTCGCTGCTCCATAATTTTCCTCATTTCGTTCTTGAATTTTTCTCGAAAGAGTGATTTTAGGTTTACCGGTGGGTGATTGTGAGCTGGTGTGTGTAGTCGTATCTATGCGTGGGTAATATGAAATTTCGATTTCGAGTTGAATAGATTCGAAATTGATGCGAAAGTTCCTCTTTCGTTTCGACTATATTTGTGTGCCATACTCATAGTTTCTGACATATATAACAATTGAATTTGAATCAAGAATCTCAAACACCAGAGATACTAGATACTAGAAACCTCATCACAATAGGTGAATCAGCTTTCTGAATAATCAATCAACATGAAAATACAAAACTTCTCTCAACTCGAAAATTTTCCTATATGATTTGGATGAACGAGAACTCCACTCACGAACAAGAAATGCTCACTCATGATATGGAAACAAACATTTTCTCCATGAGAAACTCAGTATGTCAGACATAGAAAAAAGTTCATTATAGAAATATAAATCATTTTTCCTGGGTGAACAAATAACTGGAAGTGTATTATTCATTACTCTGCATGTTGAAAGTGATGTGATGTTGGAATAGCAATTCAATCTTCTGGAAATATCTCACACGCCATCCAACTGGAACTGAATAATTCTCTCAGTCCTTTAATGTTTTCTGCTCCATAGTGTTCACAAACAGAAAAGGAAAAAAGAGGAAAACATACGTGCCTCTAGGCGAATTCATCACTTGCAGATAATGCAGTGGATTTATATTCGTAGGCATTTGAATTCCACGCTCTGATTCGAAATTTCTGAGTGCTAGTTTTTATCGTTCTGAGTGATACACGACTGTAACATGGACAATGAGAATTCTTGAATATGTCATATGATCAATTGACCACATCAAGTTATCATCTCTCTCCTCTCATTCGAATGAGATTATTCGTCACTTCCTCCAAACATTTTGATGGACTCATATGGTTCTAAGAACAACATTATACTTTTTCAATTATGATTATCGATTCAATATTCGGTTCTATCATTGTGACGATCTCTTTTGTCAATCATTCACAAGTTGTGATCTTGTTCAATTCACAATGTTATCACCTGATTTTACTTTCTCATATGTAGTTTCATAATCATTGATCAATTTTGATCACGCAAACTGATAAAATTATACATGGAATACAATTCTTTTCCTTACTCTCCTTCAGCAGTGAATATTCCTCCATATAAAATAAGTTCCTATTGTTTCTCACAATAATGAAGAAAAACCATGTAATTTTTTTGACTGAGAGTCATCCTCACAAGAATGACTCTCTCACTTTCTCATCCTCGTGATTTGAGTTTCTTTTGCTACGCTAATATTTCCAAATGAAAATTCAACCTACGTATGTTATTATTCATGATAATTACTCCTTCGATGTATGATCCAAAATTCGATTCTGTATGAGTTAAGTTTTTTAATCATATTCTCGATCGTTTCAATGAAGTTGTGATAGGATTGATTATTCTGGACACTCACAACTCTACTTGATATGTATCAAGTGGAATTGAGAATTATTGGAAAACTTAGTGGCACTCACATCATCAACTCACAGCCAAGTTGATGAATCATGAATATGAAAACATATTGATTGCTTCACCACTTACCAGTATAGTTTCATGAATATTCAATTCCTAATACTTTGAGTATACGTTCGAAACTTGAAGTGGAAACTTCAGACTCGAAGGAAGGAGAGAAGAATATGTACACAACATGTGAATAATCAACTGGTTGGGAAGAAATTATTCGGCTCCAAGACGAAACTTACCAAAATAATCAATTAAATTTTAACTATACCATGATATCAAGGCAATTATGCTCAAAGTCAAACTTTCAACATTTTTGGATTTCATTTCGCAAAGTATATCACATTCCGCCTTTCAAACTAACAGACTGAAATTAATGTTCATGCATTCATGCATTGTTATGAATTTTTTTAGATTCACCATCAATTGAGGAAAAAACCACCAGAAAAAATGTCGACCTACCGGCTCGAAGGAAGAATCATCTAGGTTTGGCAACCCTGATTCCCCACCTTTTGTGCTGTTTTCCCATACAGCTGGTGCTTCGTGTCTCACAGACAAAAGATACACGGGGTTCAACAAGATTCATTACTCTCATCTATCTCAAATCGGTTTATTATTTTTCACACAGAAGTTCCCGCAGGATAGTCTTATATTGCCACACAGGCACTGGGAATACTGGAAGGCAAATGATTTGGAAATCTAGAGTGAAATCTGGGAAGACACCCACACGAGATCGATTAAACAAACCAATGACACGATGTTCTAGATTTCTTGTATTTTCCAACAAAAAAAACCTATTATAATAGTTTGACAGTGTGTGAGCCTGTGGTGGAATGTTGGGAGACAAGGAAGGTATTTGATTTTTTCTTGAAAGTTTGAAGGTTGCAAGCTTGTGGAAAGATTTCACTATACAAAGAATTCCGTAACATTGCAGATTGTGATATCTGCCTTCCTGGTGAATATACAGGCTCGAATTCTGCATTTCTTGCTGTGGATTGAGCGTTCCATCATCCAACAGAGGTGCCAAGACAGATCCTTGTGGTACACCAGCATCAGTTCTAACACCACATCATTTATTTAAATTATCCCCTAGACCACAAACAAAGCCTCACAGCAAATACTGACAGGCAATTTTCTCAACTTCCTTCGAGTGAAACTGGAAGTATTTCAGGAAAATTCACTGGTAACTGAGACTGAGACTGAAAAATATCTCATGTATCTGCAAATTAAAAAGTTCAGCCAACAAACTTCGATTCCAACTTCTGGAAGCTCAAAAAGTGCATCCCGCTCAACGGAATTTGAAAAGGAAATCCATCGCCAAAACAAGGAGAAAACGCAAAACACCGGGAGAAAATCCGGCAGGCCCGGAAAAAATCACTTTCGCCGGAATCATCACGCAGCTACCGAAAAGAGGATTATAAATCATTCCCCTCACATCGACACTTCCCCGCTCCGCATTTCGACGATGGAACGTGGGCAAACAAACAGCTGGTTTCAAATTGCGTCACGCTCCACATGACTTCATGAACAGCTAATCAAGAAACCGGTCATTTCGACACGTTCCAGAGCATCGATTGTACCTGAGAATACGAATTCCAGTCCAGTAGTATTCCTTTCCATGCATTTCGAAAAATGACTACTTGGAATCCGAACTGTTCTTTATTTGTGTGAGGATTTTCGCATGAATTTTATTTTTGAACTGACAAAGTCTCTTTTTAAATACAATTTATTTCGACAAGAGTACAATTATATGAGATGTTCGTTGCGTGAAGTTATGTTTCTGTTTTCCTTATCAAGAATCGAAGGTTGAATCTTCCCTATGAAGACAGATCACGCAATGCCCAGTATGATGACATCAGATTCTCAAGTCCGATAAACATGTTGAGTGTCATCAACGAAAGCACTCACTCATGAGACAATTATGATAGATCTATTGCAAGAACTGGTCTACAAACACTTGGCTTCCTTTTCATGCAAAAGGTTCACTTTTCGAAAATTCGCTCATGCACGGGAGAACTGTTGATCTGATGAAGTATCAGTTGGAATCCTAATCTTGAAAATGTTATCCTTGAATTTCGAAAGTCGATATACATGGAAAAGACTGAACATCATGGGATGTATTCCATTGAATTCATACAGGAACCCTATATATTCGAAACATTCAATGTGAACTATTCATTGAATCCCATAAACTATCCATTGAATTCCATAAACTAGATCGAATCAATACTAAATCATCTCACTTCATCTCCTCTTTCAGTCTCATGCAGAAGCTACAGCCTGTATATAATAGAAATTCATACTCTCATGATGGAATTGAACTTCACTCACACGCAGTTGTATCTAGGTATTATATTCGATGGTTACTATGGTGATGCGCTGTTCCAAATGAAATATTCACCATCCGTACCGAATAAAAAATTCAACAGGAGGTCGGCCATCTGACAGTACTTATTTAGAACTGCTCTGAGAACATTAGCGTGTCTGTTCCCTTCTCAGTTAATCTATCTTTAGGGTGTCGACTCAATAGATCTTTTTATTTCATGTCACACTAAACTCAGTATGTATGAATCCAAAATAACAAGCTCTTTCAAAATCTGTGAGAACATATAGGGTGTTCCATTTGAATTGAAGAAGTTGATGGCATTTCCAGGTAAACCGGAAGTATATTATTAACAAAAAAATGTACATCAGATGCATTACGTCCCATAGCACTCACCTGCAGATTTCCAAAAATATCGTTCTTTTCGTTCAAAAAATATCCATTTGGTTCCATACTTCATCCCAACCCAGTATATAAGCCTTTTTCATCAAAAATTCGTTCGTGATATATGAATATGAATCTTATAGAATCACATGAGATATTGAATGACATACAGTTGCACTGCTAGGGGTGATTTTTAGGCTCTCACTTCTAGCCTGAGAAATTTTGGAACTTCGATAAGTCTCCTCTCGGTGGGTACATTTCATTCGAATTATGCTGATATCGAAGGACTATTATTGATGTCCACCAACGTTGGCCACCACTTCCACTGACACCAACTTCCCAATTATCAACTACTGGACTCCACCCCTTGCCGTCACCCGATCGCACCCTTCGAGGATATACCCTTTCATATCTGCACTCTGGCCTAATCCAATTGGGATCCAGCCGGACTCCGTATAGATTTGGTTCCAATTTATCCAGTGATTCGACCTGAAGTCGATGCTCTAGAGAAATTCGGTCCGAACAAAATCGGTTCACGCTAACAAAAATGTCTCCTGTAGTTTTCAATTAGTAGGATAATGTTGGTATCGATTTGCAACTGGGCGGAATGCGATACAAAATGTTCACATGCAAATGTCACACTCTTTTGTACAATTTCCAATGGAAATATCTTGAATAATCAATTAGGATTCACTCACATAAGATCATTCATGGATTCACCAATGATTCGACAAAAAGTTAAGAAAATTGAACAATGGAATGTATTGGAATGGAATGAACAAACATTAGACAAAAGAAAATATCGAGAGATATGAATATGATGAAATGCCATGAGTAATTATTTCTTTGCACTTCACTTCCGAATTGTTTAATGTTTATTGTTAAAGTTTTTTTCTTCAACTAGGTCGACCTATGGAATCTGTGGGTGAATGACTGTTGAACTTCTACCCTGTTTGCTTTTATGTTTTCAATTCGCGTATTGATATTACGGTTGAGCTGTATTCCACTTCGATTATACAGGTAAATTAAATATAATGGGAAATGTCTCACAAGTTGATGCCCTTCTATATTTGATGCATCCATAAACAGAATTGGACTGTAAATTATATTCATTGAAGACAGGTTCTCGAGGTACATTATCGTATGCGAAGCATTATAGATGGAACGACTTCGTGGAGAGACAATTAATTTATAATGATTATCAGACGGAATTTAGTGAAATACGTAGTAGTAGAATCAGGCACAGAGACATGGGAGGGAGGCATTTGCTCCTCCTAACGACAACATCGATGAAAGTGTATTTTACTCATAATAACTGAAATTTCATTGGATCAATTGTTCAAAACGAAATTTCTGAAAGATAGGTAGGATCCCATGAAAAATGCCTTGCCCCCTAAACCAAATCCGAAATTATAATTATGATGACCATTTCCATCTTACAGTTGAAATCAGTATTGTTTATGAATATCCAATCAGCATTTGAATAAAGTACATTTTCTTCTGATATTGAAATCATGATCGCACATTGAACTTATCACCAACCCGTTTCAATTTTCTAGATACATCGAAGATTTATGGGATAATATTAGTTGTTGATAATATTAATGTTTTTCCTTCGGAATATGGTTCTATCGATGAAGTGTTCGCTCACGAGTTGAGTTTCAGAACGTTTTTGATGTGGTGGATTTGGCTCTCACTATGGAGTGATTCAATCATCTTCTTCTATCCTTAGTTGGTTTGTCGTCCTATGATATACATTAGTTATCACAACCTCATTTCTTCAACAAGAACCTAATAATATAATTCGTTTCGAAAAACGCCCACTCAGGTGTATAGAAATTGATATTCATTTATATAAATATGCCTCCTTTTGAGAATTTCTGAAAACAAGTTCACACTAACTACCAACAAGTATTTCTCTTAGGTATCTGGAATTTGAATTCCAAACGCAGTGACATTCCGGGAAAGATCATTGATTCATTCTCTCCACAAATAGATTGGAATATTATATTATATATTCAGAATATAATCTTACCAAGTACAACTCATCCTTGGAACCATATCACATGACCTTAATTTCCTTCACTCAAATTGTTCATTCGAGGCAAAGGTTTGTGAAAAATCAATTTTCCCAATAATTCCATCAGATGGAATAATTCGAGTGAGAAAAAATATTAACGAGATCAAAATAACTTCAAAGGAAGATCAAAATAGAGCGCTCTGCTTGATGACAATAGTTGATCTTATTCGAGTATTTAATAATGATTGAAAAATGTCCATGATGGAAGGAGTATTATATGACTCCTAAATCAGAATCAATTAGCAAAGATTACTTGAGCTTGGCAAGTTCTCGCTGAAGATATTGATATGCAAGTCTTCTCCAAGTGCAATTATAGCTTGCTATATCTGTGAGTCATATTGTACATATTGTCCCCGACAATATCAATGAGAATTAGTTGATTATCCGATTTTGAACCTTGCTCGCTGAACTTCCTCTCACCTAATATCCATCTTCCCCGCTCTATTCATATCCGGCATTTATGGAGCAATCAACTATCTTGTTCGGGAGATGAGATTGAATCGGCTACTTACACGGGTGTTCGGTGATTCTGGCGAGGAGACATAATTTAGAAATGGAATGTCTCAAGGGGTTGCTCATCATCATCAATTGAGAAGCGGCGAATGATTCGAATAACGATGGAATCTATCGAAGGCAACGAAAATTATGATATTGATTTTGATTTGCCAAACAAAGGCAGTTGGATCGATTTATTTCCTATATATTTCAGATTTATTTAGGGAAATGATGGACTTCCTTCCTTCTCCTAGATGGGTCTGGTTATGTGACCATCACCTCCTCTCTCTCTCCTTATTCCGATCACTGTGGATATGATAAATGTATTATATTATCTTTTCCAGGATTAGGAAAATACTCAGAAAACATTATAATTCATGACAATGAAAAACAAGAGTTGACTCAGTCGCGTGAAGTGGAGATGACAGCTGAAATATTCGAAGGTTGCCGAACTTGTCACGATTCATAGGCGCGCACATTTATTTTCATGAAATTGGCTCAGGTAATGTCTCTGAAACTATCAAAAGGGTCTCCGCTCGGGTTCTCTCGTAAAATCAATGCCCTCTACTTTTTTGTGAACAGAATTTCTCTATTTGTCAATGACAGCTGAAAAATTTGGAAATACAAATTTATTTAATAAGAATAAAACTTCTACTCATCTTGGTGGACGTTTCGGGAACAAATCTTCTCCCGTTCTCAACACAATTAAAACACTTTTCTTCGCAGAATTTGTCAATGTGCAGTCGTTTTTGACACTGAAAAGTGACAACCTGGCAGACGGAGGAATTCTGGTAACAAGGTGTTTTTTCATTAATTGATATTGAATTTTCCATTTTCATATTCAGTTTTCGAAGTGGGTGCCAAGTTCTATCTATATCAACTGAACAAGAAGCAGTATCATTGTCTTTGTTCAGGAGAATGCGAGCAGACTCTTTGATTTTCCGTTTTTGGTTATTGTCTTCTTTTCCTATGATCTTAATATCACTTCAATCGGCCATATGTCGTCCATATTCAGTAAGGATATATTTGTATTTCCAATTTTTTTGGAAACGAGGTATCACTGACATATAGAGAATTTCTCTTTTAGGTATCTAAAGGTTTAATTTCAAGCGCAGTGACATTTTGGGGCAGATCTAAAAATCTGTCCTTACTACGAATATATTGGAATAACTTTAAATAAGTCCCACTTGATTTTTCAGAAACGAGGAGAGAAAATCCCACAAAAATCTGAAAAATTACCCCTCCGTATCTTGGTAACTTTTCAACTCTTCATGCAGGATGATTTCCATACATGCTCTTCTTCAGATAATTGAGCCAATTTTGTTTCCAAACGGCATTCCATGAATATTTTTCTACAGTTGGATCTTGAATTCTCTCAAGCTCATCAGGAATGTATATTAAATGATTTGGTAAAAGTTCCCTACCTTCAGAGACAACTGATATATCTAGTTAGAGCATCGATAACATAACACATTTCACTTTGAAGTATTACATTCATCTAATGTTACTTTTTATGTAACCCATTATAGATAATCATCTTCCGGGTATACAATGTAATAAGTTGATTTCTGAAATATAAGCGACCATTTCTGCTCGGGTATAAAATATCAAAGATTTAACGAGCCCTAGCCCATCGTTAAACGAAAAAAGGAATTAATCATGATGCAGTAACAGTAACTTTATTCATGGACTTTTCTGGGAAATGGAAAAGCCATTTTCAGTTCGTCATGCAACAGACGAACATTGTTATTAGCAGGAAATATGTATTGAAATTAACGATGAGTCAGAAAGGTTCATGAATAGTGATTTTTCAAGAAGGGCTTGTCAGAGTTTTGGTGTGAATATAGAGTATTGTATACAGCATGTATCAGTTCACCAAGAGGAAAAGTTCCTGCAAAATTTCATTTGACGACTCAGGATGATATATTCGAAATATTCGTGAGATAAAGAGAAATGTTCAATACAAGATGACCTGTAGTGGTATTACAACAGATGAAAATCGGTTGTTTGCCTGATTGGAATGGAATGCATCGATGAATCATTCATTCTCCTGAAGATTATACAGGGTGGCCCAATGGAAACGAAACAAGGTATGCATTTTACTGGATAGGACAGGATTTGAGCATGAAAAACACATAAGGAACTATAAAATGAGAAATAGTGATGAAAAAGAAAAAAAGCATTACATTCCATACCTAGCCGATTATTTTCATAAACGTGTTTTCTCGAGAACTACTGCATTGAATCTGAAAAACAAGACAGCGTTGGTAAAAGATTTCGATTACCTTCAAAATGATGTATCACTTGACCCCTCATCCCATTTGAGATTCGAGGGTTGGAGCTCACCCCTCCGGGGGGTTTGAAGTGAAAAAGTCGATGAAATGCGATATATTTCCCTCTCGAAATGAAAATCGACCGGTTCGAGCGTTTTTTTTTTCTTCTGCGAACGATAACTATGTCAAATCGGCCTTGTTTTGTTTTCATTGGGCCACCCAGTATACATCTTCTTTGATTCAGTATACCTTCATGTCGAAAGCTCGACTATCTACCTAATCTTATATGGAATGAGTAATAGCACAGTACAAAGAATGTGAATAATTTTCAAAGAAACTTCATAAATATTCAAAATCATTTGGCGGACTGTTCATCTTTCACTTTCCGAATGTCACTTCAATCATTGATGAGGCTCTGATCGAATTCAAGTTCATTGGATTTCATGTCACAGTCATTTTCCTTTGGAAAACTATCATCATGAATCAACATGGCTTTGATTTTCTTGCTACCCAACCTGGCATATAACACAATATTGAATATTCAACATGATATAATTGACGCGATGAGGTCTGCATCAACTTCTTCGAAGACAGTCCAAGAATCTCTAAATCAAGAGCAAGCAACTTCGAATCAACCTGCCATAGTATACGATAATTGCGTTTTCAATATAAACATCGATCCTAATGGTCCATGAATTTAGAAAACATTCAAGCTTTTTGTTGAAATTGATCAAAATTATTATGTGTGAGAACAAATAAAAATGAGATTGTCAAAAAAATATTCTGTCGAAATTTCCAGTATAATTCGCTGTTGGGTACGCACCAGGAAAAAATTTCCGATAAAATTCATGAGTTCCTAGGGTGATCTGATTGTGTGGAATTTTCATCGAAACTCGCCACTGCTGGTGTTGATCCATCCATTTCTTCTGACTGTGTCGACAAGCCGTCGAGAGATATCCTCGTTCCGGGTTGACGGTGTTCACTTTCCGAATCACTTCATTGGTTCTGTTCGGCGACAATAGAGCTGCGCTCATTAATATTCAGAAGAAGTCTCTGTTCCTGTTCTGGGGAGCTCAGCCTCGACAGAGAATGCCGTGGAATATTGAAACACGTAATGAATTTTCTATAATTCAATCAAGGAAACTCATTATGTCGCCATTCAGGAGGATCGTGGGTTATTGGATATTTCAACGATGGTGCTAGTACAAGCGTTCGCTGATCGATCACACTGTATAACATCGAAACAATTCTATTTGAATAATCTGCGGAAATTTAAGCTGTATTCCATCATGTTCCATGATGGAAATTTTCGTACATTGGCATTTATTTCATCACTATCATTTTATCACGACTTTGAGTCAATTCATAACATTCATCCTTTCTTTTCTCAGCTTTTTGTGGGATTTTCTCTCCTCGTTTCTAAAAAATAAAGTTGAAGTTATTGAAAATTATTTCAATATATTTGTAGTAAGGACAGATTTTGTGATCTGCCCCAAAATGTCACTGCGCTTGAAATTAAACCTTTAGATACCTGAAAGAGGAATTCTCTATTTGTCAGTGACACCTCGTTTTTAGAAAATTTGGAAATATAAATATATTTAATAAAAATAAAACCTCTACTTATCTTGGTGAACGTTTCGGGAACGAATCTGCTCCCGTCTCGACACAATAAAAATATTCTCTTCTTCGCAGAATTCTTCAATATGTTGTCGGTTTTGATACTGGAAAGTGTCTTTACTATAAATATATTGAAATAATTTTTTATAACTCTATTTTTTTAGAAACGAGGAGAGAGAATCCCACGAAAAGCTGGAAATAAATGAATGTACTACCTCCTCGAAAAACTTACAGACATTATTTATTCTTTCTGTTGTGTTGAGATGTGTTGGTCGAGTGTTAGATTTGTGTAACTTCTCATTTACTGATCCTAGTCGCATCGAGATTGTATCGGCAGAATGATCATAGTTTGAAGCATCTTCCGAAGTGAATTCGAAATTATTAAAGTTGGTAGATAATATCCAGTCTTCCTCTCCAAGATACCCTGCTGTCATTTGTCATCATTTCGAAAAATCCAAGATACCCTAATGATAGGAATTTTACAGAGAAATACACAGGTTGGCATGGCAATGTTGAGAAATGCTCTCATTTCATTGGTCGATATGTTTTGGCGTAGAATTTCCACAAATTCTGATTTCCTGTTGAACTCCATATTGAAGGATAGAACGATAATCGAAAGGGCACTTATGAAGGTGCTATGTAACATTTGTTCGCATTTTGAAATTTTTCCTGAAGACTCTGTCGAATTCCTTGTGATACAAAATTAGTTACATCGAACTCAATTCACCAAGTCGAAAAGGTAATTGTAACTGCAAATGAGTAATTCCAAAAGTGATTTACTATGGATCAATTACAATGTTCTGTAGATGAAATTTTTTGTTGCTCCCTGATATGTTCTTTGGGGTTTTGTGTCTAGTGTAATATGCTAGTTTCAAAAATAATTCTTTTCGAAGACGGTTTTTAGCTACCCACAAGTATTCGAGAAACCTAACGTACCCACATATATATACGACCTAGTGGATTTCTGAAGAAATTTGCGTCATTTGTTTCACAGAATATACTCAATGCAGAGGAGGTGAATCATGTAAAAAAAAATCCTTCGATTATGAGATGGAAGAGGAGGAATCTTTGATGTAACTTGTATGCAACCAACAATACCTCGTCGAATGACTTTGCAAATGACTGACCTAAGTTACAGTTTGTGGTGAATTCGTGGGGAATTCTGATCTGAAAACAGATCGGGAGCAGAAATACAACATCGAAAACATGGTGTTTTCTATTCCAACACAACGATTTCAACCAATCGAAAACGTGTACCTTGGCATGAGTGAAATGATAACATATCAATTTGCGGAGAGGATTTTCAGGCAAAACAGTGATATTATCTCAGACCCATCGAATGTAACTCAGCACCCTTATCCAATTGTCCCTTCAATTAATGATTGTGGGGATTTAGAAGGCAGGACCCGAGCTAGATCTCACTCTCCGCCGACGAATAAAGAATGATCACATTCGAGAGTCCGAAATCGTGCTCGAGGACGCGAGAACATCTCCCTACTTTACATTTGCATAATTTCCGAACTACAAAATGGCACTAGAGTGATGTCAAACATCTCTCTGGAAAGTTTCATCGCTCGACACGTATTCCGACTGAACCGGAAAAATAGTTTACACAGTAAGCACTGCAAAATTGCAGTTTTTAGACATCAATCGCTGTTAGGACTTTTCATAGATGTCATTGCTGTGTTATTGGTTTTGGTAGGAGTTTACTTGATAATATCTCGTTTTTCCTAGATGTCCCGAATATGATCCATCGGCAAAACCATCTGCGAAATTTTATGAAAATGATCAGGAGTATTCAAAATGAAAAATTTCACAATAATCGATGCTGTTCCATGGATTTGATCTTCACAGACTTCAGACATATTCACACACGTGACTCAGCTTATCCAACAAAAATATGCATAACAAACATTTCGTTCATGTGAATGATTCACATTCACACATGGAGATCATAATACGATAACAGACTAAATCTTGGTGCAAGAACGTATACACATTCGTGTAAAGATTTTTTTACGAAAAGAACTCATCAGCCTCAATGAAATTAGCAAAACACGCAGGTATTTCGAGCGCTTCAAAGAAGTGAGCAGACTTATTAAAATATCTATGGACGATGATCACGACCTGATCGTTGTGCAATTTCGAAATATTTTCGTAGTGAACAGTTATTGGGATTGTGTCTATGTCACCTACTTTGATGTGAATGTGGATACTCAAAAAGCCCTTGGTTCACAAGTGAATATCATTGAGCTGCTAGGAATTCCATTAAACCTGTAGAATCAAGTTTCCATCTACCATTTCTCAACTCAATCATGTCCCCATTATGAATTCTCTAGCTGGAAAATCCCATCTGAGAAGAATCGCTACATCCTGTAACAGGATATAACAAGATGAGCAATTAAATTTGAAACATGAAAGACACTCTGTTCGGGCTGTAACCTAGTTATGTAGCAAGTGGATGTTTAATAAAGGCTGTCTCTCCAATCATGCAACCCGTATTCCTGCCGGAAGGAACAAAAGTATCCATCTATTCAAAAACTCCACTCGTATGAGCTGAGATGTTGATGGAATGCAGGTAGCGAGTTGCAAGCCAGATAGAACTCAACCGAGCATAACAAGAAAGTTGAATAGGACAAGCGTCTTCTTCTATCCTCACTTGGGTTTATCGCTCAGTAGAGTCATATATAAAGCTTCTTGGCATGAGCGAGATTGAGATATTCAAATACCAAGCGATCTGGTGATTGATAGTTCCATATATTAGTTTGAACGGAAACCACCGTTGAAATCCTCACGAAATTCAACATTGCGTGTATCGTAAATTTGACTGCAGGAAATCTTAATTTACTCTCTGAATCCTCACAGTTCGATCAAATGTATTGAATGAGTCAAGATTTATTGGAGTTCATGTGAAGTGATTCGAAGACAAGTCAAATTTTCATTTATTATTTTCATTTCCAGTGAGAGAACTAATGCTGGATTCAAATGACAATCACCATTTTATACATCTCAATTTCGAACGGTAACAGCAACAGCAACTTCGACGTCAAGTTTATGAATCCAACTTTACTACTCCCACCGAATTCAGAACGATTCCAGATTTTCTCGTGGAAGGAATACGTTGGTCGGACCGGGAAATCCCTCTATCAACATTCCTCGTTCGTCTTCGGCATTAGTTGAGGAGTGCCAGATAAGACGAGGTAATGTCTGTTTCAGGCTAATATACGTTACCCTTCGCGAGAAATCAGGCTGTCGGATTAGCTGGTACCGACGAATGTAGAGTTTATCTCGGGGAAAGGGAGATGATGGATAGGAATGGGGATGGATTTCGGGAAATATTGCGACTGCACGTGAATCTGAAGTGTGAGACTGATTAATACGTAGAGTACACTCGAGACCGTGGTACACCGATGAATTTCGCATCCATTTTAACAACTGCGTTAGCGAGGATTCGCCACTTTGACATCTTTATTGCAAGAAATTTCGTTAGTGTGAATCTCTGTTTATGCCTCCTTCTTTTCTGACATCACGAAACGAAAACCTCTTTGTATACATAGACATATATATATACTTTTGAATTGATTTGATTGGAGTACCATTTTGAAGCCGATATAATGTTGAATCTTTATTTTGATGAAAAACAATTGAGATTTGTCATGTTCAAACAGCTTGGTAATTCTCGCTGATCTAGTTTTCAGTGTCTTGCATTGTGACTTTGACATATGACATATGTCGACTGTCATTGCGATACAGAGTGGGTAATTATCGCGATTGGACAACCCCGATGGATACCAAGAGTGAGTTTCCTCTTTTTTATTGTGAATGAGGTCGACGAGAAAATCTTGTTACCACCTCGTATATGGAATAGCGATTAATTCTCGAACATTAGCGCGCTCGGTACGGTCATCTTGAGCTTGTTTCATTGAACTCTACTAGATTTTCATGTCCTCATTTAAAAATTCTTGCCAGATACTGGGTGGCCCAATGAAAACGAAACGAGGCCGATTTGACAAAGTTATCGTTCTCAGAAGAAAAATAAACGCTCGAACCGGTCGATTTTTATTCCAAGGGGAAAATATTTCGCGCATGTTTTCGACTTTTTCAATTCAAACTCTTCGGAGGGGTGAGCTCTAACCCTTGAATCTCAAATGGGATAAGGGGTCAAGTGATACACATCATTTCGAAGGTAATCGAAATCTCTGACCAACGCTTCCTTGTTTTTGGAATTCAATGTAGTAGTTCTCGAGAAAACACGTTTATGAAAATGATCGGCTAGTGATGGAAAGTAACGCTTTTTTCCCTTTCATCACTATGTTTCTTTTCATAGTTAGAACGATGTTCATCTAAGAAGTGCCTTATGTTTTTTGTAATCCTGTCCTATCCAACATTACATAAAGAATCATTTATTTCAATGTCAGTTCCTTGATCTCTCAATAAAATGCATACCTTGTTTCGTTTTCGTTGGGCCACCGTGTATATTCTCCAGTCTTCTGGCCACCGTGTTGTTTCTAATCGATAAGTAATATCCGATGACGAACAGAACTATATACATGTTATAGACGCATTACAGCAAAATTTCACTGGTTCGAACACGTTTTCAGGATTTGTGACGCAATCGCAATCGAACGTCGTTTGCTACATTGATAATAAACTTTTTTGTATGTTTCGCTGGGAAAGCGACAGGCCATTCGACCCCACAATGACGATACTCTCGAGGAATTCACGTGACAGCACGTCACGTGGAGAAGACATTTTTTCGAGGATTGAGCGACAGATTTCAATGGATGGAATGGGAAGGAGAAAAACAGAATGTGTGTATATTGTCTGGAAAATATGACGACTCAATGTTGAATAATGTTCGGGGATGATGAAATATATACAAATTTGCGAACGACAGAATGATTAATGAATAATCATGGCACTCGAAATAGATTGAATTTTCGCCTCATGTTGTTTCCGTCAAAGGACTTTCAGTTGTGGTTTTTGTGTAATTTTCAGTGTCTATATATACTCAATATCTCATTGAGTGAATTGGAATGTATTGATACTTCATCATGGTTTGTCTCTGAGTGATTAGCAAAATTTCTAAATGATGTATCAATGAAGGTTGAGCATAATTTGAAGTATTTTTCCCAAGACCACCCATGAAAACATCGACTTTTTCTGTTATTTAGAGAGTGGCTCATTCCACTTTGGCAACAGGAAAGTCGAAAGTGGAACGCACTAGTGTGGAAATATCCGAAAAACGCACGCTCGCAGTAATTGATGAGTGTAATGACGATTTACCTGGGAATTCCACCACTAGTATCATCACATTTATATAGTACTTATATTTCAGATCAATTTTGCACCCTTACATTTCGAAAAATGATCGAATTTACTACCTGTAATGTTTAATGTGACATTTGACTGGTTGAATGTATTTTTGGTGATTCTTTTATTTATGAAAAAATAAATTTGGACCTAACACTGATTCTTTGGGTAATCCTAAGTGTCATCCAACAATCCTGATTTTCCACAGTGGAAATTCCTCTTGTATAGGAAGCTGAGATGGAATTTCTCGAGTTGTAAATCATCTTCATCTTCCGGGGGTTATCTGGCCTAAGCAATTTCGGTTTCCCTTTTTCCAGTATTCCAATCGACGATGCAGAAGAGACTTCAATGTAGTTTTAAGTGCCCTCGACCAGATTTATTGCCTTCCTGCATTTTTATAGCTGTTCTGAACGATTCTTCAAAATTGTATCGAACTTTCGACCGCTTATATCTCGAGATGGAATTGTTCTCTCGCTGAGAACATGCCTTGACACTGCAATATCTCGAGACCCTCACCAAATTGAACGTAACCCCTACGTCATTCCAAACACTTTAATACCCGAATGAAAATCTAATTATATTGTAGCATTTTCAAACATTACAAAGCGATGTAGCGACATAATGTAGGAACTCAGGAAAACCGGATATCAAACTGGAAACTGAATAGAACTGCACTGGAAGAGATCTCTAACTCGTGACGTGTGCATGAAGACTGACTTTTCAATTGGCGATTTCAACTACCGAAGAGGGCGCTACGAGACCTAAACAAACATGGCGGATAGTGAGTAATCTCTCTGTTCGGCGTGGTTATTGTGTGTATATTTTAGTTGTTTTCTAACGTTGAACAAGTTATATCTTGCATTTTTGTGTTTGTCTTGGACAATTGTTGATAGTGTGTTGGAGAACTATCATATTGTGAGGTAATGTAACGCTTTTCAATGTCTAATAAAATGAGCAAAATGAAGGAAACAAACTCGAATGAAGTGAGTCACAGGTTTTCCGATCAACAAAGCATTTGTCCATGCTTTTATTCGATCAACTGTCTCAAGTATACCATAATCATTCTTGACATGCACTTTAGAAGCATCCTTCTTGGGAACGCATGAGAATGTCCTATATTCATGTTTCCTGGAAGAATACAGTTTTAAACATAACAGTTAGTGTTATGCGATGTCTTCCTAGTTGTGCCAGTATTTTGACTCGGTTCTCCACTCATAATTATCTTGAGTATCTCAACCCTGAAACTATATAGGTTTATGAGAGTACCCAAAGCATAATTTCATTCCCGTGAATACCTTTCGAGTTTGGGTTATCCCAAAAATTATTCGCTTAAAGTCCTACTTTTGAAGTTCGCTCGACACACAGATCTACAAATACAATGAGAACACAACATAATCCACCAATAATCTCTGATATCGCACAAGCACGCTCAAATAAGGATGATTCATTGATAAAAAACGCACACGCATCACTAAGTAGGTTCACAATTTAGCCACCAGAGGTCGTCTAGATTTTTGGACTAGCGAATATCGCGTTATGGTGAATTTATAAACTCAACTAAACTAAGAATTAAATTAACAACGAAGAATTAAGAAAGATGAGTACATGTAAATAGCATTAGCGTTTTATAAAGTTTCATCTGTCATTTGAATTGAGAATTGAAAATTAAGAAGATGGCTATCTTTCATCTGACAACTAAGAATTAACAATTAAGACAATGAACGCAGACGCACTACTTATTTCTTATGACAGTTGACAAACAAACCAATGCAAATGAAAAACCGCGCCAGAATATGAAAATAGGTTGTGTTCACTCATGTCTCCTGGTTGTGTTATTGTGTATTTTCCACAATTTTTCTCCTTTGGAATTGCAGAACTTGAAGTGAATATAGAATGGAAACACTATCTTTCTGATCTGAACCACAGAATATGGTTATTCTGTGTCTGAACGTCAATCACAATGTCAAGCACAAAACCACTGGGTTCTTAATTCTCAACTCTCAGTTGTTGTTTATAAACACCTTCTCACTTCCTAATTTTCAAGCCTCAATTGTCAATTCATAATTCTCAGTTTAGTTGAGTTTATAAATCCACCATTACCCTTCCCAAATTCGATGTTACCCTGAAAGCGATCGGATGTAACGCATCGTGTACATAATGTCGGAACATAAAAACGCAACAACCACCGCGAAATTCCGACGAGCGATGGGATGCTCCGAGCACGGCTCGCTACATGTAAGCCAAACATAGGGAGAGGAGAAACCGCTCAACGGATTCCGATCACATCGACCCACTCAGAATCCTCGGATGCGACAGTGTATTTATTCCCTTATTGCTCGATGCCTTCAGCGATGTCGGAGGATGCCATGAAAAGTCTGGGTCTCTTCATTGTAGTGTGTGTATATATCACGTCGTGTCAGAAATGGTGGGAGATTGATAAAGGAAGACGTCCAGATGATGTCAGAGTTGTCAACACCCTCTTCTAGTTGATTATAGTATATTAAAACGTGAGTCTGCAATTCGGAAATGACTTTCCGAAACGACGAGTGTTTGAATTGCCTTCTGTGACGGACTTTTCATGCTATTTTTTCTATTTCGGCTGTATTATACGGTTCCATTATTATTGAATACAAATTTTCATAACATCATGAATATTAAGGGAAATTTCGGTAGAATAATTAGTTTGGCAGAAATGATTCGTTGACTGAAATTTGACCGAAAAGTTCAGTGAATTCAAAAGATGCTTAAAATTCAAATAACATGGACCTTCCTATCAGTAAAACCATATCTCAGATGAATTTGAAGAGACAGTGTCTGAATTCTCACTAGTAATACCACAAGAGGTCGTGTGGTATTCGGTCAGAAAATTCCACACCAAATGTGTTTCCAACAACATCGATTTTCGTCTTTATCGAGTTCTTGCTAAACAGAATTGGAGAACAGTAATTAATTAAAATAACAGGGCATGGTAGCAGTCACTCCAAAAAACCATATCTGCAAATTGACTCGGGCCATCATCAGGATATAATTTACGCGATGAGGTTTGCTTCAACTTCTGCAAAGACAGTCCAAGAATCTCTAAATCAAGAGCAAGCAACTTCGAATCAACCTGCCATAGTATGCAATAATTGCGTTTTTAATATAAATATCAATCATGATGGTCCATGAATTTAGAAAACATTTGAGCTTTTTGTTGAAATTAATCGAAATTATTATGTGTGAAAACAAATGAAAATAAGATTTTCAAAAAAAATATTCTCTCATTATAAACGTCAGAAAAAATTCCAGTATAATTCACTGTTGGGTACCCACCAGGAGGAAAAAATTTCCGTTGCTATGGTGATCTGACAGAAATACACGTTCTGATTGGTTGAAAAATCTCATGTGTGGAATTTTCTACATAATATTCCTGGAATGTTCATGCATCCTTCCACCACTCATATCATTTTTTCATAAATCTGCAATATTATCGTAGTATTAATAAACAATATAGGCAGATTCTACAGGTACCTATTCTGTTTTTATTTCTAGCTATCTCAACTTGGCAACTTCCAATGAACTTGTTGTTAGTCTCAACTGAGGTCTCAACTATAAGAACAATAAATATATATATGTAGAGAATCCACTAAAAAAATAGATTACTAAAGAATAGATTGATACTATTCGTGATACTAATGAATGATCCAGTGGGCGAAAGCGGAATAAACAGAGTGTACCGTCGAAATGATCGACAACTAGGGCCCTCGGAAACAATAGTAAAAATATCTTGATTGAATGTGAAATGTAGAAGTTATTGAGTTTGAAACACTTATTCCATCATTTCTGATCATGTTAATGAGAACAAAACTTCGAATCCTCAAATATTGTTACGTATTCCATAGGAAGATATTTTTTTCACAATGTAAATTCACTTGTTATTGCATGTTTCTCACAAAAAACCTCCCTTCAAGATATTATGGATATTTAATTTATTCATTTTCAGTGCTAGTTATCGGACATAATAATGATTGAGTTGATGCAATCAAATAGGTACTACAATTAGTCGAGCGATATGAGGTTGGACAAATAGAAAAAAAAACTTGAATAACGTTGACACGAAAAACGCCCTGAATAATTCAAGAGGGTAATTTTTCCCGTCGTTTCAACTCAAACAAATTACCGAAATAGGGATGGGCAAGATGTATCGACCGTACTTCCAAATATCGATAAGAAAAACATCAAATACGGTGTGTAGAGGACGAAGTGGATTAATTTTTCCTAGACTTTTAGAGATTTCCTTATTGAAATTTCAATAATTATTTCAATGTTTTTGTAGTAAAGACCTATATTTATAATCTGTCCAAAAAGGTCACTGCACTCGAAATTTGACCTTCAGTACCTGAAAAAGAGATTTGTCTCTTTTTGTCAGTGACATCTTGTTTCCTGGAAAATTTGAAAAATCAAATATATTCTACAAGAGAATCAAAACTCGCTGCATTCAATTCTAAATTATGATGTCTGAGAATGCTAATTAGATCAGCATTATGAGCGTCTTCAGCCAGTTGCTCTTTACATGTCAAAAAATCATGTGTGTCATCTGTAGGTATGAAAATTCACAGAGCAATGCCACAGACAACAAGTGAAATCACGAGTATAAATGCTGAATGAAAGAGGGCCTAGAATCGATCCATGGGGAACCTCATAGATTGAAAGTGCTCTCGATGAAACATAGTCTCTGGTTTCAACAAATCAGACTCTATTCTCGAGATAATTCCTCATCAGTTCAATCGCATCCTCATCGAAACCAATGAAATGTTATAACAGATGGATTTGATGCTAGTTGCTTGATGTAAACATGAATCGCCCACCTCTAGACCTAATATCTCACAGCTTTCTCGACCTGTTAATATGAAAGGCACGCCATCGGAAATGCATCGCTATCGCAGGGTTGACGACCCTGGCGAAGAAAGAAGTTCGAACCTTTTAGAATTCAACAATTGAAATTCGTGTCTGGTCGTAGTATCCAGGTCAGATTGTGATTAACCCATAGAGGATGAGGTGTGCTGTGCTCGATTCAAAAATATATCGACGAGGTTATATTTAGGGAAGAAATGATGTCACGAACGGATGTGGTACGTATGGATCTTCAATTCGAATATAATCCATCGATGTAGCTCATTCTGATGACGATTTCTCGTACAACTTCTCGTCTCAACAAGGTCAATTTAGAGTTCCAACGTGCACCATATATTCCTACTATCATTACAACGGTTGCCGAGCTTATAACAATCCATAGGCGCACACATTGATTTGCATGGAACTGGCATAAGACTTTCTTTCGAACTATCAAAAGATCGGGTTCTCTCGCTATTTGAGTGTGAGTAGGTATATTTCGTGGAATTTCGATAAATTACAATCGACAGTGAGTGGAACTTGGAATAATAATACAAATATCAATGGTCGTAGAAAAAATAGCGTACATAACTCGTTGGAAAGTGTCACATTTTCGCATTTTAGAATCTCCTGAACTATCGGTGGAACTCAATTAAAACTGCTGATTTTTTTTTTGGTTCAATCTAAATTTCTCCTCAGAATCGAAAGAAATATTGTGTATTAGGAAACCAAATCTTGTGTAACTCTCGATTTTGCGGTATCCTGCTCGATTCTTCCAGCAATCGTTACACAAAGAGACATGTTTCGTAACTGATGGATACATAAATACCTATTTCCTCATCCTTCATTTCCGCTACAATGGATTCCTAATTGATACAGAAGTCTGACCGCATAATTGGTATATATTTGTTAGTGTCATGATTACACTGCCTGTGATCATTTCCAAACTGATGTGGATTCTAATGATGTGTCAAATGCAGAATCTAGTTAAATGAATCGAGCGTATATTGTTGAATGCATGAGGTGAATGTATGTTGTTTTCACATGATTTGAATGCTGATTAGAAGGCAAAGAAAATCCGTCCCAACTCAACCATAACCAACTATGAATACCACGAAAATAAAATTACAACTCTAGGCTATCAAAATCGCCAATTTTCTCAAAAGTTTTCTTGAGGCCACTGGATTATAAAGAAAAAAGTGCCTTGAGAATGTGAATGCTGTTGTTTCCTATATAACTTTGCGAATAATATTGTTTTCACATGATTTCATTGATAATTAGAAGGCGAACAAATCAGTTCCAATTCAACTATAGCCAACTATGATATACATAAAAAAAGAATTTTAACTCAGACTGTAGGAATTTTGCAAATTTTCTTTGAAATATTCTCTACGCCACTGGATTGAACGAGAAAAAGTACCTTGATAATGTAATTTTTTTCCTATATGACTTTACAAACATTACAGAGCTAAAAGAATTCGTTCCACCTGAACCATAGCCAACTATGATTCTCATTAAAATATAATCACAACTTTATGCAATCGAAATTGTGAATTTTCTCCAAAATTTTCTCGACGTCACTATGTTATGTAGGAAAAAAGTGCTCTCTGCCTATATTCCTCCACAAACAATCTTCCTAATATGTTCATGGAATTTGATGAATACCTATGATATAAAAAAAAACGTGTGGTTTAATAAAACCTCGATGCAAGTGAAACTTTTGTCGGATCGTAGGCATCTAAGTGAAAATATTCGGAAAATTATCCGATCCCGAAAATTAAAATCGCGTTCCTAATCTCGACATGCCAATCGTGAAGATAATGTGAAATCAATAGTAGACAAGATATCCAAGTATAAATTTTAATTTCAATCTGCGTATTAGAGTACGGAATTCATAATACATTCACAACAACAACATTCACATCAATACACTGTTGAAAACACATGAAACACTTCACATCGAAAATAGAGTTTGCGAATAAGGAGAGAAACTATAGCTGGAGACTTCATCAGAGACGCAAAATAAAGAATGAGACATGAGATATTAGATCAACAAAGGTCCACGAACTCACGGCCCGTGCGGTGATAAATATCTCTAAATCCAATGGAGTGGCTCGTGCGTCCCGAAGTTTTCCAGAGCCAGAAATAGATTTCACTCTGATTCGGACGGAAATAAGGTGGGAAAATTCCTCTTCGTGAGGATTCAATTTCCAGATCGATTTCCCATATAATTCATGATCAATGAGAATCAGATTGAGTTGAGGCGGATTTCCAGGGCAGTGGCAATCATTGTCTCTGGGAGATTTAGACAAAGGTCGACCAAGATACGTAAAGGTGTGAATAACTAACTTTGAAATATTTTCATTTCTATGATTGTTTGAAAATATTGCTACTTCCTAAATGGCAAGACAATGTTGAAAGCGCAGTCCTAGGAAATAGTTATTCGTATAACTTCCAAGTTCCAGAAATATTATAGGTTCTCCTTCAATATTGTTGAAATGATTCGCTTTCTTTCTTTCGATTGCTCTTAAACAGACCCTGTCTTTCAAGGGATTGTATCAACTCTCGAAAAAAATCCAAACGCCGGCAGATTGACGACGACTGGAGGGTAGAGCCGTCGCTTCACTTGAAAACTTCCAGAGTGGCGCATTATACCCGAATTTCTGTCTCGTTATCAACTCGAGTTCAAACAACACTCGAAGTTCGGAGAGCGGATAGAAATCCAAGCCGGTCCAAAACTCGAACTTGAAATATGGGATTGTGTTCGACGACCGATCCGGAAGGCATGGAATTCCCGCAAACTGATGATTAACGCAGTCTTCTGAATGATGATTCCAGCTTATATAAGATAATACCAAATCCAATATTATTACGAATGAACTCATCTGTTCACCAAGAGAAAAATACTCGTATTTTGCTCTCTCGGCTTTCATACACGTTCCTACTTCACACAATTACCTACTTTTTCTGTACGAAAAATAAAACCGTCGGTATAATTTCTTGAACCCCTCAAAACTCAACTGTCTCAGCTCTATCAGAAGAGAGAATAATCAAATCACTCTTGTCTCAGCTCTATCTCGTCTCATGCCCATTACAGAAGTGCCCCAACACAAGTTTTATCGAAGAGAACAAACTGATTCATCTACAGACTTCGTCAAAAAAAACTTTATTTCAACCAAGTTCCAAAACAGAATGCCATACTTCATGTTCACGATAGAAAGACACAAGAAAGAAAAACAGTGAGTGGAAACAAATTCAAGGAAATCAGCAATGAATTTCTGAGCAGCTGAATTTCTGGAAGCAAAATATCTGACCTGAAGTACGGTTCACTTGTTTGTAGTTCAGTTCCCAAACATAAACTCGAGCTCTTCTATTCTATCCAGAAGAGAGCGATTCGCCTATTCGGTGATACTACACTCACTGATTCATTGACCTTGATATTTGATATCAATATGGTCGCTGTACATCCCAAATTCCGTCTATTATTCCACCACAAGC
The DNA here is from genome assembly GCA_963576655.1 of Gastrophysa polygoni. Lineage (NCBI taxonomy): Eukaryota > Metazoa > Arthropoda > Insecta > Coleoptera > Chrysomelidae > Gastrophysa > Gastrophysa polygoni. The sequence continues at coordinate 556,874 of OY755082.1, read as the reverse complement.
GTAGAAATTTCAGACGAGCTCAGACTGAAGAAGACTCAGCACGAAGAACAATTGAAGTTACAAGTTACAAGTTACAAGTAGTGGGCACAAATTGAAACCTGCGTCACATATGAACTCACCATCAATATCATCTCAAACCTCAACTGGAGAGGTACAACATACTGGAGAGCTCAACATACAATACAAGTGAGATCCAGAAGACCACCGTGAGGAATCTGCTAATTTGGATGTCAAAAATGATTCCAGACAGAGAATATCCCTTATACTAGGTATGGATGTGTCTGATGGATGTTACAGCATGAACCGTAATAGCCAAATCCTCATAACCAAATTTCATCCCCAGCTATGCGGTGTGGTAGAGTATTCGACTCGAGCGTTTGATATCCATGGGAGATATGTAGGGGATGACCTTGGACGACATCACGGCCTACTATGCTGATCTAGCAGCGTCGAGTGTTGCGCCAATTAGGTCGCCAGCAAAGAGGGTCCTCCACCGATGTTCGATGACTGCTTAAATTATTGCGAAGGTCAAGCAATTTCTAGTGGATATTCGTGATTCCTGTTCGATGTGATCGTTCGAAAAAAGACACTTTGAGTTCGTGCGAATCGATAGTAGGAGGAGACATTTCCAATGCCAATAGAGAACTGGATGTTTGAGGTTGGACCTACCCAACTTTGAGAATGAAAGCAAATATCATGAACGTATTGCTTTTGTCGCGGGTAGTTGAATTGGTTTTCGATATGCTAGTTCTATTATCTTTTGATATCTCATTGCGATAATAATAGAGAAGATTTCCGTTGAGCACCGACCATTAATTTTTTTTTCGAGTAGCGGGAGAGATTGCTCTTGTCGATACCACAATTTATGGCACTTTATTGTCTCAGAAATTGGATATTTCCATCAAGATACATTTCAGAAACGAGTACGAATAGAATTCGTTTAGACAAAAATGCGAGATGAAGCCTACGAATGTAGCTGATGCATTTTTTTTCTCGCAGTTTCCTCAATTGGAAAAATGAAAAAAAACCGTATTTCGTAACTCGTCTCTCTTTTCGGATTCTAATACATCTGGATCGAGTTGGATCAACAAACTTTTTCTCATCGTATGTCTCAGGCGTTCGAGGCGAGTTTTTCCTCGGTTAATTCTAGATAGCTGTCTAATGGAATGCTTCCCGGGGCTCAATGGGACTTCTTCCAGCGTTGAATGGGTAATCCGGATGCTTAATTCAATTCCGAGTGATTTTGATGATTGCCTTTTCCTGTAAGATGAGGCGCTGTCCTATTAATTCTGTTCTTTCTGCGGGAAGTACTTTCTTGTTCTGTTCCATGAGTTGATGATTGCGGAATCAAATAAATACGATCTCAACACTGTTGGATGAATGATAATATGATAATGAGGTTGGATGAATTGATTGAGAAAACCTACTCCTCATCTACCGTCAAATTACGAACTCTTTCTTTGATGAACCAATGAGGTGCATTATATTTTTTCAATTCAAGAAATAATTTTGTAAACGAAACATGCACCATCATTGTTTCTCGATAACTTTTCCCAGCTCATAGATGTCTAAAAATCACCTTAGCTTCATAATTTTTATGTATAGGGAAGAAGAATACAAAGTTGTCCCCTCTAATTGACTCATCATGAAAATCATGAAATTGTCTCGACATATCGACCGAGACTGTCAAGTTCAATAGAATGTGATTGTAGCAGCACCAATCTTAATATGCGATTCAACCAAATTATGATTTTGAAAAAAATTGCGATTTTTATTCTTGTTTGAATTACTGCTATTTACCAAGGGATGCCAATCTTCTTCCTCTGATGATTTTCATTGCTTCACATTGCATTATGATATAAATATCCTCTATGATTTCCTCAAATCATCAGATATGGAAGAAAATACAGAAAATTTAAAGATATCGTAATTTCACACCTGTATAAGGTGAAGCAAAAATTACAAAACCGTTTCGAGATATTGACTCAAAAATTTGAAAAAAATCAATTCACAAAAATACAAGAAAATCCTGAGAAATATAAGACCATCCTTGAACACCTAGTGTATCATGAATAGGTATAGGTATTTTTCCAATTATTTTCGTGTTTCACCAAAATAAATAATCAGTTTTTGTGAGTAATGAATACTTCAAATATAATATCTAATATTTATGATCAGACAACACTCTGTAGCTGAAGACAAAAGGTGATCCCTATTTGGCCACCACGCGCGATTCCTAGTAGACAAACCAGACGAGCTCAGGCTGGTCACCCCTACACTGTCAGGCTCGAGACCTGTCGAACATCGCTATACCAAGCATCATTCATCAATAGAACGGCGAAGTTGTGGAATTCTTTGCCTAGTGAAGTCTTTCCTGATGCTTACAACCTCCAAACTTTCTGTTCCTCATCGAACATTATGGATTTTTTTTCGTGTTGTCAACAGATAAAAAAAGAAAAGGCGTGAAGGCATAGTATGGCGAGACTTTCAACAGGAGAGTTTTCCTATTGAATAGCTATTCAGGTAGTCTGATAACAATGGATGGGTCTCTATACGTAGAGAAATCGATTGCAGCAGCTTTTCAATATTTCGGAGGATGAATGAGTGCACCGCGTGCTGATAAGGATGGAAGCTTCTATTTTATCTACACGACACCTCGATCAATTGGAAAATATATCCCTTTTCGGCGTGGATTGTTCCGAAGATGATTCGTCCCTTCTGTCATGGAAGGGGTGACGGATAGGGTAGGTTCCGATTCTTTACCCATTTTCTATCCCTTATTGAGTAATTGAAGATGGATTAATTCAAGATTGTATTTTTCATTATTCTACTAGTGGAATGAGTACATAGGTGTGGATAGAACTCCAATCATAAAGCTGTATGTGGATAAAAAGAATTTGTGTGATCTCACGTTGGTGGCAGATGCATGATATCAGTATCAAAGAAAGAAAAAGTTGCGATTCGACTGTCATGACTGACTTGATCGAGACGCTAAACACAAAAACACTCTCATTGCCTCCGACTAACTACTTCACGAAGAAATCTTCGCCGAAGTCTCAACATCTGGGGCTAACGATGCGTGTCTCTCATTCCCTTCGGAAATGTTTGCACATCCACTCCATTTTCCTTTCATTGTGTTTACTTTACTACTTCCAAAGCTGTCAGCACTTGATGAAGTGGATGGATATTTACTCACCGATACATATGTACCTGAAGTAGCTGCGGAAAATTTCGTAGCGCGGAAAATTAGCACAAATTGAAGCCAGCGGAAGTGCGAATTACGATTCGATTAATACAGGATGTAGGAAGAATATGGTGGAGTATGGAGAAGCATGCATTGTATTGAATGTTATCCAGAACGGAATTGTTCTGATATTCGGCAGGGTATGTCGTATCAGCCTGATTCGACCCAACAAAATTGTTTGGACGGGAAATGGTCATATTAGGAAAGCAGGAACTTAATTTTCTGTATGTTGTGCGATTTGTTGGGGTCACATATTTTCCTTCTGACATCATCGGGATGAACTCCCACTTCTTCTTCCATCTTGTTGTAACTTCCATCCAGAAACTCTTGATGCAATCCAGACCTATAACTCGAGTTTTTTACCCGTCCTTGCAAAGTGTTCACCTGCATGTTACTGACACTATACTCCATTTAGTCCACAGTTGTAGTGGATTCCTCGTGGCGGTTGCTTTGATGTTCCTTCTTATTAATTAGCGCAACTCTATGCGTTCATTCTGAATTCTTTTTGTCTTTGCTCATGAGCTCTGGATGCTCGAATAACCAAGCGAAACACATCGAATCACACTCCATATCGGTATTCCTAGAGATTATCCCAACGCGAACTGTTCATTGTAGAACTTTGAAGCCAGAAATGGAGTTCTATCGGTCGTGAGAACAATTTCACTTCCACATCAACGACAACATTAATTTTTTTATGGCATAATTCTAAATTGAACTGTAAGCATTTAATATGATCCCTACGGATTTCTGTCAACCAATTTAATCGTATATGAACCACAGATTTCATATGGAATATTAACATTCCGGCTAACCACTAGGAATTTCATTATGGAAGCGAGCGATTTGATGAAAGTTCCTTGTTTCATCGAATATGAAACGGAAGGTATGAGAGATAATTGTAAATACTTGGTTGCAACATCCAGGAATTTCATCAATTGAATTCTGTAGTATGAAAAATATTTCGAATTATAAGTTCAGCCTGTAAAATAGATGTTTTCCGTTTCAATTGCTTGATATACAGGTTGGCCCAATGAAAACGAAACAATGTATGCATTTCACTGAGAGATCAAAAAAGTGACATTAAAATAAAGATTCTTTATGTATTGTTGGATAGGACAGGATTTGGAAAAAAAACACACATAAGGCACTCTTTATATGAACATCGTTCTAATTACAAAATGAGAAATAGTGATGGAAGGGAAAAAAGCGTTACTTTCCATCACTAGCCGATCATTTTCATAAAAGTGTTTTCTCGAGAACTACTGCATTGAATTCCAAAAACAAGGAAGCGTTAGTGAGAGATTTCGATTACCTTCAGAATGATGTATCATTCGACTCCTCGACTCGAGTGTATTGAAAATATCGAAATAAAATCTTTCTATTCCATGATATTCTGTACCCCACCGATCAAAATGATTCATAGTGCCAATCTTGACATCGCTTCGGCAGTCTCGGTTCCCCAGAACCGGTTCGCAGTCCACTATCGAACCTATGCCGTTCACGACGTGATTTCTGTTGTTCCAGGTTATTTCGCTTTGCCCTCCATCTACTGCCTAGCGTGGATATGCCTGGACGTCCTTTTCTGTACAGCCTCCATCATGCACTTGTGCACGATCAGCGTGGATCGATATCTGTCCTTGAGGTACCCCATGAAATTCGGCAGGAACAAGTCGAGGCGAAGAGTCATATTGAAGATCATCTTCGTCTGGCTCCTGTCGATCGCCATGAGCCTGCCCTTGAGTCTAATGTATTCCAAGGTGAGTTTTTTCCTCATCACATCCGAAATCCGATGAGGTTATTTCGAGGACGTATTGATCAAAATATGACTTTTTCCTCCGAATAAACATGTGTCCTGTAATGCTGATCGTCATCAGCGAATATATCTTCATCAGTTTTGCGTAGAAATCTACATCATTTTTATCAAGCTGAATTTACATTCACTATTTGTCGGAATCGATAGTAACTCCTGATTGTGAAAACATTTTCGAAATCAACCGGTGTGGAAGAGTTTAGGGGAGACATCTAAGACAACTGAGTGAGCAACCAAGAGAAAAAGATATGTCAGGCCATGGAAGATATTCATGCTAATGGAATACGAGGAACTGTGCAATTAACCTAATATGGTGATTTCGAATGACCAAATCAGAAAATATATTCATTGCGATGTATATAAGTTATATTCTTCGTCACTTGTTCCACAGAAATAGATTGAATCATAACCATCATTTCACTCATCTATATCTCGTTAGTTCATTCATTTCACTCTCCATATCCCAACCATCCCCCACCTACCTTGTATTTCTGTAGCACTGCGCCGCCCATGGCGACAATCATCATCCTCGCGAGGAGCCAATCTTCTTTCTGTTTATCGGAATCGGAACTCACAGTAACTCCTAGAATTGAGAGAAAAATGATATTTTAGACTCCGGAACGGATTTTGAGTGGAAGAAAGATTTTTTTTCTCCAGCTACGAGTATAAATGGACCACCCGGTATCACGACTCCTTTCGATTGTTTCAGGATCAAGGCTCGCTGATCGTAGATGGCACCTGTCAGATACCGGACCCGTTGTACAAGTTCATAGGATCGATTATATGTTTTTACATCCCTCTGTTGGTGATGCTGGTGACGTACGCGTTGACCGTGAGTCTGTTGGCCAACCAGAAACAAAATTTGGGGACCCCCGACTGGTCCAGCAACTGGATGGGAGGACCCACTTCGACGCCTCTAGGTGAGGGAGAATGATACCAGAAGAACTTATTTTCCTACAGGGTTTTATTTAACATACATACTATACGTGAAGAGGACCGTAAGGAGGAACTCTTCATCTATTTTTTCAGGTTCTATCTGAATCCGAGAGATTTCTTACGTTTTCCCAGTCACCGTGTATAGTTTTGATAATATCTACTATACATTTTCCTTCTTGTATGACGAGTTTTCCGTGGATAATTTTGCGCATGTGTCGAAACCCTCGATGATTCGTATTATTCCATTTCTTGAAAGAATACGACTGATACTCTTAGAATTCTCTCGTGAAAACTCCTCACCAACTTCACTCAGTCTCCGAATGAGCTCTAATTGGAAACAGAAGCGGAAACCATAACAATGGGCCGTTCGAATAGGTGAGAATTCGCGAATTCACGTCGAACAAACTCGACAAGACGGTGAACAAAGAATGCGACGGGGCGAAAACAGACAAGCGTGTGAATGGAGGGATGGAAAAAAACAACAGAAGATTTTATTGATGCCGTTTTCCGGGTTTATCACCCACCTTGATGGCCGATAATTTATTTATGGAGATGCTTGGGAGAAGTTAGTGCTCTTTGATAATAGCATCGTCCACGGGATAATTATAGGGTGGTCGTAAAGTTTCTCGCACGGATATCGCTCGTTCCAAGAGGGTGGTAAATCGTTATTCCTCTTCGAGAAACTTGTAGTTTCTGGAGATACGATACAACGATTATCTACAGACTTTTCAATTACAAAGTTTCCTGGAATATCTGACTATACATATGAAGGTTCGTATCGACAGATATATATATAGCCTTCATCAATTCCTTCAGATGCGGATCATGTCGAATATATAGAGGAAACAAATTTATTGGATTTCATTATTGTTACATTGTTAAATTCAGTACTATTTTCAATCCCAGGTAGCAAACTCGATCATGCTGACATCCATATTTGAAATAATGCGGAAAAAGAGACTATAAAAGGTTAAGTGGAAGAACAATTTAGTGATGATTCATCATCTCCACCTAAATTGGACTCCGCTTTTTACTCATTTCAATTGTACTTCCATATACTGATGTAAGATTTATATGAGTAATAATGACGTTAATCATTATTATTATCATTATTATTTTGTGTGACGGTCATGTAAACAGCCATATATCATTCAGAAACCTTCGAACAACAACTCATGACGAAACTCTCAAACGTCACCTGTCAAGGTAGCAGTAGTATAACCAGGACGATTCTAGTTCGTTCGAAGATCTAGAACGCCTTCACCTACTGACCTCCTTCATCCTGAAAACTCGATAGGAAAAAGGGGACCGTAATTTGAAATTAATCGAATCATTGTTATTTCGAACTCAGTCAGCAAATGAAGTGGTAACTGACATTGAAATGAATGATTCTTTATGTAATGTTGGATAGGACTTGATTTGAAAAAACACCTGAGGCACTTCTCAGGTGAACATCGTTCTGACTACAAAATGAGAAATGGTGATGAAAGGGAAAAAAGCGTGTCTTTCCATCACTTGCCGATTATTTTCATAAACGTGTTTCCTCGAGAACTACTGCATTGAATTTCAAAAACAAGGAAGCTTTGGTAAGAAATTTCGATTACCTTCAAAATAATGTATCACTTGACCCCTTACTCCACTTCTGGGTTAGAGCTCACCCCTCCAAGGGGTTTGAAGTGAAAAAGTCGAAAACATGCGCGCAATATTTCCCCTGGAAATAAAGATCGACAGATTCGAGCGTTTCTTTTTTCTGAGAACGAAAACTATGTCAAATCGGCCTTGTTTTGTTCCCATTGAGTCACCCAGTATTCCTTCGGCAGGCCCCTTCCATTCAGAATTCACAAAAACAGATTGGAAAAATTCATCATTTTCAAAATATCCCAATTCGCTTCCAGAACGCAAGTGCACGTGGCGCCGATTCCTCAACACCCCCAAGCCAGGGGGCAGCAAGAATTCCACCCCACAACACGGCCATTCTGCCGCCTCGACGGACACCGAACTGACCACCCTCGACAACCACGAGCTGTGGATCCAGGAAAGCGAACCGAAACCCTGCACGCTCTCCGCCCTCGGCCAGTTTGGCGCCGAGATGTTGAAGCTGAGCAGAGGCTTCGAGGCGGCTTCGAACAGCTGCGGATCGCCGAGGGACGCTTTCAAGCTCAGGTGAGTGGACGTTCACCCACGTCGGGGTCGGAAATCGAAGCTGAGCTGATTCGAACGGATGCAGCTGGATGAGGATTCGCACAGCTGCACTCACCAGGTGAAAGACTTCACCGAGGAGCATTCAAGTGCAGATGGATGGAACGATTTTGCAGATTGAGAAATGTGAATCCTAGTACACGCGAAACATTTTTTTTTATCTGTGGAAAACACGAAAGGGAAACCTATGATGTTCGAGGAACATCGTGTTAGCCAGCGGTGAAATTTTGGGAGAGTAGGAAGGTGTTGGAATTTTTCTTGAAAGTTTGGAGGTTGTGAGCATCAGGAAAGACTTCACTAGGCAAAGAATTCCATAACTTTGCCGTTCTATTGATGAATGATGCTTGGTATAGCGATGTTCGACAGGTCTCGAGCCTGACAGTGTAGGGGTGACCAGCTTGAGCTCGTCTGGTTCGTCTACTAGGAATCGCGCGTGGTGGCATAATAGATGATATTTCCGTTGAGCACCGACCGTGAAAGTACCTATAAAAAAGGCAAAGATCGCCGACCTTTCTACGATGATCTAGAGAGGTCAATGATTTGGTGAGTGTTGTGTCATCGACTAGGCGAATAGCTCTCTTCTGAATTGAATCTAAGAGCTTTAGCGTATGTTTGGGGGCTTAGCTCCAAACATGTGAACAGTACTCCAGGACAGGTCGAATTTGTGCTTTGTAGATCATAAGCAGTTGCTGGGATGTGAAGTATCTCTTCGCACGGAAAAGAAAACCGAGTTTTTGTGAAGCAGTTTTCGCAATGGACCTCACATGATCGTCCCATGAGAGAGCACTGTTGGTGGTGACACCCAGCATGGATATTGACGACCTCATAGGAACAGTGGTACCCGACATCATCAAATTGGGCATTGTGTGATCAGCCTTCTTGGTGAACATACAAGCTTGAGTTTCAGTTGCATTGAATTGTACTAGATTCTCAGATCCCCATTTCAGAATTCTTGTCAGATCCTCATTTAAAGCATCAACCTGTCTTCGCCTTGCACCTCTGGCCTCATTGGATGATATAGGGGCTCTAGAGGAAAAGGCGGAATGAAGTGTACTATCATCCGCAAAGCTATGAACTGGGCTGGAGGTCACATTCAACAAATCATTGATGTGGAGCAAGAACAAAGTTGGTGCCAAGACAGAGCCTTGTGGAACACCAGCATTGATCATCATTGTATCAGACGAGACCCCGTCTACCACCACGTAGAGTGATCTATCTGCAAGAAAACTCGATAGTAAAAGACACAGTTGGGGCGGCAAACCATATGACGGAAGTTTCGCTAGGAGGCCTTGGTGCCAAACTCGGTCAAATGCTTTGGAGATATCCAAGGCTACAGCCAGAGACTCCCCATGTTTCTCTATTGACACCTGCCACTTATAATTCCGATTCCGAGATGTTTCCCAATGCGTATTGTCTTCCAACCTACGGAGCTGTGATATGATTGAATTTCCAGTCAAAATATCAATGAAAATCGGAAATGATTCGATCGTAAAGGGGACGGTCCCTGAGGGCCATTCTTCCTACGGAAAGACCAGCTGTCAGCCTCTCTGATATTTCCTTTCTTTTCGAAAGAAAAATAATGTATCTCCTGAAACTGTGCACCGACTGGTCACAAATAAGGCCTGCTCGTAAATTTCTTCCCTTGTAGTAGTTAGAATGGGGATGTCGAGATATAATAGAGATGTTTTTTCTTGATTATTTTCTGAATGGTCTCATAACTTCTGGGTTGAGGAAATGCAGTGACGTAGAACGAATAGATGAAATATAGCCACAAGGTCAGATAGATTAGATCAAGGGAGTTTCGATTGGAGGTGAAGATGGAAGAGAAAAAAATTCTCAAAGAGACCTGGTTGGAAGAAATGAAAAACGACTCGTTGGATTGGAGAGTATCGACCCTGAAGAAGAAAATGAAAGAGCAGAACGGGAAAGATAGAATAATTCTCAGCCAGAGGTTACTGAGCTTGTGAATGTAACTCTCATAGATCACCTCGATGAATATCGTGCAGGTTAGATCAATAAAGTGAAAGAATTGCATCATCTTATGATATCTGATTCGAAAAAATCAATTGCACATGCTACACAACTTTGGAACAGAATACTTTTATTCACCTCTTCGGGGTCCCATCATTTCCAGAGAATTCCGAAAGAGAATTTCGAAAGGGCATTAGGCAATGAAAGGGTATCGATGGAAACCTTGAGCGCCAAGAATTAACGCAAGGTCAATGCAATTATTTCGACTCATCAACTAATGGAACGAGTCCAAAGAGAGCCTTTGATTTTTCCGATCGCATCTCATACTGACATTCTCGAATGAGATTTGGGTAGCATGCCATTGAAGGCACTTCAGTTCAATGCGATAATTGCGAAATGAGAGTCTATTGAAAGAGTCCCAGAATCACGGTTCTCTCACAAACTAAGTATAATGAAACTAAGTATAATGAAATTCGACGAACTCCTTTCCTCGAGTCTTTTCTTTGACGGCCATTTCATGGATCGCTCAACAATGATACTAGGAACGAGTAGAAGGTTTGAAAATCACTCCCTGTTCATGTTCAACCGAATTCAGTCTGAAGAATTTCACTTTTAACAAATTCACACCCACATCATCTAGAGGGTGTTTCATAACTGATTGGAAATATTTCAACTATAGAATCCTGAGCTCAAAATATGAAGATCCAACCTAAATCACCTGAATGAAATATCATTACATCCGTGAACAACTGTAGAATCGTGCATTCATTAACTTTTTCCACCCTAGTGAGTTCCACTCTCAAACTTTCTGTTGCCATATGGAATGGACTACTTTCTCTAAATGAAAAAACAAGGAAAGCGCTATTTTCATAGATGGTCGTAGATCAATTTCTTTCATTAATATCGCAAGAACATGCTACTTTGCTCCCTTTCATCCACATTTCAGTTATGGTACTTCACTGTGGGGTAACTTTTGTCATTTGAAATTTTCAGACTTCAAAACTTAACAGTCGGAAGTATAACTGAGTACAAGAATCACTGTCAGCCGTTATTCAAAAGACCTAAAATTCTGCCTCTTCCTTCATTATATAGAGGTCAATCCCTTCTGGAGGTACATAGGTTTGAAGATATTCTCATAACTGATTCAAGTGTTCACAGTTGAAGAACAAGATTCAGATAATCTGACATTACCCTAATTGGAATTTTTTGAATCGCCTAAAAAAACCCCCAGAACTTGATCATGACAAAGTTCTACCTCAGAAAATAAAATCACTACCAGATTCGGATTAGCTATGAGGAAACTATATTTCGTTTCTGCTGTCTCCTTTCGAAACAGTGCTATTGGAAAACACTTACCTAGTCCTGGATCAGAGCGATTGAAGCCTGCTGAACTCCACGTGTAATTATTCCACATTAATGATGTGAGTTTCAACGGCGTATTCCAATAATGTTCTTGATTCTTTGATGTTGATTTCGACTGGATCACATTGTATAAATGTCCGATATCTAGCAGAGCAGTTCGCAGAAGATTCTTGCATTCAATTTTGCCCTGCAATGAGTCCGACTTGCATTCATTCCAGCCAGCTCATTGCTGGAATTTCTGGTGAAGTATCACAAGACTTTTACGAGACCATAAAACTCTCGGAACGCGTATTTTGTAGCGTAGTATTCCGCGTCGAATTCATGTGAAACTGCAGCTCCTCTGAATCCCCATTTTCCCAGGCATTATATAGCCAGACTATGCTGGAAATTCTTGGTTCTCCTCATTCGCCCCACACTGAGGATAAGCGCTCGAGAAATCTCAGCAAAAAGCAGCGAAATATCTTCTTCAGGCGACAGAAAGGGTAAATTGAAGTTTTGAATCTCCACGTTCATTTTGAACCCCCTCCAACAAACCCAACATGAGACTCTTATGAAATGGCAGAAATAACTGCAACTTTGAATTCGAATTCATAGACGTCAATAATTATTGCTGTTGTGAGATATCTGTGAACAGGTAACCTTTATCAATTAAATAAATCTACTGATTTGAAATGGTTGGTACTCATGATTGAACTCAGTGTTGGGATACTCATTGTTATTTCATCTCCTTCGTTTATATTTCATTCTTGTGGTGGACATGTTCTTCCCTTTCTGACATCAGGAGAAAAATCCTATAGCGTTCTTGGATCGACGTATGCCCAGTAGTAGAATTCCAGAAGGAAAGGAAGGTACTGGAATTTTCATCGAGTGTTTGGAGGTCATAAGCATCATCAGAGACTTTCCTAGGCAGATCCAACTGTTGTCTGATCGTTGATGTGGAGCGTAAACAAAATCGGTGCCAATGTCGATAAAATAAAAGTTGCTTATCGAAGAGGAGGCTCGTTGAGGCTTTTGTTGAGCGTCATAATGAGACGCAAAACAGCGAACAACTCGAGCGACTCTCCTCTGGCAATCACTGGCTCCCCCTGGATCCTAACCTAACATCGTTACCGTCACCCTTCTCGAGCAGAAACTGCCCTGATTGTACAGCACATGCAAGGGCCGTCGCATCAATTCGATTCCTCGTGTGGCCAATCAAGCGGGAGATCAAGATGTTGTTACATATTCAGCGTGCACATGTCGCATACTTGCCGGGCTAACCTAATTTCGGGAGGATTACGGCCCGAAATTAGCTTTGAACCTGCGGCCTCCGGAGTGTGGATGCGCGTCGAATGCGAAGTGAATTGGATCCGGTCACGAGGTGGAAGGTTACCATAGTGGGAATCTGATGGCCAAGTCGATGGATACAGCTAACTCGATCATGTCATCGAATCGGAGGTGTAACGAAATCCGTTGGTGACACCGGATTCGCACTAGTTCCGCATCAGTGTTGCATTGACACCGAACTTGGTCACTTCGCAGCATGAGTTCGACGAGACAATATACGTCCGTACAGCGTAGAGGGAGATACAGCGGATGAGAGCTTTCCACATAAGATGTCGTTAGACACCCGGACTTGCTCTTCGAGTGTTCAAAACTAGTAACAAAGTGCTCGAAGAGTTTTCAACAAACCAAGGGTTTCTGGTGGGCCGGAACACAATTGGAAATATCTTCGATCAATTTTATTCACTTTTCCACAGAGTTTTCCATTCAGGTAGAGCCATCTACCCAGCAGTAGATAGTAGACCCATCTTTCGATAGGTACACGCATTCCAGAAGCTAGATGACAAAGCTTCCTTCCGTTGTACGAACTCTTTTAACGTATCCATTTCAACCACGTAGATCAACTGGAAGAATTATACTCCGCATTTCGAGTTACAAGAATCGGCTCGACATCTCAAACGGAACTGGAGGTCATCACTTTTCATCGCCTTGAGTATCGAGGCTGCTGCCAGTGCTTCTCTACTACATTTATTTCAATCTAACAACGGTTACACATACGAAAATATGAGTAGACATTGAACGAGAGTAATTATAGGATTCCGAAAGTATTAAGTAATTGATTTCATCAGATTTCAGACCATATATCTCAGAAATTCCCTGTCACACTATGATTTGCCTGCCTGCTCCACAGTATTTTCTTTCTTTCCTGAAAGTCTATTTCTTGATTTAATACGGTAATTTGTCGAACATTCATCTTCACTCCATCGTAGATCGAATGATCTTTCGTTAGGTTGAATGCAAGGATTGGAAGTTCAAAGTTACTTTTCCTTCGGGTGTTGTGGGGAATTCCAGTCATTCCATGCTCTAATCTGTTCTTATGGACTCTTTATGGAAACTAGGAACTGTTTCCAATGAAAAGATTGCAACTGATGTTAGGATCATACGTTTTTCGAAAAATATTTTTCAATATTTCCTACACTTGACATCGCAGGGGTATCTAATTGCTCATTTAAGATGGAGTCCCTGTTTGGAGTTCAGCAGACACTCTCTTTTCCAACTTCCATCATGAAAGGTCATTCTTCTCGTTGCTGAAGATGATGAAATATTCTGTCCTATTCACTAATAATAATTAGTCTTCTTACTATTACGCTATTGACTTCTGGTATATAAAGAGCACGTAGCGTTGGCAGGTTCACTTGCTCTGTCTTCTCGCAAAGTTTCTTCATCCCTTCTCTTTCCCACTCACTCGTTTGGCGACTCATCTATGTCAAGCTACAAAAGGAAGTGCAATAAAAGGTCCACTAATTCATACCCGCTTGTCAGGGCCTTTATTTCCCTGGAAACCGTGCTGAAATTGTTGCAGAAATACATGCTCAAATTTAACAGTATGCAGGGTGGTCTGGTGGAATTACTAGAATTAACTGATTGAGAGATTTTTATGACCATTCAAATTCAATACCAATCTGTTTTCGATGATTTTCCGTATTGTGCACGTTTTGTTGATATTTTGAAGTACTGCTGTACGTCGAATGGTTTTCTTTTGACAACTACTCTCAGAACGTTTGTCGATTCAAATTATTTTCACACAGTGATATGAATATATGAAGCAATACCTACAGATTTATGTCAAATAGTTTGATGACTAGCAACGTGCTTATCAAGTTGAGGCTCGGGGTTCGGATCCGATTCAAAGAGGAACTTTTTTATAATTGGAATATGTGACTCACATGAAACGCGAGGTTAGGTTAGGGTCGATTGTCGAACGTTACGTCTATCGTTACGTTATCTCTGGAGCTGTGGCTAAGATTATGTGTCTCTCCCAAGTGCTGCCATACCTACTATCCTAAAAAAATGGTTTGATGAAACCACACAATTTTTTGTTGATTCTCATCATCTGAAAACACGAAAGAGAAAGATCAATATGCTCAAGAGCGGATTTTTTTGCTTGAATCAAACAAAAACTACTGGCTTTATCAAGGATCAACTGAGAACTACAAAATGCTCCAAGGAAGGTTGACTAGTTTTTCAGTTATGTAATTATAATGAGAATTCTTTTGAAGTCCTCCATAGGGCCTCACTCAATCCCAAACTCTCCAAGAGGTGGAAGAGTAAATGAATAAATGAATTTAGGAAGTTTTCCAAAGAGAAAACGAAAGGAGAATAATTCATTATTGAGCATGTAAACGAACGATGTGGAACATGATTTGAACGAAAAAACAATGGATTCAGAGTCAGAGTTCCCATTCCCCAACATAATGACAGGAATGATTCATTCATGAAAAAATTGTTCTATCGTTTTTTTTCCTGATTTTGCTAAATGGCATGAATTCTGCTGAATGAATCAATCCATTGTGAACAGGAAACATCAACACATTATAATCAAAATCCAGCGATCTGCAAAATCGGCAAGTCATGCGAATACACATCATTTTTTATTAACGAAAGCCACCGACGGAAATCAGTATCGATTATCGCGGTGCCCGAATGGACAATCGGATGGACGAATGGATATTAAGCTCGATCGAGGTCGCTGGTTGCTTGTTCCGATGGCAAAACAGACTTCATTAGGGGATGATATAGGGATAGGGGTCGGTATTCGCAACCGATACAATATGGATGATATTTCATAATGTCGGATAGGCGTTCCTCTCGCGAAACGGTCGAATATTGATTCTCGATGAAGTCTGAGCTCATCGAGTCAGCTAGACATAATGATAATAATAATAATAATGTAGTATACCATTCAACAATTTTGATTTTAAACAACAAACATGAATGAATGCAAGTGCTTCTGCCCCCAGTCCCAATAGTCATGTCTCACCCTGTACAAATATAATCGATCTTGTTCAATTCCTTGAACGTTGATTAGGTAGTAAGTTAAACAAACTGTTGTTTATTTCGAACTTGAAAATCAGATATCCGCTGAATTATCATTCATTAAGCAAATATTAGTGTTTCCAATAAGCCAGACGCGCTGAATTTCGTATTCTCAAAGACGAAATTTATGCAAGGTAATTACCTCTGTAGCTTGTTATATGCTATTTTCCTCCCATCATGTATTGATATTCTCTATAATATTGTGCTCGTATATTAATCGAGATGAAGAAGATTCCCAATATACTCTCTGTGCAAAGGACTTTGTTTACATCATATTATACACAGTAGTCTTCAATATAACCGTTAAAAACGAACTGATGAGTACTCGGATATTTTTTGATCATGTTTTCTTATTTCGTGATCTCTACAAAATGGTAATGAGGCTTGGTATATAGAATGTTCAATATTCGTGTATTTGTGACCTATATTAGATCTTATGAACGGCAATTTTCATTTTTCCATCAGAGGTTTGGACACTATACATAAAAAATGATCTGGCACCATTTATTCCCAAGACACCTTGTCATTTTTTCATTGATTTTGTAATTTTTCACATTCCAACAACATGCGAAACCTACTATTTTTAGGAATGCATTACAATTTAAAAAAAAATCTAATGGATTATGGACATACAACGATTTGCTTCTGAAATGATTCTCATATCACGATTTTGTAACTTTTGTTGTTATCCCAATTCAATAAGATCCCATATAAATGATACTATGAAAAAAATAAATTTCTGTTGTATTTAGTATTAAATTGATATATTTGCATCAGAGAAATGTAGCTTGTGTGGTGGCACCACCGTTCTTCTAATTATAATTGGGAAACAGTATGAAGGAATCGAGTACACCTTCGAAAATGCAACAATTCGTCTCTGACCCGCCGCTGTCTCTTCCAGCTCCGTCGACCGCAGCGTCGAGAGCCTGACTGACTCCCACTCCTCGCTGCTCGCCGATGCCACCGATCCCCACCCCTGGCGCCGGCGCGCCTCCACCTTCCACGAGGGCGACGCGAAGGACGACGCGCCGGCACCGAGGTGGCGCCGGCGTGGCACCAGCTGTCGCGAGGCGCCGGCGCCGGCCGCGAAGATCGCTGCTGCCGACGCCGGCGAGGCGTACCCTTTGCCGCCGCCGTGCACCTGCCCCTACTTCGGCGTCCGGGCGGCCGGCGCGCCGGCGCCGGCCGAGGTGCGGATCGTGCCCAGCGAGGCGCTGCTGCAGGTCAGAGTCAAATCTATCGAATTTCACCTCAATGAAACAAATGAATAACTACTATTTTGTGCAATGGTTCAAACATGTTATTTTTTGCGAGAAACTTGACATTTATCGTTCATGAATGTGCCAATAATATCAACGTCGAGCATATGTTTGACACTCCATGCATAAAAATGGTCTCCACCATAGCCACCTGTCCTGAAACCGCTTCTACCCTGGGATTTTCGTTGTAGGTGCCGACTCCAGGACGAATGACCTTGGAAGTCACTTGTCCAGGCTTGTCGCCGATGACGTCACCGAAGAAGAAATCTTCGCTCGCGAGGAGTCGCGGTAGCAGCGGAGATTCCTCACCCAACAACGTGGTAGTCACGTGGGAGTCCAGGAAATCCCATAGGAGAGGTGAGAAGGCAATTCTCACTCCTTCATTGACAAGACATATTGATATACCCGTAACACCACGATCATATTTGTCTTTCTGTTGCTATCGACAGATATTTTCAGAAATTTTCTTGAATGATACTAAGGATTCAGCTCATTAATTCGTACCATTCCACGACTTTTGCTAACTCGTATTTGGTCCAGCCTGAACACCATTGTTGCGGGCGAATAAACATGTTGAATATTCCATTATATCCAAATGTTGAATGAGAATATCTTATCATCAAATAATCATTGGAATTTGCAATTTTAATATCAGGAAACGAACCATACAACCCTCCAACATGAAGGAACTGCTAGATTTACCAATCAAAATCCAAGATAAAATTCCTCATTCATCACCACATACGTATCCATGGAATTATCTCTCTCATATTCAAAGGATCTAGTAGAGATGACAACAATAACTTGAATAACGATCATCAAGAGCAAGTTGATCTCACTCTCAAATTTCTGGTTCTGAATACATGAATGAAAGTTCAATATTAATTTTTCCATCTTTCCTTCAATGTCCATCGTTACAGCTCAAACGTGATGATATCAACTGAATATTTGATAATGAGCCTATAAGGCTCATACTGGAAGCTGATATATGAACAGATTTATTTGTTGATCAATCATATTAATTCGCATTAGCCAAATGACACAGAACTCATGGACAGATCTGAATTAGTCAAGAGTGAAAACTTTATCGTTCCCTTGCAGGCTCCAGTGTCGGCACAACCCGATCAGCCCTGGCGAGCAACACATCCCTCACCTCCCAACGCACCCCATTGCTCCTACGTCGCTCAGCTACCCTCCGCCAGAACGGCCATTCCACCACCATGGTGGACAGATCGAAGAACCCCTCGTCCCCCTGCCTGCTGCAGAGATACAACTACACCAGCGCCGCGACGGCCAGGAGCGTCCGCTCCCACCACAGCCGAAACTCCAGTGTCATCTCCCGGAACTCCTCCAGGCACGGCAGGATCATCAGGCTGGAGCAGAAGGCCACCAAAGTCCTCGGCGTGGTGTTCTTCACTTTCGTCATCCTCTGGGCGCCGTTTTTCATCCTCAACCTGCTGCCGACTTTCTGCTCGGAGTGCGACAAGAACCTGGATAATTGGGTCGTGCAGCTGGTCACGTGGCTGGGATACGCCAGTTCCATGGTCAATCCGATCTTCTACACCATCTTCAATAAGGTGTTCCGACAGGCGTTCAAGAAAGTGTTGACTTGCAAGTACAGGAAGACTGCTTGGAGGCCGCACAGGTGACAGATCAAGGTCAAGAAGAACAGGACGGCGACACGAGAAGTGGATTTGTGAATGTGATCCGTTAAGTCCTCGAAGAGGTCTTGGAAGTGTGCTCGTTCGTTGGGACGTCAATTTGATGATGGAGTGACCTCCAGGAACTGTAGAATCAGAAGGCCAGAAAAGGAGCTACTAGAACCCTCGGAGTTGTTGCAGACAAAAACTAGGATAATTGGGTCGTGCTGCTAGTCACGTGGCTAGGATACGACAGCTTCATCGAAGAGTTTCGACAGGCATTCAAAGAAGTGTTGACTGGCGAGTACTACTTGGTGGTCCAACAAGGGACAGAACAAGATCAATAAGAACATGATGACAACAAGAAAAGTGGATCTGTGAGAAAGTCTGGAGAGTTACGTTCAATCCAGACGTCCATTGTGCGTCGATTAGATACCAAAGTTGGTAACTAATGGTAACGTCCAAAAACTGAAGCCCGAGAGATACGTTATACTCAGAGTGTGAGTTCTAAACGAGCAGGTTATGGAGGAAATTCAGGAAGTGAATTTGTTTGTCGAAACGATTGAAATTCAGAAAACTTCATTCCACAACATCTCCATTTGAAAATGATGAGTCATATTCAAATCAAATATACAGGAAGTAATACCATTCATGCCATGGTGTATCGAGTGATAACGAAATATTGTTGTTTTATCTTAAGAACTTGAATTTCATGTGAGAGGCTGATTTCATTTCCGAAAGTAGGTAAGTCCGATGGAACCTGAATATATTTTTTGAAAGAATCGGATAGAGCTCGGAGCATATTTTCCAATGGCACATTGCAAGAAATTACATTCAGTTATATTTTCTTACCTGAATTTGAAATTCCTAACCCGACTCCTAGAACGATTTCCATGTCACTCGGTATATTCCAGCAGTTGTTGACCTTCATCCAACGAAAATGGTGATGCTTTTTATCAAAACGTTCATATTCTATATAAACAATCAAAATTTCGAAGGCCTATCTATACCCTTCATAAAGCTGAACCGTTTGTGATATGAAACCTTTAGGGTGAATAATTATAATTTTTAGTGAATGATTCCAAGGAATCATCAGAAAGGGGAAATGATGCTTCAAATTGTAAAATAATAGAGTATTTATATGTTGTGTACAAAAAAATCAATGTTTAAATAAACTATTCGTGATCGAATCAGATCAATAAAACGTTTGTGAGATTCAGCTATTTCATTATTATCCTTTGAAGTCGACTACAGAGGAATACAATATTTCCTGAGGAATTTTCACAAAGTCTTGGAGCAGAAATGATTCCCTATGATGAATTATTTTCCACTTCCAGAGGTGATAACGTCGAAGAAGAAACTTCAGAAATATTCTCATGATTATTATATAGTCAAGTTACCTTTTATAATTTCCATTTCTTTCATGACTCCATATACTATTGTCAATAATGAGAAAGTGATTTATATGATTCTTTTTGAAAGGTTTTGATTTGGTTGTACTCAGGATCACCTTTTTTTTGGTACCATGCACTGAACAGATCTGTGATTATTTCTGTTTTGGTAATAAGTTGCTCTACGTATCTATTATATTTTGTGGTAAGTAGTAAGTATATAGTATGAATAAAAGCGATCCTAGAAGAGAACCCTGAGCCACAACAAGTTCAACATTCTCATTCCCAAAAAATGAATCATCACATGAAACCACAATCTTTCTATGCCTCTATAGGATTATACCAGATTCTATTATCATTATTCTATTATCGTTATTTCAAATATTTCAAATGAACCTAATAAATTTCAAGGATATCGGAAAGGAAGTTGCTCCTTCCAGAACTATTTTCTTACTTTTCAGCGAGGAAAATACTTTTGAATTGTTCACGATAATAATTGAATACTCTGCATGTACGATATTTTGTTCCTATCAATTCCTTACTAAATTCATGCTGAGATGAATGAAGATTATTATTTTCCGGATGATATCTATCATTCTGATGGCTATAAGATCTTCGAATGATTTGGATAGTGTGAGCAGAGCGAAGAAAATTCACTATAATTGTTAATTTCTGTTGAATCACCTCACTTATGCACGTATAGATAACGAAGGCTTTCTTAAGAATATTAGGTTGTCCTGCAGAATTTTTTTCTTCATTTTCATTCAGGGTTATGTCGATAAATTCACACCTATCAAAATCAAGCCAGAGCTCGTCAGCCTCGAATTCCTGAAGTTCAGAGTTCATTGATGCAGCAGTTGAAGGCAGAGTGAAAAAAATTCCGGTTGTATCCATCCGGGGTGATTCCATTACCATATCGAATAAATCGAAACAAATATTAGACAGATTCAAAACAACTGCCCCCATTGTTCGCAGGGGAAAAAGTTATTATATTTTCCGATATATGTCACATTCAATCGGACCCACTGGGGCATTGAAAAACATCTTTTATAGCGTCAGAATAGATTAGATAATGCCGCACCGCATGTTTGCGTTGAACGATCTGGTTTCGTGATCAATATTCGGTAGGTATCTAACGCAAACAACGATTCTCAAATTCTCAATTTCATCAAATTAATGCGTCGACCAGAGCGTGAGTTTTTCGAAGTGAAACATTCCAAACATAAATTTACACTTATACGCATCTGAGAATACAGAACAAAATTGATTGGCATTGTAAGAAGTGTCTGCAGAGCGTTACAAACAATCTCGAAGATTTTTTCTACGTTAAGATACTGAATAACGAAGCAATTTTCCCTCTAGAACACAGACAGTGTTGCTGACTGTATCGAAAGTATCGAAAAGATGCAAAAGCGTCGAAATAATAGAGAATCTGACGACAAAATTGGCAGCAACAACAAATTCATTCTGGAAATCTAATGGAATCAAAAACCTCCTTCAATATCCTATAATCATCCTCGTTGAATTTTGCGAATATGTGAAGGGTCCTACACGATGAGCTGAGTCAATATTTCTCTTGGAATTTTTAGATCGTGGGGTTTCCGAAAGGCTCATTTCAGCTAGGATATTTCCAGTTTTCTGTCACTTCCGATTATACCGAGAATGATTTTTGGAACCTGTGATAATTCTCAATATAAATTCATCGAAAACTTGGTATTTTCAACAGGGTTTCATTTTCGAGTTATGTTATTATTTTGGGAATTTTTTACTGATGTAGCACTCCACAAGAAGATATACTTCGTAATCAGAAAGATATTGGAGTCGAAAATTCCCAGGATTGACACCTACAGCTTTTTCAATCTTCGGAAATTTCACAAAAAAATATATACAGGGTTTTCAGAAATTGGTGCCGAATTTCACATTATCAAAAAATCTGTGAATCAATTTTTTTAAATAGCAACCTTTTTCTATCGATATCAGAGGATTCTACGCTGACAAATGAGGGGAATGTAGTTATTTTTATATCCCTATATCTATAATATAAAAACGATTTTTATAGAAACTAGGAATGACAAAATCTTCGAGAACATTAAAAAATTCCAAATCATCACTGATTCGAAATTGTAAAATTGCAAATTAACAGAATATCCCTGAAATATCCGTACGAATTACTTCGACCATCAGAACAACATGACCGAACTCAACTCACCCCCATATCAAAACAATAAATCGGTGGAGGCATTAAAAAATAAGTTATGAAGGGAGAAAATAAAAAGAGGAAAAAGTTTTCGATCGTTCGAAAGGCGGCAGTGCCGAACAATAATCCCATCTAATTGATGAATAATCGCTCACGTGATAAATCGTTCTCGAAGCGGCGGGGAAGGGGGGGGGGATAGAGAGGGGGGAGATCGCGAACTCGATTAATCAAAATTTGGACCGTTTTAAACGACAGAGAGCTCACCTGACGCTGGATCCGCAGACCTCTCCCTAATGTATTCGTTCGTAAGATGGAAGGAAACAGATAATTATCAACGTCATATCCAGTCATTGATCAACTCTCGGTATATTGATGAAGAGAATTGAATTGATTCAATTCTACAACAAGGAAATACATCATGAATTGTATTGGAGATTTATTTTCGTGTGGCACGCCAATAAAAGCAAACATATTTTCACCGATAAAAATCTTTCCTTCTGTATATTTCTCATTTTTCAAATTAGTCACCCGAGATCGATTTTCTGGGTTCTGATACACAGATAAAATTATTTATTTCGATTCCAGTCAGTCAAACCAGACGAGCAGATCATAAATGGCACTGTGAAGCTGTGGAATTCTCTGCCTAGTGAAGTCTTTCCTGATTCGTGTGCTACTTGTGTTCAGCTACTTCCACGAACATTTTGGGTTTTCCTTCGGTATATTGCTGAATAAAATTTTTCTGGAAACATTCGTAACGATCAATCCATAGTTTTCATTTTGGACCGCCACTTTGATTGGGTGTATTGCGTGTATTGCTCTTCAACTCAAAAATTAGAAATCATTTATGATAACATGTGGAAAAAATCTGAGATTTGAGTACAGGCAATACTGCTTCAAACTTCCATGTTTCGATGAATTCTGGATATAATTCCATCACAAAACATCCCCTGAAACTGTACCTAGCACTCTCCCTAACACAACATATTACACACACTGAATCACTGTTTATTCACCATAGAACACTCTAAAGTCGTCTGGTATTATATTTGCCGAATAATCCAATTCCCTTACTATCACAGAGGTTTCCACATTGTTCGCTCCGATTTATCCTCAATCGGAAGGAATTTCGTAACTTATTGTGAAGCACGAATGTCGTGAATGTCATGAACACTAACCTCCAATAGAATTAAATATTGTCTGTAAGTTTTTCGAGGAGGTGGTACATTCATTTTCCAGCATTTTGTGGGATTTTCTCTCCTCGTTTCTGAAAAATAAAGGAGGAGTCATTGAAAATTATTTCAATATATTTGTAGTAAGGACAGATTTTGTGATCTGCCCCAAGATGTCACTGCGCTTGAAATTGAACCTTTAGATACCTAAAAGAGAAATTCTCTATTGGTCAGTGACACCTTGTTTTTGAAAAATTCGGAAATACAAATATACTTAATAAGAATGAAACCTTTACTTATCTTGGTGGACGTTACGGGAACGAATGTGCTCCCGTTCTCAACACAATTAAAATGTTTTTCTCTTCGCAAAAAAAAATATTTCAATTGTGAAATGTGAATGATGAAAAATCAAAACAGAGTGATGGTTTATATTTTATCAGACTATTCTATGGATGAGATGCCTTCATGAAAAACCTAAACAATTAGTAAAAAATAAGTGCAAAAGGTGCAGCCAACTTTTGCCCGCTGTCAAACTGTCAATTGCACTGAGGCAAGCGCGATTTTCCATACATGAGTCGACCTGTCACTATAAAATACACCAAGACCTCTAGTAGTAGTGTATTTTCTCTCCCAACAGGAAGGCGAACAATTTGACTGACGAAAAGAAGTATGTCGACGATATTTCATTAAAGAATGTCGTCTGTCGACGTTCTCGACTATGTACCGTCTATTTCGGCATCTCTTTGTCTGGTATTTCAACGGAAATAACGGAAAAATGACAAGCCAGTCCTTTTCATTGTTCTCTCCCAAGACGAATATTTCAGGAATGAAAAGATATGGAAATCAACAATTGGTCGTAGGAAAATGATTTTTCACGATTGATCGAGTTTTTTTCACTCTCGGCTCTCTTTTCACTTCTCTTATTGATAAAAAAATGACGTGATTCAGTATTTTCATGACACGTATTATTCGTCGTTCTAAAATCTTCAATCGTTCTAAAGTCGATTTATCATCATCATCATATTATTATTGATACTCAAAAGCTATTCCGGACTAGCCAGAAAAATTTTCCCCTCGATTTTCTTGGACGTTACGACGAACTCGAAAGGAGGAGGAATAATAGGGTGTCCTTATCGATATCATTCGTGACATTCTAGCCGTCTCGAGAGCGGGATATCCCATTTCCTCTCGACATTCTCTGGATCGGAAATCCCGATTTCGTCTGGGAAAACCTACACGCAGTCCGGTCAATTCAGCTAAATCAAAATCGCCACTCTACGGCAATTTATGAACGACAACGCTGAATTCACACAATGCCTGCCGCTATGAATTCCCATCATTCTCCCAGTAGCTGACCCGAACGGGGTCAACTGACTGAATATAGATTGTTACTATGTAAAGTGTTTCCATTTCAATCCATCTCACTTTCATATGTCTGCGAAATACTCAGTTTTTCAGCTAGAGCTAAGAAGATTACTGAGAATGATAAACTTTAAATTTGGCTGAAAATAAATGAGCATATTAAGCAAATTCCTGGTCTCGAACACTAAACAGTTTTTTCATTTATCTTCCAGAATATGATTGAGTGATATTTCGTTCCATTTCCTGCCTTTATGATCAATCAATCGACTGTTATGTTTTTTTTTTTCGACCGTTGATGTGTGATGGTCAGACTTGTGCTTCTTTACAGAAAGCAAACAACAAGTTTAGAGTGAGGGATCCGTTTCTAAGATTGGAAGGCTCGACTCATGTTATTCCCATTGCCCCACAAAATTATATCGTAGAATATAGCTTGTGGGATCTCAAGAAAAATTCTCATAAGTGTCAAAAGCAGACAAAGTTCGGCCCCGAATACATCTCGAAAGAAACCAATAAAACCTTGAAACAACAGAACTCCCTTCGACGTCGCGACAGATTAAATCAACTGGGTAACAACTTATGAGTGTACAAACTCGCTGGGAAAGTATAATAAACTTACGCCTCGCCGATAATGCCGGAAAAAAGTAAACCTCGTTCGGAAGTTGCCGAAACGTGTTCCAAAACTCAACTCAAACAGAATGTGAAACTCTGCGCCGGTTCACGTGAAGGATAAAAAAAAATCGTCGAATAAATCATTCAGAATATCGTAAAGTTATACGATACAGAAAAAATTCGAATAGAGATAGAAACAAGGTACTTAATGATGATTCAACCAACTAATAAATTTAATAACTGATGAAGGCGAATAATGTTCGAAATATTTCAAAGTGCGACCGTAGCGACCGCGCTAATGTTCGAGATCATCAATCGCTATTTAATATACGAGGTGAATATAAGATTCTCATTTGCAATAGATTGAAACTCAGTTTTGGTCATTTTTCAGTTTTTTATGGAATTTTCTCTCCTCGTTTCTAAAAAATAGAGTAGAAGTTATTAAAAATTATTGCAATATATTTGTAGTAAGGACAGATTTAGGATCTGTCCCAAAATGCCACTGCGCTTGAAATTAAACCTTTAGATACCTAAAAGAGAAATTCTCTATTGGTCAGTGACACCTTGTTTTTGAAAACAATTTGGAAATACAAATATATTCAATAATAATAAAACCTCTACTTAGAGAAAATCCCATAAAAAACTGAAAAATGAATGTACCACCTCCTCGAAGAACTTACAGACAGTATTCAGTTTTGGTGTTCATCGGGGTTGTTCAATTGCAATAATTACAAAATCTGTACAGTCATGACAGTCAACTTGTCACCCATTGTTACTTTGACATTTGTCAAAACTGTAAATTTGATACACTTTTTTTAAACCAGATCAACAAGAATCATCGGAACGTCCTACAATGGTATGTTTGAACATGTGAAATCTTGATTCATATCCATTTTTTTTTCATTCAAATTTCAGATTTTACATAATATGAACGTCAAAATGGTACGACACGATGTATTATTGGTTGCCTATACCTCAATCGATACTCATACTATAAAGTTAAGACGCTTTTTTGAGTACTCGGCTGACTGAAGTTGGTTGACAAAGATTTGTAGCTGGAATATACCGGATTTACACATTTATTTTATGAAATCGACATGTGGGAAACTTTGAATGACTCCCGAATTAGAGTAGGCTTGTGAAATTTCAATGAATGACAATGGACAGTGGGTGAAACTTGACGTGATAATGATCCAAATATCAATGGTCGTAGGAAAAATAGTGTACATAACTCGTTGGAAAGTATATTTCAAGCAGTCGTTGCATTTCAATAAGTCACTTTCCACACTTGTTGTGTAATAGACTATATAATATTACATTCAGTACCATCATTAGTTCACCTCGAGCTAGCGAGATGAAAACTGTCGTACAAGCAGCGTGCACGTTATTTCCATTTCGAACATGGCTTTTCCGGTGCGAATATTTCACGAATGCTGCAAACACAGAAACAAAAATACATCCAGGAATCGGAGAGGCGGACATAAATCAAATGTTATTCGGGGTGAGAGCGTCGAGTTGAGCGGAAAATGATGGCACTTCTAGAGCCACTATTTTGAAATACTGTCGTTGACTGTACTCCCTCGTTATCAAGGTGAAACAACCCTTGCTTGGAGCGTAACGAGCGTACTATATGATAGACAGTTTCAGGACGATCAGAAGACGTTTTTATCTCCTCATCGACGTGCTTGCTAAACATGGTGATTCATTCGGTATTGAGAAACAACAGGCGAATCGCCAAATTTTAACAAGTTTTGTGAAAATCGGGCAAAGATGCGCAATCTAGTGCTCAAAACATCAGAATCTCCGAGTATTCGATAGATTTTCGGAAGGAAAACAAAAAATCGAACCTTCCATTCATATTTTTCATAGCGGTATTTGAAATGATATCCATATCAATCAGATGGAATCCCCCCATTGATTTTTTGCGCACAGTTTCCGGAAACACTGTATATATTTGAAATCAAAAACAAATCCAAAATATAACTGACAGGAGCACGATATATGAATTGTTCCATCTAGAAATTTCCTTTGAGTGAGAAAATGTTTGGTTTCATCAAACCTATTTCAAGATTCGGTCTTAGAAATGGAATTTAAAAATTTTCCTTTGGTTGAATAAGAATTGATACGACATACATTATCGCATTCCTGCATTCCTAATACGAATATCAGAATTATCTCGTTCTCGATAGGGCTGTGAAAAATCTGAGGCGATCTAATGAAAGTTCCACTTGAGGAAAACCTAAAGTGGTAAAGTTGTGAGCACGTTTTAAATATGCGTGATTCGTAGCAGCTTCGTATCATGGCAGTAGAAAAAAAAAAGTCCACCATCCCTATCATATATTCCACTTTATGTTCGCATTCAACTTGCCAACTCCTTATAAAATCAATCTTCGGGCGAAAATCCTTATCTCAGATGCATTAACGCTGCCTACACCGTGCGCCTGCTAGATCTCATGCAAACTCTCGAAAATACCAATCGATACCCGACAAACACAAAAAAAAAGCTCAGTCGATGCATCATCGGAAAATCCTCCAGCATAGGTAACGTCCTGATGCATGCGGGATTTTCTCTTCCTCGCAGACTACATTAAGGCCCTTCCGAACAGATGCGAAATATTCACAGAGACAGCCGAAATTTGGCATGAGAACATTTATTAGATATCAACAATGCTCACGATAATCATGGTTCGATGAACCGTGATAACTTTTTTTTAATAAATAGGCTGACATGAATTTTATTATTATTGTTACTCATCTCCTTAGTTGTCGAAGCGACCCACAGAAGCCCCGAAGGGCTTGTGTGAGTGAAGGAGAAGGGGATCTACAGTTTATACAAGTGGAATCCGAACCACTGTGGCATTTGATGGGCTAAACTGGTTGAACTAGGATTATTTTCGATTTTCAAGTACAATTGACACAACATATTACACACACTGAATCACTGTTCATTCACCATACGAGTAGAACACTCTAAAGTCGTCTGGTATTATATTTGCCGAATAATCCAATTCCCTTACTATCACAGAGGTTTCCACATTGTTCGCTCCGATTTATCCTCAATCGGAAGGAATTTCGTAACTTATTGTGAAGCACGAATGTCGTGAATGTCATGAACACTAACCTCTAATAGAATTAAATACTGTCTGTGAGTTTTTCGAGGAGGTGGTGCATTCATTTTCCAGCATTTTGTGGGATTTTCTTTCCTCGTTTCTGAAAAATAAAGGAGGAGTCATTGAAAATTATTTCATTATATTTGTAGTAAGGACAGATTTTGTGATCTGCCCCAAAATGTCACTGCGCTTGAAATTAAACCTCTAGATACCCAAAAGATAAATTCTCTATTTGTCAGTAACACCTTGTTTTTGAAAAATTTGGAAATACAAATATATTTAATAAGAATAAAACCTCTACTTATCGTGGTGGACGTTTCGGGAACGAATCTGCTCCCGTTCTCAACACAAAATATTTTTCTCTTCGCAAAATTTTTCGATATATTTGTATTTCCAAATTTTTCAAAAACAAGGTGTCACTCACAAATAGACAATTTATCTTTTAGGTATCTGAAGGTTTGATTTCAAGCGCAGTGACATTTTGGGGCAGATCACAAAATCTGTCCTTACTACAAATATATTGAAATAATTTTTAATAACTTCTACTCTATTTTTTTAGAAACGAGGAGAGAAAATCCTACAAAAAGCTGGAAAATTCCATGACAATAAGTTTCAACCTCGGAAAAAAAGTCGCTTCATATATGAAAGCCCAGGGGCCAGGTCGAGAAATGGCTGTCAGAGGTTGCATAATCGGCAGAAAAAAATTATTCCTTCATTTGATAGTATTCGATTGTATCCTCAAACTAGCTTTCTGGCATGAACATGTTCTGCAAGGACGTTTTTCAAAAGTGAAATCACTCTCGATTGTAATTTCTAGAGATTATCTTGAAAGATACTAGGAAGTCGCCAATCATTTTCACTGAATCAGTGAATAATCTCACACTATAAACTCGTTTCCAATGAAAATAACTGTAAATGGCACGTGGAAATGTTTTGCAGTCAGCTGATTTTCGATTACGTCTCATTCATATGGTCCAATGAGAATTGAGAGAGTACAACAAATCGAGCATCATTACATCATGAATCATTTCATATACTATTCACAGTTCTATAGTTTAACTGACTAAACAATGCTGATGTTATGGATTTGTATACATTTTTTATTTCATGAAAGTCATGGAATGATTGATGTCGCAGCGAACATTCCGTCAGTTCAGGAAGCCTTTCAAAATCAGATCTCTGTTTCCTTTTTAATCAGACTTACAGGATCGGGACTTGGGATGGCCCGGGAACGTCGGAGAAAGATGTGCCAGGCAGGGATTTGATTTACATCAGACGTGCCAAGAATGTATGTGCTCAGATAATCAAAATACGGGTTGTTCTCGAAAAGGAACGATTTTGTCAACAGGACGGAGAACTTAACGATGGGCATGTTGAGCAAAACAAAATTATTTCTGCATTATTTTATAGTACTCACTCAAATTACCTTCCTACCACACCAAGTCAATGACGAAGGAATTTGAAAAATTAACTAGTTTTAACAGCTACTTCCAGCTAGTTGCATAACTCAATTATGAATTCGATGAGTGCAAAAAGAGGTAGAAACATCCTCAAAGCATCCTTGATGAAAATAGATTCACCTTATCTCATAAGAACGATGTAATTTCTTCAACCAGAACTCTAACGTACAGCTAACTTGATAAAAGCATTTAATTTGTTATAGCGCAAAATCACTCAAATGTCAATTGTTAGATGGCGACACAAAAATGAAAATGAAATCAGTATTACTAATCATTGCACAATCAGTGTTTTCAAAAATGTTGATTCAGAAGTAGTAATTTAGGTTACTTCTCAATTAATGATCGAACTACATAATTACAATCTCAAAACGTCAAATATTTGTACAGAAATCTGTAGAAATGTCACCATCTTCTGGGGAGTTTCATAACTATTAGGCCATTATAGTGGAAAATGGCGGTAGCGTTTTTGACGAAACAAAACATCATCAGGGACTGCACCAGAGTGTTTTGTACATCGTTTTCATAAGGAAGGCGCTGTCAGATGAGAATTTGTGACATTTTGACTCACAGCACTAGTTGTTTTGACAAAAATTCTCTTTTGATAGTACCTTCCGCATGGAAAAAGTGAATCCACTTTCCTCCAAGATGCTAAACAACGTGGTTTCAACTTCGCCGAGGATTTTTTTTTCTACTTTTTCGACTTCTTGAATATGTTTTCATGGTATAAAACGTATCTTGTGTGAGAAATGGAGCGCCGATTGGACATAATTTCTACGTGAAACGCCCTGAGAAAAGTGTCATGAATATCGACCATCACTTCCGATGGTAATTTCTAAGAAACGCTAATGATTTTTCAACTTCAAGTCTACTGAAGATGACAACTCAGTTGCCGAAATGTAAGTTTCCACAATATCTCAAAAACTATGAATATTCCACTGATATCACATTTTGATATGCTGCTCAACCAAGAGCTACAGCTACACTATCAGCGCTCCACACCATGACTTTGAACTTCGGTACACCCGGTATAATCGACAATGAAGCACTCTCGTTCTGATATCTCATCTTCAAAGGCTCTTTGTCGTTGGAGGATTTCCATCCATGTTGCCGATCGAATATCCTCCTTTTCAAATCCAACTTTACGAACGGAGAAGAATGCACATTCTCCACCGAAAACTCCCTGCATACTTCCATGATGAACTCCCATCCGTTCTGGGGAATAAAGGCCAGGACGCCATGACTGGAAAGCAACCTCTGGAATACAAACTTCCCTTCTCTAATTTGATCTAAATTGCTTTCCGGATCAGATAAGCTTGACGGATTCTAGTTCATAGTTTTTGCTCGCCGTGAAAGTGGAAACGCGGACATTTAGGAGGATGACGATGCGTTTTACTCCTACGTACTGGCTTGAGGACGATTTTTTCAATTTGGGAAACTTTTTTTCCATCACTATCCACTTCCTGCATAATTCGACCGATCAGGGCCGTCTTCAACCTATTCGAACGTTATTTTCATTCCTTCGGTCACATTGAATGAGAATAGATGATCGAAATATACAGGGTGTTACAAAACTTCTAGGGGTTATTCAGTGCAACAGTAGAAAACATTCGAGCAGTGCCTGAATAGGATTCAATGCATCTACACAAGAAAAAATCAGCGGTTTGGGCACTGTTGGATTGCCAGAGGCCTCCTAGGCCTCCTAGGTCACCCGATTTGACGTCGCTAGATTTTTTCCTGTGGGGACATGTGAAGTCTTTGGTCTACGAAAATCCAGTAAAAACAGAGCAAAGACTTAATTGGACCAAATTTTCAGGTTAGAGGAAAACATTTTGAACAATTGTTGTGATGATATCATGTACGAAAGGCAAAAATTAAATGCATTTCTCAATTTTAACGAAGTGCCGTAGTGACACTTTTCCGGACATGGGACCCACTCATTCACACATTCACTATATGTGGGTTATTGCTTGAAAATCTATGTAGATTGAGATAAGCAAATCGTCAATCACTCCTTCAATGTCTATACCCGCCTTTTGAAACTAATCATCTCCCTAATCGATCGAGAATATCCGGAAATTGGTGCTCCACATTTGAATTCACTCGAGAAACATTCGACAGACTGTGGAAACTTGAAGTGACATGCCAATTCGGTTAATATCAAGACAATCAAATAACTCATGCGACTACAACTGTATCATGCAAAGACTTGCTGGTGTAATGTCTGAAGGTGCTTTACAAATTTATTCAGGTCCCATCACTGCTGACCAGATTTTGATACTGATGTTGAATACATTTTCTGCCGTCCGGTAATTTGTGAAGCAAGTTTCACTCAGATTTCTAGTAGCATCTAGCATTCATATGATATCAGGTTTTCATGTCGATTCCTTCCAGGATATTTGCAGCCAAGCCTTCTCTCCATCGAGAGATGGACTCGAAAAACATATTTCAAAACAGTCATTCAACAAATATAGCTCACGTCAAACGCTCTACAATGTACCTATCAAATATTTGGACGTTGAAATTCGTCAAGTCTCACAGCTCAGGACAATGAAACATCATTTAGGAGCCCTCTCGATATTCCGGGAACAGGCAAAAATAAACTTGGATGAAGCTAAAACAACTTGGGAATGAAGCACATAGTAGTAGCAGCCCCATATCCAAGTGAGAGCTCTCACTTGAATATTTCCATACCTCACTGATTCACTTCGAAATCGCCCTTGCAAACGCAAGATAGTGAGTCCGATCCCACCGGACGATTGATGAGGCGTAGCTGTAAGATCTCGAATCCGAACTTGGGGTGGCAGTTACAAGTTACAAGTGCAGGTTGGCCAGTTTGATTTATTAGCCTAACTTTGAGGATTGGGATGAAGAGATACGGTTATTTATATTGTACCACGGCGAGAATATCAATTGGTTACCTTCAGCAAAAATAAAGTTTTGAATTCAAATAGTTCGGAAAGAATAAAGAGACTTTCCATTGCAGCTGATAATAATTAGGCAACTTCATGCTCATAGCTTCACTGGAATATGAATGATGTAAGTATGCTGAGAATTTTTGTAGCCCTGATACAATTTACCCACAAAATTGTGCTTTGACTACTTCGGGGGTGAAATAAACAGAATATAGGTTTATCTACCTCAGCACTTCAGGATTCACAACACATCGTAATCTTCTTATATCAAATATAGTGAAGTCGGGAGCTCCTTGTTCAGTTTCTCGATATGATGAGACCAATTCAATGAGTCATCAATATTCATTCCCAGAAGTCTACAATATGCTCCAGATATTGCTAGAAATAATCAGCTGCTGAAGTTTCGCAATTGGAAAACTTGTAGCCAAGTTCGAGAGGTTAGAAAACTATTCATAACTGACGCATCGTCTGCGAATATATCGGTGATAGTGTCATGTAGCATGTAATGACGATTATCACTGATAAACATTATAAAAAGTAATGGTCCAAGGACCGAGCCTCGTGGGACTCCATGAGAGATTTTTCATGTTGAATTATTGATGTTCCCTAGTGCTTTTCCTGTTCCCTCCATAGAATATCTAGCAGAAAGACACAGTCGAAGGCCTTCCACAAATCCCATATAAAAAAGATGAAGTGTTGTTTATTCTCCAGGCCTTCGACGATCTCAAGAAATACCACCTTCAATCGTCGACAAGAAATCACTCCTGAAAACCCTTGCACTTGTTTTTCGGGATCTTCGGAGCAGGTGCATGTTCAAGCAATAGTTTTTCGCCAACCGCAAAACGTGCAGGTGAGCTTCACGTATTGGAAAATCGTGTGGCGACAAATTAAATGGATTGGCGCGAGCGGATTCTCTAATAAGATATAAATGACCGGCCAAGAATGAAATTGGCCCGGTCTACAACGTTTCGACCCCGATGGCTTCGAGTGATCTACAAGTGGCCAGAGCTCGACTCTCTCGAAATCAGTTCCATTCGCATCGAGCATTTATGCGAATGGAGATGTTGAGTAGTGTGATTTGACCGGTTCTGGATCATTAGGAAGATGGTACAAGTTCTATGGATGAATATTACGATGATTCTAGAGGTGACTCTCGTCAAATATAGCGTAATTTGATAGATTCACTCCACCTGGAAGTTGTGGTTTTCGTTAATAAATAACTTGAGAAACGTTAGTTATATCGTAAGTTGATCGTTAGTTATAAATAGTTGTTGGTAGGGCAAAACACACTACTAACTCATGAATTATCGGATTATAAAGTCAAAAATGCGGGTGACGTACGTAACAAAATATGCATCAAACATGCATCATACACATACGAGCACACGTTCCAAAAGATGATTTCAACACGTGTGTAATTCACTTTCACTTCGCTATAGTGATATGAGTTACATTTTTTCAAATTTTCAACACTCTGTTTTTTTTTTCAGTATATCTGGTTTGGAAGCAATGTGGCAGTTTTTAGTTTTATTGTAGGGAAAATGAAACCACTGACCACATATTAATGCATCAAAGCATGATAATTTCCCTAAATCCGGCCGCATTCATCTCATGAACCCGCAGATTCTATAGAATTGCGCGGAAGTTGAGATAAAGGTTATGCCCGGGCCAGTTCATATGCAGATGATGGATTTCCAACGTATAATCCGATATCTGATACTTTTCCACTACGCTGCTGATGTTTTCAGTTCGTTTTTTTCTCACATTTTGGTTAACATCATCGAAAATATGCACCATTTTCTTCAGTCGGTCGACTCCACCAAAATAAATTGAGAAATTCTAAGTAACAGTAATTATATTGAAAATATAACACAAATACTTACGTACCACCATCTACGCCCTTTATCAAAAACTGGTCTAACTTGGGAACGAAGCAAGACTTGGAAGACTTGTTTTTTTTTCTCGAGTAGCCTATGATTCTCAAGCACTCTTCATTCAAAATGTCTCTTCGCCTATCGAGAAATATCCATAACGTATTCTTGAACACACTCAGCAAGATTGTCATCCAGTGTTTTATAATCAGAAAACATTGAGTTGGTACGTGACCAAGGGCCTTGGGAATGCCAAATTCGAAGGTTTTACAGCACTCTGAATTCTTCTCTCGGTTTCGGCAGAAAATAGAATTGTCTGAAAATTTGCACACTGTCCTGAATATGAATTCGATACCAAATCCTTCTTATCTCTCCTAGTTTGGGAGACTATATAGAAGTACTCAATATTTTCATCATATTTCATTTCATATAATAATATACTTACTTCATCTACTTATCGATTGTCCAAGTTAGTCGAGTTGAACATGATCCACCCTATAATGTGAGGCGTACTCATATAGATGGGATTTTATAGGGGCTGTCATTAAAGTTACCCAGATGATGTTCTCATTTTCAATGGGCAATGGATCTTGCCAGGTATGAATGAGCTTTTCTTATTACACAGTTTGCGTGGGAAGCAATATCGCTTTTTATTTCCTTTCCAGAGCATTACTGGGAGTATGAGCAGGTAACATTCCGAATATAGTATGTTTACTGAGCATTAAAAAGAGTTTTATGATGATTCCATAAGGCATGATTGGAAAAATAGCTCAAGAATATTTTTCACCAATGCGGTATGATAAAAACGCTTATAATCCTGGAAATATATATGTCATGTTATGTATACATAATACATGAAGCACCATCGATTCTCTGGTTACCATTTACCTTATAGCTTTCGTTAATTGTTCATTTTCAAATCTAGTTCGAGCCTGAGTTTGTTGATGAATTTTTGATTCCGATACTTCTCTCTGATATGAAAGTTTCGACATTATTTCTATGAACTGAAATCATAGTGTTTTTCAAAATCAGAGACTATACTCGAAATCAAAGTTAGAGATTAGATTGGACTAATGACAAATTCGAATCGCAAATGATGAAACTCAATGATATATTCTCTACTACTTTTAGCAAAACATTTTGATTGTTGCTATGCCATGCCATCGTCACATTGTAATGAGAAATATGACATTTTACTTCGAATCGACTTGATAGTGTAAGATTATTCACTCAAGTATATTGTTTAGCAAAGTTTATCGAGTTATAAGTGAAAAAAAAATGTTTTG
This sequence comes from Gastrophysa polygoni, assembly GCA_963576655.1. NCBI lineage: Eukaryota > Metazoa > Arthropoda > Insecta > Coleoptera > Chrysomelidae > Gastrophysa > Gastrophysa polygoni. The sequence continues at coordinate 520,727 of OY755082.1, read as the reverse complement.
CTTGTTGAGTGAATAATTAAAAAATGGTAAATGATCATAGTTCAGCCCAACAAGGAAAGTGAGACAAAGAATTTTCGAGGTCGCTCGAAAGCGAACGCCCACCTCTCCCATCAAAATATCGTGGGAGGAATAGGAAGGCATCTCTGGCAATTTCGCCGAAATATAATCCATTAGGATTCAACGTCCAAAAATAGTTCCCGAACATCATGATAGAGATGGGCACATCCAACGAGAACATCGATATTAGGAAAATTTGTTTACATCAAGTGATGTCGATATGAATCAATGAGAAAGAAGACAAAACAACAAGAATACAAATTTCAGGATATTTCAGATATCCGTTGGACCCCCAAATATTATCCAGATGTCCTTGGCTACCAACCTGGACGTCCATGAGATATCTTTCATGGACGTCAGAAAATGAAAGAAAAACTGCTATCAGGCAAATTCAAACTGCCATCTTTCGATCATCAGTCTAATGATTTCCCCATTTGAGCTATCTCACTTGTTGAAGATTCATATCCTTACCAGTTTTCAGAAAATATGAAACAGAAAAATATACTGGCCAGTACCCAGCCAACTGCAAATATGAGTCTGAATCACAGTGATATCAACACATTGATGTGTTGAGAATAATTCCAGAGAATTATTCATTATTATTGATTATAAAATGGAAGATTCTCTACGTAAGATCAACGTAATTTGTGAGAAAACGTTGCACTTTGATAATGATCCAAAAAGGATCCTGTCCTATGTTTTTTCCAAAAGAACGCTGATCAAAACCTCATTCAAAGACTTCTATATATTAGATTATCCTCTTTAGATATATTTTGGATATCCACAAGGAGTGCAAGGATATTCCGACATCATTTTTCATTATTCAATCCGTATCTCACACACGAAATCGCGAATGAACGTTTTAGAAAAAAAATCATCGACAATCACCTTAAAATTCAAGATTCATCCACACTCATGAACCGTATAGATAAAGCACTACTGTATCAACTAAGGTAATATGAAAAATTCAATCATGAATCAATCACAAATTCGACCTGTCCTGGAGTACTGTTCACATGTTTGAAGCTCAGCCCCCAAACATAAACTAAAGCTCTCAGATTCAATTCAGAAGAGAGTTATTCGCCTAGTCGATGATACTACACTCACCAAATCATTGACCTCTCTAGATCATCGTAGAAAGGTCGGCGATCGCTGCTTTCTTATAGATACTTTCAAGATTGGTGCTCAACGGAAATATCATCTATTATGCCACCACGCGCGATTCCTAGTAGACAAACCAGACGAGCTCAAGCTGGTCACCCCTACACTGTCAGGCTCGAGACCTGTCGAACATCGATATACCAAGCATCATTCATCAATAGAACGGCAAAGTTGTGGAATTCTTTGCCTTGTGAAGTCTTTCCTGATGCTCACAACCTCCAAACTTTCAAGAAAAATTCCTTCTCTCTCAAAATTCCACCGCTGGCTGACACGATTCCAGTTATTTATCGCAAGCTCTCGTCCAAAAATTATACCGCGTGTGTTCTAGTGATTGCGAATAAAATTCTTCATGAAACACTTGATAAATTTACTTGATCAATCGATTAATTCAATTAATTCAGAGAACTTTTATTTCGCCAATGTAAATTCGATGTTCAGAGATACCTATGAATGGATGTTTACGATCAATATATTTTGCCCATCCCTGTTCCCGACTATTCGGCTCCGGTGAATAGTTCTCAATTATCATTTATGTTCAAATACCCGAATATATAGACGGAATGTATGTATATATGTGTGTATAATTTCGCAACCAATCAATTTCATGCACGCTTTCATTCTAGCCTTCCATGCTATTACACACAACATCATTAGTATCCATTCGATTTGATGATCTGGACTGATATTTGATATAAATTCGATAGGTACTACAAGTCAAGCATTCTCAGAGGCGAGTAAATGTTTCTACATTGTAATATTCACAAAGATATCAAGTATACTGGTGACCGAAATCTTCCAGTCTTGCACAGAACTATTTTCAGGAAACCAGCCCTCGTATCTCAAAATCTTATTCGCTCGTTTGGATCATTGCAGTCATTGTAGTTTTCAAATTGTAACTTCGTTCACGTACTATTGGTTCACCCTGTATAAGATTTTTGTACCACTGGAAGCATTCAATGTGTTTATCAGAATCAAGGGGCTGCCATTCTGATTTTTATACTAAGGGTGGTTGGGGTTTTGAGGGTTCATTTCGCTTTCAGCCACTTCAAAAGTTTTCAAATTTTCATCAGAAAGATTTTTCTCTTCGTTGCACACTTTGGTAGTCCTGACAGTGACTGGTGACAATTCAAAAACTTTGAGTGGATTCATCTTATAAGCCAAATGATATATTAAAATTTGCACTGCACCTTTCTAGTGACTCTTACATGAAATTGTTTCTTCTCCACTTCCATACAGGGGATTTTTATTGCTATATTCATGTTCCACAACACGTTCGAGACCCTGTATAGTCATGTTTCATACCTGGTACACCATCGGGACGCATTTTCAACGTCCATAAAGTCGACCAAAAACACTAAAAATATTTTCGATAACAAATTGAGAATTAATGTCTGTCGTACATAAAATTTGCTCGCCCCAACACAAAATTATACGTAATGGGCGTGCCATGATAGAAATTTGATATTATGGCATGAACGATACGAAATGACATTCACATGAACACGTTTTCATGGAACACCGGAAAGCAGAAATATCACGCACTTTGTGATGTTAACGACCGTTTTCCTTGATACAAAACGTTTCCCGGAAAAATTCGGAACACTTACCAGAATTCATGTTAGTACGCACTCTGGAAAAAAGTTAATGGCATCGGTATTGTTACAGTGTTAATTCTGTCAATAGCAGAACCGTTATGCAGGGTGTTTTTTAATCTCTTTTGACAACACGAAATAGTTATTTATGGAGCAAGATGTCCCTTAACATCGTAGAACTCTAGTGATGAATACGACTATTGATTTTTCACTGAAAACTTGATCCTTTTCTCCAGTCCAGCTGAGGCTCGACTTGACCGATTTGTATATTTGACTTCATTCAGTTGTCCATGACATTGACATTTATCAATATTTTAACTTCACTCTAACACAGTTCTCGAACAAATAGATTTATTCGTTCATTTTGAAGAACTTATGTAAGTAATGGGAAAAGGAACAATCACAAGAATCACCTACAAATAAACATATACAAAATATGTAGTATAAAACAATATTTAATATCATGTAATATTGCTAATATCATAGACTTCCGCTTCTAATTTTTTCGTTATTGTTTCGTAATATTTTTGATAAGAAGACAAAATGATTCCTGTAAATGTGGAGATATTTCTTGGTCCTACTTTCATAATCATGTATGATTAATTTTTTTTTCAGTTCCAAAATGTCCAAACCATAAATTGAAAGAACATTGTATTATCTGAATATACCTCAACACAAAGTCCTCACAGAAGCAATGGTAATACATTTCCCCATATCATTTTCTAAGTTACCAAAATATGTTTCATAGAACATCATAGTACTTAATGTCATAGTAAAATTATAAAAATGCCTCTTCGTTAGGAACAGTTCTGAAAACCCTAATCCTGTACCATTTACTATTAAAATTCTTCAGATACTGTCACAATGTGTAGTAAACTTCGAGTTGCTTTCCAAAGTGCCCCCCTAAAAATTTCACAGTTTGATTATTCCATTACTTATCACTGACTTTGGTTTCTAGCTGATGCATACTAATATTCTGACTCACTTGAAAACGAATTAATAAGGTTTTGCATGGTTTGAGGAATATATATTTGATAACCAGCAAGAGATTTGTGGTTTGTAGAATATTCTCATATTTTCCTGCGAACAGAGTGGAGTCATCAACATATAAACAAGATAAAGCCTCTGGCGAAACTACTAATTTATGTAAAGAATAGATAAAACTGGTCCCAATACAGAACCTCGTGGTACGCCAATTTTATTGTATTGTATGTAATTGCGACGACATTGAGTGAGTTCGAGCATTCATATGGTTCATTCCTACGCTTTGCGTGAGATCTTTCATGCAAGAGTTGAATCATTAATGAAGATTTTCTTGATACAGCCAACTACAACATTGAACAAACTCGTATCAATATGGATGTATAAATGAGTTGAACAAAAGAGTTGAGAAACAATATTATTGTCAGATGATATCTCCAGACAACGACAGAAATGCATTACGTAACAGAAAGGCATTATGTCCCTCATCCCATAAAGAAAATCCCCAAAGTCTCTCGATAAGAAAAGATCTGAAGTGAAAGCTAAATCCACATAGACGGGATACATTCAATTTGAGACGCATTACTCTCGTTCCCTTCAAAAGTATGTGTTTTATCATAAAATATTATTCGAGCAAACCGGTCTCTTCTTCCCTATTTCATGCCAATCGATCCAAAAGAGGCGAAGCATAGGTAATACAGAGAGTCGGGCATGAGTGTATAAGAACTGTTTCGACATTTCAACATTATCTTCCCACGCAATTCTGTATGAATATAGGTAGTATATTGCCAAGCTTCACTATTCTACCTAAGAATATGAATATGTGAATCACATTATTATCCCAAGTTTCACTCACTGCCCATTGCCATTCATTGAAAAAAAGTTATTCGATATTCCGTTCATCGCCTGCGCCTATGAGTTGTTATAAGTTCGGCAATCTTCGGATACTTCAGATTATCATCTTTGACAACCAACTTCACTCAACTGAGTCAACGTCAACTATGTTGTTTGTCACTGTCATGAATGATAATATTTCCTGAGAATTTTTTTCTCCAATTTCAAATTAATGTAATGAAGGAGAAGGTCATGGTATCATAACCAGACGCATCTATAATCTTTTTAAAATATATCCACACGAGTGCGTTTCTGAATGACAAAACAATGTTGAAAGCACTGTTTTGATAGGTGTAGGTGGTCGTAAAAGGAAAAATATCACAGGGCCCAATGATAGTCAAATAATAGCATCATTTATATCAGTGTTTTCGAATTTTTTGTTTATATTTCCGCTTGATATAAATAATTTAAGTAGTCATAGTGATGTTAACAGCAGTTTGAGTCGAGAATTTGTTGGAGATAGGCACGTTTTTTTTTTCAATCTTATGAGAAATGAACTTTTAGGACTAAAGAGGATTTTCCCATCAAAAGTTCATGTCACGTTATACTTTACAACAGAAAGTTTTCGGTGATCACAGTGTCGAAAATACTGACTTTTACCCAACCCTGTAGAGTAGGTATATCGCAAAAGAGAGGAACATAAGATTTGAGAAACTGGGCTTGATGATCTCCGATCTCTGCTTGATTACAAAATATCGAAAGCCATATCGTATCCCTCCGAACCAGTGACGGAAATAGCTTCATCTCTAACATGTATGATCAAAGAGGAAAAGTTGATGAATTTGTTAGGTTATGTACTAGGTATCCAATCATTAATGCTAATAATGTCATACCGGGTGGCACAAACAACATGCCTCACCCTGTACTTTCTTCATTAGGAAAGATAAGGATTTGAAATTCACATGATATGGTCATTCCAAGAACCTATCAATATTTTTTTTCTCAACCACTAATTTTACCGAAAGCCAGCCCGACTTTATTTTGCAAATGTACCCTGTTACCCTTGAAATTCTCTATATAACCATATCCATCACAAATTGTTAAGTATTCGTTTTTTGATTGGTTGTTGAATTGCGTTTTATTGAAATACATCAAGTTGTCTGTGACCTGAATTCGATGAGAGTACAAGTAGGCTTTGAAATCTGTGAATAGTTAGCTAATATTTTTCCGTACCCTGATCAATCCTTGCAGGCTGTCAATTATTTCTTTTGAGTTAGAAAACGTCCAAGAATACATCATGATATTGAAAAAACTGAGGCAGGAAAATAATTCGTTTCACTACTTTACGTTGAAACTATGTGTCTTTAATTTTTTCCATGTAATCACAGAAACATAAATCCATTTGGAAACATAAAATTCACAGTTGAATTTCCAAAGTGATGTCAGTCCAGAAAAGAAAAAGTGTTCTCTATTTGCTCTCTATCGAAACATGTTCGAAATTCCATGAAAGTAGATGAAAAAAAAAACAATGGAAAAATGAATCTGTGTCACCTGGTATGTATCTATAGAATACTAGTGATTCAAGAATCGGGACATTCGAAAAGTCGATGATACAATTCGTGAAAGGGATCAAATAGCATTTTTTATGGATGAATACGAGCTTGATGAAGAATACGAAAATTTTATTGGAGTGGCAAAGCAAAAAGCTTCGGTTATTCTTCCATTCTTGTGGCACTGTGTGAAGAAATATCTCATTCTGTCGATAACAGGATTTCCACTTCCATTCAGAGAGCACCTTGTATATCACGTACATGGTCTTCCTAAGTGATATAGAATGCCTCCGGAAACACGTGAACCTCCTTTGGCTGTTAATCACTAGGATTTCCATACGATCGCTCCACCATTCAGCCAATGCAATCGAAACTATTTGGCTGAGGTGGATGCTAATTTGTAGTTAATGATCAATTTCTGATCTCGAGAACTGAGTTCTAGTAGGTACTTAGTTCAATTTCCAATGACTACAAGAGATATGAGCTGCCAGAAGATTCCCATACTACGGGCAATATGGGTCCAAACTACAGTCATAATTGATCATTAAATATTGAGGTCCATTTTTATGTGCAACACCTCTCAATGAACGTTGTTTATTCAATCCACTGCGTCCACACAAATTGGTAACTTTTGAATAATATTTTCAACTCATGTATAGAAAATCGCATATATGTCACAGTGCAATTGTCAGTTTGACAACGGCAAAAGTTAGCTACAACTTTTACAGCGATAAATTAACTCCTGTATAAAATGTGTCATTTAAAGACGACTGTTTTGTCATTTTGACAGCGATAAAAAAGGTGCATCGTTTTTATCACCGATAAAAACGCCTGTTCCTCTTAAGCGTCCACATCTAGTATGCTTAACGTCACTTCAATGTCTGCCCTGTCAGTTATTTGAGCATTGTTGATAATTGATATAAAACCATTACAACATGAGTCGTTGATTTATCTTGCCAAAAAACACTCGAGCCTTTCTTTTAAGGATAAATTTCTTTTTAACTCAAAATTTTTCCATCAGTAATTTTGCTCGAAAAACTGACAAAATCACTCGACCTTCAGTCTCGCGATTTTGTCATGTCAGTTTTTCTCGTAAAATTACTGATTGGCAAAATTATTTCGTTACAAAAAGAAATTCATCCGATATAAAAAAGCTCTTGTGTTTTTACTGTTGACAAATTTACTGGTGATTTTTTTCTTTTTCGTTTTAAATTAGTCAAATTTTCAATACCTTCACCTGGTGCCTACTAATACAGTTGAGACGCAAACATCAATCTGGCGACAATTTTATACGTTTTAATATTCCTCAAATTGTTCAGCCGAATTACACTCGATGTTTGTATTGATATCAAGTTTTGTGTTGTTCAAATTCTGAACTGATTGAATGCGCACAATTCGACACAAACCGCAGAAAACACCACATCGATGGAAACATAGCAGAATTGCTTACTGATTCATTCAAGATTAAAAATACTGTTCTCTCTCTAAAATACTCTGCATTGCATAATAATATTCAATATTGATTCAATGGCCTTGTTGTCGAGACACGTCGATTCAAAAAAAAAAAATCTGAACAGTTTTTCTCGTCTAATTGCTAGGTAACAGTATATCATTAACCAACACAAATTCACCCAATAAAATACAAAGCTCTCGTGCAATAATAACTGAAAATATCATATGATTCGAACCTACGATGATTTGACTATCTGCTTGACCATTTACACCCTGAGCTTCCGAGCAATTGATGAATGATGTCAATGAATTGTAAAATCATGAACCGTCATTGAAGCGAACTCCAAATTTCAAAAAAAAAATGTATTCCTCTCCATCCTCTAGATACGTCTACAGAGAGATACGCCACAGAGTTTGGCATACCCTGTATGTAACGTTTTCCTACCAGATAGTTGAGAATAAATCACGAACAAATTATGTCTGTTAGTGGACGAAAACTGCAATTTAAAATTGAAATTTAATTTGAAAAATATCGCAAATCGTATGTCCCAACACTATGTTGAATCTATGTGATCTTTATGATCGATTGATTCATTGAATGTATCAAACACCCTGTATTGCGTCTCCACCCTCCACCTTCGTTAATAAAAACATCATTATATTTCTTCATTCGGTTTTCCTAATAAATTCATCAGCACCAAACTGCGATAGAACAAAAACTCGCAAGAGAAATCCTCGTTCCTTCCGTGTCTCCATAATTTTCCTGCATAGTGAATGATACCAGTGGCGTAGCTAAGGTAGGACAGCAGTTCTCATTTTAAATATATTACAACAAGATGTGGTCGGTGGAAGAACGTAATGCGTCCTGAGATCAATAGTTATTAATGTAAGTGTCATTTTCATTGCAAGTTTTACTCACTGTTCGTTGTCATTCAGAGACAACCCGAGTGACCCTTTAGATGTCAATTACATGATATTTCAGCTATCATCTTTGTTAACCAACTTCAGTCAACTGAGACAACGTCAACTGGCTGCGATCGTGCATTTTTCAAATATTTCCACTCTAGTGCGTTTCACTTTCCTGTTGCCATAGTGAAATATATTCATAGGTGGTCGTAGCAAAAATATTTTTCAACAACTTCTTTGTGGAAATATGCACTTGACAGAGAGAAGCCAGTTATGTATCGATAAATCAGCTTGATGTGTTGGAAATGCATTTTTTCTCGAATTCCAAAACTAGATCCTCAACTACGTGAAGCTTATAGAGGTTTACAGTGATATTTTTTCTCGTAATATATATAATGTATTTCAAAACAACAAACACTTGATGTGGAAACTAGAAGTTTATTCTAGATACAGTAAATGGCCAACACACTAAATGATCACACTCATAATTTGACTCTTTTTTTATCTGCAAATTCATCTTTGTGATATTCAATTTTCTCCAGAATTTTCAAAATCCTCAACTACCTACATCTCCGGGATTCAACAGCAAATTGCGGGAATATGATCTCATGTTGCACGCCACTGTTTTCATGGCTATATTAAATTTATATTGCCCAATTAATTCGGCCAGTGTACACGCGGATGTCAAAATGGCGTCAGTAAATTAGAATATTAATTGAGCATTGCTAACAATTAATCCATTCAACTTTATGCGCTACCAACGAATATATAATTGGTTGATATTCACGATCAGGAATATAATATGGGCATATTCACGAATAAATACCTGTCGTGAGACTCAAAATCGGGTTTCATGACAAATATTCATAGGGAGGTCGAAGGTTCTTTTTGTGTATCACTTGAAATGAGACACAAAAACCAACTGCACGTTGAAAAATTTCACGAAGAAAAGTGTTTCAATTATTCAAGATTCAAGTATTCTTATTGAATATATTTGTATTTCCGAATTTTTGAAAAACAAGGTGTCACTGACGAATAGAGAATTTCTCTTCTAGGTATCTAAAGTTTTGATTTCAAGCGCAGTGACATTTTGGGGCAGATCACAAAATCTGTCCTCACTACAAATATATTGAAATAATTTTTAATACCTTCTACTTTATTTTTCAGAAACGAGGAGAAAAAAATCCGACAAGAAGCTGAAAAATCAGGTTTTTAATGTAAGTTTGCATAAACTCCAACAGATCACAAACAGAAGGTTAATTTTCATACTTTCATCATGGATTATCTCGAAAAATATAGGTTTGCCCAAGTTTATATTGTGAAATTTGGGTTTCTGAGGTCGGAATACATAAGTGACAAATTTTTTTTCGAAAAAAAACCGCATAAAATAAACATTAATGACTGTCGGAGTTTCATTCAGGACACAATTTGTTTCACTTGGATGCAAATAGAGTGTACAACAGATATGAACATTTGCATCATTTGTAGAATTCACGAGAAATGCAAATTCGTTCACAATTGTAATGATTTACAGGTTAATACTTTGATAGAAAGAAAGCACCTACCATAATTCGAAGATTTGCGTTGTCATTCTCATTTTTTGTTGGGGAAAAAACAATGGGAAGCTAACAATTGACTCACCCTGAACGTTCGGAGATCCTGGATCACATCCCCACTGACACAACATTATTTTAAAGAGTTCGCGTAATCGATTTATTCAATTCATGAACAAAGATCAACACCGAAAATCACCACACTTCACAGCCGAAATCAACGCCACTGATTAAAAATTCGCGATACCGCTCGAATTGAAAACAATACAAAAAAATGTCGTTTTTTTCTGTATTGGAAGTTACGTGCGTTATGGCTGATGTAGACATGCGCAAAAACCACAGCCTTCTTCGCAACTCTTGTTCTTGACCGCTCTCGATTCGCAGGTAACCGACGTTGCCATCTTGTGCGAGAAATATGAGGTTCCAATTCAATCGAGAATAGCGCGAAGAAAAGTTCGCGGTACTGCTAAAACAATGAGGCAAACCATAGAGACGCAAAGGAGCGCTGTTGCCGGCTTGTCCGAACATAAGGGAGCTCAAATACATAGAACATACATACATAAGAACGGTCGAGCCGAAAGGGAGCGGCTTTCAGATCTTTTCCGAAAAATATGGAGTCACTTGACGTAAGCCCAGTTCAGGTAAGGAAACGTTTCAGACATTTTTCAATGGTTGAAGGACTATTTTCACGATTCATACTAGCAATTTCATACTTTGACCAAGTTTATTTTTGATTTTTCGTTTGTTTTTTCAATTTTTGAGTTATTTATACATCTTCGTTAGTATGAATTTTCATGTTTTCAGGGGATTTTTCACGTTTTCAAAAGAATTTTTTTATAATTTCAGGGAGGTTCTCAAGTTATTGAGCCGCCTGGTCAATTTTTCATCATCTTTTCCCGTTTGTGGCAGCTTTGATGTTCTCCTACATATTCAAGATGATATAAGGATGTGCTTCAGATAGATATTTCAGGTACCTTATTCAAAACATTCACTCAAAATTTGGACGCTTTGGTTTTGGGATTTTCATGTTTTGAAAACGTCTTTTTACGTTTCATAATGTGTCCTAATAAGTCGTTCAAACGTTTTTGAAAACAATTCTTTTTATATTTCAGTGACTTCCAGACGTTGCTGAGACGTTTTTGTATATTCTCTGAGACGCCAGAATGGTATTTACCGAAAAATAAACCCAGTTAGCGTACTAAATAGGTATTTTCTTCATTTCGCAAACATCAACCGTACAATGATAAAGAGAGATCGATATTCTAGCTCGAGCAAAGTAAGAAGATATGTGAGCTAAATCGCATCAACAACTCCGACTAGCGACTGTCGCCTCAATCTTCTGTCCATTCGAACGGCTCTGGTGGCTCAGGCTCCTTTTCGTCTTCCCCTTTTGGTCCGAAGGCTGAAACCGAACAGAAACCAACAAATTCATTAAAAATAAAAAATTACAGTGCTAAAATATTTTTCGATGAATGGAACCCATTAGAATTCGAATGAGCGTATTATCGATTCACTGATTTTGTGAAAATAACTATATCTATCGTTTTCTATTCTATGTAACGCTTTGTGACCATGATTCCCTCTCCCTCTCCCTCTCCCTCTCCCTCTCCCTCTCCCTCTCCCTCTCCCTCTCCCTCTCCCTCTCCCTCTCCCTCTCCCTCTCCCTCTCCCTCTCCCTCTCCTTCTAACCTCAAACCTCTAACTTCTAACCTCTAACCTAACTCTCACATAGATTTATTACTTAAAATGTTCACACAAAATTGGGAAAAATATATTGGAATAAATGAATGAATACATCAATGAATCAATAATCGAAATGAAAAAATGAATGATCAATTGAATGATAAATCTATGCATTGATAAATCGATGAATAAATATATGAATGAATCCATGTATCGATGAATCAATAAAGCAATGAATCAATAAATCAATAAATGAATGAATCAATGAATCAATAAATCAATGAATCAATGAATCAATAAATCAATAAATCAATAAATCAATAAATCAATGAATCAATAAATCAATAAATCAATAAATCAATAAATCAATGAATCAATAAATCAATAAATCAATAAATCAATAAATCAATAAATCAATAAATCAATGAATCGATAAATCAATAAATCAATAAATCGATAAATCAATAAATCAATATATCAATGAATCAATGAATCGATGAAATGATGAATGATAATACGAATGAAATAATAAATAATAATGAATGATAAATCTATGCATTGATAAATCGATGAATAAATATATGAATGAATCCATGTATCGATAAATCAATGAAGCAATGAATCAATAAATCAATAAATAAATGAATCAATAAATCAATAAATCAATGAATCAATAAATCAATAAATCAATAAATCAATGAATCAATAAATCAATAAATCAATAAATCAATAAATCAATGAATCAATGAATCAATAAATCAATAAATCAATGAATCGATAAATCAATGAATCAATATATCAATGAATCAATGAATCGATGAAATAATGAATGATAATACGAATGAAATAATAAATAATAATGAATGATAAATCTATGCATTGATAAATCGATGAATAAATATATGAATGAATCCATGTATCGATAAATCAATGAATCAATGAATCAATGAATCAATAAATCAATGAATCAATAAATCAATAAATCAATGAATCAATAAATAAATAAATCGATGAATCAATGAATCAATAAATCAATGAATCAATAAATCAATGAATCAATGAAACAATATATCAATAAATCAATGACCAAATGAATGAATGAATGAATCCAACTCACCGGCGACCGGTTCCACCAATTCCTCTTCGCTAGGCTTCAAACTCCTCACCATGACGATGCCGCCAATGGAGATATCCTTCAGCGGCACGTACTGAGTGGTGTCGTTTAACGACACGACTTTCAGCTGCTGCCGCATCACGCGCGCCGGATTCTGCAGGATCTCGAAGCTCGGCTCCGGCTCCTTCTTCTTCTCCTCGGCGGCGGCGGCTGCTGCGGCGGCCGTGGAGGCTGTCGCCTTCTTGTCCTCCTTGTCGTCCTCCTGCGAGCCAAAGATTCAACATTCACATAGATTTTTCTCGTTTATGGTTTTGTTTCGATTTGTTGCTCTGCATCCTTGGACCACATGAGACTCGACCTTCTCAAAGGCAAAGGGCCTTTACCGTCCTTGACCTTCCAATAAAGCCCTTAACGTTTCTCTCAATATTTTTTCATCAATTCTGAAGACGTACCTCTGAAGATCATGGGAAAATACTCGATAAAGCTCCTCCTGTTTCATCTCGATGAAATGAGCCTTTTCTGAGAAATATTCTTTCGAAAATTTGCTTGCACTATGAATTCTTATAATGTTCATCAATAGCAGAGCATGCTTTGGAAACAATAGCGTCGGGTGTCAAGGGAAAAGGAAAAAGTTCGCTTTGAAATCAATTCTGACAGATGATGCAATCACACAATCTCACTAGTGGGTTGAGTTTCTTCAACATCAATTCGTATTGGTGCGTTCGTAATTGAAAGGCTATGGCTCATCGACTATAAAAATTAGTAGCAAACTGAATCGAGACGAAAAGATCCCTAATAAATTCCCTAACTTTTGATGGAAAACAAGATTCGATAGGATGAATCATTAATGAGGCGTTATGGGGTTGTGAACAAATTCCATTTCAGAGTAGGCCCTGCCTATACCCATTAGCACAACATTCTCCATCTACTGAGCCACGGCGAGACAGAACTGGCAACAGTGTCCGAAGGTTCATTGAAATATGTCGAAGTTTGATGTTTCCTTTAGATTCCACAATTTTATAAGGGGGAAGTTGATGCGATTATTGTGAAATAGTGTTGCAATTAACGACAATTAACTAGTTAATCGAGTTGTAAGCACAAAGTGTGTCTGAAGACGATAAGAAGAGTATCAAAAAAAAATTCAAGCCATCTCAAAGTCCTGTCTGTAATAATTGAAAGAAATATATCATTCAACAGATATATGAATAACAGCTAATGGAAGAGTATATTGGACCAACTCACCACTTCCATCTTCTCGTCGCGGTGTTTCTTGTCGTGATCGCGGCGACGTTGCCGCGCCGCTATGCTGAGCACGGCGGTGGTGACTTTTTCACGTTCTTCGCGTTTTTTCTCCTCCATGGGCGCAGGATAGGCGTACAGGCTGGGCTTGGCGTTGGATTTGTACTCCAACTTCGGCATCTACAGAAGAAGGAATCGACAAATGTAGCGGTCGATGAAATAAGTGTCATGCTGCAAATTTCCGAATCAACTATCATCATCATTTGTCGCTTGACTCACCTTTAGTTGGGCGTTGAGGGCGATAACGCAGGTGGGCGTGAAAGCCAACGCCAGGCAGTGGGACAAGGGGAACCAGTACCAATACTGGGTGAACACCAAAGTGCCGACCACCGCCAGCATATTAGTATGGCCGGTCCTGGACTGGAGGGACAAAGTTACGTTTCTACCCCCTGCATCGATGATACCTGCAACGAAAAACCGAAGTTTGCTTGTAAAGTAATGAATATATCGTGTAACATTATACTTCTGCAAAATCTTTTTTCAATCAAAATTCAATAGTGGATATCTGTTTTAATTTTGCATCGATATTGGTCGTTTTTTTATCCCTTCGAAAGCGTTGTTATCTCTGTCATTGTCTGATATCATCATCTCAACTATTTCTGAAGAATTTCGTGTTATACGGAGTATATTGTGTTCTATGTTAATGATCTTGCATCTGAAATTATTGATAAAAAAACACATCTAATTAACTACGCCGATGATACAAATATATTAATACTTGGTTCTTCCATTAATGAACTACTGGATATTGCAAACAACAAACTGAGTAAGGCACAGGAATGGTTTACAAGAAATCAATTAATTTTGAACACAGAAAAAACAAATCACATTTGCTTTAGAACAAAAACAAAAAATACTAGTATTCCTGAAGAAATTACTCTCCAGTCCAAAAAGATAACCTTAGCAGAGAACAATAAATTCTTAGGGGTCCAGATTGATCAAAACTTAGATTGGGGAACACATATTTTAGAGATGTGCAAAAAACTCTCAACTCAGCCTGCTACTCATTCAGAATCGCTGCCAAATATTTAGATATAGGTAGTTTAAGAGCTATTTACTATGCAAGCATATACTCAGTGATGCGCTTTGGGATTGCTTTCTGGGGCGGAAGCGGTGATGCTGAAAAGAGTTTTTATTATTCAGAAAAGAGCCATTAGAATACTACTTGGCCTCAAACATAATGAATCTTGCAGAGGAAATTTCAGAAAATTCAATATATTAACACTACCTGGTGTATATGTGTATGAATGCTTGGTGTTTCTGTTTAAAAATAGAGAAAATTCCGACCAATTCGAAATAAAACATGAGTTCAATACGAGGAGTCTAAATTTAAACTTTCCAGCACATAGATTGGCACAGACAGAAAGAGCTCCTACTTACTCGTGTATTGAATTCTTCAACTTATTACCGAAAGAGATACAGCAAGAATCCTGTTTTAAAAAAATTAAAAAACTTGTTTTTCATAACATTTTGAAGATAGAACCTTACACTGTTCGAGAACTTACAGAGAGATAGTTTTTTATATAAATATGCCTTCTTTTACTTTCACTTGTGATCTGTAATGTGATTACTGATGTTATTGTATTATATTGTAGTTGTTCAACTCTTTTTAACCTGTCTGACGTCATATTCATTTAATTGTTGATATACATGTAACTGTAAATTTACAATTCTTTGAATAAATTTATCTATCTATCTATCTATCTATCTAACACAGTAAAATTTTCTTCAATATTCTGAACACTCTGTGGAAAAATTGAATCACTTGTCTTCCTATGGAATTTTTGAGCCTCAAATTTTCCTCACACTCCTTTATTTGGTTCGTCACCATTTGTTCTTGCTTAAACAACAATTTCCGAAATTACAACAACAAATAACTCGACTCATTTTTTAACAGCCTGTTTTTTTTAGAGGTGTAAGTCTCTTCCTGTATGGCATTGGAAATGAATATAAAAAACGCCGCTGAGAGTCAGAAAGTACTCTCATGAATATTTGTTTAGAATCAATTACAACTATACAAATGGACAATATTGAAACAAAAACATTTACGATGAAATGTCAGTTGGAGCTGTTTTCAAACTTTACCAAGGAATAGAATGAGCTAGATGAGCTAATAAGAGTACTTACATACATAAAAATATTCTTGTAAATCGAAGAGTTCTCACAGGGGGTTTCCAAAAAGAATAAATATATACACATCAAACAAACCAGAATATCATCGTGGCAAATGTTTAATTTGAAAATATCATATTATATTTATGACTGACCTTGCGCCAAGATGGCCCCGAACTTGGCCATCACGTCCTCGTGCTTGTTCGCGATCACCTGCGCGTACGTCTGCCTGAAGAATCCCACCTTGGCGCACGTCTGCTCCGTCTGCTGGACGAGGATCATCGCCGACGCGATCAGCGCCCCCTGCCGCACGAAGTTCACCGGATCGAACATCACCATCGGCTCCAGCAGGGCGATCGCCTCGCGCAACCCGGTGCCGGCGCAAGCGATGCCCAGCGCCATCGCGGCGCCGTACCGCACGTGGGGATTGTAGCTCTCGGCTAAGAGAGAGACGACGCTGGGGCATTGCTCAGGGGTCCTGCAGAGGAGGATTCATAGAAAGAGGTCACGCAGAAAGAAACGTCACGCCACGCGACATATATCGCATCACGTCACGCGTCACGTCACGTCACGTCACGTCATGTCACACCCCATGTTACGCGTCACGTCACGTCATGCCCATGTTTCGCGTCACGTCACGAGACACATCACGCGTCACGTCACGTTAGGTTTGGTGCGTTTTGACGCAGTCGACAATGTTAGAATTGATACCCCTATAGTGACACTATTATCGAGGGACTGATGCTCCTTTTACAAATACACTATTTTGCAAAGATTTTGATTCAATATAGTAATAAATTATGACGCTACAGACATTCATGGGCTAGGATGAGATACCAAGGATGGTGACGTTGTCTTCAGTTCCTGATTGTTCAGGTTGTGTGAGAATTTTCAGATGGTCATCAAGTTGGTGAAATTCTGTGGCACGATTATTTCGACCTATCGATTCTTTTCACGTCTTATAGTTTTCTCCGAAATGCCATCTGCAGACTTCACAGATATAATAAAAATGCGAAATGGCGTGTCGTCATCAGGACACCGATTTCCCAGAGGACTCGTAAAATTGTTATGTTCGTCTTTGATTGCGATTTCGTGCCGCAATTCACGATGCGGGCTCTTCCTGCATCTATGCAAACTCTCCTCGAGTTTGTAGTTTTAGTTTCCCTTGTATGACTCGAGTGCTCTATTTCGAAACTCACTTTTCACCTAGCCGATTTAGATGGACTCAATTCGCAAAAAAAAATCCGGAAATCCCCACCTACAGTGATAATAATACTTAGTACGAAAACTTTTAAACCTCGTTTCTGAAAAATCAAAAATAGAAACAATTATCTCAATATATTTGTAGTAAGGACAGATATATGATACCTAAAAAAGATATTCTCTATTTGTCTGTGACCTTCCTTGTTTTTCAAAAAGTTCGGAAATAGAAATATATTTTTAATAAAGACAAAACTTGTACTTATCTCAGTGGACGTTTCGGGAACGAATCTGCTCCCGTTTTCAACACAAAAATAATGATTCTCTTCGTAAAGTCGTGATGTTCGTGCACAAAAAAGTGACAGTTCTCAAAGTGATTCTCGAAATCGTAAAACAAAACTCTTCCATATATGTAATGATATTATCAAAAGGAGTTGCACCTTCACATTTTTTACAAGAAATTTTGAAGACACATAACAATAACTTTTGTACTAATTGTATTTTATAACTTTCCAAATAACCACCCCTGTAGATGGAGGAAAATCCGTCCATTAATCAAGAAAATCTAGACCGGGCTCAAAGTAATAATGAAAAACCGCAGCCATCAAGTGGAAAATTCAAAAAAATCTACTTCCTGCCTTTTCGCTCTAATCACACAGACTCAAATCTAATTATGAAGACTTGTTTCGAGTTGAAACCGGAATAGACCTAATTAGCTTAAACAAATTTTTCCAACTTTCCGACCGGTAAAGGAGTTTCGTTCTCGGTTGGCTTTAGAAACTCTTCCGACCCATAAAAGAGATCACATCATATTATGAGAGCGATACTTTTCCAAGTACACGTTGGGAATAATGCCACTACTTATAGTGCAATGACGATAGTTGGAAGGAAATTTTATTAATTTTCTATTCTGATTTTTTATTTCAAAAAATACTATATTAAAACGTGAGTTACAGAAGGCAACAGCTCTAACGAATTTTTTCTCTATTTTGGCTGTATTATATGGTCTCGTTGATATTGAATACATAATTTCATGAAACATTTCGATAATTATTTAGGGAAATTTCAGCGAAATTATTAGACTGGCAGAAGTGATTCGTTTCTGATAGTTATTGACAGGAATTTGACCCAATATATGTGAAATAATCCTTCTTATCAGTGAAAAAGTTGACAATCGGTGTCGGTAGAGTTGAAATTGGAGAAGAAAAGTGTCATTTCATTTGCTTTTTTTTTTTTCAAAATAGCGAAATAAATAGCGGCTTGGGGCGTTTCTTGTCAGTCAGCCTGTATTCATCTATCAATTATCATATCGAAAGTGTGAAAGAGCCCAACACCATTTCTATTATAACCGGCTGACAGTCGGAAAAGCGGCGAGGAGACATAAAAACCGACTAAATTCGCGCGAAACTGCCGGCCGCGCCACTTGAAAACCCGCCCGAGCGGCCTCGATTTCCAGAATAATAAGAAGGGCACTTCGACGAAAACGACGGTCCTTGCCTTCGACGGCTCATGACTCTGCAGAAAAGTCCGAGAGATACGAAAGGAGGTCGAGAAAGAGATCGTTTCGACATTGAAAACGGTCCCCCCCTCCTCCCCACGAGGATATTCAGATTTTCAAGCGGGGCCCGAACGAAAAATTAATGGAAAACTTACATGGACCGGCATAGATCGTGACAGAACCGTACCGACGACTCATTTTTCACAAATATGGCGGTCCTATTGAGTGACGTCAACCGACAACCCAAGAAAAGATGAACTACTAGAGTGACAAATCAAAATTCATTAGGAAATTCCTTATTTATCGCCACATACGTGCATATATGTCTGTCACATTCTTGCAGAGACAACTATACTCTTGCGCAGAGTGCAAATAGAAACGATGAAGAGGAAGACCTAACCTTAAAGTTTATTGTCTCAACTTAAGACAACTGTGACAATGTTTTTCATCTTCAAAGATTCGATCAAGCGATGTTTCGTGCGACATTTTGAGCTGACAGTGGAAAAACTAGTACGTACAGTTCTGTATTGATATCTTCGACAATCTTCCGAGGGACATCGAAGAAAGTCATTCAATGAATGTTATCGAAAAGAGGCTGAATTTTTACTTATTACTTACCCAATGCATATGTATCTATAAGTGTCTATTTACTGTAGGTTTTTGATGTTTTATCTAGATGTATTGTATAGTGTTTTCATGTACCTTATCTTGTATGACAATCTAATGATTTTTTTTAGTTTGAGATACAATATGAAATAACAATTGTACAGAAATTGAAAAGATTCATTTATGTTTATGTTTATTCACTGTTATAATATATTAGATAGGGATTATACCAGTATGACTCCAAGGATGTCAAAACTAAACTTACAAGAGCATGCTTCTGATATTTGCGAAACGAAATGCTGGTATTTAGGCAGATAATGTGATAATAAAAGAGAAAATGCCAGGCAACAGACACCTCGAGAAGCTCAATAATAATATGATTGGGTTGAACCAAGCATGTGATTAATATCAGGGGTTGTCAGAAACGTTCAGAGATTATGAAGAAAAATCATTCATCCATTATGAGTGTATCGAATGAAAATTTAGAGCTTACCTGAACAAAAGGAATCCTAGAGCGGTGACAGCTGCACGTCGGACGTCATCGTTGACATCAGATACCTGTGAATAACGAAAATCGTGAATTTTTTCATACGGTGAGTTTCAAAAAGTTTGCACCGTATGTTCGAATTCTCTCGTAGACAGAAATTGGTGCATTGCAAATAATTCGAGTTGCCGAAATCGTGAGTTTCCAAACGGTCATTCGTTCAGTGGTGAAGATGTAAAAACAATGATCAGATTAAAAAAATCGCATGAAGAAAACTACATCACAAGCGCCTACCCCAACTTTCATCAGAAAATAATTTTTCAGAAACGAGAAGAGAAAATCCCACAAAAAGCTGAAAAATGAATGTACCACCTACTCGAAAAACTAACAGACAGTATTTGCTAGTATTTTAAGAACGTGTTACTTCTCATTGGAGTATATCCTTGAATAACGTTGACTCCGGTTAGAAGTGGAAAAATAATTTGGTCAGTCTATCAACATCTTTGTTAGCGACAATGTATGTAACCTGCATACGAATTGAAAGCTGAAGTGCAAGTCCACTCGGTGAATTCAATATCACAAAAAGTCTTCGAATCGTGTTTTGCCCCTCGCAAGTCCCATCCAGCAATAATCTGAAAAGTCTTGTGAGCAAAACTTGGCTGGCGGAAAACCGTCAGGATTACCGCCCCAGTATAAAACCAACGCAGGGTTGTCGCACAAATCCCACCTCCCCCATAAATCATACAAGTTTGTTTGGCGAATTCCTAATGTGGAGACACGAAACATTTTCGCCCCGTTTATGCGAGCGCGACGCGCTAGTCCTTTCCGCTCCGACAAGGATTTATGATTCTTGTACCGGACCGTGTCTGTCTGGTCCCTGGCGAGAACTTCGCACCGAAATATCGGAAATTCAAAAGGAACACCGCAACCTTCAGTGCTTTATACTCGACAACAATTTTTTTATGATATTTTGGAATTATCCAACCGTTTTTCTTTTAATCATTGTTTTTTTATATATTTATATCATGTGTTTTATTGATTTCAATTGATTTCATCTATGCATAGATTCCCACTTACTTAGGACTAGGAAATACTGTCTGAAAGTTATTCGACGAGGTGGTATACTCATTTTTCTAGATATAAAATAAAAATCTAACAAAGTAGACTTTGACAAAATGAATTCAAAAGTTACTAGGGAATTCAAAATATACGGGACCCCGTTCAGATACACGGCAAAGTTGAAATATCATTTAGACTACAGCCTCTAGCAATGTTTTCCGAATGCTGAGAGAGTAATTTTTCACCACATAATTCGAAGCTTTTCATCTACCCACAGTTTGATTTCAGACGAATTAAAAAAATACTACAAGTTGTTCCAGATTCCCGCGTAGGCGTTGAAATAACAACACTCTTTACAAGGCTGGCGTGGGCGTTCGATCCAATTTTCTCGTGATCAAGTGGCGAAGTTGCAGATATTTTCTCTCGATTTATTTAATTTAATGCATAGAAATCCGGCTGCTGAATGTATGTATGATATCTCACGAATATCGATGTATCAAGTATAGAAACTCTAGTTGGAAATGTATGTCTCGACTAAAACTGTTATTCGTGAAACATACAGGGTTTTCCCGCATATTTTTGTAAGGGACTATTTCGAGAGATATCAAAAAAAATGATAAAATAAACGTTTCATCGATTTTCTGAATCATCAGAATGTCTTGTCAAGATTATTTCTGCTGATTCATTTTGAGATTTTTTAAATGTTGGGTAACATAGCCGTGCACTTATTTTTCATAATAATAATTAATTTTTTTTGTATATCACCGTACATCTCAATTATTCGATAAATAACCAGTATGAACAATGAACATAAAAAACGATTCTTTGAGTAATTTTGAGACAAAAAATTCACATAAACATGTGTTCTAACTTGCTTCACTCTCAACATACAAGGTGTTGAATATATTGAAAAAAACTATTTTTTGTAAAATATTGAAAATATCCACAGAAGAACATTTTTTCAAGTTCAACACCTTGTAGTTAGAACACATGTTTGTATGAACTTTATGAAAATCGTCTTTTCAATTTATTGTACATACTTAATTATCATACCCTGTATATACGAGGTGTTACTCAAAGGTATGAACTCAATTGGAGGGCGTGGAATAATTTCAAGCAGAAAAATTCATATATACATTTGTCTTGAAATATCTGGTTTCTGAAAATTCAACCGATGGCTACGATTCCTCCAGGATAGCTTCTCCATCATATTTTTTATGCATTTTACGATCGCGGATCTATTGAAATTCGCCTATCGGTGCGATCGAACTTTCTTATCGAATCTTTTCGGATTTATTTCGCATAACGTATTCGAACCGACTCCGGAACTTTATCGTATCCGTCATGTGTTACTCGTGGGATATGGAATAAGTAATCGCTCTCGAAACATTTCGCAATATGTCGCAGCAACTTCCGGAATTCGATTCAACTTTGCCGGTCTTCGATCGCAAGTTTTCTACACAAAAAGGGATTTGTCCGGTTACCAATTTTCAATAGCTAGTTCGGCGAATTCGTTACTACGCACCGGAAAACTGATGGTTGCGACAATAACAACGAAATAATAATTAATCGTTAATATCCTCAAATGGCTGCCTCTACGCATGACAGTTTGACATATGACATTCTCAGATTATGGTATGACTGATGACGTATGACAAGTGAAGGATGACCTATGACAAGTGAAGGATGACCTATGACAGATGAAAGATGACGTGTGACGGAAGAAATATGACGTATGACAAAGGGATGATGACGTTCGACAGTTTTAAGATGAGGTATGACAGATGACGCGTGCAAAACGCCTTGTGGTGATAATCTAGATCTGCTGGATTTCATTTTTTGTCATTTTTCCGATGAATGTCGTACTTACGGCGACGTGAAGGAGTTTCCTGATGGCCTGGTTGTGTCCGGTGCCGCAGTAGGCCATGGCGAGCGTGTACATGCCGCTGCGCCTCAGAATAGGGTCCTTGTCGGCGGTGAGTTGTTGGACGAGCGGATCGGCCTCCTCGAGTCGGCCGTACATGGTGAACGCAATGCCGACGGCTAAGCCGCGCAGAATTTTTTCGTGTTGGCTCTCTTGGGCGTACTAAGAAACAGAGAGAAAAATAAAATAATGGTTTTCGGTCGAAAGGAAAATTCTATAATCGAAATAGGGAGAGGGAAATACGATGGAACTTGAGATGTGGGTAAATCACTGGCTTTTTGAATTTGATAAATAATAAATAACTTAGGTTACTTCCGATCGAACGGATTGTTGTGAAAAGCGCTATCGTTTTTCAATTTTCGCACAATATTTTCAGATATTTTTCAGATCGCCGCGATGACCTGTCGAAATATGATTTTCAATTTGTGTTCGCAACTTTCCTGTGAAATTAATCAAAGGATTTAATTGGCATGCCCCATATCCCACCTTTCGTTCGAGGTTCGGGATATTTATATTCATAGGTTAGTGGATTATTCAACATCCCTTTCCAAGAATTTAAATCGAGTCATTAACATTTTTTTTTTCATCATCAGCACTGCGCAACTTTGATTCGTGGGTCTCATGATATTGTTTGTATACAAGGTGGTCCTTTCAACTTGAGACAGGCACAGATCTCGAAATCCATGCATTTTAGTGAAAAGATTAAAATTTCAGAGTTAAATCGTTGCATTCAAATGAAAATCCACTCAATATTGACGATCAGAAAAAATTGAACAACTTTTTTTCTGAAACTCATTCGACTTGAATTTTAAATGAACATAATCGAACAATCCAACTAGAGCTTTCTCATGATTTTTTTCTGCTGTAGTAGATATATCATTCAACTCTATGGGACGTTTTCCATATTTTGGCAAAATCTCTTTGTAAGTCGTGAAGAAAGTATAGTTTTCTACTCTCATGATACAGGAAGAAAAGTTTTATTGGTTGCCTAAGAAACTTCGAATGACCAGTCAAACAGGGAGAGCAAAATGCGAACAATAGATCTTTCTAAGTGATATTCAACAGATCCTTTCACAAAAAGATATCAGCTTCGGATAATACAGAGAATGTTTATCTCGAGGCAAAGCCAGAATTTCCCTAATTATTCGATATACAGTAGGATCAACTGGGGTCGACAACAAAAGCCTTCTGACGAAGATAAGTGAACAGTCAAAACAACCTTTGAGCTGATATTTTTTTTCAATTAAACTCTGCCCTAGTTTCGCAATACGCAATAGAACAATCAAATTCGAGGGTAGGATGAAGAACAGAATAAATACAAACAACAACATCATCGCTTTGATTTACCGTAATAATCTGGAAAACCGTATAATTCGATACTGAGCCCTCGCAATATGATTTTTTTATGGAACGGCATCGAGACAGACCATAAATAAACAAGGTTGTTTCAATGAATCCTGTTTTGGTTTTATTCAAGCAACTCTGCAAAAACTTTCTTCCATCGTTTTCAATTTGAATGCGTGATAGTCGACTGCATCCACATGATAAAAAGTGAAACAAGCTCATGAATTTTAATAGTTCTTCGATATTTTACTCTTCTCTAGAGTGGCCTCCAGAAGGTCGGATCATATGGGAAAAAAATCAAAAGTTACTTGAATAATCTCAATAAATAACTTATTTATTCTGAAATTGACTCTCAGAAATCCAACTCAATACTCTGAAACACAATGCATATTTTACTACATACTGGGTGGCCCAATGAAAACGAAATAAGGCCGATTTTAACTTCGAGGGGAAAAAATGTTGCGCATGTTTTTTTACTTCGAACCCCTCGGAGAGGTGAGCTCCAGCCCTTGAATCTCAAATGGCATAAGGGGTGAAGTGATACATCATTTTCAAGGTAATCGAAATCTCTTACCAAAGCTTCTTTGTTTTTGGAATTCAATGCATTAGTTCTCGAGAAAACACGTTAATAAAGAAAAATCGGCTAGTGATGGAAAGTAACGCTTTTTTCCCTTTCATCACTATTTCTCATTTTGTAGTTAGAACGATGTTCATCTGAGTAGTGCCTTAAATGTTTTTCCTTTAAATCCTGTTCTATCCAACATTACATAAAGAATCATTTATTTTAATGTCAGTTCCTTGAGATCTCAGTAAAATGGATACTTTGTTCAAGTGACTATTCTGCAACGCTTTTTGGAATACAACTGGAGAAGCCTTTCAAAGTATACAGGGTGTTTATAAAAAAATACTTCTCTCGATTTCCTTCTTATTTGGTAGGTTCAAATGCGATAACAATATACTTGAATCTGATGACTTCCTAGAGGGCGAGTCATCTAATAATATAAAAAAATTTTGACACCACTATTTTTTTTTCGAAGTGTAATATTATTACAAAATTGAGCAACTAAAAATACAACTTTTTCGGTTCGTGAATTTTCCGATTCAGAGATGAAAATAAAGATGTATCTCTGTACACTCTTGATCCCAGTGAAACCAAATCTGATATTGGTAAAAGGTCAATTCATTACAATGAAATAAAATTTCACAATGAGATTCCAACAAAACTCGAAAAATTATCATCGTGAAAAAATTAAGGGAGAACTAAAGAAATATTTGTTTGAAGTATTTCATGTCATCTAGTCTAGTCAGTCTGAACTCGATTCATTTAACCATGTGATTATTTTTTTCGATACTTTTCATGAATTTATATTTTGTTATTGTTCATATTTATGTTATCTGTTCTCTGTTATGAACATGTATGTACATCTCGATCTTCAATCGATTATTATCATTGAATTTCAAGAAATTCAGAAAAAGTTTTTTGAAAAATTGGTGAACGTTTTTTGTTTGGGAAATTTCGATACCCCGAAAACCTCGAAAACTTTGGAAAAAAGTTTTGAAAACACAGAACCTACCCTTGGAATTTCCACGATATTTTTGAAACATCCTATATACCTGCTGTTCAGTTCCAAACAGAAAAAAAAAATGAATCCACCGATGGGTCCGTAGCGATATCGGCTCCGGTCGACCAGCCGAACAAAATCCTGATTGGAAAACTTCTCGTATCCGCAATTCGATCGGGGATGAAACACGACGTGGATTCGCCTTGCCATCGTTTTTATTCATACACAGTCGTAAACCGTCCCCCCGTATATATTCATTTGATCTGCGATCTTCCGGCGATATTCCATGAAATTCCTAATAAAGTTCGCCGGCATCGACGTCGGGAGATTTACGATGGATGCCGTTAACTGTTAGATCATTGAATTCGGCTGAGGTGAGGATTTATAGTGGCCTCGGGGACTTTTTCCGGGGGGCTGACCGCCATGATAACATCGTCTTTAATTTTTTTCCCATTTCCTAATATTATGGCGTGAGCGTAACAAAAAAAAGGAATATTGCGTTCGAGAGTTGTGTGAAGAAGTTCAATTTTATTTAATAATAATATTCACTGAACATTGTATTTTTTTTGTTGCTATAACGATTTCAATTGATACTACTACTATGTATTACTATTGACGTATGCTAACACTATTTTTGTATGTACTGCACGAATGAATTCTATCCTATTCTATTCTATTTTAATATCCTCAATCGAATATTGAATACGTTGTTCGATTTTTGGTCCTTTTTCACCATCGTAATGAGAGGAAAAATACCACTGGTTTGTCAATTTAACTGAAGTTGTAGCTCCAGTAATCTCGAAGTTAACAATAGTGCCGACTTCAGTTTGGAAACCCTGCATATTTCGAAATACAATATACTACGATACAAAAAGCAAAAATCTATTTATATCACTAGCAGCACTCCAAATTTCAACAAAATATTTTTTGAATTGCACATTCCAAAAATTTGTGATATTCGGAATCAAAAAAAATCATCTCCGAAACTTACTTTATATTTATCGATTTATTGGAACATCAATACTTATACCAACACTACATTATAAAACGATTTTTTTCCTTTGTAGCACAACACAAGTGTTAAGTCAGTAAGTAAGGTGCTATTTCTATACACAATCTTTCGATTATATATTGTATTCAAATTGTAGTAACTGTCTTTCTATAATTGTTCTTATTATTATTATTATTTCATGAATTTTTGTAACATTTTGTGTGCCCAATTTCATATGCCGAATGCAAATATCATGTTACGCAGAACGAAATTGGTCTTAAAACATTCAACATTAATAATTTCTCATTATTATTATTCATGTTAGAAATCTGAGGAAAGTCAATTTAATTCTTCGATATCATATAATCATGTTCGATAATTACGTATTTTTCTGCAAAAAACATCGTGTGGTTTTGAGAAACCACGATAGCAGGAAAACTTTTTTCAGAAAATTATTCAATTCAGGGTATTTATATCCCGTTTTCACTATCGACTTAATAATTGGAAAATTGGAATGTTAATGTGAAATCAATAGTGGACAAGATATCCAACCATAAATTTTAATTTCAATTTGCTCATTAGAGTAAGGAAAACATAATATTTTACAATTGAAAACGACAACAACAATATCAATACACTGATCAAAACACACAAATACCGCGGAGCACTTGCACGAATAAAATCTCTAAGGGAAAAGATGAAATTCGTTAGACCGGCCACCTCACAGCCCAGACTCGCGTCCGCGTGACCGACCGGTGAATTAAAACACCTCCCGCCATTCGATTAATTTCCAGAGCGACCATAAATTATCAACCTTTCGACGATATAACGATGCATAGCATTCGATACGCGGTTTTGCACGAACCCACTATATTTCGGGATGAACAATTTCGGCGGCATTTTCGCGATTAAATATTCACGCAGCGGCTCTGCCGGAGAATCGATACGCTCATTATTATTGCCCTCCTACATCGCACACCAGGCGCAGGTGGAGGGAACGTGATACCGGGCGAGCAAACAGGAAAACGGACGTTTCCGAAGCTCTTCTGCGTGAATTAATTGAATTTCCAATTGAAACCGACATCATCGATTCATTTATTTATTTATTGTAACACTGTTGAACAGGTTACACCCAACTACAGAACAGGATCATAAGTAACTATGACAAAATACAGAGATTTTTTAAATAACATGGAATTATATGAACTCAACGAAAATAAAAATACTTAATCGCAGAGATAGATTAGACTGATAAACTGTGTTTCCTGTACAGGGTGCGCCTCTTGAAACTGAACCCCCTTATCTCTTTTGTTTTTGAAGATATGAAAAAATGGGGAATATTTATAAAATTTGGATGAAATAACCTGAATTTTCATGAAAATATATTTTTTATATTGTCTGAGCACGATTTCTTTTAGATATACTTAATCACGTATCCGAAAAAAATGTATGTTTAATTAGGAATTCATTTTTTTGGAAAAACTCAATAACATCAATCTTTATACAGATGATCTTTTAGTGAGTTTCGATGTAGTGAGTTTATTCAAAAAGGTTCCTGTAGACAAAACTTCATAAATAGTGAAAAAAAAGTCAGAAGATGACGAAAATCATAATGAAAAAACTAAATTGAGTTTTATACACATACTTTCGTGAAGTACTTCTCACAGCTGGCAGATTACAGTTAACATGATAGTTAACATATAACGAATGACGTATAATAGATTATCAGGAAAGTTGACAACTGACATATGACCGTTGACATAATTATAACGGTTGACAGCTGACAGTTCATCCATATAGAGACCATATACTTCGATTATTTAGTCAAACCTAAACTGAGAACTCTGCACCCATATTATCATGATTAATTCCTGGCAAATTCGAGGATAATTAATAATCTCGTGGCAGAACACGAACGAGAACTTTATGAATTTCAGAATAAGTAATAACTCGATTCAGATTTTTTTCTCTTAGAACTCAGAAAAGAGTTAGCTAACAAGCCGTTATCGATATATACGATGAGAGTATTTATTTTGCCCGATTCAAAAAAGGAAACCCGTATCGAGGAGTCGAACAAAAGTTACGAGTGACTTTGGAGAAGTTTTAACGATCGCGTCGTAACCGTTGGCGAGACTTTTTTTCTCTAGCGAATCCAAAGAAAGGCGAAACAAGCGAGAAACTTTGCAAAATTCGACAAACCGATAGATTTCCACGGAAATTAATTGGATCACAATATTGTGAGCTAATACTGTAGCTCCCCAGAGTGTGATGGACACAGTGGCGTAGCAACAGAAGAGAAAACACGGTGCAACATGGGTTCATAAGCACTTTTAGTTTTCATAGGAAAATCGAAGCTTGAAAAAATTCTAGATTTCATTTCAGATGTATATTCAAGATGAATATCAATAGGTTTGAAGATTCGTCATGAATCAAAATTTTGTTTTTGAAAACCGCTGTGCTTACATTAAATGTCTAGAAGGGCACTATTATGGTGAGAATGCGAAGCTCATCATGGGTTTTGACTCAAATAACGCCGAAAACAAAAATATGAAAAAACGTATAGACAAGTTTTTATACAAATGCATTTAAAAGGAAAAAATATCTAAGATCTAGGATATTCTGTGAGTAACAGCTTCAGAAGTTCGCAGGGCAGGATTACCTATTTTGTATCTGAATATGTTACAAACATTTATGTGTTTTATCTCAAAAAAATCCTTTTCAGCAAAAACTCTCTGGGATTCTTGTATAATTACACATCTTTGTCATCCTGCTGTAGAATCTCATTATGAAGAACTATAGCGATCATTTTCATGGGTTTCAACAAATTGAAAATTCGTTGAGACAATCAAAAGTTGGATCAAATTTGGGTATTTTAAGTGTTGACTCACAGCACTGAGTTTTCAAAGAAAAAAATTG
Source organism: Gastrophysa polygoni (assembly GCA_963576655.1). Lineage (NCBI taxonomy): Eukaryota > Metazoa > Arthropoda > Insecta > Coleoptera > Chrysomelidae > Gastrophysa > Gastrophysa polygoni. The sequence continues at coordinate 490,849 of OY755082.1, read as the reverse complement.
AATTAAGTGACCTGATTGATTTCCAAAAACCACCCTAAATTCATGAATATGTTTATAACACATCATTTCAAGAAAGTCATCATTTGATACATCATGATGTATTTCACATATTTTTAGGTACAAAAATATTTATATTTCTATATATATATATATATATATATATATATATATTTCAACTCTGAAAATTCGAAAACTGTTTCGAGAAAATACTTAATACAATATTTTTTTACCTCAGAAAAAATTTCGTTCCTGCTAGGTGCCCTTTGGAATTTTTGGGACATTGCACAGCTTTGTTTATCATTCTGTAGAATTTCATCATAAGGATTTGCAGCAATCATGTTCATTTTTTTGATAACCAATCAAGAGAGTATCCAAGAACTGTGAAGAAATAGGAATTCGGTTGAAGGAATCCAAAACTATGATGAATCAAATAAAAACTAGAGGGAAAAATCTATTTGGCGAGATACGACGACGAGACACTACATATTCGTAATTTTTAGTCAGGAGTAGGTGAAATTGTACCCCAAAACCCTCTCTTTCGACTAACGAAATCTGTAACGTGAATTCCAGCGAAGAAAGTCGAGACAAGAATCGATAAATTTTTCTCCACAAGTGTTGCCATCTATCTTCCATCCTAGGAAGTGAATTGAACTGTAGCTGCTGATATATTCATTGCAGAGAAAAATAATGGTGAGAAAATAATCGATGAGTGGAAGCATTACATTACAGGTAAGATATTTGATGTTCGGAGTTATTAGAGTAAAAGCGTGAGCTTTCATTCCGGTTGGAGGTTCTCATGCAGAAATCCATTAGGATTTTTTCAGTTCGTAAATTTATTTGTATCAATATTTCTAACGAATCTGTGACAATGGAATATGCATTATTTTTTTTTTCAAATTTGGCGTTCTCGGTAGGATAACTTTCATTTTCCACTCCAAACTTACGATAGAACTTACTCCTCCAGTTACCCGCGCTGGAAGAAGAAATATCTCAACAACCGACTCACCGAAACCATGTCCGTGACCGTGGCAGCATTGTTCGACCCCAACATGACCATCCCCATCGCGATACCGGCCGCCTCCCCCGTATTCGCGTCGTCCTGGTAGAGATTGAACTTCAGCTGCTCGTAGACGTCCTGCCTGTTCGATCCCATGGCGGCCAGGCCTAAGCCTAAGCAACCGCCGTGCCTCACCATCTACAAGAAAAATTGGTATTTGAAACAGATTCCCACGATGGCATTCGTATGTAGCTCGTGAATAAATAAAAGAACTAACAGATGACAGTTGACGAATGACATCGTTGTTTGATGCCCGTTGACAGAAGATATTTGACAGATGACAGTTGATAATTGACAGACGACAGTTGTTGACAAGACGTCGCGGTTCTTCTCACCTCGTTCTGCGAGTCCTTGACCTGCCCGAGCAGATAGTCGACGATGTTGGCGCCGTGGTTGGCGTGGATGAGCCCGAGGGCGTACAGCCCGCCGCCCTCCGAGTACCCCGAGCTCGGCCCCACCTCCTTGGGCAGGTAGCTCTGCATCAGCGTCAGGGCCTCTTGCTCGTGCCCGCGATGGATGACGCCCAAAGAGGCGGTGGCGGTCAGTTTGGCCCAGTTGGTAGCTCTCGCCAGCCATTCCAGGTTGTCTCTGCAAAGTTAGGATTTTTTCTTCTTCTTCTTATTTCTAATATCGACATGTTATTTGACAGCTTTCAAGACTGAGTGAAGTTTTAGATAACCATACAAAAATATCATAAGGATCAATATCATTGATGATTTTCAACGAAATGTATTGACACGTTGATTCAGAAGTAGTTATGTTAGTTCACTTTGCATAATTAATGATCAAACTACATGATAACAACCTCAGAAATATTTCTCAAGAATTCTACAAGAATGTCGCCATCTTTTATGGGAGTTTATCGAGGAGGTGAAATATTTCAATATAATTGTAGCAAGGACAGATTTATGATCTGCCCCAAAATTTAAATTTCACTTGAAATTGAACCTTCAGAAACCTGAAAGAGAAATTTCAATTTGTCAGTGACGCCTTGGTTTTCAGACAAATTTGAAAGACAAATATATTTAACAATGGAACGAATATCCTCCCGTTTTCAACACGGTGGAAAAAAAGATTTTATTCTAGGCGAAACGATACAGAATTATGACACGAATTCTTGTGGACAAAATTTAAATATAGCAGTTGCATTCGAGGATTTTCAAAAAATGGCGCAGTCGGTAGGACGAAACATATTTCAAATCAAATGACATACAGTTAATGTCACAGTAAAGCTCAAAAAATACAAATAAATGTAATGAGATGAAAACTAAAACGGACATACAAAACTAGGATCCCACCGTATAATTTACCTCAAAAACTGGTCGCTAGTGGTGCCGCTGTGCATGAAAGCGTTCGCGATCACGGTTGCCGTGTGGCAGATGCTCACTCTGACCGTCTCTTTGGTCTGTTTCAGGATGAGCATGTCCGCGTGATTGGACCTGATGAGGAACTGCAAGTGCAGCTCGATGGACACTTCTCCTGATAAAATAGTATGCAGCTTTTCTATCCTCAGTTGGTGTTCTTTTTCGCTGTCAGTCTACAAAAGAAAACCTATGAGTTAGTCGATTTTTTTCACTGTGATTTGCCCGCAAAAAGCACTTAGAGCACTGTGAGACAAATAATGGTGGATCCTCTTGAGAATTGTCAAGTTTTTATACTATGTAAAAGCATCTTAGAAGCTCAGTTTCGAATATATTGTTGGAATTGTCATCATAATAGAATTTTTTATTAGTATTTGATTGTCACCATTGCTTCTAGCCTGTATTCATTTCATTCAGCGGCTCATTTTGAAATTTGATTTGAAATAATAATTTGCAGATTATCTGTTATTGAGTAAAAAATCAGTATGAATCACTAATTCTTCCAGATTTTTTGCAAAGGATTGGCCAATTAAAAAAATTACAAATTCAATTGTTTGTATGAAGATTTTGAAAACTCTTATGCTTTGCCAATGAAAAACAGCTTCGCTCACCAAATTCTCCAAGGACTTCTCCTCCTTGACCGCCGCGGCCGCTTCGGTGGCGTCGGCCGCCGCCTCCGCTTCCTCCGCAGGCCTCGCCTTCGGCTTCGCCTTCTCCTCGAGCAGGGCGGGCAGCGGCGCGGTCGCCCTGAGGGCGGCCAGCACTCGCCCCAAAAACTGCTGCGTCGCCGACTCGTACAAGTCGAACGCGATCTGGTACGCCATCAAGCGGCTGTCCTCGCGGCCCTGAGATCGAATACAATGACACATGACGTGCGACGTTTGACAGATGACATTTGACAGATGACATTATGACGTTTGACGGATGATATGCGACGTTTGACAGATGACATGCGACGTTTGACGTTCAGCTCGATTCAGTGGATGCAGTCAACTTCCAAATTTTACCGAAGAAATTGAATATAATTCATTATTGATACCTTTTCATTTCATTTTGATTTTTTATTGTGAAGTAACAAAAAGAATGTTCAGACGAATAATCAAAAGGTTCTTTGAAATTAAATTATAATCATCAAACTGACGACATTAGTATAATGATAATTTTATTAGACAATTTATTATTTTCGAGTGTAAACATCTTATGGTAACCTGTGCTATGACAAGTCAATATATATTTTGTACATAATTTTTTGTTCTGTTCATCTATTGAAATCACAACAATTGGAATCTGTCTCTGAAGTACAAATATTTCATTAAATACTGTCTGTAAGTTCTTCGAGGAGGTGGTACATTCATTTTTCAGTTTTTGATGGGATTTTCTCTCCTCGTTTCTAAAAAATAGAGTAGAAGTTATTAAAAATTATTGCAATATATTTGTAGTAAGGACAGATTTAGGATCTGTCCCAAAATGCCACTGCGCTTGAAATTAAACCTTTAGATACCTAAAAGAGAAATTCTCTATTGGTCAGTGACACCTTGTTTTTGAAAAAATTTGGAAATACAAATATATTTAATAATAATAAAACCTCTACTTATCTTGGTGGACGTTTCGGGAACGAATCTGCTCCCGTTCTCAACACAATTGAAATAGTGACCTTTGTTGTCACTTTTCAGTGTCAAAATCGGAAACATCGAAAAAAGTTTACGAAGAAAATTACCTGCACGAGTTTATCGAGTATCTCGGCGACGGACAGAGGATCGTCGAGGAAGATGAGACACTGGCACATGTTGACATAGTCAGGAGTTGCGAGGCCGCGATATAAGCCCACCAGAGAGCGCAGGACCGTGTTGCGGAAGCCGCGATTCTGTATCAGACTCATGGCCACCTGGAAAAGCAAAGTGTTAGGAACTTAGGGCAGTTTTTGTTCTACTACTCAATAAGTAATTAATGTCATGGTACAGAATGATTAATTTGATGCAGGACTTTCATTTATTGACTTTGATAAATTGGGATAGATAGATAACTTTTTTTAGTTTGTTTGGAGAATATTTCTAATATTCTTCTCTAATAGATTCAAGATTACTAGATCACTAGATTATCAAAACTGAAAAATATTGAGCAATCATCTACATATTGGATCACATATTCATTGACAACTTCTGACACATTGTTGATATACAGCTTCTAGATGAGAGGACCCAATACTGATCCTTGTGGTACACCTTGTGTTATCACTAGTTTAACAGTCTTTAAGATAGATACCTAGATAAATAGATTTTTTAAACAATTCCAGAGTAGATTCAAATTTGCCTATATTTTACGTTTCTTTGATTTCATCTGGTAGCAGATATAGAAGTGTCTACATAGAAAAAGAAGTGATTTACTTAGGTTGCCATTGATTCCAATTCATGTGTCGTATTGGTAGCTTTCACTGTATTTTTTGAACTGATCTTCATGCCGGTGAGTGAAATTAATAGCTTATAGAGTTGAATGCCTGTCAGAAAGTCAGAAAGATATTTGAGCTCGATGTCTATAGTACTATAATCCTGGTTGAATATCAAGCAAATGAATCGCTAACTACTCTGCCCTGCCCCACACGAATATTACTATTGTGTGAGTTTTCACCTGGAATGCATAGGTCAGCATGCTGATGTTATCATCGGACTGAGTGATAGAGGACTCGAAAATATCCATTCTTCTGGTCTCCAACGCTAGGCCCATAGCCTGGCGATACTGACCATCATCTAGACATCTTTGGAACATGCGATTGACAATGGCTTCAAGTCTTTCATCGATTGGTTTTGCAGTTGAAACACTTTCAGCTAAGGCGATACGTTGTTGGGTGTAATAGTCAATGCACTTTGCTGAAAAAAAATCATGATTTCATCAAAGCTATGTTTGGACACTATAAGTGAACATTTTATTGATCACTGAAGCATTTTCTTACCCAATGTCGTTTCAACATACTCAGTTCGAGCATTCACATCAAACAGATCCCCTGCACCAAGTGCATAGGTCAAAGAATCTTCAAAGGCTCCTAAATGATAGTATACCTTACTAGCAACGAGAGCTGCCAGTTGGTGTTGTTGAAAAACCTTGTCTTCATGAAGAATCTCGCTGAAAATAAGAGTCAGTCATTAATTCTGTTTTAGACAATGTCTGAAATTTCTTACATTTTTTCAATAGCTTCAGATATTTCCGGCCAAAATTCGTCGACTATGGAGTCTAATTTCTTCAGGGCAAAGACTTTGAGTTCAGGTCTTGGCTCTTCCAGAAGGGATATAATCCCCGCTGACAAGAAAATGAAGTTAGGTTATGTGTGTTGAAAATCTAAGGCAATCAATAATTTCGAAAGATTTATTGGGAATGGTATGACCAATACAGGAGTATCATCACTAGACAATGGGGATAAAGTATATGGTATGCCAATTCCTGAAACAACTTTACATGACTTGCAGAATAGTATCTGCTGAAGTATAATAAATAATGCCAGTTATCAAAAAATAATAATAAAGAGTACATATTAATACCTGCAGATGTTATATTCATCTTGTAGAAGGACTAACTATAATTATTAGTGATATATTTGATGAATATGACTTGTTTCTAGAATCCACAATGACTACACAAACCAAAATTACAATCAGAAATGAAAACAGCACTCGATAATCTGACGTTATGTCACTGTCAGATTTCAAAATTGCCAAAGGTCAATGTCAATTTGAGGATTTTCCGAACCAAGGATAGTTAACTGTCAAACTTAACGATCCTTGCTTCCAAACCACTAAACTCGATCGTTGTTAGGATTCCTGGGATGTTCATGGAAATGGTGTAAGGATTGAATAGCATACACATACAGATGGAATGTTTTCCTATTCATACTCCAAGTAACTCGTACGTCAAACCATCGCCTAATGAAACTGATTGCATAGTATACTATTGTTGTTGAAAACTTCTGAAAGTTCCCTTTAGTAATAGAGGTATTCAAGGTTTCGAATACAAATATTGATATGTTCGGAGTACCAATAAGATTCGAATATGTTCAAGATGTATCAGTTATTCAATACTCATAGTGTTATGTAGTGACACATAAATGCCTATAACTTTCGCGCAAGTGCAAGCAATGAGAAAACGAACGAACATTCCTGCTTCATATATTAGGCCACGAACGTCATCTATTGATCTATTGGTCTCCTGCATCACAGAATAGAGAGTTACACCATCTATTGACAGTAATTCGAAGTGGTCTATAGGCAGCACAGAATCGAAAGCATCCCAAATCAAACAATTGTCATTTCATCTATCATTTATTCTTCAGGAATTTACATCGATCTTCATGATATCTGGAGCTCAAGTGTTACTCAAATGTTGCTTGAACAACGCTCATTCAGGATCTGAGTACCAAAATCTCGTAGTGTGGGTATCCAATTTCCTTTCCGTCGAAAGGAATGTAGCATGTCCTATGACTTGGATGTATCTACAAGGAACAAAAATATAATCATTTTCATTGGAAAAACAGACTCAACTTGCGTTCGTATCCATATACATAGTTACGAATAGTTAATTATAGCATCCTAACAATTTAATGTCTGAATTTCGTTTCTATAAAAAGTACCGACAATGTTTACAATGCGATGCCATAAAAGTAACTTCAAAAATAAATACAGAACAAAAACGGTACAGCGCAGTTTCAGTCCATCTGGCATCTGGTTGAAGAGAGTTTACCGATGATCTCTTGTGGAGGTAGAACAATCGTTTTAGTAAATGCGAATGAAAGGTCCCTATAATTGTAGATTTCGGAAAGGTAAAATAGATAGTTCCTTCCAGTGCCAGCAACGAACTGGCGAGTAAAAGTAAGGTTATTTGTAGATGTGTTGATCATAACATCATAATATATATATGTTCAAGATGTAATGTCATCAATTATACACGCCTGTGTGACATCATTGGCATATGCCCGACTGATGTTCCTTTTCTTATTACTAAGATATCGAAAATGGTCGATTTACCTTTCCCACGGTATGTGAGCCCATATGATGAACTCTTCCGATATAAAGAGGTTCTCCATCGGAAGTCCTTCCTCCTTCTACAGCACCATAAGGAATATGTCCTTCGCTGGCCGGTACCCAGTCGAATCTCTGCTCACATAACACCTGAACAAAATATACTCGATTACTTTCATACCTCTAAATATGAAAGAATAAGTTGTGTGGGCAGATGCGTCGAATGTGCATGAAAACACGAATTTTATACACGAGATACAAACAACATTTTTCGTACAACTGTGAATGGAAATCTGCCTTCGTAGCAGAAGCATATACAGGGTGGCCCAATGAAAACGAAACGAGCGTTTTTTTTCTGAGAACTATTTCAAATCGGCCTCTTTTCGTTTTCATTGGACCACCCAGTATATCAGGTAGTTTGAATAACACAATTCAGATTCCAATAAAATACTGAATCGTCCATTTTCTTCCAAACAAATTGAAATAACTTATAAAATTGTGGAATCAACTCAATTTATGTTGGAAGTAATTGATCAATAAAGATGCAGAAATGTCAAGTTTTTTGCCAGTTTTGGCCAGTTGTACGAAAATCTTCTTCTTCACTTGTTGAAGTATTCGATCGCGTAATACTCTCTCTCTCTCTCTCTCTCTCTCTCTCACCGACCTGGAACTGGTGCTTGCCATGCTCCTCGCCCCCGTAAGCGACGTAGGCGATGTTCTTGCTGGGTATGACCTTGGCGGGGATCCAGTCGCCCTCGTGGAAGGCGCGGCCGACGAAAATTTCCGCCCCGTCGATGTCGTATCCCCCGGGGATGGTGGTGGAGGGGATGCCGGCGCGCGTGGAAGCGTCCACCCAATAGTAGGCTGTCGAAAGGAGATAATATGAGATATCGTACCCCTCGGTTCACTTTCCTGTGAGAGTCCCATCTGGAAGAATTTCCTTCCATTTACCTTGAGACTCGCCAAAACCAACCCCCACTCCTCCTAGATGGGTCCTCACGCCGTGACACATGGACATCCGATGGACGTCCAAATATTATCCGAAGGATATACCACACGGACGTCCATGGGATGTCCTCGGGCCACCAACCTGGACGTTCTTAAAATATCTTTCATGGACGTCAGAAAAACATACTGGCATCACAGGAAATTGAACCTCCTGTCTGATGCCTTCACCACTTGACCCATCTCACTTTTTGAAGATTTATATACTAACCAGAAAAATATACTGGCCAGTACTGTCGTGTAACATCAAAAAATAATGTTGCACCGATGCAAATTCCAGTCTTCAGCTATATTCGAAGTAGATAGCTCTGATATCACAGTCATATCAACAAATCGATGTGAATCTATTTGAATCAACAGAAAATGAATTCGATATGAATCTGAACATCCACCATTTGGATTCACATATCTTTTACTCCTACATTTGTTCGTCCCCTATTGGTAATTGTTGGATATCCCATGGATATCCAAAAGTAGTCCAAGGATGGGCATTTTTATCCCTCCTGAATCATTGAGCCGACATAGACAATCCCATAATTATTTATTATCTTTATTAGCGCATGATTCATCCGAATAATACATGTGATAAACTGCTAGTTATAAATAAAAGTTCATCTACGAAAACATCATAATCATCAACTAAATGGAGGACAGATAATACTGGATTTTCTTCATCATTCATCAAGTGGTTATCTTCCAGAAGGTTTTCAGATAGAAAAAACTATTTCTCCGGTAATCACCATAGATTAGCAGTATTCCATTTGTTTTTCGTTGTGAACGGGCCAGGAGAAAGTTCCATTATCAAAGTAATTCTAGTCTTTTCGAAGAATTCTTTTGGTGTCTAATATACAGCAAATAGCCTACTTACTGTTCATGACAGCTCCAAAATTAGATTTTGCGAGTTGTTTTCACCTACACTCCGGCAAGAAAACAATATCCTTTTATGTTCAGACGGAGGCAGAAGTTGAGATCAACAGAAAATTTTGTATAGGTTCTATGCGTTTCGATGAAAGTTCATTAACTACTTACACGATTCGATTTTGCCTATTGAAAAAACTGGTTTCACGAATGTATAGGGTTGGCAAAATTTATATAAATATGAGAGCTGTCAAAAAGCTGATGGAGATTGTTAGGGTCTCGATTTTAGAGAAAATCGAAATGGACCTACTGAAATTTTGATATATTCATTTGTAACCGAGATATCGAAGGAAATTGAGTGATCTCTGCATCAATACCTCATTACTGATCTTTATAGAGAAAGAAATATTGGAAAAACTCAAATGCCAATGTGCATTTTGCAGAATTGTCAAAAAATTCAATTCCTATTGAAAATTGGTGCATTGCGAATGATTTGTATTTCAGTGGTCGAAGTTCTGAATTTCCAAACAGTATGTAGGGAAATACAGGAATCAGGGATTTTGATCTGTGGGTTTACCTACCCTCATTTTCCACATCATCAAAGAAGTTCATTTGGAAAATTTTTTTTTAATCAAAACAATACTCAGATATGCAACATCAGCCACATGAGTAGCCAAAAAAATAGTTCCAGCCTCATAGAGTTTACTGTATCAGATAATACTCCTTAGGAGACTTCATAAACATGATAATATTTCAATTCAAGAATTGGTTCAATTTATCATTTGTACTAGAATTTTGACGAATGTTTAAAGTGGGTAAAATTTCCACTGATAGTTTTTTGTTGCGAATTTGATATTTCACTCTGTATTCTAGAACAATTCTTTCATGAAATCATAATATATCATGATCGTATATGAAGCCAGAACCACGAAAACATTGTCGTAGGGTACTTAACTCTCGATCAAGATTCGTAATTTCTGTTCTCCACTGTAAAACCTTTGGAAATTCAAAGAAATGGAATGAAATGAAATTTACTGTAGAATGGATAATAAAAAAGTTTCTCATATGGTGCAAACTTTTTTAAAATTCACTATATAGTTTCGAGGATAGTCCCTGAAACTGCCACATCCTGCCCGCCCTGTATATTCCTATACTCAAGTTGCGTGCGGAAGCGGATTACCATATATACAGAATATATCACAGGAAGAAATTCTTATGTGGTGCAATGTTTCATCTACAAAAGTGATATTTTATTACAATAAAGCATATTTGCTGAAATCAGCAAACAAGTGAGTGAACTATCGAAATCTGTCGAAACTGTCATAACTTTTTGAAAAATGAACGAGTTCGCAATCGAAATGCAGAATTTGAAACCTGCAGTCTTCCTCTTCAAGATTTATTGTTCGAAACTCATCAAAGTTTCACAGTAACGACAGACAAAGTGTTTGAAAGAAGTGTAGTGGAAACAATTCATTATTAACAAATTCATTATTATGATTCTCAGTACAATGTTGAAACAAAGTTACAGAAACCAATCAACTCACCAGCCATTACTCGTGTAACTGAACGTTATCACTGATGTCAGTCTGTTATCGTAATGTGAAAATTTCTTACAACCCGGTTTATCTTTATTTGAACAATTTATTGTGATCATATATCGGATCATGAATGTTTTCTCAATGTCAAGAAACTGATCCCTGGAATCTAGATAATATATAGTTGATGCAACTTCTCTGAAAAACAAGATATTAACTTACAGACAGTATTCAAGATATTGAAGAATTCCAAATTCATTCCAAGGCGATCCCAATGTATTTATTGGAAAGTGGTGTAGAGCAAATGTCAATTCAAGATCAATTTATATGAATAGGATACACCTGAAAACGAACATTTTCGTGTATGGAATTGTCACTAGAAAATATTGATGAAATAGAAATTGATAAATAAATGCTGATAGGAGATTTACCATTCTCCTGTTGAAAAATGGAGCAAAAACGCCAAAAGATGAGTAAAGATTGAAAGTTATCCATGCAAAGTGTTTCGGATTTGGATGTACTATGGTGGTTCCAACTCATCCCTACTGATGTATTCACAGCCTTGTGTTAATCAGATAGATACAGGATGTTATTTCCATTTTGGCAGCATATTCATTTGTCCATAACTTTCGAATCATTGATGTGTATAATCTATTCATTCTTAGTATGCATAACACCCTGTACTGCAAAATTTTGTCTTTTTGTTCTTTTTGTTTTCGTCTCAAAAAACTAAACTAAACAGAATGACCTACCCTTAATGATCGCGCATTCATTCGGAGGTGTATAACCGATGGTCTAATTTTGGGGCTTTCATACAAAACGTTGTTCAAATTCTGCTTTGTATAGAACAAAAATTTCGTTAGTGTCAAATTAGTGTCAAATTTGACGCTGTTAGATTCTTTCCTTCATTGTTTCAACTCTCTGGAGTGCCTATCATTGCATTCTTCACTATATAGTCCATAAGGTATTGCAAATTATTCCAGAAATGTGGAAAGGTCGAGGTAGACCTTATTCCTGGCCTCCAATATCACCAGATTTGAATCCAATCTAAGGTGAAAGGTGTTCCAACCAATATATCTATAACATGGAAATAAATATATAATATACTCCTTCCACTCGTTACACAAATATTATATATAGTAGTTGGATTTCTTGTTCTGATATTCCCAATTAGAACAACATTTATTGTGTGTCTCATCACTCTCTCATAGATACAGAATTGTGAAAAACCGATTATCTAACTAAACAAACACATCAGTAAAAAAAGATGATGACAATACGTTCGGTGAATCACTTCGATCATTGAACATTGGGTTTGTTGTTCGGAGGTGAATCATATATCTCCATTCATTTGATATCCGCTCTCGAACTTCGATAATCGACTTAATCCGAAGTATTTCTTGCTTCGATAAGCGATGTGTCTGTCTCTTCCACAGCATTCTTCGTTGTACTGAAAAAAAGACAGTCTGGTCAATTCGATAAAAAATCTTGGTCGAGCAAATCCTGAGTGGTCCATTATTTATTAATTGATTCATTGTCTTCATTACTGATAATAGATTATTGATGATAAAAAAAAATTACCGGAGAAATATTACTGTTCATAATAGGGTAAACATGAATAAATCATTGATGAAGAGAGAGAGAAAAATATTTGCTCACAATCAAGATACAATCGAGTTTTGATGCTAAGTATAAGTATCCAAATCAAAGATGATATTGATACAATTAAAATCGAGTATTTCTTGAGATTAGTTTTGAATCTCCTTGAATCGTGTATGTTTATGAGTTTATTCGGTAACGAGTTGTATAAAATCATTTCATTATGGAAAAACGGTTAATTTTGCAGTCAAGATGTTATTACTGTCGAATCACTAGTTTGAATCTTCGAATTCATATTGTCGAACTCAATATTGTGTTGAGAATATGACTCGTTTCTGATACCTACGAATGTAGAATTGTAGACTTACTTTTGTCCATTTTTATCTTCAACTGTGATAGAAATCAGAGTTAAATTTCTGCAAGGAGTGTAATCGTGGTTCCTCAAGGACATGTGCAGGTAGAAACTGTTTCGGATCGCAGATTGCACCTGCAAATAATCCAAAATCAAATTTCTACACAGTTCCTTTGTGGGAACATAGAATTATTATGTCAAAGGAAATCACAAACTGGAATACATGAACGAACTGTAGGCTTTCTTGAGGTTCTGATGTCATAGTAATTCCCGGAAACTGTTAGTGAAAGCCTGAGTCGAATTGATATCCAAATGATGGCACTGGCACAATCATGGTTATAATTCGCTATATCTTTGAATTATGTAATACGGGTAATCAGGAGAATTTCACGTTCAAATCTAGTCTGTGTGAAAAATATATCATATTATCATAACAATATCATACATTCGTGCTCGAAACCATTGACATTAACGAAAAAATCGCCCCGATATACCCGTGAATGCCCAAACACCTAATAAGTGATAACTGCAACAACGTCAATCTAGACCCAATGGTCGCCGAGGTGGCGATGAGCGCAAAGGCGCAGTGATTATAAAGTAGCCACTTCTCGATCGTGGGTTCGAATCCCATTGCCTGCAGAAGTGCGAAAAAAAAGGTGACTTGGGTGTGTAGTATGGATGAGCCAGTGCTGTGCCATATATAATACATATATTACAAAAAGTCTGTGGCAAAAAAACTCTGGTTTAATGCCAACCCACTTCTCCCCCAAAAAAAAAAACTAGACCCACTTCATCGAAAATGTACTTGAAAATTATGTTGGGGGCTAAAGATCCCCTCGGTCCTAGGTCGTCAACAACTCCTCCTGGAATAACATCGACACCCGAACTATTTAATGATGCAGAAAGGGGCCACTCACCTCTCCGTTGAGAAAGCAGTAGAGAACAGCAACGAAAAATCCCTGGAACGTACCGAGAAAATAGGCGGAAAAGGACCACAGCGCGAATTTCCATGCCTCGTTGAATTTGTAGTAGAAAAACAGGATGTGCGATATTCCCATGAGTGGCAGCAGGAATATCGCTGCTCGAACTGCTTTCCTGGAAACGGGACTGGTATGTTAGACGAGCAAGAGAAATTCCCAGTCGAGTGGACTCACCTTACTTGTTGTATTTCGCTGGTGTGACTTTCGCGAAGTTTCACAATCAACACTCTGATGATGTTCAACAGGAACAGGAGATTCACCTGCAATCCGAAACTTGTAGAATAGCATCTTACGTAATATAAAAGAAAGGGAATGAGCAGTTGATCAAAACATACTGCAGCAGTTTTATCACTGCTGCATTTTTTTCATCTGTTGACAACACGAATGGAAAACCTATAATTTTCATATACATATAATTTTCCCTGTGTATGTTTCGTATATGTATCATTTTCTTCGATACATGTTCATTGAAATGGTTTTCCAGTATAAAAAAAACCTAAAAGAAAGCAATATTCTCGAGTCTGAAGATGGCAGGTCCGTCATAGCATCAGGCGACAAATCACCTCGAACCAAAACTGGGTCTTTATTTCATTGGCCTCTTTCGAAAGTGTTTCTTCTTAGACTGCGTCTGATATAATAGTTGGTTGGTGGTTTTCATTGGATACTTCTTTCCGACATGAATACTTCGATTGTTGCACTAACACTTCTTTCAATTAACTCGACTGAAGTTGAGGTACTTACCACAATGACTGTAGATCGAGGCCCTTCCAGTATCCAATAATAACTCAGGAAGTAATAATACTTCCATGTTCTGGAATGAAAGAAAAAACATTCAGCGAAATACTTATTTTGATTCGAATGGTTCTTGACCTACAATCTGAGTCGACACTTTCAATCAAGTTCTCTATTAATTCTTTCCGAGATATATAAGGCATGGAGCTCTCTTACCAGAAAGAAGAGCGAGAATTTGCATAGTCATGAATAAAATAAGCGTAACAAAATTGCAAACACAATTGTGATTATAGAAATATCTAGCGATGTATTGTTTGGGTAAGGCAATAAAAGATACAAGATGAAAGAAATGAATAAGTAACAAAAAAATATACCACATTTTGTGAATCAGGTTGTATTGAAGTCTAACCGAAACAATCCGTGAGATGAATAATGAAATACGTTTGCTGCCTTGTCGAAACCTATGTAGATTCTTACTTCGTGTCCCATATTACGTTTTGTATATCTTCGCAATAGCAGCATATTGGTTGATCAAGTATAACTCTCCTCCAATGAAATAGACGTCAACTTAGAAAACATTTTGTCTATTCTAAAGTGATGATGATAAGAATTTGTCGTCCAAATTCGACACGGAAACAATATGCATTAATATAATCATTTTTAATCATCTAGTAATAATTGTCTTCATTTACCCAACAAAAAAAGATGCAAATTTATTGATGATTACGTAATAATACTCATACATGCATGAAAAGGTGGAATGTCAGCTGATGATGTTCTGCAATATAACCCTTGACCTAACCTCAATAAATTATGCATTTCATTTCAACGTGCAATAATTATCCTATATGAATCTATTATATCTTTTCGATACATTTTCGAGGTCAATAGCCTCCTGAGCATTTTGTATTTATGTGCATTGAAGTACTTTTATCATTATTATTTATTCTCAAGTGAATCTTTAAAATCTTCAACAATATAATTTTATATGATATCATACTAAAGTGTTTTGACCTGATCTCTCGTTACAGTATCTGTGAAATCTACATCAAGTAAGTGCTTTAGTACCTAAGTGCCCGTGTCCGTACAAACGTTAGTTCTTAATATTTCACGGTGATATAACACATTGTAGTCCACGGAAATATCGGTCGTATGCATGCTTGAATGAACTGAACGATATTTGTTAAGACTTCGTTAATATAGGTCGTGCAATTACCTAACAAGTCGAGGAAACTGCACTGTAAACAAAACTGGCATCATGTAAACAATGATCTTTTGTGATTAGGCACAAAACGTCAGCTGAATGAATGCTTCACGAACCTCTAATTATAAAATAAGGCAGTCGACTATACCGAGAATGGATGGATTCTATACCATTATGCTCTTTCCCAATGAAAAGTTCATATGGATATGTGAAAATGTTCAAGAAGAAATTTCCAGTTCCTTACAGATATAAGAAAAAAAACTTCGGTAATTTTGCACTCACATGGTGCTTATCCAAAACAGACCAAAACAAGAGTTAGTTTCATACTCTTTCCTCTAGGATATCTCGAGAAATATGAGTTTGTGCACGTTTTTATTGTGAAATTCGGGTTCCTGAGGTCAAAATACGTAAGTACCAAGAAAAAAACGAAAAAAAAACTCATCGCATGATAAGTGCAAAGTTACCAAAACCTCATGTCCCACATAATAATCGAATCACTTGTCAACAAAAAAATAAACAAGTATGTTTCTTTTTTGATACAGCTCCCCATGATGTACTTTTCAGAAAACTTCAGGATTATTGTAAAATAGGCGATTTGTCAAAGAGCTACTTACATTTCCACCTCAAAAACAAAATAAATTCGTGGGGTTCCTCAAAGAACAGTTTCAAGACCAATTCTGCGCATCATTCAAATGAATGACATTTTCAAAACAAATATTGATGGACATATATGCTGATGACAGAATGTTGTTTTTTTAAGGAAACTCTTGGTCATAATTAGTTTCCAATGATGGAAAGGTCATAAGAAAAAAAATAAAGGAAAGAATCTTATATTTACTATAACAATTCTATGCTGATGTAATCACTCTACCTATTGAAACATGGTTTATATTTTATAATTTGATATGTTTGCTACAAGTCTCATCAATGATCGTACTAGGTGCTCATGTAAATTTAGGAACGAACGATAAATCCTATTCTGAATGCTGAAAAGGATATAGCAATAGCAGAATCTAATTTCGATAAACAAAACTAGCATTAAATGAATTCAATTCAATTCGATCAAGTATCTTGGTACATTGACCAAAGCTATCAAATCAATCGATCAATCCAACCAATGAAATCAATCACAGTTATGACACAAAAGAAACAGAATCATGTTCAACTCGAAAAACATAAATTCGAAATAATAGAATGGCATTACGATTTAAATGGATCCGAAATAGATTTGAGACATCTGCAATAACTGGATTATAGAACATGTGAGTGAAGGGCTATATTCAATAAACTTCCTCAAGTTCCTCTTCTCTTCTACTTCTTGAATCGTTCAGATCAAGTTTGAGTATATTACCATCATCAAGAAACAAACTTTTTCTCATGCTCAAATATGTAAATGAATCGAATTGGGGTCAAAAAAAATCAAACGAGATGAGGAAAACATATTTGTCTGAAGATTGAAGATTCCATTTAACCGATTGACACAATATCTCTATTACTCACGATTCCGTTGCCTTCACCAACATCACCACCAGCCACACTAGCGTCATGAGGCCTGGCACTAACCAACCTACGTAGCAGTAGATCTTGATGTAGGTGTACTCTTGGAACACCGTCACCGTGATCATGTTGTGCAAATAGAGCCCCTCGATGAACATCCACATGAACATCGCAGTCTTTGCGTACTCCAACAGGGCAGAACAAATCTCGTTCAGGTACAGCTGCAATGACCTTGGTAAGAATTTTTTCTGCGACCACTATAGTGGGAGTTGGTGATTTCGTATAGAAAACAATCGCAGAAAGCTTCTCCTTACACACAGTTCGCCCAAAGTGTTATGTTATATGAGCGAAAGCACGGTTTTCAAAAAAATGTTGATTTATTCCGCCTTTTATATGATCATCCAGTATAAGTATGGAGACCTCTTGCAACCTTTCACGCTTTCATGCCATTCCTCTTTTAGTAAAATGTCTTCATGTATCATGACTCTGCATGATCTGACAGTGAAGTTGATTCGTTAAACTATAATCAGCTGTACATATCACATTCCTACCATGATATCGATGAAATATTTGTACCTAGTGTTGGCAAATAGTTGAATATCTCGAATACCCCGTATAGAAGAAGACAGCAGGCGAGACTCATTCGGTTGTACAACATCTGATTCAGAGGACTGAGTGTGTATCGGATCTGATGATGATTCAGTATTCAGTATTGTCTGAGCATTTGTAGAAGACTGTTTCCTTGGTGTTTGATTTAGAATAAAGGTGGGAGGTTGTTAGTGGAAGTGTATTTTTGTTAACACTACGGGTATTATCCAGCCAACACTAGCTATGATAGTTTATCTTCTGTATTTCAATAATTGTATTATATATCATCATAGATGATAATGATAATTATTCTTCAATTGATGATGTCATAAAAGGCCAATATAATGTAAATAGCCGAAATATATGATGGTTACAATTAAATGACGACAAGAGATACACAAGATAATTAAATCTGTTGCTCTCGACTGAAAAAGTACCCCTTGAACAAGTTGCGGAAATGTATCCTGATTGTATTTCTTCACAAATTTGATTTCTATCTAGTCCACAGTATTTCATGTTGTTCAGAAATAGCTACTTCTTGTTGATGTTCAAATTTTCAGTCTATATTAATATGATATCATATTTTATCGATATTCAACTGTTCTATCAGAAGGAATAGTGAAAATTATTGTAATACATACAACCATATGGTTTCGTTGAGTTCTCAATAATTTCATTATAAATTATTGAGATTTTTTCCAATAATTCCAATTTACTCTCAGGTATCATGTTTAATGTGAAGGCATATGTAAAAAAAATCATTCTTCCGCGATAAATCACATTATTATTATCATCATTATCATAACTGGATGTGATCATTTCTCCAGATTTTTAAGATTTCCTTTCTTTGTTTCTAAAAATCAAAACAGCTAATATAATAATAATTTCTGCACTGCACTTGAAATTTAACCTTCAGTTTTCAATCGTTTGACTTCGTATTTTTACACTCAACAGTGACAAGTTGGCGGAATTACATAGAAATGGTTCGTAACAGTTAATTTTGTTTATTCCATATTTCAATTCGTCTACTTTCACTGTGATATGAAAGGAAATATATGTTGACATTTCAAATAAATGTGTGTCACTTATCCAATTTGAATTTAAAATTTTCGTCCACTTAAATGAATAATTAGAGACAGCTACATGACTTCTGTATCATCCGGTATACGCCTACGAGAACAGTAAGCGAATTCGAAAATATAAGAAAACATGATTAAGCTTGTTATTACTTCCAAACCACAACATCTCTGGAATTGTCGACTGATTGTCGATGAAAAATAAAGTTTTCTTTTTAATAAATGACGAATAATCGCAGCAGGCTCGTTTTTCTGAAGAAATTTGTTCCAATAATAGGAACGTTACGTCATGACAGAATGAACTCCTGATAGTTTCGATTTTCCGCCACAAAACTCGTCGATGCATCTCTTTCGCTTTGATGCGAAAAATCTTCGTTTCCGATCATGAATAGAAGTGGAAATGGATATTACCTGCTCCAAAAACATGTGGGATGGATCCAGGCTTTGGTCGATGTATTTTATCAGCCGGAATATCACTTGCAGTAGGGTTGCTATGAATAAGTTTTTGTGGATTTTCGTTCTATTATTCTTCAGTACTCTGGAACACGAAATCGCATCAATCATTGCGGAATGTGTCATACCTTGTAATCAAACTATAATTCCCTAGATGAATATAATTCTTTGTCATTATGATAATCACACGTGAATAATGAGGATCATTATTCGCTGGTCTTTCCAACTTCTATGTCGAAAAGTGTCGGAATGTCCAGTTAGAATTACATTTAGAATCTCATCAATTAATTGATGAGCCTAGTTGAAGATAGTGAAATAGATATAGATATACAACAAGAATCGTGAAATATATTATTGTACATGAATCGTTTGTGAAATGTGAATAATAGGCTGTTTAATCATTTCAAAAGATTTTTGTGATTTTTTCTCCTCGTTCCCAAAAATTAAAATAGAAATTATAAATTATATTAATCATTTCAATATATTTGTAGTAAGGACAGATTTATGAAAATGTCACGACGCTCGAAATTCAACCTTCAGATACCAGAATGATAAATTCTCTATTTGTCAGTGTCACTTTGTTTTTGAAAAATTTGGAAATACAAATATCAAAATTTCTATTCATCCTAATGGTGAACATTTCGGAAACGAATCTGCTCCTGTTTTCAATACACGTCAATACAATGGAATTTTTTTCTTTTTCTTTGTCTTCATTCAAAAGAATGCAAAAAGATTCTTTGATTATCCGTTTTTGGTTGTTGTCTTCTTTTCCTGAGATCTTAATATTACTCCGATAGGTCATATGTTGTCCATCTTCAATAACAATAAAGAAGGAATACACAAAGTTTTTGTTGAATATATTTTTCTTCCAAATTTTTCGAAAAACAAGGTGTCATTGACAAATAGTGAATTTCTCTTTTAGTTTTAATTTCAAGCGCAGTGACATTTTGGGGCAGGACATGAATCTGTTCAAACTACAAATATATTGAAATGATTTTCATAATTTCTTTTCTCATATTCAGAAATGAGGAGAGAAAATCTCAGAAGAATTTGAAAAAAAATGAATATGCCACTTCCTTGATCAACCTACAGGCAGTATCCAATAAATAGTCGGCATAGTGCTCGAAAAAAAAAAATTTTTCATCCTAGGAAGGATAAGATAGTCTGATCCCAATATTGTGTAGATATGTTTTTGTAAAGTGCAATATAATTGCAATTTATTCATCGAGGGAATCATAACTGTATCTACAAGATGTAATCACATACCTACCTGTAGGAAAAAAATATATACAAGGAGATAACTAGTGATACGAGAGAAAAAGAAAGTCCCACCATTTCTATACATCTCGTTATCCTTGCAATCTGTAAAGACATTGAAAGAATGTATGAGAAATTATAACATCGAAACAACAATGATATTGAGCCAAGTGAATACAGAGCGTTTAGAAAAATGTCTCACTTAAATGAAAGCTGCTAATTGGAACTTTCAGAATACCGGGTGTTTTTTGACGACCCAAGATATGGTCTGAGTGTTTTGTAGGTTATGACCCCACTAGGGAAACGATAAAACACCCTCTATTCGGATAATTCAACTTGTAAAACCCAGCAACAAATACGGTATATTCAAAACCAACTTGATGATTTCTATCCATTGTTGACATGTTTTCCAATGGAACACCCTGTATGCCGGGTGAAACAGGATCATCGTATGGCTCCTTTTTTTCCTTCAGTTCAGGAGATAAACTTTGAAATAACCGATATCTCGTAAACGAAGCCTCGAATGAAAATTTCAAAAGAGTGACTTTCTCTCTAAATCGGATAGGAAATTTGATGCGAGTGTGAATTTGGAAAAAAAAATCCATTGGCGTAGAAAAGAGGGCGCGAAAAGTGTAAGCACTCTGTTTCAACGTCGTGTGTATCAAGAAAGGGTGTCAAATCATGTTGAAGATGTCGGATTCTGTCTAGTGTAAGCGAGAGTATACCTACTTGTGGGCAAGTATTATCTCCAAACTGATTGCACATGACCGCCAGTTCTTTTATTTGCGGCATAATGCAATTGTCGTAATGTGTGTAGTAATATGAGCCGTTCGTACTGTTTTTCATCTCCCACGTTCCTGTGACCTCACAATATTTGTACGCCTTCGCTGAAATAAAGGCAAAAGAGATGGGTGTTATTAATTGCGAGCTCTGTTGATTTTCGAAACATCGTTTTGACAATTCCCAACTCAATTACGATTTATGCGTAGTTATCCTTATACCGTTGACTTCCAATGGGGCATATTAAAATCAGGATTCCGGGCTGTATCAATTTTATTCGGGAATTACATCTGAACGTTGATTGGGTGAATATTTCATTACCTCCATGCGATTCTATGATTTCCCTTGCAGATTTCATAGAAATTCATCATTTTCTGTTATTCATCAATGAAAATTCATATCGAAAGCCAAAAACTTCATTTCGAGTCGACTAGATTACTCCAGAAGCTGAAGGAAAAAGGACTGAATAGGACTTATATAGGCAAAAATTCTTCATTTTCGAAACATCGTTTCCACAATTCTCATCACAATTACGATTCGTGAGATCAATTTCAACTACATTTGAATGTTGATTGGGTGAACATTTCATTTCACTTTCATGTTCATCATCAATGAATATTCATATTTAGAGCCAAAAACTTCATTTAGAGGCGACATGATCACACCAAAAGCTGAAGGAAATAGGTAAATTTACCTTCTCTCGAAAACCAGGGATATGCAGATTCAGAAGGGGTATGATCTAGAGATATAGAAGCCGCAAAAATGTGATCCAGATCCTCTAGACCTGGGTTAGACGGGAAACATCAAAAATTCCTAAATAATTCCTGGCTGAATATATCTTTTTTTTTAAATCTTCCAACACTTTGGCATAGCATTCATGTAGAACATCTAAGTATTGTACGGCCACCCTCAACTTTTATTTCGATGTATTTTTCGAAATGTCACAATTAAATTCCATATTTCGTTTTCATTGCGATGGAGAAATTCAACATTTTTCACTAGCTGTTATCAACAGATATCAGATATATAAAAAGTTTTTTTTTCAGATATTTGTTGATTTTCAGATCAACCACTATAATCCCGAAATAAAAATATGAGGGTGTCCCAAACAGTATGATCATCTGTACTTTGTGATCATTCAATATTTGCTAGTCTTACAAGAAGGTATGGTATCCTATTTTTTCTATATCTATTTCTATTTGTTCGGAATATGAAAAGATAAACTGAAGACAAAAGAATAAGTGAGTTTATTGTCTCAAATGAATCAAACAAGGAAATGATATGAAATGATGATGTACAAAAATGAAATAACCGCAATGATGTTCAAATGACAATCATAAGAATGGAATGAAACAGGTTATCATTTGAATTGGTCTGATCGAGTAATTTCTGAGATCGGTCTGATACTTTTTCGAATTCATTAGACGATATGAAATTGGTCCGAACAATAATTTCTTGAGATTCATTTTTGCATTGTATGGAACGATGCATTGTGAAAAACTCTGATTAGTTATTCGCCGATGAATCAACTCACCATTTTCTAAAGTTCCTTTCGGACAATCCATAGTGACATTGAAACCAGGCCGTGTTTCTGGCCAGCACATCCACTTGTCGCAAATTTCTGGACAACTGGTAGCTGCAATGAACGAAAATTGTATAAATATAAATGGATATTCCACTCATCTTGAAATTTTCACGAAACTATGACTTTTATCAGCAAGAAAAACCAGTTATCGTCTAATTTTTAGTGGCGTATCAGTTTTGGTGTTTTCGGAGATGAATTCCCGCTGGACAAATTCAACCGAATGGACAAAATGTTTCGCTTTCTACGACTTTCATAAACTTTTCGTGGTTATAATAAAAATATTTATTCCTTGAAATAGTCCACCACTCTGTTCCGGTATCAATTATGAAATCATGATGATTGGCAGCAGTTTTCATCCCACGTAACCAATCAAAGAACATTCCAATCATCAAAAGATATTTCTATCATGATTTGACGCGTGCCAAATAAATAAAGGTGGTCGATGTAAACATTTGAGATTGTAAAATCTGGGTACTAGATTGTGCATGGTGGAATGTGTTGGCTGCTGTCCTGAAAAATGCCAACGACCACAATGGGCCAGTGTACTATTTTTCTGTTTTGTGTTTTGTTTCGACATAAACCGGCTTCTTATATTTCGAAAAAAAAACATTCTATGTAGCACAACTTTTCAGATCTGTTGGTGGAAAAGAGTAGAGAAAAATGACCTGCTTTCCAGCCTCACAGATCCAAAGAGAATATATTTCCACATTTCTGCAATTTGATTTATTGAAAGAATTATTTATCAGCATCAAATCCACCTGATTTGATACTTATGATCCGCAAAATTGAGCTCAAAATCACGAAAAGTTGATTCGAGACTATCGGTCACACACATCTCTGATTGTATTCCTTGCTTGTGGTAGAAAGATATATTTTCCACACTGCTCTATAAAGTAATGAGATAGTATTTTGATTGTGACGATTTATAGACTTTAGGCACACAAAAAACACAAAAACTGCACATTCTCCAGTCATCAATTGGCCAAAAGACACGATACTGTAAAAAGAAAACACGTATTCTCATTATCAAGTACATTTTGATGAAATTTCAGAAAAAAAAACACGCCACAATACCAACCATCGAAATTGCAATAAGTTATGTGTTAATTTACAATACAAAACAGGACTGAAAAAATCATCGTCTTCTCCTCATAGTTCTTCGTCTTGCACTCCTCCTTCGTCCTACACGACGTCTCCTCCCCTTCTTTCCACTCCTGCTTCTTCTTCTTCTAGGTCGAACAATTCCGCTACCTCGTCTTCCATTCACCAATCTTGTGAAGACACTTCCAAGTGAATACCTAGGAAACGTTCCAATTATTCATTGTAATACATTATTATTCACGGGATGTGAGTTTATTCATGCTCTGTATAGTGTATATCCTAGAGTGTTACATATAACTAACCCAAATATCAAATTTGTTCGGATTCCACTTGTATACACTCTAGGTCCCCGTTTCTTCGACCCGCACAAGCACTTCGAGTTGCTTGGGCAGAGAATATAATCAAGAGATAATCAACTGTGGGTATCTTTGACTATGACCGTGGGGAATTCATTCTGAGTATGCTCAGTGAAAGTTCAACCTAACTGATTCTCAGCCAGAAAATTTCATCGCTATCGAAATTAATACAACGAGTGGTCGTTGTCAAAGTTCATTAGAGTCTCTCAGGGGGTGAAGATCAGCTATAAGAAATTAAAGAATGCTGCTATAAGAAGATGCATCATTGAAAGAAATGTTGCTTTCTAATTCTAAACAAATTCTGGAGCCTTCCTTTGTCGAATACTCGTAGATTGATCAACCTCGTATAATCGTGTGACACCTGATCAGCCTAGACAAAACTGCTAAATAAAAAAGCACCTCAGCATCTGAAGTATCTGTTTCCAATCCAACAAGAATTCTGTAGCATTTCTTCGTCAAATAACTGTAGATTGAGAAGATTAGGTTAGGTTTCGAGAGAATGGGAAGTAGTGAGGCCATCTTTCCACTACTTTACCCTTGGGTGGTCTAAAGTTTCACCCCTAGAAGTAGCAGTTCACCTCACAGATCAGCTTTTCTCGCAAAGTTCATGGTTGTATGAGGTGAGTTTTTCCTGAGTGGTCGATTCTTATCCAACAAGAATTCTGGACGAGAATTCCTTCGTCAAATACTTGTGAATTTAGTGAGGCTGGAGTGAGTGCAACCTCGTGACAGCTGATTATTCAGCAACCCAGACAAGATTGCTGCGTGAAAAGCAACGCGCTCCACAATCTGAAGTGGTCGTTTCCAATCCGAGACTAATTCTGGAGCGCTCTCCACTCCGTTCATTGCTCAGAAACTCACCTGTCTCGTGTCTTTCTTACTGCGCCGAAGGCCAGAGCCTTCTGAAGGGTTTTATTGAGTTTGACGATGTCGTTCGGCGAGTTGGGATACTTCAGTCTGATGTACTCGTGGATCTTCTTGAGGGTGACTCCCTTCGAGCTGCCGATCTTTCGCAGGGTGGAGAAGACGATTTTAGCCACTCTCCGGGTGGCTGAAGTGGCTGTGCCGGTCATGATTCACGCGGTAATTTTGATTGTGCCGGAGAATTTCGAGAGGAACTGTAATTTTGTGACACTTCGGACGTCGCGTTTTTCGTTGCCAAAGGGATGGTGTGGTATAAAGGGTGTTTTTTATTTTTCAGCTTTTAATGGGATTTTCTCTCCTCGTTTCTAACAAATAGAGTAGAAGGTATTAAAAATTATTTCAATATATTTGTAGTATGGACAGATTTTGTGATCTGCCCCAAAATGTCACTGCGCTTGAAATTAAACCTTTAGATACCTAAAAGAGAAATTCTCTATTGGTCAGTGACACCTTGTTTTTGAAAAAATTTGGAAATACAAATATATTTAATAAGAATAAAACCTCTACTTATCTTGGTGGACGTTTCGGGAACGAATCTGCTCCCGTTCTCAACACAATTTAAATACTTTTTCTCTTCGTAAAATTTTTTCAATGTTTTCGATTTTGACACTGAAAAGTGACAATTTGGCAGACGGAGGAATTCTGGTTACAAGGTGTTTTCATTAATTGATATCGAATTTTCCATTTTCATATTCAAGTTTCAGAAGTGGATGCCAAGTTCTATCTATATCAACTGAACAAAAAGCAATATTATTGTCTCCGTTCAGGAGAATGCAAGCAGACTCTTTGATTTCCCTTTTTTGGTTGTCGTCTTCTCTTCCTATGATCTTAATATTACCCCAATCGGCCATATGTTGTCTATTTTCAGTAAGGATATGTTCAGCTAATTTTGATTTGTCAGTATATCTTCTCTTCATATTGTTCTTATGCTCTTTCATCTTCACTGATAGAGGCCTGCTGGTTTAACCGGTATAATATTTTCCACAAACACATGGTATACTGAAAATACAATTTTTTGATGATTGTTCTTCATTTTTCGCTTTTGTATGAGTCAAAATCGATCTCACTATATTTTATGTCTTGAACACTGTTGTCACTCGAAACTTGTCACCAACACGTTTAATTTTTTCAGATATTCCGGAAATATATGGGATTACATTTGTTATCAGTGTTGGTTGTCTTTGTGTTTGTTGTATATTCTGTCTGTTCTCAATTTGGTGTATTGTTTTATCAATGAAATGTTTCGGATAAGTGTTGAGTTGTAGAACATCTTTTATATGGTTCATTTCGGCATTGAAAATTTGGTGGTTCGATGATATGGATTTGGCTCTATCATGAAGTGATTTGATTATTCCTTTCTTTATACTTGTATGATGATTTGATTGAAAATTGAGGTATCTGTCGCTGTGTGTATTTTTACGATATACACTTGTTATCAAAATGTTATCTGATTTTTTAATGAGGACATCTAAAAATGGTAATTGATTATTACATTCGATTTCTAAAGTGAATTTGATTGTGGGTTCGATATTGTTTATATAATTCAGAAAATTATCTAGTTCCATACTGTTATGTGGCCAAATAATGAAAATATCATCCACATATCTCCACCAAGTCTTTGGTTGTTTACTGAATTTTTTCACAATATTCACAATGTTTTTTAGTTGCATTCCATCCACATCGTCTGATCATGGAGTCATATATCCGGTGATTCCCGAACCTGATTGTTAGTATACAGTGTGGAACAACCAAATAGAATAAATTCGACAACAAATGAATGAGGGTGTGTTGGGAAAAACGCTTAGTAGAAAATATTGGCGCACGACGCTGTAGGCGAAGTCCTGCATTTCTTCCAATAGAATGGGATAGGTCCAATATAATTGTCCTTTAGTTCACAGGGGTTTTTATGTTCTTGACATAAAGTTCGCTGCCTTGATTCTTGTTCGCTTGCTGACATGGAAACTTCAGTCGATAAAATATCACAATCTATAGTGTGACAAGTGACATATTCAGTTAACACCCCTTAGTTATATCCAAGGTGGATATAGGATGGTGAAATAACTCTTCAATTGTTTCTTTCCAAAACATGTAGACCTGTCAAACGACCTCACTAAGGCCGCACTACTTGAGTATAGATAGCGATACGATCGTCGATCCGGTGAAGTCAAATCCGCTTTTACTGATAATGACGGATACCTGACAGTGATGGATAGCTAACAGTTCAGTTTTTACATTTATGTTGAATTTCAAATCCACATCGTGTTTCCAGCATTTCCAAGATAACCTTCGAGATCGGCATAGGTGACGCCACCTAGTTTCGATCTTGGGAAGCCTTAGTAAGGTATTGAAATCCGACAAAATCAAGTAGGCGAAGGTCTACAACTTTTTCTAGTGGCTGGGTATCGGGAGTTGAGACACCAGTCTTTATTTACATCATGGTTATATCTATTCTCATAAGTGGAGATGAATTGAATCCAAATAATCGTCAACCCAAAGGGTGTGTATTATGTTTCGGAAAAAAATTAGTTCATCATTTGAATTTCGGACTGCGGTTTATTTTTGTGCAGTTTGACAGCGTTGATGAATGCTTTTCTCATTGGTTTATCACAAAATTACCTAGGCAGGATTATTGAATCGCCAGTTCGAATTTGAATCCGATAATAAGGAATGATGCCATTACATGATGTTTTTATATGGGAACATCATCACAAAGGTTGTTTCAGTTGGAAATTCGGTTGGTGTGAAATTTCCTCGAAGCCGTCGAAAAACCATTTTCGTCATCAGAATGTAAACCTAAAGTACTGTAAAGAGATCAGGTACCTATGCACCTATTTTGTGGAAGGTGTCACATAGAATAGGATCAAGAACGAGTCGGATTTGGTCAGTTTCCATCAGGAATACAAAATACATGAGAGTGGATGAGACACTAGCTATAAATTAGTGCGTGCCAAATCCAGCAGAATTCGAATTGGCCGAATAACTATTGAGTTTCTGAATGACGAACATTGAAGTACGGTATTACCAGATAACCAACTCGCGTTCTATCACGTAGTGTATCTAAAATTGGAAAACTTTGTTCATTACCACAACACGGCTCTCCCGACAAACGCATAATTTGCACCCCGATGCATATTATACTCTTTCCCATCGATATACATACGAGGTGTTGACATATCTCCTCGCTAAGTCACAAGAAATCAACACTATTTGGACTATTATCAAGTTCCAATGGTATATTTCATTTCAAACGAATAGAAATTCTTTGATTGAAATCGAATTTCTCGTTATGTAATGAGAAACATCATGGATGATAAAAGGATTGTTGATCACAGTAAATGAGTTCTTCAGTTTGGTTATAATAATATATAATATCGTATCTACTGGGCCATGAAAAAATCGGAGAATTCGGTCTCTTTGCATTTTCCATACAACTCACCGTTTGCCGGAGAATCGTAATCAACAAAAGGAGGGTACTTTCGCAATATCAAACTCACAAAACATTCAAAAATTGAACAATCAATAATCTCACAGACAAATGTTGGAAATGTCCTTCCACGATGCGATAAAACTTTCCATTCTTCTTTGCATGAAACATCGAACACGTTCTTAAATTCCAAGAGTGTTTCATATGTATTGGAAACGAAACCTAATTCACAGTGGGTGTAGCTCGAAGAGGGTGCATTTTAGAACACATTCGAAGAAAAAGTCTCATTGATCCCAACAGTACGTCCTCAAGATACTCACATCGAATTTTGAATCACCTTGTATGATACATTTTTCGTTTTTGAAAATCGGCCAACGGGTTTTGTTGCGGTTTGAAATCGCGCACACTGTATTCCCATTGCTTATTCTGACTGCTATGACACTCAACTAAACTGAAAGAGATTCACTGGTTACGCCTCATTTTTTTTCAACGATGTGGCTGATGGCAATAGTGGATGAATCAACCATCCTGATTCATATTCAGTAAGCTGAAGTCTATAAAGCTTCGGCAGTGAATAATGTATAAGTGTCGATATAACTCTCTTGACGTAACGATTTTCAAACTCCTTTATGCAAGAAGAGTCAAAAGGTACTGAAGTTGGAAACCAAATTGGTATACTCACCATCATCCATAGATATTTGTGCGTAGCTGATGTTGTTATCACTGGAATTGGACATCGTTAAAAGCCTGAAAGGAAAAAAACGCAGTGAGCAATCCAACTCAAAATACTCGTTCTTGAGAAGATTTCGTTCGATGGTTTCCTATACCACCAATTCTGATATTTCTTATCCTGATGGCGCTCGTTTTCATAACTCAGAATCAACTCTCATCATGGAATCCCTCCCTGAATGAATTAACAAGAGAGATAGATTTGTTGGTTCATTTTAAAACTCAAGAGAACTCAGAAAAAAATCTATACAGCTACAAGATATAGTTGTCGCGGAATTATTCATACTAGAATAGCATATAAATAAAATGGTATAAAGAAACAACAAACATATTTATCCTTGCATAATAATCATGTACAGTTCCATTTTAGTAGTAGATTGTAGAATATACACATCAGCGTATAAACTAAAAAAAACTTTGGTAAAACTACAGGAAGCTAATTTATATAAAGTATAAAGTACAAGTAGTCTCAAGACAGAACCTTGGGGTACCCCGATTTTATTGAGCTATGGGAATGATATGAAATCATTCTTAAGATCGAACCATCCATGAAAATCTCCTCTGATGCTAAAACTATAGAGTCCCATAAATTTTTGATGATTCAGAAAGAAGATGAAACTTTTATATTCATTAGTTTTTGATAACTTTCGGAATAACCGTTGTGGGTGCAAAAATATACCGGACCGTTTTTTTTATATCTTGAATTGTATATGTGACTAGCAATTCTTATTTATTCTCCTCGAGAATAACCTGTGGTCCTTGCTTTTCAGTCTACGTGAATGTATGGAAGCCATAATGTACCTTGAATGTACCGAACAGAAATAAAAGTGGAGTTATTTATTGTTTTCAATTAATCTCCGCAGAATGATGACTCATAAATCAAGCGCACTAAAAAGCTCGAGATTTTGTTTGAAAATATTTTCATCTAAATTTTCGGATAAGGATAATAAACGACTGCATGATGTTCAGTGAGCTAAATTATCTTGAATGCGATCTACTGATTATCATTAAGTTCTTTGAACTAATATTTGATATTGATTGCTCAGTTATAGCAGGTAGTTTAACAAGATTCGAAAGAAAAACATATCGTCTGGGATTTTCTTTCATCTTTTCTAAAAATGAAGATGGCTATTCAATGTTCTTGAGTCACCAATTGTGCTATTTCGACCGGATTTTTTTCAAATCGTAGAGGTCGATGACCTTGATTATGAGATCAAAAATCCAAGGGCTACTATGTCTATTTTCTGTAGTGAAATTTTAGGATTTGATAGAAGCAATTTGAAAAAAATCATACACGCTATTGGATTCATCGCCTCTCAAAATAGGATTTCATTCAAATTTTATCGATAACTTTCGAGTAATTCTGGATGTCTTTTATTGAGTTTTATCGCAGCTGCTCTTGCCGAACGGATATTATCGAGCAGACGTACAATTTCTATTATATCTCCTTTGAAGTTAAATTTTCCATTATCATCTATCAACACTGCAGGAAGTGTTATAACTTTTCAACACCTCAATATCATTATCTTCATCTTTCGCCTTACTGATAGGGCTATGCTTGTTTCATCTGTATAGTATTCTGTAGAAAAACGAGGTAGGTATACTGTAAATTAAATTATTTGATGATTTGTTCTTAATATTTTGGTTGCGTATGAATTAGGATTCATCTCATCATATTTTGATCACTGTTCAAATCACTGATTAATCCATTTCTCATCACGTCGGATGAATCATTGAAAATTTCAGAACCAATAAATTTTGAAGCATTAGAAGTAAAATTAATACATTTGAATTTGTCATTATAGTTGTATACTCAAACATTTGGCATATGGCATATAAAACAGAATTTTTCTTATTATGTTATGATTTGATGGACATTACTAAGTTCATTTTGAAATATATTTCATACACGAGTTTCAAATATAAAAATAAATGGCATCATCAGGAGATGATTCTGACAAATTAAATTTCAATGAATGAATTCCAAATAGAGAATTTATAACTATTCATCAATAAATAATTGAGTGACAATGACTATACACAAGGTATAGGTTCCGGAAACAATTCATGATGGGTCATAGAATAACTCATTTTGAGAAGAGTTTCTATTAACATCAGTTCATAGTTGAAAATGGATGTCTTGAAAATCATTTTCTAGCCTTTCTTCTCAAGCTCTTCTTCAGCATTGTATATACACGGAAATACGCATTATACAGGGTGGATGTATCTTCGTATGTTCTGTGATTGTCACGTGACAGTCACACACTAGATTTTTTTCGATTTCGTTCACAGATAATAAGTCTATGCACGATAATGTATTATTTTATTTTTGAAACTATTGCTCTCACGGAAACAACACAAGAGTGATGAAAAAATAGCAATGGGTCATTCCTTTCAAAAGATGATTTTATTACTTTTATTTATTCATTCCAATTTTTTGATCTCTCGAAATAAATGGAAAGAACATATATCCCGAAACTAATGCTGGGACACCTTGTATTAAATTGGATGATGGAAAATAGAATGTATCCGATTTCCACTCCTCTCAACTTTCTCATTTATTTTATTTTTGAATCGTCTAGCAACATCCCGAACAAAATAAGTTATAGATATCCAGTGTGAATTTCCAAACAGGACATCCTATATATTTTGCTCCAGTCAGATGGAGTTCAAATACGATGTAATATATTATCAAATTTATAGTGACATGGAAAAAGATTCAAGATTTCAAGAATTTGAAACTATCATTATTATCAATCCAAATATATGTATTTCGTACTATCAGCCTTGTAAGTTACTTTTTTTGGGACCTCTCAATGCTATGGAAGTGCCACTTGCATCTCATAAGCCAAAATATTTGAAGACAAACCCACTACGCATATTGTGTCTGTTATCATGGCAGAGAAGTCATTAGATTTTATTGTTATTTATATACCTCAATATACTATGTTTGTGTTTCAACCATACCTGAATCTCAGACGTTTATCAATTAATTGTTGCTGTGATTACACTCCCTAGGAATCAGAATAACTACTTCAGTTCCCAATCGAAGGGATTTGTAATCCGAGAAATGTAAAATGCAAAAATGAATATAAATAATTATTAACAAATAAATTATGATGTGATGCAAACCTGCGAACATTCTGATGAATCTTTTGATCATTTCACACAGTTGGTTTGGTTTATTGTTCAGATGATAGAGACTGGTTGATGATAACAGTGAACCATATACAAAGTGTCATTGAAAAGATGTAACAAAATCTGGTAGGTGGAAATATTAAGAGAATTGACGATGATATTGATGAAGTTAGAAGAAACAAAAAAGAAGGATAGTAGTTCATGTTTCCTCTGATTTTTTCAAATTTTTTTCAGGACTGTCAAAAAACATGATTGTGTATCTGCCATATAGCAAAATAATTTTTAATATTGATGTCTTCTCTCAAACCGTAGATCCAATCCATTCGCAATAAGATTGTCTCCTTTGTGCAAAGAAATACGAATGTCTAGAAAATGTGTGTAGTAATATAGTGAAATCGCCATTGAAAAAGTTATTGCAAAAATAGTCACCAACCCTTCTGATTGGACGGATGTTTTTTTTTTATATCAGCAGAGGATCAAGGAACAAAATTACCAATAAATGAAGTCATATTCATAAATCATGTCATGAAATTGGGACCTTCAACAGTTTATATGGGTCAGAGTCATAGTAATAACAACAACGCTAAGTCTATCAAAACAATTGCCAATGAGTAACTTTTTTTTCTTGACATTGCTTTCACTAAATACTGTCAGTCGAACGTCATATATATTTTCATCATACTTTTTTTCTATATCTCTTATATCTCTCTCATAGCCAATCGGTCTGATTTTCTCACTGTTCATGCACAGTAGAAATTGGTCTAAAATAGAAAAGTATATTACACTTTTTATCATTTTTTTATTATTAGTTTTGCTACTTTTCAAAGGCAATCTCAGGTCTGGTAAACGAGAGTAGGGTGTGTGATGTGCTTTGATAAGATATCTTCCATTTTTAGTCAATTATATTTTTTTTTATAACATTATCTCAACTTATTTTGGTGGTGATTATCAGCAACCTTAGGTAAATCACAAATCATTTATATCCACAAGTTCACGTATCCTTTTGATACAATATAAACAATCAACGTTTATTATTTTTTGCCGCGTGAATAAACATTTTTTGTAATCATTTGGAAGGTAACCTCGTGGGACCGAATTTTCAATCTACAAAAATAATATTTACGATGAAGGTACAATCATTTATTTTAGTAACAAGACGACCTCTTTTTGCGTTTGGATTCCAGTTGATGATACGGTTAGGAATGCCTTTAAGGACCACATTATACACACATTGTGTTATCGATATACGGGTCGTGAAAAAATGGACCTCTTGCAATTACATACAATACTACCAAGACGACAGCAGTTCATTTTTCATTGCTGGAAAAAATTATGTACCAAATGATTGTAGTGAATTGTTGTTTTTAATTTAAGGGACAAAACATTTATGGCAGACAGATGTACAAGGGGTAATGTCCTCCTCCCCCCTCCCCATGATTTATTTATGACCAATTAACTCACCACCCTTCATGACGTATTCGAAAGGATTTCAATCATTGATAATAATGTGGTTGATAAAGTAATACAGCATAATTCATTTCATCTTCTTCCCCTCCTTTCACATTGACTATTTTTTTGATATTGTTTTTTTTTTTCGAAAAAAAAAAGATAAGTCATTTATGGGAAGGTTTCATTCTCTCACAATAGTATCAATCATGTCATCGAAATAGTTTCAAAAATGACGCCCTAGAGCATTATTAGTGTATTTCTCTCCAAGCTCCTTGTCGAATACTATAAAGTAATGAATAAAATCTAACTTCGAAGGTAACTCACCTGAGCAACTAGCAAATCCTCGAACTCCCGCGACGACTTCCAAACTCCGCGGAGTTTTCGCGCGTCCCGCTACTCTTCTCCCAACTTCCGTCGGGACGCTGAGCGCACTGACGCTAGCATCTCTGGCTAGCCATTGAAATCTCTGCTTCGCGCTCTCGGATGTGACAACAGCGCGCCTGCGCTGTTGCAAAAAATGATAAGCTCAACATCAGAGGAGGCCTAGCAACAGGTTCCTTCCGCAGCCTCCTTCGACGGAAGGACAGGGCGATCAGCCGTATACTGAAGATGGATAACGAAATGGAGGAGCATCAGTGAATCTGGCTTGCATTCTTCTGAATGGGGACGATAATATATTGATAGTTCTTGTTCAGTTGATGTAAAGTGTGCAAAGAATTCAGAAGACCACGAATTATTTTGACGATTTTCAGAGAGCCATAACTTTCCCAAAAATCTACCAATTTTCAATCAGATCGAAGCATTCTTTCTGCTGAAGATTCATTGCTCAGATTTTATCGTGTTCTACCGATTCATGAAACAAAAAAAGTTTAGATGGTCCCATTTTTCTCAGGAATTTTTTGTATATTTTGTGAATCGAATTTGAAGTTTGAGCGATGCTTCTTTAGCGAAAAGAATGCAGCTGCCAAATGCTTCAATCCGATTGAAAATCTGCAGATTTTCGAAAAAGTTATTGCAACTTGAAAATTGCCAAAATAATTTGTGGTCCACTTGATTCTTTGAGCATTTTATGTAGAACTTGGCATTCATTCCTCAAAACTGATCATTAAAATAGGTAAATTTAAGATCAGATAATAATCAAACACGTGGTTACCAAAAAATTGTTTCAGTCTAGACGCAGCCAAACGATACCAAAGAAAAACATTTTCCCGAAACATCCACCAAGATAAGTAGACTTTGATATTTGTTAAAAATATATTTTTCGTCTCTAAACATTTTTTAATAAACAAGGTGTCACTGGTGAAAAGAGAATTCCTCTTTTAGGGATCTGAAGTTTGTTGAATTCCAAGCCCTGCGACGTTTTGGAGCAGATTATAAATCTGTCCTTACTACAAATATATTGAGATATAATATTGAGAGGAAATCCCAAAAAATCAATACAATATTGCCCCTTGATTACGTATTCAAGTATTTTCATGTCAGGCTCTTAACAGGAACATCATCTCGAACATCCACTCGGTCACTCGGTGGGATTTTTTCTTCCTTGTCCCTATAGAAGTAAATGAATTTCTATCTAGAGCACTTTTCGATAAGTTCCGTGATTAGACGGACTTCGACTGATCAGTTCAAATAACGTTAAATTCGTTACTGGCATTTCACAGTAGAAACACAATTTCCTACGGAAAGCTGAACAAAATTATCTCTGATTATCACAGTAGAATGAATAATTGAGAATGTCGAGCTTTGCAGAGAACAATCTGAGCTTGGTTACCTCCAGCCCTTTCGTATTACGTATAGTAAACATTCGAAACTTGATGTATTCTTCATGACTCAAGCAGTTGCAGGAAAATACGATTTCAACAGAGATCGATATCTCGTAATTGACTCTCGAATATTTATTCGATATTCGCCAGAAATAGGAAGCTGTTATCGAGAAATTATGTGTCAACCACATCGCAAATAATTTTATATCTTTCTGCGACGGAGTAAGACTAGATCTGAAATGTTCGAGTCTTATTTGTTGTTTTTTGAAGTCAGTCACAAGTCGATAAACGGAAAGGGATGTGATTCAGTGGCCCCAAGTTCGACAGCGTTTTGTTATCATTGATATGGCTCCATGGGCGGCGCATTATTTTTATTTATCTCTTTCAATGCGGGAATGAAATTCAAACTTGGGTGATTCACCCAACAAAGTTAAAAGTAAATCATAAAAGTAACCCGAATAATTATGAATGAACTAAATGATGCATAATGAATATCTTGCAGAATAATCCAGTCGTTCTGACATGACATGAAACCGGTTCAAGTTCTATAGCGGAATCAAGAAAAGTCCGGAGGGTTATTACATAGCTCGAGAAAGCTTTTCACTGTGTATTGAGTAAGAAAGAATGTTTCATTCACCCAGAGTTGCCAGATCTACTGTTTTATACCTATATCTTCTGTCGTGCTCTTCTCGGTATATTGGAAAGAACTATTCAACATTGCTATGAATTCACTAGTCCCGATAATGAAAATATGGATCCGATTGGAACTCCTTCTCATGGTAAATTTGACTACAGTGCATAAACTTCATTTTAGTTCAGTTCAGTTCAGAAATTGCTGTTACATGAATAATTTAACAATGACTCGAAAGAATGTCTGTCCATATAGCAACTGTTTTTTCCAGTGGAATGAAACTTTATTCCAGCATATTTCACGGGCTCTTCCTTCTACTCTGAAGCCGATGGAAAAAAAATGACCTGGCAACAGGGACATGGCGGTTTCTCTCCTTCCCCTTAGGCATCACCGCTCGTCGTATCCCTAAACCCGAGTACCGCATTCCTACATTCCACCACTTATCGTCTGGCTTTCAACAGGATTTGCCTCCCTATTTCACTCTCGTCCGGGCGCGACGAATGATCTTTGTACGCGCTCATCGCCTCTCGAGATCGTCCGCGAACATCGGGAAAGGAGAGGAGGAACACAAAAAACATATTACGCATCCTACATCGAGTCTCCAACTGAGATACGGCAATCTAAAAAGATGAATCTAGTCTCTCTTTCCATAATTCTCATATCATTCCATAAATTCTCAAAATGAACCAGATTATTTATTTCGTCGTGACCAGGCGTTCTATTTTTCACACTGTATACTTTTCATGCCTTCGTGATACATTCAAGCAGTCAGAAAGAAAGAAAAACATCGTTGAAGTAGTTTCAGGTGGATCCGAAAAAATTATTACGCATCCTATATCAAGTCTCCAACTGAGATACGGCAATCTAAAAAGATGAATCTAGTCTCTTTTTCAATAATTCTTATATTATTCCATAAATTCTCAAAATGAACCAGTTTATTTCGTCGTGACCAGGCGATCTATTTTTCACATAGTATACTTTTCATGCCTTCGTGATACATTCAAAGAGTCAGAAAGGAAAAAAAAACATCGTTGAACAAGTTCCAGGTGGAACGCAAAAAAATATTACGCATCCTACATCAAGTCAATCTGAAAAGATGTATCTATATATAGTTGGTATCTGGTTGTATCTAACATTTCTCACACAGTAAACTTTGTATACCTTCGTCATACGTTCAAGGAGACAAAAATAAGGAAAACGTCCTCGAAGAAGCTAAAAACTACATCTTCTTTAGCATTCTTGATGAAGGTGGTTTCAACTTATTTCATATGGATGGCACTCGAATGAGAATCTGTGTCAGAACAACTGGTTATGAGAGTCAGAATGAAAAGTCGGAATATTTTGATTTATAACTAGTGCTAGTGCTAGTATAAAGCGAGTGTAAGATATTGCCTATTTTATAATGTAACACCGTGTCCTTTCCTGTATCTTGTATAAAAACATGACTAGTTCTTTAGGAGATGAAAGTTGTCTGTAGAGGGCAGTAAGAAATTTAGATGTATAAATTCGACATCATAATTCATTTATATGAGGTGTAACTCAAATGATGTTATTAATTTCGAGTAACTGGGTGTCTTAAGTTTGAAGAAAAGTCGGTTTTTCGTGAATTACTATAAAATTTTCGCCAATTTTGATAAAAACTTGTGTGTGTGTTTCTTTCGTGATACGATGCTTCTTATCATGAAATTAGATTTTGAAATTTGTTTCCAGTTATGTCCCAGAGACTGACATGATTTTCACCATAAATATCATCGAGGTAACCCTCTCTGACGACACTGGAATTTCACTACGTGAATTGATTTCATGAAAAAGAAGCTCCTTGTTATAACTAACAAAATACCTAGTTTTACCTAGACTTTTGAGCTGATAATAAATAAAAAACTGTTTTGTGGTAACACTTCGACACCTCGTTACTCGGTAAATAAAATGAACATTAATAAAACACCCCTTCGGATAAAAACATGGAGGATGAAAACATTCCGGGGTTAATGTCTCGCAGAGGAATCTCATCTCTCTATACAGACCCGTACTGGTTTCCTTTCAACTGGCAAGTCGAAACGTGCTCTAGTGCTCTACCAGACTTTTGTCATCAGTTCTTCTGCTGACGCTTCGAAATTCCATTATGAGCGCCGCGTCGAGAGGGCGGGCACTCCTGGAGAGAAGAGAGAAAGGGCACTTTGGTCGAAGGGACAATCATGCGTTTGCGAGAGGGTGGCATATTTTTCAACGACAAGAATTCGTTCGAATCAAGAAAAGGTCTTCGATTCGAAATTACAGACAGTGATAGATGTGCAATTTTGGATATACAGGGTGAGTCAAAAATGTGTACCGAGCTCTCTGGGGGTGATAGACGATTGAAAAATAAGTGTAGTTTGATGATTAAACTCATGGCCCAAAATGCATATTAAGGGAGATATATCCTTCCAAAGTTGATAAAATCAAAATAATTTCTCCGCATAACTTCTGAACGATGAGAGCCACCCGTTTGAAATTTTGTGCATGAATGTATGTTGTCAAAATACATTTTTTCGTCACACTTCCACATTTCTGATATTGTTATGAAGGGTGTTTTCAGAGGGTGAGTCATGATTTTTTGTAGAAAACTTTTTTCCCTGTATTATTTTCGGTGAAAAAACAGGAGCATTTGATGGAGCAAAGAAAATTACATGAAAAAAGTACTCTTATTTAAATACAAAAAATTGAGCCGTTCGTGAGATATTTGAGTTTTTGTAGTTACATGATATGAGCAGATTGATTTTATTCATCGCGAGATTCATCGGTATAACGATATTTTAGCAGGCCATAATGAATAATTTTGTTCTCAATTTTGACGTTCATGTCATCAACATTCGAATCAACATTGTTGTAGTCGATTTGTTCGTGTGGTTTTTCTGTGTCATTTATCACTGCGATTATCAACTGAGATTTTAAGAAATATGGCAGGTTATTCGTTCTCTGAACAAACTGATATGCTTCTAATGCTTGGCGAGTGCTTCGGAAATGCAAATGCAAATGTGTCATGTGACAGTGGCCAATACCAATACCTTGTATTTCATTCCATTTTTAAATTCAAACTGAAGAGCTGATTTCATCGATACACCAAACTTGGGGTGTAGCGGAAATGATAACAGAGATATAGGGTGTGAAAAAATCGAGATTTTTCAACTTTAGGATATTTTTGTGTCAAAACTATTCAATATTGGTCAAAACGGCTTACATGTCCCTGTCTCAACTTTCGATTTACTACCTACTGTCATTCGATTAAAACAAATATAGGGTGGTGCAGAATTCAGAAAATTGATCATCCTGTAGCTGTCCCAAAGAAATGTCAGTAGATAGTATATCGAAAATTAAGATAGAGACATGTAAGTTGTTCCGACCGATAATGCATAGTTTCGACACAAAAAATTCATTACGTTGAAAAATTTCGATTTTTCACACCCTAATCATTTCCGCTAGACCCCACAAGTGTGGTGTATCGATGAAATCAGCTCTTCAGTGAGAATTCAAGAATAGAATGAAATACAGGGTGTTCCATTTGAGATGAGATAGTTGGTTTTGGCCACTGTCACATGACACACTTTATATAATTCAATTTTTTTGGAAAAAAATGCGCATTTCCCAACACACCCTCATTTATTTGTTGTCGAATTCATTCCATTTGTCTGTTCCACACTGTATAAGAGCTTGTTATACACGGTATGGGCGCGCATTCTAATGTTGAATTAGAATAGAACATTGTATTTAATTTCTTCACTCTATACAAGAAATGTATGGTTTCACTGTCGTCTGAAATCCCTCAGGAAAGAGAACTCTCGAAAGATAATTTTGATTGATTGAAAGTCACTATAAAAGTAATATTATTGCTCGAGTTGAGATGAACGAAGAAT
The DNA here is from genome assembly GCA_963576655.1 of Gastrophysa polygoni. NCBI lineage: Eukaryota > Metazoa > Arthropoda > Insecta > Coleoptera > Chrysomelidae > Gastrophysa > Gastrophysa polygoni. The sequence goes on along the minus strand of OY755082.1, from coordinate 450,522 downwards.
AGAAACTCTTTTGGTCATTGTTCGCTATAAAGTTCTAATGAAGAAAACAGAATACTTGAACTTGCAACGGACTCGTATCATTATTGACATTGTACTTTCGTATTAGTTCCCAATATTGGATGAATCTCAATCGCTGAGGCTTATTGCCAAAGTTCGACAAGCATACTCGTAACTTCCGAGATGCAAGACAACCAGAATATCTATTTCCACTCAAAAATTCTTGAAAAGGGCTCTCTTCCTCTATTGAATTCGAGATATATTCCGGGAAATAGTTATCCATATCGATCTGATGATGCAGAACATGGAACTTTTTCTTATGCGACATTCCATGTTACTCTCATTGTCATCACGTCCAATTCTTGGAACGGCAGTTCTTACAAAACAAGCTATTTCGAGCTAGCTACACGTTACGTGAACCTGCAATGTATGTATAGAAAAGACTTTTCAAAGGGCAACCTCGACCAATAAACAGCCCATCAGTTGCACAACACGATGTAATTATGATGGAGAAACGTTTTCCCTCAAGCAACGTGACCGTAAGTCACGTTGACTGACACAGCTAACGTATCTGGTTCTTCCATCCAAATCATTTGAAATGCTTTATACAGGGTCCATCTCTGGAAACTTCAATGATTCTCATGATAAAATCAGAAAATATGATAATCATTTCAATATATTGGAAGCAGTGATGACATTGAGTTTTCCAACTCAAAAATAGACCCCAAACATGTTAGCGACTACTGTTGGACACTCAAATGAAAAACAACAAAATATCTTTTTTTATCTGTAGACAACACGGAAGGGAAACCTATAATGTTCGAGGAACATCGTGTTAGCCTGCGGTGGAATTTTGGGAGAGAAGGAAGGTGTTGAAATTGTTCCTGAAAGTTTGGAGGTTGTAAGCATCAGGAGAGACTTCACAAGGCAAAGAATTCCAAAACTTTGCCGTTCTATTGATGAATGATGCTTGGTATAGCGATGTTCGACTGGTCTCGAGCCTGACAGTGTTGGGGTGACCAGCTTGAGCTCGTCTGGTTTGTCTACTAGCAATCGCACGTGGTGGCATAATAGATGATATTTCCGTTGAGCACCGACCGTGAAAGTACCTATAAAAAAGGCAGAGATCGCCGACCTTTCTACGATGATCTAGAGAGGTCAATGATTTGGTGAGTGTTGTGTCATCGACTAGGCGAATAGCTCTCTTCTGAATTGAATCTAAGAGCTTAAGCGTATGTTTGGGGGCTGAGCTCCAAACATGTGAACAGTACTCCAGGACAGGTCGAATTCGTGCTTTGTAGATCATAAGCAGTTGCTGGGATGTGAAGTATCTCTTCGCACGGAAAAGAAAACCGAGTTTTTGTGAAGCAGTTTTCGCAATGGACCTCACATGATCGTCCCATGAGAGAGCACTGTTGGTGGTGACACCCAGCATGGATATTGACGACCTCATAGGAACAGTGGTGGTACCAGACATCATCAAATTGGGCATTGTGTGATCAGCCTTCTTGGTGAACATACAAGCTCGAGTTATTTTATTGCATCTACTTCTTGTGATGAGAATTGAGTATAGTACGTGGAACAAATAATTTTATTTCCTTTCAATCGTTTCTCATACATTCTATAGTTGGCCTCCCAGATATATTGAGGATCTAAATACTACCAAATGGAGTTTTGCAGAAGACTAGATAGAAAACTTTAAGGTACCTAAATTTTCACACATTCTCAATAAAGTCATCACCAATGTTCGATGAATATTAATTCATTATCAACTCTTGGTGTAATATTTCTTCGCCAATCAGCACAGATACAGTTTTTGAAACATTGATTTTGAGTGAAGTTCCACACGTATGGAGTGGAGAGGTTAAGGAAATTAAGTTTTCTAAATAACGTGGAGATACATACATGAGTTGCATTACATCGACGTATTTGTGATAGAATTCCCTTCGAAATGTTGTAGCTATTACAAGTATGGTAGTAGTATGAAATATTCTGGTATTGAACTCAACAGACATGACATGACATCATCAAATCTACTAAATAGATAGCATACAGAATGTTTCATAATCCACCAGATACCAAAATGATGACGACTATCAATTAATTTTGATTTCCAACTTAACTTCTGGAGAAGTTCTCGCTTCCCCTGTATGTAGGCACTCGAATTTCGGCCTCGTTTCGTATTGTATCCCTTCAGGAATACCCTCACATAACTCTAGACATGAATTTTCCATCCGGTGAACTCTGTAGAGCTTCTGTTACAGTCAAAGAGCCATTGAACTGAGTGATAATATGGGCAAACTATATATCCTTTCATGGAATGAATTAAATTTTCAAGAAGGTATTGATACGTAGTTTGAGTTCGTACCTGTGCCTTCTGGATAATTGAAATTGCAGTAGTCGGGAGTGTAGCCTGAGGTTTCCTAATACATTTCACATTGGAAATTCATCATGTTCAGTAGAACTTGATACGAAATGTTCTCCACTGAATAAATGGATGACTATTTTTTTACGACCTGTATTCTGAACATCTTGAATTGCATAAGTCATGGTTTTAATCCACATCATTGATATTTTTCGACGAGTTTATTTTTGAATTTCGCTTCCACCTTGTATATTGTGCTGTGGTGCTTCATCCATATCTCATTGACCTTAGAATGACCTTAGAAAGTTCGTCTCAATATTCAATGTTTGTGGAGTTCTAGAGAAAGAACCAAAAATGTGTGTAAATTTTCTCCTCCAGATTTTTCACATCATTTTAGCTATCGAGAGTCAAATTATGAGTGGTCCATTTAGTGTGTTGAGAACTGTGAAAGAAATCATCTTATACCTATATTATTTCCCTATTTTTCTTTCTTTCTTACACATGCTTAATTTGAGGCACAATTAATTTGCTGAAAGACCTAGTTCTAATTTACTTTCAATGCTCATTGCTCATCATTATGATTGACACGTTTTTCTTTGATTTCAACAATGCTGTCATTATTCAGGTCTAGAAATTCATTTGGATTTTCTGATAAAAACTGTTGAGAAACAGGTTTCCATCATTCATCCATCATTGAGCTTCAATTGTGGAGCAGTGTATGAAACAATTAAGGAAATAATAGCTGGTTCAAAGTTCTTACTGCATAAGGAGAGCTCATTAATCGAACCAGAATACCTAACCGAAGCGATTTCACGCCAAAATGCCCACTTTATCAAAACAATATTGTTGAAAAATTGCGAAAAACGCTGACCAAACAATCCAGTGACCTAGTAAGAAAGGTATCGAAACAATTGCGCCAATGAATTTTCAGTCGCGGTTAGTCTGTAACAGAAGAATTCCGTAATTAGTTCTCATCAATCGTCCCGAGAGTGATATTAAGGCGGAAATGCAGGTTCCCGCTGTGTTTTTTCTATTAGTGGTCATTCTGGCCATCGATGTCTTCGGTGGGGTCATCGAAAAACGGGACAATCCAACCGAGTTTATCGGAATCGAAAATGAGAAGGATTCGGCACTAGATCAAGGGTGAGTTTTGTTTATTTAAATGAAGACAAACTTCCCAACCTGGTGAATCTTTTTCCAAGGAAAAGGCTCTGTCTCTTCCCTGATGAATATCAAATTCTCAGATTGATTTGTGACGGTCAAAAATATGTTTCGCAACTTCATATCATTTCATTTCACTGTACATTACTTGTCGAAATAACTAATGAAGGAATATCTTCTATGACTGTCAATGAATAAATGTCTTCATAAAAAGTTCAATAATGATTCATAACGTGCATCAAAATTTCACCTAGCAACTGCGCAATGTTTAAAAAATGCACAGATGGGCTAAAAAGTGTCATATTTTCAGATTTTGTAATTTTTTTCAATAGAACTTCCTGTATATTACCTCATAAAGAGGACTACTTTTTTCGATTTCGAAATATTCAAACGCTCATATTTCGAAAAGCACATGTATATATATTTTTGCAATCCTAAAAAACAGTCCTTTTCAGATATGAGATGATATACAGGGTTTTCCATTGAAAAGAAATGGCACATATATATATATATATTTTGCAATCATAAAAAACAGCTCTTTTCAGATATGAGATGATATAAAGGGTTTTCCTTGGAAAAGAAATGGCAACATATAAATAATTAGAAATAATTTTGATTTTTCAATAAGAAATTCTGATGATTCAGAAAAATTATGGAACTTTTTCATTATTTTATGATAACTCAAAAAAAAATCCTGTATGTGTTGCGCAAAAACATGCTAGACTTATCAATGAATGAATGATGTCTCGTGTATTGTATTGTATCGTATATTCTTTACACATCTCACCCACATTATGGTCTAACGAAAAATATTATCAACTTCCGAAATTCAAATAGAAACCCTATATTTTCCACTCCAGTGTTGGAAATCATCCAATTCTGGACGTTTTCACCATTTTTACAATATCTCTGAATTTTCAAAGAATTCCAGCAGCATAAAAATGATCAAGTATGATCTTCAAAAACGGAATCAACCCTATATATATCAGAGAGTTCAGATTTGACGTGATTTTCAAAATGACACCAAAAAAAATCCACCTAGTATACTCACGAATTCCTACATTGTAACTGCAAAGGAGACCTTATAGTAAACACTCAGTAGAATTCAATTGTTCATCAGAGCATCGTTAATCGGATCATGTCGATAACTGAATATGAGTATATTGTTTGTCATTTTATTGAAAATGTCCGATGTGTGAAGTTTCACCGGATTTTCTGTTTCCACGCACGTGCCTCTGACGGAAGTCCATTTTCCATACACGAAACCGGAACCACAATGACGATATCGCGAAACGAAATTGATTTTATCTGTCCGAGCAGACAGAACTCGATATGAAATTTCGAAGGATAGCTATCGAATTTCAATATATTTTTGATTGCCTGCAAAAGTTCTGCCTCCTTCGGAAGTATTCACGCACAATTTAGCCGAATTTCTAGCCTGGATTTGGTTTTGTGAGGACGCGAACGGTTCTTACTTGATAACAAAAAGTTATCTGGGTCGGGAAATCCTTTGGAAAGTGAGGGAAACATTTTTGAGAGCGGAATATGTGGAAAACCGTGGATGAGAAAAGATATTTCGGGGCTTTGCAACAGCAACACTGGCGAACGAAAGTTTGGTTCTAACTTATGTACTTACTCTCCAGAAAATACATGATAATGAACGCAGGCTTTTCCTTACCAGATATTATATTAAATTCCCAGCTCGATTAATTAATCATTCATTTCATTAGGCGCGTTCTTGAACAGATAAGTAAAAGTAATAGAGTGGGTGAAATGGTTTTTCATCATTTTATAATTATTTGGCAAAAAATGCTCTTCAACTTGATGGGTAGGTGAAAATGATACTCCAGTGTAACAGTTTTGCCACTATTGATACTTCCCTTGAATACCGCGCAAGGTGTTTCAAAGTAAGATAGATAGATAGATAGATGTGTATTAATTTTTCTACTCGGAATTCTTCCAGGAATACGCCCTAAAATTACAGTACATATCTTCAAGTAACACCCTGTATATTCAGAATGTTGCCTATTCAGTAAATTCAATCACATTTTCGTAAAAAAAAAATGAAATTCCCAGTTGAATATTTATTCATACAAATCATTATAATCATTCGCTAAAGAGGAAAAAATTGAACTGTCTCAATGAGCATTCAGCATTTTGCATTTTGGTAATTTTTTGCGAATCATAACTTCATCGCGATCACTTGAGATTTTTTCATTGAGGGTCACATGTTTCATATAGTTTCCGTTCCAGTATACCGGGACAAGTCGAAAATTTCGCTCGACCAGAATCCGAGGCGATTGAGGAAAATAACTTCGATGAAAACTCACCACTTTTATTCGAGGCGAACAGCCACGATCATCCTCATCATTCCACTGCTGACAAACACAAAAGATGTCCATCGTGAGTATTCATACTTACACTAAAATAACGAGCGAAATATTTCGCATAATCGCGTAAGTTGAACGGAAATTATTATGAGTGAATATCTGCGTTTAAAAAGGTCTCACTTTATATTCAAATAATTGAAGATTCCAACGAACCAGAACGAACGATCTTATTCGTTTTACAGTTGAAAAAAATCTCTAAACCTTTAGGTACGCATTTCATCAATCATTTTCATCAATAAAAACGCAGTGAATTTGAGCTTTAAAAGCGAATCAAAAAGTTGCTTGACGTATTCTGCTTTTTTATCTGTTGGCAACATGAAAGAAAAGTCCACAATATTCGTCAACATCGTGTCATCCAGCGGTGGAATGTTGGATGAGAAGGAAGGTATTTATTCTCGAGAGTTTGATACGTCGGGAGTATCAGGAAAGACTTCATTGTCTTTCTGTTGATGAATGATGCTTGGAATAGAGATGTTCGACAGGTCTCGAGCCTGACAATGTAGGGGTGACCATCTTGAGGTCGCCTGGTTGATTTTCTCAATTAATTCCTTATGCACACCAGTTATTATTTCGTTTGAAATTCATTCAAATCTTGCACATTCATTTTAGTTTTGCTCCAGTGTGTCCAAACCACTCAATAAGCAAAATTTAAAAGAAAATAATGAATCCATTATAATTAACTACATCGAAAAAAATATTGCGGATACATTGCTGACAATGACATATCACAGTTTAGTCAGTTGAGTGAAGTTGGTCGCCAAAGATGACAGCTGAAATATCCGAAGATTGCCGAACTTGTAACAATTCATAGGCGCACACAATGTATCCATTTAATAGATAGATAGATATTGTAAATCAAACCATCCAGAGGGTCTCCGCTCCGGTATTCTCGTTCCTGACTCTAAATTAATGTACAAGTGTATTTCATGCACTCGTCACATTTCCGCACTCGCTGCAACGGGAAACATGTCACTTTCCACACTAGTTGTGTAATACACTGTTTTTCTCAGTTACAGAGTTGGCTCTGCATTGAAATCTCGGAACGGAATGTTGGGAGCTGGAGCACCTCAAGCCACGGAACTCTGGAAAACGACCAATTTGCAAGCGGATTTCTACGAAAGGATGTGCAACAATTGCATGTCAATCCACACGTGCGTTAACACCAGAGAGTGTCCATTGTGCGGCACGTGGTGCAATCGGGCACCGGCCACTTCCACAGGGGAACCCGAAGAAAACAATGATGGGTAATAATAATAACAATAATAAGATTTATTTCCTTGTTTTCACAAATACAAAGTATGAATGGAATTGAACAGCAATGAATTTGTACATAAATGGAATGTAGTGAAATTTCGAATGAAAAAAATCACTCACACTACATTTATTTATAATATTACATGAAAAATTCAGGCAAATGTATGAAAGTTCTTCCCACTCAGGCATCGTTTTTCTGCATAGATTTTCCTAATATTATTATAGTTTGTAAAAGCGAAACTGAATGTACTCATTATTTCGGTTATTGTACATATTCAAAAAAAAACCTAATTGCGTCGAATTCTAATTATAAACTGGTGGTATTCAAAATACGACCCCTACCTTCAACCCCCTTCGAGAGACAATTATTTGAATGGTAAGTATATAAGCTTGTGATAAATCGTTTGAAAGGTCTCTTCGTTCTCTATTCGAGAATGTTATCGCTTTCAATTTTATTAATAATTCATCAATTAGATCAACATAACGTGGCAAAATGTAAAACACTGAAAAGGACTATCAATGTTAATGAAGTAGATGTTCAAAATGTTCACAGCGAATGTTAATGGAACTGATATCATTCAATATATCAGGTCTGATCGACCTAACCGAAAGCGTAATTTTCTCCATCGAATTTTAATTAATTTAAAGTTTAAGTTTGAATCCTAATTAGTTTTATGTGTGAAGAATGCTCTTCGATGAGGTGATATATTCATTTTTCAGCTTTTAATGGGATTTTCTCTCCTCGTTTTTAAAAATAGAGTAGAAGTTCTTAAAAATTATTTCAATATATTTGTAGTAAGGACAGATTTGGGATCTGCCCCAAAATGTCACTGAGCTTGAAATTAAACCTCTAGATACCTAAAAGAGAAATTCTCTATTCGTCAGTGACATCTTGTTTTTGAAAAATATTCGGAAATACAAATATATTCAATAAGAATAAAACCTCTACTTATTTTGGTGGACGTTTCGGGAACGAATCTGCTCCCGTTCTCAACACAATTAAAATATTTCTCGACAGTGTCAAAACCAAAAATATATTGAAAAGTTTTGCGAAGAGAAAAATATTTTAATTGTGTTGAGAACGGGAGCAGATTCGTTTCTGAAACGTCCACCAAGATGAGTAGAGGTTTTATTCTCATTAAATATATTTGTACTTCCAAATTTTCCAAAAACAAGGTGTCACTGACAAATAGAGAATTTCTCTTTCAGGTATCTGAAGGTTTAATTTCGAGCGCAGTGACATTCTGGGGCAGATCACAAAATCTGTCCTCACTACAAATATATTTGAATAATTTTCAATAACTTCTACTCTATTTTTTTAGAAACGAGGAGAGAAGCTGAAAAATAAATATGTACAATAACCGAAATATTAAATTTATTTCATACTGCATCATAGAACATACCTTTACGTACCTGATTACAATCCGGAAAATAGACTTCCACAGGATAGGCGCACGTAATATTACATTACGTGCTACTATCCCGTAATGAAATTTTACCGGATTGTAAATATCGAAAACTCAGTTATGCGTCAAAAGCATGAATACGTTTATTAAAAATTCAACAGCAAAACAATACACAGAAATTACTTATTGCTAATATTAATATTAACCGTTAAATTTTCGTTCCCATGAATATGGATACCGCAGAAGCTCCATTGGATGAATTATTTATTAGGGAGTTGCTACTTGCTGATAAATTCCCATTTTTTTGTTGTAGCACTTCAACAAAGATTAATATTTTATTTTTCAGTGTTCATTTTTGTTTTTTAGCAGTATTAAATGAAATGTTATACGTCACACGTCCGGTAAACTTTTACAGTACTCGTTTCGAAATTCTCACATCAAACATCACTCACTCGTACTGTAAAAGTGTACTTACCGGACTAGTAACGTAAATATCTATTATCGGCTTTCACACATGCGCTGTATATGATAAGGTGATGATAAAAAAATATTCGATATTTACATAGACGTGAGTTATTTTTGTCTTCCGCAGGCCGGTGGTGTCACCCAACCTGGAGGAGCCTGTGGTGGGCGTGTCGAGCAGGAGCAACTTCGACGACGCCGACAGGAAGAACGTCTTCACGTTGGCGACCTTGCGCTCGGGCAGCGTCAAAGAGGCCATCCTGAAGCTCCTGGGGGTCATCAACGGCAGAGACGTCGACAGCGTCATCGTGTCGCTCACCACCAAGTCCAACGAGCCGCTCAATCCGACGGCCTTCCGCGACGATCCGGACATGAGGAAGCTCGCCGATGAGGTCAAGAATTTCCACCAGGTGAGAGTCGACTAACTAGGTTGATTTTCACGGATTTTTGGGATTTTTTTTCCTTCCAACTGGAAGAAAGCTAGGGTCCAACCGATTCCAAAGAAGGGCAAGAAAACTCTCCCAAACAACTATAGACCGATTGCACTACTGTCTATGATCTCTAAAGTAATGAAACATCGAGCTCATCCGATATCTAGAGAGCTCAAGAATCGTGAACGACCGGCAATATGGCTTTCGTCACCGGAGGTCAACTGGAGATCTGCTTGCCTATGTGACACATAAGTGGCAGGTGTCAATAGAGAAACATGGGGAGTCTCTGGCTGTAGCCTTGGATATCTCCAAAGCATTTGACCGAGTTTGGCACCAAGGCCTCCTAGCGAAACTTCCGTCATATGGTTTGCCGCCCCAACTGTGTCTTTTACTATCGAGTTTTCTTGCAGATAGATCACTCTACGTGGTGGTAGACGGGGTCTCGTCTGATACAATGACGATCAATGCTGGTGTTCCACAAGGCTCTGTCTTGGCACCAACTTTGTTTTTGCTCCACATCAATGATTTGTTGAATGTGACCTCCAGCCCAGTTCATAGCTTTGCGGATGATAGTACACTTCATTCCGCCTTTTCCTCTAGAGCCCCTATATCATCCAATGAGGCCAGAGGTGCAAGGCGAAGACAGGTTGATGCTTTAAATGAGGATCTGACAAGAATTCTGAAATGGGGATCTGAGAATCTCTAGTACAGTTCAATGCAACTGAAACTCAAGCTTGTATGTTCACCAAGAAGGCTGATCACACAATGCCCAATCGATGATGTCGGGTACCACTGTTCCTATGAGGTCGTCAATATCCATGCTGGGTGTCACCACCAACAGTGCTCTCTCATGGGACGATCATGTGAGGTCCATTGCGAAAACTGCTTCACAAAAACTCGGTTTCCTTTTCCATGCGAAGAGATACTTCACATCCCAGCAACTGCTTATGATCTACAAAGCACAAATTCGACCTGTCCTGGAGTACTGTTCACATGTTTGGAGCTCAGCCCCCAAACATACGCTCAAGCTCTTAGATTCAATTCAGAAGAGAGCTATTCGCCTAGTCGATGACACAACACTCACCAAATCATTGACCTCTCTAGATCATCGTAGAAAGGTCGGCGATCTCTGCCTTTTTTATAGGTACTTTCATGGTCGGTGCTCAACGGAAATATCATCTATTATGCGACCACGCGTGATTCCTAGTAGACAAACCAGACGAGCTCAGGCTGGTCACCCCTACACTGTCAGGCTCGAGACCTGTCGAACATCGCTATATTAAGCATCATTCATCAATAGTCTTTCCTGATGCTTACAACCTCCAAACTTTCAAGAAAAATTCCAACACCTTCCTTCTCTCCCAAAATTCCACCGCTGGCTAACACGATGTTCCTCGAACATTATAGGTTTCCCTTTCGTGTTGTCCACAGATAAAAAAAAATATATATAAATATAAAAAATGTATGTCAGTAGGTAAGAATTATATAGAAACTGAAAATATTATTCCATAATTCTGAGACAATATGTTCGAATTTCTAGATAAACAAGTAAAATTCTGAAATATATTTCATCTATAGAACTCATACGTTAGCGAAACGTTATAGCACATTGAAAGTAAAAGTTCGCTCATTCATCAGTCATATAAAACTGAATGAGTTACTCTGAGAATTCATTTGATATTCGGCGAAGAGTAGGCAAAACACTTAAAAGAAATGTAATATGCTTCTATTACGTAAAAGGACGCAAACTGATGAACGACAAAATGAATATTGGACAATGCGAGGGTAGGAATAGCTGCATTCCGAGAACCCAAGTTGGTGAATTAGAAAAGTTTAACAACAGAGTGATCAATTATTCAGGGGTAAAGGCTTACATCTATTCGATGAGATAGGCTAAGAAAAGGCACTGAGATTCACTATAGTCCTTATTTGATCGACAGGTTTATTTCGTAACTAGTGTTCTGTTATAGCCCTATCAAAGTCTTGCGAATACGAAATTGTGTTCAATTGCTCACTATTATAATGTACAATATACACCTGTCATTCCACGTAGACAATCCTTTTCTTCATTCATTCGAAGAGGGCAGGTCGTAAATCAATTGGAAATTTTAGAGACGTTGGTGTCTGGTGTAATGTCAGATTTGGTGGTGTAATACTCTTCACTTCACTATTCACGTCCACTCTATCTTCTATGTCTATGTAAAAAAGTTAAACTGAAAGAAACATTCCCCAACTGAACTGAATCCAAACATAACTGATCTTCACATCTTCTGCTGTTTTTTTCATCACTGTCGTTCATGATAAAACTATCAGCGTGCTCTGTGATCGAAGAAGTTTTCTAGTCTTTTCTGTCCTTGTCCTTCTTCGGAGAAAAAATTTCCTCATGAAAATGGATGAATGAGGTTTTTCCCATCGATGCCTCGATTGAGTAAGCTGGTGCGTTTATTGAGTTGTCTGATACTGGCAGTCGTCGATATTTCGATTTCAATCCATCAGGGCGTTATGAGTGCGTTTATAGTAACCGTATCCTAGGTATCACAATCGACTCATATACAAGTAGAAAATAAAATATATGTTTTCAGTCGGGCGCTATGCCGCATCTCCTGGAAGCGACCAATCCCTTGCCTGCAGACACAGAAATCCTTCCAAGGTACCCCATCGAGTCCGATCCCAATGGCTTCGTCATACCACAGTCGATGAATCCTGACATCATCGAAGGACCACCAGTTATGGCAGTTTTGGAAGGAGATAACAATGCGGAAAATGGCCTTCTCGGTAGTCCAGCGATTGAACAGGTTAGTAGTCACAGAAGAATTTAATTCATTCGAATTTAAACCAATGGAATACCTGGAAATGCTTAGTTACGTGTCTTGATGATGATGATGATGATGATACCTTATTTTGGCCTGTTTCTAAGTAGCGATATCTGTCAGTCTTGATAATTCTCACAGTTCAAAACTGTCTTTTCGAAAAGTGCGAAAATGTGTAATAATTATTTGAGACACTTCGCCGATGTTGAAATCAATGAAAATATCGACAAATCTACTTCGAAAAACAGTTCATTATATTTTCTCGTCGAATAAAATCTCGTGATATCATTGACAATCGATGATATTGTTGGGATATATGATACATTCTGTATAATATGAGTGATGTATGAAATGATGTGAGAGGTCAGATATTAAACATCAGATTCAACTGTTACATAATTTTCTACAACTATGTCAGAAGTTATAAGAATGAACCGATCATATATAATATTGAATCAGAAAAGAATGAAGATGTTGGGAATGTTAGAAATGTAGATATTGAAGATGTTAATAGTGAAGGAATTACTAATGAAGACATCAATTTGAATATTGATGTTGGGATTGAATTTGATTCAGGTTCTGTAGTGACATGAATAGTTATTGAAAGAAGTCAGCTTCAGGACGATTGATAAAAGCGCCTTAAAAATTCAATTCATAATATCACATTTGAGGAAAGGAGATGTACATTCTGAATAATATGACTTATGTATGAAATGATTGCTAAGTGATATGAGAAGTCAGATACTCAATAAACATAAAAATAAACATCAGATTCAAGTGTTATCTAATCTATATTTCATCTCCAAAACACATCGAAAATACACATATAATAGATATAACTCATGGAACTGAAGCGGCAAAGATTTCCAGGAACATCCGTTGGAAAAAGCAATAATGATATTAAGATTCAGAAGAAATGATGATAATGAAAGTACCTCGTATGATTAATGGGTATTTTTTCCATGTTTACAGTGTCAATGTGATCGATTGAAGCCTCGAATGACTAATTTAATCAAGGGAAGAGTTGATATGTTGAATAAACATACAGTGGGACCTTCTTGAAAATAGGATACTTCAATAAAATTAGCTATTTTTCTCCAATTTCGCCATATTATCGATTGAAAGTAAAACGTGCTAGAGTGGACATATTCTAAAAAAGAAACACTGGTTAATCTTTTTCCAACTACCTAAATATTCTATTTATATTTCCCAAAAAAATATGCGATGTTACACCAAAGTGTCGAAAAATTAGTTTCGTGTTGATTTGGTGTCGAAAAATCATTCAGAAAGTTCAGACTTGAGAGGAGTTCCAAACTGACACCAAAAGACATCCACCTAACGTACGTAAAACTTGCCAAAATTCGTAAAAACTGCGAAGTGTTACAGAAATTGGTGGTATCGACCCCACATATTATATCGTTATACAAGCAAAACGTTAAACATTTCCAATGTTGAGACTCAGTGACTTGAAGATCGGTATATTTTGATCCCATCTGTTCATTGCTTGGTGTTCTAGGACACCCTGTACAGTTGGGACTAAGATTCATTGGATTAATCTCCTCTCGACTATTCAGAACATCGTGGTATAACTTGAGAAAAGTTCACTCGATGAAATTCAACGATGAATGAAAGTGTTCCATTGACATTGCCAGAACCACTCATTTATAAAATTATGAATTCCTCGCACTGCTTTGAAATTTGCAGATTATAACCATTCACATTATATTATTAAAGTTCAAACTTGTTTTCCCAGGGGCCAGAAAATATTGGAGAAACTCAAGGCCCTTCAGGAATTGAAGAAACTCTAGGGGAATCAGCAAATCCTAGCTTCGAGAGAAATCAGGTTAGTTCATTTACAGAGAATTTTTCCGAAATTGGAGAGGGTATAGTATTCGACACGATAACCTGCACATAAAAAAACCCTGAGAAATGCCGCGTTCATTTGGAACTTTTGACGATCATTATTCAGAGGTTGATTGCTCAAAAAAAGATTTTCCCATATCCAAAATACTCCCATTTCATTCATCACTCCAATATCTGAAACCCCTCAAGGTTAATCTGTTTTAGGAAAATTCGCCAACAGATTTCCTCTTGGGAGACGAATCGCGAGAAAATTTCCAAACCGTAGACGAATCCGAAATGGTACAACCTGTTCCAGACAACCAAGATGCCAACACTAATTTGGGATCTCCATTTTTATCTGATGCAATGGATAAAATGAGATCAGGAAACAATTACCTCACACCTGGTGATAGGATGAGAGAATTCTTAGAGAACGTCAAAGCCAAAAATAGTTTATTGGCTAAGAAAAATACGCTTTTCAACAACCCAATGGATAACTTAGCTCCGAATCTACAAAACAGAGCTAGGGAAGCCATGGAGAAGTTCAAATCGATCCAAATACCAAGAAGTTTCCAAAGATTCAATGTCCCAGATGGAAATAACATCGTGACATCTGATCGCAAAGAAGAAACTGAAATTCCACAAGAAGATCCGATGAATCCTGACAGCAGTAGAACACACCACAATCTCAATCATAATCGTAATATACCACGTGGACATCGATTCCTTTCTGATCCTCAATTGGAAGAAGCAAATCCTCAGGCATTTGCCGAAGCAACAGAAGACAATCAAAATCCACAGTCTCGAACGTCCCACGGACAAGGGCACGGCCACGGACAAGGTCACGGCCACGGACAAGGGCACGGCCACGGACAAGGTCACGGCCACGGACAAGGTCACGGCCACGGCCACGGACAAGGTCACGGCCACGGACATCATAGGATGAGCGAAGTCGGCGAGGCAGAGCTAGCAAATGAAATGTTGAGTTCGCAAAACATCGATCCCCAGCAAACGATCAGTTTCTCTGAAGGAGACACCGATCAAACTCTGGAGGCTAGAGGAGCTGCGAATGATCGCGAAGGAAGTGTTATCGATACTCCAGCGAATCAGGATCAGAACGATGTGCCAGAGAATGTCCGACATGAGGCAACCAAAGAAGACACCATGACCAAGACCACAGATGGAAACCTCGATGGTCGTCCATCCGAAGAGAATATGAGGTTGGGAGCAGCAGCGAAACAGGATTGGATCACAGATCGGACCATTGTGCCTCAGAATATTCCAGCGAGCATTCCGGAAGCTGATCCTGCCCTTGAACCGGCACCGACCGATGAGAAAAAGGCTGCAGATGCTGGTAGTGTGAAGATGAGGCTTGGGGCCATTACCAACGAGTTACTTCAGAAGCTCAAGGACAGGAAGGAGAGCTTGCTGGGGGCCAGGAAATCTTTGATTTCTAATGCACGAGGTGAGTTTTTCTGGGATTATACTAAGAGAGTTGAGGAATTGTTTGACATCTCATGCTTTGAAGTATCATGAGAGACGAATATTATCAATGATTATTGAAATTTTTGTACTGGACCATCATTTCGATGACAGCATCATAAAATGCAGGTCGGAATTATGATTTATTCTGTAAAGGTCAGAAAGATTTCTTTCACATCCTATGTTTGCAATCGGCATGGCGTAATTCTATGAAAAAAGAAATTTTTCACGATGTTATTTCATCTTCAACTGGTATTTTGCTGATCTATCTTGCTATATCTATGTCGTGATGATATTGTCGCCTTCTTGTTACGATTTTCCTCACAGACAAAAGAAAAAAAAGTTTCGCCCCCGGGTGGGCTCGAACCACCAACCTTTCGGTTAACAGCCGAACGCGCTAGCCAATTGCGCCACGGAGGCCTATATATATTGTGACTCTAAATGTAAAACTAATCTTCAAGTTTGTCCACATATTTTCCTATCAAAAATCAATATAGATTATAGATAGATTCTTCAAAATTCCAAGACTCATTTCGAATTTTCCATCCATTTACATAATGTCCATAATATATTATGGAAGTATCATTAAGAGAACTTTCTGACAGAAATAGTTGACAAAATATCTGAAATATGTTCTGTGAAATCTAACAACTATATCTCTAACATTTCTATACAAATAACTATATTTAAAGTAATGACGATTTATTTTTATCTTGGAATTGGTATTCCGAAGTAGCTACACAAGAATTATTTCCATGAGTATGTTTAGAGTTAGAGGAAACAAAAGTTTGAAAATATGATAATTATATACTATACCTATTACTGTTTACGAAAATACATGCAAACTGATAAAGATCTAAATAAGCATTGTGAAAGTATTATACAAGGTGATATTTGAGTACGTGGCCAAATTTCAAGGGATGATTCTTTGCGCGATTCTTAGACGAAAAGTTGAAATAAAAAAAAATGTAAATATCTTAATAATCCTTTCCTAGTTGATTTCGTTGAAATTTGATAGTAAGGGGCTAATTCAGCCCAATGCTCAATGAGAAAAAATAATGCAAAAAAATCAATGGCGCACAATTTTTCATCGAAAATATTGGTTGTGCCTTCTGGGACGCCACTGGCCTCGATATGTCGACCTAGTTACGGTTTAATTAGCCCCTCACTACCCTCAATAACACAAATTCGACAAAATTCAATTTCAAGAAAATATGCTCACGAATTATTAAGATATTTCCGAAAAAACAATTTTTTTAAAAAAGGTTAGACTTCTTGTGTCCTACAACGAAGCATCAACAGAGCTATGTTTGTATGAACTTTTCGTCGAAGAATCACTGAAAGAATCGACCCTTGAAGTTCGGCCATGCACGTACTCGAATAACACCCGTATACAAAAAATCACTGTGTTCATCTTATGTTGTCAATTACAGATAATTCCATCATCAACGATGTCGATAAAACCAACGCTGCCTCGAGCCTTCCAGTCCAAGAAGCCACTGAAGAGCAAGAAATGCAATCCCAGCAAGCTACAATTTCGAAAACCACCATCCAAAATCCATCAGAACCTCTCACAGTCGTTCCGAAACAGTTCGGCCAAGCTGCAGAAGTTCCAAGACAATTGGTCGAAGAAAACACCTCCGGAAGAGATGAAATGGTTGTGGGTAGCCAACCGTTGCAGAACAGCTTCGAAAGGATCCAACCATTCACAGGCAGATCCGGTAGACCTTGGCACAACCAGTTGTCAGTGGAACCACAAGAAGTCAATCTTGGAGCCAGCAACGTGAATGCAGCACTCGAAGATGAGAAAATGGGCAGTTTAGGGTCCAGAAGCCAGTTTGAAGAAACCCCAGTTTCGAATGCTTTGGGAGCAATCGTTCCAGGAGAGAAAGAGATGGATATTTCCCTCAAGTCGCTGTCGGATGTTTACTTCCTTGGAAATGGTATCAAACTACCTCTTCAAATGGTTAAGAAGCCCGACGGAGCGGTACATTTCTCAGTTGATGTCGACAAATTGTGCACTTGCAATAGTACCAGCTGTCCCAAAAACCACACAGATATCGAGAAAACTGTGGAAACTATTTTGGAGAAGGAAGCTGAACTGAAAGATCAACTGGTACATTCTGCTCGAGATATCGTTGGCTCTCCTCCAAACCAGCCAACTTTGGGACAACAATTCGAAGACATGGGCTCTCTCAGACAACAGCAAGACGAAGCGGGTGATGTCCCCATGCCTGCGAACCCAACACAGCCTACATTCCATAGAGACCAAAGAGATACCATGCATACATTTTTGGATGTGAAGAACAGAATGGGAAGCAACTTTGGCTCTGCAGAGCTACAAAGTGATGGATCTGATAAAGCTAAGCGATCGCTCATAGAGAAATCAGATACTAGTGGTGACAAGAAAGTCAACACCATCGACCCTCAACATCGGCTACAGTCCAGGAAGATGAAGGAGTCCAAACAGCAATTGAAAAAATTTGAAGATAAAGAATTTGCTGCAAGCGGAACTAAAAAGGATGTTCTACACAACGAAGCAAGAACTACTGAAGGAACTGTTAAAAAATCAGCTGCTGCAAAAGATATCCTTCACCAGAGCAGGATTCGAAAAACATCGAGTACTACTAAGGAGCCTGTAACCTCGACCACAGCCAACTATTTCCAAGATTTCTTGGGCAAACAGTTCGATGATCTGAAATCTCGAATGGCAGATTTCGAGAAAAAGAACCAGGAACTATCGAGGAACCTTGGCCTACCTCCGAATTTCCTGGCTAATTTCTGGAACGCTAGTAGAGAATCTGGAGCGAGCTCTACTCAATCGACCCCGCAAAATTTGAGCTCTCGCATTCAAGAAATGTTCAACAAGCAGGCCAAGAAAGAGCTGGATTTGTATGACAACTTGGTTTCGATAACCAAGCCGTATAAATTCAAGGAGCTGGAGAAGAAAATGGAGGATACTGTCAAACAGTATACGAAGCAAGATGATAAAATGATCAACGAGGAGTCGGCAGCTCTGCAAAGTATGAACGAAGATCCTGTGATAAAGAAAGAAGTGGGAATTGCTAGTAATATATTGAAATTCTTCAAAGATTTGGCAACTGAAAAGAGGTTATAGATTCAATAATTGTATATTTTTTACTTTTATATTTGTATATATTTCTAGGAAATAAAAATGGGATTAGTATAAGATAATGTTTTTTTTTCCTGTAATAGTATTTCTTCGCCTAGTTTCAACATATATAAATTTTGTCACTGTACATATAAATGATCAGAGGCAACACCTTGTTGTTGATAGAGATCTTGTAGAAATCATATTTCTCTAAAAAGAGCCATACATTCCAGGTGATTATTGTAACTGCTGTATCCTCAATACTAATAAGAAAAATGGAACGTGTGGCGACATCTTATGAGTACTAATGTGTACTTATCGACCTAATACAAGAGGCACACTTTTTTACTTCACCGACAGGTGGCAACTACTAATGGGTAAAAAATTTGATAGTTAGCAGCACTGGATGTGTCAGCTCAACCAACCTAATATTGCATGACTATCATTTTTCTTCTGAACACACAAAAAAGTATATTTGTAGATGAAGGATGACTAATATGGATGAAGAAATAAAAAATTGGATATCAATGCATTGAGACAGTATTTCACGATGAATGAGTATTCTCTTTAAGTTGTTACACCCAAAAATAATTAGGCGTTACGGCACTGGTAAAAAGAATACTATACTGTCATAGTGCTCAACATTTTTCAACATTGAAGATGGCAACAAATCCAACTGAATTCTGATGGAAAAGAGTTTGCGATTCCTAAGAAAAATGGTCTCTACGAGTTAGCTAATTCGATTATCAATCAATGATACTTTTTTTTACCTTTAAGCAGCCTGATTTGAATTTCCCGCCCGTTCCTGCGGCCATTTTGGTAAAGCAAAACGTCAGTTCGCCAGTGCTGTCGAGTGTCGACGAGGTGGCTTGGGTTGTGGCGAAAATACAATGGAGTAATTCTCGTGAGATACAAGTTTATTTGTGCTTTCTCACGTAGTGAAAATGGAGAATCTAAGTCTGAATCAGATTTGTCGGACATGCAAGTGTGTGGCGCCCCACATGCGATCTCTTTTTGAGGGATACGAAAATCCACATCAGAGTCCCCGTATTGACGAGATGCTAATGGCTTGTGCCTCTGTTCAGGTAAATATTGAGAACGCCTACAATGAAAATTATTTACTGAACGAATCCTAACGTGCTTTTCTCGGTAATAGGTGACATGCGGAGACGGATTGCCGACACTTATGTGCCAAATATGTGTCGAGCATCTCAAAAATGCCTACCTTTTCAAGCGGCAGGCAGAAAAAGTAGATGTAGGCTTAAGGGAATATGCAAAGACGATCAAAGTTAACGAAATCAAGCAAGAACTCCAGAACTCGGAGTTTATGGGTATGTGCCCCCCATTTCATATTGATTATTTTGTGTATTGAAATACAGTATTGTGAGCTACCTACCACCTAGTAACTGATCATTGGGTTCTTCAATTATGATGATTTTCTAGACATCAGCATTTTAAAACTAGTTCATTATCTGCTGACCTCCATTATCAGGTCTTGGTTCAATACATGCATTATCAACCATTTATTGAAACCAGTTCAAGTATATTATTCATGAATCATTACATACCTTTATTGCTGACTCCTCAAATTGAATTATACCTGATTGATTGCAGGGTACCCAAATAACACATATGAAACTCCATCTATGTCTTTGATACTTTTGTTTATACAATATAGACAAACAACCTGTATTGTTGTGTTATTGTTATCCTTGAACATTGGTGAATCTATATCATGTTTCACTAGGAACAAAATGGGACATGATTTATGATTGTGTATAAAAAAATATATTGTTAATATCATTATTATGCTCATCTAAAAATATAATAATTAAGCATTCTACAATGGAGAAGAAATTATCACCATGAAATAATCACAATTTTGATCTTGATGTTTTTTTAAATTATTCATTTGATTTGATGTTCCTTTTTAGTCAAACTATTTTAGAATTTCACTTTCATTGATTCTTTCATTATCAATTCCTTTACCCACACAAGATGCTACACTAATACTGGATTATTGCAGAGATACATAATTGAATAAAAAGATAATGTTGAGAAAATTGAGACTACAGTATGATTCTCATTAGAATTCTCTATGTTATTGATAACCATATGGTGTTTGAAAATTTGGAGAAAATCTGTGTGAGACAATTGACCAATGAAGAAAGCATTTCATGATGTGAAAATGTGCACTCTTTGAATACTGGACAAAAAATGAATTTGCACATTTCTTTGTGTAAAAATGCTTTATGATATAATTCCCTCTGTTGAAGAACCCTTCATTTGATTTTTTGAGTGTGAAAATATACTTGATTGAAAGACCTGTCTACTCAATACAGGCATTTTCTGATCTATGATCAACATTTAATTTTTATGTTTATTTCACCTTGATATTCTAATGTTCTGTCTAGTCCTTTAGAATTTGCAAAATTATGAGGATGATAAATTGACCTATCTCAATAAAATAGTGAAATTTGATGAACAATTTATAAGAAATGATATTTGGTTGACCTTTGAAAATGAGGTCATATCAAAATTGTGATGAGTTTTTGGAGATGCATTAATTTATTTCGCCGGTGCAGTTTTACATTTTGAAATTATGCCTCCTCAGAATCTCTGAACACACTGAACAACCTGCTGAATGAAGAGTCAACTTCGAAAGATGAGGGGGCTGAAGGGCAGCCCCAACAAGCTCCCAAAATCGAGACAGACTACATTCAGTTCATGGACAACAATCAGATGCTGCTTACATGTCGCGAATGCGCCAAAATTTTCACCACTTTGGAGGTGAGTTTCCCGAATTATTGGTACCCATTTGTAATATTTTGTACTGTTTCTCACAGCCAAATTATTTTTGTTGGTAGTGAAAAATTATGAGAAATCTATAATCAAGTAAGACTTCAATAATCCAAATGAATATCTGTTATTCTTCCATACCTCCTCATGATTATCATTTTTATGTTGTTGCTGCTGTTGGGGAGCTTCAGCTCATTCAGATGAAGCATTCACTCTCCAAAATATGGAAGGATTATACACTGTATGAGAGGTGTACATCCCCGAGAGTCTTGTAAAAATCTATTCATTGAATTGAAAATTGTCATTGCCACAAAGATATGATATTATATATTCTCTACCAGATGCATTCTTTCCTCATCGACTTATGAGAAGCATCGAAACGAACATTAAGAAAAAGAAAGATCCATAGATTTGGCAACAAAAAGAGGTACAATTTTGCCAACAGTCAGCTGATCATTGCTCAACTAGGGTCTTTTTGAAATCTGTTCTACATTACTATTCAATAACTCATTTATGAAATGATATATTCTGATTTTTTCAAATCTATTAGTACAGCCACAGGCTGAACAGTACAACATCATAGTAAAACTGTGTATCTTTGTTTTAACACTTTTATTGATCAATAAACTTTGCTAAACAATAGATTTGACTATTAACTCGATTTGAATGAAAATAGAGTCAGCTGATTTTTGATTGCTGCATCTCATTCTTATGTTCATTTCAATTCCTCTCTCTATGAACTGGATCTAGTAGAGAATATATATCATTTCTTTGGCTTCCTCAGTGAAGTGAAAAGTACACAGTGTTCCTATTCAGAAAAGTCCCGTATAATTTTTTCATTTGAAAAATTAGGTTGAAAAGTGAGTGAGAACAGTCGGTGATCTCATTAACATAATATATGTTCTTATTCGGTTGAAGAATATTTTGAAAATAGTTGTTGAACTATGTCTAAACTGGAACCTGTACTTTGTTTGATATTAATTTTGGACGTACCTGTGTGTTTCTAGTTTTTTTTGTAGTATTTTCTCTAAAACCCATTACTGTGTTTGTCTCGATCTGGGGAAACCTGGCTTGATGTCAAAGAACAAGCAGAAAAGGACCTGGAAATGATTAAAGATTGGTTTGACTACAAACAGCTCTCCTTAAACTTCAAAAAAACTTTTTTCTTACCTTTCTGTAATTATAAATCTTCCTTGCCACACTACAAATTCATAACAATTCAAAATACATTCAGAATATCTTCAACAACAAATGTAAAATATTTAGGAGTTTTCATAGATTCTCATCTGAGATGGGACTTCCATATAAATTATTTAGTAAAAAAATTAAGGAGCATTCTTTATAAGTTCCGCCAACTGAATAATATATTGGACCTGAAACAAAAAAAAATCATTTATTATAGTCTCATACAAAGCCATTTAACTTACTGCCTAATAGGATGGGGAGGGGTATCCAAAACTTACCTGCGTCCATTAGACGTGATACAGCGAAAATTTCTAAGACTAATGTTGCATAGATCTCTCCGCTATAGTAGTGATAAGTTGTATGACGAATCTGGCATATTCGATCTGAGACAATTATTTTATAAGACACTAGCACTGAATCAATTTAAGGATAAGAGAAACCTTAGTCAGCCGAGCCATGAGTATACCACACGTCATAAAAATAAATTTATTATACCATATGCATTCAAGAACGTAGGTCAGAGATCCTATAATTTTCTGGGCCCAACTGTTTTTAATTCCCTACCGGAAAGCATGCATTCTCTGAACTCACTTTCACAATTGAAAAAAGCGCTCGAGAGATTAATAACTAGTCAACCTCGTGAAAAAATTAGTCAAATATTTGATAACGGTGTTTGAATGCTATTGCAATTATTGATTGATTACGATTATACCCCCTTGTGATGTGTTTATCTTTACAAGTCGCTAATAGCTTTATTTGTTGTAACTTCTGGATTTTATCTATACCCCAAGTGATTCATTTTGTATATATATATATTATACGTCTCCAAGGTTTGTGATTTATAGATTCATATTCCAAAATTATTAATTTTAGTATTTTCAGTAATAGTTCGTCAATGTGATGTGTTTTATTTGTTTTAAGTTCTGGATTTTATTTACACCCCATGTGATTTACTTTATACATATATTATATGTCTCCGAAGTTTTGTGATTGTTCAACACCGGAGTTATTTTCATTTCATACTTTTTCACCACGTACAAGCAGCAATTGCTGCTTCTGTGGGTTTTACAATGTTTATTTACATAATGTTGTCTTATTATTATGATTCTTTCGAAATAAACATTATTATTATTATTTGTTAACCGAAATCATTACTTGATTTTAATATTTCAAGGTAAACAAACTAAAATTTTCAAGTTCAATTCATATTTGACCGGTCTCATGTCATCATTTGATAATTTGAGATCAACGAATTCTACTCTACTCTATTCCTCCACTTTTCGTCGTTCAGGGGCTGCGTTGCCACAAGCGCATCCACTCGGGCGGCATGTACAAGTGCAAGCAGTGCGACAAAGAGTACACTCGTCTGAATCACCTGCAGCGGCACGAGCAGTCGCACAGCCGCAGGAAGGTGCACGTCTGCAGGATATGCAACAAGACGTTGACGAGGATGGAACATCTCAAGCGGCATCTGGTGACTCATCTGCGCGAGAAGCCGTTCTCGTGCAAGACGTGCAACAGGGGCTTCAACAGGATCGAGCATCTGCACAATCACGCGCCGAGGTGCAAAGGTGAGAGACTCATCTCGGACGACCATAAATATTTGAATCATTATTATTCCAAGTTCCACACATGTGGTAACCAAGTTCAGTCGACCGAGTCGACGTCAAGGTTGTTTCGTTGTTTGTCATTGTCATAAATATGTTACAAATAAATTTCCTGAGCACTTTTGACCTTAAAAGGGAGGAGATGATGGTCACATTACCAGACACATCTCGAACAAGGAGAAATCATTTTCCGAAAAGTTAGGGTGCAAAAAATCAATCTGAAAACATAGCAGGATAATTTCCAGGTATATTATTAGCACTTTTGACCTTAAAAGGGAGGAGATGATGGTCACATCACCAGACACATCTCGAACAAGGAGAAATCATTTTCCGAAAGGTTAGGGTGCAAAAAATCAATCTTATAAACATAGGATAATTTCCAGGTATGTTATTAGCACTTTTGACCTCAAAAGGGAGGAGATGATGGTCACATTACCAGACACAGCTCGAACAAGGAGAAATCATTTTCCGAAAGGTTAGGGTGCAAAAAATCAATCTAAAAACATAGCAGGATAATTTCCAGGTATATTATTAGCACTTTTGACCTTTAAAGGGAGGAGATGATGGTCACATTACCAGACACATCTCGAACAAGGAGAAATCATTTTCCGAAAGGTTAGGGTGCAAAAAATCAATCTAAAAACATAGCAGGATAATTTCCAGGTATATTATTAGCACTTTTGACCTTAAAAGGGAGGAGATGATGGTCACATCACCAGACACATCTCGAACAAGGAGAAATCATTTTCCGAAAGGTTAGGGTGCAAAAAATCAATCTTATAAACATAGGATAATTTCCAGGTATGTTATTAGCACTTTTGACCTCAAAAGGGAGGAGATGATGGTCACATTACCAGACACAGCTCGAACAAGGAGAAATCATTTTCCGAAAGGTTAGGGTGCAAAAAATCAATCTAAAAACATAGCAGGATAATTTCCAGGTATATTATTAGCACTTTTGACCTTTAAAGGGAGGAGATGATGGTCACATTACCAGACACATCTCGAACAAGGAGAAATCATTTTCCGAAAGGTTAGGGTGCAAAAAATCAATCTAAAAACATAGCAGGATAATTTCCAGGTATATTATTAGCACTTTTGACCTTAAAAGGGAGGAGATGATGGTCACATCACCAGACACATCTCGAACAAGGAGAAATCATTTTCCGAAAGGTTAGGGTGCAAAAAATCAATCTTATAAACATAGGATAATTTCCAGGTATGTTATTAGCACTTTTGACCTCAAAAGGGAGGAGATGATGGTCACATTACCAGACACAGCTCGAACAAGGAGAAATCATTTTCCGAAAGGTTAGGGTGCAAAAAATCAATCTTAAAAACATAGGATAATTTCCAGGTATGTTATTAGCACTTTTGACCTCAAAAGGGAGGAGATGATGGTCACATCACCAGACACATCTCGAACAAGGAGAAATCATTTTCCGAAAGGTTAGGGTGCAAAAAATCAATCTAAAAACATAGCAGGATAATTTCCAGGTATATTATTAGCACTTTTGACCTTAAAAGGGAGGAGATGATGGTCACATCACCAGACACATCTCGAACAAGGAGAAATCATTTTCCGAAAGGTTAGGGTGCAAAAAATCAATCTTAAAAACATAGGATAATTTCCAGGTATGTTATTAGCACTTTTGACCTCAAAAGGGAGGAGATGATGGTCACATTACCAGACACAGCTCGAACAAGGAGAAATCATTTTCCGAAAGGTTAGGGTGCAAAAAATCAATCTTAAAAACATAGGATAATTTCCAGGTATGTTATTAGCACTTTTGACCTCAAAAGGGAGGAGATGATGGTCACATCACCAGACACATCTCGAACAAGAAGAAATCATTTTCCGAAAGGTTAGGGTGCAAAAAATCAATCTTAAAAACATAGGATAATTTCCAGGTATGTTATTAGCACTTTTGACCTCAAAAGGGAGGAGATGATGGTCACATCACCAGACACATCTCGAACAAGGAGAAATCATTTTCTGAAAGGTTAGGGTGCAAAAAATCAATCTAAAAACATAGCAGTACCAGACACATCTCGAACAAGGAGAAATCATTTTCCGAAAGGTTAGGGTGCAGAAAATCAATCTAAAAACATAGCAGGATAATTTCCAGGTATATTATTAGCACTTTTGACCTTAAAAGGGAGGAGATGATGGTCACATCACCAGACACATCTCGAACAAGGAGAAATCATTTTCCGAAAGGTTAGGGTGCAAAAAATCAATCTTAAAAACATAGGATAATTTCCAGGTATGTTATTAGCACTTTTGACCTCAAAAGGGAGGAGATGATGGTCACATTACCAGACACAGCTCGAACAAGGAGAAATCATTTTCCGAAAGGTTAGGGTGCAAAAAATCAATCTAAAAACATAGCAGGATAATTTCCAGGTATATTATTAGCACTTTTGACCTTGAAAGGGAGGAGATGATGGTCACATTACCAGACACATCTCGAACAAGGAGAAATCATTTTCCGAAAGGTTAGGGTGCAAAAAATCAATCTAAAAACATAGCAGGATAATTTCCAGGTATATTATTAGCACTTTTGACCTTAAAAGGGAGGAGATGATGGTCACATCACCAGACACATCTCGAACAAGGAGAAATCATTTTCCGAAAGGTTAGGGTGCAAAAAATCAATCTTAAAAACATAGGATAATTTCCAGGTATGTTATTAGCACTTTTGACCTCAAAAGGGAGGAGATGATGGTCACATTACCAGACACAGCTCGAACAAGGAGAAATCATTTTCCGAAAGGTTAGGGTGCAAAAAATCAATCTAAAAACATAGCAGGATAATTTCCAGGTATATTATTAGCACTTTCGACCTTGAAAGGGAGGAGATGATGGTCACATCACCAGACACATCTCGAACAAGGAGAAATCATTTTCTGAAAGGTTAGGGTGCAAAAAATCAATCTAAAAACATAGCAGTACCAGACACATCTCGAACAAGGAGAAATCATTTTCCGAAAGGTTAGGGTGCAGAAAATCAATCTAAAAACATAGCAGGATAATTTCCAGGTAAATTATATACTTTTTCTCATTTTTTAAACACGACATGAAAGGCGAAACCAAATCCATGCGACGTTAGTAACAAACATTTCATAATATTCTACTATTATGAAAACATGTTATAGAATTTGAATGATTGATATGGCAGGGAATAGTAATAATGCGGTGAAACTTGATAATTTTTGTGATTTATTGTATTGACGTGATTTGATGCTGTGAATGAGGATTCCTATCTTAGAAAAAAAATTTTTTGTCTGGGATTGTATTATTCCCGTTGATAATTCATTTTTTTTTTCTGAAAAAGGCGACACCGTGTACCCGTGCGACGTGTGCAACAAGGCGTTCAACCGCGAGGACAGCCTCGAGGTGCACAAGAAGATGCACGACAACAAGGCGCCCAAATTGCCGACCATCGACAGTCTCGACAACATCGAAGATCATTACTATCAGATCGACGTCGACGACGACGCGTTCGACGAGGACCGCGCCGGCGACGTCGACGACGACGATCAGGACGTCGTCGACGACTGCTTCGAGCCGCAGGTGGAGGTCACCGAGACGGTCGAAGAGGACGAGAAGGTTCAGGTGGGCGATGAGTTTTTCCTTTTCGAAATGAAAATATCTCAGAGAAGAGATTGGCATCTGTTGGGAAACATCAGTAACTTTAAAAAAACACAAATCGTTCTTTTTTTTTTCTAATCAAAATTTGGTGAAATTGCATATTAAGATCATCATTACTCATCATTACATTGGAGAACGTAATATGTGATTCAAATAATTTTATTGAAATTCAAAATGCGTCATAATTACTCATAATCATGAATTTTTCAGTGGGATTTTCTCTCCTATTCACTAAAAAAGTTGTTATAATTATTTCAATATATTTGTAGTATTTGTTGTAAGAACAGATTTGTGAACTACCTTAAAACATCACTGCGCTGGAAATTGAACCTTCAAATTCCAGGAAAATCTAGGAAAATGAGTATGTTCGATTGATCGATCGATTCATGGATACGAATGTGACTTTTTCGGTGTCTTCAGATGGACGACATTGCCGTGAACAAGCCGTTGGAGGAGAGCGACGGCGACGAGGTCGACGACGCGATGGGCGACAGCGACGACGAAGCCGACGCCGCGAAGAGCTTGGCCGGCGACGAGGACGACGACTTCGTCGAGCGCGACGAGGACGAGGAGGAGGAGGAGGAGCTGGAGGAGGGCGAGGTCGACAGGAAGGACGTCAAGGTGGAGGAGAGCGGACTGACAGAGGTCCACGGCGAGGATGTCGACGAGCTGGTCAGGGAGGCGATAGCCGAGGTGGAAGGTGAGATTTTGGAGTCGGGATATCAGAGTGTAGGAACTTTTATTTTGGATCTATCTGGTTACTTGAAAAAAAAAAACATCAATACATAAGCAAACGGACAGAAAAAGGGGAAAAATTTGGAATGTGTGAAATGAATATAAATTAAAAAAAATAATTTTATGAAACCTCAACTCTCAATTACAACAAATCTTCGTTCATTTACGTGTCAAGAAATTCGTCTGATATATCCTACAGTATGCAAATGTAACGAAATTTCTAGGCATTTATATTAATGAAATATCTGAAAAATGAAAAATTACAGTATTTCTTTTTCCAATCCATTATATTGTTTGTTTTCCATTTACTATAAACAGTTGAATAATAAAGAATAATTTCCACTCCAATTGTTACACAATAAATTTCTTCCAACATGCTTTCTCAATGTGAAACATTCTTCCGAGACGATAAAGTAGATTTGTCCATCTCTTCGACACAGCGGCCGAGGAGGAATCGGACAAAGACAGCTCCGACTCGGACTACCGGCCGAAGAAGCCTGCGCCGGGCAAGGGCGGCAAGCGGGGGCGCGGCCGCCCCAGGAAGAACCCCGAGGGGGCGGGGCCGCCGGCCAAGAAGCCGAAAAAGCCGAAGGTGCCGGGCAGGGGACGGGGCAGGCCGCCGTCGGCGAAGAAGGCGGCGAAGAGGGAGCGCGAGCAGGAGGAGGAGGAGTTCGGCGAGTTCCCCTGCCCGATTTGCGGCGAGATGTGCCACTCGCTGATGCAGTTGGACAGGCACGCGAGGCTCAAGCACGAGGGCATGAAGGTTGGTTTTTTGTTTTTTTTTTTTTTTCGTTCTTTATTGTTCGGAAGAAATTGTCGTTCAATGATTGATTCAAATACTCACTGTGGAATCCGAAGCTCCAAATATTCATTCATTGATCTTTGATTTACAATACAATAAATTTCCGCATGGAAATATCATGAATAATCAGGCAGAAATTACTAGTATAAGATTATTCATGAATTTACATGAATTTTGCATTGGAAAATGTATCCTCAAAAAAATAATGTTCGAAAATATTGTAGCTGACGCACTCTATGAATCAGACATGAAAATGAATTCATGCAATTTGTCAGCTTCCAAAACCTTGTACATCTGTCAATATCAAAAAGAGACCAAGAAAACGACGAAGAAGATAGTGCCTAGGAGGATACTGGGGCTTGAATTGATATTCGAAATGGTTTTTGTCATATAGAAAGATTTTATTCAGTTTGTCTTTGAATATCTCACTTTCTCTTGGGCATAAGCAAAGACGAAAAACTCTTACATGTGTTGTGTTGTGAAGAAAACAATGATAATTATAGTATATAATGATACAAAATGACGCTGTTTTGGCATAAGACAATGTCTTATAGTATTTTTTCGATTTTCCATACATTTTTACAAGAACTGAAAAATCAATGCTGACTATGATACAAGGAATATTGACGGCACCCGGCGATACTGATGAAATGATCGAAACTCAAGAATGACTCAGTGTCAACCTGTGAGCAACCTCGATTGCTTTCAGCAAATTATCCCAAACGGTTATAAAATATGTATCACCCAAAGTGTCTATACATGTGCTCGACCATCCCATTGTTGATTTCCTCTCGTTCATTTAATATTGCATTATTGCATACGCGTTGCAACATAAACTTTGTCAGGAGCTTCGTTGGCAGGTCTTTTCCAACTCTATTGAAAATAGGTTCAAAATAGTGAAGAAGAGCGTGCATTTAAAATTTGCAGCCTGATCATACCTCTGGTGATAGCTGGTGAATCGTAAAAATTCCAGATTTTCGATCGATCGATCGTCAAGTATCAAATGATATGTTTGAAGATTTGGAGAATTTGTCGAGGTGGTTCGACCGCACCACGTCCCACCAAACCAAACGGTTGACGTTGACGTGTGTTCGCAGGTCCACAAGTGCAACGTGTGCAACAAAGAGTTCTCGCGCGCCAACCACCTGAAACGCCACGTGACCTCGCACTCGACCATCAAGCCGTTCCGGTGCGGCGTGTGCACCAAGAGCTTCAACAGGCGCGACCATCTCAACCAACACCAAAAGTTGCATCAGCGCCACAACGATTTCGAGTGCGACGTCTGTCAAAAGCCGTTCAACCGGGCCGACCATCTGGCCAAGCACAAGGCCTCGAAGCACGGTATCGGGGAGAAGATATGCGTAAGTCGAGATGAGGAGAATGCTTTGAGATTGTTTTCCGAGCGAGCAGGCACATTCCTCCCCGATCGGGCTTCGGCAGGCTGGTCGCGTTCGACGTGACGTGGCGGATTCACACTAAACAATCTCAAAGCAATTTTTTCCATTTCTTTGTTTGTGTTGACACTAACTTTTATACGATCGATGAATTGCGACAAACAAAGTGTTGAAAAGTACTCTTTACTCTGGTTTCAAGCTTTTGAGATCGTAACCGAGATTGTCAGACATGCTGGATGTTTCTCTATAAAATGCTGACAAATAGCTTGTGAAACATCTTCCCAAGCAGTTTTCCTCTTTTCCATCTTCGAGT
The DNA here is from genome assembly GCA_963576655.1 of Gastrophysa polygoni. Taxonomy (NCBI): domain Eukaryota; kingdom Metazoa; phylum Arthropoda; class Insecta; order Coleoptera; family Chrysomelidae; genus Gastrophysa; species Gastrophysa polygoni. The sequence continues at coordinate 419,320 of OY755082.1, read as the reverse complement.
TCTGTGAGTTGACAGTGTTTCCCTTACCTTCTACCTTACAGATTACAAAATCAATGATATCACAGTTTGTGGCGACTTTTCAAATCATTTGATGACGTTGATATAGTGCTATCATACAACTTGTGACACAGCTTTCCAAGCAGTCTCTTATCTCTGGTTGAGTTAACACAAGAGATTACAAAGTCGCTCATATCACAGTTTGTGGTGACTTGAACTTTGATGACATTAATCGAGATGGAATATTCACAAGGCAGTTTTTCTCTGAGGCAGGCCAGCTGAAAATATTGCCAGTACTACTCACCACTGTTGGAAGCTTGCGAATGTTTGTGTTATTAAGGAGAGGATATGCGTTAGTCATAGACAAATGAGTCGAGATGAATAAAACGCTTTGAGACCGGAATCTGACAAATTAGTTGAGTTTGATAGGTGGTAGGTGGTTTGATAAGTGATAGTTATTTTTTCTGAGACAGGCCAAAAGACATTGTTGTCTGTGCTCTGCATCCTGGTTTGAAATCCGGAGAGTCTCTACCACAAAAAAAATACATAAAACTTGGATATAAGATATTTTATGACATGACCTTTTTAAAATCCATCACACTGCCCGTTCATTTCGAAACAGTTAACTTGTGTTGATCGTGGCGTCGAAATCTCGATTCAGCCCAGATATGGACTGGTGTTGTTTTCGAACTGACCGATTCAATTACGATACTCATTTCCGAAAATGTTACAATAATCAATGTTGTTCGCTCTCAGATCATGGGCGAGAAGAAGTACGAGTGCCCTTTGTGCCACAAGTGCTTCACGACGGAAAAGTACCGCGACGTGCACGTGAGCGGCCACAACGGGCAGAAGGAGTACTCGTGCAAGGTGTGCGAGAAGACGTTCCTGTCGAAGTCGCACCTCACCGAGCACATGAAGTTCCACAACGAGCACTCGAAGAAGTTCCTGTGCTCGGAGTGCGGCCAGCGGTTCATCAGGAACGACTATCTGGTGATCCACATGCGGCGGCATCGCGGCGAGAAGCCGTTCAAGTGCAAGTTTTGCGGCAAAGGGTTCCCGCGCACCACCGATCTCACCGTGCACGAGCGCTATCACACCGGCGAGAAGACGCATCTGTGCACGATTTGCGGCAGGGGATTCGGCAGGTACGTCGATTTGGGTCGGCGAGAAGCCGCCGCCGCGCATTGCTTTCGTATCGCGAAAACCTCATTGCATTTGTATATTCGATGGATTTCGTTGTTATGCAGGGTGTCCTGAAAAGATGCACGACAAACTTCGAGCTGTGATGGGGGACATTAAAACACGCAATTTTGTTTGCATAAACATATTTAGAGCGTAAATCATTGTTCACTTATTAATTTTGCTTCATCAACTAATGAATTATGTTCATTTTCCAGCTTCTTGTGGGATTTTCTCTCCTCGTTTCTAAAAAATAAAGTAGAATTTATAAAAAATTATTCAATATATTTTTAGTTTTGTGATCTGCCCCAAAATGTCACTGCGCTTGAAATTGAACCTTTAGAATTCTCTATTTGTCAGTGACATCTTGTTTTTGAATGAAAAACGAGGTTTTAGAAACCAGGTGAGAAAATCGCACAAAAAGCTGGAAAATGCATGTACCACCTCCTCGGAAAACTTTACAGACAGTAAATAAATTATGGTTTACAATAATTGTTCAAAATGTTCACCTTTCACTTCGATGCACAGATCGCACCTTCGGGTCATATTCCGAAAATAGCTTCTACATGGGTGCAACTCGCCATTATCCTAGCTAACATATCCTCCTCATTACGAACAGGTGTTTCGTAGACTAAACTTTTCAAATGACCACAAAGAAAGAAGGTAGGAAGTGATTTTTTCCAAATTTTTTGTCTACCCTAATTCTTTCCAAGGTAGGAATTCTCGAAATGTTTACGATGAGGAGATGTTTTTATTTACAACTCGTGGTCAACTAAGTTAAAACCGAGTGAAACAACTTCTTGAATTTTTTGCAGATGATTTGAATAGTTTTTTGCTCTACAGCCCTAACAAATCATTTGCGGACATATATTTATACAAGAACGAATTGCTTGTTTTGATATCCCCCATCGTTTATTTCATAGGCATCTTACTCAAGTTCAAAATATGTGATTGTGATGGAATATGTATCTGGAGAAACAGTGTGAAGCCGTTGATGAAATCACAAAATAAAGAATCAAGTGTATTTTCAATCTGTCTGGAGTTTTCTGGAATAAATATACTGTAAATCTATACAAACCTTGAAATTTTCTAAATTAGATTTCATTGTAATGAATATATCATAATTTCATGCAACTCTACCAACTGAGTGCAAAAATGTACGTGAAACTAAAAATATTCGGTATTTCTGTCCATAAATGTATGCATATCTCCGATCATGACTTTCTTCTCCTCAGGGCGTACAACTTGACGGTACACATGCGAACCCACACCGGCGAAAAACCGTACCAGTGCACGTATTGCGACGCCGCTTTCGCGCAGGGTAACGACTTGAAGGCGCACGTGCGACGCCATACAGGAGAACGATTCCAGTGCGAACTTTGCACCGAAAGCTTCCTCATGGGCTACCTTCTGACGCAGCACAAAAGGACCGTGCACGGTGAGTAGAATTGGAATGCGTCTCGCAATGTTTCCAGTGCAATTTCATTCCGTCAACTTGCGAGATCGATCAATTTTTCCAGGGCTGAACGTGGTGAGCAACATCCGTCGATTGCAGCCCGTCCACAAGACGGAGAACCCCGACGACCCGCCGCCCATCACGATCCCGCTGCCGAAGCCCGTCATCCCCGATAACGTCGTGTTCAACGCGCTGCACGCCAACGCCGCCATGCACGCCAACGCCTTCCACGCCCAGCTGGCCGTCGCCCAACTGCATCTGGCTAGGGAATAAGACGGGGGTCTTTCGAACGGTGAGTTTATTCCAACAGAATTTTACTTTTAGAACTTCAATATGTCAATTGAAATGGAAATCTAGGGCGTAAAAAGAATAGCGTGTTCACTTCCCTCCTACAGTGGCTTTATACAAGACAGTGTCAACGTTTTGATTGGCTGACGCCATTAGCAGCCAGTGTGTTCTTTATATTTTTTAACTGTCTTCATCAAATGAGTCATTTTATATTATTCAAAAATGCTGTCATTCAGAAATCATTTTTTATCTTAATCACAACTCGCAAATAATTGTGTGCATATAACTTTGTTAAATATCGTATATTTCTTCTAGTATTGATACATAATATGCCTGATCGCGCAGCTGTGGGCTGTTTTCGTATTGCTAAGATCATGAAGGAACGATTGAAATATTGGCACCCACCTACCCTCCATTAGGAGACACATAATGAGACTATTGTGGCCACTGTCTTGTGGTATAAAGCCACTGGACGTATTCCTAACCTAACCACTAAATCTCGCCAACTGTTACTTGTCTTGTCAATGTCATTTGTCACGTCACTCTTCTTCTTATCTGATTGGCCTCGACCTGAGCCACTTCAGCAGGCAGGCCCTACGGCCTGTTTCGATATTACACTGAACACGAGAGTTGTTTAAATTTTGAAAAATATGATTTTGAAATCAAAAACTCGATTTTCGATAAGCATAATTTCATTTGATGAAATACTGAATGATACCGCAAATTTCCTGAAGAACTCATGAATGCATCTTTTCAAATTCGTTTTGCCATTGAAAATGGTATGAAACAAAGTATTAGAATTTGTCTTTAGTTTTGATGCACTATTGTATACGTCAGTGAATGATGGCTTTTATATCTGATTCACTCTGTGTATACATATTTATTAGATCACATTAATGAAGCCGAAAATGTTTGTTTTGTTTGTGGGTACATTTATGGGTCTATGAAAAAATTCGTTTATATAATCTTATCTTTTTTTTATTTTCAGATATACTTGCCTTTGTAAATACCACAGAAATGATTAATTTAGATGGTTCCGTATTATTAGTAATGATTAATATTCTTATCTCTACCATATAAAATGATATGGTAAATGTAGGTTTTAAAAATGTACTATGTATTTAGATTATGTTGAATAAATATCGATGTAATTAATCATTGTGCAGTGAAGACATTAAAAGTCTTGATAAATCTCACTTTAGTCTTTCATCCTTTTATAATTTCATGTGTTCTAAATATTTATATCGGATTAGTTGACATTCTCATTATAGGTTCGAACACTTTTATGTTGGTAGGATTCTGACAATTATTTATCACGCACACTGACCAAATTATCATGTGACTTGATATTTGTGAATTTCATTTTCATTCCCGACTTTCGCAGTCGAATTTTATTGTACATACCTTTTTTTATTTATTCGTAAACTTTTTTGGTTTAATTGAATTCTATGGGCTGACGACACAGTGTTTTTTAGCCCGCATCTCGATACCAGTCGAAAAATAATGTGAATGAATCCGAACAAATTCTCAACCATGGTTTTTATATAAACTGCTCAACAATTCAAAATTCTAATTGAAAAAAAAATCTATAGGTTAATCGCGGAGGTCGTACGTTCATTTCTCTAGGTTTTTCTCATTATTTCTAAAAGCTTGAATTATACAGTGCTGGGAAATTTGAAATTTTCTATAAATTATATAGATTCCCATATGGGGGCGAACTATTTGGTCACCACTGTTTACCACTGTTTTTGTCAGCATTTGTCTCTAATAGATGCGACCTTGTTTTTGAAAAAAATGGAGACAAATATAAAAGTTCTTCGAGAACTAATCTGCTCTCGTTTTCAATAAGAATAATCTTCTTTCTGTAATGTTTTGTCTCTGTTTTGTAAATTGACGCTTTTGAGTATCAAGGTGACACACACAAATGGTGGGTTACTAGGTGTTTTTATTAATTACATTTTTTATTTGTCCTCCAAAATTTTTAAGATGTCATTGACTGTAAGCAAGGAATTTTAGGTGGGAATTTCACCTAAGTACCTCACGAAATAGAAATGTGATTTATTTTTCAAACAATTCGAATCTGAGAATAACACTGTTTAATAGTTTAGTTCATCTAATTCATCGATACCCAATCGAATATTATTGAGAAAAAAAAACGAAATTGTCAGCTACGATTTTGGAGTATAATTATGACTTGTTTTTATTCGCATGTTGAGCAATCATTTTTGCCTACTATCGAGTTATCGGTCATAAAAGCACTGTGTGGACACCCGTTATGTTATTTTTCAGTCCCAACCAGTATCTTGCAATATGATATTTTCTTGAATTTGTATCAGATAGTAGACCATTTCTTGATAAGATAGATAGTATTGTAATATAGTTTATACATATATGGTGAGAACACAACTATATTCACCCATTTGTTGAGGATGAGTAATATTTTTTAAAAAGGGTTGTAGTTTAAATCTTTGGTAAGCTATTAATTAATTATATTGTAAATATTCTGTTAGATCAATATAGTAATTAATAATCATAACAGATTTTCACTCACCACCTCACATCCGACCAAAAACAATTGCCAAATGTTTGACACCTGAAAATATCAGAGGAAATATAGTTTCTTTTTGTGAAATTCACTCGTTAAGTTTCGGTATACGAAGGAATCGGGATGAGGTCAAAAAAAAACAAGCCATAACAGCAGCACTTTTTATTCAATAGATATGTTATTTTTCTGCTAAGTATCTGACTAGAAACAACAAGTAAATCAAGTTCAAGTGATCTGCATTGGAAACGTCGAGTGCAATTAGTCGTATATCGATAGAAAAAAAACCATTCGCATGTGAATAAATACGCTGTTACTAATGTCGGTTAAAAATAGAGTTAATGAAAACAAACTGGATATGTAATGTAACAAAATTGAATTTATAGTTGTTCTGACTGCATTTACACTTCATTGATAACTTTGAGAGTAAACTTGTTCACGAAAAATAAACATGAAAACTGCTGTAATACAGGGTGTTTCCAAAATTGGAGCGATAAAGTCAGTAATAGTAAGTTCCACCAGCAAAACAGTCTTCATGGATATACAACTAGATGTAATGCTTTGCGAATTAACAAATTCAAAACTTCATCTGTAAAATGAAATCTCCAATATTCAACTATATAGCACTAGAAAACCTCAGAAACTCGGTCAACTACAACATATTCAAGTCACAGTTAAAATGTATCCTAATGAAGACTTCTTGTATTCCATTGCAGTCGTATTTTCTTTTTTGAATTCATTCTATTATCAATGACCCATTTTATTGATATTTATTGCTCCAATTTCGTACCTTGAAAACTTCAAAAGTGTTCACCAAAGCATTTTGCAATGTCCACAGATTGTCAAATCGTTTTCAACCCTGCCTCAACTTCAATCAATACAGTTCAGTTTTTCACATAGAACGGTTTTCCGACATACGAACTATGTATCAAGATCAAGATCACCCAACAGGTTAAATCGATTGGGCAATTAATTTTTGATTGAATAAATCCATCGAGAAGAATATTAGGAACAAACGTGAGCTTATGATTATTTCAATCGGTCCTTATTTGCCAGTGGTTTTCGAGCTTCTCGACCAAAAGTTACAGATGACTATGTACGCCTTCCTTCTCATTTCATTTTGCTAATCAAATATTTCTAAACATTAGTTATCGAATATTGAATTGAGAAATCGCCAAGATTCATCAAGTTTCTCTCAATTTCTTGGCATAAACGAGAGAGTTATATTTGAAGTTTTCGGCGGAATTGAAGTCATCTGTAAGAGAGTTGTGCTCGAAACATACAAGCTGTTACACAATAATTTTCAAGGCATTTTTTTTTTCAAGCTAAGAAAAGAAGATCAGGGGTTATATTAATACTTGATAGATGATGACATATTGAGCAATATTTGACGAAAAGTACAATTTTCATCAATAGCAGAAGCATCACGATATAAAAACTAGGAAAATATGAAAGAAAAACTATGTCAGTCTACATAACGGTTATTATTCAGATCCTGATTATCCGGATATCACTCCACAATTATAAAATATGTCATTCAGAAGTGAAAGTATATTTGTTCAGGGTCTTCAAATATTATTTGAACCCCATTTTAACTTGATAATTTATCTTGCATCTTTTTCAGAATTTGATTATCATCATTTGATGATAATAACAATAGATGATCCTCAAATAGAAGTCAACTCAGCATATGGAATAACTGAATTTCTGAAAAAAAAAGAAGACTTTTCCATAAGTTCGAGACTTTCAAGTAATACCCGAATGAAAAAGATACTGAATAATATTGTGCTTCAGAAATACTTTCGAGGTGTTTTGTGATAGTGTTCTTACTGAAGCGGCCTCAGTTTTTTCAATCTTGAAATCTTTTCTTTCACCAAAGAATCGTCAAGAACACATAAGTTGTTTTTCTAGATCCCAAATGTAGTTCTTGATATGTTCATATAACTGATTATGCAGCCGATGGGTTAGATTTCATTTCAGCGAACTAAGAAAGACGTGACATATACATAGTTGTGTTGAAAATGGAATCGTTTTGTTGTACTGAGTTTTGATCATCAGCAAGCCCGAGTGAAGTAGGAACACCATCGTTGAAATGTTAATTATCTGTTTATGGTTCACAACTAAATGGCTAAGTCACCATTGGATTTTTGTTTTGTTTTAATGTACAGGTTTTTCCTGTACTTTTTTGAATTCCACCTGCATGAACTACTTGAAGTGACTCTGCAAATGTCTAATTCTCTAAATATAAGGAAAAACTCTGTACCTGTCGTATGCAGTGTTTTATTTTAACTACCTACCTAATTGTATGATGCTTTAATGACCTTCTGTCGTCCTACAAGAGGACATAAATCCATTTCTTCTCATTCTAAGGAACTTCTGAATGGGACCCTCGTAAGATGACAGACACGTCGAAATCGTCATCATGAAAACCTACCTAATTCCATTTATAACGAAAATATAGATCACCGACCAACTAGAATACAAAAATGAATCTCTGCAATAGATGAGCTGTATACGTTCTGGCGCATTTTACACAATTTTCCATGAAGAAAATCAAGATAATGTCTCAATTTTGATATCGATTTTTCACTGTGACACTGTCATATTCGATTATTTTCTCACACATCGTGTGGAAAAAATATTGGGTTATTCTCAAGATTTTCATAACGTCGAATCGAGGGCAAATTCAAACAACAATTACATTGTAGCAATTTTTCTTTCAATTCAACTGTTCTTTTCCGTAATCAAATAATGACAGAAATTTTCAACAACACAGCATGATCATTGTATTTTTATGCATTTTATGTATTTTTGATGTTTGATACAATCGTATCTTGAATGTTGAAGAATCTCTATTGCTGAAATATTCTATAGATCTGTAAGTTCACTCTCATTGACGACAAAAACATGAATCACATCATCAACCTTCCCACTTATGTCAAGGAAAAGTTTCAATTGTAACAATAAATTATTAAATTCCAATAATTTATTCGAATCAGTGATTTGAGCAAATATTGTTTGAGACTGAATCTTCTTGCTTCAGTTCTATTTCTCGAATTGCCCGAATTTCTTCGGGCAGTGCGTTGTAAAAATTGAATTTACAGTGAAAAATATATTGTTTGCCGATATTTGATTCATATGTATTGGCAAATAAGCATTTCATTTTTCGACGTAATTTTGTAAATTTGTATTTCATGTTCATTTTATGTATCCGTATCCCTGCGATAAACAACTATAATTCCTGGGGCAATAAAGGCGTACAATCAATTCCAGGAGAGAAAAAAAAAACATGCAAAAAGTCTAACGAACAGTGTTGATATCGAACGTACACAGCCTTACACCTACTCTCGACCTAGTTCTAACCTCAAACGGGCGTCCCGAAATCCGGATCGCCCACGCCGTCCGCGTTCATGGAATTCGCATTGTAGACGTACCGCGCCAGCAGCTTCTCCCGCCTCTGCTCCGTGTCGTCGTCGTCGTCGGCGCCGCCGTCGCCGTCGCTCTTCGGGCACAGCCGCAGCGCCTTGCCCACCCGCAGCTGCTGCCCGCGCGCCGGGCAGCCCCCCGGCGGCGGGCCGGCCCGGCGCTCCGCCCCGCCCCCGAACATCTCCGACAGCAGGTGGTGCACGTTCTGCTCGAACTGCGGCGGCAGCTGGTGGCCGACGGCGGCCTCGTCGTCGCCCGTCTCCGACGCCGTCGTCGACACGTCCGAGTAGCCGTCGCGCTTGCCGAAGATGCTCTGCAGCGTTTTGACGCCGAAGTACTTCTTCTTGTGCTTGCGCGCGGCCACCGGGGAGCTGCCCGAGGAGCTCTTCAGCGAGTCGTCGGAGCCGTAGAAGCCCTGCGGCTTGCTCCCGGGCGACTGGGAGCACTCCGAGTCGACGTACACGTCTGTGCTGGTTTGCATCGGGGAGGACAAGTAGTTGTCCGACGTCAGGGAGTTGGTGGAGGTGTTGCAGGTATCCTCGATGGTGGAGAATACGTCCACTTTCTTGAAATTCTCCAGCTTGATGATGTTGTTGGTCGCGTTGTCGATCAACACCAAGTCGACGTTGTCGTAAACACCGTTTGTTGTCGTTTCAGGGGATTTGTTGTTGTTGTTGTTCGACTGGTGGGTGGAAGTATTACTTAGCGTTTCGACTGGTTGGGTGTCGAGATTTCCGTTGTTCGCGCTGGCGAGATTGTAACTATGGCTGTCAGCTGGTTGGGAGTCGAAAATTGTAGGCTTTGTCGTTTTTCTCGGACTGTTCGTCAGAGATGACCTAAAATATGTTGCATTATTCTATTGTCATTTCGCAGACCGACTGACCATGCAGTTCGAGTGATGAAAATCATGCTCACAACTCTCGGAAGCCTGAAAACATTCCTCTAAAAAAATGGTACTGCAATACAGAAAAATATAATTACGAAGAAGTAAATGAAAGTGTGTTTTCGAGGTCTGTTGTTTTTGATCGTTCGTCGAAGTGATATTTGGTCAGTCATTTTCACTTGTTTTTTTTATGGGGTTTACAGTTTGAGATCTCTCGAAATGACAATCACCATGCCTTTTCGGATATTTTTCGAAATTTCACTTATTCCATGCTCTAATATCATGTCTTTTGAGTCATTTGAGAAGTCATTTTACTTTTCAAAAGAAGCATTTTTCACGTATTTCGACATTTCATTCTACAAGATTTCACTTCTTGATTAGAATAAGTCAGAACGTCATCATCATGTTCTCAACAATAATTTTCTCTTATTTCTTGTATTTTTATGGTTTGCAGTTGACGATCTCACATCAAGTTGGCATTTGTTTTAACGTTTGATAGTGATTTACCGTTAACTCCGTTAACCGTTTGAGATTTTACTGGTGTCTTACCTTTCAATGGTTTGTAGATTAGGATCTCCTGTCACAATGACGTTGATCATGTCTTTCGACAGTAATTCCACTGATGATTAATAATTTCAGAATTGATCTGAGCATGCAGTTTGAACAACTGAAATCATTCTACTACAAAAAAAAGGTGTTGCAATGAAAAAATATCATTCCGAAGGTGTAAATAAAAGTGTATTTTCCAATAACAAAGCATAATATATATATAAAGTAATAGAAGCTCCGGTGATGTAACTTAACGTTGAACGATAAAAAAAAGGACATCATATTTGGATGAATAATGGATTTTTCAGCACAAACTGTAGAAATAATTTTTATTTATTCCTCGAAACAATAGGGAATCAAATAGTTCTAAATGCATAACAAACATTATATTTGGAGGAATAATGGCTTTCTAAGCCCAAATTATTTCTAGTTATTCCTTCCGAACAAAATGAAAACAAACAGTTTTAAATGCAATACTGTACATCAAAATCAATCTTGCTATCATAGACATTTCTCTTTATCTAAAATAACTTTTATCACAGATAACTGTTCATGGTTGATAAAAAAAAAACATGTAATGCCTAACAAATAATCACATTCGATAAAAAAAAAACATATCTGATATGCATTCGTGCCACAAAGCATAATAGTATATATTATTCAACAAGCACATAATGATGGCTATTACCAACGAAGATGGAATTTGCAGAACGAGCTGAAGGCGAGTGCTGTAACCATTATGTGCAAGTTTAATACTGAACTTCATCTACAACGATTCGAATAACAAGGCAAAGAGACGAAATAATTTTGAAGGATTTGACAAAATGATCAAGTAATATTGATATTGTTTCATTGTAGATAAGTATCTGACTACCACACCAAAAAGTGCAGGGTCATTGGTGACAAATACTGCTTTTCCTGCGAAACTCACCTTCTCCCTATCAACGAATCCGGAGTTCTAGGTGCCGTTGGAGTATTCAAAATCTCATCATTCCTGATGTTATTTGTCGGGTTATGCGTATCACAAACTTCTTCGTCGAAGAATCTAGAGACAACCAACAATAACTGTTAAGTAGTGTACAATACGATTTTCGTGCAGACACACCGAACAAACTCTACAATGTTTCGACTCGTATCTCGACGCCACTCACTTGAAATGGAAGCCGTCCTCCTCGAGGGAGTTGTCGCTGTCGTCGGCGGCGACGTAGCGCACCTGCAGCCGGCAGTCGCCCTGCTGGCGCTGCAGGACGTCGACGGCGTCGCGGTGGCACGCCGCCCGCACGTCGATGTCGTTCACGGCCAAGATGGCGTCGCCGATGTAGAGCTGGCCCGAGAGGGCGGCCGGCCCGTCCGCCTCCAGCTCCGAGATCAGGATCGGCACGCCGTGCTCTCTGCCGCCCTTCGAGGTTTTATCATTATTATTATCATTTATTTAGTTGTTTTGGGTCTTTTCACGGTTCACGCAAACTTACATTCATAATAATGATGATAGTAAGTTGATAAGTGTCGATTAATTGAGTGCAGAATGTGAATACTGGCGTGATTTCAAGTAGAAAAGCTCATATCAACGTATGATATCTATATCTATAGGGTATTGAAATTTCAAGAAAAAAGTCAGTTTTTTATCAGTCATTTTTTATCATGCCCACGCGAAAATCACTGGTGAGAGTATAAAATTTAGTCCATCTTTCAGCATTTGTCGGATTTTCTCTCCTCGTTCCGAAAAAATAGAGTAGAAATTATTAAAAATTATTTCAATATATTTGTAGTAAGGACAGATTTTGTTTTCTGCCCCAATATGTTACTGCGCTTGAAATTAAACCTTTAGATACCTAAAAGAGAAATTCTCTATTTGTCAGTGACACCTTGTTTTTGAAAAAATTTGGAAATACAAATATATTTAATAAGAATAAAACCTCTACTTATCTTGGTGGACGTTTCGGGAACGAATTTGCTCCCGTTCTCAACACAATTAAAATATTTTTCTCTTCTCAAAATTTTTCAATATGTTGTCGGTTTTGACACTGAAAAGTGACAATTTGGTAGACGGAGGAATTCTGGTTACAAGGTGTTTTCATTAATTGATATCAAATTTTCCATTTTCATATTCAATTTTCAGAAGTGGGTGCCAAGTTCTATCAATATCAACTGAACAAGAAGCAATATTATTGTCTCCGTTCAGGAGAATGCAAGCAGACTCTTTGATTTTCCAATCGATGAAAACACCTTGTAACCAGAATTCCTCCGTCTACAAAATCGTCACTTCACAGTGTCAAAGTCGAAAACATTATCGAAAAAATTTTACGAGGAGAAAAATATTTTGTGTTGAGAACGGGAGCAGATTCGTTCCCGAAACGTCCACCAAGATAAGTAGAGGTTTTATTATTATTGAATATATTTCTATTCCAAATTTTTCAAAAACAAGGTGTTACTGACAAATAGAAAATTTCTCTTTTAGGTATCTAAAGGTTTAATTTCAAGTGCAGTGACATTTTGGGGAAGATCACAAATCTGTCCTCACTACAAATATATTGAAATAATTTTCAATAACTTCTACTCTATTTTTTAGAAACGAGGAGAGAAAATCCCACAAAACGCTGGAAAATGAATGCACCACCTACTCGAAAAACTTACATTCAGTATATAAAATTTAGTTTTTGTACCAAAAAATTTAGTTTTTCTATTCACAGTGGGTGCCAACTGAATTGCAACAAAATATCAAAAAAAATTTCTTCACGTGAAAACGTTGAACAAAATTAAGTTTCGGTGATTGGTGATTTCAAAAATAATTATGGTTTTGGTACTCCCTACTTTTATACCCTTACTTTTCAGGACACAGATTCGAAATCCCTTGCTGAAAAACATACTCACTGTGATGCTGATGCCCAAGCCCTGGTCGGCCTCCCTCCTCACCAACACGGTCCTCACGTCGCCGAAATTTCCCGTGCTCTCCACCGCCGCCTCGGGATCCGGCTTGGGACACGCGCCCGTGCCGTCGGTCGCCGAAGCGTTGCGACGACACGCGCGCACCACCGTCTTGTGGCGCTGCAACAGGATCTCCGACTCCAGCTGGCGCCACAGCTTGACACGCACGTCGCCCCGTAATTCTCTACCTGAACACGCAGGAACACTTTGTATGACAGGTACCAGACAATCATAGTTGTGGCATCATTTTTTTTTTTTTTAGTTGAGTGGATGATAGTACACATTTTGATTTTGAAAAGAGAGTTATTACCTAGCAGATCCCTTGGTTTGTATCGAAGATATGTTATATATTGTCTACTAGATGCACCATTGATTGCCCCATCCGACTTATGGGGAGCATTATAATAATAAAAATATAATATATACTTTGATCAACAATGAGTTATCAAAACCATTACAATGATATGCATAACAAATTGTCGAGAGCGTCAGTAAATGGAAGTATACACAGGAACATACAAGACAAGTAATATAAAATAGACTATCAGTAAAACACGAATAAAGACGAACCACAAATATATGAATGTATACAACTAGACCCACATTATTCCTAACATCATCTAAGAAAAGAATTTGTCAAGTGTGTAGAAGTTCTTTTGGGTCAAGAAGCCTTTGAGCCTGTTTTTGAAAATGAAAATATTTGGCGCACTTTGTCCATCTTCAGGTAAGTTATTTTAGATTCTGCAGCCATTGTAATACAAGTTTCTTTGGTGAAACTTGGTCGAGTGTTTTGCCGGAAGTGAATTGTTCTTAAATCTTGTAGAGTAATTATGCTTGGATCTGTTGCAGCTAAACAATGAAAGATTCTTATGAACATAGCACGATATTTCATATATGTAGGTATCAACTACGGTTGAAATTTCATTATTTTTATACGACTCCCTGCATGAGTGTCCCCAGGGAAGATTGCAAAGAATTCTTACCGCAAATTTTTGTAAAGTTAATATTCTTGAACAATCAGTGCCAGCTCCCCATTCATTGTGCCATATCGAATTTGAGAGTGAAAATTCGCGTAATACAGAGTAAGGAGTATTTTTTGATGGCAGTGGTCCTTTTATGACCTCAAGGCATAGCAAACGATCTCTGCCTTTTTTATAGGTACTTTCACGGTCGGTGCTCAACGGAAATATCATCTATTATGCCACCACGCGCGATTCCTAGTAGACAAACCAGACGAGCTCAAGCTGGTCACCCCTACACTGTCAGGCTCGAGACCTGTCGAACATCGCTATACCAAGCATCATTCATCAATAGAACGGCAAAGTTGTGGAATTCTTTGCCTAGTGAAGTCTTTCCTGATGCATACAACCTCCAAACATTCAAGAAAAATTCCAACACCTTCCTTCTTTCCCAAAATTCCACCGCTGGCTAACACGATGTTCCTCGAACATCATAGGTTTCCCTTTCGTGTTGTCCACAGAAAAAAAAAACAAACATGAGAAAAAGAAAGAGCTATCGATTCGCCTGGATGTGCAACAAAGAGAAGGGTCTATTTGAAATTTGTTCAACATCATTCAGTAACTTACCCATGAAATGATATTTTCTGGTTTTTTTCTAATCTCGAAAAAACTTTTAAAATCTTTCCTTGATTTAATGGGCTGAACTGGCTGACCGAACAAGGTTTATTTTTAATATACAAATACAAGTAAAACTGAGTCTCTTCATTCTAACACACTTATCGATCAATAAACTTCGCTGAACAATAGATTTCAGTGATTCGATTCGTAAATAACTGGAAATGTCGTATTTCTTAATACAATAAAGGCATTGCACATAAAAATGCTTCGACAATGCCAACATTCTTGTGATTTTTCATCGCTGCGTCTCTTTCTTTGTCGTTTCTAGTCGTTTGAATTCCAATTCGTTCGTTCGGAAATGCGCTGGTGGTATTCAGTGTAGAACTAACCTAAGAGTTGCAGCTGTTGTATCCTTCCAGCTAGCTCTTTGTCTAGATATTTGGCTGCCAACTTCGCACTGTAGACGTCGCTGGTGAGTGCGAGCACGTCTTTTCTCAAGGCGGCATTCTCAGATCGCAGTTGGACGACATCGGCTTTGTACTTCGCAGGTTCCATCGACGAAGGGCTGAATTTCAGTTCATCCGCTGAAAATTCAAAGTAGGATATTTATTTAGCTCCTGTTTTCGTTACATTTCCTTCTAGCATATCTAGCATGTCCTCCCACTTTTTGTATCGATAATATAATCAATGACTAATAATGAAATGTGGGGAACAAAATATTCGATACTTTCTCATAGGTTCGTAGGAAAATACGGAAAATGTTTTTGAGTTTCGCTTGACTCAACACTTACAAATATTTTTAATATCTACCAACCAATAATATACATATATTATGAAAATATAGATATATATATATATAAATAATAGTCAATAATAAAAAAGATTTGGTAATTTGGTGACAAAACGATTTCTCCCAAGTAACATATCTTATGACAATAAACGCGAGATGTTTAGGAGTTTCGTTTGAATTGACCCTATATAGCATATTATACCCTCATATTTGATTCCAATATTGATCAAAAATGGTGATGAAGTATGACAATAGTCAACAAAATAAGATCTGAGATAGTTCTTCGACATTTTCTGCAAGGATTTCCTTCATCAAAGATTTCGTTTCACTAATATAGAAAAACAATATTTTGGAGTCTTGAGAGTATTAACACCCTCACATCATCAATTATACTGAATTAAATATGGTGGTGATGCGACAAAAACATAGTTCAGGCGAAAACCGCTGCTATTTCTTCACATTTCATTATCAAGAATAATCAACAATAATAGTAAAATGTGGTGACAAGAATCAAGAACATTCCAAAGTTTCTGACAATTCGGTCGAAAAATCATTTTTTTTTTGTTCATTACCTCTCCTCATGGGGCTTTGCCTGATTTCGTTATCGAACCGCTGTTTGATGGCGCTGATGTCGGGCTTGAAGTGGTTCTCTTGCCTCTTGCCGCTCAGACTGTCGGGCAGCTTGGCCAGCTGCGACGCGTGCAGCTGCAGCAGCAGGTGGTGCAGCTCGTTTTCCAGCACTTCTCGCTTCGATCTCGATTCCGTCACTTCGGCTCGCATGTGTACCAACTCTGCCTGCGAAAGAAGCGATATTCCGATAAATGAAATGAGAATTTTGATGCAGTCGATCGGTTAATGGAGGAGGTTTTTGATATTCTTTACATTTCAACCTGTATAGTATTCACAATGTGAAAATAGCAGTCCCATATCAGTAAGGATGGAAGAACATAAGAAAAATATGAAGAAGATTGGAGGAATATCATAGGAAAAAAAATCAAGGTATACTATTCGAGATATGGGCGATGAAGCAGAAAATGTGCCAAAATATCGGCAAAAAGTGTAAAAAATAGAAACGAGTTCCGGGCGAAATGTCTGTCACCAAACTTCAAATTCATGTTCAGCGACCCAAAAAACATTAAGAGTGAGAGAGCCAACACTGGATCAGAACTGAGAAATGCTACTACAAGCAAAAAATCGCAGATATACAAATTTTCGGAATAATTTTTATTGGAAACCACAAAAAAACTTCATATTTCCGAATTTATTGGAGTTTATTGATGCTGTTCGAATAAGATACCATTCTACGAATTATGGACAATATTTACCTTGAAAACATTGAAAGTAATTGATAAAAACGATTTAGAAATTTTTCATGGATTACCAAACAGTGTTGGAACAAAGAAAATGTGGGAAATCTCTCGGATTCAGATAGAACTTGGACAAAAAGTATAGCAGGTTCCTATATTTTTTTCCTACAAGCCTTTCTTACGTGGACCTAAGTCGTTCTTTCTTGAATTACTTTTGAAGTTATCAATGAAAATTCAATGTAAGGGACACTAGTAAGAATCCCTCAAAACAGTGTCCTTGATTCAACTTTCTCAGTTTATCAGAGATGGCCTAAGATTTATCTTTGACATTCAATTTTTCAACACGCTGTATGATAAAGGCCTAAGAAGAACTAAATTTGGATAGCTTGAATCTTGAACTGAAAAAATATACTCTTGTTTATTGTCGATGAAATGAACCGATTTTAAGGAAAGAAATTAATAATAATTAAATTAATGTCCTATTCAATAAAAAGGATTTTATTTTCCTCAAAAACTTTTTATTTTACCGACAATAATCATTTTTTAATCTGAGGTTCAAGCTACCGATATTTAATATTTTTGCCTCTTCTCATACAGGATGTTATTTATCATATAGGATATCTCCATAAAGAGGGCCTATAGAAAAAAAAATAGGAACTTGTGATCTTATTCTTTTAGGTCATATCTGAATCCGAGAGACTTCCCACATATTCCCAGACACCCTGTATATGTAGATTCTTGTAGTGGGGTTTCCCGTGAATAAATAAACAAATAAAAAATATTTCTTGCATGCGATTGTCCCCTCCCAAAAATCGTCCTTCGACGCCAATTCCAATCTGGTCCTTTTTTTTCGTCAATATATGTTAACACCAGACATCGACAACAATTTCACGTACATGGATAAAATTTGCAATGGCCGAATATAGCCCATGCCTTCGGAAAGTTCCCACAGGCGGTCCTTTTGAAATTTGCACTTTGCGACTCGAATTAGATGTTGACCAGACCTCGTTGCTCGTAAAAAATGATACTTGAGACCGTGATATCTGTTCCATTATCAAGGTCTCGACTGCACAGCATTGAAAATTGAAACGAATTTAGTCTGTCACTTTCATCATTCCATATTTTTATCCGATGATTTCGTTTTTCGGACAACTCCATGATCTTACTCGATATATGTTAGAGATGGAACTATCTCTATATTGGAATAATGAAAATACTGCGATTGTAGGAAACACTGTATTTCTAAACTATCAATTTACGACTAATTCATACATATTCCAACACGCGTGTCTAGAATCCCTCACAACTTCTAAATATTTCGTAATTTTTTTCTATACATTTGAATTATGTGAATTTGTGTTACGTTTACGTGACGATAATGTAAAGCTTCAGTGTTGATTATGTTAGGCTCTCATGAAAAAAATATTTCGTCCGAAATTGTTGTTAGGCTTCAATTACGAATACTCTACACTTATAATGATTATTTTAGCTTTACTGAAGATTGTGTTACGTATTCGTGACAAAATGTGACATTTATGTGTCCTTCAATTAAGAATATTTTACGCTTCTGTGATGATTGTGTATGATTTCGTGCAAATCATTAATCTTATTTATACGTTCCGATTGCTTTTGTGTTACGTTATCGTATGTGGACGTTTACACGAATCACGAATGTGTTACGCTTCTTCAACGAATGTGTCACTGACTTCTTGCCAAATTAGAACGTTATATTCATCATTACCAATGAATGATTTGTTTCTGTGGTACGCTTCTGATGACGACTTTTTGACGTTTTCGTAAAATGTGTTACCCTCATGACGCCTGTGTCGCGACAAATATTGACGTTTTTGTGCCGTACATGTTACATACGCTTCAATAACGAATGTGTGTTCTTGACGTCTGTGTTATAATTTGGAGTCGAATACTGACCTACTTAATAACGAATGTGTTACGCTTCTTCAACGAATGTGTCACTGACTTCTTGCCAAATTAGAACGTTACATTCATCATTACGAATAAATGATTTGTTTCTGTGGTACGCTTCTGATGACGACTTTTTGACGTTTTCGTAAAATGTGTTACCCTCATGACGCCTGTGTCGCGACAAATATTGACGTTTTTGTGCCGTACATGTTACATACGCTTCAATAACGAATGTGTGTTCTTGACGTCTGTGTTATAATTTGGAGTCGAATACTGACCTACTTAATAACGAATGTGTTACGCTTCTTCAACGAATGTGTCACTGACTTCTTGCCAAATTAGAACGTTACATTCATCATTACGAATAAATGATTTGTTTCTGTGTTACGCTTCTGATGACGACTTTTTGACGTTTTCGTAAAATGTGTTACTCTTCTTGACGTCTGTGTTATGATTTCGCGACAAATATTGACATTTTTGTGCCGTACGCTTCAAGTGTGTTACGCTTCTTGACATTATATATTCGAGTCGACACTCAAAATTGTATACCATATGATGTTGTTATTCCAACAATGTTTTATCGTTACAATAACCAGAATATTGTTATGATTACCATGAAAAATTGTGACTGGAGACAACTGAGTGCGAATTTTGAACGTGTTACGCTTCTGTGACCACTATGTTGAATTCCGTGCCAAACTCAATCTCAAATTTCGAATGCGCCAAACTTTGACGTTTTCTCGACCATCATCTCACTCTATCGAATTACGATTGTGTTACGCTTCGGTGCACCTGTCGGCTGCATTTCTTCCGCTTCTCGGATCATCCTCAGCGAAGTGGAGGTATTCCGGACGGTACAGCCTCCGAGAGTACCGCACGGTCTCAGAGCCTACCGCAATCGACGATTATCTTCGCGCGAGTCTCGATGTTGATGGTGTCGCGCGACCACACTTTTCCATCTTCTTCGTGACGATCATTATTGTTCGTGATGGCCGAGAAGCCATATCCGCTGATCTGGGTGGCCAATTTTTTGGTACTCTGTTGTGTTGACGTCTCTTCGACGTCGAACTTCAACAAGTTTCAAAGCGCGCTCCAGCAACAGGTGAGCCAACAAGTGTGAATGAATGGAGAAGGTCCGAGTAATTTTTTCGAGTTCATCTTATTCAAAAACCTGAGAAATTCGGTAAGGAGTATTAGCATTTCAATAATCCATAGAATTTACAAAAATATTTGTGTGTCAGTTGCGAAAAAATACTCATAATAGATTGCAATGTTTTATATTATATTTTATTCAGTAAAATGATTGAAAATCTTATATTTCCAAATTGGGAAGCTAATTCTATTTCAGTTTCAAAAATTTCCTGAAAATTTTCTGTCCAATAATATTTCTATATGCTTTTGTAGTTTTATCTGAACGATTTCACTACATTTTCATACCAGCTGTTTCGGATTTAAATAAACATGTTATACCTGTAGACAGAGAAATCCTTGGTGGTTCCAATTTACCCCCCATTGATGTATCCACGGTCTTTTATTAATAAGATACAGGAAGTTATCTTCATTTTGGCAAAATATGCTTATGCCCAATATCTTTTGAACCATTCTGTATAGGTAATCTATTCACTTGGTTTGAATAATTTGAGTATATCACCGATTGAAGCTAACGAGAAATCAAAGTTATAAGTCATACGTGTGAAATTTAGCATTGGAAAATATTCCAGAGATGTGGATAGGTCGAGGTGGACTTCATCAGTGGCCTCCAAGAACACCGGATTCCAATCCAGTTGATCATTTTCGTTGTGGGCACAAGAGAAAAACTTTTGGGATGCAATAGTAATCCTAACTAATCCTAATTAACAAACAGTTATTGTAATTTTTATATTTATTTGTCTATTTTCGTCATTATTACATGATTATATTAACTGAAAATTATGAATATTGAGAAGAATAACGTGCATCTATTTTTCATTTTGTTGTTTTTCCTTGCTCTTTCTGACCATCCAAAGAGATCTATAACATTTTGCTATACACAGTGTAATTTTCAAAATAATAAGAAATTGTAAATAATAAGAAATTGTAAATTTTCTCCTGAAGACGGACCTGGATTCTGAGTTCGTTTACTACTTTATTACAATGGGTGATGTGAGTGGTTTGCACACACCAAGTATGATTGAATTATAAAAGTGGTTCAAAAGTTATGAACACATCATTGAGGGGTCAGTTGGAACCACCAAGGTGTCCTCTATCTGCTTGAAGTGCACTGCAACACTTATATTATGTACAAATTGTTAGCGATTTGACTGAAATATTTCCGGATTTTTTTTTTGGGTTGTCATGGCGATAAAACCAAATACCAATTTCTGATTGTACAAAAAAAGGAAAATGTTAAATTTTCGTTACACTTCATCAATCCCCAGATGTTTTTCTCACTTCTTGAAGCATCTTCAATGACTCTGGCTACATTTCCTTCTTGTGATTTCTGTAATCTTATTACGAGGGCAATGAGAAGATATAAACAGTGGTTGTTCAAATTATAAAAACTGAGCTGTCAAAATGGACATGAAATTAATCCTATTTCCAACATGAATTCCTAGAATTCCAGTAAGGACTCATGACACTCTGTATACAGTAATATCTGGTAAATATTTACCAGAGCATTCGTATCTCAACGAAGAAATCTTGAGGCACCACGAAGCAACACAGAGTGTGTCTCGTTTCGTGATACGAATAATACACAATGCGTTTCTCTTATCTTTCGAAAACTCATCATTGATCAACACCGAAAATTCCGACTCAATAATTGAATAAATAAATATTTTCATAGAGTTTCCCACGATAATTATTAACGAAATGACGATTTACTCTGGATTTAGACAAACAAAGACAAATGTCTTAGAGAATTCTAGTACTTTCAGGAAATTTGGCAAAGTTCAAAAAAGTATGGGAAAATTTCCAGAAATTGGATGAAGTCAAGAGACGTTCGAAAGAGACTGGAGAAATTTGAGGAAGTTCTAGTACTTTTGGGGAATTCGAGAAGGTTAGGATGAGTCTGAGGAAGTTTAGGAAGTACGGAAAACTTATGAAGTATAGATAAATTAGGGGAAGTTCGAAGGAGGACATCGACAAAGTTTTGAGAAGTTCGGGAAGAATAGAAAATACAGAAAATTTTGGGAAGCATGGAGAAGTCCCAGAAAATTCGAGAAAGTTCAGTGAAGTTTCAAGGAAATTAGAAAAAAATGACAAAGTCTAGAAAAATCTGGGAAGGGAAATTTTTGGAAGAATGTAGAAGTTACGGAGAATTTGAGGAAATGTCAGGAAGATTAAGAAAAGAAGAAAAGTTTAGGGAAATATGGGGAGACTTATTCTGAGAATTTCGAGGGAGCTCGAGAAAATTTGTGGTATTTCGGATAAGTTTGAGAATTCGAGGATGCTTCAAGAAAGTTCTTGGAGTACCTTGCAGACCTTGTATTTTGTCGATGCAATTTTTCGGATTTTCGTCCAATATTCAATTTCCAGAGCATCCACACGATTCTCGGCTCGATCGAAGAACGCCTCCGCAACTTGGACAACGTCTACTCCATGCAGCTCTCGCAGAGCATCGGCGCAAAACTCGACCAGTACCACAGGAAGCTCGAGACCATCGACAGCAAAATCATGCGTCTGGAAGCTCTGGTCATGCTCAATTTGGGAAAGATATCGGAGAACATCAGCACGAAAAACTTCAAGGACGACATGGAGAAAACCAACACCCACCGGAAGCTGGATTCCATCTACGAGAACGTCATACACAGGCTCAACTACGTCGAGCGGCAGTTCGAAGCTAACTTTGAAGAAATGCAAGTGAGTCACCAACAAAAATATATTTTCTTTTTTCTAAGATCGTGCAAAATGTTGCTACTTTTCGCATTGTAAACAGTGCAAAAGAAGTTATATTTTTCACACTAGTACTAAAAGTAACTTTTGCTCTGTTGATTACGAAATAAATCAATGATAACTTTAATTAGTTACAAAAATTAATGGATTTCGCAGATTAGATCTATTCAAAAGTCAAAATCAATAGTATGGTCAGGAGAACGTCAGTCCAATTCTGATTAGAATGGAATTTTAAGGATATGGCAAATGCAAAATTTTAATACAAGGAGATCATATACAACGGAATCTCAGATCTCTGTGATGTATGTCAGAATTCAGATCTGTATCTCAGAATTCTGCCGTAGATTTTTCACAAAATTTCATGACAAACGTCAGAATTGTGACATAGTATCTCAAAATTCTGACATAGTAGCTTAGAATTCTGACATAGTATCTCTTTTCTGACTTGTACATGAAAATACTGTTAAGATTTTCAGAATCCAGACTTATATCTCAGGATTCTGACTCATATATCAGAATTCTGTTTTGTATGTCAGAATTCTGACTTGTATATAGAATTCTGACCTTTAT
This sequence comes from Gastrophysa polygoni, assembly GCA_963576655.1. Classification (NCBI taxonomy): domain Eukaryota; kingdom Metazoa; phylum Arthropoda; class Insecta; order Coleoptera; family Chrysomelidae; genus Gastrophysa; species Gastrophysa polygoni. The sequence continues at coordinate 396,032 of OY755082.1, read as the reverse complement.
ATCAGAATTTCGACAATTTTTGCGTTCAGTTGGGACCAACGTTTTTCTCGTTTTCTTGTTCGTAGGAGAATTCGGAAATAACGATGAAACGTTTGGAAAAAATCGAAGAGAGCATTTCGAAAAGGAACTCAGATTTCGAAGCTGAACTTTCGGATGCCATTTTCGCGATCGAGGATCTGAAAACTACTTACACCTCCATGGAAAAGAAGATACTGAACACCACAGAACACACGCTCAACGTAAATATGCAATTCATCACATTTCAACACCATGTATATTTATGGTTCAGCTAGATAGTTTATCTGCTGTGGAAAAATAGAAATATTTTTAGTTGAAATTCTCAACACAAGAACCCCTAAATCGAAATAATGTTCTCAATATAATCTATTGAAAGAAATTCTGGCATAATACTATTATATTCAACAGATTTCAACCGATTTCGTGAATTACATATTATCTGTTGACTTGAATAATTAAAATATAAGTTAGAATATGTCTCATTTGAAGACTTTCTATAGTAGTTGTAAAACAACAGACCCAAGCATTGTTTTCTGTCGAACACAATAAAAACGTTGATTATCTTTTAGGTTCCCAATCTCGTTAAATTTCATTGTCAGTTCATGTTCAATAGGTTCAAGAGAGGAAAATTGTTTTTTCTTGAATAATTTGATTAGATAGAAAAGCTAAAACAAAGACCACAATGAAAACACGAGTTTCTTTAGGTTTCCAAAGACACCCACACTTTGGTATCTAAAAGCAGCGTGGAATCGAGGATATCCATGAATAAACTGCACGACAACATAATCTCTAACTTGCAATACATCGACAACAAAACGACAGAACACCTCAAAATATCGGACAACACAAACGGCATGTTGAAACAGATGCAAGTCGACCTGAAAGAGGACTTTAATAGCTATGCAAATAAGGTATGATAAAACGACATGATTTTTTTTTCCTAAAACGCCCTTGATATATCAATCAGAAATTTCGAAATCATAATGTTTATGTTTTGTCAATTGTTCGACAAATATTGAAGGATTTCAATTTTTGAAAATTCAATTCCCGCTGTAAATGAAAAAAATACAGGTTTTCACAACACAGTGTGCTCTTTAATTTGGGAAATATTCATTCAGGTCGCCGATATGAATACCGACATTTGGAAGACAAGTGACACCACTGAAGACGACCTCAAAACCATAGCGAAGGTCGTCAATACGACCAAAAATGAGTTACAAAACGGGGTGAGAGCACTAATGTTACAAATCGGCAAAATACCACGCAAAGAAAGTGATTTACCTATTGGTAAGGCAAATATTTCAACTACAGTTTGTTTGGAAAGTAAAAAGAGTAATAGGTAGATCTTTGACCTGAGCAAGTGGTGAAAAAAAAAATCAATATTTGTAGCACAGTATTAATTATGTATCCACTGTGGAAAAGGAATCTGAAAAATGAATATCTTGTTGTTATTATTATGCTTTATGCTTTGTAGGTGTTTTTTTGGGATTATTTATACATATACAAATTCATGTATATCAGATTGAAATCAATAATTTGAAACATCCATAAAATATCAGATAATAAACAAAAAAAAAAGATACCTCTATGATTGGCCCTTCTTAGATTGATTGATTACTATCACTACTTTCCAAACTGATTATGAATCTGATATTTTGAAAATTCAGGCTGATAATCATTTTTTTTTCAGATGCAGGACGTTATGATGAACTTGAGAAAAAATGGAACGCCAACTTCGAAAAAATACTGACCAATCAAGACGTATTTTTAGAGAGTTGTCACAGACTGCAAATGGATGAATCTCAGATCGAATCGGAAATAAGCGTAATGTTGAATAAACTGATTGACATGATCGAAAAGAAGTGAGAAAAATGCATTCACATTATTCCTGTTACGAATATAGGCTTGTATATTCAGTGTGAACCATTTGTTTTTGTGTCAACTCGTAAAATCTTTAAAAATAGGTATGGTGAATTTTTGATTCGGCTATAAAATCATTATTACTCTCAAGTTTTTCTTTGTTAAATCCGAAAATTTCATTTCAAAAACAGACGTAGTAGGTCTGGAATTTTGTTGGAAAGTGGCGCTTTTTGGTCATATATTATAATTCATCGAGCTCTACGATTGAAAAAAAAAACCCGGTCGATATCGCACAATCGATAAAGAACAAATGGGTCACGCTGTATATGCTTTTGTGCAAAATCGTGATTTCGTTTCAGGTTCGCTTCGGAAACCAAAGACATTAAGAATTTCGAAAAGGCGCTGAAGAACCACGATGGAAGGACGAATAGAAATCTGTTTCAGGCCAACCAAAATATTATATCGCTTTTCGAAAAATCCACGGTGAACACGCAGATCGTAACGAACGAAATCAAAAAAGTTAGCTCGGATTTGGACGCTTTGTTCGCCTTCGTTCAGAGTACACAGACGGATTCCTCAACTCCAATGACCGATTCCAAGGAAATCAAGGTACTTTGATACAGAAGAGATAACCTAAAAATCGATTTTCACATGTCACGTGACTACCACTATAGCGGCAATTTTGGAAGATTCATCAGGAATGAAAATTGAAAATTTTCTGAATATTTCTTCTCTTGATCATAATTCGTTGTTTCTTGTATTGGATATCTTTCAAGAACCACTATAAACTTAATCAAACAATGAAATAGAACTTTTTAGGATTCTAACGTAAAAAAAATGGAATTTCAATTATCCCAGATGGAGATAGGAAAATAATCCTATTGAATTCTAAATACGTTTTCAAATATCTTTCTTTGCTATTTTTGAAAATAACCACACTTTCCTCTCATTCATGGTGATCATTTAAGAATTTCCGTCAGCACATATGTCAAAATCAAAATCGATTTTTTAGTTTTCTTCTGATAAGCAAAACTTTTGTTCTTTAAAAATTTTTTTCGAAATGAAAACTTAGAATTTAATGAAAAATTGATCTCTAGTGTATCTGTAGTATTTTATTTATTCACAATATTTCCAATCGGTAGTCTTTGGAACGGAATAAAATAATAGCTTCATAAATATCTCCCCAATCAGCTTGGGAAGTCGAATCATTGACAGCTTATAAGGAAATTTCAACTTTATCACAAGCCATAAATTTCGCACGGAAAACAAATACCTCGCTATATATAATTATCACGCGAAAATGCCTTTAAAACGATCAATCCATCACGGTCTCTTGTTCCAGTTACGAATTTTTACTGGGTACGAACCAGAATTCAAAAACGCACAGTCAATGTCAACTGGTTTGTTTTATAATACAGTATCGAAGACAAGGTGATTTATCGACAGTCAAAATATTTTGAGTGTACAACAAATGGGCTTCATTATCTGATACACATACATAATTTCGCCGTCGGTGTATCTTGCATAATTAATTGCTCAGACAAAAAGCTAGACTTGTTTTCGTTAAATTGTTCCGCATTATAAAATATAATCATAATAAATATTAATTGTTGAAGAGAATGTCACCTTTTAATTGCTTGTCTTTAATATGGTGAAAAAAGTTAGTTATGTAGATGAAGAAGAGTCAGATACTGGGTGGCAAACTAAATCACCATCAACAATATGAAAGCAAAAAACACTGACCAGCAGTGAGTGGGCTATTTTTCTCAATATAGTCAACAAGTTTGAACAGCTGCATTATTTGCAAAAAAGAACTATTTCAGTAGATGCCAACATTATTTCAGGTCAATAAAAATTCGATGATGTTGTTGAATGTCAATTATTTGATATCAACATACTACCTGAAATATGATCAATCCCAAGTTAGTTTTTCTGAAATTTCATCAATAATACTGTTCCTCCATTGGTTTCAAACAGGGTGAACATGTAACTCAAACATTCGATTTCTCTCATATCACAGCATTATCTTGTTATCGTTTTTTTTTCTCAGAAAATACTGGAGAAGCTGAATCAAATCACTGTGTCTAATCCAAACTCAAATAACGTAACCAATCATGATATACACAAGGAAATACATAGACTATCAAAGGAAATCAACTCACTGATGGAAGAAATGCATAATGACACACTCAAAAGTTGCACTGACAAAACGGAAATTTCTGAATTACTGGATCTGATTGTGAGAAAGTGGGAACTTTCCGAGAATCGAAACAACTCCACTACCAAAGATGATGAAAAAATCCCCGATGATATAAAACAAGCTGTCATGAGAGTATTTGGTCCATCACCCAATCAGACAACACCAGCAACTATACCGAGGAAAAGGAATTGCAAACAACTGAAAAATATGATTGATATCAGAACTGGAACTGCTCAGATTTGCCAGGACGACAACAAAAAACCAAAGAGGAAAAAAAAGAAATACGACATAGACATCAGGATAGATAGTGATTCAAATGAAGAATATTCAGAAATTGTAGATTTCGATTCTACAACTGAAAACTCGGATTATACAACCAGAGACAGTACGAATAATGAAGAGTTACTTTCTACCAGTACAACTACTGGTGATCCTCCCAGAGATACATCAGAAGCCACCAATCAATATAACAAGCAGATAACAACTAATTTTTCTGAACCTACATGATATTTATCATCAGAAACTGTTACCAGATAATGTATATATTTTTTTAACTTTTCAAAGCCTTAAACCACTAACATGTTTCATAAAATAAAGAATAGTGAATCATGACAATCATGGAATCATTTTGAAGCCTCATATTTTTGGAGAACCATCACATCAGAATAGAATAGAAAAAATATTTATTGTGTTCATATAAGTACAGCAAAATCGTAGCACCATCAATGTTAAGTATGATTGAAAAAATAAGTATTTCCACACATTTCAAGTGCCTGGGATGAACTCAAATAGTGTTTGAACATGAAGTGGCATAAAAGATGAGAGACAATACACTTGAATACTTATTGTAATCTTATTACTCACCTCCAATTTGGCACTATTTTGGAAAATTGTCTGTGCTTTGTGAGTGAGCTGTGCAAAACAAGAACTGAGAGTGCATAACTTCTGACGTACGGTAAACACCACATTCGGCTCTTCTGATTCCAGTTCCCCTGAAAGAAAGTACTTATCATCATCAAACCCTTAGCTCAGAAAAATGGTAACAGGTGGGAGAGCACGTATTCAATCAATTAAACTGACAGTGTAATGGTTCAATTACTCGCGACGATTCTGAGCAATTAGCTCAAATTGAAGCCTGAATTATTAATTCAATAAACAGGAATCTTCGGCGACAAGAGAACGAAAACAAATTCAGGATCATAATAACAGACGCACATAAAAACTTAGACTTACCGACAGTCAGATCCAAGTCTACGAAAGCCTTATCGAATTCTTTTTCTAAAATATCTAGCCATCTAAAACCGATACTAGCCATTTCTAATCAAAAATCAAATATTTGTCACCGTCACCACCACCATTTATCAGCAGGATGACAATTTTGAATGTCATCTGTCACTTTCCTCGACAGACATTGACAACTGACACTGATACACACTGTTGGCGAAACAACAAAAACCAGAAGAATGAGGTTAATTTCAAATTTTAACCTCTCAATTTTCAGAAACGTCAGATTTTAGATTTGTTTGCTTTTCATTTATGTTCATTCAGAACTTTCATAAAGAGTTCAAGTCAGCAAATAGTTCTTCAGAATGGCAACAGCACTGAAAGATGTCAGTCTTCAGGAAGCCATTCCCACTCAAATTCTATTCGACAAACACATTGCTTTCATCAAAGAATACGGTCAAAAAGATAATAGTTATGAATATGGCATGACTGATTACCTTCGTGTGTCTGGAATGTACTGGGGGCTAACTGCCCTAGAACTGGTCAATAGTCGACCAACGCAACTCGATGTGTGTATAGTTTTCCTCGACTTTAATATTCAACCTTATGAGTGTTTAGTTTGTAGAGTACATAAGAAATTGTCAGGATTCAACCAGTGGAGGAATAAGCGCTTGTTTAAAGCATGACCCCCATATCCTGCACACCCTCAGTGCAGTTCAGATACTTTGTATTTACAATGAACTGGATGCAATAGATGTTGATGGTGTTGTTAGATATATAAAAAGTCTTCAACTACCTGATGGTAGTTTCATGGGAGATAAATGGGGAGAGATTGACACAAGATTTTCCTTCTGTGCTGTAGCTACCCTCTCACTGTTGAATAGAATGGATGCCATAGATGTAAACAAGGCAGTAGACTTTGTGGCATCTTGCAAAAACTTTGATGGAGGTTTTGGGTCCAGACCATTTTCTGAAAGCCATGCTGGTTTGATATATTGCTGTGTTGGGTTCCTGTCAATAACAAACAGGTATCTAATTCATCCAGCTAAATTTGTATGTCATTAACCTAATTCTTTGTAGGTTAGATATTGTAGACAGAGATACTCTAGCTTGGTGGCTTTGTGAAAGACAACTGCCTTCGGGGGGTCTCAACGGTAGGCCAGAGAAGTTGCCTGATGTTTGTTACTCTTGGTGGGTCCTCTCTTCTCTGACTATTCTGGGTCGATTACACTGGATCGATCAAAATGCCCTGAAGAATTTTATACTGGCCTGTCAAGACACAGAAACTGGTGGCTTTGCTGATAGACCCGGAGATATCGCCGATCCCTTCCACACTCTATTTGGACTTGCTGCCATGTCTCTACTTGGCTATGAGAACATTCAGAAAGTCGATCCCACTTATTGTATGCCTCAGCAGGTTATTCAAAAGCTTCAACTCAAGCCACAAATACTGATAGATTAACTTTATCTCATCTTACATATATCATTATTATGAAAATCTATGCTTATATATAGTTATTCCAAATAATAAAGATAAGTCTACAAGTATCATTTCAGGACTTCTAGAAGGCTGATCTAGCTCACTGGCTTGGTTCTTTCAAATTGTTAGAAAAGTCTTCTGTATTTTTTTTATATTACTTGGCGTTAACACCAAGGGATGGCGCTTCACTCAAGAAAATATCGTGGTTGGCATACCTGATACCCGCAGCGTAGCAATTGTACCAACCTTAAATTTTAATTATTTTTGCGGCTCAGCTCGTGGTTTTAGAAAATATTTCTTTTAGTTTATGTGGTCGGTGCTGTTAGTAGTGTCTATTCCATATCTTGCTGATTCCAAATAAGTATTTTTAGAATAATGGCGAAAATACAATACAAAGTTGGTAAGTTCCTTGTAGTGAGGTTATCTTTTTAATTATGTGATTTTTTTTTTCATTTGTTTCTGATTTATCATGTTTCTAATTGATGAATTGTTACAAAAACTACTACAGTTGAACAATTCAAAAGCAAGAACATTAACTTCTGTGACAAAAACAACAAAACTGTTATTATATACTCATCCAGTTGTCTAGATGTATAGTTATGAATAAAGAGTGCATTTTCAGCCGACATGAGTTTGTCTTCTTGGGGTAGAAAAGAAATCACTTTAGCTGAAAATGAGATGCCAGGATTGATGAGTTTGCGGCGAAAATACAAGGACAACAAAATCTTGAAAGGGGCCAAAATTGCAGGATGTCTTCATATGACTGTACAAACTGCAGTCTTGATTGAAACTCTTGTGGAATTAGGAGCACAGGTATAAAACTATAGATATGGAAAAATAGTGACAATCACTTATTTTTAGACTTGTTTTATCTAAATTTCAAAGAAAACTTGCATCATAAAATCCTGAATATTTATCAAAGGTTATCTGGAAGTATGTGGAAGGTGAAGGAGCTTTTGTTTGCATAATATTTTCAGACTACTTACTCATTGTGTTACACAACATACATATCTAGATATTTTGATGATTTATCTTAGATTTGATAAACTTCCAAATCTCTTTGAATATTGTGGACAACAGATATTACAAATATTCATATCAATTTTGTTTCTCAAAGAACTGAAAGCTTCAAGTATTCATGATTATTGTTGAAATAATTATCTTGGTTGGGCAATAAATTTCATTACAAGTTTGATAAATGGCTATTTCATCATTGGATTGTGTAGCTGGTATTTGAGGAAGAAAGTTTGCATCAATTATCTTTACTGTTTTTGTTTTGTTCAACATCTTCAATTCCGAATGTTGTGGGAGATCATATCCATAAATATTTATACTCTTTGTTTTCAATAAAATTCTATGCATACCTGCCTATTTGAAATAGGAATTTATTGGATTCAGGTTTAAACACATGAAATGATCATGCATTTTTCATATGCAGGTGACTATCATTTTGAATTCTTAAAAAAAAATGGCTCTTCCCCAAACTTTTTGCCTTTTGAAGGTATGAAAAAATTCCGACCTTGAATTTTTGTGATGAATAATAATAGTCACTGCATAGTATGGTTTTTTGGAAACAACAAACCCAAAATTTATACTAATCTTCACTGTAGAAATCAGTCATCTCAATGGTGTTTTAATCTATGGTTTAAATCATTTATAATGATTCATATAAAAACTGAAATGTTCACATTTACTTTATTGAATGAAAAAACTCTACCTGGAACATACTTATTTTTTCAAATGGTAGTCAATAATATTATGCATCAAGTGAAAATAATAATATTAAACTATATTTTTTGCTCTTTCTTCAAAGGTCCTTATTTAAGACCAAGGTTTGGACATATTTATTTATTTGCTTATTTCATATTTTTGAAAGTCTCAATGTTTTCACAGCATAGATATAACTTTTTAAGATCTTCATTTCGTATGATTACGAAAAAAAAATTGATATGAATTCATATTTCTCTGTCAATAAAATATTATGATGTAGACCAAGCATACCAAAGGTATGCAACACACATTACTCTTGAAATAAAAGTATCTCCATTGATCTGATTAGTTTTTCAGGTTTAAGTAAATGCTGAAGTAAATTGTTGAACAAATGAAATGATTAAAAAGAAACAATATGTAGATTTGCTTTCCAAATAGGACCAGAAAATTCAAAACCAATTTTATGAACAGAAAACACATTTTGATACACCACCTAAATATTACAGAAAGAATATAATGAAAATATTACAGTACAGGATGTACTATTCTCCAGATACATGGTTTTATATTGACAAAAAAAAATCGTAACGTTCTAGTGATTGAGACATAGTCTATAGAATTGGGGCAGTAGACGGATGTCACTGGAACGTTGAAAAAATATGCTTATACAGGGTGTCCGGAAATTGTGCGCAAAAAATCAAGGGGCTGATACAAAATTTTTTCAAAAACTCACTGATAAGGAAGTTGTAGGCCTTGAAAGTTGATTGATTATTTTATCATAACTTTTCTTGTAGTTCATGGAATTCTTTCAAATTTGTTATTGCTCTGCGTCCTTGGACCAAATGAGACCCGAATTCCACAAAGGCGAAGGGCCTCAACTGCACTTGACCTTGAAAAAAAACCCATAACTTTTCTTTCGATATTTTTTCAACAATTTAATTTCCGTATTCGTGACAAGGTCCAATGGTCCAGCTGCAACATCTTCAGCACGCAAGACCACGCGGCGGCCGCCGTCGCCGCAGCCGGCGTCGCCGTCTTCGCGTGGAAGGGCGAGACCGACGAGGAGTACCTCTGGTGCATCGAGCAGACGCTGCTCTTCCCCGACGGCCGCCCCTTCAACATCATCCTCGACGACGGCGGCGACCTCACCAACCTGGTGCACGAGAAGTACCCGCAGTACTTGGAGGGGTGTCGCGGGGTGAGCGAGGAAACCACCACCGGCGTGCATAATCTGTACAAGATGATGAAGGAGGGACGGCTCAAGGTGCCCGCCATCAACGTCAACGATTCCGTCACCAAGGTGGGTCCTTCTCTATGGAAATTCGGTTTTTATCAACCTCGAAAACCCCTGGGCCGTGGTTTTTGTGCGAATCGGAGGATAACTAGCGAAATCCTCCGACATCTTGGTAGTACAACTTTGATTTTCCAGATTTCTACTAGATATTCTTTTTTATCAACCTTGAAAACCCATGGACAGTGATTTTTGTGCAGATCCGCCTATAAATAGCTAAATCGTCTGCCATCTTGGAGACGCCATTTTGGTTGTTGAATTAGGATTTTCTAAATCTTGACTAGAAATTCATATTTGTCAACCTTGAAAACCTCCTGACAGCGAATTTTGTGTGAATTGGGCGATAAATAGCCAAATCATCCGTCATCTTGGTTAAAGTTTTGACTGGAAATTCCATTTTATCAACCTTGAAAATTCCCTTAGTGAGGTAGAATTGGGATTTTCCGAATTCAGACTGGAAATTCTTTTTTAACAACCTTGAAAAACCGTCGATAGACATTTTTGTGCGAATTGGACGATAGATAGCAAAATCTTCCAATGGCGATTCGATACTTCTGAGAAGAACTACTTGATTTAATCGATACATATGTATCAGACATAAAAACACTTCCTTTTTCTTTCCATGGCAAACTTTCTTCATTACTATCGTATTTTCATTTTTGACTCAACTCTTTACTCAAGCTATATAAATTTTTGTATTCGTGCGTATGTGAGTTATTCGTGTAGGTGGTATAATATAATAATAATTTCAATATATTTGTAGTAAGGACGGAAGACAAGTTCATTCAAAAAATTTGAAAATTTCTACTCATCATAGTGGTCTTTTGACTCCAAAGAGTGACAATTTTTCAGGCAGGAATAATTTTGGATACCAGGTATTTTTTTTCGTTAATTGATCTTGAATTTACCATTTCCATATTCAGTTTTGAGAAGTGAATGCCAAGTTCTGAAAAAACCAACTGAACAAAGAGCAATATTATCATCTCCAGTCGGAAGAATACAAGCAGATTCTTAGGATAATCTTCTCTAATTATTTTGTAAATAAATTCATTTGTTTTTTTTGTGATATTATCACCTGTATTCCTGATAATCGAATATTGTCAGTTATTACAAATTATAAATTGTGTGGGTATTTATTTCATCTACTCATACAATGAATTTTGAATGTAAATTTGAATATCACTAGATTACAACACAGTTGTTCAAATAGTGTCTGTAGCATTAATTTGTCCTGTCATATCGAGAGGAGAGGAGATTTTGTATGGAATAATAGAAATACATAATCACAATACCAGATCACATGCTTTGAATGATTTCTGTATCAATATTGCTAATGCTGCTACAAACACAGTGTTCATCAAAGGCCTACAGCTTTACAACTTCTTACCAAGAGAATTGAAAAAATGCTCATCATTTAGAGAATTCAAAAGCCAGTGTGTAAAATATATAAAAGATCTATAACCCATCATTGTAATATCTTTCCTTAGCTTTCAGATTTATACTGCTAATTTAACTTGTAGATGTATTGTATTTATGTGTATTTTGTATTTTATTTATTCTATTTTATTTTATTACACTATTTTATTTATACTTGAGAGCTGATGCTTATAAAGAGATTATTATATAATTATTATATTTTATATTATTATTATTTATTATATATTATTATACAGGGTGTCCTTAAAAGGTCTTTACAAAAAGCTACCACATATTCTTCAGACCAAAACAATTCGATACAAGCAAACTTACCTCAGTAAAAAGTTGCTTAGTTTGGGCGCTAGACGGCTCTGAAGTTGAAATTTTCAAATCGATTTTGCTTCATAACTTTTGAACGGCTCATGAGATTTTTTTCAAATTTGGTACGTTGGCATAGACTCATCGGGCAATGAAACTCATATCATAATCATAATGAATATCATTCCATGGGCGTAGAACTTGATTTTTTCAGTAAATAAACATCTAAAACTCCTACGCCAATGGAAAAAAATCAGTTTCAATATGAAATCTAAATTATTCAACTCATTCACTACAAAAAAGGTACTCTTGACAAAAGTCGATTCCTCTCATGGTTTCGACAAAATTTTAATTTTAGTGATTTAGAGCATAATTAATAATAAAACGTATAACAGATATTTCATAAAAATTGTTCAAAATGTTCACCATTTTCACGTATACAAAGATTTATACGACGCAAAAAGTTGAGATGTACTTTTTGCATAGGTTATTTCTATTGAAAATAAGTAGCACTGTTTTTTTTTTCTGAAGACTATTATTATCTGCTCGAAAACAGTGATATTCACATTCTTGGTTTCCATAGTTTCATCTGTGTTGATTTGTCGAGTTTTATTGACGTTGATTGTTGATATCGGACTTTTCTGATTTATCATGGCCGTACAATACACCAATGAAGAATACACCGATATGTTATTGGTATTCGGATATTGTCAAGGAAATGGTCGAGAGAGTGTGAGGGTGTATTCGGCAAGGTTTCCAAATCGTCGCGTACCAAGCCACCCAACCTTTGCTGCAGTTGAGAGACGTCTTCGGGAGACCGGTCATTTTGCTCCTAGAACTGGTGATTATGGAAGACAGCGTTATGTAAGGATTCCCGAAGTCGAAGTAGAAATTTTAGACCGTATTGAAGAAAATCCAGAATTGAGTACTAGACGGATAAGTAATGAACTAGAAGTTTCTAGGAATGCCGTTCATGAAGTACTAAGAGAACAATTATTATACCCATACCACAAGACGCCAGTTCAAGATTTATTAATCCATGATTCACAAAGTCGTCTGATGTTTTGTAGGTTCATTAATTTGCAAAGAGAAATGAATCTGAACTTTGGAAAGAATATTTTGTTCACTGATGAAGCCTGTTTCAAGAGAAGAGGAATAACTAATTTTCATAATGAACACGTTTATGCAATTGAAAATCCTCATTCCATTAAAATAAACCATTTTCAACACGAATTCAAAATCAACGTTTGGGCTGGAATAATAGGAAATTTTATAATTGGTCCTGTCATACTTCCACAAAGATTAACAGGAGACATGTATTTACAACATCTACGAAATACGTTGCCAAATTTGTTGGAAGATTTACCACTCCAACATCGGGTAGATATGTGGTTTATGCACGATGGAGCTCCACCACATTTTTCGGTGGATGTTAGGAATTTTTTAAACCAACAGTACCCAGACAGATGGATAGGTAGAGGTAATGATGCACCCGTGAATTGGCCACCACGTTCTCCAGACTTAACACCGATGGATTATTTTGTATGGGGTTATCTCAAGTCTACGGTTTACAAGACCCCTGTGAATACTGTAGAACAACTATGGCAACGTATCCAACAGGCGACGAATAATCTTACAGGCGATGAAGAAGTTATGCAAAGAGTACATTTCAACTTTTTGCGTCGTATAAATCTTTGTATACGTGAAAATGGTGAACATTTTGAACAATTTTTATGAAATATCTGTTAATCGTTTTATTATTAATTATGCTCCAAATCACTAAAATTAAAATTTTGTCGAAACCATGAGAGGAATCGACTTTTGTCAAGAGTACCTTTTTTGTAGTGAATGAGTTGAATAATTTAGATTTCATATTGAAACTAATTTTTTTCCATTGGCGTAGGAGTTTTAGATGTTTATTTACTGAAAAAATCAAGTTCTACGCCCATGGAATGATATTCATTATGATTATGATATGAGTTTCATTGCCCGATGAGTCTATGCCAACGTACCAAATTTGAAAAAAATCTCATGAGCCGTTCAAAAGTTATGAAGCAAAATCGATTTGAAAATTTCAACTTCAGAGCCGTCTAGCGCCCAAACTAAGCAACTTTTTACTGAGGTAAGTTGCTTGTATCGAATTGTTTTGGTCTGAAGAATATGTGGTAGCTTTTTGTAAAGACCTTTTAAGGACACCCTGTATATTAGATTCTTACATTACCATGTCTTTTTATATTGGAAACCGTGTGTCTGATTCATAAGCATCAGTATCATTTATATAGACAAAAAAATCCAGTCAATACTAGACTTCGTCAAATTCCCTTGCCTCTGCCGCCGAGATCACAATTGGTTAAAAATTCTTTCATTCACAATGGAGGAAAGATGTTTAATCACCTTCCACTTTCGGTAAAAAATATAGGAGCCTATGTACTATTCAGGAAAGCGGTTAAAGAATTTTTACTTTGTAGACCATACTATGAGATTCGCGAATTTTTTGAGGAAAGAATTTGAGATGTTTTCTGATTTTATAAATGCCTATTCTCTGTGTATTTTTATTGATTGACTATCATTTCATTTTAAGATTTTAATCTGTATTACCTTTGTATTGTTTGTCCTATTGACACTTAGTTTTATATTTGCTTTGTCCATAAGATGAATCAATCTTTGACAATGAAGTCTATTTAATTTGATTCGATTTGATATTGTTCGCAGAGCAAATTCGACAATCTGTACGGCTGTCGCGAATCGCTGATCGACGGCATCAAGCGCGCCACCGACGTCATGCTGGCGGGCAAGGTGTGCGTCGTGGCGGGCTACGGCGACGTGGGCAAAGGGTGCGCCCAGTCGCTGAGGGCGTTCGGCGGGCGGGTCATCGTCACCGAGATCGATCCCATCAACGCGCTGCAGGCGGCCATGGAAGGTAAGCGAGACCGTGACATGTAAATTCATGATTGTACATACAGTAGTTTCTAGTAGATTCTATCCATTTGCAAGACAGACCCGAGGAAATAGTCCCCTCAGTTCTGTAGGATTTTTAGCAGAAAGATTCTTCTAGATTGACTTAGATTCCCACGCTTTTCCTTCGGGTGTATTGCAAGAAAACCAAAAATCTCTCGCCATTCATCGCACCGAGTGAGTCGGGGTATTTTTCCTCTGAACTCCGTGCTACCCCCACATATTAACCCTGGAAAAAAATATTTCAGGCTACGAAGTAACGACGATGGACGAGGCTTCGAAAGAGGGGCAAATCTTCGTGACGACCACCGGGTGCAAGGACATCATCCACGGCGCGCACTTCCTCAACATGCGCGACGACTCCATAGTCTGCAACATCGGCCACTTCGACTGCGAGATCGACGTCGCGTGGCTCGAGAAGAACGCCAAACAGAAGGAGAACATCAAGCCGCAAGTCGACCGGTATCTGCTGCCCACCGGCAGTCACGTGATCGTGCTGGCCGAGGGCAGGCTGGTCAACTTGGGCTGCGCCACCGGCCATCCGTCATTCGTCATGTCCAACTCGTTCACCAATCAGGTGAGCCGGTTTCTCAGATTTGCACACTTTTATTCTTCGCTGACCGTTGGCAGAGTTGATCCTCTCTCTGTTGCACATGCACACGAATCGATACCCCTTCATAACTCTATAGGGCAAGGGTGAAGTGAATCTAGTAGAGCATATATAATATCGTATCTCTGCTTTCGACAAACTGAAGTGGAAATATCGACAACCGTCAGTCAAAAATAAAAAATACATTTGAAGTAAATCAAAACAAGTAAATGAATCGTCACAATCTTTCACTACAATTTTATTGTGCTTAGGTGCTGGCCCAGATCGAGCTGTGGACCCGCCCGGAAGCCTACCCCTTGGGCGTGCACATGCTGCCCAAGCGGCTCGACGAGGAGGTGGCGCGCCTGCATCTCGCCCACCTGGGCGTCCGGCTGACCGCCCTCACGCCCGCCCAGGCCGACTACCTCGGCCTGCCCGTCGAGGGGCCTTTCAAGCCCGACCACTACCGATACTAGACGGTTTTCGCATTTTTTTTTTTGGGGCAGTCGGTAGGACATCGATGTTTCCATCTCGAGGCTCTGGAGTTGTGTATACTAGTCTTCGACGTATTTTTTTACTAATTATGCATTGCCGAACTATACATACTTATTTTCATCGATAAAGGTACTTATTGCCGTTGCTTCTGTGTTTTATTTGACATGGTGGGCCACAAAGGAGAAAAATACAGCTTTTGAGAATGTTTGAAGTCGATAAATTCGAAATAAGAAGCTGTGTTCAATAACTTCTACTTAATTTTTTTAGAAACAAGGAGAGAAAATCCCACAAAAAGCTGGAAAATGAATGTACCACCTCCTCGAGAAACTTACAGACAGTATTTAAAAAGGAAATTGTTTTATTGAATTGGCGCAGTCGGTAGAACATCTTTCACCGATTTTTTCGTAAAGCTGTAAATATGGTAATATGTATTGAAAACATGAATAATGGCCATGCACCATTGAGTTGAATAAATAATACCAATATATAGAGGATTTATTTCGTTGAAAAACTTTCAAAACTTTTAAAACAATGACAAGAATAATATACATTTTTGATAATATCAAGAACGAAACGTTTGAGAGATTGTGTGAACACAACAAAAATATTTGATATCTTGTTGATATCTGTGACAATGATTTCAGCACTTGAAAGTCCGCTTCCTCTATTATCTATCGACGTACGAATTAACAGTCTGAAAATATATGGCGCAAGCCAAACTAATGTCGGATTTATGATAATCATTCATAATCAAAGTAAATAATTGTGGTATAGGTATGATAAAATGCACACACAGCCAATATAATTATCACTTATTCACAGTGGCGTAACGTGAAATGCACGTCATGAATATTGATTATATTCTATTCTGTTATTGATTGATATAAGTCATCGTGAAAAATTCAACGATTCCATGTTTGTTCGTATTGTTTCTGAGACTAAAACTGATGAGGAGATTCAAACCTATATCTTTGTCCATATGCGGCATGAGTGTGACTCAAAAATTTATTAACATTGAGTGAATGTTACTCACCAAATATAGTTTCGATGGTTGTTTTTCTGAAATGTTTACTCACTTCCTGACAGCAGCTTTGTTTCATATTGTTTTGTTTTGTCTAGTCAGCCAGGCAGGTCCAACACTGGCAATTATAATTTTAAAATTCGTGCTCATGTTCTCGTGATTGTTTTTTTTTTCGTTTCCTGGATGAATTTCATTGTATAATATAAACATTCAAATTTCAACCCCGTTGGACCTGTTTTAGTTACACCATTGACATGATCGTGTGGCGTGGAATGTGCAAACAAGAGTTATAAACATTTATTTCTTTCATCATCAACGGTACATCATATCCAATTAGCAGTTTTATTTATCAATATACCTTTATCAAACAACTCGTGGTTCTAATATTATTATACTCATTTTGTACTAATACCTTCGTGCATAATATTGATGAATTAGTTAGAACTTTCTAAGTGAAATATATAGTTCCTGATGTTGGAATTTGAGACATTCAAACTGTTATGGACTCGACAAATCGCAGACATTCAAAAAAAATCAGAAATCTTTTGAGGCTACGTGATGATATCAAGATCCGCAGATTATTAAGACCAGGTATTTATGATTCACTACCCCATGAGCATAGCTCGAAGTTTAGATAGATGTTGATTACAATTATGTATTTCATTCAAAACATTCAAGTTTTTTAAGATTCGATGAATCAATAAGGAGAAATATCTTCGAAGTCTTTTTCAGGGATTTTCGAATGAAATTCCTCATTACTGATATGATGGATAAAAGTATTTTACGGTTTCTTCATCGAATCATATATTTCGTCAAAAAATTCATTTCTGGGTCACCCATAAATGTCCATTAGTTCGACCCTGTCCCGCAACTGGAATGTATGCAACCATCATCGCCCAGTTGCCAGAGCACCTATTTACGGTATTTTTGCCATCTTGTTATTTAAAAAAATATATATAAATTTCAATAAGAAGGTGCTCTGTAACACACATTGCTGGTCATATTTTGGTACCTGAACAAAACTGGGATTTTTAATGAAAATTCTAGGTATGTAAATAATGATGTTTATATTTGTCACTTGTCATCACTTTAAATAAATTAATCAGCTGTTAAATGTCGCATGTGTCATTATTATAATGAAGTCATTATACAAACATTCAGAAAAAAATAGAAAAACAATGTAGTATAACGATAGAAGAGATAGATCTATATTGAGAAGTTATCGGGCGAGTTTTGAATTTTTACGATAAATGTGTGTCGCGACAAGAGATATAATGGACTGTATGTTCGAAGCCTGTTTGGAAGCAACGCTGGAGCCAGATGATATTCCAAAAACTGCCGATCCAGTATGGATTCTTGGCAAGAAATACAATGCTATTCAAGGTAAACGTACCCAATTTCTTTATCTCTCTATAAACTCAGTATTACAGATATCAACAAGATAAGGCAAGATATAAACTCCAAAATTTGGATAACATACAGAAAAAACTTCGTCCCCATAGGAGGAAATGAAGGTCTCACCTCGGACAAAGGATGGGGCTGTATGTTGAGATGTGGTCAAATGGTCTTGGCACAAGCTCTTTCGTCTTTACACTTAGGAAGGGAGTGGTTATGGGACCCCCAGACTCGTGATCCTACCTACCTGAGAATACTCAGGAAATTTCAAGAAAGGAGACAGGCCCCTTATTCCATTCATCAAATTGCACTCATGGGAGCTTCGTTAGGCAAAAATGTTGGGCAATGGTTTGGACCCAACACAGTTGCACAAGTTTTGAAGTAAAGTATATTTTTTTTTTCACTGTGGTTGTCAATAAAATCGGTTTTTCTACAACTTTTGAATAATACAGTACAAATGAATAATAAATATGAGCTTCATATCATACTGTTATACATCATGGGAAATTACCATATTTTCATCTCCAATAAAATATATTGTTGAATTGATATGTATTGTGACAAATTAGAAATGATGCAGATTTTTTGCTTGGTTCCCCTTTGTTAACAGTCTTAGATAATCAAGAATATTGACATTAGTTTGATTACAAACTGAATCTCAAATAATTATAGATAGTATATCTGATGGATTTTCATGAATATGTTGAGATGTTGGATAAAATCTGGAATAAAATTCAGCACTGTGTTCACTTCACCTGAAGGATTCATGAACCGAAATTTGTCAGTATCAGTATCAAAGTTTCTTTTTCAAATTGATTTTTTATTGATATTTCAAACATTCTTTTGTCCATATTATGGGACTCTGGCAGTGTAATTTGTAGTAATAAGTAGCTGCCATGACATAATTATGCTATCAATGAGCAAAGGTAAATTAATTTATTGTCGCTGTTTTGAAAATTTCATTAGAGACATTTTAATTTTTGTTTCTATAAAAACGAAGATAAATACAAAGTGAAGACCTCGGTAAAGATATAGTACATACTTTTGAGTAAAATCCAGTGTATGCACCATAACACATTTGTGCAATAAATTCTGTGAGTGATTTCTTCTTTATTTTCAGGAAATTGGTCAAGTATGACGAGTGGAGTAGATTAGCTATCCATGTAGCTCTAGATAATGCCATAGTTATTAGTGAAATAAGTAAGTGATTTTTTGCATGTCCGTTCGGGAATATACAGGATGTAACCCAATACATAGAAATATTTCAGGAGGTGATCCTCAATGAAAAGAGAATTTGAGATATGAGGTGTTGAAGATTCCAAGAAACACTGATTTTTCAATCATATCTGAAAATTGCTTTGCATGATTCCACTGAAATTTTATTTCACATTATTGTACAGAAAATCTCAACCCATTAATTTTACATTTTTTCATTTATAGATAAAGCACCTAATTTCTACAACTGAATTCAAATATACTTAGGCTTTTAATATTGTGTGAAATATTTAATCATCTGTTTGAGTTATGTGTTTTTTTAAGAGAACTAAAATACTGAATGATTCATTCTGATTATAGGAGATTTATGTTTAACAACAACAAAAGTAGATGGTACAAAAGTGACGAATTCTGAGTGGAAGCCCTTGTTGCTCATAGTGCCTTTAAGATTGGGCCTCACTGATATCAATCCAATTTATATAAGTGGTGTGCAGGTTAGTTCATTTTATAATCATATTATAAAATCTTTGGCTATTCATTATATTGAGTGTCTCATCAATATTATGAAAAGTTCATAGGTCATTCCAGCAAACGAACTGGTTTTTGTTTATTTTTGTGTAAGTGCGTAAAGTTAGTGTTCTTTAATGGCACATGAGTATTAATTTTTGGCCAAGACCGCAGACAACATTTTTTGCACAACTATGAATGGAAATCTGCCTCCATAGCAGAAGAAGATAGTTGGAATAATAAAATTGAGATTTCTAACAAAATATTGAATTGTCCATCTCTCCAAGAAATATCTAACGTTTCTGATCAGCGGCAACATGGAACATCTTCGGGAATTTATGTTGGAATTAATTGTTCAAACTTCACTATCAATTATCATTCCAATGAATGACATTGTTTTATGATGAATAATCAATTAACAATTGACTCTGTTAAAAATAAATCCTTCAATGTTTATTTTGTGAATTATTTCTGCACTTATTCTTTCACGGTGAAGAATACTTTTTTCCATGGTGAAAAAAAGGTAAATATTCACGGATCAATAGAGATGCAGAAGTTTTTTTGACAGTTGTACAAAAAAACCTTTTCGTAGGTTTTTCTGCAATAACAAAATACATCTTCGGATGCGGGTAAAATTTGTTCAATCAATCCATTGGCGTCCTAGGGGGGCAACTTAGTTGATGTTATGAAAAATTATATCACAAAAAAAGTTACTTTTTTCTTTCAGAAATGTTTTCAATTTCGGCAGAGCTTAGGGGTAATCGGGGGTAAACCCAATGTCGCCCTGTATTTCATCGGTTGTGTGGGCAAGGAAGTGATATATTTAGATCCACATAATACGCAAAAAAGCGGATTCGTAGAGAATAAAGAAACTGAAGAGCAAATCGAGATGGATCTGACTTATCATTGTAAATATGCATCCAGAATCAATATACTCAAAATGGACCCTTCTGTAGCAGCAGTAAGAAAATTCATTGTATTCTCATTCTATTTCAAGTGGTATTTATTAATGGTTATGGTGAACATTCATTTGCTTTTCAGTGCTTTTTCTGTAAGACAGAGGCCGATTTCAATGACTTTTGCCAGAGAGTAAAAACTGATTTGATAGATCCAGAGAAGGAGCCAATGTTCGAAGTCTGTTACAATAAACCTAAAGAATGGTCACCTACATTGGAAAACGCAATAGATGCTGGAACTGCATCTTTTGCAGGTAAATATCAGATAGCATTGTGAAATATCAGTTATCTAATGAAAATGCTATTTACCAAAAAAATAAATTATCTCTTTCTTTCATCAGTAGGCATGGCAATTCACAACTTTATTCAGTATGGTAATCATTTCTTGACTTCACAAGTGTAATAGACATTACCTCAAAGCACTACTGTGTATTTATTTTCATCAATAGTACTGTATCATGTAGTTTCCTGTTAGATAGTGAGTGTAGTTGATTGTTATCATTTTTCAGATTTTCAAGATCAAGGAAGTTTTAATTTCGACTCTGATCATGAATTCGAGATACTTTGAGCAAGCGGAATAATCATGATAGAATAACTTTTGATGTGTTGTGTCCAATCTGTAAGACTTTCAAATACTTAAATGATAATTGAAAATGTTTAAAAGGGCTTGAACGAATTACTAACTGTTGATGAGCTGTTATGTAAATTGTACATAATATATTGGATATCAAGTGAACTTTTGTATGTATATTACATGTTTTGCAATTTTTTTATTTATAACAATATGTATTTGTTAATTTTCAGCTATTAATAAAACAATTTATAACATCAACTTTTATTTCACAGCAGGTAACAAAAAACAAACCTCACACCCTCCTACAATCAAGATCGTGAAATAAAGTTTTGGCACCAACAAAATACTGTGTTTGTATACAAATATTTTATAAATCCTGTGTGATATCTTGTGTTTGGTAAAAAAAAATATTTGGTCCTCTTGTACACAAATGACATATATTGAAAAAATGTCATTCTTATGCCGGCATGATAATCAAATAGCTTTTGAACAAGTAAAAAAATCAGTGAGAAAAAATAGTTGCAATATTAAGCATCATGTCAAAAAATTCCAAAAATTACATAATACAAATTTTCTATTAACATGGGGGTAGAAATGCAGAAATCACTGCAAAGTTTGAATACAAAAATGGTTGAGTATTTTGGTTTACCAAAAATTCAAATAATTTTGACGAGATTCGAAATATGATGACTAGTAAAAATCAATAATTCATATATAATCACTATTTCCTCAGAATTTAGAAGAAAAAAATGTGAACTCATATTACAAACACCGATGTTTTGTTTATTGACCTTTACCTTGAAGGACTTATCACAATTATTTGTTCATATTTAGATTCAATTCTACAAGATTCATCACATACTTATGATCTACAAGAATATTTTCACTATGCAGCCATATTTTCTTTTCTGCTACTGTGGCTACTAAAAGCATTATCTTTGAAGTTTATTATGATAACTGTGATATTATCCAAAGATCCTTTGTAATAAGACTGCAAAGTGAGACTTTTAGCACCATAATCAGGTTCATCGAGCCTATCTTTAACAAAATTAACGGCTTCTTCGTTCGAAAATGTATCCCACAATCCATCAGATGCAAGAATAAGGAAAAGGGGTTTGTGATCCTTCAGATCGAAAGTGAGTATATCAGGATCAGCAATGACATACTTTTTATCTTTGAGGGGATAATCTCCCAGTGCTCTAGACGTTGCTAGAATTCCAGCAACCCTCCAAACACCAGTGAAACTCACAAATCCTCCAGCTTCCCTAATTCTTTTCTGTTCCCTCATTTGTTGGGGTTTGTGGTCGAAAGACAAGGGAATTGCATTACCTTTCCCATCACACATGACACCTCTCGAGTCACCAACGTTTGCCACAACCAATCTGTTGTCTTCTAACATAGCTATCAGAGCTGTGGTGCCTGCCACATCTAGACTCTTCTTAGCAGTTTCAACCAAACGCTCGTCTACAGCTAGAATTTCATCTGTCAGAAGTTTCCCATAGTTGACAGTACCATTGCAGTCAAAATAACTAGTGGCAGGTATCTTTTTCATGCTAGGAGTCACTTTCAATGGTCTAGAATCTCTATTTACAGGTTTAATGTTATCCAGTTTCGTCAAAAGTTCCACGTCTGTTATTTCTTTCATACCTTTAAGGCATTCATCTGTGGTGGAACTAGTTCTTCTGAAGCTTTTTCTTCTTTCTACTAGAGTTGGTGTTACAGTTTTTTCTGGCTCATGTTTTGCTTCCTCGCTATATGTTTGTACCACTTTGGCATCTGGATTACTCTTGCCAGTTACCAAATGTTTTATTTCTACTACTTTGTTGAACAGATTCTGGGCTAGTTTTTCTTTGGCAAAATTTGCTGCAAACTCTCCACCATGTCCATCAAACACGGCAAATAAGGCGACGCCAGTGTTGTTGATATTATCATTGATGACAAATCTATCTTCCATTTTGCCCCTTCTTCCTTGGACAGCATATGCTGCAACTGCACCAACTTTCAACTCCCAGCTAGACTTTTCCAAATTGGCATTACTAAAGAAACTGAGTTTGTCTACATTAGACCTAGTTCGTATATTGATGGTTTGCTGCAGCCTACCTAATAGATTTCTACTCCATAAATCAACAGCTTGCATGTAAACCAAAATGAAAAATATAAGTGCCCCACAAACAATAATTTCTGGTTTCATAACATACAGTTTCAGCATCCTCCAAGTTTGAGTCGAGAGTGATATACGAGACAGCTTCATAGGAATACTCCATGAAATTCTTGACATTATCTTCATGTGAGATACATAAGTTTGGTAAAAAATTTTATCATCTAGGTCGTCTTCCATTCTATTCTATCAAGATCTGTAGATTCTGCGGCTGACGTTATTCAGGGCAGCATTTTTGTGTCATTGAATTCTAAAAACAAAGCCAAAAAAACTATAATTAGAACCGTCTGGCCTCTCCGGATGTCTCTGCCAATTTCCACTAGGTGAATACAGAAACTGTGTCGATGAGTAATTTTATAACATAATGATGAAATGAATTGTAGAATACCTGTTACTTCAATTTGTTAAAGCAATAATTAAAATCTCACAGAGGTTCTCATCAAAATTTAATATAACCTACATAAATACTATGTTTACCTGTCAAGTCAACCTCATCTTCTGTTATTAGTTCTGTTTGGAAAAGTGGCGAACGCCCAAAGAATCTCTTAAAGAAAAGAAGAAACATATGTCAATGTTCTGTGCATGATGGTTGAAAAAAGCAGTGTGAGGGGGAGGCGGGTGAACCTCTATTTTTTCCTTGAGTATTCAATATTCCTAAGTAATCAAAATGTTAGGTTCACCATCAAGTACAAATCCGAGGAACTCTTGACACAGATGAGACCTTATGTTGTCTACTCTGTGCTCTTGACAACTGAAATAGCGTAATATCAATCGCAGCCCGTCAAATTCAATAACCTTGCCAGAGATTAGTAACTCGGTACATACTGTCCGCTTCTGTCTTCTGTTGAAATAAAAATGACCTGGCAACACTGGGCAACACTAGTTGGAAGTTTCTGTCGGAATCACCATCGGCACCAGGTGGCGTTTCGATTTGACACTGTCAAACCAAAACTACGGGAAAACATTGGGAATGTAATTTATGCCTGCTGATATTTATTGCTTCTTTTCTTGATTTTGGAGTTATCTTTTCGAAATGCCTGTTGTGAAAATCATTTTAGCTGATATCATTGAGTATTTGTGTGGGAAAAGTCGACCTGTAGTCGAAGGCGAAGCAGTATTCAATGCTAACCATATTATCCTGTGTGAGGTAGAAGATGTGGAAAATAGACGGATTTTTGGTCTTTGTTTACAAAGCTCTGCATTGAAATCTCCTCCACACGAGATTAAATTGAATGTAGGATCAGTAGGTACATCTGTGACCAAGTGGATATGTATATGCAGTTGCAAAGCAGGCCAATCTGGTTTCTGTAAGCATGTTGTTGCTTTGCTGCTATATGTCAATCGGTAGGTAGATAATGAATATTATCAATTTTGATGATGAGCGTTATTTTTTCAGCATTGAAGTACTTGATGATTTGAGCTGTACAGATGTCAAGCAAGTATGGGGCAAGGAAAAGAAGAAGGTGGAAGCAGTTTATGCTGCAGAGAGAGCTGTAGACTACTGGCATTTTCAGAAGAGGAAACGGTATGAATTTGAGTCCAACCAGGAAGTAGAAAATGCCAATTTCAAGTTGCTGTTGAAGTGTAATATATTTCATCCTCTTGAATACCATTCGGATTTGAAATGCTTAAATTTTCAGGCAAACCGTCTTCAGCTGTTTCAGTTTTCTATAAAAATGCAACATCTACAAGAAACCAAAGGTTGTATTCATTCTGTAATTTGAAGGCAAATATCGAGCCCATGCAATTTGTGCTGAAAAGCTATACCTTCTTTACTTTGTTGGTTCTTTCTCTTTGTTTTCTTTCGTTTCAGGTGCCAAGCCTATGATGAAAAATTCAAAGGAAGTACTAGTTTAGTATCAAATGATAATTTATCTCTGAGAGATCAGATATGGCAGTCCATGAAGGCGTCTGAATTCATGACCACTTTGAATGTAGATGAGGGATGGTATCCACAAATTGCATGTTGCCGAAAGATCCTCTTTGATCTAGGAAAAGAAGATATAGTGAATGCACTAATGTGTGAACAAGGTTCCAAAGAATGGAGAGATTTACGTAAACTTCGACTCACAGGTAAAGAAAACATCTTTTCAGGAAACAGAGATATCAAAATACATACACATAATAATATATAGGTACATACAATAATACATAGGTACTCATCTATAAGTGTTGTCAGAAGATATTTACCCAAAAAACATTCATCTGTTTCATACTTAATATTGAGAGCAGATGAAATCCATTCACATGTGTAGAAGGTTCTAAAATATCAGAATAATCAGAGAGTAAAGACCATCACTG
This sequence comes from Gastrophysa polygoni, assembly GCA_963576655.1. NCBI lineage: Eukaryota > Metazoa > Arthropoda > Insecta > Coleoptera > Chrysomelidae > Gastrophysa > Gastrophysa polygoni. The sequence goes on along the minus strand of OY755082.1, from coordinate 370,349 downwards.
AAAAAGTGACAACATTTATTTATCATTCGGATCATATAAATGATATTGAATATTGGTGAAATTAATTTGAGAAAATAAGATACTTACATCAAAACACCAACACATAATAACAAGAAACTGATTTCCATGTTCATTGTGATTCATCCCATGTAATACTCAATGTTTCAGGTACATCAATATACTCTATGTATACATATGGAAAAACCAATTTTGAACAAAAGGCCAAATATTTTGGCCTAAAGGATTTTATAATAAATATACAGAACATGGGAAGCGATATGAGGGAAATGCTATCCAGTCATTTCAAAATAAATATCCAGGGACGTCTGTAGTACCAGTTGGATTTCTCATAAGTGAGACCTATCCATGGTTAGGATATTCACCAGACGGAATTGTTTTTAAGGAAGGAAAACTGAATGCACTTCTAGAGATCAAATGTCCCTTCCTTGGTATAGTTCATTCAATTCTTTTTCTTATGAACTTTCATTGCTGTTTTGTAGGTAGAAGTCATTCTCATAATGACAAAAATTTTCGGGAATCCTGTGACTATCTTGAATATGCAGGCAATCAAACACTGGAAATGAAGCAGAAACATAAGTATTATGGGCAAATGCAGCTTGGAATGGCCATTGCTGGTGTACAAAATACATTTTTGATAGTTTATTCCCCTTTTTCAGATTCATTTCTAGAAATTCTAGTGGAGTTCAATGAATCATTTTCAAGGGAATTAATAAGTAAAAGTAGCGAAAAATATTTGAAATATATATTGCATGAATATTGTAAACATAAGGATTCGTTCCCAAATTAATGTACCTAATTTAAAACAGAGTTTGTAAAAATGGGTTGATTTAAATAAACAATAAAATGTATCTTGCAATTTTGTTTATAATTATTTTCAAGGGCCTAAAATACAAAACTATTATATACTGTCTATGAGTTAATCAAGGAGGTGGTACAATAATTTTTATAGATTTTTGGGATTTTCTCTCCTTGTTTCTATAAAATGAAAGTTATAATGATTATTTTAATCTATTTGTAATAGGGGCAGTAGAAAATTGACAAAAATATAACTCACACATAAACTATCTAATTGATGATATTTATTTGAATAATAATTACCTAAATAAAGTGATGAAAGGAATACATAAAAAATATCAATTTGATTTGTTCAAAAACCTCTCATGAGATAGGATGGGGGAGGACATATTAACTAGCGCAGCAATGATGGTCATAACTTCATCCATATGTGGAATCATATACCATTCAATTTGAGACGAAATTATTTTAAACATTTTTAGCCTCTGTATAGCCCTTTCAACATGAATTCGAGCTCTTGCTATTTCTGCAGTTTGATTTGCTTCTTCTTTAGAAAACTGTTTTTTTTTCCTCAGAAATGGAGGCCGAATAAGCTGGATAAAACAATCTTCACATTCTTCCTCTATCATGAAGCCCTTGTCAACCATTACTCCATCGTGGGGGTCCAATTTGGAAATGAAATTTTCATTGTTGAAAATTCCTTTATCACTAGCCCTTCCTCCATAACAAGGACTAATGTATGATAGTAAACCTGATGGGGTGATTCCTATCAAAAACTTGACAGTTAGTGTACTTTTATAATGTGAGTAACTCTTTATTCTGCTCACTAAGCATTTACTTTTTTGTACTGGCACTTCAGTGCAGTCCAAAACAACCCTGGTGTTCTGGAATTTTTGAAAGCAAGTTGGCATATTTGCTACTACCTCCTCTTTAGTGGGCCATTTAATCAAAGGTTTCAAAACTGCTGCAAGTAGAGACAGAGCCCAATAAAAGTATCTTGTACATGTAGTATATGATAAATTAAACAAAATGGCTAGGCATCGAAAACTATTATTGCACTTCAGTTTAGTCAGCACAAGAACTATTCTTGTTTGGAGATTATCAGGAATCTGATGTTTACTCAGGTTGAGAATATTTGTAGAGCAGACTACAAGAGTTCTCACTACAGTTGTGTCAACACCACAAAAACATTGCATATTATAATCAGAGCGGAGGTTATCACTGAGGTCATAAATTGGAAATGAAGTCTGAACAGCTTCATCAGTTAACTCATCCAATGTACTGTGAAGTGGCTTGGTATTGTTGCCGAATTGTTGTTTTCCTTCTGGAGTTGAAAGCGATACAGGTTCATCCATCACAGAATGATCCATGACTGATGGTACCTTATCAATTGAATCCTCATCAGTTTTCGAAATGTGTTCATCAGTAACACCATCAATCCTGAAAAAATATTTGACATCATCAACGTTTTAAAAATTATGATTATTACTACCATTTTCTATTGGATCGGCTAACTTTTTGGCCTCTTGATACACATGTTTTAGGGATTTTTTGAGTTGGAATGGCCCCTTTCTCCAGGCGTTTTAGTTTCGCATATCTTGTGTCTAGGTTAGGTAATAGGTTAGATTTTCATCAATAATCAGAAAATGATCTACGTACTTGGTGTAAAATTTTCCAAACTGAAATGTTCACTGCAAACACACATATATTTACTAATCGGTTTACCGATTTTCAGTCTATTTTTCCATTCATTCGCCAATTTCTGGTTTTTTGGGAAGAAGTGCATGGAGACATTTTCTGATGTATAATTATTACACTGCGGAACTGAACAAAAATTCTTCGATTTGCTCGACATAACAAAACTATTAACTTGAGATTCACGAACGCAAAACTAACAGTTTATGTGAGAAAACGGGAATAATTAATAATATATTACCACGTGAACGATAGGTTTATTGTTTGTTTTCCCGTAGTTTTATATGTAAGTTCGTAAATGTAGATGTCGCCCACTCCGTGGTTAAACCCAATAGATTTTAGTTCTGTGTTTTCACAACACTGTTGTGTTTATAGGTTACGTTAGTAATTAGTATACGTTGAAAACTGGAAGTGTAGTCGAAGTTCCTTATTTTAGTGCCATTTGTTTGGTAGCTGATTACACGGTAGTATTGTGGACAACTAAAGTGTCGTCGAAGTTCTATTCGCCTGGTACCTGAAGACACGATGTCGATGGTAACATCACCTTCCGTTGAACTCAGTTCCTACCGTGACCAACATTTCAAGGTATCGTATTGACCAAAAAACCAACACAGAATCTCTTCTAGTATTCATTTCATTTTACAGGGCACTAGAGCCGATCAAGACAAACTACTGAGGACCACCTCAACTCTCTATGTAGGAAATTTATCTTTCTACACTACAGAGGAGCAAATATACGAACTTTTTTCGAAATGTGGTGACATCAGACGTATCGTGATGGGGCTGGACAAGTACAAGAAAGTACCCTGTGGATTTTGTTTCGTAGAGTACTACACCAGAGCTGATGCTGAAAACTGCCTGAGGTACATAAATGGAACACGTTTAGATGATAGAATAGTGAGAACCGATTGGGATGCAGGCTTCATTGAAGGAAGGCAATATGGCAGAGGAAAAACTGGTGGACAAGTAAGTCTTGTTTTGATTCCTTAATTGATACTGATTGGCATCAGTAGAGTGTAGCTAAGCACTCAAATAAGGGGTCTCAAGCACTAGATATCATTCAGCTTATCTTGGTGGAAAGAGAAAGTTTAAATTTTTTTTCTAATGTATTTTCACTCATCTAGAAATCATAGAATATCAAAATTTACCTGTCTGTTGAAATCAAGTGATAACAAATTTAGTTTTGGGTGTGCTGATTAAAGTTTTGGGGATGCTAATTCTCGTGTTTAGATTTGAGCTTGTTTATATAATATCTCCATCATTTTCAGGTACGTGATGAATACAGAACCGACTTTGATTCTGGTAGAGGAGGATATGGCAAAATCATCCAACAAAAAATTGGTGGCATTGAGACACCAGCATTTCTAAGATGAGTTGTTTCTTTGAGATTTTTCAGTGATGATTGAGAGAAGTGTAAGTCTGTCATGATTAATCTTCTGTTTTAAATTTTTGTACATTTTGTGGCTTGTCACAAATTATCCTATTGAAAAGGAATACTTGTCTATGAATCAAAACAAAGGGATATCATTGGACCAAAAATATATAGATTATACAGATAAATTGGTCATGAAGTTAATTTAGACTGGTTCCTCAAGGAATAATTTTGACATTGTGGGACATTTTGATTCAAGCCAATATTTTTAGTTGATATTACTTGAATATCAAATATATGATTATTCTTACTCACATGTAATTGTATGTACCCAGAAGTGTGTTATTATGTTATTGGTATTGAATAATTATGTCTTATCAACTACAAACTGTTTTCTGAAAGACATTCAGAATCTATGGAATCATTTGCTTCCTCTCCTTCAAATGCAGAACTGTTTTTTTATTGAGTTTCAATGAAAAAATCATCAATTTATGTTGTTCAGTCTGCTTCTACCTGAACCGGAGATTTGCATAAAAAATCTTTATTATAGTAATTTGTCTTATCAAGGTCTTTCACTCAATTATATATAAAAAGGAATTTAGCATCATTCTCGTTATGATTCGTGGTCAAAGTGTCTACAGAAAAGGTGGTTGATCTTGCATTGAGAACACTTTGTTCATTGCAGATCAGAAAATAAGTGAAACAATGGGTGAATTAAAGTTAATTTTTTTGTGTGCCAGTTTATGCTGTGTTTCTGCAATTCTACGTAAGTATAATGCTGATATGAATATAATTAGAATACATATTTTCTTGTCTCTCTTTTATTCTTTCCATATTTAATTATTGTACAATTCAATAATACTTTCTAACAAATGGGCTTGGAATATGCATGATCAGTTTGCTATTAAAATTTCATTCAATGTCATACCTATATTCTGTTTGGAAAGTAGAGACAGACTCATAGATCAATCTCTAAAGGCAATTTCATCAAAAAATACCCTTACGTGAGTGGCAAAAATAAATTTGCAGTGTCCTATAACAAACTTTATGCAAATAATATCACCTGGAATTCACATTGAAGAAAAAGCTTAGTAATGATTGCAAATACTTAATTCAATTCATTATACAGACTGCCTAATCCTTACTTCTCATAAAACCTGATGGGAATTTGATTCAATAATTATTATGGTCCCATATATTTGTTTAAATAATTGATTCATTCAATTCATTCTCAAATTTTAATTCATCCTCATTCCATCTCATAAATCAATTCAATCAATGATATTTTCACGACTTTGATCTAACAAAAATGCATCTACAGAGTGGTCCAGGTTATAGTAACAATATTTCACCATATGATGGTCTGGATGGCCATTTGCAGTATAAATCACAGGGTGTCCCAAAAACATCAATACAGTTTATGTTCTGTTAACATATTACGTTTTGACATCGAGAAGGACATTTTTTTTGTTCCATTTCACAAAAATATTTTTGGGATGACGTTAATAAATCCCTTTTTGTTCATGTTGGATTTTGTTATATGCACAAATAAATGATCGATCACAATAGTTGTTCAAAATATTGACCATTCGCTTTAATTAACTTAATTATTTGAAGCAAATGATATGTACAAAATGATGAGTTTAAAAAAACAGAAACTATAAAATTTGCCTTCAAAAAACTAACACCGTGAAATTGCATACACAGTATGTTTACCTTGCGAAAATGTTCGTTTTGATTATATCTTGAAGTTTGTCGGTATGTTTTGGGACAACCCGTATAGGATACATTAAATCGAATGTATGGAATGAAACTATAAAAGTGTGAAGTGAAAAGAATAAGATATAAGGTATTTCACGGAAAAAGATTCATATTAATGCATCCCTGGTTTCGAGAAACGATGAAATTGACTCGGTACGCACATAAATAAACATTGCCTAATGGATAATATCTGATAATGTCCAATCTTTCTTCGAATTATTCGTTTTTAATATCCATTAATTACTTACCTGCTATATCATTATAATTTATTGAAGGTAATAAATAAGTGCAGGTAGAATGATTGCTGGAAAGTCCCAAGACGAAAGAAGCAATTTCAAGTTGGACTGTGAAGTTCCTAATAATTCAACAACCTATTTGTGAACGCAGATTCAATTAAGCATCTATAATAATCGATTAATATGAAAAAAAAAACTAAAAAAAAAAACATAATACTCTCTTCTCGCCCGTAAACAAAATCATTAGTTGAAGGCCGTTAAAATTATCACCCGATTCCGTCGACAGCTCCGTACATTAAAGTGTGTCACCGGAATTCCCCGGACATAAAAAAATGTATAATCAATTCCGTGGAGGAATTGAGGCCCAAGCTGAAGGAGGGCATTCCGGAGCTGAAGGTGCCTTCCATAGAGCCTCTTCCTCTGGAGGAGGTACAGATGAGAAGCGGTCCAGCATCGGCTAAAATAGATGCCAACATCACCAATTTGATGGTCTGGGGGCCCTCTACTTTCGAAATATTAGATCTCAAGTAGGTATACCAATATTTTGTATGTGTGTGTGTTATTATTCTCGGAATTCGATTATTTCCCTTCTTTCTTTGAATCTATATTCTAGTTCTCAATTCAATGGAAGAATGATTGGATATTAAATTGAATTCCAAGAGAACAATTTTCGTATTCGAAGAAATAGTTGAGATATCGAAGGAAAAAGTTTTGAATTTTAAATATGAAGAATAAAAATAAAACACAAAACGAAATCTTTCTGAAATTCCTTCCAGTTCTCAAATTCAGATTATTTACAAGCTATTATTTATCCAAAATTCATCATTACATTATGCCAGTGCATTGAGTTGGTCGACTATTATATTATAAAAAAAATACTGAGTACTGAAAATAAAAATTATAATGACTATATCAATATATTTGTAGTTAGAACAAATTTATGTCCTGCCCCAAAATTTCACAGCGCTTGAAATTCTTAAAAGACAAATTCTCCATTTGTCAGTAAGACCTTGTTCATCAAAAAATTTGGAAGGCGAATATATATCAAAATTTCGACTTATTTTAGCGGTGGACGTTTCGGAAACGAATCTGCTCCCGTTTTTTACATTTTCCCTTCTGCGTTGAATAAGTAGATAATAAATATAAGTAGAAATTTCGATATTCGTTAAATATATTTGCCAAAATTTCCAATTTCTTTGAGAAACAATGTATCAATGACAAAACGAGAATTTCTCTTTCAGGTATCTGAAGACCAAATTTCAAGCGCAGTGACATTTTGACTGTCATTCACTGAAAATATACAGGGTTGAGATAAAGTATGGAACCAAGTACGAGTACTCTTTTGTTCTCCAAGTTTCAAATTCTAGGTGACGGAAATGAATTTCACAATCACTAAAGTGTTAAAAATAAAAATCATTAAAAAACCCATTTTTTCCAGACAACATATACGCAATCCTTTTTATCGCATTTGTATAAGAGCTCGCCTTTGAAAATGTTTCTTCTTTATAATTTTCATTCAACTCAATGAATGAAACACACAATGGTGACCTCTCTATACGCTCTCGTAGTTCTCGGTGATTGCAACAATTACTGATCGATTATTATTTTTTCAGACCCGACATGGTGAAAAACAGATTCGTATTCAGAATCAATGTCCCTCAAATTTACTTCACAGGCGATTACGACATCAACATGAACATATTGGTGTTGAAGTACAAAGGACAAGGACCAATAACTGGAAATTTCAGTAAGTCATGCGCTGTATAAAATGCGGTTAATTAGCAGTACGAAACATTGGTTTTTTCATTGCTTGCTCACTCGATTGATTGATCGATTGCTGGTTGAAATAACAGAATTGAATCACGTGCGAACATCCTGGAAAACATGTGATTCTCATAAATACCAACGAAATTATGCAAATTGGTCATTCATTTCAGAAACTCCCGAAAAATAAAACACACGTTACAAGTGAAACTTTATTTCGAATCGTAATAATTGGAAAATGGAAATGTTAATGTGAAATCAATGGTAGACAAGATATTCAACTGTAAATTTTAATTTCAATATGAGTATCAGAGTACGGAATACAAAATATTTTACAATTATAAATCTAGATTTGTGGATTTCTGTTGTCAAACAAAAACATTTTCATCGGTGCACTGATCAAAACACTCAAATACGGCAGAGCGCTTGCACGAATCAGTAGAAATATAAATGCTACAAGGTTAGCTGATTCATTTATTAATATTACCGGAAAATCAAGATGACTTTTCATCTCTAAGAAGAAACTGGGCCACGTACAACCATAATATTTACTACCAATGTGTATATTGAATTCTTTCCACCACTTGAAATATATTTCAATCATTATAGTACTGAGAAATTGAAATTTCAACCTACTGTCACTATACAATGAAACCACTCGTTTTTGATTTTGTTGACAGTGTAGTATTAGTATTGATAAACAATTCACAATAATTGTTATTGAGTATATGTGTTCTGAATATGTGTTGATATATTACTCTTTTACTATCTACTATTTGCCCTGGTTCATGTTCAGGGCCTCTCTATTTTTTGGAAAGTGCACAATGTATCTAATTATCGATGATTTTGATAAGTATCACGGTTGTTTTCACATCGCTCTACAATTTTTTTCTTGGGATAATAAATAATGCAGAAAATCGGGAGGTTTTATGAAAGCACGATGCAGGTGAAAGATTTTTTCGGATCATATGTATGGCAGCACTTGGAGAAGACACAGAATCTTAGCAACAGCATCAAACCTATGCTTGCTTCTGAGAACAATGTACAGAACACTGGTGGAGCTATTCTGCCTATTTGCCTATATGTCTAATTTCTTTAATCAGAACTCCAACGTACAGCAGCATTTTATTCGTTATAGCAAAAAATCACTCAGTTGTTGTCAGTTGTTAGATGGCGACACAAAAGTGAAAACAAAATCAGTATTATTGATGATTGCACAATCAGTGTTATAAAATGTTGATTCAGAAGTAGTAATTTAGGTTACTTCTCAATTTTACATCGAACTACATAATTACAATCTCAAAACGTCAACTATTTGTACAGAAATCTGTAAAAATGTCACCATCTTCTGGAGAGTTTCATAACTATAAGGCCATTATAGCGGAAAATGGCGTTAGCGTTTTTGACGACACGAAACACCTTCAGGAACTGCACCAGTGTTTTGTACATCGTTCTTCAGAGATACCAATATAGATCTAATGTTCGATAACCAACAGAATTGGTATTAAAAACCTTCAGACGTTTCTGCTCTCCTAATACTTATATCACCATTCCCTCTCAGAATTGAAATTTGAAAATTTTCGTTTTGTTGAATCAGGGTTGGAACGACACACCCTATCTTCTCTCCTGATACTTATATCAGATTGTTCCGTTCTCGATAGGACTGTAACGTACGAAAAAAATTGAGACAATGTAATAAAAGTTCCACTTTTCGCAGCCAACTTGGTGGCGGACGTCCTGATGAAAGGCCGGCTGGTGAAGTTCAACGACGTCACTCACCTGCAGTTCGACAAGTTCACCCTGCACCTGGCCATCGAGAAGAGCTTCCTCTTCCTGGGCAACCTCTTCTCCGGCGACCGAAACATCGGCAGGGCCACCAACCAGGTGGTCAACGACAACTCGGACCTCTTCCTCAACGAGATCCGGCCCACCTTGGAGGCGGCGCTCGCCGAGAAGTTCACGCAGGTCGCCAACGGCATCTGCAAGACTTTCACCTACGACGAACTGTTTCCCTTGTGATCGCTTTCGTTTTCCGAATACATTGTTGAACTTCTACTTCATCGTTTATACTGTACGGGAGACGCCACACTCGATGGCGTCGTATTAAAAGTATCTAGAGAATGGAAATATATTCTTGAAGTTCTGGGTACATAAAATTTCACACCCAACATTTTCGACCAATTGAGCCCGTATTTTGTGACTATACCACTGCAACCAAACAAATATCCGGATTTTTTTTCCTCCTCCTCGGGGGAAGGAGGAATTCATAGGTAAAATTACATTCAAATTCAGATTATGTTTATTATAAATAAATGAAACAATAAAAATTACCATATTTTTCATAATACATATCCTGTAGTTGTTTTGCAGTTGAATCCCTCATTACTTTCACGACACTTTTCTTCTGATTTTCCGAATTTGCTTTTCTTATATTAAACGAAAAATCTTATAGAATACTAGCCAGTTGTTCAACATGTAACTTATCGTTTACATTATAAGACTTCTCATCGCAAAATTCTTGAAACTGCTTCCAAATGCTTGTCTTTGATTTTTTTGTATCTTCTGGGATCAGATGTTATTTACCTTCTTTTTTAATTACGTCCTGTTTTTCTCTCCCAAAACGAGATAAAAACACTCTACTAATTAAAAACTAAAAAATATTGTCCATTTGAATTAACATACATAAATCCTACTATTCGAATGTCAATACCATCAAAAATCGTCATTATCCTACTATTTTTTGATAATATTTCGGTTACAAATTTTCTCACCTAATGCCACTTTAACTTCGACCAAAAACCGGTAATAATCAAAGCTCTCGTGATATTGTAAGTGAAAATTCTGAGCATTTTTGCTTTAGCATATCCTATATCCTATATCACTGTTTTTGAAATATGAATTAATTTTTGATTATTGATTCTCTACTTCAATCAAAATAGAATACTTGAATAGAATATAAGAATTTCAAAAGAGAGCAGAGCAATGAGAATCACATTAGCCCGTAATAGATATGTACAAGCCGATAAGAAATATGATGATGAGAAATATGAAATGTCGTTTTGTCACTCTCACATAATTAACAGTCTGGTTTTTGCTTATTTTTTTAATAAATAAAATACCAAAAAACACTCATCGGTAATAACTTATGCCATATTTCTGCTTCACCTCGGGATGGATACTAGATGCTACAGACATTAGTAAAGGAACATCCAGTAGATCGAGATTCAAGGTCGACAAAATGAGATCAATCGTACAAAAATCCGTGGTCAATAAATACTGAGCTAGGGCACTGGCTTTCAGGCAAATTTCCATCAGTCGTTGTTCCATAAACGTTTCACACTGAAAATGAAGGAATCGTGAAGGAATTTTCGATGGAAAAACGGCTGTGATACTAACATATTGTTTGGACATGTTCGATTTCCACATTTGCAAAGTCACTTCCAACAAGTTTTCGACTAATGGCGAGCTCTCTAGGCAATCTTCACCATGCCCACGGGTAGTTTTACATCTTTCTTTAGACCAAACTTGTAGTTTCCTAGGAGAATTTTATCAAAGTTTTATAAGACGTTATGCTATGATAAAATACATATTTCTTCTATGTTGCATCAAATGATGAATTACATTTCAATTCAATCCAATATTTTAGGAACTGGTTGACAGCACTTTCTTTCTTTCTTGCTTCAGACTGAACTTTCCTGGGATAGTTTCATAAAAGTTTCATGTAATGAAGTATTTTATTCAATCTCGAATCGAATGATGAGTTAGAATTCAATTTAATAACAAGAAAAACTAGAAGTGAAACATTGGTGTTTTACCAGTTGTCGGTGTTTGCTAAAATAGCAACCGCTTCGCTCACGCTATTGGAGAGGTCAGTTTTCAGTATAGGTTTCCATTTTTCCTCGGCGATTGTGGTTCCTTGGACAATTAATTCAGGTACGAATTTTTCGAGCGACCCATCCTTCATTGACACTTCAAATGGCATTATATCCGAGTAATCTTCGCTATATCTAACCCTAAAAAAACAGTTTCAGATGCATTCTGGAATAGAGTGTATTATTAATTGTATTATTATTGAATACACATTGCTCACTTTGGTAGAGGGAGCTTAATGACATTGAGACTTGCACGTTTTTCCTTCTTTTCAGAGCTAGGTTTCATATTTTCTGTACAAGTTTCACTACACTTGGAAGTTTTCCTCAAGTTCATTAGCTCTTCATCATCCCCAAGAATAAATATCACAGATTTATCGACATCTTCGTCTTCGATGTCGAATTTGATTTCTTTTTCGGGTAAATCCATTTTCGACAAATCCATACCGAAAGCTTTAGATTTTCTCATTTTCATACTAGGTTTTTCCTGTACATTCAAGTGTTTTTCACGTCTGTTTTTCGCCCTTTCGCATATTTCGTCCACTAGTTTGTTTTCTCCTTCGATATCTTCACGTTCCACGAATCTTCTTTGCACTCTGAAATATCTGTTAAAGTATGGTTTGAATCGGACTGGACTAGTTGAAAACAATGAAGGAAATGTCGATTCGAGTCAAATTTTCATTTTCCAATAATGCACGTGCGGTGCATTTTCACTTAGAATCCCTCAAGTCTTCGACTCATTGCCGAAAATTTCCCGAGTACTTTTCGTAATTTTCATATCGAAATCAAGTACGTGGGTAATTTCTTGCAATTGATTCGAACACATTGATGATTCTGTCGGTAAGAAAATTTCACATTTAAACGAATTGGTATAATATTTGTAGAATATTTTTTCATTTGAAAACAACAATAAAGAGTATTTCAATCCATTTTAGTTGCAAGAAATTATTCATGAAGGTTTGATCAGGGTAATTCAGCTTAGAATGTGAAAAGAAAATGTTGTATTACGCCTTTTTCAATTCTAGTTCAAAAAGAGCCAGTCAGATACCCATTTTCGTGATTCATAATGCTAGTTTTTGCTCTACAAGATTATCTCTCTACTTCTGATAATGACATAATTATGATACAGTGGACAAAAATCTCACGGAGTGTGTTAAAGAATACGGTAGACGTATTTTGCGTGAAAATCATGTATTTCCAATGTGATGAAACTAAATAAAGGGTTTGATTGAATGAAGAAGTTTAATGTGAAATTTTCAAGAATAAATTAATTGCAAAGCGAAAATCTGACTCTCTTCTTTATTAACCTAATGAAGTATCGGAGGAAGCTTAACAGTCTCTTAATTACATTTTCACTCTTCAGACCGTACACAACCGTTTTACTGGATTTTGTCAAGTAGCCTGTGGATCCCTGTAGGTTCGTAATTTGGATCCAAACAGCGTGGTAAGAACTGTTCAGTTTCAGTTGTTGAGGTAGCGCGTAGCAAGTTCCTATCCACCCTGTATGATGCATCAGTACTGATGTCAACAGCTTGCTCAAGAAACTGAAATTATTAATTTCTTCATATAAACACTATCATGGTCCAAACATGTTGAAAATGTATATACGTATGTTTTATTGACTAACTTATTTTAAAATACAATATTAAATTCATGATTGAAGTGAATAAATTATGTTTCTTAGGATGTGGAAATGAAGCGATGAAAGGCAAATTATTCATTGGGTTTATGTCTATTTTACTTACAAATTTTTTTCTTTCGTTTCGTATTCTTCTATGACTTTGCAAAAATCAACGAATTCTCTGTCGATTATTTTTCTCTTGGCAAATATACTGAGTGGGAAGTTGAATAAAGGCCACAGCCTGGTAGTTTTGTATTTCGTATCTTCTTTGGTCCAAATATTTATGTCGTTTGTGAAATTCATCAGCCACATTGCAGAATCTTTGGAAATATCAATCAAAATCGATATGAAATAGGTCGGTGAGCTGAGTGCCATTTCCACGTACTGCCTCAAACGTGTCAAAATCGATTCGAAGAAGCTGATGTTCTGCATATATTTGTCCTTGTATCTGCGAGAAGTTACAATGCGTCAAAATTAGGAGTATCCGAAGGGAGAGCTATGTAAAGGATTGCTTTTCAGTGGTATCAATTTTTTTTAGAGATTTTTGAGTCCAAATTGGGTCCGTTTCTCATAACAAAATGCCCTTTTCAAAAGTTGAGTTTCCTAGTACTTCCGAAGATTCTTGGAAAAAAACTGGAAATACATCATTTTGTTTCTTTTTCTAGCGTTATTTGACTGTGAGGCAGTCCAAAACTGAAAACATTTTTTCATTATGCTTCAAGATTCACGATTTTATTAACGCTGAAATTAGTCAAATTGTTATAATACCGGTTTTAATACTACGTTTTGGTATTCAATGGAATTGTCCAGCCGAATCACACTCGATGTTTGTATTTATATCAGGTTTTCTGTTGTTCAAATTCTTAACTGTTTCCTTGAGCAATTCGACTCGAAAAACTGTCAACCTAAAAACGCTCTCTCAATAAACAACACAAATTTACCCGATAAAATACAAACCCCTCGTGCAATAATTATGATTGAGAAAACCAAAGATATGATATAATATATCTATCCTCTACTAGATCGAAGTTAGAGAGGGAGAGGAATTAAAACAACCATAAAAAAGAGACGCAGCGATGAAAAATCGCGTGACTGTTGGCATTGTTAAAAATTTTGATGTGTCATGCCATTGTATTGATAATTACGTCCTTTCCACATATTTTCATTCGACTCGATTTAATAGTGTGAACAAAGAGACTCACTAGTTTGATTCTTGAAAATTGGTAATTAAAACTAGTTGATTGAGCCCATCAAGTCAAGAAAGAATTTTGAAACTTTGTTCGAAATGGTGTTGTCTTTTTCAGCCTATGGTTGAAGGATCCAACCAATGAAAACAGCAAAAGAGAGAGAGAGAGGTAACCAGCACTGTTCAGCTGACTGTTGGCAAAATTGCACATTCCTTTGTTGCACATCCAGACGAATCTATGGCTGTTTCTTTTTCTTGTTCAATGTTCATCATAAGATATGGGCAAGTAGAGGATATATAATATCATATCTTTAGAAGAAAAGTAATGAAATAACCCTGTATATTTGGGATGGGAAAATAACGCACATTCTTGGTATAATATTCGAGGCCGGTTCAATAATGAATTATATACTCACGTATCATTTTCTGTGCCTACAGCTACAATTAAAGCTAAGCCTAATTTGGAATATCCCACGCAGTGATCTTTTGAAAAATTTTGCAGATCTATGGAATTGTCAGATGGTTCATAAAAACTTCCTGAAAATTAGGTATTCTATGTCATAAAATAAATGTTCTAATGATTTTGTAGGGCTTACTTCGTGATTCACTCTGTAAAAGTCTACTCGAAGAATTGCTTGCCATGCTGAGTTCAGAAAATCCAGAATCCATTGTTGTAGATGTAGAGTTCGGGGTTGGTATTGAATCTCTTCGAAAAACTAAAAAAAAAATGCGTTTTTATTTTTTCTCTACTATCAGTTTCTAGTAATTATTCACTTGAAAAAGAATCATAGCTCGAAATGTCACTTTTTGCAGTGCTGGAATCTGAATTTTGAAGTTCCAAAAGTTTGGATAGTCTAGAACATTTTTTCAAACTTCTTCGACGATGTGGAATGAAAACCTACAAAAAAAAACAAGTGATAATTTTCCGTTGATCCTACACAGAGTGACCCATTTGAAAAAATAATTATTTTTCGATTTGTGCGATTTTTTTCTGAATCCTCATCAAAAATCATGGAGGAAAACAAAAATTGTTACTATCATGAATACCTGTTACAACATTGTGAACAATATTAAATTAAATTGTGTAAGACGGCATTTCAGATATTTTGGTAACATGAGGAATATAAATTTTATTGTGCTATGTAGAAATGAATTTAAATTTTTGGACATTAAAAAAAAATAGAAGTAGGCTTTGAACTTTTGAACATACAATTTTGAATTTCGACAATTTGAAGTTGCCAAAAAAAATTCAAGAAATCAAACAATAAATGAAGTTTTCAGAGAGGTGTCCGCTTTAAAATCGGCCACTCTGTATATGCGTTTTGTTTATAATCACCTGAGTAAAGATAATACGTTCCGGTGACGAAATATTATGAACTTTATAGTAAGTTTCCTGGTATTTCATGGCGGTCGAGCCAAAAATCAGATCGGTCAGGTGGCTGAACTCCTCACTGTTCTTACGAACCTAATAAAAGAAGGCATATATATAGGTGTATCAGTGTATTTGATCCAATGAAAAATCTCAGTCATTGCAAAAGATATAAATGTGAAATTCTCATTACTCAAAATAAGTATACAAATGAACTTTACAATATCAATATCGGTATTATTATAAAAACTATTATTACTATCAAAACCCGGTATGCAGCGTGTTTTTGGCACTCACCAAGGGGCTGTTTGCATTACCCCCATTGTCATTAAGCTCTGCCTTGCCAGGATATTTCTTATAATCATTTTTCGGCTGATTTGGAACTGATAGAGAATCGAATAATAACTGCCTTTCTTTGAATCTGCATTCTCTGAATAAGACTACTCTTATTTGCTGTAATTCATCACTGAAATTATGATATTATGTAATTAATAAAACTAAGAATAATTAATAATAAGATACTTATCAGTACAAATTAATCTGTCAAGTTTCAACAATATCGACAAAAGACTGTTTGAGATATTATCAAATCATCGATTCAAAAAATAAAATGTGACACCCTGTTTGATCTCAGATATTTTAAAGCACATTTTTATATGAACTACTTGAAATTGTTCTAGACATACGCCCTTAAATTAAGTGTATACCTTCAAGTAACACCCTATGTATAGATCGTGTCAACTCAAGAAGATGATGATGTATTTGATATAACGTTATCAGATTTTTTTGAGAATAGGAATAATAGAGTTCATAAACACCATGCAGAGAATAAAAACAAACAACAATGTGTAATGTCAATATTCGAATCATCATAATAAATAATCATACAGTTCGTATTCATTATCATGGTTATAGTGATAGTCACACATTGGTATATTTCTAATAAAATCGTACAAATTCCAGAACAAAATTATAATCTACAAGAGGATCGAAGATATTGTTTTAAGTATTTCTCAGCTGAAAATCCAGTTGATGTTCTTCGTAAATTGAAAAGAAATATTTCGAATTCTTTCTCAAGGTATGTGAATGATTTTCCAAATGATTCATCTAGCTATCGCAATGTACTCACTATTTTATTGTTTTTCCTGTAGAATCCTCCGTGTCTTTCGAACCACCGCAACTCACGTGAGCCATCAACTCATTTTCTATCGATTTGAGGAAATTCGGCATACGAATCTTGCCAGAATTTGTAAATATAAAATCACGTGCTCTCACCGGTGACGCAAAAAAAGCGGAAAACAGAGATGCCGCGTATCGTCCAACGCAAACAATGACACCCACTATAATATACTGATCACGCGCTCTCAATTTTTTCCGACTACTGTGTGTCACAGCCGCCATGTTCTTGCAAAAGGGTGACCAGAAAATTCCGGAGAAACATGTTTTTCGCGACTGGTTATAAAGCATTCACCTAGGTGTCTGTAGTATTTTCTTTGTGTAGATAGAGATTTTTTCCTAACAGTTTTTTTTTTCCTTCTTTCGTTGACTGCTAATGAATTGCATGAATTTCCCGAAGTTTTGATTATGAGAAAGTTGCCTTATATAATTGGTGAGACGTTTTTTGATTGAAGTACTTCCATATTACGATTGATTTAATACTGATTTAAATGTTTATATAATTTGGCAACGTTCATAACCATGTTTAAAAATAGTTTTACGCTGTACTATATCTCTGCAGTCGGTATCCTTAAAAATAGAACGGATTTTCTTCATTTGCACAATTGAATTATCATCAGTTGTACTCAACAAACGAGATGTTTCAGAAAATAATTATACCAAAATTATCAGCATCAGCAAATACGTTTAAATTCTATTGTCATTCTGTATTGACTTATGTTTCCGATACCCACACCCACTATGTAGACATGTGTTCGTATGTTTTGCTAAATTCTCACAAATATTGCTAAAAATAAATTGATGTTGAAAGGAATATATATATATAATAATATATAATATAATATATATAATAATATATATAATAATATATATAATAATATATCAAATGTTATTTTGAAATAGACCAACCACGAAAATATTATCTGGTCCCCAAACTGTCCACAATTTGATCAAAAATCTAGTGAGGCGATTTCATCATACAAATAGTCCGGATCTTTTCAACACAAAGCTTTCCTTAAACAATAAACCGATGTCGTTCAATCCAACAAACTATCATTTGACTTCAATAAAACAAACTTTCAAATGGGAGCTTGAAGATGCAGGTATAGATTTATAGAAAACTTGAGGGTGAAAGTTTTACAAAATGCTTGCGTAGTAAATTAAAATATTAGGTAGTGAAATTCGGAAATCATGTGATTTATTTCACAACTGCGTCAAGGTATTGCATTTTGGGTGAGTAACAACTAAACAACTCATTGAGCAGTATAGAATAGAAAATATTGACAGTAATTGCCTTGTATATCTTGGAAACAGCATCAATAATAAATAAAACATATAACTTCTGCCACCAATCATTCATTCTCGTTCATTTACAATGGGTGTAAAATTAACAACCATATCGCAAACAATATAACCAGAAATTCAAAAAAGCACTCAAATATTTATTGATGGATAGTTGGAATGAGTTTTTTTTCCAATCTACTGATATTTTTATACTTTGTAAATTGTATCGTTATCTCTATCTCTCTCATTCAGTATTGAATTATCAATTTCTGTTTCTGGCACTTACCCACACCCACTTTGGTGACATTGTATGTTTTGCTAAATTCACACAAATATTTCCGAAAATAAATTGGCGTTGAAAGGAAGCATAAATTTATCAAATGTTTTTTCGAAATATACCAAATTGTCTAAAATGTGACGAAAAGTCTACCGAAGCAAACATCATGAAATCCTCTCCCATTTCATTCCTACTACAATGAAAATGGTCTTTCTGCGAAAAGATAAAAAGAAATATGTGACTATAACTTTGTAATGTAATAAAAAGTCATGTTGATGGTTTTATATAATATTTATTAAAACTTGTTTTAAAAACAACATTATTATTACACAAAATTTACAAAAAGTTAATAAGTTAATGGAAAAGAACAAAAACATGAATTAAATAAAAAATCTTCTATAAAATCAGTGCAAAGAAAAATATACATGCGATATATTTAAACATATACATAGTTTTTAAAGCGAGTACATCAAATCTTGATAGTTTTATCAAAAATATGACAGGTAAAAGTTAGAAATGAACATTTTCCTTAGCCTAATATGTGCCATGATACGAAATAATTGTCTGAAATAAGGGTCTTAAATTGGGTACCAACAATACGGTTATAGCAATAAATGCTCTCTAATAAACAAAATATCTACACTGTACAATAACGGCTCGCCCGAGAATACAAGGTATTCAAAAAATATCACAATAATACATACACAAACCGAGCATTGATTTTTTTTCCGAGTTAACAATCGTCACATGATAATTTTTTGAAACCCCGTATAAAACAAACTCGGAAATGAAAATTTTCGTAGAAAACAGGATCAGTCATTTTTTGTTTGTTCCACAACCATGTGGCTCAGAAGAAAACAACATCCAGGGCAGCAATTCAATCAGGCCGGATTTTTTGTTCGGTTACAAACTCACTCTGTAATAGCGAAGCAGAATGGATTTTTTCTACAAACTGGATGATTCACTTTTACAACTTGAAGAAGAAATTCAAACGTATGAAATTAGTGAGTGAGTGAATCACCCTGTAAAATGTAAATAGGAAGACAATTTTCACTAACTGTGGAAACACCGAAGGTAAAATCAAATTTCACTCACATGTAAAATATTCTACGCAATTATTTATTGCTTAATTACTCGCTCCGAGAGCGATTCGGGTATCACCCCGTATACGTAACATTTATTTTGTACTTGATCAATACAAATGACTAACAAACTCTTTTGTACAATAGGAAAATAAAAATGATTGTCTGTTCTTCTAGAACTACTTAAAATCTAAATTATAAACGACGAGCCAAATATTCGGAACATTATTCGGTTTCTTTTCGATGGGACACACTGTATATATGATTTTGGCGAAGTTATCCAAATCATCTATCAACAAGCTTTTCCATTATAAATGTACGTAGATCATTCATGATTAAATTATGTCGAAATAGTGGATACAAAAGTTTTTCTTCTCACTTTTCAGAATTCAAATCATGAATTCATATCATAAAAGGGCATTTTTTTTGATTCCAAAAATATATACATGTGGTTCATTTCATTCATCTTTTTTCGAAATATAATTTTCGATTTATATTTTTTATATAACTTTCCAAATAACACCCGTTGGTAGAGCAGAGAAGTTTAAACAATTATAAATCCATCAACACTTATATTCAATAGGTAAAAAACAAAAATGGCGTAGGTCCTTCATTCCCATTGCCTCGAGCATGGCCTACTATGATTATATACACGTTAATTTACATTTCTTATAATATACAGGTTGTTGCAGTGAAAAATATTGACAACAGTTCGAAATGATCTTTTGACAAGAAAATCTGAGAAACATAAAACTTTTGCATCCACTATAAATATATGGGAAAATCCTGTACAATTGAATAATTCATTCCTCCATAAAACCGTTGAACGGTTTCGAACCGAGCCGAAAGTTGGCATCATTTCGAAAAAATATCGATCCGAAAACAAGGCTCACCCTGTACAGGGCGACGCGACGAATCGCGCCGTGCCGTTTCGTCGCGCCACCCTGTACCACATCGTAATCGACGAACGGGTGTTTCTGTTTCTGCAATTGCTTTAGAATCGCCTAAATAATAGCAGTCTTCTAATATGAGAATCTTCATTTTATATTATACAGGACGGACACCGGAAAAATCGCACTATTTTGGGAACGAGGAGAAAAAAATCCAAAAAAATCTAGATAAATGTTCCTGTTTCACCTAGTAGTATACCAAAAAATTAATTGAAATTTTAATACTAAATGATGAACAACTGATGAAACTCTTACACTCAACGAAAGAAATGTCCAAAATGAAAAAGTTATCCAAGAGTACATTTTGGATGAAAATTGTTTGATCAGGAATGTGAAAAAGAGTCATTCGTGTACCAAAAAGTGTGATTTTTGTGCCGATCCCGCAGAATCATCGATGCATATTACTTTCGTTTAATCCTCCAAAGTGCAACATCTCCTGAACGTTGGAATTCGTCAAGGGCAAGAGGGCTCGCTCGAATTGCATCTCCTCAAAAGAGAAGTGTCCATATTAAGGCGGGACGCCAACAGGTAGTTGTCATCGCCGATCGGGGCTGCCCTGAAATCAAACCAGAAATCAAATGACGATCAAATAGAAATGATAAATGTAATAAATAGAATCCATCTCCGTCGTGCACGAGAAAGTCAACGGACGGTGTTATCTTTCGAATTGCAGTACTTAATGGACGACTAGTGAAGTGTTTCATTTTTAATATAGCATCCAACCAGTGTCATCCTGGTTGGAACATGAAAATCCCACACCTGAGGATCCCACTGCTGAAAATCCCACTTCTGAAATCGCACAAAACCCCTGATACTCACAGACTGCCGTACTTGGTGTTGCGATCGACCGTCCTCTTGTAGAGCCGGTGCTTCTGCTCGATCTGGAAGGCCGTCTCGCGCAGCCTCTTGAGCACGTCGCAGACGGCGGCGTCGTTGCCGCTGAAGGCGGCGATGAACCGGTCGAAGGCGCACGCGTGCGCGATGACGAGCGAGTGGAGGCGCTGCAAGTCGCGCTCCGGGTCGAGGGTCAGGTGGTAGTTGTTGGGCGAGGGGGGGGAGACGGCGGCGCAGCCGGGCGCCAGCTCGTTGGGCGACTTGCAGCTGCAACAGGAACATGACAGTCAGTACGCCGAGTCGAAGAATGAAACAGATTGCCTCAATAGGCATTTTTTTTGTTATCTATAACGCCTGTCGCATAGCGGGCATTGGTTGTGAAAATGAACAACTCTTGCACAAGTGAACAATTGTTGCACAAGTGAACAATCGTTGCACCAAGTGAACAATCGTTGCACGAGTGAACAATTGTTGCACCGGTGAACAATCGTTGCACGAGTGAACAATCGTTGCACCGGTGAACAATCGTTGCACGAGTGAACAATCGTTGCACCGGTGAACAATTGTTGCACAAGTGAACAATCGTTGCACAAGTGAACAATCGTTGCACCGGTGAACAATTGTTGCACCGGTGAACAATCGTTGCACAAGTGAACAATCGTTGCACAAGTGAACAATCGTTGCACCGGTGAACAATTGTTGCACCGGTGAACAATTGTTGCACCGGTGAACAATTGTTGCATGAGTGAACAATCGTTGCACGAGTGAACAATTGTTGCACCAAGTGAACAATTGTTGCACAAGTGAACAATTGTTGCTCCAAGTGAACAATTGTTGCACAAGTGAACAATTGTTGCACCGGTGAACAATTGTTGCACAAGTGAACAATTGTTGCACAAGTGAACAATTGTTGCACAAGTGAACAATTGTTGCACAAGTGAACAATTGTTGCACCGGTGAACAATTGTTGCACCAGTGAACATATGTTGCGCCATGAGATACCTGGTGTACTAATGAACACTTTTTGCAGCAGGATAACCTTGTACCAACGATGTACGAAACACTGGTGCAGTCACTGATGGTGTTTTGTTTCGTCAAAAATGCTAACGCCATTTCCCGCTATAATGGCCTTATAGTTATGAAACTCTCCAGAAGATGGGTGACATTTTTACAGATTTCTGTTCAAATAGTTTATGTTTTGAGATTGTAATTATGTAGTTCGATCATCAATTACTATTTCTGAATCAACAATTTTATGACACTGATTGTGCAATTATCAATAATACTGTTTTTTTCAGCTTTTTGTGGGATTTTCTCTCCTCGTTTCTAAAAAATAGTGTAGAAGTTATTAAAAATTATCTCAATATATTTGTAGTAAGGACAGATTTTGTGATCTGCCCCAAAATGTCACTGCACTTGAAATTAAACCTTCAGATACCCAAAAAAGAAATTCTCTATTTTTCAGTGACACCTCGTTTTTGAAAAATTTGGAAATACAAATATATTTAATGAGAATAAAACCTCTACTTATCTTGGTGGACGTTTCGGGAACGAATCTGCTCCCGTTCTCAACACAATTAAAATATTTTTCTCCTCGCAAAATTTTTTCAATATGTTATCGGTTTTGACACTGAAAAGTGACAGTTTGGTAGACGGAGGAACTCTGGTTACAAGGTGTTTTCATCAATTGATATTGAATTTACCATTTTCATATTCAATTTTCAGAAGTGGGTGCCAAGTTCTATCAATTAATGAAAACACCTTGTATCAGAATTCCTCCATCTACCAAACTGTCACTTTTCAGTGTCAAAACCGATCACATATGTGAAGAATTTTGCGAGAAAAATGTAAAGAGAAAAATATTTCAATTGTGTTGAGAACGGAAGCAGATTCGTTCCCGAAACGTCCACCAAGATAAGTAGAGGTTTTATTCTCATTAAATATATTTGTATTTCCAAATTTTTCCAAAAAAACAAGGTGTCACTGACCAATAGAGAATTTCTCTTTTGGGTATCTGAAGATTTAATTTCAAGCGCAGTGACATTTTGGGGAAGATTACATAATCTGTCCTTACTACAAATATATTGAAATAATTTTTAAAAAACTTCTACTTCATTTTTTAGAAAAGAGGAGAGAAAATCCCACAAAAAGCTGGAAAATGAATGTACCACCTACTCGAAAAACTTACAGACAGTATTTAATACCGATTTTGTTTTCATTTTTGTGTCGCCATCTATCAACTGACATTTGAGTGAATTTCCGCTGTAACGAATAATCAAGTTAGCTGTACGTTGGAGTTCTGGTTAAAGAAATTAGACATATAGGCAAATAGGCAGAATAGCTCCACCAGTGTTCTGTACATTGTTCTTGTACCAAAGTAAATACATGTTGCTCAATAAACACCCATTACATAAGTGACCACTTGTTGCACGAGTGAACACATGATGTGTCAGTTATCATCGGTTATAAGTCAACACTTGTTGCACAATCGACCACTTGTCGCGCTATCGGATACTCACCAGAGCCATTGGCCGTTGATGAAGGCGGACGGATGGTACTTGTAGAGCCTGTTGGCGTTGGTCTGGCAGATCTTGGTGAGCAGGTCGACCCACTCCTTCTCCTCGACGCAGTTGGCCGCCTGCACGTAGAGCGCCCGCTCCGGCTGCACGATCTGGAACATGTTCTTCATCTTGAAGGACGTTTCGGCGAGGCGCTCCACCGCCAGGATGTTGGTCAGAGGGATGCGGCACAGAGCGTCCTTGCCTGGAAAGATAGATATCGTCGAAGTTCCGTGAAAATACGATTTCATTATTTTTAATGATGAGAATACTTCAAATGATGTATTGTTCTCATAGAAAGAGGAGAAAGTGAAAACAGTTTATTGAGAGAAGATCTTATTTTTTTTGCATTTTGCGATTTTTTTCTTGTATAATCCATGACTTATGTTATTTTTGACAGTTAATTTATGAAGAAATTCAAGTTTTAATGGGATTGATTATCGATCCAATGAAACTAGAATGTCGTTCCATGATTTTGAGTTTGTGTTTTTCAAATTGGATAGGTACTCTTAATTTTTTGTCATCTATTATAGTCATTTTTGTTTTATCTGTGGACAACACGAAAGGGAAACCTATGATGTTCGAGGAACATCGTGTTAAGCCAGCGATGGAATTTCGGGAAAGAAGGAAGGTGTTGGAATTTTTCTTGAATGTTTGGAGGTTGTAAGCATCAGGAAAGACTTCACTAGGCAAAGAATTCCATAACTTTGCCGTTCTATTGAGGAATGATGCTTGGTAAAGCGATGTTCGACAGGTCTCGAGCCTGACAGTGTAGGGGTGACCAGCCTGAGCTCGTCTGGTTTGTCTACTAGGAATCGCGCGTGGTGGCATAATAGATGATATCTCCGTTGAGCACCGACCGTGAAAGTATCTATAAAAAAGGCATAGATCGCCGACCTTTCTACGATGATCTAGAGAGGTCAATGATTTGGTGAGTGTTGTATCATCGACTAGGCGAATAGCTCTCTTCTGAATTGAATCTAAGAGCTTTAGCGTATGTTTGGGGGCTGAGCTCCGAACATGTGAACAGTTCTCCAGGACAGGTCGAATTTGTGCTTTGTAGATCATAAGCAGTTGCTGGGATGTGAAGTATCTCTTCGCACGGAAACGAAAACCGAGTTTTTGTGAAGCAGTTTTTGCAATGGACCTCACATGATCGTCCCATGAGAGAGCACTGTTGGTGGTGACACCCAGCATGGAAATTGACGACCTCATAGGAACAGTGGTACCCGACATCATCAAATCATGATTGATTATGATTGATTATGTTCGATTTCTCTTCATGAAATTTATTGAAAGTTCAGAAAATAATTGTTTAATGTAGAATTTGTGTTAAATAATGGGGCTAGAGGGTAGTTAAGTGATTTACAAAATATCATTTTCAAAACCCATTTTCAAATACCCAACAATGGTTTCATACAAGTTTGATACATAACATTCATACCATAGATTCTAGAGATGAAGAATGACTTTCCGGAAATTCTAGTACGGAAATGAGTCGAAAAAACTGCAGATGAATTAGAGATTGTAGATAAAGATTTGAAGTGGAAATTAAGAGCTGTTCTGATATACAGTAACCCGATATAATGATAATGATGAAGGGTACTAGTATTCACTAGTGACCAAAAACATAGATAAGAATTATCGAGATGTTGCGAGGATCAATTAATTGTAGAAACCCGAGGGTCCAGGATGACCGGCCTGATAGTTTTTTTGATAGACAAACAACATTCACTTACCCCTATTTTTGGAATAGCTGAGATCATGTGTGGTGAGCTTGAAGTACCGCTGCTTGAAATTTTTCCGTCCGAAACGTTTCCTACCTTGGGCCCTTTTGATCATAAGCCTAAAATACAAATCGCAATCAATTACATTACAATAATGAATTGATTATTTTTCTGATAGTGGCCAAAATGAATGAGATCAGCCCACGAAAATTTCAATCAATGCAGAACTCACCTTGTTATAGGCCTGCAGCATGTTTCAACATAAAAAATGTTCAAGTGTTTTGTATCGTACTTTTCAATATGTACAAAATATTTAGAGTTCAACAAACAAATTATCGATTGTTTATCGATTTGTATATCAAGAGTTCAAGTCTTGCAATAAGTGTCTCAAAGATATTTCTTGTTGCTTTTGCTGTTCAAACGTGAAGATATTTTTGTCATTAAATTATTTTATTTTGGTTCAATCTTAGAATTCTTGTCTTGACTTAGTGTTTTGGTCTGGCATACTCTAGCTTACTGTTTCATCTGGTATATTTGATGTTTCAGTCTCACGTGTTCAAACATGAAGATATTCAATATTTTTGCGACGAAACTTCATTGTTTTTGTCAAGTGTTTTGTCTTCATAATTTTTGTCCCGCTAATTTAGTGTTCACTGGGAGCATTTAGTACTTTTTCTCCACAATTCAGTGTTTTGTCCCTCTGATTTAGTGTTCACAGAGAGCCTTTATTATTTGTTCTGCATAATTTAGTTATTTGCCCCCCTAATTTAGTGTTAAGTGGGATAATTCCATAATTTGGTATTTCTTGTCCATAATTTAGTGTTTTGTCTCCATAATTTAGTGTTGCATTTTTCGGCCAATCTTCGATCGGTTTCAACTCACCCCTCCTTCAAGGTGACGGGCATGTCGCTGTTGCTGATCGTCTGCCGGCTGGACGTGTTGGCCGAGATGATTTCGAGGAACTGCCGCACGGCCGTCATGTGCGTGTCGGTGTAGAAGGCCTTGTAGAGGCCCTCCATGTACTCCTCCTTGCACACCTGGTGCGACGAGCGGCAGCTCACCAGGTTGCCCAGCGATTGGATCGTCTTCGAGATCAGCGTCAGGGTTCGGTTGGTCTGGCAGTCCTGCATGATGATAACGATAGTAGTAGTCTTTTCATTCAAAACGAATGACCTTTCATGACCTCCGTGAAGGAGGATATCGCAAGAACTATATCGACAAAGTTCATCAATGGATAACATTGGACACAGTTTGGAAAAATCAAAGGCTCAGAGTCAGATTGGTAGATTTACTCCAAAAATATAAATTCTTAACTGTGAACCAATTTGGATTTAGAGAAAAAAGTGGAACAGAAGTTGCTAGATTCGATTTTATGAATCATACCAAAAGTAATATTAGAAAGGTGAAATGTGGTGTCTCCGAAGGGACAGTTCTAGGACCTGTTCTGTTTTCGATTTACATATCAATGATTTCTTCAAAACTAAAAAGAAATGATCATGGACAAGTTTTCAACGTTTTTGATTATGTCTTCATAAAAAAATATTTTGATCATTATTATGATAGTACATATTGACAAAAAGTATTTGTTATTTTACAATGAGAATGAAAAGAAATAAATATATACAGAACCCTTGAGAAATAGAGAAAAGTTGTAGCATTACAACTATCAAATCGAAGAGGGCGCTTCTCTTACCCCCGGCTGATTGGTGAGATCGAACAGCTTGGGTCCCAAGATGGCCGGCGCGAAAAATCTCAAGAAGATGAAGCCGGAGATGACCGAATATCGCACGCCCTTGTTTTCGGGAAAGTGCATCATCGCGCACTCTTTGAGATTGTGGAAGATCTGGCACATCAGCGCCGGGCAGTGGACGGCGCTTTGCGTGATCGCGTCGAAGATCTTCTGGATGTAGGACTTCAGGTTGGCCAAATTCGTCGCTATCGTATTCGCGTCGCGCACTGAACCAGAAGAAAAGAAACGTTTTTATTGCACCAGCCAATGAGATTTGAATTTGAATCCAATGGACCAACTGTCATTTGTCAATGAACAGTCATCTGTCATTTGTCATAAAATTCACCTATCATCATTGAATCTGTGAGAATTTTGATGTATTAGTTCTGTATTCTGTATAAGACTTGTGTGGTTCAAATAATGACTGTACTGATACAATGTTAATTGTCTTATGGAAATGAATAAGTGATAATGATGAACGAACTGTCATCTGTCACTGAAATTTATCAATGAACTGGTTCTTGTCAATAAACCGTCATTTGTCACACTAATTTCCCCACTAGAGTGGGTTTCAAAGTTTGGCAAAGTTCATTTCGTGAAATTAATCGGGTATCTCACCTCTGGTGGGGTCGATTTCGCAAGGTTTCCGCTCGTTGAAGATGAGCTCGAGCGTGGGCCGCAACGTTTTGTGCAAATATTGCAGACCAATCAGTCGCATCGCCTCATCCATCATTTTCGACACCAGGGTGTTGCCTCTGAATATCGTCGTCGGGTCCCTGAAACCCACAACAACAAAAATCATCTTTCATTCTCCACCCATACTGCAGTGCCGTTTTTACAACAAGTGACGTCAATTTTCTCATTTTATGAATGGAATTAAATTTGTTTGTCTCTATCGGATTCTGTACCTGATTTTTATGTAACTTGTATCAAGATTTGGCTAGTTCTTGAATAATTTTTTTTTTTCGTAAATAATTCTATATTCTTAGTATTATTAGGAATAATATAAATTCTGAAAAACCCGAAATGATTTTCCCCCATTTATTGCCAGAAATTTGTCGATCACTGTACGATAATGAATAATATCATTAGAAAATATGTAGTACTCACGTCACATTAGAAATTTCTACATTGGCTAGGGCCCTTATTATAGGCACGATCCTGTCGTAATGTAGAAAGATCCTAACTAAAGGTTGGGCGATATCCATTTTGTTGACGATTTCGCCCAGTATATACACTGAAGTAGCTGTAATAGGCTGAAACGGCAAAAAAAACTTATGAATGAGGATAATTTCAAAATTTTGATTCAATTCCTAAGCGTCCTTCATGAAAAATAATAACGAGATATATTTCCCATTTTTAGGGAAGATCAATTGTTGCTTTGGAAATAATATCAAAATAAATTCAATATAAAAATAAAAAACTATAAAATTAATGATGAGTAAACTAAAGTAAATTTGACATAAAGCCTAACTTGTTTGTTTTGTTTTCATAATATACACAACGTGTCTTTTTTGAAATGAATAACTGATGAATTAAAACTATAAAATTAATGATGAGTAAACTAAAGTAAATTTGACATGAAGCCTAACTTGTTTGTTTTGTTTTCATAATATCCACAACGTGTCTTTTTTGAAATGAATACTTCATGAGAAAACTGATGAATTATCTCAAAAGAAAATTGTTTGGCTTACTTGTATATGTGTACTTTGCAGTAAAAGATTTTTCAGATCGTCGTACACTGAGGCGGGGAACACCCTGTCTTCCGTGTACTGTATTTGAAGCCTGAGACAGCCAAGAGAGTTGTCGCTGGACAGTCGAGTACCAGGCGGGGTCGAATGCGTCAAAAAGGGGCGGTTTTTTCCAGATCTAGGTTGGAGGTAGTACCTAAAAAAATACACCCAGAATGTTTTATGAAAGCGGTGGAACGCAAACAAAAATAATATTTCGAAGTGTTTTTATTCTAACACAGATAGTTTGATAGGGTATCACAGAATTCTGTATGAGTATCACATAATTCTGACTGACTAATTATCACAAAATTCTGAAAAAGTATCTCAGAAAAATTCGAAAAATCATATTCATTTGTTGAAAAAATAGTAAAAATCTGAATCATCTGATTCTGTTAAGGAAATATCATTTTCTGAATTATTATCCTACATTAAAAACTTTCTATTGATTCCACAAGCCTGTATAGTTAAACAGAATGAAGAAAGATTAGACAAAGAGTCTGGAAACAATCAAAACGTGTGAAATTTCCCACGGGAAATTGAATAGCAAGTAAAAGTTGCGCCAAGTGAAATTATCGCCCTACAACAACTGTTTCCAAACAATTTTCTGGTGCAAGTAGGTTAATGTTGATGAGATTTTGTAGCGTGTGAGTGAAAAAAGTAAAACCTAGGGGACTTTAATGTCGTCATAACAAATCGGAAAAATCGCACACTTTTAAGTTTCTACGGCATTGTCTGTCGGCACACACAATGAAAATCAGATTATCTTTTTCCTTCGCTATACACAAGGTTAATGTGGGCTATGCCAACAATGAAATTATGAATTATTAATAATAGTGGCTGGCTGCGATGATTGCCTCCGCGGACGAATACAAATGAGTGCTAATTGTTCGTTTATTCACAGCTTTTATTCTTTCGTTTTCGTGGGCGGAATCCACACGACTCCTCTTCTCTATTGTTTTAATTATTTTTCGAGTGCATTCCTGCATACTGATCGAGACTCACAAGACGCTTGCATGTTTGTAAACGCATTTCTCGGATTCAAGGTCGGGATTCGAAAGCTGGTCAACCGGAATTTTCTCAATTTTCACCTTCTCGTTGTAGCCTAGTGGCCGAACTTCATTCACCTCTCATATACTCTTCTAAAAAGTTTTTTAATTTTACATGTCACATTTTCGGGAATCGGGAAATAAGTACTAGGAGATCAGAAACGTCTGATGATTCCCAATACCAATATGCTCTTGCTGATTTTCTGTATGATGCGCGATTCGTTGATATTTTGTTATAGGTGTACATGGTTTTCTTCTGACATTATCGAACTACTCTTGGAACGCTCGTTCATCTAAATTAATTTCTCACATTGAGCAAGCGTGCATGATTCTCAAGCTGTGGCTTGGGGGTCGAATCCCATTCAAAGATGAACTTTTTTCAATCAGAATTTGTGGCTCATATAAGACGCGCGGTTAGATTAGGGTCGATTGTCGAACGTTACGTCTATATCGGTATCTCTGAGGCAAGCATTGATTTGATGCTATAGCTAAAATCCTGTGGTGTCTCCCAAGTGCTGCCGTATCAAAGATATGATATTATATATTCTCTTCTAGATCAAGCTGAGAGATAGAGGAATTGAAACGACCATAAGAAAATTAAGCAGCGATCAAAAATCAGCTTACTGTTGGCAAAACATTTTGATGTGCCATGCCATTGTATTGAGAAATACGACATTTTCATTCGAATCGAGTGAATAGTGTGAGATTACCCATTCTAACCTATTGTTTAGCGGAGTTTATTGATCTATTAGTGTGTTCAAACAAAAAACTCAGAGTTTAACTTGTGTTTGAATATCAAAAATTTGTAAATAATCCTAGTTGGATCAGCCAATCAAGACAAGAAAGGATTTTACAACTTTGTTCTAGATTTTGTCCTCCTGTTCAGCCTATGGCTGTGCTGATAGATTCAAAAAAGATCAGATTATATCATTTCGTAGGTGAGTTATTGAATAATGTTGAACAAATTTCAAATAGACCCTACTCCGCGCCCAAGAGAATGGCAGAGGAATCCAAAAAATGAAAACAGCAAAGGTGAGAGAGAGAGACAACCAGCAGTGATCAGCTGACTGTTGGCAAAATTACACGTTTCTTTGTTGCAAATGCGGTCGAATCGATAGCTCTTTCTTTTTCTTATGCTCATAAGTCGATGACTGAAGGATGAATCTAGTAGAGAATACATATCTTTGTGCCATACATACGATCCGAAAAAAGTTCCACTAGCATCGCGTTTTCATAAAACCACACAATTAATTCATTATTTTTTCTTTTCGAACACACTCACCAAGCGTTCCGATGCGCGGAATTCTGCTGCTGCATGCCGCGCAGCTGGACGCGCACCTCGCCCAAGAAGACGTCGTCGCCGATGCCGGGCGTGTCGTGCCAGATGGAAGCGTGCAACTCGCAAATCTCCGAATCGCCCTCGCACAAAATGTCCTTGCCCTCGCTGTTGAAGAACGTGAACGTCTCGTCGAACTGCGGCGAAGTCGTCTTTTTGCGCACCTTTCGGGACACCGAAAAAGTTCAACGGTAAATTTTTCGTCACTATAACGATACGCGGATTTTATTTTTTCGGAGAACAACAGTCGCACTCGGTTTGAAAAAGAGTTTGGGTGTTCTTTTAGACCTTGCAACTGATATAAAGAAGTGCCACTAGACATCGAACCGCATATCCCCTTTTGAACATAGACTGATGCTGATTGAACTGATTCCTGTAATTGAATACTTACAGGAATAGATCTTTGAAGAAGGACCAACATGAAGAGATCTTTGACGACGCAATAGGTAACAAGGACAAATTCAATTAATTACTGTGAATCACGGAATTTGGTCCGGCAAGAAAATGTGTGAAGGTGGTTTTACCTTTGTCCTCTTGGAGATGCGCTTGCCGTTGGTATAGGTGACGCACACCAGGGCGTAGGGATCGCAGGCGCCATTTTTCAGCGTCAAATCGAGGCATTGCAAAACACGCACCAGCAGCCTGCGCGTCATCTTATTCACCGCGTCCGCTTCGAATTTGATCTCGATGTTCGCTTTGCCTTGAACCTGCAGAAACACACCATATTTCAATAGGAAAGGTTTCAAAAAAAAAGTTCCACTTCCATCGTGGTTTCATAAAACCACACAAATTTTCGTAACTATGGAAACAGCCTGTGGCGACAACGCCCAAACTTGTAGCTCATCTAACAAAAGTCACCTCTGAGTCCGCATCGACAGCCTTCATGGGGAACCAGTGGTCCTTGTTGTTGTAGGAGGCGAGCTGCTCGCGCTTGATGGCCACCTTGCCCAAGATCTTGTCCTGCTTGAGATGCTTGTCGCGGTCGAACACGTACACCGACACGAACCGGAAGTCGCGCGGTACCTCGAACTGGAACTCCTCCCCGAAGAACGGACTGCAAAAATCAATTCGAATGATTAAACTAAGAACAACTGTGGACCAAAATAGGTCCTTGTGGGACCCCTACACGTAAGCCCCGCTGTCTGACATGCATGAATTTATTCAAGTTAAACTATCATCGTCGAAATTGTAATACTTCAGCTTTTGTAGAAGCTTAGAGTGAGAGTGAAACCCATCTTTGCTGTAACTGTGGTATGGTTTTGTCTGAACTTGATTGTAGTCTGAGCTGGAAGCTTTGAGCATAACGGAACAACCACAATAGATCTGAAAAGGTCACAGTGAACTAAAGCCAAAGGCTCTACCTCCCTCCGAATTTAATCTAATCTGAATTACTATAACTTTTTGAAGAACGCAATGTAGGATTCAAAATCTGTATTTATTATAATTGAAATATTCAAATAATTCGAAAATTTTACAATGAAATTACAATTTCTGCATCTGGCATCTTGATCAAGTCACTATCTGAAAATGGTTTCGAGATTTTCTAGATACGTCAATTCAAGAGGGCGCTACTGGACTCACTTGACCTGTTAAAATATCACGAATCAACAGCGACATTCGGACATTCCTTAGCTTTCATAATACCGAGAAACGAAGACAGAGTGTACATTCAATCCACTACATGATTGGTAATTTGATCTAGAACGAAACAGTAGAATGAAATACACAGGGTTCTTTTCAAAATATCAAAGTCAGAAACCGGTTTGGCCGGAAATGACCAATTGAGTATCCTACTTTCAAAATGTGCAACTCATAATGGAATATGCCCAAATTTCGAAATCAGATCTTATGAGGAATTGAAATACCACTAGAATATTTCAAATTATAGAAAATTGAATTTCATCCTTGCCGAACGCCACTGTTGCTACCGGAAAGGTGATATTCGAAGCGCGTTAGAAATACAAAAGTTATCCGACCGACCATCGGACAAATAGTCACGGACGTATTCCATTTTCCAGGAACTCATCCTTGCCAGCCAGGACCTTAGGCCAGGATATCCACTGTCACAGAACATCCTTCACAGAAAATATCATGCATTTTAAGATTAATGATGTTCTTTTGTTTCAAATATGTCTACGAGAAGCGGTTTGCGGTCCCCAAATCCCGAAAATATTGTTATAAAACATAATTTTTCAAGTAAAATAATGTAATCTTTTATTAATTCATCATTTGCTAATGGCAAGTGTGTGTGGAATGAAAGTTTGAGCAGATATGAAGTTCGAAAATATGAATTGTATCATCAGGAAACTATGGAAGGGAATCCGAAAAATTTGAGGTTAGTACCTACCTAATTTCATCATTCACTATAGCGGTACCTACTTCAGTTCTACTATTTTGAACTTTTTTGCAATAGATATGCCTACCTGCAAAATGTCATCTTAAGATCAGAGCGTAGCACAAATAATTGCCTTTTATGGTCAATGATGCTCATCTATTCCAGAAAGATTCGGAAAACCGTTACAAAACCCCGATTTTCGATTGTTTTAGGTTTTAGAGACAAAATGGTGGTGAAAGAATAATTGGTGATGAAATTATGCAAAATTGTTGTTGAATACCATTATTATGCAGGTGGAAGTGTCTATTTCTCCATTGACCCATTATTTTTGACTGCTGCATAAAGAAGAAATGATAATTGGAACTAGAATCATGCTACCTAGATGATTTTGAGTGGCAGCTCTCACATAAATTTTGAGGTTAGTGACTTTGATTATTTATATGCAATTTTATATTGAATAATTGCCTTCTTAATGTATCACATTTTCTCAAAATATTAACGAATAGAAACTCAATTGCAATAAAAAATAAATTGCACTTTTCCAACAACAAAATGATATCATTCATTCATACATCATTGGGTCTCTGCTGGTATTATATATCCTGAACTTTCATGAATGGATGTATTGTTGCATAATATATTGATAACAAAATGATAAACATACCAAGATAGCTAACTATTTGGTATTTTCAACTGATATTTGAATATCATATCTTCAATAAATAATAACTATTAAATATTCATATATGATACAATAAAACCACTTTATGGTAATCTGAATAGGAAATACTGAATGTGGAATGGAAATGCTGTGGTTTGATTTATGTCAAATTCATTCTGTAATAGGAAACACATCAATGAAATCATCAAATCTTCAATTTGAATTAGCAATACCTGACTCATACTAAATTGCCTCTTACAGTAAATAGCACAACTATGTGATTACAATGAGATTTTTTTGTTACAATCTACAAATGGTAATACTCTATTAGGGCACTGTCTCTCACCTTAAACTTTGATACACTGTGGACGTTCTGAAAATTTCTTCTTGGTCCAATGATAACGTGCAATAAACATCTCTTTGTGTAGCAGAACCATGGAGGCGGGATTGTAAGTTTTTGGCCTCACCTGGCAACAAAAAATCAGCGTAAAATCAAACGAAATTAAATAGGACAAATCTGCACAGATTTCAAACACTACCACCTGCAGTGTTCCCAGTATAGATCACCACGTTAGAACGATGAGAGACCACGATAGAAGGGTGTGGGTGTGGATTCGTTGGCGAATTAGGATTTGTTGTTAAAGATCAAAGTGTGTACTCACCAATTTTTATTTTCAATCGTTCTTCGGTTCGGACTTTAAAATGCTCGTCCGCCATATTTAACTTAACTCACTACCGTAAAAAATGAATGAAACAATTTTGACATAAGACATAAGGAAATCTCGGTCGTCGGAGATTTTTCAACTGTTGCGAACGATAAACCAACCCGTTTCCTGTCTAGTCATACTGGGTGTTTGGGTGTTTTTGTTTGATGTACATTGAAGCACTCGTCATACATAGAGAAACGTACGGAATTTATGAATGAAATCGCGATTCAAGGCTACGATGCATTCACTCGCTTTCCTGCGTTCCGCCAACTGCTCGGAGCAGGACGGTGCAGAAAATACAACGAGCAGTGTTGCCAGGTCATTTCCAGGTCGACTTGTGGAAATAGTATTGCTAGATTGTTTCCAAATAATTATTCGAAATTTCACTAGATTTTTTGTGATTTTTTTTCTGTTTGTTTCTAAAAATAAAAATGCAAAATGTATTCAATTTAAAAGAGCTCTCTCGAGTGTTTTTGTGTGTTGTCTTTTTTAAAAATATAACTGTATTTGTTAAGAACATTACTGAAGAATCCGGATAATATATCTACATGAGTTAACGTTAATCTGTATACAGGGTGTTTCCTAACCTCTCTGACAAAAAAAACCATTTTTGGGACGGAAAGGTGGGATGTTTTTTTTCAAATTTTGGATAGTTTTCAAAATGCAAGGCTTCAATTTTCTTATCGTTTTTTTTATTTATTTTCATTTCAAATATCTTATATTCATTATATGGGGCCTATTCAGACATGAAGAAGAAATAATTTTCTAGTCCAGTGGCATCCGAAGGGGAACCTTTACCAATATTATTGATATAAAAATATACTCACTTTCTCTGTATTTTTTTTTCAATTAAGCAATTGATAAGAACACAACAATTCCATCTCTTGAGGTGTTTTCCTGTTTTTTTTCTTATGGTTTTTGTGCGGTTTTCCTTTTTTACCTCGAAAACAGCAAGATACGAAAACGCCACAAGATTCAAAAAATGGTTTTCTATGTTGCTCAATCCGAAAAAATCTACAGAAAAAATCTACAGAAAAAATCAGTGACGTATATTTTGTTGTCAATGATATTGATTAAGGTGCAATTCAGGACACTGGATATTATAAACCTTTTCTATTTATGACTAATTATAACTATAAATGACGTCATCAAATTTCAACGAAGTTGAGTGAGGCATATTGCAATAGAAATGAAGACCAATTCAGAAAAAAAATTTATCTGGAATCAAGCGACATTTGAACAAATCTCATTCTACATTTTCTTCTCAGAACCAGGTGAGGATTCATTTTATCAGAGAGGCTAGGTAACACCCTGTATAATAATGGCGTAAACTCATGGTACAAACTGTACAATTTGAAATGAATATGGTGTTACTATTTGAGAAAATTCGTTTGTTTGTTATCGCTATTGAATCGAAAAAAAAAAATAGATGAAAATAAGCGACAAAGTCTGAATTTTCCGAAATAGCCTTCTTAACGGTAGATCGACGAGCAAAATAGTAGATCTGGCAACTCTGCACGAGAATCTCGTAGAAGTTCTGGCTCGACCGATGCCAAAGGAACAAACCTCCCCCACTCTCGAAATCGAGAAGATGAGAAAGGGATGGTGAGATAGGACCTTATCGCCTGGTACGTAAGGGTCTAAGTTGACATCGTCGGCGCATTGCAGTCTTTTTTTTTCTAATTATGAACGGAATAATTTTCCCATATTTCTCAATGATTGTAACTCTACTACTTACTCATTATCGATGAATTTATGAATTTCACACGCTGTTGCGTTTGTCAATAGAGAAATTGTAGCAGTATAAGTGGGACATTAAAATCATTATTCTCTTTATCGGTCTATATCAATATTTACTCGATATATTGCTGCTTTTAAAAATAGCAGTCGGCTTCCGGTGTAGTTTTTCATTATTTTTTTTTTGTTTATTTCTTGCTTCATGTTTCATGGGAAACATTTGTTTCATTTTATTATAGCAGTTCATCGGTCGAAGAATGATGAATATATATAAAGGATGATAGTTCTGAAAATATACAGGTTGTTTCATTACTTATTGGAAAACCTGAGCTCAAAATATGAAGATTCAATCCAAATCGCTCATGAAATGTGTTTCCTATCTGAGACACAGGGTGATTTATTAAAAGAATCTTTCATTCTTACTCTATAAATTTTAGATGCATTTTATCTAGAATAGGTTTCGATATTGAGTTCTCACAAATTTTCTGATTCAAAGAAATAATAGGTATTCAATTCATCTCATCCATCCATGCAAGTGATTTTGGTAGAAAAATTATTGCAGTAAATTTAGAAATGCATTTTTGAATTTTCAAAACTTATACTCTCTAAAATATCGGCTTCTATCTTTCTGAAATGCGTAAGTATACAGTGTGACCCATTTCAACATTCCATATCAGCAATAAAAATGCACACTATTGGATTCACCAAATCTCAAAATGGGCTCAACCAAATTTCAACGAAAAATACTGAGTAATAATGATTTTGTAGCAAATAGGTCACACTGTATTCATTAAACATCCTATTGCAAATTGAATTATTCCCATTATATGCATCTGATATTTTAAAGAAAATATATATTGTTAATAAAAATTACAGTAGGTATAGTGTACAGTACAGTGTGTTTCAGAATCGAATAACCCCATGCATATAAAATTCCATAATTTTTTGAACAAATGCATAATTGTTATTTTTAATTTGAAAATCTAAATGATGAAAGTCAATAAAACTACATAATAATGCGATGATTACAATGAATCACCCTACTTATAGAAGAAAAATCTGCATATATTTTAGAAATTATCCGGTAATTTTTTTTTCATATAAATTGACGTGGAAGTATGACCATTATTATCAGATTTGAAACTGACAGTTGAGAGTTTGACAGTTATCAATCATAGAAATATAATAATAATCTCAATATATACTATATAGTGACAATTATTGTTAGGTTAAATTGACACCAGTTGTCAATTTAAATGAAACAATTATATTATAAAGTAAACAACAATGATTATCTATTTGCAAGTGATAATTATTGTACGTTCAAGAGTGACAATCAAGTTTGAATGATAACTTCTTTTATCATCCATCAATGGCTGCTATCTATGATGTATATTAACCAGTTAAGTTTTTTGTGTTTTCGTGACACAGAACACGAATTACTTTCGCGTCTTATGTCTTGTTGTTTGACAAATGACAGCCGCGTCTCGTGTGGGCGGAATTTTGACGTTTTCCAAATTCAAAAACCGCAATCGAAAATATGGCGAGAAAAAAGTGAGGTGAAGCGATCCTGGCGATGGAGTTCGCCGAATTGATAATCACCCCCAAACTCGACGGGGTCGTTCTACACGGCCCTTTCATCGAACCCATAGACGGAACACTCTGCATAACTGGACACCATCTGATCCTATCTTCGAGGAAAGAAGACGTTCAAGAACTATGGGTAGGTTTTCGAGTTCCGATTCGAGTGATATCGTTGTTATTTAAATGTTTGTTGTAGCTTTTACATCAGTGCATCGATTCGGTTGAGAGGAAACAATCCGGTAACAACACAGCTCAAAACGGTGGCTCAATCATACTGAGGTGCAAGGATTTCAGGACCCTTCAATTAGATATTGCTCACACCGATGATTTCCACAACATATACCTGTCGATACAGCGTTTGTCGAATCTAGAGAAGCCGGAACTGCTGTATCCGTTTTTCTACAGGCCTATGTACAGTATCCTAGAAGAGGGTTATACTTTGTTCGAAACAGAAATGGAATTTGCAAAGATATTGGCCAGCGAAGAATGGAGAGTGTCTTACGCCAACAAAAACTACTCTGTTTGCAGTAGTTATGGTAGCACTTTGATCGTACCCAAAGCTATAGATGATGATACTATCATTGCTAGCAGTAATTTTAGGGATGGAGGAAGATTCCCAATAATCAGCTACAGGTATTGTACCACTTTTTTTCATTATAAATAATATCCAAAAATTTAATAATATATCTTTCACTCTACAATGTGCCAGAAGTGCTCAGTCATTTTTGATTCAAATTATCTAGGGCTGATAGAACTGGACATATTATCTACCTTGAATTTATTAGAAGAATATTTTAAAGTACATATACAAAACAACCAGCATTGATAATGGTACCACTACACTGTAGTTGTACCATGTAGTTCAACTATCAATAATATGCTGAATTCTGCCTATATTGAAAAAATAATAGGTCACAGTCCATTTTACAACTCAGAAAGGAAGCAAAGTAACTGCTTTTCAGTACAGCATATTACTAACTCGGAGAGTATTTCACAGATAATTTTTTTAGTTGTAGCATTATTTTAATATTAATAGTAATGATGTCTTCAATATGAAAATCATCTTGATATGTTCGTACCTGTATTGCATTGTGATTTTTATTTATATTTGACAGGTTCCACACCTGAAAGATTGTTTTTGAAAGGAAATTATAAAGGCAATCTATCTATCTTTCTACTTCTAATAGATACCAACTCTGTTCTTCTAATTATTTAAGGCATGAAAACGGCACCATCTTACTTCGTAGCGGCCAACCGATGTTGAACAATGCGAATCGCAGATGCAGAGCAGACGAAAAGATTCTAAACGCCGTTCTAGGCCCCTACAAGAAAGGTTATATTATCGATGTGAGGAGCGCTAGCTATATCAGCAGTTGCAAGGGTAAAGGGGGTGGTACAGAGCCGGAGAGCTATTACAACCAATGGAAGAAGGTTTTCAAACCGTTGGATAAGATTTCCAAGTGTGATGGGTCTGTCATGGAGCATCTGTCAAAATTTATAGAAGGTGAATAGCTTAGAGTCTGTTCAAAGATTCAATAATGTTGTCACATTTTTTGGGGATAATGAAAAGATGAAGTTGGCCTTGAAATCTTGAATTAAATTCTGGACAGACGATACAGTACTGTTATATAAGAAGAAAATATCAATAGATTTCACCTAAATATTACACATTGAAAATTTACTTTTGGAAATTCACAACAAACAAACAAGTCACCATTTTTTTCATTCATTAATTGATGAATACAAATACGACTAACCTCAAAACAGTATTCACAAAATTATTCATGAGGTGAATAAATATTCGTACAGACAATAAAATAAATTAAATAAAATAAAGTGTTCGTATATAAAATTAAATTATGAATTTTTCTATTGTTTTAGCTTGCAACGAGGGCAATTCGAGTTCAGACAAATGGTTGTCGCGCAGCAGCAGTTGGTTCATGCACATACAGAGCGTTCTGAATGCTGCTTGTTTGGTGGCTCAATGTCTCGACAAAGATGGGGCTTCCGTGCTGGTTCACGGCTCTAGCAGTCAAGATAGTACTTTAATTGTAACTTCAATTGCTCAAGTTATACTCAACCCCGATTGCAGGACGGTGAGAGGTACGGAAATATTGATTACGATTATTTCATTTCGACTCTCCTTCTTTTGATTATTTTGGTATTATAACGAATATACAATAAAGAAATATGACAGTCAAATGAATGGGGTGAGGAGGGGGGGAAGGAAGGAATTTTCACTTTTAGTAATTTGGCGCAGTCGGTAGTACATAACTGTTTCATTATAAATATTGTAGATATTGTAGTTGGTTGTTTCTTGATTAAAAAAAGTAGGAAATTCGTCCCTCCTTGGGTGACTTCGGAACGAATGATAAGAAAAGAAATGATAATGAAAAATTTCCGTATTGTGTGGTATTTCAGCATTTACCTTGTATGACAAAAAAGTAATAAGCTGAGGTGTTCAAATATGCTGCAGAGGAAATATACGCGTGTTTTCCTAGTTCAAAGCCAAAATTTCACTTGAAAAATGCATAGTTATTGAAAATTATCTTATCCTTCTTCCTATTATCTAATCATCTAATCCCTTCCTTTCTGTGTCAGTTAACAGATATACATTCAAAGGATTGAAGTGCTTACTACTAATGATTTCCTGTCGAAATATGTCACTTTACACTCTCGTTATATAATATTCTATTTCAAAGATTGTCATAGGAAAACCTAACTTTATTATTTCGGCCAACATCGCTGAGACAGGGCTTGTACATCAATTGTTTTGATCGTATCGAGTTTTATATTGATTGGTTTTGGCAACTAGTTGGATTTCCTGTCGAACTATTCATTCACTATGGCCCGTTTCTTTGATTAAATTTTTAATTTTAATTTCAAGCCATTAGAAATGTGGCGCAGTCGGTAGGACACAATCACGAATCACAAATGAAAAAATAGTCGAGAAGAGGTTGAAGTATGATGAATAACCGTGAGCACAAAGTGAATATTCGTACTTTCCGTAGGTCTGCAGGCATTGATAGAACGCGAGTGGTTGCGAGGGGGCCACCCCTTCCAGAGCAGACACCAAAAACTGTGTTTTTCGAACGCTAGGCTGAAAGGCTCGCAGCCGACGTTCCTGATTTTCTTGGACTGCGTTCAGCAGCTGTTTTTTCAGTTCCCGTGCAGTTTCGAATTCAAAACGGACATGCTCGTGTTGCTTTTCGAGCACTCCTATTTCAGTCAGTTCGGCACGTTTTTGGGCAACTGCGAATCGGAGCGAGCGGAGATCGAGTTGTACAAGAAGACGACTAGTTTGTGGTCGTATTTGAATCGGCCTGACGTTTTGACATCATTGTTGAATCCCATTTATGAGCCTAACAAAGCGCCTATTTGGCCTAGCGTAGCCCCAGTTAGTATCAATTTTTGGAGTGATCTCTACTTCAGGTAAGTGTCTGTAAATCAATCGAGGAATGAATCAATGAACAAAATTATTCATATGTTGTAAATCCATGAATAATCTTATACACCAGTAATTCCTGTCTGAATATTCATGATAATTTCAACATGACAATTTCAAGCGTCTAAAGGTTGAATTCAAAGTGCATTGACATGTTGGGTCAGATCCTAAATCTGTCTCTTATTACAAATGTATTGAAATGATTATTATAATTTCTATTTCTATTTATGGCGCTCGGTGTTTAAATTGAAATAAACTGATCTAGTCCAAGTTCTTGACCTTAATAATATTGAAATAAGTAACTTTCATTTTTAAAATGACAAGTTCTAGTGACCTATCAGTATTTTGTGTTACTGATACCTCGTCAATGTATGACCTGTAAGACCCTGTATGGTATATTTCAGAAGTTCTCATAACTGTTTGTTTTTTCTAGATGGATAATAGATCAAC
The DNA here is from genome assembly GCA_963576655.1 of Gastrophysa polygoni. Lineage (NCBI taxonomy): Eukaryota > Metazoa > Arthropoda > Insecta > Coleoptera > Chrysomelidae > Gastrophysa > Gastrophysa polygoni. Next base: position 328,009 of record OY755082.1, on the reverse strand, counting down.
AGCAACAGAAGAAAACTTTGATGAAAGTACAAAAACTGGTACAAAAAAGCAAGGATCTCAGAAGTACAGCTTTGAAATTGAGGAAACAGCTGTCAGACAAAGTGAAGGAATTTCATTGTATGAATGACGAGTTGAAAGTGGATGAAGAGGAATAAGGCATATTATCGAGGTTCCTAATTTATACAGGCCATTCAAATTCGAGTCTATGTATTGGAATTTTTAGCTCATTACGTTACAGCTCATAACGCCCTAGGGCATTATGAGTGTTTATTTTAGCCATATCCAAAGTATCACAATCAAATATTGAATAAATGAAGAATATTTTTGTTTATTTGCCTGTATAATAACTCCAGAATCTATTTCATATTTGTAGCTCATATAACTGACCTGTAACTCCTATAGTTTTCGAGATTCCAATGCATATACTCGAATTTGCAAACCCTTATATTTTTATCTACAACTATTGATTGATACATGAGATAATGCCAGAAGAATCAAGTGATATTGATATAATGTAGTTTTGTCAGTTCAACTTGGTCTCTCAGTAGTTGTAGATAAAGTTCAGTATTCAACTCTCGTATAATGACATTATCCACTCATGTCACAGCAGTCGCCTTTGGCTCTTTCTGCAAATTCCCTCTTTGTGGGTAATGAATAGACGTCATCATATACTTGTTGAATAATATACACTGGCGAAAGAAATTGAGTCATCGCTATAAATTCATCACAATTTTTCTGAACCGTTGATTCGATTTCGACGTTCTTATCTTTTAATTGCACATCGAACACTCAAAAAATTCACCATCTGTCATCGTTTTTTTTTTTAACTATTCAATTCTCTCACACATAGCACATAACATAACAGAGCATACAGAGGTGAACCGTTGAATAAAAATACGAAACGATGAGAATACGGAGGGCACAGTGGGATTCTTGTTCTCAGAATTCGATCCCGATGCTACAATATTTTTCTTCACTCATACAATTTTCGAAACCTTCCTATGGTATCAATTTATGATATGGTATGGTTTGAATACATCTATTTGAATATATAGTATTGTCATTGAAATTGAGCACAGATTCAAATTTCTCGTCTATTTATAAATGAGAATGGAAAATGAGTTAAGATAGGTTTAAAAATTTAATCTTCAGAAGCAGATAGAACAAGTTGAATATAAGCATGGGAAATTCTTAACTCTCTCGAAATCTATATCATTCATGATGAAAGTTTATTCGATGGATGAATGATCAATGAAAGGCAGTTAAATTCTTGAAAGTTTGACTTACAATTCAAAAAAATATGAGAACCGAATGAACGAGGTCGTTAATTTCTTTCGCCAATTTATAATTTCTCTGTCAATTGATGGAACGGTAGATCTGGTTATGAGACTGGAAAGACATTATTTGAATGCCTTGTTGAAGAAATTAGTCAATTTAAGTCACGCATTCCCTTAAGTGTGATAATTTCGATGGTATTATCACATGACATGGTCAATTTGATGTTTATTATTGAGCTTGAATCAACTATATACCTGCATATTGATCTCCAAAAAAGTTGTTAGGTATAGTTATTTTTTTCAACCAACGTTGATACAGATTTTAATAAAAAAATTATTTTTTTGGGTACTGGAGTGTTTTATCAGATTTCCTATATTCCTGTACTTCAATTAATTTATTAGACATTGACAATTGATTCAGGTATTGGCACATAATAATTTTCATTACCAATTCAAACGCGATACGTATCAATAGTATCAATAATATTGACTATTGCCTTGAAAATCTGACAGATGTAAAAATTTTCATTGATATTTCATTCTCTTATTATTCAACCCTCAAATTTCACTGGTACTGCTATGATTATTTTTTTTTTTCAATATTGCATTCAATAGCTGATAAGAAACGAGAGTGAGAGATATTTTTTCAGAAAAAATCATTTTATATTGTTTATTTACAATAATTGAAATAATTCAATGGAATAACCACAGCATATAATATGGGGATACAAATAATCAAATTGTACAAAAGGTCACCTGAGAACTCCAAAATAATTATAACAATAGAATAAATAAAAGTTTACGAAAACTTCAATTGAAAAAAAAAATAGAGTTGAAAACTATCTTATCCTGATTCAAATTTGGTGATTTGGCATTTTGTTTTTTACTATTCATAAATGAAATATTTCACATTGTAGAAAACCTATGTTCAATTGTAGATTTCCAAATGATGTATAACTATAATCTCCAATAACAAATAAATTTTAGAATAAAACAGTATCTATACAAAAACACACAACACTTATAGTAGACGTAAAAAAAAGACGGAATTAGAACAATTCTTTGGTAATTTTCTTTCAATAATTTTGAATCAATAAATTCATGCTGAACATGGAAGTTTTTAAAGAAATTTCAGCTCACTTGTATTCCTCTTTTTCTAAAATGATTGTACAAAAACTATTCACAATCTAAGCATTCATTTGCTTGTATCAAATATAATGTTTCTGACCCAATAACAGTAGTAAAAATGGTGATGATTTTTAATCAATAAATTTATGCGGTACATTGCAGTACTATTAATTTTCCCAAAACCATTTCGCGCTGATCAATATGATTTTCAATAAATTAATGCAGTATATTGCACTTTATATGACATTTTATTCCTTGTTTTGGAATTAAAAAGGGTGACGATGATTTTCAATCGATAACAATAACAATGGGGAGCGAATAATTAAGACAAAATTTTATCTAGGACAAATAAGGACAATTCTCTGGTAATATCCTTTCAATTATTCTGAATCAGTGAATTCAGCTTCAGCTCGCATTCCCCTTTTTTTAATATTTTACAAAAACTATTCACAATTCGAACATCCCGCTCATGACTAAAATAATAATTCGGACCAAATGTTTATCACAAAATCTTGTCTAAACATGCGAGTAATTTTCCAATAAGGCCTCGCCGTACCTAACCACGATGTAATCGTGGTAGTACATCATGATGCAGAGCGGCTGGCCCAGAATGATGGAGGACCAGAAGACGAGGTTGCCGAATCTGGGCCCGTAGGCCCGCTCTACCGCCTTCGAGAAGAACGAGAGCGGCAATTGACCCATCATGCCCATGAACGCCCATATTTTGTACGTCTTCAACGGGACGCTCACCTGCAAAAATTGGAAGAAAAGTCCAACTAAGTTTGAGAGATGATTGTTTGTTTTTGTGGGAGAAAATATTTTCATGGTCTTCAACTTTATGAAGTCAATGTACCAACTCAAATATGCGTAATAACGAATTCCGTGCTCTCACACAGGAACAGCACTACTGGCTCTTAGAACATTTCCAAGAAGGGGACATATTTTTCACACAATTGTTTACGAGAAAATATTTCCAAATTTTAGAAAATGCGTGAAAACAAAATAGCTGCTCCGTGCTCTCAAACAGAAACAGCACTACTGACTCTTAGACCATTTCCAAGAAGGGGGAATTATTTTTCACACAAGAATTCTCCAAAAGTTTATAAAACATCTATGTACTGATCCAAAGGAATTACCTGCACTCTGAAAGAAAGAACAATACTGGCTCTTAGACAATTTCCATATAAGGAGACAATTTATAACTGAGAGATAATTGTTGAGAAGAAAATGTTTCCAAAATTTTATTCAATGGTCTAAGCACCAACTGAAATATGCATAATAATAAAACACCAGCTCCTTCACTCGATACACCTCTTCTTAGACCATTTCTCTTTATAGGATATTTTCACAGTTGTGACAGTCTTTGATCAAGAATTAATGTAGTAAATATGATACTGATCAAAAATCAAAAATTGGAGAGACGATCGAAATACAAAAAGTTTGACAGTGCTAAGAACTGTGAATCAAACATGAGTGGACAATTCCAGGAAACAGTCGGATAAAAGCAATAGTACGAGAAGATTATACAGATACGCGATAACATACTGTGAATTCTAGTAAAAAATGGACGTATACATATAAAAACCAAAAGAATGATTACATCGAGCTAAAGTGAGTTTGTAGATGAACAGTTGAGTAAGTGGTAAGTGTTATATGAAGAAACCTACCATATATTCGTGGAAAAAGGCACTGATGAAGAAAACGGCCAGACTGCCGACGGATTTGTCGCATCCCATCTCGATCAAGGGCAGATACAGATGGCGCAGCGCCCATCTGTGCACCGGCAGATTCCAGTTGCGCCAAAAGCTGTCGATGTTGTTGGCGTTCCACCAGTCGCCGTAGAAACTCCGGTCGGCGAAATGCAGGATTTCGCCCAGCAGATTCAGCCAGGAGTGGAACATTATGTAGAACATGCACAGCCACGCCAAATGGTTGGGTATCTGATGAAAAAAATTAAAATTCAATTCGTCAAGAAAAATGACCGATTAATAAAATACATTCGGACTAATACACTTAAATACTTCAATATTGAATAACTTTCTGAAGGATCTTATGATGAAACAATGTCGGAAGATTTTCTAGAAAGTTTTGAACTGTCCTGTCATAGCGAAGATCCTACAAGAGTTGTCATTGACAAAAATCGCCATATTTCAGAAAATAATGATATTTTCTACTAGATGCGATATATATTCTCTACTAGATTACTTTTTTCTCTCTCATTTTTGTCTCCCTTACTTCACGAGAAACAAAAACCAAATTAATTAAATCAAACAATATGTTTCTAATAATTTATAATTTTTCAATAGTCTGATAATCCCAGCATTCGAATCGATTCCACAATTCCGATGTTGAAAATGGATAAATAATAAAAGTGGTCACAAAAAGAACAAACTTTTCTTTAACAAAATTCCATAAATCCAGTTCCAATTGTCAAGATTAATGAGTTTATTTGCACCACAGGGCAAAATTTTCAGACAATCTATTGAATTTATGACAAATTCAGAAGGGTATTTATCATCTGCTGTCAGAGTGGTGTCATTTGCATATAATACAGTATAGTCTTATCAGCAGGCGCAGGAAAATCATTTTTATATGATAAAAATATCAAAGGGCCAAGTGCAGATCCTTGTGGAATTACTCGTTCATCATGTGACCTGTCATTATCAAATACTGCCTTTGAGTTAATTGAGTAGGAGGTTTATCAATTTTTCTAGATTTTTTGTGATTTTCTCTCCTCGTTTTTGATAATGAAAATAAAAACCATTATAATCATTTCAATATATTTGTAGTGATGACAGATATATGGTCTATTTATAAGAGAAATTCTCTATTCTCTATTTGTCAGTGAGACCTTGTTAAAAAATTTGTTCAGAAGACAAATATATTTGATAAATATCAACATTTCTACTCATCTTAATGTGATGGACGTTTCGGGAAACGATCTTCTGGTAATTACCAATAAATAACGTTTATTATCTATTTATAAAGAAGAATACATAATTCAGTGAAAATAATTATTATATTTTATGAATATCAAAAGAAATGTTTTCAACGCAATGAATAAATAGTGTTTTTCTTTGTAAAGTTAGTAAACTTCTAGAGCAGATTCGTTTATGAAACGTCCATTACACTAATATAATTAGATGTTTGATATTCATTAAATATATTTGTCTTGCAAACATTTTTTTTGAAAACAACAACACAACAAATGAAGAATTTCTCTTTCAGGTATCTGAAGGTTGAATTCCAAGCGCAGTGACAGATTTTGGGACATTTTGAAATAACTATTTTAATTTCTATTTTTATTTTTTCATAAAGGAGGAGAGAAAATCCGAAAAAAGACATATTTGCCACATATTCTCCTTATTTCTAGATACTCACAGCTAGTTTCAAGAGCCTCTCTGTAGCCAAAGTATAGTCCATGTTGCTGAAAGGAATGAGAGAATTTTTGACGGAAGGAATCATGTACTGCTGTATAATGCAGAACATTATCTGGACGCCGACGAGCACCTCGAAAATCCTCTTGATGAGGAACCGCTTGCGGATTCGAACGGTCCGCGGGAAATTCAGCTCGTAGCACAGCGTCGGGACGCACAGGAAATAGTAGAGGTCCTTCAGAGTCAAATTGTCCGGGTACTGAACCAGTTTTTTCTGTTCTCTGAGGTCCTCCATGGAGGAGTCATCGTCGCCTTGTAACAGTTTGCCTGGAAGGGATAGACAGTTGTTAAGGGCTCGAGCAGGGATACTTTACACTGGTCGAAGGAATTATTTTGATCTTTAATTCTTTCTGAGCTTTGGTCGAACATTCAAGAATTGCACTGTGCTGTCGGATTTTACATCATCAATTTTAAGAAATGTTAAGAAATGATGAGGATACCCTACTATATATTCACGAGTCAGTAGAGTAGAAGTTATTAAAAATTATTTCAATATATTTGTAGTGTAGTGATCTGCCCCAAAATGTCACTGCGCTTGAAATTAAACCTTTAGGTACCTAAAAGAGAAATTCTCTATTTGTCAGTTTTTTCAAAAATTTGGTAAAATAAATATATTTAATGAAATCAAAACTTCTACTCATCTCAGTGGACGTTTCGGGAACGAATCTGCTCCCGTTCTCAACACACTTAAAACTCTTTTCTCCTCAAGATTTTTCAATGTTGGTTGGTTTCGACACTGAAAAGTGTCACTAACAAATAGAGAATTTCTGTATCAGGTGTCTTAAGGTTTAATTTGAAGCGCAGTGACATTTTGGGGCAGATCACAAAATCTGTTACAGCTGTTCACAAAAAGCTGAGAAATATCGGAAAATTTTTAGAGACGTTTTGTAGGTGAAGAAAATATTGAGAATCCAACTAAAATATTTTCATTATTGTGAAGCTACCGGTTTCTCCGGAAGTGACGTCATCTTTGTTATTCTCAATAGCATATTCTGTATTTTTCAAAACTTTCAAGTTCATGGAAGAAAAATGTTCATGTTCATTTGAGAACAAAAAAACACTAAATTTTTCGCTTTATGATTGAAGAATTGATTTGAGTGATTTTTTCATTGAAGGTGAGCCATGCAAAAGACTACAAACACTAATTCACTAACAGGAAACAAAAGACAAAGCTACCTAATGTGTTTTGTGTTAGTGAATTTGTATTATTCCTCTTTGCTTATGAAAACATCACAAATGAATATTCCCCAATTGGAAACTCTTTCCTACAGAAAATCCAGTGTTTTTCAGTATTTGTGAAAATCCAATCTATATAGAAGTCCAAAAAGTATGAATTTTCAAAATCGCTCTATATCTTGCAAAATCCGATAAGGCCATTTTGAGTTTCAAAAGAAATTAGGACAGGAACGCGAAAACCGGAAAGCTTCATTTTCGATAACAACCAAGAAACCTGGCAGTCTCAACCAAAATGGGATGAACTGTACAGTGTGATGCTTTTTAGAATTCGTTAACAACGATGCTACTGATATTCAAAGGGCTTTACAAAAATATTAGGGAAAATTCAATACTAGTGTAACACTCTGCGTGTAAAGAGGATAGAATTATGAAAAATTATAGTCAGTGAAATTCTTGGATATTTAACCAACTTATCATTTAAAAATCACGATCAAAATTGTCGTAAATTTATTCGTTAGTTCCTTAAGCCAGTGAAATAACCCTGATATTGAGGTTATTCGAATCTCGATCGTACTTGATTTCAAGTCGCTGTATGATATAGATTGTCTCCTGATGGTTCCTTTCGAATTTTGTCTGGCCATTCGGCACCACATATTCACTTGAACATAAGACCACAATTTGAGGAAAAGAACGCTGTACAATGTAGTAACGAATGAGGCACCAACTGCAAAATAAATACTGTTTTTCTCGAGTCATTACAATTTTGCCTGGAACTCACCCAAGCTGAAACCATCTTTGACATGTATAACAACCATGGGCATCAAAATTAGAACCAGCAAATTCACTATGTGGATGGCCATACCAAGCTTGGTAGAAACTATTTCCTGTGGAGAAATATGTACAATTACCAATACGGTCGAATATGGAATTCAAAATATACACATACCACAGCCAATCCTTTTTCTGTTAGAAGGCACAAAACAATAGGCACACATGAATCTATAAGGAAATTGAGTTATGCAGGTCAAAACATTGATTATAATTAGGTGGTGAGTGTTCAAAATTTGATTAAGTTGAGTAAGTTTCAAAAAACTTACATATTATGAGAACTATCGATGGATGTTCATCTCCTGAATCATCTTGCCCTGTGAGAATGTATAACCACTGGATCGGGTCGATTCTTATGCCATACTTGAGGAAATTTTCCAATAGCAGCCTGAATCCACCTATAGAGAGTAGCAAAAATGCCCAATTTATGAAACCGGTGAAATTATCAAAGCCAGAGTTCCATGAAAATAACGAATCTCTAGGTTTATGACATCTAGAAAAAAAATAATATTTATTGTAAAAGTGTGTTATGAAGGACAAATTCAGTAAATGAGGCCTTTTAACGAAGTGAACTTTGTATTTTCTCAAAAAAATTATATTGGTATAAAGTAATACACGTAAAATTCATTATTATTAGGTTTACTCATTGAAACTTTTTATCATCATTCTCATCATCATCAAACAGGTATTAGAAGTAATTTCTTTCCAGGGATCATATCCTTATACTTTCTGTAATTAAACTTACGGTTTATCAGGTTGTCGTTTTCTGACTTTTTCTTCTTCAGCTTGAATATCCTCTGCTCTCGTTACACTCCTAGTCCTTCTGCGAATTCCTTCGTTATGTTCTGACATTTTTTTCTATAGTTAAACTTAATTGATCCACAAACAAAAAGTTTCAGAAACTGTTTCACAAGTTATCAAGGCTCTATATTATTCATTCGTACTAGCTTAACCTTTGGTATCGGTATCGTGAGATTCTTATCTAACACTAAAAGTAGCACCAGAGATGTTTTTATATTTTTTACAACAAATAACACCGCACCTGTATTTGAAATCTCGGTTCGGCCTTGAGAAACAGACGATCATAACCTCAAACACGCACTGCTGTCAGTGACTGGGGTAAATTTGTTCGGTTTTACAATCCAAGGCTGTCCGGCGAATGTTTCCATTCTTGATACCAGCACCACCTACAGGAATAATTTTTAACAATAAACGATCTATACAGGGTCCTTTGGAAAATATGAGAACATAAATCTTACCATGGATTCATTCCCTACCAATTTTTCAACTGCAAAGTGTAATGAAAAAATTTGAAATATAAAGATATAAGTATCGGATAATTTCAAATTCTTACGATATACATGAGGACCCTTAATTTGAGCTGGAGAAAAAGAAGATGTCACTTCCGGTTTAACCGCATTGCAAGATATTTTTTTTTAAAATTTCCAATATAAGACCTCAAAATTGCACTCCTGGAAGTAGACGTAGTGGGCATTAGATTTTGTTGAAATGTGGCGCTTTTCAGTCATGCAATCAAATTGATTAAGCTCACGATTTGAAAAAAAATCACAAGGTAACTCAAAAACGAATGGGTCACAATGTCAATGCAATATAGATTGAATATCTCGTTTCGCTGAGTGAGGCCACCAACTGAAAATAAATGAAACTATGATATGCGCTGAAACTATGTAAAGGGAGAGGTATAATATACAATGAGTATGGGGGATATTTTTTTCACCCCTCGTACAAGGCTCGCGCAAACCAACAGGTAAAAATCTTTGCATCCCTATCCCACGGCATCGATTTTGCGCATTGAATCGGAAGTCGACCGTGTGAACTCCTCGCGAGAAAATGGCCCTAGCAATATTTTTCGATAAAACCGTAACTACACTCTGAATCGTACGTATTGACATGGATTCGTCTAGTATAATATCGTAGATATGTTTCTAGAGAATATTTGTTGAAGTTCAGCATGATCAGTCGTCGATTTATTATAGAAATGAATTTTCTTATGCCCACACGTGTTTTTAACTCGTCGAAATCGATAATTTGATGGAGGTAATTAATATTCACAGATTCTGATTCCCATCGAGTTCCACTTCTATCTGTAATCTACCAAATACTTGAAGTATCTACCAAGTATTGAAGGAGATTCTTCGAATTCATATATTTTTCAAAATATACCTAATATACGATTAATTAAACCTGCAATTGATTCAAACCCTCGAGGGTTCTGTTATGAAATTTTACATTCCATTGATAATTGACTGATTGATATTTATCGGATGCCTATATATACATAGTCAAACACAACAACTGAAAAATTTTCCATCCATTGCCGAAATTTTCCTAACAGGAAATGTTGTTTTCATATTTTTTTTTCTAATAATTTCGATCAATACGGTATGTGAAATTCTACTCTTTTATCAAAGCAAAATTTCAACTGTCATCAGAAGTCAAAAATTTGGCACGAAAATGTCCACTTATAAAGTTCATTTCGTTTCTCATCCAACTGGGGAATGGAAACTTTAGAGAAATTTTTGGGTTGCCATGTTAATAAATTCTGATTAATGTTTCAGGTACCTCCACTCCTTATCCAAAATGGAAGTTCACTAAGACTCAACACCTATCCCTAAATCAATTATATTCCCCTTTTTATTACCTTCGAATACTATCCTTATATTCTTTTCCAAATAAAACGGAATTATGTTGGAACCATATTCTTCAGAACTAGTATGGCTCGTCGTGTTGGGTTTCATCATCGCCTTCATTCTTGGTGAGTTGCAAAAGATTTTTTTTTTTTCAGATTACTCTTTTTTGAATTTATTTCACATGTTTCACATTTGTTCATATTCATTTTACTTATTTTATATTTTTTTTTACATTTTGAAAAATATATAGCTATACATCAGTCGAATCTATGTATTGGGGAACATTAAAGAAACTAAGGCAAAAAAGAATTTGGAAATTTTTTAATTCAAGTCTAGATTCAAAAAATCATGAGATAATTTAGACACACTGGACACAAGACGCATCATAGTCTGTGTTGAAACGGTTCCGAGGATAGGGTTAAGTCAGTTGTGACATGAGGGGTAGCAAGTGAAGTTGAAAGATATTTTGTTCATCTTACCAAATAACTCATGCAGTGCCCATACATTATTCATAAAGATTTAAAGCCAATAAATTCAAATAAATACCGTGTCATATACACTGTCTATAATATGTATTTTTTAATCATTATAATGTGTGAACTCTGTTTTTTTAAGCTTTCGGAATTGGAGCAAACGACGTAGCGAATTCTTTTGGAACTAGTGTGGGATCGAAAGTACTGACAATTTTCCAGGCATGCTGTTTGGCAACTGTTTTCGAAATATCAGGAGCAATTTTAATCGGTAAGATGAGTTGAGAACATCGATGATGATGTTTTTTATCCATATAATTAATTTTTCTATTTTTTTTAATGTTTCTGGTAGTGTTTGAAGTTAGTTTCATATCTTCAGCTCCTATAAAGTTTTAAAAGACGTTCTTGAATCAAAATTTCTTTCCCATGTAAATTTCTAGTACATTTTAGAGTCTAGGAATCATTTATCATACAAGTGTCCCAATGGCTTGTACAGTTTCAACTCAACTAAACCATCGTTGAACAAGATTTCAAAAATATAACACAAACTAATTCTTGAGATATCACGAAAAGAACTAGCGATCCGGGACCAGAGTTCTTATTATGCGATCTCTAGTCCCATCATATTTTTGTTCCTGATCCCGTTCCACTCAACTTGACATTTTTCACAACATTCCAGTTTGTTTTTTCCAATCTCAGACAATAGATTTCAATGATCAGACATTGTATAGTCGCAAGTTTCAAGTAATAAGCTTCTAGTCGTAAAAATGCAGGAATTATTAAGGACTGTCATGGCATAAGGATGACTTTATTGGTCAATTTCGAGTGACAGTTGATGTTGTATGAAAATTACACAAATCACAGAATTCGAAATTTCACACACATGCGCAAATACAAACAGAGTTTCAAGTTAAATGCGAACATTGAAAACCAATGATTAATTAGAATACAACAAATTGTTACCTAATGCCGAAGGCTTAGGATAAGTGCTGACCAATAAAAATAACGATTCTTAAAGTAAAGTGGTGTGCCCCATGTTGGGTAGGGAATACAGTCAGTGAAAAATTTACAATCATTTCATAATAATATTTACAAATAATAATAATATACATCCATATGCCATTTCGCCTAAGTCAGTGAATTTAGAGAACAAAAAACGAATTTAAAGGTAGTGAGAATGAGCAGCATCAGTGGAAGTTGATTGAAAAATATTCTTCGAAGTCGTAGCAAACGTGGTGATTTTTTTAGTTCCTTCATAACTTTTTCAACGATGATAGTTTTATAGAGTTCGGAAGATGGTTATAGATTTTTGTTCCCATATAGAGCGGACCAGTGCGCGTTCGATTGAATTTGTAGTTCGGTGGGACAAACAATTATTGATTTCTCGTTGGATAATGGTGTCTATCTGCGGGTCGTTGTAGGCAGTTTTAATTTTTGTGGATCAGGAGGGATATTTTGTAGATATAAAAATTGGTGAGGGTGAATATGAACCGCTCGTCTACTACTATATTTTCCGTTGGGACAGGCTACAAGGTATCGGACACGATGCGCAAAGGCATCCTCGACATCGACGTGTACAAGGACGGCGAGGCGGAGCTGATGCTCGGCTCGATCAGCGCGCTGGCCGCCAGCGCCGCCTGGCTGCTGGCGGCCACCTTCTTCAAGCTGCCCATCTCGGGCACGCACAGCATCGTCGGCGCCACCGTCGGCTACAGCCTCGTCATGCGCGGCACGCGAGGCGTCCACTGGAACACTCTAATCAAGGTGGGTGGTGATCGATTTTCCGCATTCTCGAACACACTTTCCTCCAGATTTTCATTCACTGATAATCTATAATATCGACAGTGTCAAGGTTACCCAGTTGACCAAAACATTCATGCATTTCAAATGTTCCAGAGATGCTCCAATTGGAGATATAGAGTAGATGTGAATGTCCGCCTCAAATGATATCACAGATTTACTTCAAACTCATCACATGTTTTATCCACATTTGAATCAGCAGTTCTATCACTGTTGCAACTCAAATGCACTATGTTTCATCAAAGGAAAGTCGCAGTCGAAGATATAGATAGCTTCGATGAATGTCCGCCTCAAATGAAATCACAGACTTATCTCAGACTTCTCACATGTACAACAATGGTTGACTGAAATGATAAATAACAAATTACTTCACAAACTATCCTGAAGAGGAACGAAATAAGTAGTAATAAGTATCTCACTCATTTACTCGCACAATAATTTTCATAACCTCATTCAATTTTATATCACATACCTACACCTATTCTCTACTGTAGTCGAATCATCTTATTACATTCCATCAGTTTTTCGCTTCCTAAACTGTTTACCACTATTAACCTTTTGGAATCTTGCGATTAAATCGAATTGTTCGATGAATATTTCGTGTGACTTGTGCCTTTGTTGATCACCTACGCCTGATTAGCAAGTATGCGATTATGTGTTGAAACTTTGTCAAAACGAAGTTATCTATTTAGATGATGTCTGGGGATGAGTCAGTTTGATCTCGGTGATAAAAACTGCGATGAGACACTCTTCTGTAACAGGCATGAGTTGCATTTTAGATCCAAGTTGTATATGTTTCAAAACGTCGCGATGAAACTAAGTTCTTTGTTTGACCTTTTCGTGTTGACGCCTAAGATGCCTCAATTCAATCACGTTGATAAAACGTGCGATGAAACACTGTTCTGTGGCAAAACAAGATATATGTCAATTTGTGATGAAACAAAGTTCTTCGACTGATCTCTCTTGCGATAGAACTGAGACAAGTGTGGTTAGCTGGGTAGGCTCCAACTGGTCACCGACCTGACTGCATATCTTGTAAACATCTCATTTTCAAACGTGAATTAGAATCACTGGAACACTCTAGTCGATGTGGGTGAAGAAGGAAATCGATACCAGACCGTGAGGAAGAATGCTTATTCGAACGCACCCCTGCCAGTTTTTGACCACCGTCTCGCTATAATAATCTACAGTGAAACTGACAGTTTCAAGGTTGGGCTCCAACTGGTCACCGGCTTGACTGCGTTGCCTGTAAACATCTCATTTTATTGAAGGGAATCAGAATCACTGAGACCTTTCTGTACTTTTGTGTAATTTCGAACACACTCCGCCAGATTTTAATTCACTTTTTCACTGATATTCCATAATATCGAGACTACAACTCACAGTGTCGAGGTAAGACTCCAAGTGGTCACCGACCTAGCTGCGTTGCTTGTCGGTGCCTACCAACAGACCATTTTGAGCAGAATCAACATAAGAAATCATTAATAATGTCTATGTCTAGGTTAATCAAGGAGGTGGTATATTCATTTTTCCAGGTTTTGTGAGGAGATTTTCTCTCCTCGTTTTAAAAAAAAAATTAAATAGAAGATATTATTACTAAATTCCAAGTAACTGATATGCAACTCGAAATTTTAGAGAGAAATAAAATTAAAAAAAATATTGGTTCTTCTACGCTTCCATAACCTTCGAAATTTTTCAAAATATCAATGAAACAACTTGTATATCTAAGCGTATTTGATGATCGTTCCGATGACATTTCAGATCGTCGCTTCGTGGTTCGTGAGTCCGATGCTGAGCGGCGCGACGTCGTGCGTCGTCTTGTGGATCGTCCGGCACGCAGTCCTGAAGCGGGCCGACCCGCTCGAGGCGGGTCTCATAGCCATGCCGCTCTTCTACGGTGAGATTTATGTTCATTGGAAAAAAAAAGAGTTTGAAATCCAAGCGGAGCGCATGCGTGGTTTCACAGAGCTGTAATTTTTTTTCTTCACGACCGACCAGAAGGTCCCCAAGCCACATGTAGATTAGAATCTGTGGCGTTCCGTGACTTGAAAAACAAACTATTATCGTTGAAATAACAATTCTGAGCATTCTGATTCTCAAGTGCAAGGGTTTTTGGTGCCGAGATATCAAATAAAAAATCGTCCACATATGCAGCATTTTTTTTTAAACGATGAAGTTATCGAGTTGATCAACATAGATTATAAAAAGCACAGGGCCCAAAATTTAGCCTTGTGGTACACCCATCTCTGATGTCAAGTTTTCTGAGTTGAATTGTTCAACTCAATTTCGAGAACGATGAGCTTCTAATGTAACGAATTTTCACGACCAAATGATACTATAGGTCTCAGATTATAGATAATATTTTACTGTTGAGCACATTCTCAAGAATATCAGAAATAAAATAAAATATTCCCATTGTACCGAATGTGGTAACACTTTTCGATTAACCGAAATTCCACCTACAGGGCTCACCATCCTGGTGAACGTGTTCTCTGTGGTCCACGACGGGCCGAAGCTGCTCAAGATGGACGACGTGCCGCTGTGGACGGCCGTCGCGGTCAGCGTCGGCGTCGCTTCGTTCTTCATGATGGTGGTTTGGTTGGTGGTGGTGCCGTGGCAGCGAAGGAGGATCGTCGAGGAGGCTAAAACTATCGAGGGTAAACGGGGCCAGGTCAATTTCGATATAGGAGAGTCGGCAGGTGAGTGAACGGGAACTTCCAGTCCTTGTAACGGAGAGATTTTTCAGTGAAACTTCATTGTAACCTGTTCGCGTCATTTCCATTCCGGATTTATGCTGGAATAAGAACGTTCACCTTTCATCGACTTATTTTTTGTACATTTATTTCCATTTTAGAGTGATTTCCGAACATTGTGAACATTACCAACGTATTTATTGATCATTTCACTATATTTTGTCATGAAATCATACATCCCAACTGTTACAACCCAAATTGGTACTTTTCATTGCGTTACAGAGGAATTTCCAACTTTAACATTATTTTCAAATCCTCGCCGTGAAACTTTTCAAATTTGTCGGTTTCTGCACATTTATGAAATGTGCAAAAAATCATGTGAAAATATCATGCGTCTCGTATACCTACGAATAACGTCTCTGGAAATCGTCTCCAGAAACATCCCCGGAGGGTAGCCCCACGCGCAAATCGAATCGCGACTCGACGCTGTCGGACCGCCCGTTGACCGTGATATCGGAGAGCACGGAACTGCAGTCGATCGACCACGCACGCATCACGGCCGCCAAGTACATCTTCCCCGTCCAGACCAAGGATAAGCGAGTGGCGGTTCGACCGGCCGCCAGGCCGGCCGAGCTGAAGCTGGTCGACAGCGCGGCCGACATCAATCCGGCGTTGTCGCCCAGCTCGAGCGGCGTGCCGTTGATCATGAACAAGCGCAGCGAGCGAGGTGGGTAACGTCAAATCGAATGAGCTCCTTTTTATTATATTTAATTTATTTCATTTATTTCATTTATTCTATTTATTTTATTTATTTTATTTATTTTATTTATTTTATTTATTTTATTTATTTTATTTATTTTATTTATTTTATTTATTTTATTTATTTTATTTATTTTATTTATTCTATTTATTTTATTTATTTTATTTATTTTATTTATTTTATTTATTTCATTTATTTTATTCATTTTATTCATTTTATTCATTTCATTCATTTTATTCATTTTATTTATTTCATTCATTTCATTCATTTCATTCATTTTATTCATTTTATTTATTTTATTTATTTCATTTATTTCATTTATTTTATTTATTTTATTTATTTTATTTATTTTATTTATTTCATTTATTTCATTTTTTTTATTCATTTCATTTATTTCATTTTTTTATTCATTTTATTCATTTTATTTATTTTATTTATTTTATTTATTTTATTTATTTTATTTATTTTATTTATTTTATTTATTTTATTCATTTCATTTATTTCATTTATTTCATTTATTTCATTTATTTCATTTATTTTATTTTTTTATTTATTTTATTTATTTTATTTATTTCATTCATTTTATTTATCTCATTTATTTCATTTATTTTATTTATTTATTTTATTTATTTTATTTATTTTATTTATTTTATTTATTTTATTTATTTTATTTATTTCATTTATTTTATTTATTTTATTCATTTTATTTATTTTATTCATTTTATTTTTTTTATTCATTTCATTCATTTTATTCATTTCATTTATTTTATTTATTTTATTTATTTTATTTATTTTATTCATTTTGTTTATTTTATTTATTTTATTTATTTTATTTATTTTATTTATTTTATTTATTTTATTTATTTTATTTATTTTATTTATTTTATGTGTCATTATAGCAAAATCCCTTCGACTAAATTGCTATCAACATGGACGTCATCTTGAATAAAAAACAGTATTAAGATATTTTATGTGTGTTTTTAATAGACAAACATAGCATTGTGCAAAGAAAGACGGGTAGAATCTCACAAAAACTGACCCCCCTCCCTACACCAAATTCTGTATCCGCGCCTGAATAGAAAAATCAGAAGTTTTTTCGCCGTTTTTACTAATTTTCAATTGAATCATGAAGATATACCCTTTATATAATTCCCGGTTTGAGTTTGTTTTTATTTATTTCAGGCGACGGTGATTTCGTCACTCGCGTGGATGAAGATGTTGATGTGGATGTGGAAAATAAGAACGTTTCTAAGCTTTTCAGTTTCCTGCAGGCGTTGACCGCCATGTTTGGCAGCTTTGCCCATGGCGGCAATGACGTCAGGTAGGAGAATTTCGTGATTTTTTTTTTTTTGAAAATATAACAATTCTGACTTCACAGAAAAAAAATCATTTTTAGGCTAGAGAAATATTATTTCAACTTCGTTCGAAAAGTTTTACCTGAAACTGAAGAAAACCTGATAACAATTTCGATCTTTGAGACTTTGAAATTGAAATTTCCTTCTTTTCCCTTAAAATTTCTGACTTCCGACTAGGAGAATCTGAATTTGAACTGCCAAAATTAAACCTCAAACTTGTAAGTTTTCACTTTACAGCCGGATTTGAGAAATTTAATTTTCCAATTTATTATGAATTCGAAATTTCCCACTAAATTGTACGAAAGTATCTTGAAATGTTTTGTTTTCGAAAGCAATGCCATCGGACCGCTCATCACCCTGTGGCTCATTTATTCGGAGGGAAGCGTCCAACAGAAAGCAGAGACCCCCCTTTTCATTCTGTTGTACGGGGGGTTGGGCATCTCCGTCGGCTTGTGGCTGTGGGGCAGGAGAGTAATCGAAACGATCGGCGAGGATTTGACAACCATCACACCGTCTACGTAAGTGAAAATATTGTTTATACTAGGTTTTTGTGCATTTTCTATGTTGGAATTGAAAAATATATGGGTCAGTAATCAGTTTGTTTTCGTTAGCGAAATGTTTGCCTATCCTCAACGAACGGGAAGTTGCTGTTAGTAAACGGTTAATGAACGTATTTGTAGTTGTAGGTGATCGTTTTGGTGGTTGTCATCCAACAGATGATAGAAATTTGTTTGTCTGATTTATTTTTGGAATGAGAATAGAAGGTTTAATAACAACAACTACTACTACTACTACTACTACGATCGTGGGGTAGTTGCTTGTGGTTAGTGAATATTTGTTTCCTTGCAGATGGTATTTTCGAGAAGAATTGTCGTTCGAATTTTTAATCGTGATACTATTCGCTGTCTAAAATATTTTATCCATACTTCCGGTTTTATACACAAACATTTGGAATCGACAGTGTATTTTCAATGACAACCTATTCTGGATGTGGTTTCCTTCAAAACGATGTGTCACAAGGTGAAATTTCAATTGGAAATAACCGCGGATTTTCGTTTTTTCAAAAATGTCGTACCATTTTTGTTTGGCATCAAATGCAACACTATGATGATTTTTTCTTTTTTCAGAGGCTTCACTATTGAAATAGGCTCGGCGTTGACAGTATTGCTGGCCAGTAAAATCGGAATTCCGATTTCGACGACGCACTGTAAAGTCGGTTCCGTCGTTTTCGTCGGCTATTTCAGCTCATCTAAGAAAGGCGTCGATTGGAGCTTGTTCAGGTACCGAAATTTTGATTTTCTTCATACGTATTGTTCTTGAAAAATAATCAGACATGTATTTTTCATTTTTTTTCTTACGATGGAATTAGGCCTTCGAAAAAATATCAAAATAGTTGATGATTCAATTTATTTTGATATCATTTTCAAATCAATAGTTGTTCCATTTTGGAACATCAACCTCTTCTTTATGGTTGCTTTGTTCAGGACATAGAACATCCTGTATTAGTTCTTGATTATTGCATATGAAATCTTGATGAAAAATTCACAGAAGTAACACTTTTATAATCTTCATAAGGACAGTGAAAGTGAACTTGACAAATTTCAAAATTCACGATTGCATACATAGTCAATTTCCAATTTACAAATTTGCAGCTTTCCCAACTCTTTTGGAATTATTTCAAATACGACCGTTACCACCGTATCTATCTACTTACAGCGGAAAACAAAAATTGAAATTGTAGATTTTAAAGAATTTTCAATTTTCTGTATCCCTTGAAAGAAATTAAAAAAGTCATCATTTCGTTTTTCGAAAAAATTTGGAATCGGTTGAGAAATTCCTCCTTTCCAGGAACATCATATCGGCCTGGCTGATAACGGTGCCCATAGCAGCCCTGCTCTCGGCCGGCACCATGTTGTTCTTCAGTTACACGGTGTTGCCGTTGTTCCGATAGAGGGCGCCACTCTCCGGCTGTCTGTGTTAGAGCTAGCTCTCCTCTCTCGTAGCGTTCGTCGAGGAAAAACTACTAGCGTGTCTTTTTCGTTTTTCGCTACTTTGAGATTTCCATGATCGCATACAGGGTGTTGTAGATTTGGTTGAGCTAATTGAAGAAAAAAATGCGTTATTCAATAAGATAATTCGAAATGAAGCCTTTCCTTGAAAAGTTCTAACTCATTTCACTAATGGCTTATAATATTATTTTTTTTTAAATCTCTTGAAATATCTTTGATTTTTACTTCGCTGGACAGATCAAATCAAAAAATGTATTCGTCGATCAATTGAAAGATTCTTTTGATGGGATTTCGAATTCTCAACTATGTTATCCCGAAGGTATCGATTTCACCCTGTATGGATTAGATTCTTCATAGTATGTACAATAATTTAGTCGGCGAAGAATTTTTTTTTAGAAAATTCAATTCGTCTGTTATGTCAATTCTAATAGAGATCTTTTTGTCTGCCAGTTCCGATCCTACTATTTTTCCTTTTTTTCATATAGGGTGTTTCATTGATATTGTTGAAATAATTTTGTGGTTAGATTCTTTGAAAGAAAAAAATCTTCTCATAAATTATTTCCTTAATTTGTACAAGGTATCAAAGTTTTCGTTTTTTCAACAATATCTAAATAAACCTTTTTCCAATTCAATTGAAATTCCGTAGATTTATTCGCAGTAGAAATAATAATAACGAAATACATTATTGGTTCTTACTTTTTTTTCTCTAAAATATATGAAATATAATCAGGATTCAATTATTGTATTCTGAATTGGTCAATTTTAAAATGGTATTTTATTGAGAAAAACATGGCGTGATATAATTCTTCATATTAATATCAGATCAGTTGCCTCTTAGGACGCCACTGGAACAATTTAACAAACTGTTTCGAACTTTTTCTCGAATAATAATGAAACACCCTGGTTTTTGGGTTATTTTCAGGGTATTTTTTTCTTATTTACATTCCAAATCTATATTTTTGATAAGATAATTGATTGAAGTTAATTGAATGTTGAAAAATCTATTTATTGTACGTTAAAATGTTTTTAATGCATACAAATACATTCCCTTTTATCAACAACCATCGAGTGTTGTTAATAAATCCCTAGAAACACAATTTTTGATGTTTTTGCGTACTTTTTTTTGACAAAAAATAGTCCATTATTCAACAAGCACGGAACGATAGTTCTCTCCCACCATCTTGAATTTGAAATATTCTCCCTTTTCCAATCTGTTAAGGAAATGTAGGTTTTTCATAATTCTGGTATTGAACTAACTTAGTATGGGTTCAGAAAAATATATTGTCGTACAGCTACAATTCTTTCCTTGATATTTTCAACTTAGTCAAATCTTCCAGTAATCAGTCATATTATTTATTTCAGGAAATAGTTTGGTAGATGTGCATATGTTTGCCAAAAAACGATTTTTTTTTTCATTCTGAGCGATAACAAGGTACACAACATGTGGCGATCAGTCAAAGATTCGTGTAGTCGTAGTTGAAAAGTACGGCCGCTATAAATACTAGATATTATTGAATAGGTCAGTTGGTGCGACGTATTTCTAAGAGAAAAATTACGTTCGGCATACCTGGCCTCCCCGCTACACTCTCTTGATTGGAAACTAAAATAGATCGAGGGTTCCTTTCAGTCGGTTAATCAGCGAACTGATAAGATTCATTGCAAGAAGAGAGAAGTTTGAATATTTGGATAGAGATCATAGATTTGATAAAGAAGGGAACAGAAAACATATTAGGTAAGTGTTTGCATCATTATCAATCGTTATTTGAATTTTCATCCCCTTTTATTTATATTTGTTTATTAACCTTATTCCAATAATCACCACTGTTTATAATAAGGATACATAAAATAAATATGTACACATGCATAACAATCTTTGAAATGGAATATTATCAACAATTTTGATAAATAAAAAACAGCAAATTTCATTTCAATTATCATGATTTTTTTTACTGAGCGTGTGTTCTGAGCAAATAATTTCTGATTTTTTGATCTTGCTCCAGTTATATTTTTCAGTACATATCACACATGAATGAATGAATTATGAATAAATATATATGTCAACTCACTAATAAAAAAAAATTAAGAATCTCACCATCCATTCTATTAGCAGCAATCTTCCGATCGTTAACATTTTTTTTTCATTTAGAATGAATGAAAGTAGGAGTCTTGATCGTCTAGCCAAAGTTATTGAAGAGTACATGATCAGAAACCATCTTTTCGTGAAAAACTGCCCTTGGGAAATCAGACATTCACCTTTAGGTGGCTTCGGAATTTTTGCAAAAAGAGATATCGAAGCTGGCGACCTCATTTTCAAAGATCTGCCAGTCATTTTGGGCCCCAGATGTCTGGATTCACCTCTAGACTGTTGTAGTTACTGTTACACGTAAGTATAGGTACCATATGTCTCAAAATATATGTTGCTGAATCCTTCCATTAGATTCCAGACCAAGGTTTCAATTATTTTTCAGTAAAAACTCAATGCACATAGCTAATTTCTACCGACTGCGCCAATTCCAAGATAACTTTCTTCAAAGAATGTCAAGACATGCTTTCAAGTAAAAAAATCTAGCAAATTAGTATGCCCTACTGACTGCGCCAATTTCAAAAAATATCAAACTTCAGTACCTAGTCGGACTGAACACTAAAGTACAAGCATATTCACAACTATTCTCTCATTTGTATCCTTCAGAAAATGCGACGTCAATGCGCTACTGTTGAGTAAATATGTACTTTGTGGCAAAAAAATATGGTATAGTATTCTGATAATGCTTCAAAACAGTTCAAGATGCAGTTTCGAATTGTTTTTCAGTCGAAAATATAGGAAATAGCATGTCCTACCGACTGCGCCAATTTAAAATTTGCCCGTCATGCACGTTTCGGCGACGACTTATTCGTATTTGTATGCTTCAGAAAATCAAAAGTGAAGTTTTGTGACAAAAACTGCGGTTTGCTGGTATGCTCGAACTGCGACGTTCGAACGAAGCACTACGGCGAATGCAATCTGATCCTCGGCCTCAAAACCGATGTGGATTTGGTCGAGAAATCCACAACGATAACCAAATGTTTGGCTCCCTTGAGATCCCTACTGTTGAGCGAGAAGGATAAGGAAGTTGTGAGATGTTTGAAGAGTCACAAAGGTGGACAACATGGCCGCGAAATAGACATTTTGACTGAGGAGTTGCGCTTTCAAGTAGCTGAGGAGGATCAGAAATATATGAGATTCGTCTGTTCTGTCATGGATGCCAACGCTTTCGAGGTTGTTGTGGTTGAAGGGCAGGCAGAGACTAGTTTGAGAGGTATTTATGGATTTTTCAATATGCAGAATAGACGTGGAGTATCAATCAATCAAATCAATAAAAAATATACTTCATTAGAGATACACAACCAAATGTAACAGAATTTACCATCCATGATCGAAAATTAAAAATACAAGCTGCTACATGTCTCCCTGTTATTCAATCACTTTCCCGCCCTTCCAGGGTTGTATCCTTTGGGCAGTTTGACCAACCACAGTTGTTCCCCTAACGCTTTCCACGTGTTCGACGAGGAGCGTAGAATGGTGGCCAGGGCTTCGGTTGCCATCGCCGCCGACTCGGAGATATTCGACACGTATTCCAGGCTGATATGGGCTACGGCCACCAGGAGCAACCACTTGAGGAAAACCAAACATTTCGTCTGCGAATGTAACAGGTGAGGGCCACTTTTGCACCAACATGGCCGAACACCTGTTGCGCCAACATGGCCGAACACCTGTTGCACCAACATGGCCGAACACTTGTTGCGCCAACATGGCCGAACACCTGTTGCGCCAACATGGCCGAACACCTGTTGAGGCACTAAGACTTCTAATCGTACTTGGATGGAAATCAATTTTTACGAGGTAGGTATTGTAGAAATTCGCTAACTCTGCAGTTCATCTGGAGGATATGGAAGGAACTGCGAATACCCAAACATTAGTTTATATACAATTTTATAACACTAGATCATTCTACGATTTGAATTTATATCTCCAGTCGATTGAGCTTGGAGAGAGAGGAATTGAAACGACCATAAGAAAGAGATGCAGTGATGAAAAATCATATGACTGTTGGCGTTGTCAAAATATTTTGATGTGTCATGAGAAATACGACATTTTCAGTTATTTTCATTACAATCGAGTGGATAGTGTAAGATTATTCACCCAAATCTATTGTTATGGGGCAAAGGTGCATCTAGCAGAGATATACAGGGTGGCCCAATGAGAACGAAACAAGGTATGAATTTCACTGAGAGATCAAGGAACTGACATTAAAATAGATGATTCTTAATGTAATATTGGATAGGACAGGATTTAAAGGAAAAACACTTCTTAGATAAACATCGTTCTAACTACAAAAGCGTTACTTTCCATTACTAGCCGATTATTTTCATGAACTTGTTTTCTCGAGAACTACTGCATCGAATTCCAAAAACAAGGAAGCGTTGGTAAGAAATTTTGATTACCTTCGAAATGATGTATCAATTGACCCCCTATCTCATCCGAGATTCAAGGGTTGGAGCTCACCCCTCCGAGGGGTTTGAAGTGAAAGAGTTGAAAACACGCGCAAAATATTTCCCCCTCGAAATGAAAATTCGACCGGTTCGAGCGTATTTCTTTCTGAGAAGGATAACTATGTCAAATCGGCCTTGTTTCGTTTTCATTGGGCCACCTAGAATATAATATCATATCTTTGCTTACCACCTGATTACTTCATTAAATCTCAGGCTTTCAACACTGTTTCGCATACATAATTCATTAATCGAAAACTTCAAGAAATCGATGTATTCACACTGTTGTCGAGTCTCTTAATCGGTAAGGCTCGAAAGTTTGTATATGTAAGATATTTGTTTTGGTACACTGGGTACATACAGGTATATCGATACGAAAATTGTAGCCGCGTACCAAGTTTTTACCATTCGCTTATTTTTATATTCGATAGTTTTTTGTGCTTCCATATGATCGGTATGTTTTCGGTGTGGGAAATTATTTCTCTATTGGAATAAACATTCATTCACTCGCGGGACATCGTAATAATTATTTATATTTAATTTATTTATATCTAATTGATTAATGGGTTTGTACTATGCTTTTGCATATAGCCATATATCATACAATATTATAGCATGGGGTTCATCAAGTAATTGGGAAAGAGTATTCATTGCTCAAAAGCGTCTAATCAGACTTATTTTTCAACTGAGTGGTAGAGAATAAAGCTGTAGAAATACATTTAAAAAGAAACAAATTCTAACCTTTTCAGGAATATTTATTTTGAAATGCCTCACTTTTATTAAGAGTGATATTAATAATGTTTCCCAAAAACAGCATGAATATCAAACACGCCACATTAACTTGGACTTACCTAGACATAAAACTGCAATGTACCAGAAATCGCCACATGTCATTACTTCGTACGAAAAATTCAAAAGGCAATGCAAGGATTTTTTTTTTGATATCTGAAACTTACTACACAGTGAATGAGTTTTTGAGCAGGAATAGATCCTAATTATTGACCTGTAAATTTTCTCTATTTGATACTCAATGAGATTTTAACTATAATAATATTTATTGTATTTCATCTTTATTTTATACATGCCTTTATTGAACAAAATCTCTTTATGATACTTTTTAGTTGACTTGTCCAACACCATGTAATTATGGTATTTTATGGATTAATAAATTTCTATTCTATTCTATTCTATTCTATATAAAACCTGACAATGTCCTGAAAACAGATGCCTGGACCCGACGGAATTCGGCTCGTACCTCAGCGCCACCCTGTGCGTCTCCTGCGGCGGTCACGTGGTGCCCTGCTCCGACCCGCTCCGTAGCCGCCATTGGCGGTGCGAGCGGTGCGGCCGGCGGGTGCCTCTGAGAGACGTCGCCAGAGCGTTCTCGCTCGTCGGGGACGTCGTCAGGTGTTTCGACGACGAGCAGGATTTTCGGCTGATGGACGGGTTTCTGCGGGGCAAGATGGCCGACCTCGTGCCGATCACCAGTACGGTGGCCGTGGAGATTAAGTACAGGATCGTTTGGATTTTGGGGCACCGGCAGAAGTTTTTGTGGAAAGGTGAGAGTTCGTGATTTTTTAGAGAGATTGATGTTCGGTGTCATTTTTCGCGTTGATATGTCATTCTTTTTTATTTCCTTTTTTTTAGGTTAGGATCTTGTGTCAAAGTCATGTCTGTCATGCTCTTTGACAGTCGTGATCCGGAAGTTCACTTATTTCATGCCTTTTTCGAATTGAAATTTCTTATCTAAATCTTTTTTGGCAGTCTGTTTTGAGATATGACTGCCTATTGTTGATTTTCAGGACCAAATTTTTATCACATTTACATTCACATGTCCATTGGCAGTCATTTTCGGAAATATCAGTTGATTTCTGCCATTTTACGGTTTGACAGTGACGATCTATTCCAGCAGATATTTTCCAATTTCACTTGTTCCTTGTCTGTCTTTATGATCGTCAAGTTGAGATCGAATGTCAAACTGACATTTGGTATATCTTCAGACATTCACTTTCTAAAATTTCAGTTGTTCTGATCTGATCTAATTAGGGAATCTTCTGTTGAATTGTTTTTTTCACATTTTTTTTGATAGTTTTTGCCTTTTTATGATACTCAGGCCTCAGGATTCTCATGATCCTGTGCCAAAGTGACATGTTTCATGGTTTTTTGACAACCATTTCCTGAAATTTTACTCGTGACATATTTTATAGTTCGAAGATTGCTGTTCCATGTCAAAATGAAATTCGTCATGCTTTTCAACATGTCTGTGTCGAAAAGTTTCTTTCATCTTCTCAGAGTGACACATATTGTCATATTTTGACAATCGTTGTGAGCTCTATCAAGTTAACTTCAGGACTTAACACACTATCCTTTTGATGATCGTAAAAATTTGTCCACTTTCAGATTTGCCAATGGAATTACTGGTTTTGAAGAAGGAGTATTGCGACGACATCTTGGAAATATTGAAGAAGCTCAAGTTGGGACTGTGCAAAATGCGAGGGTTGTTATTGTACGAGATTTATCTGTGTCTCGTGGAGATCAAGCGAAGAAACAATAACAATGAAGTAAGGTTGATATTTTGTTGAGGGGTGTTTCACTTCAACAGAATATGTACAGATGATCGAATATTGTGATACTCGAAATATTTTTTTACACAAGATTTCTGAACGATTTGCGACGATTCTCGAATATTCATCAAAGTTTGTGGTATTTTCCAAAGACTCGAGATTTATCAGTATTTTTTTTTCACATTTATGAAAGATTTGCAAAATAACTGAGATATTTCTGGCGTTTTCAAAATTTGTGATTTTCTCAAGATTCGCCAATTTAATTTGCCAGTTTTGTCAAGATTCGGGGAACTCTAAGATTTTATATCAAATATTGAGATTCTGAAGATTTGTGATTTCTATGAATTCTTCTAAACATTTGCCGGCTCAATCAGATTCAGAGATTTCTGAAGTTTATCAGTATTCATGGGAATTTACAGAGATTCGCGAGATTAGAAATTTCCAAAAAAAATTTGAATACAGAAAAATATTTTTTTATTTTTTCTCTGAAAAAAAAAGCAAGATGTGCGAAAAATTCACGATACGAGAAAGATTTTGAAGTGTTTTGAATTGCTCAATCTTGATCTCTAGGAAGCCACTGGAATAATGAAACAAATTCTAATGGCATAAGAAGTGCGTATTTTGTTATTACATGTGAACCTACCAAATTTGAAGGAAATCAAATGAATTATTTTTTGATACGTTTGAAAACTTTGACATGCTGTATTTCGAAAGCTACGTGTCTTTGGAAGAAAGCTTATGGAAACTATTTTCTTATTTATTAGCAAGGAATCTACCATTGGATTTTTTTATAATATTATATTCGTGCTCAGTTTTTTGTGAATCATTACATGATTTTCTCAACTATAAGATTACCAAAATTCAAAGTAAAGTGTACACAAGATTGTCAGAGTGAGCCCCCTCGTTCTCCGTAGCACAAATATATTTTTCTTGATTATTGTAGGATGACAATGAAGATTATTCACTATATTTGGACGAAGCTGCGGATATTCTGAGATACGATGTGACTGCACCGGAAATCATCAAAGAAAAATGGCGGACATAGGATCACTTTTTCATTGCGTATGTATAACATCCCAGACAGCACAGAATATTCTATGAATATTCTGACAACATCCCAATATACTTATTTTAGAATATTCTGATAGAATATTCTCAGAATGTTCTTGGAATATCTTCATTCTTTAACAAATATTCTATGAATATCCATTCGATATATTCCAATAATATTCTGTTCCGATATTCTGAGAATGTACTGAATCGTATTTTTCATGTTTATTTCGTGTATATGACTATAGTCATTATATACCTATATAATGAAAAATCGATAAAAGATGAAATCAGTCGTAGCAAAGTGTCTTGTAATTAATACAATCGAAATAAGTAAAGTTATATAATATAGAATGAAGCAGATGCGGTGATGCCAGGCTATGAAGAAATTTCCACATTTTATACCTATATATATGTATGAAAATATGAAATGTGTTCACTCAAAATACTATGTAAAGTGAGTAACTCTTTGATCATACGATTTTCCCGCTGAAATAAATGATAAATAAATGACATTTGTGCATTTTATTTATGTTTTCAGATTAGAACATAACATAAGCGGCAACTGTGTAGATGTTCCGTCCTCTCGTCCCAACTGACATTGACATATACTGACATTTTGAAACTGATTTCGTGCGTTTCGTGGGCCGTTCGGGTTTCTTTGCCTTTTCATAATGATGTTTCCTTTTGTGATCCGTGGATAGTGTAGATACATAATAAGATTGTTATTTTTGCCCACCTCATTTCCATTTCTACATTTCTACTTGTGATCGTGAGGAGTCGTCTTTCGTCAACTGTGTTCTTGTGTTGTGAATACTAGATTCCAGAATAAACAAAAAATCAACTATAGGAATTAATATCAAGCATTATTAGTAAGTATGAAATAAAAATATCAGCTCAATATCAGACATGTTTATGATTCATCAGGTGTCTATTATTCTGGGGAAGGAAAAGAGAAATAAAAATGCCAAAAAGAAAATACTCTTCAAATTTCTACAGAGAAGTAAAAGCTTCCACTGATAATGATATTGTGGTTATCAATGAGGATTGCAATTTCATGTCAGATGATTGTGGCGAGAGCAGTACATCGAAATCGGACGACTACTCTGACCTTCCATCATATAACTGTGAAAAGTTTATATCTGAATCTGATGACAATGATATCAGTATCAATGAGAACCCTGGAAACAGTTTCAATCTATGTAGAATGTAGAAGTGGAAAAAAAACTAAAAAAGTTGTTGACAGTGTTTGTAATCCTCAGCAGAGCCATTCAGAATTCAGAACTGGTCTAAAATCTTGGTCGGTTCAAAACCGTATCTCACTGAAGGCAACAAGTGAATTGTTAAAATTATTGAAAACTTTGCCACTAGATATGAATTTGCCCTCAGATGCAAGAACTTTGTTATCTACTCCACGTACCACAAATATAAGAAAGGTTCACCCTGGGGATTACTCACATTTTGGTTTAGCGGAAGCTGTTGGTGAATTGTGCAAGAATGTTGAGGTTGTTCAACGAATTGAACTTCTGCTCAATATAGATTGTCTACCTATCAGTAAAAGTTCTGGTAGTCAGATTTATCCGATCTTATGTGCATTGCATGGGCATCCTCAAGTAGCTGTAGTAGGATTTTATCATGGTTATGCAAAACCAGAATGTGCTAATGAATTTCTGAAAGATTTCATCGAAGAAGTTGTTGAAATGAGTGAAAATGGTTTTTTTTTGGGATGAAGCCATCATTGAATATTTATTAAAAACCAAAATGTCTGTTCTGATGAAAATATATTTATTTTAAATTCCAAGTCTCATTTATTTTTGCCTCAAATATTATGTTCCTTCTAAGAATATACCCTATTGATGTCAGGAATATTCTCAGAATATTATTGATTCTGAATGTATACATGTAGAATTCACATAGAATGTTCTAAAAATATTCGATGACCCTTTATATACCATACCATGAATGTCCTGAGAATATTCAAATATTCTCACATAATATTCTATGACTGCTTATAGAAGATAACAGGAATGTCCTTAGAATATTCGAATATTCTCAAATAATATTCTATGATCGTTTATAGAAAATGCCAGGAATGTCCTCAGAATATTTAAAACAGTCCATTCCTAATGTTCATAGAACATACCTAGAATATTTGTATCATATTGTGAGAACATTCTGAGAATATTCAAATATTCTTGGCAGATATTCCATGAATATTCTATGAATGACATTGTGCCGTCTGGGATGCATATCAACTGGTATTTATTTATTCCCATTGTATTTCATAATAGTTCCAACAAAATAAAGTATTTGCATCTACATATTATATAACTATAAGTATTTATCACAACTCAGCTCAAACTTCTATGCACGGTAACTTTAGCTTGGAAAGTTTTTTCGTAATCGCTGTTGGCGTTATTGTCGACTTGAATTATCGGCAAGCTGTTCCGGAATTTCAATCTGTCGTATTCCGGGTTCGTGACTGGTTTCCCTCTGCTGCCGTATCTCAAAAGTCTGTTTGACCTCGACTGCGGCGGTAAAACCTGCAACAAGATTTTTTTTTCGAAATTATATTTCATCGGGTGACATGTTATCAATGATGATCTCCTCATCTTTTTTGTACCCATTTGTTTTGAAATCACCTCGTAATATTTTTATTGTTTCTTTTACTCTTGGAAATGGAAGTAGTAGACCTTGGATTTTATTAGAATGTGGCGCTTTTTGGTCATCTTATGTAATTCATCAATCTCCGATTTGAAAAAAAAATCGCATTAGCGATATAGATTTTACAAGTTGACAAAGTCAACGGGCGTGTTTCTTCCCACAGGTTTCGTCATTTCTTCTTTCTACTTGAAAAAAAAATGATTCTACAATAAAAAAAGTCGTAGGTCTTCGTAGTCGAAACTCTAAAGATACAGACCTGGTGAAATTAGAGAAGAGTTCAGGGTTCCATGGGAAGAAATATTCTCGAGAAAATTGAAAACCAAGTTAATTTTTCAGCTTTTAATGGGATTTTCTCTCCTCGTTTCTAGAAAATAGAGTAGAAGTTATTAAAAATTATTTCAATATATTTGTAGTAAGGACAGATTTTATGATCTGCCCCAAAATGTCACTGCGCTTGAAATTAAACCTCTAGATACCCAAAAGATAAATTCTCTATTGGTCAGTGACACCTTGTTTTTGAAAAAAAAATTGGAAATACGAATATATTTAATAAGAATAAAACCTCTACTTATCTTGGTGGACGTTTCGGGAACCAATCTGCTCCCTTACTCAACATAATTGAAATATTTTTCTTATATTTTTCGATTTTGACACAGTGTCAAAATCGAAAACATTGAGAAAATTTTACGAAGAGAAAAATATTTCAATTGTGTTGAGAACGGGAGCAGATTCGTTCCCGAAACGTTCACCAAGATAAGTAGAGGTTTTATTATTATTAAATATATTTGTATTTCCGAATTTTTTCAAAAACAAGGTGTCACTGACCAATAGAGAATTTCTCTTTTAGGTATCTAAAGGTTTAATTTCAAGCGCAGTGACATTTTGGGGGCAGATCACAAAATCTGTCCTTACTACAAATATATTGAAATAATTTTTGATAACCTGCTCTATTTTCTAGAAACGAGGAGAGAAAATCCCATTGAAAGCTGAAAAATGAATATACCACCTCCTCGAAGAACTTACAGACAGTATTTGAAAACCAAGTATTTGATGAACAGACAATAAGGTGAATTTTTGAATTTCGGTATAGAACCCAAATAATTCACAAGGAATATCATGTAAATATCAGATTTAATAGTGGGGGAACTATGTTCCAGATACACTAACCAACTCCAGTTTTTCCTATAGTGAAAGAAAAATTGAAGAATTTCATTGATTTTCATCTGAAGTAACAAAAATACGACAAAACAAAGAATTATCAATATAGGTATGTAATAATTATAGACATTCGATGATAATGTTGTGCATTTAACCTAAAATTTTCGGAAAATAATTCGGTGCCTACCTTCAAAACGGTGTCAATGAGTCTGGCCTGCTTGGCCGGCGATCGCGGATTATCGATGACGATCATTGCTTTGTGTTTCCTCTCGAGAGCGGCGTTTTTCCTCATGAGCGATTTCGCCTTCTTGTTGAGCAATTCTTGAGCTTCGGGGTAGTGCGAAAGGGCGGCGTTCAGGTCGGCCTTGCTCAGCACGAACAGGTTCGAATAGCCGTGCGATCTGCAACACGAAATACTCTGATTAAAATGAACATTATATTAAATACGGATTGCATAGTGATTGCAGAGTAATCATATCTTGCATATCTCTAGAAGGATTTGAGTTCTAACTAGAAGTTGCAAAACCTCCATGCGATTTCCATTCACTGTTTTTTCTCATTATTATTCGAAACAATCCTGCAAAGCAAATAACATGCATTTCGAATCGAATAATTTCTGTACCTATTGTTATCAAATTTCGATTAATTCACATGATAATGATTTTTGTGTTTTTTTTTCTTTTCGCCAGTATACTTTCTGTTAATTCTTCTGTTGATCTATTATATTATATACCTATATTATACAGGGTGAGTCAAAAATGTGTACCGAGCTTTCTGGGGGTGATAGAACATTGAAAAATAAGTGTAGTTCGATGATTAAACTCATGGCCCGAAATGCATATTAAGGGAGATATATCCTTCCAAAGTTGATAAAATTAAAATAATTTCTCCGCATCATAACTTCTGAACGATGAAAGCCACCCGATTGAAATTTTGTGCATGAATGTATGTTGTCAAAATACATTTTTTCGTCACACTTCCACATTTCTGATATTGTTATAAAGAGTGTTTTCAGAAAACTTTTTTCCCTGTATTATTTTCGGTGAAAAAACAGGAGCATTCGATGGAGCGAAGAAAATTACATGAAAAAGGTACTCTTATTCAAATACAACGAATTGAGCCGTTCGTGAGATATTTGAGTTTTCGTAGTTACACATGATATCAGCAGATTGATTTTATTCATCGCGAGATTCATCGGTAAAAATATTTTAGCAGGCCATGATGAAAAATTTTGTTCTCAATTTTGACGTTCATGTCATCAACATTCGAATCAACATTGTTGTAGTCGATTTGTTCGTGTGGTTTTTCTGTGTCATTTATCACTGCGATTATCAATTGAGATTTTAAGAAATATGGCAGGTTATTCGTTCTCTGAACAAACTGATATGCTTCTAATGCTTGGCGAGTGCTTCGGAAATGCAAATGCTGCTGAAATATCGTTATACCGATGAATCTCGCGATGAATAAAATCAATCTGCTGATATCATGTAACTACAAAAACTCGAATATCTCACGAACGGCTCAATTTTTTGTGTTTGAATAAGAGTACCTTTTTCATGTAATTTTCTTCGCTCCATCGAATGCTCCCTTTTTTTTCACCGAAAATAATACAGGGAAAAAAGTTTTCTACAAAAAATCATGACTCACCCTCTGAAAACACCCTTCATAACAATATCAGAAATGTGGAAGTGTGACGAAAAAATGTATTTTGACAACATACATTCATGCACAAAATTTCAATCGGGTGGCTTTCATCGTTCAGAAGTTATGCGGAGAAATTATTTTAATTTTATCAACTTTGGAAGGATATATCTCCCTTAATATGCATTTTGCGCCATGAGTTTAATCATCAAACTACACTTATTTTTCAATGGTCTATCACCCCCAGAAAGCTCGGTACACATTTTTGACTCACCCTGTATATTAGTAATTTTTTAGATTTTTTTTTGCTTTACCTCACGTCGGCGGTTCTTCTGTTCATGCCCGGTATTCCCAGCAGGCTGATCTCACCGAATACTGAACCCTCGCTCAGAGTGGCTAGAACTTCGTTTTCCGCCGTTCCTATTACCTGGAAGGGTGTTTTTTTTTTGAATTTTTATGATTTTCTTTTCTTCGAACGTTTCAGTTTGAGCAACAATTCTGAACAGTTGACGAATATCTTGAAAAAATTTCAATATGTCAAGAAGACATATATGTCTATATGTCTTCTTGAATTTTCTTCATGAGTCCTTCTACGCATTTGTAATGTTGAGATTTAATAATCAATCATTTTCAAAATATATACCACCACAATTGCCTCAGAAAATTAATTCACAAGCAATATACTTTTGATACTCGAATTGTTATTCATCTGCAACTATGAAATGATTGTAGATGATACATTTTGTACTTTGCAATTCTATTACGAACCTGAACTTTCCCGGATTTGACGATGTACATTTCTTTGCCAACGTCCCCCTTCTTACAAATAACGTCTCCGGGCAAGTATATAACCGATTTCAATTGTAGCACCAGTTCTCTCAAAAGGGCTTCATCACAATCCGCGAACAATGTGACTTTATTGAGAGTTTGTATGTGCACATTTATAGCTATGTCGGTTTTCATTTTGTGTGGCAAACAGTCCATGATGGTGTTCTCATCTGAAAAACGACAAAATTAAATTGTTCGACATGCCCTGTATATATTTGAGACGTCAGATGAATTTCTCTCGAAAATCAGTTATTTCAAGCAATCAACTTCTGATTGATATCGAAGAAAAAGTAAAAGATCCAATCCTTCTAAGCGAGACAAAATCAGTAAGTAAATTTGAAATTTTGTAGTATTGATTTAATTGATGTTCATTATATCGTTGTGATTATTGCTTTAATTCTAAGTGATTATATTGATGACAGTAAACATTCATCCATTCAGACATATCTCTGCTATATCAATTCGACATGAGACATTTATATTTCCATGAACCGATGACAGTTTTCTCAATATTCATTCTTGAATCAATTGGTGATTGGTGCATATAAACAACAAGCAAATAAGAAATAGAGGGCCTGAAAAAACAGGGGCATGTCAATATCCAGAAGATTTCATCCGTTATTGTAGTCACAATTTTAGATAATCTTTTTGTTTTACCTAACTTACAGTGGCTGCAGCTCGAAGGGGCATTTTAGGACACATGCTTTTTGGAAGAAAAAATCTTATTTTGATCCCGAAAATACGTTCTTGAAGTATTCACATCGAATTGATATTAACCCTATACGGGGTGTAACTTAAATGATGTCTTTGATTTCAGGTGGTGATTTCGCGTCATATTTTATGAAAAAAAGTTCATGTAAACGTGTGGCGTAACTTGCTCCGTTTCCGACTAAGTTTAAGTGTACTTTTCGCCGGTTTCGCCAATATGAATGAATGGAAGGTAATTTTGCACTCATCATGCGGTGGGTTTTTTTCGATTTTTTTTTGGTACTTACGTATTTCGACCTCTGGATCCCGAATTTCACAATAAAAACGTGCGCAAACTTATATTTTTCGAGACATTCCACGAAAAAGTATGAAAATCAACCTTCTTCCTTCGGCTCGTTTTGGGCAGGCATGGAGTTTCTTTTCTCACACAGGATACTTTTTATACCTTCCTTGGACATTCAAGAAGTCAAAAAGAAGGGAAAACATCCTCGAATTAGTTGAATCAACGTTCTTTAGCATCTTGGAGGAAGGTGGATCCAGCATTTTTCATAAATGGACGGCGCTGTCAAATGAGAATCTACGTCAGAATCACTAGTTCTGTGAGTCAAAATATCACAGATTGACATTTGACAGCGCCGTCCATATGAAAGAAGGATTCATCGAAGATATTGAAGACGTTGAATTAAACTTCTTAGAGGATGTTTCTCCTTCTATTTAGCATCTAGAATGTATAAGGAAGATATAAAGAGTATCTTATGTGAGAAATGAAACTTCGAATGGCTATGGTGCCTACCCAAAACAGGCCGAAACAAGATGGTTAATTTTCATAATTTTTCTTGGAATGTCTCGAAAAAATATAAGTTTGCCCATGTTTTTATTGTGAAATTCGGGTTCCTGAGGTCGAAATACGTAAGTAGCAAACAAAAAAATAGAGAAAAAAAAAATATGAATCACTAGTCCTCCTAATCACTGACCTAGAGTGCGCTGCGTCTCCCACGTGTAGTTGAACCACAGCTGGACGCGGCGCTGCACGTCCTGCGGCAGGCTCAGTCGGCGCATGTACTCGAGCGTCTCGTCCACCAGCTTCCTGTACTCGCTCTTGGACCTCGTCGCCGTCGAGATGATGTCGCGGATCTGGCCGATCAGCAGCGCGAACACGAACACGCCCATCAGCCACGAGAACGTCATGAACATGTACTCGATCTCCTGCGTCGGCTTCGGGTTCTTGCCTGCGGAGAGGAATGTCGTGTCGGGGCGTTTTTCGAGGAAAATTCAACTCGTCAGTAAGACCGCGGCAGAAATGCACTACGTATGCAATCGGTTATCAATTATTATGATGTTGGTCGCCGAAATGAATAGCTCGTCATGTTTGTCGGATTTCTTATTAGCACGAACAATGACTCGATTCGGTGAATTTACGAATGCCGAAATTAGTAATTTTTTTTAAACCTGTTTCAATACTAATACGGTATCATCGGTAATTTTGCACTTACCATGCGATGAATTTTTTTTCGATTTTTTTTTTGGTACTCACATATTTCGACCTCAGGAACCGGAATTTCTCGAAATTATATTTTCCGAGGTAGTCCAGGAAAAATTATAAAAATTACCTTTCTTCATTTTTCAGCTTTTGATGGGATTTTCTCTCCTCGTTTCTAAAAAATAGAGTAGAAGTTATTAAAAATTATTGCAATATATTTGTAGTAAGGACAGATTTCTGATCTGTCCCAAAATGTCACTGCGCTTGAAATTAAACCTTTAGATACCTAAAAGAGAAATTCTCTATTGGTCAGTGACACCTTGTTTTTGAAAAAATAGGTATCTAAAGGTTTAATTTCAAGCGCAGTGACATTTTGGGACAGATCCTAAATCTGTCCTTACTACAAATATATTGCAATAATTTTTAATAACTTCTACTCTATTTTTTAGAAACGAGGAGAGAAAATCCCATCAACAGCTGAAAAATGAATGTTCCACCTCCTCGAAGAACTTACAGACAGTATTACCTTTCTTGTTTCGGCCTGTTTATGGTAGGCACCATAGCCATTTCTCACATAAGATACTCTTCATATCTTCCTTATACATTGTAGAAGCTAAAAAGGAGGAGAAACATCCTCTTAGAAGTTTAATTCATCGTCTTTAGCATCTTTGATGAATCCTTCTTTCATATGGACGGCGCTGTCAAATGTCAATCTGTGATATTTTGACTCACAGAACTAGTGATTCTGACGTAGATTCATTTGACAGCGCCGTCCATATATGAAAAATGCTGGATCCACCTTCCTCCATGATGCTAAAGAACGTTGATTCAACAAATTCGATGATGTTTTCCCTTCTTTTTGACTTCTTGAATGTTCAAAGATGGTATAAAAAGTATCCTGTGTGAGAAAAGAAACTCCATGCCTGCCCAAAACGAGCCGAAGAAAGAAGGTTAATTTTCATACTTTTTCCTGGAATGTCTCGAAAAATATAAGTTTGCCCATGTTTTTATTATGAAATTCAGGTTCCTGAGGTCGAATTACGTGAGTACCAAAAAAAAAAATCAAAAAAAACTACCGCATGATAAGTGCAAAATTACCCAATCATCAAAATCTGTCGACAATTTTCTACGTTTTGTTGTTCCTGCCGAATCACACTCGATGTTTGTATTGATATCAGGTGAATTTGTGTTGTTCAAATTCTAAACTGTTCCTTTCCCAATTTGACTCGAAAAACTGTCAAACTAGGCAACAGTTTCTAATTAAACAACCCAAATTCACCGGATAGAATACAAACCTCTCTTGCACTGTGCTATATGTTATTTTTTATACATGCGAGTTGAATTGTCAAGTGTAAATACGAAAATTATGTTGCTCGAGAATAATTCGAAACTGCAATCGACACACTAAACTACCCCAATCTCTAAATTTGACGGGTGATTTAAAAATGAGATGAAATTTATAATTCAACTAAGAAATTTGGAGTTGTTGAATAACTAAATATTTGAATCGAAATAAAAATTTTCCCTAGCTGAAAATTCGACAACAAACAATCAACTCACCGATGGAAGTGGCCGTCTTGGTGGCGAAGTAGAAACACTTGATGTACGCGTTGCCCTTGCCGTTGAAGACGAAATTGTTGGTGGCGATGCCCTCCCAGGCCGAGAAGGAGTAGTAGGCGCACGCGTTCAAATGGATGAGGTACATCATGTACATGAGGGTGCGCGAGATGCGGATGACGTACGGATTGGGCAGCAGCTTGTCCACGAAGCTGAAGAACTCCCAGAAGGTGTGCGTTTTGAGGAGGCGTGCGGCGCGCACGATCACGCATTCGGGGCCCCACACGAAGTAGAGGATGTCGAGAGGCAGCAGCGACAGGACGTCCAACTGGGAAAAATTCAGAATATTCCTTTTGTATTTCACTTTCAAAAATTATCTAGAACAATTCGAGTTGTTGTTTGATACTGTCTGTAAGTTCTTCGAGGAGGTGGTACATTCATTTTTTAAGCTTTTCGTGGGATATTTTCAAATCACTTCATGATATAGCCAAATCCATATCATCGAACCACCAAATTTTCAATACCGAAATGAACCATATAAAAGGTGTTCTATAACACAACACTTATCCGAAACATTTCATTGATAAAACAATACACCAAATTGAGAACAGACAGAATATACAACAAACACAAAGACAACCAACACGATCATCAAAAATCATAAATCATCAGAAAATTGTATTCACAGCACACCATGTGGTTGTGGAAAATATTATACCGGTGAAACCAGCAGGCCTCTATCAGTAAGGATGAAAGAGCATAAGAACAGTATGAAGAAAAAATATACTGACAAATCAAAATTAGCTGAACATATCCTTAGTGAAAATGGACAACATATGGCCGATTGGGGTAATATTAAGATCATAGGAAAAGAAGACAACAACCAAAAAAGGAAAATCAAAGAGTCTGCTTGCATTCTCCTGAACGGAGACAATAATATTGTTACTGCTCACTTTATATATATAGAACTTGGCACCCACTTTTGAAAATTGAATATGAAAATGGAAAATCAATAGAGAATTGCTCTTTTAGGTATCTAAAGGTTTAATTTCAAGCGCAGTGACATTTTGGGGCAGAAAACAAAATCTGTCCTTACTACAAGTATATTGAAATAATTTTCAATAACTTCTACTCTATTTTGTAGGAACGAGGTGAAATCATACGACCCAGGGTCAGTACCAATTATTTTTTTTATTTGATTTCTGATATTAATTTCCAAATGCAATGACTATGTTTAACACAAATCTGGTTCCCACAAAGAAGTAAAATCCGATCTTCAATTTGTATATAGTTCTTAGCCAAGTGGGTAGATAAGTGAACACGTAGAGCTAGTAAAAGTTGAGACCTTTTTCGATTTGTATATATCCCACCGCATTAATTTGACATGAGAACACTTTCAGCGTCTGAGTGTGGATTTCTTGGAATCGATAATTATCAAAGGAATGAACATATCTGTAGGAGGGGTTCGTGAGAAAGTTGGGCATATAGTTGGTTGTCTCTTGCATATGAGTTTCGAGATGTTGCATCCTTCTCAACTTACTATAAAATCGCATTACACAGTCAGGGACGAGGATTCTCTCCGAAACCGTGTTAACGTGAACATCTGAAGAATTTTCGTGTTAGACAGCGCACTAAGTCATCTTATTTGAACTGTTCAGAGGACCCTATCTTTTACGAGCGTTCAAGATAGCGCACTAAGTCATCTGGTTCAAATTGTTCAGAGGACCCTGTCTTTCACCTATACGTATTAGGTAGCGCACTAAGTCATCTCTTGAAGACTGTTCAGAGGACCCTATCTTTTACGAGCGTTTAAGATAGCGTACTAAGTCATCCAGTTTAAGGATTCAGAGGACCCTACCTAATACGATTCCGTTGTTTTATCCGTATTAACCCCTTCTTGATCTTTTTCAACTCAGTCCCAGTTTTATAAGTCCCAAATAATGTCACGTCAAAAGAGTAAAGCAACCTGACGCGAAATGGGTGCATCTGTGGTATCCGGGGGAGAAGAACCTCCCATTAGTGAAAATCCAGGTGAGAAAACTAATTGAATGATGTATTTCTTTATTTTTTATTCGAGATTTTGTTTTGCAAGTTCATAACATTCTTTGTGGAAACTAAGCTATTCAATTTCATTGCGGTCAGAAAAGATTAGAGAGCTAAATAAAGGGAATTCTTTGAAAATGAAATATAGGTCGATGTTGTATTTTACGAACTTGCGACAGATGTTGTTGAAAGCAAAAGGGGTTTATTTCTCTCAATGTACGTATATTTCTATATGCGTTCACGATATATTACAGATACTCATTTGCATATTAGTATCACATACCATATTACATTAATTTTAGGGTACACATGTTTTAGATTCGTTAATTTTGTTTCATAGATGTTATCGTAGCTTTCGGCAATTTGAATCGTTATATAATATTTATTTCAGTTTTATAATGTGTATATTCATTGACATCTGAGTATTTTGAACGTTAACATAATTGCTAATATTGATATTGTCTCATTTGTGTATTTCCGATTTTTCCATGTAAATACTGATTCCTTTTTGTCGACATGCCTTTATTCATCGTTTCATTCATTCATTCATCTCAGGCCATTTATTTTGTGAGGGTGTCTATTCGAAACCCTGTAGATAACGAGACCTCTCAAGTACTTTTTATTTATCAGGCATGTTGTCACCTATTTGTGCATATGTGTTCATGTTTCGTCTGCCAGTGGCGGGGTTCTGTTCTGCTCCATCCTACCATCATTTAACCTTTCAGGTTTTAAGGAACTTTCTCGGTGTATGAAAGTTTGTATTCGTGCGACTGTGTGTTTGCACTTGGGTTTTTATAAGGAAGGCGAGTATGATGTGTAATCCCCGTCAATACCTCGTCTAGCTGACAAAAGAGCTTGAATTGCGGTTCCGAGGAACCGCAATATTAATCAAAAGACGGAATATAATTCCCACAAAAGAAGGTCTACGTTCCACATGATAAAAGACGCCTAGTGCCAACCTGAACGGAAACCCAACCTTGAAAATCCCGGTGGCCTAATGGTTACACTTGGTGTCAGTGAAGCTTGGTGATTGGCGGTATACATTATATTCCACCTGTAATTATTACATCCCATGTTATCATGGCATTGTAATAGGATGTCGACAGCAGTGAAGTTCTGAAGGTTCCCCTTCGCAACTGTTATCAGTGTGGGGTCAGTTGGGGAGTACCCATTTGATTAACCCGAATAGATCTACGGATCGCATTGAAACAGTGTCCCTTTTATACCAACGGGACGTTACTGAGGTTGGCAAGCCTATGTGGCAATGCATGTATAGTGCCGGTGTTGGAGATGGGATCACGATCAGAGGGGCGTTGTATATAAATATATAAACAATCCTCTCACACGAATCATAGACCGCTGGTCTAATACCTGCATCAGGTATCTCACTACTGAAAAGATTGTTATACACACATGAAATAGACCGCTGGTCTAATACCTGCATCGGGTATCTCACTACTGAAAAGATTGTTATACACACATGAAATAGACCGCTGGTCTAATACCTGCCTCAGGTATCTCACTACTGAAAAGATTGTTATACACACATGAAATAGACCGCTGGTCTAATACCTGCATCAGGTATCTCACTACTGAAAGGATTACTACACAACTATGGCCGCTGGTCTGATACCTAAATCAGGTATCGTTTACGATACCTCGTTACCAACATTGTGTAACGCCCCTGTGATCGCCGAGCTCTAGTGGTGCGAATGCGAGAAAGTTTCTTA
Source organism: Gastrophysa polygoni (assembly GCA_963576655.1). NCBI lineage: Eukaryota > Metazoa > Arthropoda > Insecta > Coleoptera > Chrysomelidae > Gastrophysa > Gastrophysa polygoni. The sequence goes on along the minus strand of OY755082.1, from coordinate 286,475 downwards.
GGACCGATAAGGTAGTTTCGGCATCCCACTATAGTAACTATATCTCCACTTGAAAAGGGGATTCCCTCACTGAGCAGAAGATTTGATTTTCGAATGATTTACGACACTATGACCTGCGAGTCAGATGTGCTGAGGCACTATGTGTTTATATGAATAAACCCCTTCGATTTCCACTTTTGTTTTATTTGCTACAATTGTATTGAACTTTAAAAGAACCACAAGGTTATCAACAACGTATTGAGGTCCTAACCCTATCAATCAAATAATAAATTATTCGATTAATTGACGATCACAGCCAAAATCAACGCCATTAGGACAGGCCCCGGTCTGTCAGGTTACAGAGGAGAGAAAATCCCACAGAAAGCTGTTGTTGTTTATTCAAAAACGAGTAAGCATTTTATTCAACCTTTTGATCGATAGCACATATGCAGGCTGTCCCATTAGGGTCAGTGAGGAACGATATTTTAGAAGTCATAAACCTTACACTTCTCTTGCACAATTTTTTTTCCAATATATCGGCCATGAGAAATTGATGCACAATATTTTTGAAAGCTAGAGGGCGCAACTACTGTGAGACAACAGCAAAATTGAATTTTCTCGAAAAATTGCTCGTTGAGGTACCTACTTATTGTTAGCGGAAATGATTTCATTAAATTTCGCATCAGTTATTGTTCGGATTTTTTTTTTCATCCTTTAATAAAGGTGGAGAAAGCTGGTGGAAGGAACTTTTTCAAATTGTTATATCTAATATACTCTTTCTCCAAATTCAATCAACTTGGGCTCGTTTGAAATTCCACACTGATTTGACAACCATCTCTAGTCATTGTCGCAAGTTCATACCGCGTCCGCTAGAGGTTGTCAATCACCTAAGATCAATTTTTTCGAAATCTCTCATAAATATTGAATTGCATGCCACATATTTCCATCACAAAATCCAAAGAGCATAAATTTTCTAGTCATTTAGAATAAACTAATTTTGATTGTAAAAAATCCACCTCTATCTTTTCAAATAAACAAATGTCAAACGACCTCGATATAAGGTTGCGTAGCCAAGTTTGACGAATAAATCTTTCCATAGATATTACTTCAGAAGTTGAAAAATAGCCCCAAACATGATTTTTAACGATCAAAATTAGTTCTTTGCAAATTACTCAAATACTTGTGGAGATATCGAATCGCGGTTAGATGATAGATATTGAATTGTTTTTATGCATGACTCAAGTTTCATTAAATAAATCACAGTGATTTTTAATAACCGTCATCATGCCTATCATGTTTTTTGTCATCGACTGATTGGTCACCTCATCTTTCCACGTCGGGTTCTTTTCTTGGTTTATTTTTCGGACAGTCACACTTACTTTGAACCTTTTACTTTTCATATAGTTGGCCCTGAGTATTTTGGTATCGGTGACCCAAAATCCTTCGTTCAAATATTTCACCCTCGGCTGGATCAGCATCGTATCGAGCAAGTAAATCAAGTCGGCCGAGTAGTCGAACGTCATCCAGACGGGCCGGTTGTCCCGCGTCTGGTACGGGAAGCTGTTCCGCAGAGGAATCACCCAAGCGTTGTACAGGATGGACACCGCCGTCACGCACATCCAGACCAGGTACAGTTTGCCGTTCGGATCGACGATCCAGTTTTCTGAAAATCGATTCCGTAACTGTCAATTGCCGTGGGACAACATAGGAAGATATTTGTTTGTGTATCAAGGCCGTAAAGTTAGCTTAAAAAAACGCGAGAGAGTTGATAAATAAAGGGGGTGATGAAGAGCAAAACAAAAAATCAATGAATACACTTGTAGAGAAAAATTCTAGAAATAATGAATTGAAAAGTTTTCCTGTGACTTTTGTTTACCGCTGATCAGAGGTCAACGACCGAATCGGAAAGTGCTTCCAGCCTAGTCGAACACATCGGAAGTATCAATGACCTCGACGGGTTTAAAGTTTGGGTCACGCCACGCTTTGAACAAGCACTATGTATAAATTGTTACACTATTATACAGGTTGTTCAATCTAAAGCGTAGATTAGATGTTTTCTGGGTTTCAATGATGGTAGCACTCTGAAAATTTCTGGAGAAACATAATCGATGACTGTTCCCAAGATGGTGGCACTTCTGGTTATACCAGAAGTAGACACACTCCAGAAAGTTTCATTGGAATCCAGAAAACTTCTAATGTGCGCTTTAGATGAAACAGCCTGTTTATGTCATTTATAGTGTGCAGTTCAGGACACATGTTTATTTGAAGAAGAAAAAGTCTCATTTACATCGAATTTCGAATCACTCTGTATGGAAAACTTGAAGTAGCATGATTCTTAGAATTTGTAGAGTCGGAGAAGGAAATTTTGAGAATCTAACTGAAATATTTCCGTGATGGTGAAGCTTCTGGGAAGTGACGTCATCTTTGTTATTTTCAATAGGACATTAGGCATTCGATTAAATTTTTTGATTCCCCTTATATGATCCTGTACGATATAAATGAGGCGTGATTACCTAGATTCCGGAAGACTCCTTCGTTGCTCTCCTCATTGCTCTCGGGCAAATCCTCGGTGTATTTATCAGAAAAAGAAACGCTCAGTTTCGGTTTCATGGAAATCGTCGCGGAATGGCTGTGCTCGATGGTTTCTCTGCTGCTTATCGAGGACGGCGTGGCGGGCGTTTCTATCCGTTCTCTCGCGGCTTGAGCTCTGGTCGAAAAGGCGTCCACCAGGTGCCGAATACGGTCCTGGATGAACTGGCTGTTCGCCGTCCTAAAATAACCGAAAAGTGCGTGGATACGGAACTTGATTATGCACACGAAAGGGCATACAATATTTATATTCGAAATTCAATCCTGAAGAACTTTTGAGGTGAAACTTCGTACGTTTTTCGTCCATCGAATGTCGCGTTACATCTAGTCGTCGGGTACGAGTAAAGCGAAAGGTGGTCGGCAGAGCAGTCGAGGCCAATATCGCGGCGCCCATGGCTCGCATCAGCTAACTGTGTAGCATTCATCTTCTCGCTCATTCGTGCAAGTGCTCTGCGGTATTTGTGTGTTTTGATCAGGTTGAAGCTATAAGTTACATCTTAGTGGCTCGCTTTTTTTTTTCAAAAACTCATTTCAATGACTTTCTTCTTCAGGGTGTTCCAGATTAATGTACCTATTCTACGGATAGATATGAGGAAAAATGTTCCTATCAACATGTGGATCCAAAATGCTTTTCTAAGAGCGCACAACCTTTTGAAGGTAGGTCCCTAAATGCATTTTTCTTCAATTATATTTGTTAGAATTACGAAATTTGGTTATCTACTGGTAATATGATCACGCACATCGTTTCGAAAAGGGGCATAGGAAAAGTACGGAAAACAGGCACAGGGATGTCCCAATTTTCTTGCACGATTCATCTCATTTCTATTAACAAAATATTTCTTATACATAAAAAATGCCTCGAAACGAAGCGTTCTCTAGAAAAGTGTCGCAACTCCCTGTAAAATATATTATTCTTTTTAACTCACGTTGTTTCATCGTTGATGGTAACATTCGGTTTCGCAAAGACGCTATCATCTCCGTCCGAAGACCTGCTAGAATCGTCGCTTCTACTTCGGTCATTGTTTTCTTGTATTTTCAGCACGTGTATATTATTGCTATTTTCCTCTAGAGGTTCACAACACCAAGACGTGTTTTGAGCAGTTTTCCCACCGACTTGGTCCAAATTCAATTGTTCCGGATATACCATGCTCTTAAATACAACTGAAAATATTAGTTTCCCGGGTGAAAAATATGAACTGATTAGGTGATTTTTTTTTTATTCCACGAAGAACGAAAAACACACACGCACGCACAAAAGTCGCCTACTGTGAATTGCGCCTAAATCCGGAAAACAAACGCACACCATCAGCTATCAATCACAATAAAAGCGTCTGAAGCCAAACAAAAGAGCATGCCGTGGTCCGAGCGGAACATTCAAATCGCCTACTTAGCTAAGTGCTATCGACAATAAAGGTAAGTACTTCAATTAATAGATTACCTTTTTGAATCTGAAAACGTTTTCCATTTCTGGCTAGGGATTCGTGTCGGATGTCATTCGATGCGACCGCCGGAGAGGCCGATGTGATCAGGCCGACCTCTCGCAGGTAGCCATGGAAACTGATGGCGGTATCGATTTTCTCGATAACAACACACGGGGATACGGAACGTGATGTGCGGATAACATCTGGTGCATATTAATTCGGGGCAATCGATGGATGACGGTCTCGGACTGTCTTTGTCGTATTATTTCCCGCCACTGAATTGTTCTAGGTCAGTTCGGAAAAACGCGCGTGTTCATTTTAATCGGTTTTGTTGACGAAGGTCAATCGAATTCTCGCGTTCCGAATTTATATCCAACAGATTTCGACGTTATACATATACAGGGTGTTTCCTAACCTCTCTGGCAAAATAAAAGTGCTGAATCCTAACTTCATTTCTAGACGAACATGTAGAATATTTTTTTTCAAATATGCTTTATCGGAATGGCACCTTAACCAATATTATCGACAAAAAATACACGCCACTGACTTTTTCTGTAATATGTCTCGAGGTGTTTTCGTATTTATAAAACAGCAACATTTGAAAAAATGTCATTCTACATTCTTTCTTCATTTATTCAAGTGAGGATTCGCTCATTTTTTATCTTGTCAGAGATGTTAGGAAACACCCTATTTAGGTATAGTATACACTATCTCGAAATTTAATGCCTCTTCGCCTCATCATCCCCAGTATTCTAAAAAAAAAACAGTCACCTATATTATTGTTTTTTATTCATATATTTTACAGATTCATTTATTTTTGCTCTGTTTCGTACGCCACTGGTGTAATTCATAGTAGCATAAGTCGAAAGCTGTTGCTGTAGCTGAAAAAAATGTGCGTAATTCGGCCGATTGATGGGCCCCACCAGAATGTTGCATAGTTTCGGCTATATCTTAGCAATTTATTTCTGATTCGACCGAAAAAGGTCAACTTTACAGCCTTGAAAAACAAATAACTATTAATTTTTTCAACAACCTGCCCGTACATCCCTGAAAATTAAGGACTCTTTCGTATTTTTGCAAGAACATACACAAAAACAAGAAGAGAAGAAGAGAAAAACATTTTTGTACTTGATCCCCCAACATTTGAGATGAGAGATATTATTATGAGGAAGAACTCAGATGCACTACAGATGGTTCTTTGAAAAAAAAGAACGAAACAATATTCACCTCATACAACATGACTGGATGTCCCTATGAAACAAGATGCCAATAAATCAGAAGTATAAGAAGAAGAAGAAGAACATCAACGAAGAAGAATCAAGATGGCTACCGTTCAATTCGAATCTAATGTCATTTCGTTTGTGGTGTTTTGGTATTTTCATCAACGATCCATCGAAAGCCTTGAACAATAACGAAATAAAATAAAGTCGTATTGCGTACTGCGTGAATATGTCAACGAGAAGCATCAGTGACTCATCGATTCCGATTCGCAGAACTAACAGTGAACATGTCTAAGATCAAACGGAAGATCACGGTGAATTTGAGCGCACCGAAAGCGAAGGCCCTGACGACGGCGAAGAACCGTCCCAGCGTATTCGAGCGGCTCGGCACGAAAGCGCCGGGCGGAGGGGCAGCCGGGGTAGCGGGCAAAGAGTTCTGCCACCACTGGGCCCAGAGCGGCTCCTGTCCATACGGCAAGGGCTGCAAGTACTCTGCCACCCACACGCTGATCAGCCCCTCGAAGCAGAGGGCTGCCAAGGTGGTGCAGGTAAGCATGAGGGTGTTCCACAAGGGTTTTATTATTCTTCGACAAAAGTGTTTGTCTGGATTATGATGATATGTATAATACAAAACGCTTAGTATTTATGTAAAAACAATCATTACTAGACATTGTTAATCAATCATTTTGACTTTGGTCACGATATATAGTCAAAACAGGAGAATGAATAGCCTTTAATATGTTTATTCAATATTATTTGTGAGTAGCCTGATCAAAGTCCAAACAATTAATTAACAACTGCCTAGTAATGATTGTTCTTCTTCATTGGTAAATTGAAAATAATTATTTTTTTTACACGTTTGCCACATTCAACTGATTTTTATAAATTTTGCACTTGCATCATTGTTCTTCTAGAGGTGGGATATGGAAGGTGCTGTCAAATGAGAAACTGTTTCAGACGAGTCAAAATGTCACAGATTCTTTTTTGACAGTGCCTTCCATATGAAATAAGGTAGGTCCACCTTCATCAAGGATGCTCGAGGAGATAAATTAAACTTCCTTCTCAACTCCTTGAATGTACAATGAAGTTATAAAATGTGTTTTATCTGGTTTTATCATAGCATTTTTGTACAATTATAAACGAAACAAAGAAATCAATGAACTGAACCTGAACTGGCAGTTTATCTTCTAATGTACATAACTAGATTCCTTACAAACTCTACAATCATTTTAGAATCCTTGTCAATTGCAGTTTTTTAATTATATTCTTTCAATCCTTTGTACAAGCGGTAATATATACTATCACCAAAATCGACTCCTGGTAGATGAAAAATGTGTTTATTCTTCTTCTGAGGTATATAGTTCGCAATATTTTACATTTTCTATCAGTTGTTATGTGACCTAACACTACTAAATTTTCTGAGCACAGTGGATTATGTGTGAGTGTGTGTGCTGATTATTAATTATAACCTCTATTTCCGCGAACTGTAGGTGCAGGCAGTGCCGCCGCCGAAAAGGAGGCACACGGCCAAGGAGGGGGCCCACCAACGCAGCCAGCACGAGTACGAGGAGTGGGAGCAATGGGATCCGGACGAGTTGGAGGACGCGGACCCGGACGATTTGGAGAAACGTAGACAGGAGTTGCAGAGGGAGCTCGAGCTGCAAATGAAGATGGAGAATAAGGCCAAGAAGAAGGAGAAGAAGTCTCAGAAGGTAAGTGAACAGAGGGTGTGCTTCCATCCTAGTGTTATTTGGAAAATGGTTCATTCATTTCTCCTAATTTTTTGTGGGGGATGAATTTTTGCAGTATTTAATTTAATTTATGATAACCTTCAGGCCAAGCAAGTTGATTTAGTATTTTTATGAGGTTCACATATTTCATGGACCAAAAGTTTTTTAAAAATATGAATCAAACTAACCTACTTGAAGCAATGGGTGAATTTGAGGTTTACACTGGTGTCAACTCAGAGTTACTTCATAGAAAACAATTTCTTCAATAAAAAACATCTTGTGGTGTGCTCAAGGGCACAATTCTGTGACCTATTTTATTCCTTATTAATATAAATTCTGTCTTCAAGTTGGAATTTGTAAGGAAATTTGAAATTTTTAGTGAGTTGAAAATTTGAAATATTTTGGAAAATTTCAAGTCAATATATTTGAATTAATTTACAGGAAAGCAGTCCTAGTAGTGGAAGCTCTTCTTCCAGCAGTGACTCAAGTTCCAGTAGCGAAGATTCATCTTCATCTAGTTCCAGTTCAGGTGAAATGAAGAAAAAGAAAACCAGGAAAATAAAAACTAAGAGAACTAGTTCAACTTCTTCAGAGGATAGAGCAAGAAATAAGCACAAGATAAAAGGTATGTACAATTTTATTTTCCTACTGATTTGTCAATGTATTCGACATATTTCTTTATTATTGCACCTGATAAAAATTCCAAATGAAATTATCATGAATAATTAGACAGCATTGATTAGTATCAAATTATTCATAAATTTACAAATGGCTGTGAATGGATCAAATCATAAATCATTGATATTAACTTGGAACTACATTTTACAAATAAAGTGGAATACAAACAAGAAGAGAAGTAGAAAGAAATTATGAAAATGAAATAGAAATGGTAACATGCCTTGAGTCTTTGCATGAGATTATGTTTCTTCACTTTACTTTTCAATTGAATGATGCTATTGGAATTTTTACATTTTGGGGTAGCATCGTGCATGAATTTTTTTTTGCAAGTTCACTTGAATAAAAACTGGATGTATTTTTGGGGAGCAGTAAATATTTTGGATTTGAAATAAATTTTACAAGAATTTACAGAAGAATTCACAATCTAGAACTTTCAAAAATAAAGTTACATCATGGATTATAGAAAATGTAAAAAAATGATGATCTTTTTCAATTACGTGTATTTGATTTAAGAATTCACACTGTCAAGAAACCAACATTTTATATCATTGTTTCAGATTTTCTTTGTATTTTTGCTTGCCATTTATAGAAATGAAAATAAAAATTATAATAATTATTTTATAATATTTGTAGTAAGGACAGATTTATGATCTGCCCCAAAATATTACTACACGATCAACCTACAGACAGTACAGTATTTTGTATTATATTTGAAAAATTCATCATTTTCACACACATGTCATTAACCCATATGAACAAGATAATTAGTTTTCTACGACAAATATGTATTTTACGTGTTGGAATGAATGAATAATGATATTGCTACTAGGCAAAAGAACTTCCAAATCTGCGATAAGAGAAAAACAGCCCAAGAAACCGGCGAAGTCAGTCAAAGCGAAATCCCCATCCCCGACTCGAACGAGAAAAAAATCCGAAACTCCGCCTCCGCCGAAAGCCAAACCGCCCTCGTCGAGCAAAAAGCTCAGCTCGGAAAAATCCCCGCGCCCCTCGAGCCGCACCAGCCTCAAGGAAAAGCATCGCACGCCCTCGCCGAAGCCGTCCAAAGAACGGGAAAGGGAAAAGGAGAAGGAGCGCGAGAAAGAGAAGGAGAAGGAGCGCGAGAAGGAGAAGGAGCGAGAGAGGGAGCGGGCGAAAGAGCGAGAAAGACAGAAGGAGCGCGAGCGGGAGAAGAAGAAGGAGCCGAAGAGGAAGGAGGTGGCGAAGGAGGGGGGGAGGAGGAGGGAGTCGCCGGATTCGTCGCATTCCAGAGACAGGAAGAGTTCGCCGGGCAGAGGGAAAGGGGGCGCGGTGAGGAGGGATCACAAGAGCCCCGTTAAAGATGATAGGAGGCCTAGCAAAAGGGGCGATAGAGCGAGGTGAGTGGCATGACTTTTTTTTTGACTTATTATTTCATATTAATTGTGGAATATAACAAATACAATGTGTCGGGGTACAGGGTGTCCTTGGACTTCCTCTTTTCCTCTGGGGAATGTATAGAATGTGAATAAGTGTTACTACATCAGCTTTTTCAAAAATTCAAAAAAATTCCAAACTTCCTATAATATAAATAATGATTCTCTTCAATATTCTGCATGCGTGAAAGACCTAGGGGTTTGGTTTGACGAACAACTTAGATTTGTAGAGCACATCAATAATGTAACCGTTGAAGCATCAAGAACTTTAGGATTCATACTTCGAAATTGTTCAAACTTCTCTTTAAATTCTATACAAAGAGTTTATACATCCCTCGTTCTATCTAAATTAGAGTATGCATCCATAGTTTGGTCCCCGTTGTACTTGGTTCATTGCACATCATTGGAAAGGGTTCAAAACAAATTCATGAGATTTATGGCCTTCAAATTAAATCAACCGGTGGCAGACCACGAATATTCTGATATACTGCGTACCCTTAATATCAATTCCTTAGCTAAAAGAAGAACGGACCATGCTCTGATTTTTATATATAAACTCATCAATGGTCATGTAGTCTGCCCAGACCTTCTTGAAGAAATACACTTCAATGTGCCCAGTAGAGCCCTGCGTAGTCAATGCTTATTTCATATTTCGTTTCACACAACGAACTATGGGAAACACTCACCTATAGAGAGAACACTTAAGATTATAAATGACAACAGATTGGAAATATGTGGATGCTCGCTGAATACATTCAGAAAATCTATAAAAAATGTTAATTAATATATAAACAAAAATTCCTACCAGAATGCGATATCAGTACCTACTAAAACTTCTTATTCCTGTTATTTATTTACTATATATTACTTTATAACTGTTTTGTGTTAAGTGAGATTATCTATATATTTGCTACATATTCGTTTTTATTTTTATACATTTTATATATATATACATATTTTTTTTTTTTTTTCATGTAATGGAGTTGATTCCGTAGAAATAAATAAATAAATAAATAAATAAATAAATAAATATCACCAGTACTTCCAGAATCCTTCGTTACCAAGTTACAGACCCTTGAAGTTACAAAATGAAAAATGTTTTTCTTCTTTCCGAATTCTGAAAGATAGAATTGGTTATCTGGTATAATTCTTCTCGAGGTGAACATGAAAGAGGATTCAACATTAATATTAGATTGTGTAATTTTATTCATACTTTTGCTTGAATCAAAAAAGGAAATTAATCATATTAATAACAAGTATGGATTCTTTATATGTAATATATAGAACAGAATCTATAAAAATTTCTTATATCATAAATATAAAATTCAATTGAATTGAAGTGTAATACTATTTTGAATAGATATTGTAAAATTCATAATCACGAAATCAGACAAAATAATTCAATCAACCTTAACGCTGCTAGCTATATACTCGGACAAATACCTGAAACTGCAGAAATATAGGTATTTTCAAAAGGAAAGTGAAAAAACTGATTGAATCCGAAAGAAAAGAACAAGATTAATAATACATACAATAATTCATTGTCTTTTTCCATTTCATTAAATTTCAATGTTCAAGTTTATGTGGAATTTGCTATTTTTTTTATTCTTTTCTAATCGATTTGTAAATTCATGAATGATCTTATACCAGTCATTCCAGCCTGATCATTCATGATATTCCCATTTGAATTTCATTGTATTGCCTGATGAATTAATAAATAATTAAATATTAAATGTACTTTTGTCGTCGGCAGATCGCGCGGCAAAGACTTATCTCGACCGCCCGACAGCGGCAAGAGCCGCGCCAAAGACCCGTCGGGCGGCGGCGGAGGGCGGGGCAGCAGCTCGGGGCGGCGCGACTCGCGCGACCGCGAGCGCGAGCGGCGATTGGCTAGGGAGGAGAGGGAGGCGGCGCGCGAGAAGGAGCGCGAGGAGGCGTTGGCGAGGTGCCAGGAGCGGCAGCGCGAGCGCGAGCGGCTGAAGAGGGAGGAGGAGCAGCAGAGGCGGCGCGAGCGCGCCAGGAGGGAGGACAGGGGGCTGGACAAGCCGTCAGGTTGGTAGCTGGAATTTTTGTTATTGGATAATATGTCCTGACCGTACGATAGATATAATAGATGACGATTGAGATAATCTCGTTTGAATAGTTGGATTGGGACCGGAAAAACAACCGTTCGGTTCGAAAATCAAATGAAATCTAATATTCAATGCAAAACCCATAACTCGTGCCAAAATTGAGTGGAATTACCACAATCATTCAATGAACATTCGATATTCTAATATTTAATATTTCACGTTCAAAGTCAATTGTAAATTAGGAAAATAAAACCACCTGAAGTTTTATTGAATTTGGTCTTTATGTAAACTCAAAATTTATTTTTTCATTCATTTTGTCAAGAACCTATTGAAAATATCAAACCTAATAATAATAATAATAATAATAAATATACTTTATTGTCATGAAAGAGTTTCTTCTTGTCGACAAAGCATGAAGTCAGTAAAGAGTATATATAAAATAAATATAAATTTACAACTATTATATTAAAATCACTATACTAAAACATTAAATAAAATATTGAATAAATATTTTTTGTCGAAATATGAAAATAATAACATACATAGGTATAAAAACTATCACAAACATGAATATATAAGCAAACCTAATTAGAATGAAGTAATAACAAGAATTCTAATCAGCATACCCATATATTAGGTCAGATCGAGTCATCGTAGAATTCTTTAAGGCTGTAAAATATGGTCTGAGCTTCAGTAGTTCTTTGACAGTTTTCCTGAATATTTCAATATCTATTAATGCACCCCTAACATGGTTTGGCAAGTGGTTATACATTTTAACACCATTGTAATACAAGGAATCTCTCACTAAAGACGTGCTGGGTATCTGCAGTTTCAAACTATTAATGCTGTGGCGTGTGGAATAATTGGACTGAGCTCTGTCAAATTTGGTGAAGTGTTTCCTCACCAAGCATACGGTCTCTAATATAAACAAAGATATCACTGTCAAAATTTTATTTTCTTTGAACAATGGCCTACATGAATCGCGAGGTTTGGCTTTGTAAATATATCGAATTGCTCTTTTTTGAAGCACCTGCACAGTTTCAAGTAGGTCTAGGTTACACACTCCCCAGAAAGGTATCCCGTACCTCAAATGTGACTCAATTAAGGCATAATATGCTGTTTTAGCAGTCTGGGATCCAAGCTCTTTTGAAATTACCCTAACTGCGTAGCATCCAGAGGATATTTTACTTTTGAGTTGCTCGACATGCCTATCAAATTTTAATTTTTTGTCTATGACGACTCCCAAGAATTTGGTACAGTCTGTATTTTCAATGATTCCGTTATCAAGGGGAAAATTATCGAGTGAGCATCTGAAAGTAACTATATTTGTTTTATTTATATTGAAAGATAGAAGATTTGAGTCACACCATAACTTGATCTTTTTTACATCGACAGATATGTTATTCTTCAGATCTCCTTCTGTTTTACTGTGCCACAAAATCGTGGTATCATCTGCGAAGATGATATTTATATATGATATATATATCTTGAAATTTAATTGAACATTATTTTTTGTTCATCATGGATTTTTATGTTTTATTCCATGTTAGATTGTTATGCATGAACAGGGCGTCCCAGATAGAAGAATCATCTTTATATAAACATATTTCCGCGAATGAGCGGTTTGGGCTGTAGAGGAAAAAACTATCATCATACTGTATCAAACGCGAATAATTTTCATTTAGTTGACCACGAGCTGCAGAAACATTTCATTATCATAAACATTTAGAAAATTCCTACCTTGAGATCGTCGTAAAATTTATCATTTGTGATTAGTTGCTGTTATGATATCAACTTAGCTGTCCATTGATTTGAAAATTCGCATTTTAAATGGCAAATAATGTTTCATTTGCAGAACTTGCAGCTCTCGTGATAAACTACTTGATGAATCCGAGCAAAAGAGCTTTTTCAATTGTTTGTGGACATATCTTTATATAAACAAAATTGCTTGTTTTGATGTCCCCTATGTATGATTATTGAGGTTAAGGCATTTTTTTTGGTATCGAAAGAAACTTGGAAAGTAATGGTTCAAATTCAATTGGAAGCATCAATACGGTCGACAGCTAGACAACAACTCAACCGGCTGTTTCGACCGATGGATGGGACGCCCTGTAAATTTTATTGAAGCGCGATTCCTTTCCCTTCTCGCTGCTTTCGTAAATCGTTGATGAATGAGAGAGAGTAGTCGTGTCGACAGGCGAGCGCGTGGAGCGGCTGCTGCCGCCGCTGGAGGAGCGCGTGCCGCCGGCGTCGCGCAAGGCGCGCTCGTCGGAGAGGCGGGGAGACGACAGGGGCAGACCGTCCGGGGGCGGCAGGCGGGGCGACCGCGGCGCCAGCGTCGACAGGCCGGGCGGCTCGTCGAGGAAGTCGCCGGATAGGCGCGACAAGGACAGGTCAGTCAACGATCATCATGATGATAATAATAATAAGAGTCCTTTCGCGATCACTGTTAACCTCGCATCATTCAACTGAACATCGTGTTTTACCAACATTGTAATATTATGTATTGATTGAAATTGATAAAAATTAATCTAGTGTAGTTCGAAACTCTGACATTCATCATCACCAGGATACTCGAAATGCACATCTAGAGACGAAAGCAATTTCATTCATGTATGTCAGAGAGAGAAATTTTTCTAATTTATGAAATTCAAAACGAAAATGAAAACATTACTTGAAAACCACTGCTTTTATTCCGTTAATGAATATTTCAAACAATTTGGTGATAACAGAAGGTATGTGTGAGGAAGAAAATTGACGATAGCTGATAAATACTCATTATTACTCATATTTTTAAGGTTGTTGTACAAATATGTAGTGTATTTATGCCATTTTTTGTGTGACCCTGTTGAAATTTTTTCTTATACTTTTTTGTTTCTCGTATGACTTGGATGACACACATACCTGTATCATGTGTCATAGTCAATAAATTTATCTCTTTTTCTCTATCAATATGATGTGAATAGTGCTCATAGTACCCTAGTGAATTTCGAGTGTGGTGTACCCTAAGGTTCTGTTTTAGGTTCTTGATATTGCGGCAAAAATCTTTAAATATCAGAGAATTCACGGGACTGATACGAGGATTCAAAATTCTATAAATATTTCAAGTACATATTGTTTGGATCAAGTTAGTCGATGATCTAAAATTAAGACTATAATTGAAAATCGTCATGCATACAGGCCATCGATTTCCTCTTTGTCCCAAAATTTATTTGGCACAAATTGTATGTTCAAAGAGAGAAAATCTGAATTCGGTCTCTCTTATTAATCAAAAAATTATTAATCTCATAACAAATGTTGGTAATGTTCTCCCCTCGCTGCGATACAACCATTCCATTATTTTTTGCATAGAATGTCGAAAACGTTCTCAGATCCCAGAAATGTTTCTTATTTAAGTGGCTGTAGCTCAGAGAGGGTGCATTTTAGGACACATTTGAAAAAAAGTCTTTTCTCGATCCCAAGAATACGTCCTCAAAATATTTAAATCAAATTTTGAATCACTCTGTATAACTGAAGCAAGAAGATTCGAAATTAGTTTAGAACAATGTTTGCACTCTGATTGTGAGAAATAATTAGATATCAATAATTGAATGAATGTGTCTTTCAATTGTATGTTTTATTGATTATGTATCATTAGTTTTTTGTGTGTGTGTGTGTTTTTTTTCCACATCCTAATTTCAAAATTTTTATAATATTTTCTTCCACGGGTTTTTATTTTATGTTAGATTATCATGCATGTGTATGTTTATGTTATCATTTATAGCCTCGTTAGCGACGACAATGCTTCTTGGGATAATAAATATAAATAATAGTAATAATTTTGTATCGTCAGATCGTACGATCGAGGCAGAAGCGACCGCGAGTACGGCCACCGTGGCGGCGGAGGCGGCGACCGCAGCAGCCCGTACGACAGTCGATCGCGTCACGAGGAGCGCCGCTACCTCGACGCCGCCGCCGTCGAGGACCGCTACGCCGGGTCGGGCGACGCGTACGGCGAGGACCGCCGCCGGTGGGAGGAGCATCGCCACCGGCGCGAAGAGTACGGCGAGTGGGGCGGGGCATGGGACGAGCGCGCCGCCGCCTCCGCTGAGGAGGAGTGGCGGTACGCGGGCGGGCGCGCTGCCGACGGGTGGGCGGGCGAGGAGCGGCGCCGCTGGCAGCAGGAGTGGCGCGAGAGGGGCGGCGAGAGGCCGAGGAGCGCAGCGGAACATCTCGCGGAGGCGGCGCTGGGAGGAGGCGGGAGCAGCTGTAGCGGTGAGAAAACCGATATTTTTCATTTTTTTTCCTCTCTCGTAATGTTTCCGAACTTGAGAAATAGAGCGATTTACTTAATTATCATTTCTATTTCAAAATGGGTCAATTTTATTCCTAATTAGTTGATTTGATTTCAAAAAGTACCATATGTATTTCGAAATTAGTCGATTCCATTCCAATCGATCAGTTCAAATATACAGATCTTTTTTTACCTCTCTCATTATTGAACTAGTACAGATACAGGGTAGGTCAATTAGAGAAAAGAATTTGAAGAATTCCAAAATACTCATGAAATGAACTATCGGTCTTTTGAGGAATCCAAAAAAAATGTCATACCATTGTCGCAACTGTCGTTTATTGAGTTACTTTATTGTAAAAAAAATTCTTGAAAATAAGAAAATATTTCTCAAAAACTTCTTTTCAAAGACTCGTAGTTTTCTGAGATACAGATAATTAACGTTTTCCAAACAAAAATGGGCGCCTAATAATTCTTTTGATCTTTGTTTCTTTCCAATTCTACTGAAGATCGCAATTTTGTTGCCAAAATACGTATTTTAGCTTTTCTAAATATTATGTTTTTCGGGTATTTATTTATTTTGTACAGAAGTATTTAACCACAGTCTCCGAATAGTATTTTGAATACGAGGCCGACGAAAATGAGAATAGTTCGGTTCTTCTTCGACTCCAAAACCCTTTCTTTTCAAATAGGAGGCGGTCCGATGGCGGACGACCCCGAGAGCGACTTCCGGCGCCAGGAGGCGCCCTCGGACGGCGGCGTCGCCGGCCCCTCGGCCGACGGCGACGGGCGCGATACGGTGAAGCGGCCGGCAGACGAGTCGCTGGGCAGTCCGGGCGGCAAGCGGGCGTGCGTCGAAGCCGCCCCCGTCCCCGCCCTCGAGGACGACGATCTCAGCGAGATCAGCGACGACGCCGACGAGATACTCAACAGGGACGAGGTAAAACTTCTTTTTCACATCGAAAATGGACATGACTGGAAAAAAAAATTCTATCTATATCTAGTCATTCGTTATTGTCGAGTTTGTTAAACTAACGCACGGTAATTGACTTTCATATGCTCAGACTATCGCATCTCGATCTACTTCTAAAGGGTTTTTTTTCGGATTAGGAGATTTTAGACGAGACGGTGGCGGGTAGAGATAGAGAGAGCGCCGCCCTCCGAGGCGATTCGGCCTCCCTAAAGGAGCAGACCGCCTCGTCGGCCTCGCAGAAGTCGCATTCGCCGGTGCCCAAATCGCCCGCTGCCAAAACCGCCCACGCCGCCGCCCACGAAGAGTCTATCGAGGAGGACAACATGGAACTCGATTTCGAGGAGATTTCCGAAGGTAATACGACGACGAAGTGGGGAATTTGGAAACGGGAACGGGTATCCACTCCTTTGAAAAATTTATTCGTCGTCCGATTTGTTGTTGTTCAGTTGTTCTAATGTTGTCTCGAAATTCGGAATGAAATTCAACATTTCAAAGCCTATTTAGATATTTTCTTCTTTATCAAAGATCCAAAAAATGTATTGAATATTTTTTTATAAAATTTGATTACGCCTCTGGATTTTTATAACTTGCAAACAGATGTTATCAAAATTTCACAAAAAAACTCGATTTCAATTATATTATTTACCATGCTCATTTAAATCTTCATCAATTCGAATTGTATAAAGTGTTATATGATATATTGTTGTCACGTTTTGTCTGAACCAACATTTTTACAAAAAAACTATCACATATTCACTAGACCAAAATAAGTCAATTAAGTACAAAGTTGCTCAAATTAGTTGATAGGCTAGCCTAAAGATACAATATTGAAATCGATTTTTTATTATAAATTCGGCACATACGATTGTTTTGAAATTTAATACGTAGACAGAGTTTTATGTGACAAAAAATATCCCAAAATCATGACTGATCAATCCGTACGCGAATGGAGGAATACAGAATCGAGTATAAAAGATTGCCTTTTTCATTCATTAGAAAAAATGTCCTATTCAATTTGATATTTGAATATTTTGCGGTGTAGGAATCACAAATCACAAAAAAATTGATCCACTAAAACTGGAATACAAACAATAGACATAATGAAAAACTGTTCAAGTGTTACTGTCTCCATGCATACAAAGATTCGAATTCATATTTGTAGCATGCTTCAAAGAGAAAATAACATGTTTGTGGAAAGTCTCATTCAGGTGATGAAGAAGTTAAGCAAATAATCCATTCAATCTTAGTATTCACGTATGGTAAACGTGGTAAAATCGCAGCAGATTCGTATTAGCCCTTTCAAATTCATAATGAAGAAACATAAACTTGAAATTTGAAAATTTCAACTTCAGGGCTGTCTAGCTCCCAAACTGAGCAACTTTGTATTGGGGTAAGTTCACTTAAATTAAAAGAGCTTATTTTGGTCTGAGGAATATACGGCAGATTCATTTGAAGACCCGTTTGTTACATTCACTCTTGATAATTTTAAAATTTTTCCTATGCTATGTAAATTTCTTACACTGTTTTATCTTTGTTATTTTTCAAATCGATGTAGATGAATTGGAGGAGGAGTCGAAGGTGAAGGGATTGGGCGACGCCTTGGGCGTGGATTGGGCGAGCCTGGTGGCGGAGTCGAGGCCTCGCCAGAAGCCCATCAGTTCGGCCAAGTTGCGTTGGGAGAGCCACAACGTTCTCGTACATCTCGGCGTTTCAGTCGCCCTAGCAGGTACGTCACGAAAAAAAATCATTCGTCTCGGTTTCTCTCTCTCTCTCTGAAAAATACAGTATGGGATTTTCTTTCATCGTTTCTACAACAAAAGAAATTAGAACAATTATTCAGACAAATTTACATCTCTTGTCAACAGATGAAAAAAAAATTCTGCATGATCATCAGTTATTTCCATAGACTTATTATCCTGAGGAGACGGAACATCTCATTCATAAAACTGCTTTTGTTTTGAAGCAATGATTGAAAATGAGCTGCACGCGTATGAGAAAGACTACCGATCGAACCTCTTTGTCTTCACCAACTTGTTGGCAACGCTGTTATGTTTATGTGTCTTGTTTCCCTGATTTCAGCCAGTGGCGTACCGTCCTAATGGTTCCATGACTTGGAAATATATTTTATCTATAACTTTATTATTAAATATTGTTCTGTACGGAGTGGAAGCGTCGTGTTTGTTAGGAAGACAAACAAATTCCTTTTGATTATGAACAAGCTACGAATGTACTCTCAATGAAAACATGTAATTTCTCTCTGTATTTGTCAATCAACATTCTGAAAAATGAAACATCATTGGAAATATATAACCAGATTCTTGTCAGTACCTGTAATTCCCGATATTGTGTTCAACTGAAACAAGTGCAATATCATATGCATTCAGACAGTTGTATAAAATTGAATTTCCTTATAATTTGCACACAGATTTCTCCGCTTTGATAAAAACATAAAACACAGCTTTCAAACTTTTAATATTCATATAATACAACAAATTTATTCGGATAATGATGACACATTTTGATTCATTACTGGAAAGAAGGTGTTGGTTCAAATTGAACTGCAAATAATTTTTGGATTTTTATACAAAACAATATATCATTAAATACAATGACAATAATTCACAAAGAAAATAAATTATGTCGCTCGTGAACATAGTTTCTTGTTTTTCTGTACTGTATTGGAAAAATGTGATGTTGAAACAATGGAGTATTAACTGCAAATTACCTTTCTTTGTTATGACATCCTCGAATCGAGATGATCAGAACATACATAAAGATATTTGCTCAGACGATTCTCCTGCCAGCCAAGAAGAGATGCCCAAATTTTCCTTTTTTCACTATCAGCGGGAAACCTGAAGTAATAGAGAAATAGGTTAACAGGAATAAGTTGCTTAGAATTTTTGATGCAATGAACAAGAAAGTCTATGCCATGGAAACATGAACACTACCTAAATCATTAACAATCATGAATAAACAGTACCTTATCATCATATATTCACGCCACTGGAATAACAAACAAATTTGGAGGTTAGGTATTCCAACTTATTTGTGAAAAGAAACATCAGGGCTGGAAATGTCAAGTTTTTTGCACACTCGGCAGTGACGGACCATATTGTCCAAAAATTCACTCTGAATTCCACAATATCTATTCAAAGTCACTAAAAACAACACTTCAAAACACAAGATCACTCGTCTACAACACCGCAACGAGAAATGGGCAGATCGTAGTTTCGTAGTAAAAATCATTCATACAGTAGGCGTGGCCTGGACGCGCCGATGTCGCTTTGCGGGTAACAAATCCTATGATTCTACAATGTGATAGTTCACAAAATGAATATTCGGTAATTCCAACGTGTACATTTCAGGTTTTCATTATGTATAAAAATACCGTTTAGAAAAATGTTCCATCGAGACTGTATTACTTGCAATACAATGAAAAAATGATATGAACGTGTCAATAATTATTGCAAATCTCGTTCTCAATCTGGAAATATGGCAACGACACTTTCCAATCGGTCACAATAGTATCCTACAGTGGACCAGATATTGGCAATGTCTGATCTTCTTTAAATGTAAATAGTTCCGTCTCCTCAGGATAATAAGTCTATGGTTATTTCTTAGTTTAAAATTAATTCGAATCTTTTATTCATTTTAGTTTAGTTGAAGTTGCATGAATCCACTTTTAGTGTTGGATTAAATTTGTGCTTATATGAATCCACCTCAAGTTTTGTATCAAGCCTGGTTGAGTGAAAGACCACCATCTTGCTATCAGCAGGAGATGAACTCAGTTTAGCATTTCTATTGTATGCACGGAATATTTCTATATCTCGATTATGATTACGTTCAGGCGAGGACTTGGTGAAGGAGATAATGCGGGAGCACGCGAATGCGAACGCGAACGCGATGAAGGAGGAACCCGGCGCCGTCGTCGAAGTCAAGCAGGAGCCGGTCGAAGAGACGGAACCAACTTTCGTTCCACATCCGATCGCCGCCATCCAAGTGGCCGACAGGTGAGCATTTTCATTTTCATTTCTTACTTTTTCAAATACCGAAGTATTATCGCAATAACATTATTCCTGAAATACATTCAGGAAAATTTACAAGATTTTGATACAAATGGAAATAAACATTCTTATGATAGTAGGAACAAGGATAATATCAGAGCACCAAAGCAAAGATTAGAAATGACAAGGAGATTCATATCATTGTGCAACTCACTGCCCCAATCAATGAAAAATGCAAAACTCTCTAATTTCAAAAGGAAACTAACAAAAAACCTCTCAGAAAATGCACACTATGATAAGTCTGATTTCAGCTCCACTGATGAGTGACTATCGCCAATTTACTAACTCTATGCATCTCTATTTTGACATTTATATACAGGGTCGCTGATATGTATGGAAACGGTCGATTATTTCCTAAAGTAAGATAGCTAGCGAAAAATGTTAGGATACAAAAGTTGTAGGGTTTTTCAAAATCCCTTAAGCTAATGAAAAATTAAGTATTCAGGATGAGTCAAAAAGTCAGGACGAAACAAAGTTGCTTTTTCTCTAATGGGACACCCTGTATATTATTCCACATTTCAATTCTGCTCGAAATTCTGAACAAAATTGATGGAGCGCATCATTTCCTAAATTCAACCGATTTCGAGATATCGAATTTTGAAAATAACTTTTTACTACTCTCAAATTTATTAAAGAAAAAGCACGAAATGATGCATATTCATTATGAAAGTCACAAAAGGTGGAGTATGTGGATATTATGATTACAATTCAATTATAATTTTTTTAGAGAAAATAAAAAAAGCATAATTGTTCAGGGTTGATAAAAATGCAATTAAAACAATAAAATGTATTTTTTAATGAATGTCCAGGATATTTAAAATTTTATGAAAACAATAGTTAAGACAGGAGGAAAAGAGAGGAAACAAGTTTTAATAAACAACAAATTTTTCTTTGAAATTCTATTTAATAAGGTGCTCAAAGTGTTTACCATTTACCTCCTGACAGTAATGAACTTGCTGAACAAAATTTTGTAGTGAATCTAAAATCATGTGAGGAGGAATGGTAGAAATTTCATGCCTTATTCTTTCTTGCAACTCTTCGATATTTGGCGGCCTATTTTTGTAGACTACATTTTTTATGTGACCCCATAGAAAAAAGTCAAGTGGGGTCATATCGGGAGACCTAGCTGGCCATTCAATTGCTCCCCTGCGTCCAATCCATTTATTAGGAAAAGTTTCATCTAGATATGCGCGTACCATACGTCCAAAATGTGGAGGAGCCCCATCGCCAAATATCGAAAAATTATAATTAAATTCCACCTTTTGTGACTTTCATAATAAATATGCATCATTTCGTGTTTTTTCTTAAATAAATTTGAGAGTAGTAAAAAGTTATTTTCAAAATTCGATATCTCGAAATCGGTTGAATTGAGGAAATGATGCGCTCCATCAATTTTGTTCAGAATTTCGAGCAGAATTGAAATGTGGAATAATATACAGGGTGTCCCATTAGAGAAAAAGCAACTTTGTTTCGTCCTGACTTTTTGACTCATCCTGAATACTTAATTTTTCATCAGCTTAATGGATTTTGAAAAACCCTACAACTTTTGTATCCTCACAATTTTTCGCTAGCTATCTTACTTTAGGAAATAATCGACCGTTTCCATACATATCAGCGACCCTGTATTTATTATTTTATCTTGTGCTTTTATCATATACCGTAATTTTACTGAGTGACTATCATCAATGTATTGTCTCTATTTATCACTGTTTTTACATTTATATATTCACTTTAATTTGTGCTCGTATCATATACATTTTTTACCAACTATTTACCGTTTATCTATGATTATGAGATTTCAATTGTAATTTAAATTTATATTATTGACTCATCATAGCATCGAGGTGTAATAATTTGACCAATAAAAATCTAATCTAATCTATAGAATTTCCAAGAAAAATCAAAACCTTTTGAAGTAGAGATCTATAGTACTGGGTGACAATTTGGAAACGAAGCACTCAATATTTCATCAGCTGATGACACTAGGAATATTTGGAGGAACAAGTCAACTCACATATCGAGAGCGACAACAACTTTGTTCGAAGTTGTGTTGTCCTGTTTAGCCTATAAATGTACCAAAACAGATTCAAGAAAGATCAGAATATATCATTTCATGGATAAGTTATTAGATAATGTTGAACAAATTTCAAATGGACCCTAGTTCGCGCCTAGACAAAAGCGGAGGAATCCAACCAATGAAAACAGCAAAGGAGAGAGAGAGGCAACCAGCAGTGATTAGCTGACTGTTGGCAAAATGCACCTCTCTTCGTTACACATCCAGACGAATTGATAGCTCTTTCTTTTTCTCATGTTCGTTTTAATGCTCCTCATTAGTCGATGGGGCAAGGGTACATATCTTTGGAAATCTAGTACTATAATTTTTGTACGACAACGATATCCGTTGAGAGTTTCTGGCTGTTTTCAGAGAGAAGACGCTGGTGCGCAAGTCGCTGTTCTTCGGCGTCGGTTCGCACCGGCGCGCGTTGAGCGCCAGAAGGGACCTGCTCATCCGCCGGCATCTGTGCAACCTGCCGCTCACCGATCGGTACGTCGAGGCGCCGAAGAGGCACGACGCCGATCTCTTCGACATCGCCACCCGCCTGTTCGACGAGGAGAGGTGTGTCTGACGATGCTTTTATACCTCCTTCTCTTCTCTCTCTCTCTTTCTCTCTTTTTCTTGATTTTTGTTGTTTGTACCCGGTGCAGAGAGACGCTCCAATCTGGTGAAACCACCGACTCACTTCCATATATCTAACCAATAACTATATGGATAACAAATGAACGTCAGCGCGATCGCAACACAGACATCCGCATGCGCTGATTTGACGCTTATTGTCGCATGTCGCTTCTCATTCTAGATTGGCGCATGCGCTTGTATGAGCTGCGAATTAGTGTCATTTTAATTTCTGGCTTTAGTTTCCATATAGTTATCATTAGATATATTCTTACTTCAAACCCATCACATATTTTATCACCAAATATGCTCATCACAGGAATGTCCTGAGAGGAATCTACACCTTTTTCCATTTGTAGTTTGAAAAGCCTTATGTTGACTTGAAAAATTATCAATTATTGTATTTCAAATTAGTCAATTGAATTTCGAAATTTATAATTTTTTTTCAGAACTATCAATTCTAATTTAAAAACTGTCCATTTTATTCCTTAATGATTCAATTTCGAAAATTTCCATATGTATTCCAAAATAATCCATCATTTAAGTATCAGAACTCATCATTTTCATTTCCATTTATTCCAAATTTACAGTAGTCCGAATACTACTACAATTTGTATATGTAGTCACTACAGGGTGATTGAATATTACATAGCACCTCAGTCACATATTATACATAGTACCTCACAAACCTTTGCCAGTATTTTTTCTCAATATGAATGATACTTTATGAAATACATTTTACATATTTGGAAATGAAAATGAAAATTTGGATATACAACTGACTCTTTTTGAACTACAAATAGAATCGGTGTATAAACATGATTGTTCATTAACTCTGTTCAGTGTCATACTCACAGAGGGCGCAGCACACTTCTGCGAATACGGTTTTCATTGGTCTTTTGTTATTTGACGCTTGTTTTCGCATAATTAGGGTAATATAAATGCACCATCAGTACTGTCGCTGATCTCTTCGATTTCGTTTCGACTAGTTCCTTTGTTCTTGTTAGCCATAAATTTTTCATAAACGTTGAAATCTGGAGGTGAGTCACTCATTTTATCTTGGTGATAAAACTTGTGATGTGACAATTGCATTTGAAATCAATGCATTTTCGAAAGTTTATGGTTTGACCTTATTTATCAATCACGTAGATGAAACACTTGTCTCTAGTGGTTTCAAATGCAAATTGCAAGTTCTTTTGACTGATCTCTCTTGTGATAGAGCTGAGACATGGTTAACTGGGTAAGGTGAGACTGTTGTGAAGATTAAAATATATAGTTATCTATAGGAATACTTGCTTCGTTTTATTTATTCCGTGAACCAGAGTCTCATGATTTTATTGAAGGAAATAATTTGATAGAATCTTATCGTTCCATCACCTGAAAAGTTCTGTATACAGTAGATATCGATTGGTTTTTCAACATTATTTCGTTCAAAATGCAAATAAAAGCAGTTGCAATAGACATCCTGAGAACTTAGGGTGTAAAACATATTTTAGAAAGCATGATAATTAGTGGTATAAACAAGATTTTAGACAGCATGAAAACTCACGGTATAAACAATACTTTAGGCAGCATGATAACTAGAGGTATAATCAAGATTTTAGACAGCATGAAAACTCACGGTATAAACAATTCTTTAGACAGCATGATAACTGGTGGTATGAACAAGATTTTAGACAGCATGAAAACTCACGGTATAAACAATACTTTAAGCAGCATCATAACTAGTGGTATAAGCAAGATTTTAGACAGCATGATAGTTCATGGTATAAACATCGTTTTAGACAGCACAACCTTCGACAGTTAACCTTGTGTTTGTCGTTCCGTCTATAAATTTCCGTTTCCATGTTCCTTTTTTATGACAGGCATATTTCTGCATTCGAAATTTGAAAATTTTCACTATTCTTACATTAAATTGCATTATATTGGTCATTAATAATGTTAAAACG
Source organism: Gastrophysa polygoni (assembly GCA_963576655.1). Lineage (NCBI taxonomy): Eukaryota > Metazoa > Arthropoda > Insecta > Coleoptera > Chrysomelidae > Gastrophysa > Gastrophysa polygoni. The sequence continues at coordinate 261,444 of OY755082.1, read as the reverse complement.
CTTTCGATTAAGTCGCGCGTGTTTCGTTTGCAGTCGCCATTTCGTTAACATCGATCACGACGGTAATAATTCATGATTGTTGTTGAGGCGTTGGTCGAAGTGACGCTACTTGAATTTCGATCTTTTTTAGAAACGACCACCGGGGGTGCTTGGAGCTCTTCGAGGAGGAGCACCGGGATAAAAAAGGAAGACGCTGAAGAGCAATGAGGAAGATAGGACACCACACCCGTCAGCTTTGCTTACGCTACTCCTCATCCAGGACATTTAAGGATAAGGTCCCCTACCTTGAGTTCATCTAGCACTTTGATAACGTGTCGAAGGAAATAGGAGGACCTCATCGAAGATTCAGCACAAACTGGTGGAGATTTAGACAGTATTGAAAGAATATTTTGGATTCTGCAGGTTAGTGCTCGATTTTTTATAGAGCTGTGTCTTACGCCATGTATCTGTTCAGTTTCTGAGTTACCAATATTTTCAATGAGGCATCATCAGAATTCAAGAAATTATCGGATTGCAATTTTGGTTTTTGAGCAATAAACCTCAGGAATATAGGATTCGCATGGTAGTCTAATTGAATAATAACATATTGGAAGTTTTTGCTAGACCAAAGGCAAATAGAAAACAAATATTCATACCTAGTTCATAATAAATTTTCGACTACAATTCTCGCTTTGAATGGAAAGTAGTATCAATTTCACCACATCACATCTGAAAACATCATGTGAAAAATCAGATGTATTCAAATGAGAAGTTGTTAAGAAAACCTTCTTCTGAAGATCCAACTGATATCGAATATAAAGAAGGACAGGGTTTCCTTGACTCTCGATGCCTGAAAATGTCACGAAATTTAAAAGTTATATGATGAGGAAACTGAAATAATTAGTTGAACTGACTAATTAGTTCAAGTTGGAAGAAATATGGCAATAATTAGTGGCATAAGATAAAATTTTCAGCTCTTCATTAGCTAATATGCATGAAGTATTATTCTTTCATTCCTCAATAAAATTCCTGTAAAAAGTGGCCTTTCTTTGGGCTCCATATCATGGGAAACTCAGTTATTAGGTCGCCTAATCAAGACAAAGCTGTGCATTATGATGCTGAAAAATTATCTGAAAGAAAATTTGGTGTCTTTTATTGGTTTTTGAATTATTGGAAAAAAAACTTTTTCTAAAATATTTTTCAAGCCAACGCCATAAGACATTCAATCGACCTGTTATCTCTTATATAATACCTCAGATCTCATCGGACACACCGTATAGATAAGCTATAAAAGTCATGCATTCATCTTATATTTCATTTGGAATTGTCGTTGTTTTCACCCCTCTGTATATTTCATTTCCTGTAGGTAATATAATCAGTAGATCCAAATTGCCTATGAATGAATGAATGAATGAATGACCCTATAATATATATTCTGCATCCCTCTCTGTATCGATTTCTTCCTATACGTGCTTATTTTTCATTGATTTCATAAAACTTAAGTTTGCAACTCAAAAATACAATTGCAATCATCTAAAATATCATATATCGAAATGTCGTTGTGTTTTTATCTCTCTGTATAATATTTCTTGTAGGTATAAATTTCCTATGAATAAATGAATGACATATATATACATAGCTCTGCATCCCTCTATATCTCACAATATTTCTCTTACTAGGTACCTACATAATTATGCATTCACCTAGAATATCTTATTCCAAAAAGTCGTTGTGTTTTTTTTTATCTCCTTGTATAAAATTTCTTGTACGTATATTTTGATGAGCAGGTCCAAATTTCCTATAAATACTCAACGTCCAGTATACATCTGTAATTACTCAGTTGAATCGAAATTCAAATCTAGCGACATGATATATCGAGCAGGTAGTCCTGGTTGTCTTGGTTACCGTTTTTTGCTCGCATTGTTTACGATCCAGTTCGAGCACAAAAAACGTTATCGACGCGATTCTCTTTTGTTTTCTTCGACGTTTTCGCAACGAATATGTACGAAATTATTTCAGTTGGTGCGTGAACGGTGTTGATTGATAATTGATTCATATCATAGATATGTTGGAAAATTTTTACTAACGCAAATGTACGCAAGTGTTTCTTTCTTTTTCGATTGATTCCTGAAAAATTGGAACGATACTTTTGTGCTAGTGAGGTGTGGCTGGGCCGTGAAAAATGCATTTTGGATATTTTCTTCTTTCTCTCATAAAATGGTGAGTGCTGGAGAGCTTTTTTAAAACCTTTGTTGAACGATTTGCTTGGAAATGATAAAAAGATGCTTTTTATATACAGGTGTGGCACATATATAGGTATTCTGGTAATTGATCGGTTCGAAATTTTGTTCATATGATAAATATTCTATAACCTATTTCAATATTTCATTTGGTTTTGGAATTTTCAAAGGAAGCACACTATTTGTATATACAGTGTGTGCGGTTCCAAACCGTAACACTCTCCTAATTTAAAACTCGTCGAAAGACTTTCAATATATTTATATATATATATATATATATATATATATATATATATAATTTAGTAGCTCTCTTTGTACCACTACTAGTGTATGCCAAAAGGGTCGAAATTTCAAAATGGACCTATTAGGCTATTTTTGTTCGAAATAGCCCGTAAATGGATCTATGGATAGTCTATATGAATAAAAATTGATAAATAGCAAACAGTGCAAAGAAAGGTGAATTTTCATAATTTTTCCTAGAATATCTAGGAAAATAGGAATTGTGATATTTGGGTTCCTGAGGTGAAAAGTAATTCATTAATTACCAAATATTTCATTGAGTTTTTGTGTGAAAATGAAAACATGTTGAATAATTTTAAACATTTTAAATAATTCGTACATATACCATCTGTACAAAAAATATACCGGGTGTACAAAACATTCATACATATTTTTCTTAATTTGGCAGAGAGGACAAACGAAGAAATTTTCTAGATTGGTATGATATAATGGCTGCCTTCAACAACAAACTAGGTATAGGATGTAGGAGTAGAAGTAAAGCCATTGAAAATAAATCTGGCTGCTGATGATGGACGTGGATCTATATTCGGGGCTACAATAAAAAGGATAACCAGATGATGTTTACCCAGATTTTTTCCATTTTCATAACTAAATTAGCCTGATGGTGAGTAACATTTATTTAAAATTGATTATTCCATGATTCAAGTTTTTGTCTAGGGAAACTAGTTCAGCCAGGACACCATGAAAACTTGTTTTTTTTTGTATTTCCTATACATATAAAAATCTTCACTCTCCTTCCAACCCTTATGTTCCATATGATGACTGCATGATGATGTAGATGTAGCCCATTTTTATTTTTCAAGTTTTCATCTAGAAAAAATGTTTCAGTCAGGACATCACAAAAACTAGATTTTTCTAGAATTTCTTAGTCTTTCGTATTCCAATAAGGCCATTTCCAACCTTTTTGTTTCAATGGGCGAATAATGCAGATTATAAAAATTCATCTTTTTTTTTTAGTTTTGTCTATGAGAAAGAGTTGGTTCAACCAGGATAGCACAAAAACTTTATTTTTCTTTAATTTCCAATTCTTAAGTTGAAAATAATCCAATCAGGATAGCACAAAAACAAGGTTATTCTTGAATTCTCAAGTCTTTCTCATGCTTAAAGAATTTCTTAGGTCATTTCCAACCCCTTTATTCCGATGGGTACCTAATTATTGCAGGCTATAAAAATTTATTATTTTTATTTTTGTTTTTATCTATGAGAAATAGTTTGGCCAAGACAGCACAATATCTTGTTTTTTTCTTCTTAAATTTCCAAGTCTTTCCTATACCTACAAATGTCCTCACACCCTTTCAAAAACCCTCATATTCAATTGATATCTAATTTTGGCCATAATTTTTTTTTGTCTTACAAACACTAGATTTTTCTTGAATTTCCAGTTGCACTTGTGCTATTTGGAAATGTAGAGAAACAAAAGAGAGGAGGAGTACAGTTTATTTCCATCAATTCACATTAGTTTGTCAATTAATCAAGAAAAATTACATACATTGTATTAGAATACAATGAGAGAGAGATATAGGTTTCACAAGGAAGGTTCACACAAAGAAGTTCTATGACTAACCTCCATTTATTTGATAATATTATACAGTGCAGTGGAAAAAAATTAACCACGAAATGATACATTTTATGTCTCAAAGAAACCGAGTCTTCTTTTTCATAAAACACTTGGTAATTTCACTCCTGGTTTTTCTCCCTACAGCAATTTCAGGGCAGGACAGCAGGAGCGACGAGCGAGGATCATTGTACAGGTGGCGAAAAGGAAGGCGAGCTTTCGTCAGGGAGGGTTGGGAGAAAATTGGCAGCAGCAAATAGCGTCATCTTCATCGATGCGGACAAATTTGGCAAGTCTGATTGAAACAATGACGTCAACAAATTTCAATCTGTTTTTCTGTAATTGATGCGAGTGAATTGAACGGAAAGTGGAGTTTAGAAAAATTGCTGCTGTGATCGGATTTTTCTAGTGGTTATTATCTGAATTTCCTTCATTTTACTTGATCCAGTTGACATTTTTATTTCATTTCTCAAAGTCACTTGATTTTGCGTTGACATCAAGAGTGGGAAAATATTCAATATTCATTATTATTGATACTGAATCAACTTCTAAATAGCTTAAATTGTTGAATTAACGAAATACAAGAATGTTTTCGATTTCAATGAGATTGTGGTTTTTCATTATATTTATTGGTATTCATTTATATTTCTCAATTCACGCCTACTGATAATTCATCTGTTGGTGCCAAAATTTTCGTCCAAAATTTAATGGAAAACCGAAAATAAGATCAGGTGTTCCGGCAGCAATTTTTTTGTTGATTTTTTTTTTGATAATTTTGGCTTCTAAATGATTTTCAAATGTACATCTTTCTTCACTCACTTTCCGTTCGAATGGCAGGAAATGTTTTCCACCGTGTTTTCCCCCTTCTGGGCAGTCTTGGGAAACATTTTCTTGCGTACGTTATATATACAGGGTGTGTCAGAATATGTTCGACAAACTACTCAGATTGAAATGAATATTTTCGATAATATTTAATTCTATCATGTCCTGTAATTCATTAATTTCCTTGAAATTGGGCACATGAAGCCTCTGAGTGTTTAGTTTTGAAGAAACAGAGTGTTGCAAGTTGAGAAATCAAATAAGAGTGTTCCTATGATAACTTGAAATTTGTCATTTGTTTTGAAATTTCCAATTGGTGAAATCTATTTTCTATTAACTATTGGTGAACAAAAATGATCAAATCTGAAATTGTTCTTCTTGATGATTCACTTTTGAAAATGGTGATTGTCTCTCTACTGTGAACTTCTCTATATTCTCTGACAACAAGGACCTTTTATCAAATATTCAAATCTTGAGAGTAATCACCGGGCAAACATTGTCGGCCATATAAAGAAACACCCTGTGTATACACACCCAGTCTATACAGGTTATTTCATTAATGTTTCAGTAATGTAATGAAATTTCAAGTTCAGATTCGTTGAACTTAAATATGAAAAAAAAATCATGTAAACATATCTCCGAAAACAGTTCATTTTAGAGATACAGGGTATTCGAGTTTCTTGGGAAAAAGGTTTTTTTTTTCTAAAAAAACCTTATTCAGAAATTGTTGAAAATTCAAATGTGTTTTCAAAAATCTTGTACACCCTGTATCCTGTATCCTTTTCACCTTTTGGACCCAAATAATCTAACTTTGAAATTTCATGCAATATTAGTGAAATGAACTGTATAATATGTATTCTTCTTTATTGATTGTATTTACAATCGGTGTTTGGACATTTCAAGTTTCCACCGTGTGAAATTTTTATCATAATTTGCTCTATGCTTGCCAGAAGAAAAAATAATCTTCGTTCCAATTCGTTTTTTTTTTGTATTTACAAAAAACACGGAAACGTTTTTTTTTATAATATTTCGTTCTTTTAGTTTCTCGATAATCTGGAAAAATATTTTTGGAAATACATCGCCAAAAACTTGAAATGTCTTCACATAGAGTGTTTTTGTCGCCTGGGCTGGCTCGACGTCAAATGGGCATATCTCATCTCACTGGAGAAGAACTGAAATAATTCTTATATTCCTATAAATTTTTCTGACCCCCCTCCCCCCCCCAAAGAATTTATTTATCAGATTTGTATGATTTTTTTTATGATAAAGCTGAAGTGGCAAAATTCATGATAAAATACAAAATTTCAAAAGATCAACATAGATTTCAACATTCTATAATTCTGTTGAAAATCAATTTTTTGTGATATTTTGTTATGAAAGTATTACAAATTCAGTGATTTTAGTCACATTTCATTCAAATAGAAAAAAAATGCATTTTTGGAGATGAAGAAACTTTGAAGCCTTTAAATGGGTCACTTTAATAGCTGAATACTTTCATGGTAGATATTTCTTGACGTCTAGGCATACCTGGTGAGCTAGTTGCTTATAAATTTTTGAAAGTCGGCAAGTCGGTCGTCTGACAAGGTGTTATATTTTTGAACGGCATAAAGCCGCCCCTTTGATGCCCTTCATCTCGACGCGTCGCTTTTGCGGTTTGGTGAGTGCGATCGATACTTCATTTTGTGCCCCCCGTATTTATAAATGTGGACAGCGCATAAATAAGTTGACAGATTCTTTAGATTCGTTGGTTACATTTCGATTTGGAAACTTTGAGCAAAACAACTCTTTTTTTCTAGTCTAGTTTAGGGTTTACAATACTTTCTTTGATACAAAACATTACATTTTTTCAATATTTATTCATTAGTATATAGTGTTTTTGGGATATAATAGATAGAAATATTTCATAGACTATTAGGTACACGTTCCAGTAATTAAAAATACTCGAAACTTACCGAATTTGCTCAAAAAGTATCTAACCATCACTTGAAAATAGTCAAAACTCAACAAAAAAAAAAAAAATAATGATTCTTTTTTTTCAAACTTGAAAAATCTTTGTGTCACGTCCTCTAACAGTATGTCACAAGTCGTATTTGTATCGTATTTGTTTCGAATATGACTTTGACAATTTCCCAAACTTTAATTGTTCAACTTCTACTCGATACACAATAAGTGAAACTGGAATTTTAATTAATTCTGACATGACGTTGGCTCAAACTTCTTGTAAGATCATTGTATCTATTGTGTTGTACCAAACACTTTGTATAACTTCCTGTTCTGTCATATATATTCGTCAAGAATAAATAATAATAATTGTTGTTTTGCTTAGAGTTCGATAATATTCGAAGAGAAAGATGGGTTGCCACCAAATAATAAGAAAACCATAAATTATCAGAAAGTTCTTCCTTTTTATACAGGGTCATTCATATAAGTGTGGTCCGTACTTCGACGGTGTAATTTCCCTCAAAATTACAAAACCAAATGGTGCTATACAATAACTTTCAGATTTCTAGATACTGAGCGTTGAAGGTTTGATCATATTTTTTTTTTCAAATGAACATGAATCATCGCTAAATTCTCAATTTCCCTGTCAGGTACTCTGTTTTTGTAAGTAGTCGACGTGATATGAAAGCGTAATTTTCCAATTGTTTGAGTATTCTCGTTGAAATCCCTTATCAAATGTACAAGCTGATGCACTGTGAAAGTCCCCCGTGTGAATTGGATGTTTCTAATGAACCATTTCGAATTCGAAGATGAATAAAACCTATGTTGAAAAATATCCAAGTTGCAGACAGGAGACATTTATGGTGACAAAATCTTTTTCATTTAATATTCGTTCAGATTTCACCTTTAATGCTATTTCAGAAATAACACCTTGAGTAAGGGCCACACCTGTGACATACCATGTGTACTGGAAATATTCAAGTTGGTGATAACCCTGTCTGAATTAATGTTTCCATCATGTTTCTTGCTTTCTTCTGAATATCTACAGGGTGTTCCGGTGATCATGTTACAAACTTCTAGGTTAGATAAAACACACGAAAATAAGAAAAAAAGTTCATGTGAACATGCTGGGTCCGGAAACGCTTCTTCAAGGAGCTAGGGACCTTCGAAGATGACCTTCAAAAACTACTTTTCGTTTTATAGCTTCGGTACTACTGCAGCTATCGCAACCAATTTCGGGACATGAAATCTAGTTCGTAGGTTCATCAATTTGAGCCTTCCGGATTTTGTCACCTTTAACCAGGGGGGTATTTGGGTAAATTTGACCCTACTCCTCTTAGGCTTTGATTTCTTACCATTTTTATATCTGATTATGATTCTCCAATGCCTTTTACATAAAAAAGGTACTCTTGTAAAAATCGCTATCTGTCACCGTTTCCTCCGGAAATGGCTAAATCCAATCAATAATAAATTATTGGTCTTAAACCAATTATTACGTTGAACTATGAAAATGAGGTTCAGTACCAAATACCCCCCTGGTTTGTACGCCCCTGGTTGTTAAAGGTGACAAAATCCGGAAGGCTCAAATTGATGAACCTACGAACTAGATTTCATGTCCCAAAATTGGTTGCGATAGCTGCAGTAGTACCGAAGCTATAAAACGAAAAGTAGTTTTTGAAGGTCATCTTCGAAGGGCCCTATATAGCTCCCTGAAGAAGCGTTTCCGGACCCAGCATGTTCACATGAACATTTCTTCTTATTTTCGTGTGTTTCATCTACCCTGGAAGTTTGTAACATGATCACCGGAACACCCTGTATATCTACTTGTATCTTCGACCGATTGATTGATGATATCGACCTTTAAACTGTTGAAGAGCATAATTTGAAATCTGCAATTCCATCTGAATGGCAAATGTGACTTTCCTTCATTTACCTTCCCTTATATATGGTGAATGGTTATCCATCATTCACAGAGTGAATTGACAATCGTACAATGAACTAACTTGGCGGCATTGCAAGTGAACCCCATCGAGAGCATATTTTCTGAATGCGGTCAGTGTAGTTATTGAGAAATGAAATTTAACCAAGTGACATTTCCAAATTCCTATAGGATTAGGATTTTTAGTGTTTATTTTAGTTACCGTTTGGGTATAGGATGCGGTAGAGCTTAATAGGCACATCAAGATGACGACATTCTAGGCACTTTGCAATCCAACTAGTTGGCGTTTGTTTGTAATTTTATCGTGATGTTTCATTACAAATAATCGAAAGAAATAATCATATGTCAGATTGGTTGTTATTAAATTAGCGAAGGTACAAGTATCAAATATTGTATATAGTCAAATAGTTGGAAAAGATGTGCCGAATCTCAAGTCACGGCAATTAAATATACAGCCATTCGCAAAAAAATGCCCGACTTTTGCAAACGGTTGATGCGTGTATGTTTAACTTGATTATTTTTTTTTTTCGACTAATTATCGTTATCTTACATCTTTTACATCTTGGAAAATTGATCGGATTCTCCTGAAGTGGAACATATCCAACCATTTGGAGTGCCGAGATTGTAGACTTTTATCTTCGTGTGTTTGTTATCCTCTATCTGATCTTATACCATACCAAAAGGGTCACATTCTAAAGCTTATTGTTGCTCTATACCTCAGATGGTCTTAAATTTTTCTTTGTAGTGTAATTTTTGGAAACTGAAGGCAAAACTATTTCATTATTTTTTCATATCAATTCGAGTTCATTGCGTGAATGTCGAAAGTCACTGATGTAGAAGTTTCATTCATTCCTGCTTCAAACTTCTTTAGATTTCTTGAGTAGAATTTGCATCACAATTACGTGGTTCTTCAACAAATAAAGGTAAATTTAATCATCGGTCTGTCTTCCATACAGGATGTTCCATAATTTTCATGTATAACGTCGTCAGCGGATTCCTCGATTGGAAATAGGTAGAAAGATGTTTTTTCTCACAACATGTACAGGGTGCCTAACTTCTGAAGCACCCCCGTAACTTCCATAATTATCGGATCACCAAATTTACAGGAGCTAGAGAGAGAGATACCAAATATATACTCAACGAAATATATTTTTATAAAAATATTTCCGCAGAAATTTGTATATTGAGAGAATTTGATATCTAGATTTCAATTCCGTAGAGACTTTTAACCTATTATGCCTCCTAATATCATTAGTAGTTCATTCCATTGCAGCTGGCGAGCAGTGTATATTATTGAAGATGACCGAACTAAGTAGTTGATTGTAATCTTTGGTAACTCTCTAGCTCTTGCAAATTTGAGTATCCCAACTCGATTATTATGTAAGATACGATGCTGCTTCCGTTAGAATTAATATACAGACACACTGTGTATTTCAAACGCTTTGTTTGAGACCAAATATTGAGATTTGGTAGATAAATTTTTCATGTCTCATACAGTGTAAGAAAAATATTTTCTGTATTTCATTGGGAGCGTATCAAACTATTCACTTTGAGTTTTTTTTTTCAAGATCTGCTCTTGAAAAAATGAAATATGAAAATCATTGTTTTCACAAGAAAAGAATACTCTCGTTTCATATCGATCGAATGCATCTTTTTCCTGTGAAATCAATTTGAAAATGCATGCACACTGTCCAAACAATTCAGTTATTTTTTATTCCGCATAGCAATATTCAACGTAGTGCATGCATAATTTTCAAATGAAATGAAACTCTGAAAAGATGTAAGATGAAATTTTCATTATTTCCTGCAATCTACTTTCTCTTATACGCTCTCGAATGAAATTTTTCGATTTGATACTTTGAAACTTTCCGTTCAAGGGGCCGTAGCTCCTTTAGATTCATTGATTTATTTCTACCTATTTCAACTGAAGAAGCCACTGGTGGCGTTCGACAGTCCTGATTATGGGATACCCTGTGTATTCAGTTATTAAAGAAAGCAAGAAAATTTATCAAAATATACTTTTCAATTCGTCCTAGATAGATAGATAGATAGATATTTTACTCAGTCAACTCATTTATACGAAGGCGCTGAAGGGCCACACTCTTTTTTTCTAAATTCTGACTTTAAACTCGGGATCCCGAGATTAAAGTCGGGATTCCGAGATTGAAGTCGGGATTCCGAGATTAAAGTCAGAATTTAGAAAAAAAGAGAGTGTGGCCCTTCAGCGCCTTCGTACATTTATGCACAAGCAATTGTTTGAAAACTGGGGGTTAATAATACACTGACATTGCTAAGGTTGGCAGGAAAGAAGTATCTATCGGTCACACTTAATTTTCTACTGGCGGCACTTGCTCGCAAAAGCGACACGAAGAGGCTTCAACGACATCTCTTTTTTCTCTCATTCTATATCACCATGTCAGGACACCGATTTGTCGAAAGTTCTCTTCTTCACAGGTGTGTCGGGAGTGCTCCGACCGATAGACGGGTAGGCGAGTGAGTAGGTACTCCTCTGACGCTTGGACCCTTGTGTTGGAGGAGTACCTACTCACTCTCTTGGCCGCATATTCGATTCTGGACACTCTCGACACAGGTGTGTGTGGTCGGGGAGTGCCCCGACCGATAGGAGGGTCGGAGAATTAGTACTTCTCCGACGCACGGACGACAGACTCGTCTGTTCTCCTTGTGCCGGAGAAATACTCAATCTCATACCCTTCTATTCGATCGAGACACTCTCCGGCATAGACCCGTACGCTCCGACATGTGTCGGAGTGTCCTGACCGACGGACAGGTCGGATGGAACGCTCCGACACATGGACGGGACAGGCAAGACCTGTCCGCCCATGTGTCAGGGCAGCTCCCTCCCAACTGTCCGTATATCAAGGAGGGACACTCCGACACACCACGGGGAAGCGGGTTTGGGAAAGAAGGCAGGGTGCTAGGGAATTATAATATCTTGTGTTTTATTATTGTATATTATACGTATTAGAATATATGGTAGGGTATAAGAATATATGGTAGTGTAATAGAATATATAGTAAGAAAGTATAGAGTATAAGGACCATCTATTTATCTTCTTTCTTGCCTCCTACCTACGCGTCTTCTCTCTTTCTTCCCCCTCCTTCCCCTCCTTCCTCTCCCCAACTTCTTCCTTTTTCCTCCTCGTGACGGTTCTTCCGTGCTCCAAACGTCGAGACTAGTCTCTTCTCTCGGTCGATCTCCCCTTGTGCGTCGACGACGGTGAGGTTTACCGAGACGAAGGCAGATCCCCTCGCTTCCCTTCCGAAGAAGTGAGCGAGGAGACCCGCCGTCGCCTCGACGAATCTCCCCGTCGTCGCCGCCCTCGAAGAGATCGACCGAGAGAAGAGGCAAGCCCAAGCCGACCCTGGGGTCGATCGACGATGGCGGAAGAATCGCCACGACGATCGATTTCGCCTGCCACAAACAACAGCCGACCCGTACGAGAAGCGCGGGATCCGAATAACGTCCCAAGTTTGTCCACGACATCATCGAGACTCGAAGATGCCCACCGAACAACCCTGAGACCTCATTCGTCCCCGAGTTTCCCCCCGTGGTCCGTTGTCGTTGTGGCCGGAGAACAACAATCGGCGGACTTGTCCCATCTCCCGATCGGAAGTGTGGGGCACCTAACAAAAAAACACAATTAATACAATAAACAATGTGACTAGATCGAAAAAGAATCAGAGCCGTCATCAGGAAATACGAAAATGAATGAAACAATTACGCTGCTATATGATCTACCACTACATTTTTCTTAATGGGCACCTCCATATTTCATTCAATCATCGGTTGGGGTTCATCATAAAGAATTAAACGATACAAAGTTTGATGCGTACCGCCGACATTCTACGTACGGAGATTAGCCTATTAACTTTTCCGTATGCTGCAAAAGTGTGACGCAGAGTTTTTGCTGGCCCGTCTGGAGCAATTTTCTGTCACTCACGCAGCAAACAAAAAAAAATAGGCTACATCTCCGTAGTCTTCAGGGATAACACCATCAAACCTGATATCGTCGAATTCCTTATGATGAATCCGAACCGACGATGAAAAGAAACACATGGTGATCCGTTTAGAAAAATCGAGCGCTTGCTCTAGTGAAGTGAAAGATGAATGAATGTTACACCAAATTAAATCCCTGATGACGACGCTATCTCTTTTCCGTCTGACCACCCTATCACCTTTTTTCGGTATAAAAATGGCTACTCGCTTCAAATATCACAATTGTACAGAGTGAAACGAATTCCACATGTCAAAAATTCGAGAATAAAACAAAAAGAGCATTTCACGACGAGATCAATTCGAACAAGCGCAAGAGCTTTTACCAAGATCAATTCAATTATACAGGGGGCCTGAAAGTGTGACATAAAAATATTGTAGCATGTATAGAGTAGCATTTTCCACAAAACAGAACTCCCTATTCATAATTCATTGCCAAAGTCTATGAAAAAATATCAATGGAAAGTTCCGTTCGAAGAAAATTCCCTCTATCCTTTGACACTTATGACACTTGTCAAAGTTCTATCTATTTGTACCCTACTAGGGCAGAGCAACTCTTTTGCTTTGCCACATTGGTTGGCCCACCTGTATACCGTTTGAAATAAAGTGGGAATTTATTGAGATGAGAAAATATTCATTAAAAAAAAAAAAACAATAAATATCAAGTTTTAACAACGAACTGATGTCATCATGCTGCATATTTTATGAAAATGAAGTCATCAATTGAAAAGTCTAGTATTATTTATCTCTAACCAAACAGAATGATGAAATCAATGCAAAAACATAAATGATTCACCTCCTGTAACTCGGTAATTTATGAATCGATTCAAGAATTTGGAAATACTTTTGAATCAGAATTTATACATTGTATCGAAATACAGGATGTCCGAAATAGACGAATCATAAGATACAAGTTGATTTTTCCAAAAGGAACACCCTGAATTCCTAACCATGGAAGGAATAAAAGGAAGGGTGTTCTATAAGAATGAAATCAACTACTATCCCATAATAAGTTTCTTCAGGATATCCTTATAATCTATGAGATATCGCTGGAGAATTATTTTATTTGAATTCTCGAAATAGTTCAGAAACAACCGAGTTACATTTATGGGACATATATGGTAAATGACCCTGTACAAGAAAAAATGATTCCTTTCCTATTCTCGAATATAGTATAAATTTGAAAACCGAAATTTACAAATGAAAGTTCCCATGTGAAAATGCTCGAAACGAATGATAATTGTTGATAAACTGTAATTTACCGAGTTTTGACCGAGTGCTATTTTTATACCGAAAAGAATTCAAAACAATACTAAAAAATTTTAAAATAAAAAACACGATACATTTTCCTATTGTCATCTTCGGAAAAACTACACAGGGCGATTCACAATACAACTATTGAATAAAACTGCTATAACACAAAACAATGTCGAAATCATTGGTTTGGTGCAAATTCTGAAATAAATCAATTGCACAGAGTGTTTGCTGAAAATCTTCAGACAGGTCTATTTTTTTGACATAATTTTTCATTGACAAATATCAGAGTAAAAATAAATTAGCTCTTCGTAGTTTTTTTGACTAACCCTAACATAACGGCATTGTTACACTTGGAATGAAAATCCCTATGCTACAGTATAATGTATATAAGGGAAACAAATTCATTTCCGCATTGAAGCAAACAGATTTTAATATAGCAATTTTCTATTACTTTAAGAACCAGAAAAATGGAAGTCGCCCTGTATATCAATTGATTATTTTATTAGTCTGTTCTCTGCATCTACTTTCACTGCCACCGCCAGATGACAATAGAAAAACGAATCGTTTACCAGAGATGAGTGTTGTCTGTCGGACCTTTTCAACGTTTCCGAAGAGTCCCAAAAACAACAAAGCACAAAATAAAAATTCGATTCACGTGCGATTCCAAAATTGGCGGGCCACCGAAGTATCACTTCATCACAACATACAGGGTATTCGAAACGGGCGCAAGCAACTTGACATTGAGTCGTTATAATGCAGTAAGTATGAAATGACAAAAGTGTATTTTTTTCATTGATAACAAAGCCATGCTGACGTGATAAAAAAAAAACAAATACAACATGAAGAGATCTCAATCTTCTACAATTTTGCTTCATAAACATTACTCAACAAGCACATAACGATGGCTATTAAGAACAAAAATGGAATTTGCAGAATGAGTCAAAGATTAGTGCATTAACATCTTTGTGGATAATATCGATTATGTGCGAGTTTATTACTTAACTTCATCAACAACTCTTCCAACAGCACAGCTGATAGAACTAAATGATTTTGAAAATGTGTAGCAACAGTAACGTTTTGACAGAATAAGAAAATTACCTCTCATTATTCCACCAATTGAAAATGTTCATGAAGCGAAACTATAGGAAATTGAAATTTATTCAATTTTTCATTCCAATATTTTCTCAATTGTTATACATGAAATGGGCCATTAATGTGGCGAAGGGAAATAACTGCTTTGCTGTTCGAGATAGAGAAACGAAACTTTGACATGAGTTGTTGTTTCAAAAGAGGCCTGTTTCAAAATGAGAATTAAATTAAGTATCACTTTTCTAAAATGATGTATTGCATTTCAAGAAAAACGGTTATAACTTGACAATGCCGCGTCGAATGTTTGAAAACAAAAAAAAAAAACAGACAGTAAGCATGAACAGGAAGTATACTTGTAAGTAGAAATATACAGTGAGCCCGAATCTCGAAAAACCATGAGTCTGAAACGCCACGATTCGCCGCGTCACGATATCTTTGAAACCTATAACTCTTGTCAGAGTATTGTTCTTCTATCTCGAATAGCAGCGCAGCTAGTTCACTTCGCCACAATAATGGTCCACCTTGTATGTTTGAAGATCAAAAATGAAAGTTAAAATTTCTGAAATATCGACCAATGTTTGTAGTAACTTACAAGACCAAGTAAAGATTGCCAAGCAAAAACATTGAAAAAAATTGTGACCAATTTAAGTACAAACTTCTATAGAATGTTATGAGAAAAAGTTGACTGTAATATTTCACTGATTATCACTACAGTATGTCTGATAGTGTTTCCGAAATTCATAAATTTTGTAGAGTGCGATTCAGAAAAAAAAAATCTAACGTCAGGAAGAAGACTAGAATGGCCGTTCGCCAAATCAAAAATCACTTTTTATATTAACCTCCAGTCGGTTATTTGCAAAATTGCCCGATTTTTGCAAATGGCTGACAAAATGGCCACAGCAAGTGATTTTTAACTTGAAATACAGACAATAACAGTCATCTCCTGATGTTGAATTCCCTTCATGAATTCGTACTCAGACAAAATTCATGAATTTTTGACAATTAGATTCTTTGTTGAGTTAAAAGAACGATCAAAACTCAGTGACTGGTCAATATAGTACAATCATAAAGGCAAATGAATGTGCTTGTGTACAACTACCTGATCCCATAACCAAAAAACGTTGTTTATATGCAGCAGCATGACTTGAGAAAATTAATCATAAAGTAGTAATGATTGGCTAAAGTAAACGAAGCCGAAATAATCAAAATTCTATAGCAAGCAAGCAGCATTATCTAGGGTAAAATATCAGCGCAAATGATGAGGTAACTTATTTTCCATAATTCCCTGAAAAATCGATGGAACTTGGGCAAAGAGAGCAAAAACATACGTGGTGATGTAAATCGGTAAAAAAGCCGCTTTCAGAATCGCAGTACACATGGAAAATTCAATATAATAAATATCAGAAAGCACCCGCTTCACTTTTCTAAAATTGATTCACAGGGTCTATCTTCTTGCTCCGCGTTTTCAACATCTAAATATTTGTTCCATATACATTCCAGATGAAATATCACGTTGATTATAAATGGCAAAAAAGTTTGACTCTTTCCATTACCTAACCAGTTCAACCACAAATTGTGTTTGTTATAGAGATACGAAGATTTCACACGATGTAAGAATAAGAATTGAATAGTTTACAAATTATAAGAATGAAAATTCGAATGTTTTGAATTGAAGGATGGGTTTTTGTAGTAAAAGAAAAGAAAGAAGAGGAAAAAAAAACTGAACCTAGCAACTTTTTATATGAAGTATTGAAACCAAAACTTTATAATATGTATCAGATGCAAATAGTCCACGTCAAAAAAAAAGCAAGCAATGATGAAATTTTCAAAATATCTATTCTATTTTCAAACAATCTATATGTACCTATTACCATTTGGGTGTATATGTACCAAATACCTTTTGTCTTCTGAACTCTTATACAAGACAATATTGAATTATCATCATTTATTCTTATGAATTTCTTAGAATGGCTATAATTACCAAAGCATTATGTTTCTTGATTCAGACATTTTTAATAATTAGTTTCTTTTCATCCAATTGTTGAATATCAGGAAAATTGATGAAAAATTTATATCAAAGTTATCTGGATTTGCTTCAAATAGATATCGTCTTTTTTATAAATTATAATTTTTTTCATCCAAATGAAATGATTTTTTTTGTGAATTTTCTAGTAGCATCAAAATTTTGTCACAAGCAGAATCATCTTTGGTATATCCAAGGTCAAGGAAGACAACTATTTATTATCTCAAAATTCTGATCAACATCATCTAGGAAATTGTTACTCTAAAGTCCGAAATGATTTTTGTGAAATTAGGTTTTTTTCAAATTATAGGCTGTATCAAGCTGAACTGGACCTATTAGTATGAAATACAATCAAATTAAATTTATGACTTATTTTTCATAAACAATGATATATTTTGTTATTTTTTAAGTTATTTTGAACGCATACCCTGTGCATCAATTTTGGAAAGTTTCACGGATGAAGAAAAAGAAGAATGATAACAGTTAGAATTAACGCCACCGCCATCATAAGTACCCTTGTTTTCGCTCACCGCTCTGTTTTTCTCAATTTTCCGCTGCCGCCTGCCTAATTCGGATCCTCTACCTCCGCCTCTGCCTCAGCTCAGCGTCTGCTCAGCTTCTGATCTTTTGGCAGCCACTTCTCAAATAACCTACAAACAGACATGAATCAATAACAGAAGAACAGATTTTCCTCACCCCGTTTCAGGAAATGAAGTTTCCGATAATTCTTGTTGGATTTACTGCTTGAGTAACAAAAACTCAAGAAAAACCTTGTTCTCATGTTGTCCTGTTTGAACTTGATAATAAGCATAGACAAAATATAAAATAAAAAAAAAAAATCATAGCCTGCATGTATTGAAAAATGTAGTAAGAAATAAGGGTTGAAAAGGATTTTATAGGTGTAGGAATGACTTGGAAATTCGAGCAAAAACTTGTTTTCATGCTCTCCTGACTGAAATCTGAAATATTTTCCCTAGACAAAACTTCATGAAAAATAATGAGCTACATGGTCAACATCAATTGAAATTGAAAGGATTGAAAAGGGTGTGAGGTATTTCAAAGGTATAGGAAAGACTTGGAAATTCAAGAAAAATTAAGTTTTCATGCTGTCCTGGCTCAACGATTTCTCAAAGACAATGACTAGTATGAAAAAAAAGTTTCCATTTTCTCCGACAGTCATCCATTGAAATATAATGGTTGGAAAGGGCTCGAGAAATTTTATAGGAATAAGAAAGATTTGTGAATTCAAGAAACTTCTAGTTTTTGTAGTTTGCTAACAAACTATTTTTCCTAGACAAACACCATTATGGAAAAATGAATTTTGAATAAATATACTCACCATCTTGCTAATTTTGTTTTGAAAATCTTCAGGAAGAATCTGTGTAAACATCATCTGTTTGTACTTTTCATAGTCCTGAATGCAGATCCATGTCCATCATAAGCAGCCAGGAACCACCAGATTCAATCTTCAATCGCTTCCACACCATCAAACTGTGAAAATATTTAAATTCAGAAAAAAAAGTTGAAAAGAAGCACTTGCTTACTCACCTTAATGAATGTTCTTGCAGACAAAAACTCACAATCATGTCTTGACTTTTTCCAAAAAATCCAAATTGATAAAGAGGAGAGGATCAGATCACTAGATGAAAAAGAGAAAAAATATACAGTGAGGAAAATTTCACAAAATTCTTGAAGAAGGCTTTTATAGAATATATTTTGAATACAAAAATCAACCTACCTTCATGTCATCCTTTGGACCATCACAATTGTCTTCCGTCTTCCACAGGATGTTTTTCAAAAGTATCGTAACCCCTCTTCTGTGGTATCTGCCTCAGTTTCTTTCTCCATCAGAAAAGTCCTTGATTTAGTTTGGTGAAAGCTGTCATTATAAGATTGTCTGTCCTCTCTGTCAAATCAAGAAAATATGTTTCTCTTATATTGATCAAAAACCATCAATGATATATGTATTTGAAATATCTGGTCTATCAATCTTGAAATGAACTTGTCATCATCATACATTCAATTGATTAAAATTTCATTAATATGGCATAATTTTTACGATTTTCAACCTTCATTACAAGAAACTCTCACATTACATTCTCTCATTTTCTTCATTTACGCGGCCATTTTGCCATACCATAGAATGATTCACAGACTACTTATATGAATGATTCGTTCATCTGAGTCATAGAGAAACGTTTCGTTTCTCTACGTTTCGTTTCTCTATGATCTGAGTTCATTATCCGTACAGACAGAACAGTAAGTTGTTCTGTGGTCTGTGACCTGAAGTTTTGTGTTCTGTGTTTATAAGTACTACATCTTTGATCAATGAATGTTTTGTTTCATGGAACAGAAAAATATTCGCTTTTGGAGAAAAAAAGGTTGAAAATTGATGGAAATTAAAATATGCTAGGGTGGATTCATGAAAAACTCACTATAATCACATTAAACATTATCAATTATTATGACTGATCATGAAATGAATCAATACATTTACATTATACTACAAGTTAGCAAGTTTTCATCTTTTAAAATGATAATATGTGTAATATGGAATGTTTTATAAATCCACCAAATAATTTTTCGTCAACAGAATGTATAAAATAGTCATCGCATATGATGAGTGCAAAATTAACAAATATTTTCATATATGTATAGAAGTAACCATAGACTTATTATCCTGAGAAGCAACTATAAGATTTGGCCACACAATTTAGAGCTTTTCAACACTTTTAATTGAAACTTTCTTTACAGAGAAAGTACAGGAAGAATTGAATCGAGATTCCGAAAATGATATTTTAGGTATTTTGTTGACACAAGAGAGTGTGCTTCCTTTGAAAATTCCAAAACCAAATGAAATATTAAAATAGGTTATAGAATATTCATCATGAATTAAATTTCGAACCTGTATATAAAAAGCATCTTTTATCATTTCCAAGCAAATCGTTCAACAAAGGTTTTAAAAAAGCTCTCCAGCACTCACCATTTTATGAGAGAAAGAAGAAAATATCCAAAATGCATTCTTCACTGCCCATCCACACCTCACTAGCATAAAAGTATCGTTCCAATTTTTCACGAATCAATCGAAAACGAGAGAAACACTTGCGTACATTTGCGTTAGTAAAAATTTTCCAACATATCTATGATATAAATCAATTATCAATCAACACCGTTCACGCACCAACTGAAATAATTTCGTACATATTCGTTGCGAAAACGTCGAAGAAAACAAAAGAGAATCGCGTCGATAACGTTTTTTGTGCTCAAACTGGATCGTAAACAATGCGAGCAAAAAACGGTAACCAAGACAACCAGGACTACCTGCTCGATATATCATGTCGCTAGATTTGAATTTCTATTCAACTGCGTAATTACAGATGTATACTGGACGTTGAGTATTTATAGGAAATTTTGACCTGCTCATCAAAATATACCTACAAGAAATTTTATACAAGGAGATAAAAAAAAACACAACGACTTTCTGGAATAAGATATTCTAGGTGAATGCCTCCGAACAACAAAAATGATCGAAGGTGAATGCACTTTTTTGTAGAATAAATCGATGCTACAATGTGTCCAAGAAAATATACAGCCAGTATGACAAATATTGTGACATAAAGATAGATACAGAAATATATAGGGTCATTCATTCGTTCATTCGTACGAAAATTGGACCTACAAAACGACATGTCGAAATGAAATATCAGGTGGTATTAGGCATATGTCTTGTACAAAATGAATTTTTACAGTGCGTCCAAGAGTAACAGATCCAAATGAGAAATATAATCGTGAGATAAAGAAGTGTATAGAATATATATAGGGTTATTATTAAATCATACGCGATTCGGGTCTACTAAAATATTCCTACATGGAAATGAGATATTAGGTGAACACAATATCTTTACAGGGACGCCAAACTCGATGGCGTATTAGAATGAGCAACTAGAGAACGGAGATAAATATATTTTCAACATTTTGAGTACGGTTATGGGATGCTATGAACTAGCTTTCTGAAATATTGTTTTGAAATTTGTTAGTTTCACCTGTATAGTATTTTACAACACAAACACATGGTATACTTTAAATACAATTTTTTGATGATTGATCTGCATTCCTTGGTTTTGTATTAGTTGGGATTGATCTCACTCTATCAGTGAATATGAAAGAACATAAAGAACAATACGAAGAATCTATATATCGATATACAGGGTGTTTCATCATGTGTCCAAAATTCTTTGGTTTCAGAGTAACAGAGTGTTGAACTTTCAAGATGTTTCTATTTATTTCCTATTATAATATGGAGTTCTCGAGATATCCAGCTGAAATTCGGAATACGGGTTACACTGTAGAGCTCACATCATTGGGAATGGAATTCGGGCTCAGCATTTTGAAAACTGCTGCAGCTATAAACAAATAATTTCAACACTCTTCAACTCGGAAACAGAAGAGTTTTGAACATATTTTACAGGATGTGCGTCCCACACCCTTACACAACATATCCTTACTGAAGATGGACAATATACGGCCAATTAGAATGATATCAAGATCATAGGAAAATATAAGATATCAATAATCAAAGAATCTGCTTGCATTCTTCTGAACGGAGACAATATTTTTTTGCTTCTCATTCAGTTGATATAAGCATTCACTTCTCAAAACTGAATATGAATATGGTGAATTCAAGATCAATTGATGAATAACAATTAATGAATAAAAATATGGTACCTAAAATTATTCATGTCGGACAAATTTTGTCACTGCTTTTAGAGTTGAAAGACGAAGTAGCTAAACGATTGAAAGAAAAACACATTTTCCATTACGATTCGTTCCCGAAATGTTCAGCACTGAGTTGATTTTTTTGGAAAACAAGGTGTCACAGACAAATAGAGAATCTCTCTTTTGGGTATCTGAATGATACATTTCAAGTGCAGTGACATTTATAGGGGCAGATCATTAATATGTTATCCGTACTATGAATATATTGAAATAATTATTATAATTTTTATAAACGAGCAGAAAAAATCCAAAAAATCTAGAAAAATGAATAAACTATACCCACTCCATTAACATACAAAAAGACAGTCCCTGATAAAAAATTTATCAGGTGTCGCGATATTTGCAGCGGCGATTATTATTGTTGTATAACACGCAGTATTTCCAAACGACAATTTTTATATAACTCCACCACAGCGGAGGACATTCAAAATAAATATATATTATATTCTCTTCTAACAATGTGATTCACGCCGGAAAATGAATACTGATTTCGAAGGTTCCAATAGTATTATATGTTATAGGTAAGTATATATCGCATATCCCTACCCCTGCAAGGCAAGTCCTCCCCATATTTATACAACATGAGATTGATGCTTTCACTGAATTCCAACTGCCGCAATGAAAAGTTGATGAATTATCATTGTCCTATAGTCGTCGTTGTCGCGTTTACAATTTTCCCATTTTCGAAAATAATGTGTAGTGTGTTGTTTTTATTCGCTCTCGTTGCGGCAGTTGGTTGCGAATCTGATGACGTGAGATCTGACACCCTAAAAACTCGTGAGTATTCCTCCTTGCGATTTTTTCTCCACGTTTTCTCGACTATTTTTCGAAATTGTTATTGTCGTTGTGACTACAATACAAGATAATCCATATCTGTCTGGAAATGTCTGGAAAAATGATGTTTTATTTCAAAAAAATATAATTTTCAATGATATTCCATGACAAAAAAAAATTATGAGAACCTATACCTATGTGCCAGGAATTGAAAATCGTCAAGATAATATTCAATGTTGTTTTACACATTTCAGCTCGAATTGACAATATCATAGGAGGGTTGTAAATTATATTCAAGCATGCCGGTCTAATGAATTTGCAGGCCTGACTTTTTCGTGTGCTATTTTTTGTAATTTGGCAGCAGAATATGAAAATCCAGAGTTTCATAAAATAAAATAGTTACACTTGAAAATTGAAAATCGATAAAATGAAATAATTTTCAACTAACATTAATATGAACTGTTTTTCACGATATTTTCACAAATACTCAAATGTTTCCGTGATTTTGGTGCATGTCACAAATTTTTTGAATCCGATTTTTTATTCAAAATTGGTGCGCCTTCACGAATTTCACCAAGACCACCTTTTTTACATGAAAAATTCTAAAATTTCATGTGCTGCGACCAAACTGCAAAAAAGCACAAAAAGTTAGAGCTGAAAATACCCTAGACCGGCCCTGATTGAATATCCCTGAATGATTTTCTTTTTACTTCCGTTCACATTTTTTAATTCACCATGAAAGACTAGGAGATTACACAAAATTGCGTTATTTTATGTTGAACCGTTTCGGAAAAATAATTGAAAAACCATCTTCAGGAGCGACCCTATATAATAGGTTGTAGCTCTCTTAGGGGTCCGGTATCAAAATCAAAAGAGGCAAAATATACAAACAACGCTAGGCTGAATAGAATAGTCGTGGTTCTGTATTTTTAAGGTTTATTAGACCTCAATGATCGGAATCGATACCTAGTCAATTTTATTGATTTCATATCGACAATTCATAATAAAAAAAAATCGTGGCTCTAAGCTTGATGATCTCGGCGAATTCAAGAGATACAGGCTTGACCTGATTAGGCATATCTGCTTCGAAGTAGGTATACAAAATCGGAAAATTTTTCGGAGATATGTGGTAGAATCGAAATACCGTGAAATCGTGTTTTTAACTGAAATAATCATTTCATCGACTTTTAACTACACCAACATATTAAGCATATCTAAAGAAAATAGAAATCCGCCGTACTTGAAATAAACTCATTGATGACTGCTCACAAGACGAAACTTCGGATTGGATTTCGCAGAGAAGAAAAAGTATCATTATTCTCTAATTTGACCAACCCTGTATCTCTTACGATACGATACCGAGTTCCCCATGCTCGAATACGAATTCGTAACGCGACGTAATTCGTAAGTAGGTATATTACAGGCCTTATAAAATACCATTGTCTTTCGATATTATATAACGTCTATAACACAGATTACCGAATCGAATGTGTGTTAATTGGATTCATGCACTCGGATTCTTCGAGCACGGCTCGAAGAAATGTAGGTCAGCAAACCAAACTTACCCACTACCTCTACTTATAACCTATAGCGACCGACCCAACTAAGCGTCTTATATAACTTGAAAGAGTTAGTGAAAGTTCTTCTTTGCGCAGGCAGCGCGCGTTTGATGTTATTCCTTCGAATCGGCTTTGTTTCTCGTAAAAAACTATAATGTTTCACAAAAGTGCATGTCCTCCTTTTGCCACCAAAAACCGTTTATGTGCCGAAATTTATAACCACATTTTCAATGCTAAATAAGGGCTTATATGACATCATAGACTATATAACGAAGTCGTTTATCGTAATAAGTCGATAACACTTTCCGATGGAAACATCGTTTTCGTTTTCTACTACTCCTATCTTCTAGAACTTCAAAATATATGCTTTGTCCATAGCTACATTTTGACACCGCTGAAGGATATGAAATATTCGGAAATATTCGTGGTCGTTTTGCAAAAGGTCACTCTGTATAGGATTTCTGTTCCGAAAAAAGAAATTTCGAAACTGAATTTATGTTCACGCAGACATAATAATTGATTCTTGCAATGTGTATTGATTATTTCGCATAAGACCTAAAAAATTCAAATTACATAATATACAACGATTCTGTCATCAGACAAGGAAATCGTTGATGACTATAGCTTTGTGGGTCATTGTCACGGCTAACGAAAGTCGCGTGTTCTCCTTCGTGAGTATTGAAAGGAAACGTTTTATTTTCATCATCACAAACCAGACGAGCTCAAGCTGGTCACCCCTACACTGTCAGGCTCGAGACCTGTCGAACATCGCTGTAACAAGCATCATTCATCAATAGAACGGCAAAGTTGTGGAATTCTTTGCCCAGTGAAGTCTTTCCTGATGCTTACAACCTCCAAACATTATTCAAGAAAAATTCCAACACCTTCCTTCTTTCCCAAAATTCCACCGCTGGCTAACACGATGTTCCTCGAACATCATAGGTTTCCCTTTCGTGTTGTCCACAGATAAAAAAAAAAAAACTCAATTTTTTTAATCAGAAAAATGATATTCGAGTCAGTGGAGTTGTTCAAAGATATGATAATTATTATATATATCCACTACTAGATCGAGATTACAGCGAGAGGAATTGAAACGACTATGAGAAAAAGGGGCAGCGATAAAAAATCGCGTGACTGTTTAGTGAAGTTTTCCATGAGTGTAAGATTTAGTTTTACTTGTGTGTGAATATAAAAAATTGGTAAATAACCCCAGTTTGTTCAGGAACCCGAATTTCACAATATAAACGTGCGCAATTCTATATTTATCGACATAATCCAAGAAAAAGTATGAAAATTCACTTCTGTGTCTTGTGTAGAAATCATAGCCAACCGTAGTTTCATTTCTCACACAAGATTCTCTCTATACCTTGATTATACATTGAAGAAGTCAAAAAGAAGGAGAACATACTAAAAATGGGCGATTTTAAGAAAAAAACTCATGCATGGCGACTCAGTTCTTCTTTACTTTATTCATTTATATTCCTCATCGAATGGTGAATTTTTGCTATTATAACCTGGAGACCACCCTGTATAAGTATATTTTCGGTTACAGCTGAGTACATCTTGCCGTGCAACAAGTCGGACCCGGAATTGAACAAATGCCTGGGCAAAACTTTCAACCACTTGCGGCCTTATCTGAAGGACGGCATAAAGGAGTTGGACGTGCCTAGCATAGATCCTCTGGTCATCGAGAATCTGCTCATGGAAAACGGACGAGGGGCGTTTCGCATCAAGGCGGCCTTCTACAACATTTCCACGAACGGAGCGAGCAACTACAGCATCGGCAATATCAAGTGAGGAGGACATAGTATATTGAACGCTAACATAGTAGGCTGAACTAGTTAGACAGGACTAGTTACCTATACCGCACTCCTCAGACCCCTCGGGTACCGATCGGTGCCCAGACAGACACATTGAGGGGGCAACTACTCTAGAGTTGTAAGCGCGAAAACTTATAGTTGTCGACATGATAACCTGCACATGAAAATCCAGTGCCGGCATTGTTCCGAAAGCTATAAATTTAGTAGAAATTATCCAAAGGTTACCTCAAATTCATAAAACACTCAGTATAAGTGATTGTTTTCATGGTGGTTTGGAATGGATGGACAAAATAACATACTTTTAATTAGTGTGGACCAATTCATTATTGAAATTGAAAAATATAAATAGTGTCTCTGGGTTAATCAAGGAGGTGATGGTATATTCCAATTTTTCTAGATTTTTTTAGATTTTCTCTCCTCGTTTCTAAAAATGAAAATAGGAATCATAATAATCATTTAAATATATTTTTATTAAGGACAGATTCATGATGTGCCCCAAAATGTCACTGCGCTTGGAATTCAACAATCTTATTGTGTTTTTAAATAAATTTGGAAGACAAATGATACATTCAACAAATATCAAAAATAAATGGTGAACGTTTCGGCAACGAATCTGCTCCCTTTCCGTCATTTTGGGGCAGATCATAAGTCTGTCCTTTCTACGAATATATCAATTATAATTTTTATTTTCATTTTTAGAAACGAGGAGAGAAAATTCCAAAAATCTCAAGAAAATGAAATAAATTATAGGTTGATGTTTGACATCCATCACATGTTTAAACCTATTTGTTCATTGCCATTTTGGCCAATAGTAAAACAGACTCTTGTCACGTGTAACCATTATGACCAATAAGAAACTTATTCTCCTTATTGACAAAATAAATTATATTTATATTGATATATCTCAGTTTCATTGCGATCAGTTTTTCTATATTTGTTTAATGCTTCTCCTGTGATTTCGTAAGAACGGGCACAAATGTGTGTCATTGTTGTATTCGTTAATTTATAAGGTTTTTGTTTCAGAGCCGACCTCGAAAATTACATCATCGAATTGGGGGTAGTTTTGCCTAGACTCGAAGTCAAGGGAAAATACGATGTCAATGGAAACGTCCTATTATTCCCAGTGAAAACTCGAGGAGATTTCTGGGCTGTTTTTCGTGAGTTCGCTATCTACTCAATCTGATTTTTGAAATTCCCCAATACGTTCCCAACTCCACCAATTTTTTATAAAATGTTCAAGAATCTCACAAACGAAATGTTTTCAGAATATTCTCAGTTCATTTTTATACATATACAGGGAATATCTTGATGAGATGACGCGGCGATCTAAGACTTTCGAAAGAAAATTTGATTTCTGATCATTTAAATAACATTATAGCCAAAGTGAAAGAAACACCAGAAAAGTAATAACGAATTTCTCTATAGACACAAAACTAAAATAATAAAAAAAATAATTGTCGGCCTTGTTGAAGTTATTAGTAAGTTATTTCTGGGTGAAAGAAAGTGAACTTTAAACAAAAACGATCACATTCAGAAAAATATTTTTCAGCCCATCGTGTCAATCGACAAAATAGTGATACGTTGACTTTTCGATCGATAAAATCATCAAAATTCTCCCTGTATCAGTACCGAATAATACGAGATTGTTTCAGTGGACGTCCAAGGAGCAGCGAAAGTTTTCGGAAAAGAATATCAAAACGATGAAAAAGTACGATTCATGAGAATCGATAAAATAATGATCGATTTTCGGCTGAAGAAAAGCCGATTCCGAATAAAAGACGTAGTGAATCATGGGAACGTCATAGGTAAGTTGTGTATCGAGGCCGTAAAGTTGATATTTTTTGGCCGAATCAGAAAGCAAAGCAGGAGATACTAGATACAAGATACAGGGTGCCATTTTTTTTTCAAATCGATTTTTCATCAATATTTCAAACATTCTTTTGTCGATATTATTGTAATTTGTTAGTGTAATGCATGGGTTGTAGTGATAAGTAGCTGCTGGTAACAAAGATAACTGGATTTATTGTAGCTGTTTTCAAAATATTATTACGAATTTGCAATGAAGTGATTTTAACTTTTTTCTACAAGAACGAAGCGAGACACAAAGAAAAGCGAAGACACCTAGAAGTTTTGTTTTTTGTTGCTAAATCTAAGAAAAATATCAATGATTGAAAAAGTCAATGGTGTACAATGTTCTTGCCAATAATATTGGTAAGTAGTCCCGGGAACGTCAATGGGCTCAATATAATCTATAATATTTCAAGAATATCGACAAAATAATATTTGAGTTTGATGGATACCTTCAAGTATCACCCTGTATTTGAATAATTATTATAATTTCCATTTCTATTTTTTCACAAAAGAGGAGAGAAAAATACCAAAAAATCGATAAAAATGAATGATTAGCACACAGGCATGCAATATTTAAAGAAAAAAGTTCAGATTTGGAGAATCATTTGACACAAAAAACGTCCGACCTTCCGTCAAAGTTATTCATGTAGAATATAGATGGACAATTTTTCGATGCCGATCACGATCTATCTACCTCCCGTGTTTCAGGAGAGGCCATGAACCAATTCTTGAACAACAACGCCAACGAGATAATCGGCGAAATGAAGCCGGCAGCGAACGCGGCCATTGCCAAACACTTTAAGGGTTTCCTGAACGGGGCCTTCTCCAAATTGCCCCTCAAAGTGTGGCTGCCCGACGCGTGATCGTCGCAGAATAATGATATTCATGATATATTTATTATTCAGCACATCACTATCATTCTCCTTGTGCACTTTTTACACTACCATGCAGTGACGAGTACCTGACGGGTATAATTATTTACGATGACGACGATGATAGGCTTTAGGTAGGAACTAGCCCAGGCAACGACTCATATATATACAGGGTGAGTCAAAAATGTGTACCGAGCTTTCTGGGGGTGATAGAACATTGAAAAATAAGTGTAGTTTGATGATTAAACTCATGGCCCGAAATGCTTATTAAGGGAGATATATCCTTCTAAAGTTGATAAAATTAAAATAATTTCTCCGCATAACTTCTGAACGATGAAAGCCACCCGATTGAAATTTTATGAAATTACATGAAAAAGGTACTCTTATTCAAATACAAAAAAATTGAGCCGTTCGTGAGATATTTGAGTTTTTGTAGTTACATGATATCAGCAGATTGATTTTATTCATCGCGAGATTCATCGGTATAAAGATATTTTAGCAGGCCATGATGAATAATTTTGTTCTCAATTTTGACGTTCATGTCATCAACATTCGAGTCAACATTGTTGTAGTCGATTTGTTCGTGTGGTTTTTCTGTGTCATTTATCACTGCGATTATCAACTGAGATTTCAAGAAATATGGCAGGTTATTCGTTCTCTGAACAAACTGATATGCTTCTAATGCTTGGCGAGTGCTTCGGAAATGCAAATGCTGCTGAAATATCGTTATACCGATGAATCTCGCGATGAATAAAATCAATCTGCTGATATCATGTAACTACAAAAACTCAAATATCTCACGAACGGCTCAATTTTTTTATTTGAATAAGAGTACCTTTTTCATGTAATTTTCTTCGCTCCATCAAATGCTCCTGTTTTTTCACCGAAAATAATACAGGGAAAAAAGTTTTCTACAAAAAATCATGACTCACCCTCCGAAAACACCCTTTATAACAATATCAGAAATGTGGAAGTGTGACAACATACATTCATGCACAAAATTTCAATCGGGTGGCTTTCATCGTTCAGAAGTTATGCGGAGAAATTATTTTAATTTTATCAACTTTGGAAGGATATATCTCCCTTAATATGCATTTCGGGCCATGAGTTTAATCATCAAACTACACTTATTTTTCAATGTTCTATCACCCCCAGAAAGCTCGGTACACATTTTTGACTCACCCTGTATATATATATATATATATATATATATATATATATATATATATATATATATATATATATATATATATATATATATATATACGATCAGCCCTATATATATATATATATATATATATATATATATATATATATATATATATATATATATATATATATATATATACATATATATATTTTTATATATATATTTTTATATATAATTTTCCCAATGTTGCTGATGAGGAGCTCAAATTAAAGTTTGGGATCACGCACGTTCAACGTTAGTCGCCATCTTGAAAAACGCGTTTCACATCCTGACGTAGGATGAGAAATATTATACCCAGTTCCCAGATCTTTTCATATACAACCGTTATATCAGATATGCTGCTCAGAGAAAAATTTGAAAAATGATCAACTGCAATAATTCGAATGACACCCTATATATTTTTCTATTGCCTTCTGAAGTGCGATCCATTCTTACTTCAACGATGTATCACACTTGATTCAACTCTAAAGAATAGTGTAAAAAACAATAATTGAGAAATAAGTAGAACTAAAGCTGAATGAACTGAAAAAGTGGATCATTTCCTCTATTATTAATGTGTTGCTGTAAGATATTCGTTCGAATCGAAGGGGCTAGTTTCATACACTTCAGGAGAAAGTGATGTAGCGGTGTCAGATCAGGTGAACGTGCTGGCCTTCGAATCCGAAAAGGAAAAAAGATGTATGTAATTTTGTATGAGAATTGCCACTTTGGAAACAGCTCTCAATTATGCGCTACTGAAGAACACTTCGGATAAATGTCAATAGATGGCGTTCATGGCCAGGGTTGCCAACTAGTGTAATATGTAAAAATGAATGTTTGTTCATATTTTTTTTTCATGTACATTCCATACGATTGCCAGGTCAACTAATTAATTATTGCACTTGCGCGAAGGTTATAGGCATAAACAATGAAGCTATTTCAAATTTAAAAAACGATATTTCCAAAATTATTTCTTTTGCGGCGGCAACGCTCCGGGTACCAGTTATCTATCAATGAATAAAAGAGGTGATACACATTTTATGAGTAGATTATGAATTCAAATTAAAATTTAGATAAGATTTTTAAGGTAGCTTCAAAGGAAAAAAGAATATTCTCGACGCTAAACAAGCTGTGATTAATGAAAAAAGTTTTTAATAGGAAAGATGAGGAATCTAACGGACTACGACAAATTTTGCATTATGATCTATCGTCTAGCCTGTACCTACCTATTGTTGTTCAGAGAGCACGAGTCGATAGATAGATAATAGAGATTATTATCATCATTATTATAAGGAATCTCTTTGCTATTCGCTCCAACTCTTAAAGAACAAAAAAAGGCGCACAAACGACTTCACGTACATATGTGTATGTACCTCAAAGTTCAAAAATTTGCTCCAGTACATCTGGATTTGGAAGACCGAATATTCATATTGTAAAACGTTTATATATGGTTTTGTTTTGTTATTTTATCTCTAAATAAACCACGACTGAAAATAATAAACATTTATCAGTAATATATTACTTTTATTACTTATTATTACTTGAACAGGCGAAAAAATCTTGCAACAAATGAGAATACGATATACGATATTTTACCAACAAAAGAGGCATGTCATTTTTTAATAATATCATCACCTCAGTTAGATACGATACATATTAGGAGTACTCGAAAAAAAAAAAGAACTATTATCTTTCTTTTGCACAGTCTTTACAATATTGATGAAAATCTTTTATATCCGTCGTATTTATGTTTTCCAAAAGCCAATTTCGATTTCGAATCATGCAGTTTTCTCAAATTAATGTTTTTTTCAGAAATTAGGTATATTTTACATATATCGTCGACTGTCCTCACATTAATGCGATACGTCCCGATTTTTGCCACAACAAATCAATTACATACTCTCCGAATTATAAACAAAAACAATTCGTCAATATCAATCATGTTGTTTTGTCCAAGAAGAGATAATATAGGTGACTATACGTGGCAATATCACGAAAGAGGAATGTGGGTGTATTTGTATTTCCATCCAAAGGATTCCACAGCAACCACTAATTTCGCAGAAAAATATCGTTTAGCAAAGCATCACTTTTCCGGCCTAGGCAACAAAATGGTGTTTGCCTATACGGCAAAAAAAATAAACACATTTCAACTGCGAGTGTTCATCTCAACATGAAATTTAAAGAGATTGTGAGAATTCTAATGAAATGGAAAATATGTTTGAATAATCGTAGAAGAAAAAAGTTCAACACACCAGCAAAGCACTGAATGGGGGTGTAGGTACACACCTATATACAGGGTGAGTCAAAAATGTGTACCGAGCTTTCTGGGGGTGATAGAACATTGAAAAATAAGTGTAGTTTGATGATTAAACTCATGGCCCGAAATGCATATTAAGGGAGATATGTATATCCTTCCAAAGTTGATAAAATTGAAATAATTTCTCCACATAACTTCTGAACGATGAAAGCCACCCGATTGAAATTTTGTGCATGAATGTATGTTGTCAAAATACATTTTTTCGTCACACTTCCACATTTCTGATATTGTTATAAAGGGTGTTTTCAGAGGGTGAGTCATGATTTTTTGTAGAAAACTTTTTTCCCTGTAATATTTCCGGTGAAAAAACAGGAGCATTCGATGGAGCGAAGAAAATTACATAAAAAAGGTACTCTTATTCAAATACAAAAAAGTGAGCCGTTCGTGAGATATTTGAGTTTTTGTAGTTACATGATATCAGCAGATTGATTTTATTCATCGCGAGATTCATCGGTATAACGATATTTCAGCAGCATTTGCATTTCCGAAGCACTCGCCAAGCATTAGAAAAGCATATCAGTTTGTTCAGAGAACGAATAACCTGCCATATTTCTTAAAATCTCAGTTGATAATCGCAGTGATAAATGACACAGAAAAACCACACGAACAAATCGACTACAACAATGTTGACTCGAATGTTGATGACATGAACGTCAAAATTGAGAACAAAATTATTCATCATGGCCTGCTAAAATATCGTTATACCGATGAATCTCGCGATGAATAAAATCAATCTACTGATATCAAGTAACTACAAAAACTCAAATATCTCACGAACGGCTCAATTTTTTGTATTTGAATAAGAGTACCTTTTTCATGTAATTTCATAAAATTTCAATCGGGTGGCTTTCATCGTTCAGAAGTTATGATGCGGAGAAATTATTTTAATTTTATCAACTTTGGAAGGATATATCTCCCTTAATATGCATTTTGAGCCATGAGTTTAATCATCAAACTACACTTATTTTTCAATATTCTATCACCCCCAGAAAGCTCGGTACACATTTTTCACTCACCCTGTATATATCGAATCTGTTCAACTGCAACCACCTTACTTAGAGAAAAACGGTTTATTCCAGGTGAGTAGGTACCCACCCCTACTATCAAATGATGAAATTTATTTATTTATTTATTCATACGGGCGAGCCCATTTAGGAAAAATTATTACATTGTATAAGCAGATAGAATATAAAGTACAGTGGTAATATGTCATAATATGAGTGCTTTACATTGTTCAAAATAACTATGAGAGCTTTACATTTTTCAAAATAACTATTTGTGTTTAGAAGTTGATTTTTTTAAGATGAGCCCTGAAACTATTTAATGATGTACCAAATAATGGAAGCTCCTTGAGAGAATTTGCTAATCTGAGTGTTCGTGAGATGAAGTTATTGAAAGTATAGTTGGACCTGTGGAAAGGTATGTGGAATGTTTGAGTTTGTCTAGTTGACCGAGAAGGTACCAAGAAATTAATTTTCAAAAGGAGATTGGGGCAATCGTATCTGCCATTTATAATATTGATATAATATTGATATAATATTGATTTTTTTTTTTGAATACGCATACCTATAGATGCATTTTATGAACAAAGAGGTTTCCATATCAAAAGGAAAAATAAAATACAAACCTCCATTCTCGAAATCATAGGTACAAAATAACATTATTCCCACGTCAAATGAACAATAAACACCTATAATGAAACAAAACAGAAGTCTTGCGTGTGCCTCATCATTATCATGGATGCATTCTTGCAATAAAATGATATTAATAGTAAGTTTGCGTAGTCTTATCGTTCGTATCACAACATGATATGGACTCATAAAAATGTGGAGCAAAATATGTGGCGCCACAGATTTTCAAAACAGATTTCTATATATGTGTGAAAAAGGAATTTATTGCACGATTGAGGAATCGATTAAATTCAAGGATGGCAGCGGATCTTGGTCGAAACACAAATGGAGAATAATAATAATTCAAGAGTAACTAAGTTGTCATCTCGAGTACCTGAAGCGAATAATGTTATTGTTGAAAAATGAGATAAAAGGACACAGAGAATGATAAAATTGTTTGATATTTACGTACGTATCGCATTATATGGTTCGCTTATCGGTGCATCTTTTCGACTCCAATAATGACATTTACTTTAATTTTCTCATTATTAGTCACAATAAGTCTTTTCGAGATCGGATTAACTGATGAACCCTCATTATCTCTCTGAACTTCAGACCTCATTACATTGCGACCATTCGCATGGGCGTCCATTTTTACACCCCCTTTTGGAAATTGAAAATCATTCATACTGGGTATAACGATATAATATACAGTTTGAGCAATTTCGAACCGCAATTAAGCGCCCTCCTGATTTGAAACTTCATGAAAAAGAAATTCTCTCTCCAAAAGTCTGTACGCATCTGAAATGTTCATGTTCTCGAGACCTACTATTGTTTGCTGAAGGAGAATCGAAAATGCACAGCCTGCTATTAGAAACAGGCATAGCTGAAATATGTTCACACAAAATGTCAACACAATATCTCATAGAGAGTGTGCAAATTATATAAATATATTTACATATTGCAAACGAGCAGATTCGAATTAGGATTGACAAAAATATATTAGCTCTGGTTGTTTGAATGAAACAAATCAGGATCAAAAATCAAATCGAAAAAAGTGGACGTGCTAAATGAATATTACTTTTTTTGGGAAATTTATACATGGACAAAAACAGTTTTGGAGGAATAATTCATGAGGGTCGTTGAGAACGAGTTCTATCAGTCACTCGCTTGCACGCCTATGCCCAGCCAGAGCCATCGAGAAGACACGGAAGTCTCGATGATTTCGGCGCTCGAGAATCGAGAAGCGTACATACGTATTTATCATTTCGAAAAAAAAAAAAAATTGTACGAAGTTCACACACGCACACACAAAAAGCAGTCAACAGCTAACGACGGTTAGGCTGTGATCGTTCTCTGTTTATTGTAAGGATCACATCTTCATACACAGTACGTTCGATTCGTTGAATTGACGTGGTCAACTATGGTAGTTCGAAAATATCTGTATTTGAATTTCTTGATTTTCATGGAATTGTCGTACTTTTACCAACGATGAATTAATTGATTGCCGCACCGTTTCCTTCGAATAATAATCGAGCTATCATAGTAACTGGATTCTTGTGAGAATATACTCGGTTCAACTAAAATGGTAGACTTCAGCAAGCGACAATGGTTGACTTTAATCGTCATGGGAATAGCAGATTTTTGCAATGCTATTTGTGTGTCCCTCCAAGCGCCCTTCTATCCACGAGAAGTAAGTACATTGTATATTTCCTTATTCCTTCAAAAAAATACAAAACCTCTAAAGTGCTCACAAAAATATTTTCTTAAAACTCGGATTATTCTGAAAATAATTATGTAGGCATCATATAGAATTTAGATATATATATATATATATATAATATTGTAGTTTAGAATTATAAATACTGTCTGTAAGTTCTTCGAGGAGGTGGTACATTCATTTTTCAGTTTTTGATGGGATTTTCTCTCCTCGTTTCTAAAAAATAAAGTAGAAGTTATTAAAACTTATTGCAATATATTTGTAGTAAGGACAGATTTAGGATCTGTCCCAAAATGTCACTGCGCTTGACATTTTGGGACAGATCCTAAATCTGTCCTTACTACAAATATATTGCAATAAGTTTTAATAACTTCTACTTTATTTTTTAGAAACGAGGAGAGAAAATCCCATCAAAAACTGAAAAATAGAATTATAAAGTTTCAAAATATCAGTCCATGTTAGAATTTTGACATGGATTTTAGAAACATGACTTTTTCACAGAATTCTGAGATGAATGTCAGAATCCAGAGTTATAGGTACTTAGGAAGTCGTATCACAAAATTCTGTGACACTGAATTACTGTATGTGAGACTGTATTTAAAAATCATAAAGTTTGATGAAATTACTTTTGTTGGCACTTAACACAATGTTGATATATCATGTGCGCTATTGAATTTATCTAGCCCTGTATATTTCGATTCCTTCAACTTGAATACCTACTTTTTCAGATTTCATAATCGTCATCCTGGATTTGCAGCAAAAGTACAAAATTTAAACAAAGAAAGTAGGACAAAAAAGCAGTCAACTCAAAACATAAATAATAATTATTAAAACAAACAATGAAAATACAATACCTTTACATGATTATTCGTAAAATACCTCGAAAAAAAAATCTATATGTTTGATTTGATCTCTTTGAGGACAATTCAAGAAGAAGTTTCACTAAAATGTTCGGTATTGATAAGACCGCACACGATCTTAACGATATCCGGCAAAACGGGCAAAATGTCCCTGGGAACCTTCGAAGGACTCTTCAATATCCCGAACTCGCCCAACCGATCTACTACCCCGACAATCTTCTTCTCCTGCCCCTTCACCAGACTGCCCATCCTGCTCTCCACGCTCATATACATAATGTCAGAAAAGGCCCCCTTGGTGGTATCCGTAATCCCGTTCTCATCCATATACTTGTCGAGGTAGAAGAGACCTTCGGGGGTGCGTTCGTGCGTCAAGTCGAGGTGGCTGTAGAGGAAGAGCTGCGCCCAAGAGGGCACGTTGTTGAGCAGCTCCGAGTAGGCCAACACTTCGATATCTGCCATTTTGGCAGGAAACATGCCCGACACGTAGGAAACGGCTCCGGCCCTGCTATGACACACTAAAACCTTCATCATGTTCGTTTTGGGGTCCAACTGCTGGTCGTCCTTCTCTTTTGTGCACTGTGGGCCCCGTATGCTGTTCTTCACCTCCACTTCTAACGTAAAAATGTTGACGAAGAAGACAGGCGTATCGCCGTGGCCTGACCACGAGATGGAATTTCCCATCGCTCTGGCCACTTTCGGCACCGTCTGCCTGAATATATCCCGACAACGGGCTTCGCCTAGACCGAAATCTATGGACAGTCGTATGAAGGGATCGTTCAACCGTATCTTCGTCAAGGTTATCAGCAAATCCAACGAGAATATCTTCTCTTGTGCGCTGACAGACTTCAAAATGTGCATCAGCTGGATGGGTAGGCCCAAATAGAATTTCGGTGACATCTGGATGACTTGGAGAGTAGACATTTGTCTCTGGGATTTGTCAAAATACATGACTGCCTTCTTGTAAGGGTCATCGAAATCGATCACGTCCTTTATGGAGGTCGGAGCAGACCTACATTTGCACGTGTGGCCTATTTCTTCTTCTTCTACTTCCTCCTTGTGTTGGATGTCACTCGAATAACCGTCGGTGATAGATATCAGGGACGGCCGATCTTCTATGTAGTTTTCTTCAGGTTCCAGATGAGACTCTAGCATCATCATGGGCCACATTTCGTCTTTTATATCAATCTCAGACGGCTCATCCTTGATCAACACTTCTTCCTGATCCTGACACCCTGAGTCACATTTCTCAGAGTCGAATATACTCTGCTGTGGTTGGACATCGTCTACACTTTTATCCACATCCACAAAGTAGAAACGTTCTAGCTCCAGCCTACTCTGGTCATTCTCTCTATCACTTTCTGTTTGTCGTTTCCTCCCGATTTTTTTATGAATTTTCTGATGATGTGCAGTAGGCATACCACCATCCAGATACAAGCTCGGACAAACATTGTTATCTACATAAATTAGTTTTGAGCCGTATCGCTTGTGGTGTCGAAAATTGGTAAAGTCTTTATGTACCTGAAAAATTATATGATAAACATTCGGTTAGGATTCAACTTGCTGCAAGCAGAATGCATTACATCGAAATGGTTTTCACAACAATACAAACGTCCTATACAACTCGGATCCACATTAGCCACATTCAACCATTGAAGTCTTCTGGGGTTGACCCTGGGCACTTCGAGGAACGTTTTATCCGCATTCATTATATTGGTACTCGGACAAGACGGTATATAACACATCTTCACCTTTTTACTCATATTAGATAGCGGATATTATTATTCTTTTCATTCGAGTTGTTTTGAAAGCTTTGAACTTTTGTTTATGTCCACTGACGTTTCGTTGACACGGAACACGGAGCTCAAAACTCACATTTAAATTGACAGATGACTCTAACCACAGCATTTCGTATGTAACCGGTGCAACTCCAGTGTAATCCGATTCTTCTTCTTATTTCATCATTGGAAATTCTCACCTTTCAGATATAAGCTGATAACGCCTCTGTTCTTTAAGCCTATAATCAGTTTAGTAAACGATTATTTTTTGTTCAGCAAGCGAATTCTACTGTAGCACCTTTTTTAAATACACCATTTTACTTTTCTTCTACAGGCCGAGAGGAAACATTGCACCGCGACAGAATATGGTTTGGTATTTGGCATATTCGAGTTTGTCGTATTCCTGATTAGTCCAATCTACGGACAGCATCTCAACAAAATCGGACCGAAATTATTGTTCAACGGCGGAATATACACTACTGGAGTCTGTGCGATATTATTTGGGTAAGAATATTGTTTATTCACTAAAATATCGTTACACTTTCTCCCTCCTTGTAGTTGCAACGAACCTTACTGGTGGGTAGTAAGGGCGTAATACAATACATTCCACAGACGATTTTTTGAGTGATTTCAAGATTTCAATTTTGTTGATATTGGAATTATTTGTCGTGCTAAAAAGCTAATTCAGCTCAATTCAGATGAAATTTTTTCAATTCTTTTTCGTATCTTTCGACTATTATCGTATCTTGCTTAGCTTCTGAAAAAATAAAACACTCAATTACATTTGAAAATGATTTATTTTTCATCTTTTTTTTTTCTCAAAAACTAGCATACGATATAAATACGATATGATACGAATAAGTTT
Organism: Gastrophysa polygoni; assembly: GCA_963576655.1. NCBI lineage: Eukaryota > Metazoa > Arthropoda > Insecta > Coleoptera > Chrysomelidae > Gastrophysa > Gastrophysa polygoni. The sequence goes on along the minus strand of OY755082.1, from coordinate 222,300 downwards.
CAAAAGACAAAAAAGTACTATTTTCAGATGGTCAATCCGAAAAAATACATAAAATTATGAAAAGTAAGTGGCATGTATTCCATGTCAAAAATATTCGTTATGGAATTATTAAACTGTAAAAACCTAGTAGATTGATAAGACTGGAAAAGAAGATGAATCAAATCAATGCATTTAATCGAGTTTGAGGTGAATTAGCCCTATAATACGACATGTAATTACTGACAGATTTCAACAAAAGCGGATGATGAAGGATATTTAAGGTATTTACGAAAAAACATTTTTTTTAACACAACTCCTTTGAAATCGAAGGTGAGTTAGGACACATTTTTAGATGAAATTTTGTCTGGAAATCATGAACCCATGAAATCACGATCATTATTCAACAACCCACGCATACATATACATGAGTTTTTCGAACTACTTTTTGACCTAGATAAGCGATTAGGTACACTCTCTGTATAACAAACACTGATTATCTCTCGCTATCTTCTCTTTGTACACATCTAATGTAAACTTTATAAAATTGATATGGACTTTAAAGGCTGCTGGACAAGGTGGAAGGCCATTACCCGTTCATCATACTAAGTTTCGTAATAAGAATAGTGGAGGCGCTGGGAAATGCGGCCTTTTTGACGGCCAGCTTCGCCATAATAGCCAAAGAATTTCCGGATAACGTCGCGACCACTTTCGTAAGTACTCTTATTTACACCACTTATTTCCTTTGAAATACATATTTCAAGTGGATCACGTCGCCGGAGTCACCACTTCAGACATTCGATGAAACAATAACTAAAACGGTCTTCTCCTCAGACAATAAAGTATATTTATCTCTCCGTCTCTCTGTTCTTGTTAGGCCTCGTTGGAGACGTTCTTCGGACTGGGCCTGATAGTGGGCCCGACGGTGGGCGGCGCCCTCTTCCAAGCGGGCGGCTACACGCTGCCCTTCGCCGTCATGGGCTCCGCGCTCTTCATGTCCGCCATCTTGACCGCTATAGTGCTGCCCAAACACGAGAACGGCACCGACCCACCAAACGCAGGACGTGAGTATTTTTTTTGCGAGCTTCTCCTCCTCCTCCTCCTCCTCCTCTCTTCCCTCAGCATACGTACTCTACAATTTCACTAAATGTCTTCCTGATACTTTTACTTATTGTTCAACACCACATTCGGAAAGAACGGAATTTAATTTCATGCACACAATGACTATGGTTTTACTTTTCTTAATTTTGTCAATGCACACGTTGTGTGACTGGCAGATGTTTTGAAGTGCTCATCATGTGATCATTGTTACCATGTGAACCTATATATACACGGTGTTCCGGTGATCATGTTACAAACTTCTAGGGTAGTTAAAAAACACACGAAAATAAGAAAAAAAGTTCATGTGAACATGGGTCCGGAAACGCTTCTTCAGGGAGCTAGGGCCCTTCGAAGATGACCTCCAAAAACTACTTTTCGTTTTATAGCTTCGGTACTACTGCAGCTATCGCAACCAATTTTAGGACATGAAATTCATTATTAGTTTTGCTTGTGTAGGTTTAAATGTTTTTTTTTTAAATATTTTGTATACGTTCCCTTTTACTTTTTTTACCCCCAATTTCGAAAAGACAATAAATTTCTCTAATCTAATTTATTTTCATTAAAGAAGAAGATTTGACTAACTAATAATGCTCACTATCTGTACTGAACCTCATTTTCATATTTCAACGTAATAATTGGTTTAAGACCAATAATTTATTATTGATTGGATTCAGCCATTTCCGGAGGAAACGGTGACAGATAGCGATTTTTACAAGAGTACCTTTTTTATGTAAAAGGCATTGGAGAATCATAATCAGATATAAAAATGGTAAGAAATTAAAGCCTAAGAGGAGTAGGGTCAAATTTACCCAAATACCCCCCTGGTTTGTACGCCCCTGGTTGTTAAAGGTGACAAAATCCGGTAGGCTCAAATTGATGAACCTACGAACTAGATTTCATGTCCCAAAATTGGTTGCGATAGCTGCAGTAATACCGAAGCTATAAAACGAAAAGTAGTTTTTGGAGGTCATCTTCGAAGGGCCCTAGCTCCCTGAAGAAGCGTTTCCGGACCCATGTTCACATGAACTTTTTTTCTTATTTTCGTGTGTTTTATCTACCCTAGAAGTTTGTAACATGATTACCGAAACACCCTGTATATGATGAATCATGGAGCTGTTTGTTGATAATCACCATGTATTTCATTTTATTTTGTATTTGTGAATGTTGTGTGAATTTTTAGTTTATACAGTTTTATATACCTCTATTTATTTACTTCTTATTTTAGTGACTCATAACTATACATATGTCTTTATCCTATAGCATGTAAATGATCTTGAAGGACGAATAAATATTATTATCATTATTATTATTATTATAAAAGTCCTCGTGATTATATTCAGCATACCAGCGCGTCAATTTCAGTAAAAATTGATGTTATGACACATGTTTGTATGAACTTAAATTTATCATAAATATCATACTACTTCATGTCATTTCAGGAAGTTCCAGAACAATCCATTTCTTTTTTTATTCTATACATCAACGTGATGATAATTCATATGTCTATTCCATTATAGAAACAAGAGGGAATGCTTCTCGCTTCCAATTATTGCCGCCAGGTGTCGTCGTTATCGCGAATAGCCTTGCTCATGATGACTCCAAATAAGTCTACTCTATATAGTTTATAATCGAACCAAAGTATTGGTGCATTCTTGTGGCTCTTTATGGTTTTCAAAGGAAACGACTCCACAGTAAGGTCATGTTTTCAATCAGTCCCACACATACTGTATGTAGTCTTTGTTATGAAAAATATTTCACACTCTAAATCAATCAGAGAATCATCGTAATAATCTTGTTTCATTCATAAAGTCTCTCCGTTCCATTTGCAAGACTTTTTTCACGTTCGTTCAATGATTGACACCGTTCGTTGCAGCGTCGATGCTGAAGGCGCTGCGCATCCCCGGCGTCCTCCTGGCCTCGTCCAGCATCGTGGTGACGTCGACGTCGATCGGCTTCTTGCAAGCGACGCTCGAGCCGCACTTGCGCCCCTTCGCGCTCTCGCCCGTCGCGCTCGGCCTCATGTTCGTCATCAACGGCGGCGTCTACGCCGTCACGGCGCCGCTCTTCGGCTGGCTGTGCGACAGCCGATGCCCGCCCAAGGTCATCACCGCCCTGGGCGCGCTGCTCGTCGCCCTAGGGTTCTGTCTGGTCGGACCGGTGCCCGTGAGGTCTTTCAAACAGTGAGTCATTCCTAACACGACCGATACGCTTTCCATACGGATTCATGGGGTTTATTCGGATTTTCTATGCTCCATCATGAGTGTAGAATAGGGAAGATTAGTGATCCGGAAATTGAATAAAAAAAAAGCAAATAATGTTGTATATTTCGATATGAAGGTGGACTAGGGAATCGAGATGAAAACTATCTTGGAATTGGGAATCTTCGGGTCTTACAGACGAAACAATACTTTTATATAAAAAAAAAGAATATTCGGTTGAAGGACCTCGGTCGATGGCCAATTGATTTTAATATTGTTTATGTTATGATTAATAAAGCACTTTTATAATAATTAGAATCCCCTATCATTCAACACAAGGAGGGACTCTCCATACTGAATTATACTAGCAAAATGAAAACTATCTTGAAATTCGGAATTTTCAGGACATAATATTTCTGATAATTTAAGAGTCCAATAAGTTTCGATCTCTCCTAGACAAAAATGATAAGAACGGTTCGCTTTTTCCCGACCGGAGTGTCATAACTAGAAGAAAACTATTATAGATAAAAGAGACTTAGGAATTTGAGAAAAAAACATTTTTGAACTTTTTCTGATATCATACCCCTAAAGAAAAACTATCAACTGCGAAATATCCAGGATTGCTTCTTCACTCTATATGGAAAACAATTTATTTCATAGTAAATGATGTTGATGTTTTGTTGATATTTGATGTTCCCTATACTATCTAAATGTGTATCCTTCAGAACCCTGTGGGTATGCATCCTGGGCCTGGTTCTGCACGGTTTAGGCATGGCCGCTCAACTCGTTGCATCCTTCACAGATGCCCTCAGGACCATAGTGTAAGTGAACAAAAGTTTTGCTGACTTTTTCTGCTACCTGACCTCACATATGCTTTATTATTTTCGAATTCGAATCACAGCACGATCCAAAAACACATTCAAACTGGTAACGTAATTATCCTGCCTAGGCCTAGGTATTCAGCTGTCAATTTTCTTATTATGTTTTTTTCTAACGACGCATCTAGCCAGTTTCGTTTCTTACTACAATATTTTTATCTCTGTCAGAATCTACGAGTATGACGTTCCGAGTTATAACTCTTTTTTTTTTTTAGATAATTGCGAATTTCAACTCGAAACACAGTCAGTCACAATTATCTAAAATTCCGATTTGCTATCATATTTCGAATACTGGGAAATTTTCGGGATTGTTAATCAAATACCTAGAATTGACACCGAAATCTCATTTTCGAATAAAATTGAACTCACACAGTTTAATATGCAGATATTTCAGCGAGCTACAATTCGATTCTAGACACACTCGCTAGTTTTGTAACATTTTCATTACTGCTTGATTTTATATTATATTCCCAAGTGAACTCCTCTGATATTGAGAAACTCAAATTTGAATGGATCTTTTTAAAATTGAGTCCGAGCATGAACGACCATGATAAAATAATTTACCTGGAATGCGACTTCTCAGCGGCCACGGCTTCCCCAACAACCTGGAGACGTTCGGCCTGGTCTCCGGCCTGTGGACGAGCACGTTCGCCCTGGGCGCCTTCTTGGGCCCCTCCGTCAGCGGCATCCTCTACGACGCCGTCGGCTTCCGCCACGCGACGCTCTTCGTCGTCGCGGCGCACGCGCTCGTCGGCGTCGGCGTCGTCCTCTTCCTGTGCCTGTCCTCCGAGGATTCCTCCTCCGCCGGAGTACCCGCTTACCAGCAGCTCAAGGAGGACGAGGCGAAAGACGGCGACGGCGACAAGGTCAGGTCGTTCCAGCAGAACAGCGTCACCGAGAGCATGATCAGGTACGCCTTCCCTACATACGACAGATCCTTTTATTTCAATTTGAAAAATATAATCTGTTATATTAGTATTTGATTATTTCAATGACGTGAATTAGTATCATTTTTTAGGTTATTCTTCCTCTTTCTGCTTCGTTCAACATAGATCTCGAGTAACGAGAGTCACAGGCATACAAATCTTTGAAAAATCCAAAATATAAACATCTAAACATCGTTTATTATTAGAGGCAATTAAAGTGCGGAAACAGAGAAAATGAAATCGATCAAAATCAACCACCAAACACCTTTGATAACTTTTAGGGTCGGTTGCATAAAGAAAAATTATTCATGTGATTATCTGACGCCACATTAGCGGCGATGTTACGTTAAATACAATTTGCGTTGCATAAAACTCTCGTATGTTATGATTATCGTTCCATCAACTAACGACGAAAAATGCGTGGCAACAGGGCTAATTTGCTGGATCCACGCGTTCCGTGCTTGTAAATGATGATGCTTTGCGCATTTATAGGTTAGGTTTAATTATTTGATGTGACGAAGCAGTTTCACACAGATCTGTGGCAGTATGGATATTGATATGGATAGCTTGAGGAAAAAACGGGGGGCAAACTATACGGAATCAGAAAAAACAACACTGCTGGAGATTGTTAAAAAGTACGTATAGTTTACCATAATATCCAAAATTCGGTACCTATCTTTCGATTGGAACACTCATATATCCAATTCATTCCTTCACAGATATAAAAATATAATAGAATGCAAACAATCCGATACCATATCTTTGAAAAAAAAAAACGGGATACATAATCAGTCATCGAGCACTGATTAAGTTAATGCCAGAATTAAGGCGATTTGATGTGACGTTTAAAGTTGATTGGCTTTTGTGCAACTGCTTTTTTACTTAATCGGGCATTTTCTCAAGTTGATTAGGTGATTGAGTTAACATACCATATCAAGTATACGATGAATGTTTATGCAACCGAAATCGATAAATACCGTTACGTCAAATATTTAACGTGACGTTAAATACTCAATGAACCTTCATGAAAACCGGCCCTTAGCCATTCAAGAAAACCTCCGGTAAATTCCTTCTTTCGGAACATTCCACCGCTGACTAACACGATGTTCTCCTCGAACATCATATGATGTCCTTCGGTGTTGTGGAAAGGTAAAAATAAAAAAAAATATCTATTTCGCGCTCACCGTTTCGTTTCCCGTTTGATTCGCAGCAGTATTCGGTCGGTGGGGAACGGCATCTCGATCGAGCAGAGTCGACCGGCGGGTCTCAACAGCCTCATCGCGTGCAACAGCTACAAGAGTCGCGCGTGGCCCCAGAAGGACTGCGCCAGTCTCACCTGCTTGGGGCCCTACAGCTACACCTACGGCGCCGTCAACTGCAAGAGCATACCTTGAAACGGAGCGATTACAAAAAACTGGCGTCGATTCGTGTCGCGTCGGAGGTGAATAAAGTGATATATTATTTTATCGATTGATTTACGCATATTGTAAGAACCAATCATGCTTTTTTTCTCGTCTTTTAAGATCGGCCAATCAACGGGTAAGTTTTATTACCACGATAAACAATTTTCTCTTCTTCTCTCGATTCGAGATTTCTTCGAATGAAATTTGGATACAATTTCATTCATCCAATAAGAACATTCTCGGATATATTTCAGGAAGATTGACACACATCTATACTATGAAGGCAATTCAGTTTAAATCTTCGGGCGTATTTTGTTTATAGAATTTTTCTTGGAAGAGATTCACCAAAACATTCCGCATAGTTGATTAGAAACATTAGTTCTAAGGAAAGCTACCAAATGACTGTTGATTGTTCGAATCCCATTGATTCTTACAAATAAGCGTGTATTGATCATCAAAAACGATATTTATATTTATATCACTGATGACCTGATGTGTGTAAGACTGGTTAAGCACCTAAGAGATTTTATTATATATTACCCAGGCTGGTTGCATAAAACAAATTATTTTATATTTATAATGGCTATATGTTGCCACCATCATATTGATGATTCTCGAGTTCATATATGTAAATTATTTTTAATGATATAAGTTCTCAACGTTTCGTCCGTTTAGTTAGAGTTAAACACCCTGTACGTAATATTAGGATTATGTCGTTTCGTTTTAGCAACTGGCTTTTATATATTTTTTAATGAAATGACGTATAAGTGTGCCTGTTTTGATTGCCGTAATATATGAATTGAAAAAAAAATACATAAAAATTGTTTCATTGTATTTTATCAGTGATTTATCCCATAAAATAAAGTAATCGGGGCCTATGAAATGGCATCTGTATTTCTTGCATGATTTTAATAAAGTGTTCAAAATGCAGATGAGATACACAGTGTATATGAAATTTGAAAATATACTAAGAAGTTCTTATTCAAAAGATACACCCTGTTAAATACTGTCTGTAAGTTCTTCGAGGAGGTGGTATATTCATTTTTCAGCTTTTAATGGGATTTTCTCTCCTCGTTTCTAAAAAATAGAGTAGAAGTTATTAAAAATTATTGCAATATATTTGTAGTAAGGACAGATTTAGGATCTGTCCCAAAATGTCACTGCGCTTGAAATTAAACCTTTAGATACCTATTTTTTCAAAAACAAGGTGTCACTGACCAATAGAGAATTTCTCTTTTAGGTATCTAAAGGTTTAATTTCAAGCGCAGTGACATTTTGGGACAGATCCTAAATCTGTCCTTACTACAAATATATTGCAATAATTTTTAATAACTTCTACTCTATTTTTTAGAAACGAGGAGAGAAAATCCCATTAAAAGCTGAAAAATGAATACACCCTGTATTTAATATGAAATAATTGTTAGAATTTTTATCTTTAGAAACGAAGAGAGACAGAAATACCACCTCGATTAACATACAGATAGTATTTAACAGGATTCTTTTTTTTATCTGATGAAAACACGAAAGGAAAACCTATAATGTTCTAAGAACATCGTGCTAGCCATCGGTGGAATTTTGGGAGGGAAGGAAGGTGTTGGAATTTTTCTTCAGAGTTTGGAGGTTGTAAGCATGAGGAAAGAATTCCATAACTTTGCCGTTTTATTGATGAATGATGTTCGACAGGTCTCGAGAGTCTTACAGTGTAGGGTTGACCAGCCTGTTAGAACAAAGCATTATTCTATTGTTACTAATTAACTTGGATACACTGTCTGAGGTATCAAATAAGTGACCGCAAACGATCTAACCGCAACCTAAGAAAAATAGAAAAAAAATCCACCATAAAGCCCGTCGAATCCTGTCGGTGGTCCTGCTGCAAACAAACAAACAAACAAACAAACAAACAAACAAACAAACAAAAACAAACCACCACCCTCTTTCGCTTTTCGAAAGAAAACAAAGAGATGGCGCGTCGGTCCTGACTGTGCGGATTCAACAGGTGAATAGAATAACCTTCAACCTGTAGCGCTCGAGCGCGGTGGTACCAACACCGAACGACAAATACCGAATAATCAAACAATGCGGTGGAAGAGGTAGAACGTAGACCTCGCGATCGCAGCCTCCGCAGTTCGTCCCGAAGATTGCTAGAGCTAACAGAAACGAGACGTACGTGGTCCCGTCGATCGTCGATCGGACAGGAAGAATCCATCCTCTCCGTTCGTTACATTTCAATATTTTCAATAGTGTTCGTCAGTCGAGTGATCGTGATTGGTGTTTCGGAGTGTATTTATTATCTGACACGAAGGTGAGAGCAAGTTTCGCTTTTTTTCGATTGTCGCGCGAAGATGCTCTCTTATTCTGCGGTGTTGCGAAAACGCCGAAGAAGAAGAAGAAGATGTCAAAAGTTTATGGGAAAGTTCAAACTATATAGTTACCCAAGAAGAATAATGGCACAATATGTTTTCGTGCGAACTGCCGATGATCTTCGTTTCCCGTACAATTATTCGCCTCCAGTGATACATAACCATCATATCGCTCTTGCTCTTGTTCGTTTAATTGCCAATTATTTTAATAGGGTGGAGTTGCATCAGATCGGCAGGCGTACAAAAATGCGGACGGCTATTAACTCGATAGGCTCAGCGAAGGTCATTTCCTTTCGAATTCAAATCATGTTACCCATGCACTATGATATTTTTGTCACCTCTCATAAGACGAACGATGTGGTTCGAGTATACATGATGAGAAACTAAAATTCAGTACTTTGTTTCATTCATTCAGTACGTTTTTCTCTAAGTACCTAATTATCAAATCAGCAGAGAACGACCAGATCAAGTGACGTAAATATCCGTGGAATTCGGCTGCCACCCTCAAACAGAAGAGAACTGCTAGATGAGTAACCAATCAAAATTATTGCGAAAATTCCTCATTCATCACCACATTCGTATCGACTATATTTGTATGTCATATCTACTCATGGTTTCTGACAGAGACAACAATACTCTTGTATGAACATGACTAGCTAGAAGCGTTGATTGAAATAAACATCAGAAGAATACCAAATTCACCCAATCTTTCAAATTCGTGGTCTCGAATAGCTGACATTATTTTTTCATTCATTCTCAAGACTGATTCAACTAATATTAGGGAACATTCATCGAAGATATTTTCATGTTCCAACAAAATGTCGAACAAGAAAGAAAAAAATGGTTCCCGGCAGTGAACATTGAACGGTCAATATATTGACAATTTCTATTTTTTTTTTCTTCATTCTTTATCGTTACAACTTAAAAGTATGTTGATGAATTATAAAATTGCTGACAAACTGTGCTGAAAACTAATATATTTTACGTATCTTCAACAATCTCTTATACAATAATACAATCTGTTTATCATTCATATTCTGTCTGTCATAGAAAAATGAAAACAGCTGGTGGAAATTTTTTGTTTGGCAATTTGGCAGCGTTGATAAAAGCCATCCTTTTATTGATTTTATCACAAAATTGGAAGGTTTCATAATTTGAATTCGAAAGTAAAGCATGTGAGTTATTAACTTTCAGAAAGAATGACGGTGTTTCACACGAGAACATCATTACAAAGGTGTTTTCAGTTGGAACTTCGATAGGTGGTGTACGCATCACCCCATTGGAATTCTTAAATCGTGACGAGATACCTTCATGAGGAGTCATATTTATGCTGTTGGTGAAATTTCACTCCCTCTCATCTCCGATGCATTTCAAACGTCAACTCTCCTTTTACTCTCGACACACCAGGCCGATGGTATTCATTACGAAAGTAATCGGCATGATAGAATAAGTGAATCTTCTTATCGTTGCAACTAACCAATATGATGCCATTTGAATTTCTTTTGGTCGTCGCATAGGTAAGACCTCGCTCGTTGTTGTATCGTCACTTTTACTTGTGACGCGCCCCACCTATATAGATGCAGATGCATTCCTGGCTAATGTAATGCTCAATTCGCTCAATCAGAAATACCGCAACCTCGACATGCGCAAGTTTTTCTCCTTCGTACGCAGACACACACACACACACACACACACACACACACACACATCTTCTTCTTCGCTCCTTCGGTTCGGAATAATACTTTTTCGATGGCTCGTAAAACATCTTTCGCCTTGAGGAGCGCCTCTGCCATCACCTTTCACAACGCCACCGAATATCGAACAATGCGAATTTCTATAATTGACTTCCCTTTGTGTGAAAACCAAAGATATACAATATTATCTTCTATTACTACTACTACTAGATCGAGCTTAAAGAGAGAGGAATTGAAACGACCATACGATTGAGAAGCACCGATCAAAAATTTCGATGTGCCATGCTATCGCACTGAGAAATGCCAACATTTTCAGTTATTTCGAGTTGATAGTGTAAGATTATTCTATTGTTCAGCGATAAGTGTGTTAAAACAAAGAGACTCACACTTCTATTTGAATATAAGAAAAAAATCCCAGTTGGTTCATCTAGTTCAGCCCATCAAATCAAGGAAGGATTTCGAAACTTTGTTCGTAATGATGTTGTCCTGTTTTACCGCTGGCTGTATATTAAATATCATAATATATTATTTCAAAGGTGAGTTATCGAATAATGTTGAACAACGAATTTCAAATAAACCCTAGTTCGCGCCTACAGAAAGGCGGAGGAGGAATCCAACCAATCAAAACAGCAAAGGAGAGGGAGAGAGAGAGAGGCAACCAGCAGTGATCAGCTGACTGTTGGCAAAATTGCACCTCTCTTCGTCGCACACCTAGACGGATCGATAGCTCTTTCTTTTCCTTATGCTCGTTCAAATGCTCCTCATAAGTCGATGTCGTAAGGGTGAAATGAATCCAGTAGAGGATATATTATAATATGATATCTTTGGTGAAAACGTTCCTCCGAAAACGCCGATCTAGCGTGCTCGTTCTCATCGTTAAAAATTCTTTCACTTTTTTCAGCTCGATTCAATAGATAGCAGAAAAAAACAAAGTCATAATTTCTGCACTATCGAGCATTATAATATCAACTTCGTTCTTCGACAAGGTGGAATTGAATACGGATGGAATAACATAGTTGATCATGTTGATTATACCGCGCAGTGACGTATAACAGTTGATAAAAATAGTTTTACGCGTACTAGAACATACGGTATTGCTACATACCTCTTGATATCATGTTGTATCTTTTCGAATATTCCATGCCGAAAATAATGATAATTCAACTTTCCTACATTTATTTTAGGTCGTCAAATATTATATCGAAGAATCGCAGTGGTGCCCATTATGAGAGAGTGTATAAGCGACTATAAGTGTAAATGTAAATACTGCTATTGCAAATAGAAAACGTACTTGATAAATTTGACATACAAATACTAAAAACCAGATTGAATCATTACAGTTTTATGTATCTTTCTCGGAAATTTCAGCTTCTCTAATTTTATTTCTAAAAGAAACGGTGAAAACTGTCCCGCATGTTACACCGAGATTTGTATCATACATATAAACATTCACTTTTACGTCTTTTGAAACATGCATGTTATCGATTTCAAAGCGGCTAAAGGTTCACGCCTAATTGATGATACTGAAATGATTAAAACGTTCCTAATTATCATAGTCGGAACGACTAAGAAATAAAGTTATTTGCTTCTAGATTCGAAATCAGCTTGGCCGTATCATTGAGAGTGAAATCATGATATTCAAATATACCTTCCAATTATTTGTTTACATTCCTTTTGAATAAATTTCAACGATTGGCCAGTCCCTAGGAATGATAGTAGAAACACGTACTTGCAGTACATGTGTGATACATATGAACTATAAACACTCCTATATTAGATATTGTCTGTAGGCTGTTTCGAAAGAGAGAAAAATGTTCCGGTGAATGAACGTACCGAACCAACATGGCTGACGTGGAAATATTTCGTTATTGCCGAATCGGTGGACACTTTATTCTCATTCATCGGTGAATTTCTAAATTTAGGATCGACCTTGGTGTAGTTCATGGTTGACGAATAGCAGGAAACATGTGTTACAGAACAGAATATAATTTATTCAGATGGTTTTGTCCGCATCGAGGATTTGAAGAAAATGTCTCATCATTTGCATAGATGTGGCAGAATTAAAATTAATTAATCGAAAGTATTTCTATGATGGATGTACCGAAAGGGAAATTGATACATAAAAATCAACGACGTGGACCTGCAAACGCAGGACAAAAAAAATGCAGGAGTTCGATATTGATACCAAAATATCCAATGACTGATGGTATTTTATATCATAGACATGTCATGAAAAATTGAATAGTTGTTTTCATTTCGCTAAGACGGATAAATATACATTTTTAAACGGAGAACTGTAGGTGATTTCAATAATACAATTAGAAATTCCACAATGATAAAAACGTGTTCGTAAACACAGCAACTCTGGAAAGTCACGGATATAGTCGGATACGTAATATATTAGCTTTCAGCACGATTATTTTGCCAGTAATTTCATGATACATCAACATACTTTTAAGTTGTAACTATGAAGAATGAAGAAAAAATGGAAATTGTCAATATGAATCAGTAAATCACACCCTGTCCTTTTTTGAGAAGACTTTATTGAAATCCAAACATTCTTCAATGAATTTATAAATTTGTTCTTTGAATTCATTCTTCTTTATGTGTGATCAATTCAAAAAAAGAGTATAAATTTAGAAAAAAAAGTTTGAATTTTGAGAATATGCATCTTGTTTTTGCAAAAATCAGTATTATGGCAAAATCAAGCCTAATGCGTGTTCAAGATGGCGAGTATGAGCAGTAAATGCATATAATTTGTAGACTCATGATTTCATTGGAAAATAATCGGCCTTGTTGTTATTCCTGCACAATTGAAAGGTCGATTAGAATCGTGGGAAGAGTATAATATACCGGTTTGTGCGATTTAATTTCACGTGTTGTTGATATATAATTATTAGGAAAAAAAGACGAGATGTTGCGGTAAGAAATGAGTACGTCTATGCCCCGTCTAACTTTTTCTGGTTCAGGATGTGATCGATGATAAATCACCTTGAACTTGTTTGTCATTCGTAAACGTTAAAATATAAAAATAGCATTTTAATGATGAACCTAAGAGAGAGAGAGAGAGAGAGATCGATAGGCGATGAGACCAGGAACCGACATTTTTACTTCACCAAAGTCTCTCTGCACGTGATGCACCTGAATGAAATTTTCAAATTTTGAATTCAGAATCTCATTGACCATCAAATGTTCATAACGTACACCAAAATTCGAAATAGTATTCGAATAGTAAAGGGTTTTAAAGTTGTGGGATTTTCTTTCCTCGTTCCTGTAAGAATAGAGTAGAAGGTATTAAAAATTATTTCAATATATTTGTAGTAAGGACAGATTTAGGATCTGTCCCAAAATGTCACTGCGCTTGAAATTAAACCTTCAGATACCTAAAAGAGAAATTCTCTATTGGTCAGTGACACCTTGTTTTTGGAAAAATTTGGAAATACAAATCTATATTTAATAAGAATGAAACCTCTACTTATCTTGGTGGACGTTTCGGGAACAAATCTGCTCCCGTTCTCAACACAATAAAAATATTTGTCTCTTCGCAAAATTTTTTCAGTGTCAAAACCGACAACAAATTATAAAAATTTTGCGAAGAGACAAATATTTCAATTGTGTTGAGAACGGGAACAGATTCGTTCCCGAAACGTTGCACCAAGATAAGTAGAGGTTTTATTCTTATTGAATATATTTGTATTTCCAAATTTTTTTCAAAAACAAGGTGTCACTGACCAATAGAGAATTTCCCTTTTAGGTATCTAAAGGTTCAATTTCAAGCGCAGTGACATTTTGGGACAGATCACAAAATCTGTCCTTACTACAAATATATTGAAATCATTTTCAATACCTTCTACTCTATTTTTTTAGAAACGAGGAGAAAAAATCCCACGAAAAGCTGAAAAATGGTTTTAAAGTTGTAGAGAAAGATTATATAAGAAACATTTTCGGACCCATGCATATTAGGAATGAGGAATTTTTTGCAAGGCCGCCGGAATGTCTTGCATGTTGAAACAAAAACTCACTCTGATCACGATAGATTTCGGTACAGTTCAGAAGTTTATCGAAAATTCCATCTATCATCTATCTCGCTCGCCACAAATTCCAACACCTTCGCCAAAATGTTTGCAGACAATTCTACCTTGGATCCACGAGGCCAGGAACTTCCGAAAGTCGCTACCATCGATAACCGTATGCCAGAAATTGTCTTCCGGCAACGCACCATCAGACACATTCTGCTTAGCCTCAACGTCAAGAAGGCTATGGGGCATGACGGAATACCGCCTATTGTTCTCAAGAAATGTGCCCCGGAACTAACACCAGTTCTTTGCAGGTTGTTCACCCTTTCGTACAAACTCGGCGTATTTCCTTCTAACTGGAAAAAAGCTAGGGTCCAACCGATTCAAAAGAAGGGCAAGAAAACACTCCCTAACAACTATAGACCGATTGCACTACTATCTGTGATCTCTAAAGTAATGGAAAAAGCAATCAACATCGAGCTCATCCGATATCTAGAGAGCTCAAGAATCGTGAACGACCGGCAATATGGCTTTCGTCACCAGAGGTCAACTGGAGATCTGCTTGCCTATGTGACACATAAGTGGCAGGTGTCAATTGAGAAACATGGGGAGTCTCTGGCTGTAGCCTTGGATATCTCCAAAGCATTTGACCGAGTTTGGCACCAAGGCCTCCTAGCGAAACTTCCGTCATATGGTTTGCCGCCCCAACTGTGTCTTTTACTATCGAGTTTTCTTGCAGATAGATCACTCTACGTGGTGGTAGACGGGGTCTCGTCTGATACAATGACGATCAATGCTGGTGTTCCACAAGGCTCTGTCTTGGCACCAACTTTGTTTTTGCTCCACATCAATGATTTGTTGAATGTGACCTCCAGCCCAGTTCATAGCTTTGCGGATGATAGTACGGTTCATTCCGCCTTTTCCTCTAGAGCCCCTATATCATCCAATGAGGCCAGAGGTGCAAGGCGAAGACAGGTTGATGCTCTAAATGAGGATCTGACAAGAATTCTGAAATGGGGATCTGAGAATCTAGTACAGTTCAATGCAACTAAAACTCAAGCTTGTATGTTCACCAAGAAGGCTGATCACACAATGCCCAATTTGATGATGTCTGGTACCACCACTGTTCCTATGAGGTCGTCAATATCCTTGCTGGGTGTCACCACCAACAGTGCTCTCTCATGGGACGATCATGTGAGGTCCATTGCGAAGACTGCTTCACAAAAACTCGGTTTTCTTTTCCGTGCGAAGAGATACTTCACATCCCAGCAACTGCTTATGATCTACAAAGCACAAATTCGACCTGTCCTGGAGTACTGCTCACATGTTTGGAGCTCAGCCCCCAAACATACGCTTAAGCTCTTAGATTCAATTCAGAAGAGAGCTATTCGCCTAGTCGATGATACAACACTCACCAAATCATTGACCTCTCTAGATCATCGTAGAAAGGTCGGCGATCTCTGCCTTTTTTATAGGTACTTTCACGGTCGGTGCTCAACGGAAATATCATCTATTATGCCACCACGCGCGATTCCTAGTAGACAAACCAGACGAGCTCAAGCTGGTCACCCCTACACTGTCAGGCTCGAGACCTGTCGAACATCGCTATACCAAGCATCATTCATCAATAGAACGGCAAAGTTGTGGAATTCTTTGCCTAGTGAAGTCTTTCCTGATGCTTACAACCTCCAAACATTCAAGAAAAATTCCAACACCTTCCTTCTTTCCCGAAATTCCACCGCTGGCTAACACGATGTTCCTCGAACATCATAGGTTTCCCTTTCGTGTTGTCCACAGATAAAAAAAAAAAAAAAAAAAAAAAAAATTCGGTAGGTATTCCGGCGAAATTTTTCCTCGGCGCGCGAGGAAATCGACGAAAACACGTTAATCCGGACGAGCGAGTGCATCACCGTTGGTTGATGGTGATTCACCTAGATAATTCCGATTTCCGATGCCGAACACCTGATGACTGATGACTGATGACGACCCCACCACTATGCGCGTCTTCGATAGCCATGTCGGGTGGTATGCGGTATTTATTTTCGGATAGCGCCCGAGGGCGCCAACAAGAACACGTCTTTTCTTGTCGTGAAATGACCGCGAACGGAGGAGAAAATTCGGCACACATTCGGCATCACGCGCTCTCTCTCTCTCTGAGAAACTCGAAACTCGATAAATGATTATAATTATCATCAACGTTCATACAGCGAATATAAAGCAATTTATTCCGATATAAATCTGTAGCAAGGACAGATTAAAGATATGCCCGAAAATGGAACTCAACAACCTTCAGGAAAATTGTTCATTTGCCAGTGACAACTTGTCTGATTATTCTGTATTACACCGGCAAATGTGATATGTCTGCCCTCTGGGTCAAAGTTTTCTCAAGTTACGCACGTATGTGTGATACCTTTAATGCCCCATCAGCGGGTACAGGGTGTTCGGTTTCACTTGGGATCGATAAAACGACCGAAATACTACCTGCAGACACGAACTCGTCTCGAATATATCGATTACAGTATCGATTTTTGCAAGTGCTAACGCTCTCGATAATATTCAAACACTATGCATGGAAAACAGTTAGCTGGAGAAAAAAAAAACTGTTATACATTATTGTTGTCGAATCACGATCTGAGGCTGAGAAACAAGATATTTTGTTCTGAATCGCAATGTAAATTGCAACGGATAATTTTTTGTTGAATTATGCAGCAAATTACGTCATCGGCCACTACTCTCTAATAAGGAACGAAACAAACAAGAATTTCCGTATGATTCACAACTGCGCGCTATGTGCAAACTAAACTCATTAATTATGATTTTGTAATCAATTTCGGGTTGGGAATTTCTCTGTTTTGTGACTATTATTGAGAAGTAGAAAAATTCATATGAACATGTATCTTGAAATATCTGATATTTAAGATAAAGGTTGTCAAAAATCACTCAATTGCAAGTCCGTAATAGAATTTTAAAAACAGCTACACTAAATCTGCTAGCATGATTATGTCGTAGCAGCTATACTTATTACTACAGATCAAAGTGTCAACAATATCGACAAAAAAAAATTCGAAATGGTGATGAAAAATCAATTCAAAAAAGGAACTTTGAAGCCCTGTAAATTAAAAACCAGATATTTGAATAAACATGTTTGTATGAACCTTTCTACTTGAGATTTTTCCAGAAATACGCGCTTAAATTCAAGTATAATACCCTGTGAATCGAAAATCTCTTTAGATCAGTCTGTGATTCACTAATTCACATTTGGATTTCTCGCGGGTATAGAACATCCTGTAAGACTATGTGAATTTATGTGAATTTTAAATCACCTTGTAAATTGAACTTCGTCCTTTGCTTTCATTGTGATTTATATTTTCCTGTAAGTTTTCTTTTTTCTGTAACTGAAATCGGCGATGAAAGTAATAAAGACGTTTATTATTATTATTATTATTATTAATTATCAGATCTAGCTTAATGGAACGAAATGAAACGAAACCAGTATGGTACAAGGAATTCTTACACATTATAACCTACACACACATGATGTGATCGTGTAACAGAAAGTTCTTGAGCATTCAATGAGGTAGAAGTAGAGGTATATAGGTGTAGGTATACATAGAAGATGTCCTTCGAATATTTCTTGACCGTAACAGATACAAATATTCGTTTGCTCGTTGACACGTCATTCAGTTTCGCAATGCATTAGTTTGCTCAAAGAATACAATGAGAGAAATAGAATGGGTTCGGTCAGCTCGGTCGTTTTAGTCTATAAGTGTATAAAGATAGATAAAAAAAATGTATTGAAATGCACATCGGAACTGTCGTTCACTTTTAATACAAGGTTGAATTAGAAATATGAAATCAACTTGTGATTGTTCCTTATCTGTATCATTACTAATATGGTTTATTACTTCCTGTTCCTTGATTTGTTGAAAGATTTAGAAAATTTGTGAAATATTTTACATCGCATTCAATCATGAACCCGAATTTATTACCAGATCAATACTCGATATTGTAAGAAAGGTCAGTTATAGATAAAATATTAGTTTTCATAAACTTTTTTCCAACGATTTGAGGAAATTTAAAAATTTTTGCTACAACTTTCGAATTTCATTAAACGCCCTATATAAATTTTAGGAAGGAGGGAGAATATCGAGGTTCATTCTTACGCTATTTCGATTCTTCCGACTTTGCCTCGAAACAGGCTTGGCCATTTCTTGATAAATATTTTTCATTTCCGAGATCCCACTGGCAACTTGACTAGATTTGACACACCATGTACAGTTATGTAAAGGCGAATGATCTTCCTCTACATGATATCGACTGTATATCCAATGAAAATTGCGAAGTCATGAATTCAATCATGCGTAGTATAGGTAGTATAATAATAATTATGAAAGAAAGAAAGAAGACACTAACCAAACCCAATATAATATATCTTCTGAATATTAGAGAACGATCAGTCAATCACCTTTTGATACCTAATTATCGAAATATCAGTTGCACAAAACTTCCTTGGAATCATAACAATTATATAGGCAACGAACAAATATTGTCTTGGTCGCTCAAGCTACAAGGTGTTGTGCATGCATGTGTAATTATTTTTTATTAATTCGACGCGTTTTTTTATGTCACGTAATCGTTAATTTCATGAAAATTATCGGTCGTGAACTTCGGTAAATTAAAAAAAAATATATATTAATGTGAACGTTACACAATTCTTATAATAAATGTCAATCGATCCATTGATTGAGCACCAGCACAGCATAGTCGAGCAATTTTTCAGTTATTTATTGTTTATGTGTTTAAGATAGAGTATTTCATTCGCGCAAGAATGTTTAAACGCTGATATTCAACTGAATCACACAAGCAATACTATTTTTCATTCACAAACAGAATCGCCGAAATTTTTCATCAGAAATGATTTGACATTTTGCTCAAAAAAATATCAGAAAAATTTGTGAAATTTGTAAAAAAAGAGAGAAAATGATTCTGTTATTCGTTCTCAAATGATTAATTTTCGAATTCAAATAATAGCCCTATACAAAAACCTAGCTAAGTATTTGGCAGGTCGGAGGTTAAGTGAATTTTCTTCTTCTTTCTCATTCATGTTCATTGTAACGACGCTTGTAGCATTTTGACGTCACTAAATCTTTTCGTTTTCTGATGATATGAAAATCGCGAATTTCAATAATTATTTGAAAAACGTAGGAATGTACTTAGAGAAAATCTCTTTATGCCAGAAAGCTAGTTTGGATGATTTTCATTTACTCATCATGTCGATTGTAATGACCGTTTTACAGATATACTGTTGATCTCTCATACGTCGAATACGAGCATGCACTTGATCATTTCATAATTAATTGGTCGATGTGATTTTTTGTTCAGTCTGGAATTGTTGCGGTCTGCGATATTACGTGACCTCCATCGTAAGGCAAGACGAGAAAGAAAGTGAAACCAGCGTGATACGAATTCCGTTTTAACAACTTTTACATGAAGGCATGTTTTGTAGCTATTCCACCTACCTATGTAACGATATTTTTTTCGTATTCGCGAAAAACGAATAAGAAATTGGTATTGCTGCATTCTAATCGAATGAACTGTTTGTTGCACGGTTTCTTTAATCTGCATTTCGACGGTGTCAACAACTTCCATGATGAAATCGATAGTATAGGAATATAGGATAGTATGGAAAGATACGTAGAAATCTTGGTTTTATTAAAAATATTAATATATTTCTTTTTTTTTTTCAACAAACAGAGAATTTCGCTTCAAGGTATCTGAAGGTTAAATTCCATAATTTTTAAGCAGATCACGAAATTTGTCCTGACTACAAATATATTGAAATAATTGTTACAATTCATATTTTCATTTATAAAAATGAATATACCACCTCCTCGATTAATCTACAGACCGTGTTCGAACTGTTTCGTCTGTCTTTGAAAAATCATCAACAGAATACCACGCTGTATACGACGGGCTGATAATAAACCAAGCGTGCGTATGTTTGCATTGACGACCCAATAACAAAGGAATAGGTGGAGGAGGTTACGAAAAATAAAAAAGAAAAAAAGACCGACACGATTGACGACGAGCGGTCGAGTACTTCGTCTGGTGGTTTTTTAACGGTCACCTTCCTCGAATAGTGAATTCTCCGCAGGTAGTTCCGCTTCGGAGACCGGCTCTAGAACCACGTCCGTCCGACCTCCGAAGAAATAGGAATCCTTAAATGACTCACTTCAACGCGAGCTGACGAATCATTTTTTTTTTCTAATCAATTATTATTTCAGTTCCGTGCATAACGAATAAAGAAGAACATTCATTAGTAGAGATTTTCGGGATTTCGATATCATCGTGATCTGCCCCCAAAATGTCACTGTGCTTGGAATGGGCATTCACTTATTGAAACTGAATATAAAAAAAATAAATTCAAAATCAATTGATGATTACACCCTGGTACCCGAAATTATATCTGTCTGACCACTTTTTTGTATCAAAAGACGAAACAGCCAATCTGCCCTTACTACAAATATAATAAAATAATAATTATTATTTCTATTTTAATTTTTAGAGGAGAGGAGAAAAATCCCAAAAATATGTAAAAATCAATAAAATCAAAAACGAACATACCGCAATTATGAAATATGAATTATAATTTCGTATATTTAATGGAGAACATTGTTGGGAGAAAATTTTGGGAGACAAGTACTAGTTTTTTGGTTAGCAGCACTTTTCCACTTCGAAAAATGTTCATCAAGCTGTTATCTCTACATAGAGATACATCTTCCTGCATGATATTAATCATCTTATCAATGTAAATGTCGAATGTGAAGTTTTGTGAATAAACGCATATAAAGCAAGGAAAGGAAAGGCATTATCAGTTGTCGAAAGTTTAGAACCGATTGTCACATGCACTTCCATACATGACTAAACTGCATAATTCGCTCATTCAATGTTTAATATTAAATAATACTTTTCCAATAATACTAAAGCGCTTTCGATAACATTGATTGACTCGCTAAGCTCGTGAAATGAGATATTCTCACTTAGTAATATTTTTTTTTTTTCTAATGATTCAATTATACGATGACTGTCGTTCACCGAAACTCAAAATTTCATATATATATCATTTTATTTCATGACACTGATAATATTCATGTTGGAATTTATATGTTGACATGACAGACTATCGTAAATGATCACTTTAACGCGAGCCGACAATTATGTTTTTTCATTATTATCATTATTATTATTATTATTATTTCAGTTTCGTGTGCCTACCGCTACATTCATTATTGTTTCTCTCATGATGGTCTCGAAGATTTCTGCATTTTGCTCGTTACCGATAATGTTATCTACTCTCTGATTATTTTTACTGCAGGTGGAAATGATCAGAAATTAATTTTCATTCGATAATGGGCTTCTTGCCTCGACAAGCGCTGCTAATGTTCGTTAATATGATTTTTCACGCTGAAATTGTTGTGAAATTTACTGGATACTGTTATCAAGGTTATTATGAATGGATAACATGATTGTATGACGAAGCAGCGCCTGATATTTTTATGAATGATTGAATGGGCATGTTTAGCAAGAAAAAAATATTCCATCATTTGATAGATATCACCCAAATTAGCTTCCTATCATAAACCTAAGTTTTTTAAATAATTATTGAAATTATCGACTTTAATATTAGCAGAAAACGAACAGATCTAGTGACGTTAATAATGAAAGAAAAGACGTTTGCGAATAATTTGGTACATGAATGAAAATTTGTTTTGACCACTCGTTCAAGGTTTTTATGACATTTGCATTTTATAGATCGGTTAATTACTCTATTCACTGTCCGAACATATTAAAGTTACAATAAAAAAAAAACAAATTGTATCGTTTTTTTTATACAATTTCAATTAAACATTGATAATTGTAATTTCCGATGACGAATATAGATTATTAACAATCAATTTTGTTACTTCCTTTTGTTGAAAATTCCTAACCAGAATTAAGAACTATTAGAATAAGAAGTGAAATGAGCAATCGTGAAGCTAACTGTATGAAATATCTTGGTATAATGATTGACAATAATTTGTTCTCAAATTCGAAAATTCTAAAAGACATATTGAATATTCATAATTTGCTTTGGTTCAGTCTCAATTATTTTATTGAATTTTAGGATGGAGAAGAGTGAAAAAAGCATTTTCGAAAGAATTAGAAATGGCACAAAAATGGATTTTAAGAATTATTTATGGAAAAGATTATTTGTTTTCTTATAGTTTATTCATCAGAAATTTATGTTTGAATTTATATTTCGTAAATATTCTGGATAAACTTATTATTATTATTATTATTGAGAAGATATGGACGCGGACAGCAGCTACGGAGGCAGCGACACCGCCCAAGATTCGCATTCCGCCCACGAGCTGAGCACCGCCTCCTCGCCGACGGCGGACCACGCCCACCTCCGTACCGCCGACGAGATGACGACCACCGCCGTCCACGTGATCGCCCCCCCGCCTCTCGACGACCTGCAGCCGCCGCAACAGTTCTACCATAAGAACGAGATCACGGTGCCCGTCAACGTCGACCAAACCGATTTTCAGGTAAAAATTATCAGTCAATCAGTATATCTACCGCGAGATAGTTGCCGGAAAGTGCTTGAAATCGCTGGAAATTTTCGAGAAAAAAAAAAGTGCCCACTATATAATGTTCGAAGAAGAAAAGCTCGAAGAATGAAGGCGTGGGGGACTTGAATCTGTTTCGCGCCACCACGCCCACAAGAGGCGTGTGGTGGGCGAGGTTTCCGAAGAAAAAGGAGTGGCTATATATCAAAACCCCAAATAACCGGTAATTTTATTATGAAATATTCAATTTCAAAATGAAAGTGGACTAGTGTTTTTCAAAGGAAAAAACAAAATCCAAATTTGTCAGTTTTGGAAAAGATAGAAGTGGCGAGATATCTAAAGCTTCATATAACCGGTAATTATCAATCTTCTCAATTATCAATTATCAATGTTGGATGTTCTTTGCAATCAGCTCTAAGAATCGAAATCACAATTGTATTAATTCACGGTGACGGTGGGACGACTCCGGAAGAGGAGTGACGGTTCGACGACTCACTCACCTCTCTGAAAACTCCTCCTATTGCAGCGCAGCCCCCGGCTGCCGCACTACCTGGCCACGGCCAAGCTGAACATCGGCGAGTCGCTGGAGCACCATAGCAATCTCGAGGAGATGAGCAGGAACTACCGCAGCTCGAGCAGGCTGAACGAGAGTCCGCCCCCCGAGCCGGGGGAGGGGCCGTTCGCGGGAGGCGGAGGGGGGGGCGTCGAGAACCCCGCCTTCGTCGACGACGCTCCGCCCAAGAAGAGCACCTTCAAGCCCTTCAGCAACGGCGAGGGCCAGCACGACAAGGGTCAAGGGAGAGGTGAGCGTTAATCTGGTGAAAAAATTTGTAGTTATCAGAAAATGGTGGATATCGAAATCATTTCAACGATTTCACTATAATTTGGCAAAATTTTATTTCGAATTTCAATCAATGGGATGTGTAGATAATATATATTAACTTTCTCAAGTGTCAAAAAAATTTCCGCTACGCCACGAAAAAAAATCCGGAAATGTTTCTGATTCCGATGGTAATGAGTCAAAATGAAGGCATCTCATATTGGTTTTGAAGAAGAGGTGTGAAATTTTAATAAGTGCTGACACACAGTGATGACAGTAAATATATGATACTATAATGATTGAAATATATTGTTAGTGATGGAAAGAATTCAGTACATCTTGGTGGAAAAAGTATATCAAAAATTAAGTTACAGAAGGCAATGCGAGTCTGAATTTTCGAACGGACGAGTTCTGTGAGGAACGTTTAGTACATTTTCCCTTGTTTTGGCTTCCATAAATACATTTTTTTCAACAGATAGTGACACTTGATACAGCGGGGAACAGTTTTGTTTTGTTTCCTTCAAAATTTGATATCTACAGACCACTTTTTTTCCAATAATTAATTATTTACTCTCAGATGCGAGCAGTTTGAACAAAAACGAGGAACTTCTGACGGAGGCGGTGAATTTGGAGCTGATCAATTTGAAGCCGAACAAAAACGGATCGGCGGCCACTTCGGAGCCCTACGACGCGGCCAACGGCATGACGACGATACCGCTCAAGAAAGAGGCAGACAGAGACATCGGCAATCCATACGATGAATATTTCGTGCCTGTCAACGAACATCGCAAATATATGAGGTCTGTTGTTGTTGTTATTGTTGTTGTTGGGTCTTTTCCTGGATTATGTCGATACGACATAAGTTTCGAGATATTTTCTGGGATTCTCTCTCCTCCTTTCCGAAAATAAAAATAGAAATTATGATAACTATTTCGATATATTTGTGGTAAGGACAGGTAATCTTCAGATACCTGAAAGAAGAATTCTCTAATTGACAGTGATACACTAAGATAAGTAGAAGTTTCGATTTTATTAAAAATAAATTTGTAGTTCCAATATTTTCAAAAACAAGTTGTCATTGACCAATAGAGATTTTCTCTTTTAGTTATCAGAAAGTTAAATTTCAAGCGCTGTGACATTTCGAGGCAGATCACGAAATCTGTCCTTACTACAAATATATTGAAATAATTAAGTACTATAACTTGTATTAATCATATCTTAGAAAATGAAGTATATTTTTGATTGATTTTGATTGATTCGATTGATTCGATTGATTCGATTGATTCGATTGATTTGATTGATTTGATTGATTCGATTGATTCGATTGATTTGATTGATTTGATTGATTTGATTGATTTGATTGATTTGATTGATTTGATTGATTTGATTGATTTGATTGATTTGATTGATTCGATTGATTCGATTGATTTGATTGATTTGATTGATTTGATTGATTTGATTGATTTGATTGATTTGATTGATTTGATTGATTTGATTGATTTGATTGATTTGATTGATTTGATTGATTTGATTGATTTGATTGATTTGATTGATTTGATTGATTTGATTGATTTGATTGATTTGATTGATTTGATTGATTTGATTGATTTGATTGATTTGATTGATTTGATTGATTTGATTGATTTGATTGATTTGATTGATTTGATTGATTTGATTGATTTGATTGATTTGATTGATTTGATTGATTTGATTGATTTGATTGATTTGATTGATTTGATTGATTTGATTGATTTGATTGATTTGATTGATTTGATTGATTTGATTGATTTGATTGATTTGATTGAAATCAAAGTAAGTAATAATGTGGCAAGGTTAAAACATATTTTTTTGCGATATTTTGGGCATATAATTACTAGTTAGGACAAATTCACAGAATCATTAGCACATAATACGAACAACAACAACAGAGACAACCAACGCTCACAACCAATATAGTTTTTAGAAACTAGGAGGGAAAATCCCAAAAAAATCTGTAAAAATGAATAAACCATCTTGTCAATCAACCCACAGAGAGTATTCGAAACCATATATTTCCCGATAATATTTTGAGGCAAAATTCTTATTGACAGATTTGTAATTCAACTTTATCTACTACGATATAATTTTACAGGGGCGAAAAATTATACGTTACCAAAGACAATCGAGTGGAGAAGAGCAGAAGCAAGTACATCTGTTGGATAGTTTGTGTGTGTCTAGCCGTCGCCGCTCTCATAATAGGCATATTGGCTGCAGGTGAGAAAAAATCCAACTTGATAAAACCCCTCAGAGTATACTCCTTACCTAAAACAAATTCACACTTTCCATTAGAAATTAATAAATCATTGGATATACATGTAATCAGAGAAGTTATTTAGCTTCTATATCTAGGCAAACAAGGTTTTTTTAAAAATTTCCTAGTGACATCTAATCATTTTTAGCTGAACTGAATTTTTCATTCGATTCACTAGTATTCACTTCTGCTACTACATTCGAACAATTTTCGAAATGAAAAGATGGCAATAATAGTAACAATAGTGAATTGAAATATGTGAACAAATAGCAAATTGAGAAATTATATTTTGATGATTACTTGTTAATTTTTCCAATTCTGAAACCTAACAAATAACAACATGAAATATTATAGTGGGCGTGAAACAATATTTCGTTACTCATTTTATAATTTTTCGCCTTGTTAAGACTAACAAATAGCACACCAAGAAAAATTACAGTGAGTGTTATACCAATATTTTGTCACTTATTTAAACAACATGAAAATTCGCAGTGGGCGTGATCGGTAACCAAGGTCCTCTACCGCAAGAGGTCAGTGCGAGAAGTTTTGACGGCGGCAATCAGACGCCCATTTCCAAGGGCAGCATCAGCCTACCGATAGGGCAGCTTCCCGCCTCCCCAGAGCCACCCATCTCCACCCTGCCGCCCATACCGCCCACCACGGACACGTCGACAATCGAAGGTACACTAGGTGTTCTAGAGGTCCATTTGATAAATCGTGATGATGCCAAATTTTCAGTGGTTTTATAGTAAATTCTTCGAGAATTACTGAGTTGACTTTGGGTATTTCCAAATATACTTTTGGATACTCGATTGCACTACACTGTCATTGATTTTTTTGCGCAGTTCCTAGGGCGATCGAATCGGAATTGAAAATAGACAATCTGCAGTTCAATTCGCAGTTGGCCGACGCCAACAGTCCGGAATTCAAAGCGCTAGCCGAATCTCTGAGGACGCAATTGATGGACACTCTCTTCAACAAGGACATGCTCCAGTACGGTCCTGCTGACATAGAAGTCAAAATCATGGAATTCACGTAAGAAAACGAAACTGTCATGTTCTTCTTGAAGCTTTGCTGTCATGGCCAACAATCGAGAATCGAGGAAGAGAAAAATCGCGAGAGCCTCATTGCTCTTGATTTGAAATAGTTTATATGAGTTCATAATGTTTCTATTTTAAAAATATTCCAAACTGTTTGGAATAACACTCAATACAGTTTTTTCGGTATTTTATAAAGATTCTTGATCAAATCTTACCAACGACGTTGTGTTGAGAAAACTAGAAAATAATTTTACAGTGACAATTGTCAAAGTTGACAGTCGATTAAAAGCTAGGCGCGTGATATTATCAGTTATTGGGAAAGCTAGATAGCTTTTTATCACTTATAATTGCACGAAATATTTTAATGTGAAACTGTTGCCTAGAAATTAGACGATAGAAACTGTTGAAAACAGGATACTGAAGGTGGAGGAAAGTTCTCAGGTTGACAGTTTTTCGAGTCAATTTGCTGAAAGTAACAGTTTCGAATTCGAACAACACAAACTCACCTGATGTCAATTGAAACGTCGAGTATAATTCGGCTGGACAATTTATTGAATACCAAAAGGTAGAAAATTGTCACCAGTTTGATGATTGCGTCGCATAAATATTAAATATTATATTAAAATATTAATTCGAATTCTCAAAATTAAGTAATTATGTTAAAATTATTATACATTAACATACACATTTCGATTATACAACTGTATTAGTAGGCAACAGGAAGGTATTAACAATTCGTAGATTCACCGAATCGAGTCATTGTTAGTCTTTAGAAGATGTTGCCAAACATGTCAAACTATCTATATTTGGGCAACCACCACCTGAAAAAACAATTAGTGCATTTGTCGCTGTAAAAGTTGTACCTAACTTTTGCCGCTGTCAAACTGACAATTGCACTGTGACATATATGAGATTTTTCATGAGTTATGCAGCTATTAATCATCCGAAAAAGGAAAAAACGAATCACACGCAAATTATCGGTCTTTATGTTAATAGCCCAGGCAGCGTGATCGTAAAATACCGCATCGGGTGGAGGTTCAAAGAGGGCATCCACGCCGCCAAGGACCCCCTCGATCCCGCCTCTCTCCGACGCAAGCTCACCGAAGCCCTACAGAAGACCGACCGACTCATGGGCGCCTTCCACGTGCCGCAGGACTCCCTCAAAGCCAACAGGATCATCGACCGATGCAGGTTAATAATAACACCACATCGTTCTGAGTGGAAAATAAAGTCTAGTCATTTCTAAAAATGAGAATTACAATAATTATTTCAATATATTTTTACAGATTCATGATCTGCTCCAAAATGTCACTGTGCTCGAAATTTAACCTTCAGACCCAAAAAATGACACCTCTTGTTTGGAAGACAAATAAATTTAACATATGACAAAATTTCTTAGTTGTGGACATTTCAGGAACGAATTTGCTCCCGTATTTAACACAGTGGGAAAATGATTTCCATCTAAATCGTTTCGATTTGATTTGAAATAAATTTGTTTTTCCTTGCTACAAATATTTTAAAAAATTATTAAAATTTCTATTTTCATATTTAGGAACGAAGAGAGAAAATCCCAAGAATTTGTAAAAATTAATATATCATCTCCTCGATTAACCTACATACAGACAGTATCATCTATAGAGTAGATAATATTAGTGAACATTTACCAACAGCAGGATATAGTACTCAATAGTTGAAGATAAAAATCTCTACTTACGGAACAAAAAAATATTTTTTTCTTCCTCAGGATAGAGAACGACGGATGCCAGCACGTGTGTCTCTTCGACTACGAACTTTTGGATTTCGTTTGCTCATGTCCCGCAGGAATGGAATTGGCCGATGACGGGAAAAGTTGCTTGGAAATCGGTTCTTTGGGGAGCACAGATGAGGATCACCTCCATTCCAGGCACAATTTCCACGATTACGAAATACCCGCTGAGGTTCGTACAATAACCATCAACTTTCCTTCAAGAAAACAAAAATTGATTGATAAAAAGTTATTATTCTTGAATGAAATACATCTATCAAATTTCCTAGTTCAGTTCATTTATTGCACAAAATTTATTTTATTCAACTCCACTTGACTCATCCAACGAATACATTACATTACTCAGTACCTACGTCAAATATGTCTCAATTTGATATACCCAAAAATTGGAAGCCGGCAAACCATGCGAAATGTGAACTTGAGCAAAGTTGAGAGAGTTGATATTGGTTCAATGGGTCGGGAGATATTTTGTCTTCACCCTGTTTGTGAAAATAAAATGATACATTCTCATCGACATTCCTATGTCTTTGTCTGTCTACTCTCATGAACTTTCATTTCAAATAAAGTTTTGTATTCATTTGTGTGAAGATATCCGGAGACACATCGATATATTTAATGAACAATACAAAGATATAGATCCTTAAAAAAATTGATGATGGAACTTCGGAACTTCATCACCAAACGAAGTATTCCGGATGTTGGGATATCATCGTGTAGAAAAGGAGAGCTGGCAATAAGCATTTGTCATTGATTTTTAAATAATTTTTTCAAACAAAATCAGGAAAAATTAAGAGATGGATCGAAATTTCTATTTTTCAAAATTTCATGTTCCGTAGACCAAAATTTTATTATGAATTTGAATGGGCTCGAAAGATTCTCGTTAAAATTCAATTCCATGGCACAAAAACAATATTAAATAATGGGAATAAATCCATAAACGTAGAACGTTGTGTTTTCTAATAATTTAGTTACAGGTTGAACATGAACTACAACCTGAACTAGAACCTACAGCTGAACCTGCGGCAGCACCTGAACCTTCTGCAGAACCAGAACCTGCATCAGAACCAGAACCTGCAGCAGAACCTGAACCTGCAGCAGAACCTGAACCTGCAGCAGAACCAGAACCTGCGGCAGCACCTGAACCTTCTGCAGAAGCAGAACCTGCATCAGAACCAGAACCTGCAGCAGAACCAGAACCTGCATCAGAACCAGAACCTGCAGCAGAACCTGAACATGCAGCAGAACCAGAACCTGCAGCAGAACCTGAACCTTCTGCCGAACCAGAACCTGCAGCAGAACCTTCTTCTGACCCAGAGCCTTCTGCTGAACCAGAACCTGCAGTAGAGCTTGAACATGCAATACAACATGAACCTTCTGCAGAACGAGAACCTACAGCAGAACCAGAACCCACAGCAAAACCAGAACCCACAGCAAAACCTGAACCTTCTGCTGAACCAATACCATCAGCAGACGCTGAACCCACGGCGGAGCCAACACCCGCCAGTCGATTCGAAAACATGTACCTTGACGTGAACAAAAATAAAGATGAAATGGAATCAATAATCGACATTCGATACACGCAAAACTCCTCAGAAATCACAACGATGACCCAAAACCATGGAGGAATAAAGGATACTGCCCACGAGAATTACGATGGTTTAGAAAAGTCCACGAGCAAAATAACGAACCAACAGCAATCCACCCACGAGAACATCGTCGTGGCTCCTGTGGAACATCCAACTTCAGAAATACCCCAGAACGACTTGTACTACGATCCTTCTGTGGGGACTTTTCCGCAGCAGGCACGACACGAAACGGAACACCAGACGACATCAGAGCGAAACGAATACTCCTTGCACCAGCATACTACTGTCGTCGCAGAAGGAAACGTTTCGCACAAGTCCATGCTAGATATGGGTCCCGAGGAATTGGAACGAGCGATGCACGACATGGGAGTCATCGGAGTGGTCACTCCCGTCGCAGAAGTCATCACTACTAGTTCGTTATCGGCCATTTCAGATCCTTCTCGATTCGATGATGCAACAAGCGCATCATCGCCTGTTACTACAGAAAGTACGAACTCACGGAATATGCAAAACGTAGGAACGGAAGTTCAACAACACACCACCCCCACCCCCATCGAAATGAGTTTCAGCGAAATTTATCGTGAACCCAAGATACAAGGTGGGTAAAAACAGCGATTATGCGGAATGAAAAAGTGGCAAGTGTTTTTGAAACTTGGCAATGAATCAGCTGTGATTCAAAAGGATGCCGCATTATACACGGTGATTTTTGACGAATCGCTCTGTCCACCGTCTCACCATATTGCACATCACCCCTGAATTCCTAGTGATATTACCCATCCAACGTGGTAATGTTGATTTCATTCTCCGACGTTTCGCATTCGTGAAACCATCATCAACTTCATCTTTTCAAATACGGTCCTGATCATCAGCGCAACATTTTCTGATCTTTCAGTGTCGACACTGAAATTAATTTGAGTAGTAAAAAATGTTGGAAATGGATTGGTATAACTATATCACCAGATTTGACACAGATAGATTTTTTTCTTTGAGGATACATCAAAAACTTTGTCTACCCAAATAATTTCTACAATAAAGAAGGATTCAAAAGTATCACTCCAGAAATGTTTCAGAGACAACTGTGAGAAGAGTATATTTTTATTGATAAAAAAAATGTTTTCAATCAATCTTTCATTTTGTCAACGTTCAGTTATCTAAATAATTCAGGGAAGTATTCATTAACATGAATTATGTCTGCACTCTACATGGGTTCCCACAAGAAGATGCTGACATCGCAGATCCCACAGTTCAGATTTCATGAAACCGCTGTTTCCATGAAATCAGCAAGATCGTCTTCGACTCCGAGAGAAGCGAGTTCCAGTTCAGTTCATAACTCATATTCATACATTAAACATCATTTTATATTTTTCCTTCATCTTTACACATATACATGAAATAAAGTTTTTAAAAAGAGACTTCAAGCTATCAGAATTATTATTGGCGCAGTCGGTAGGATATCCGGGTTATCGCGTATCGAACGTGGTGATTTCGTATCAACGATTGACTGGATATCGAAAAACTGTTGGTTCGTGGAGTGGAGGTGTTTGAAGTGGACCGTCTAGAAAAGACCCATCTGAAGCCCCTCGTCAACGAAGCAACGAGATTTGGAACCTACATAGTCCATTTCTGCAGAGATAGAACTTCTGGAGGAGACAAAAATCGCAAATCCAGGACTCATCTCCATAGCTGTTAGGAAGGATATGCTTGAAGTAACTCTAATATTCTTGTAAGTGCAATCAATCGAATGTCCGTAGAAGATTTGTCGAACATTCTAGAAAATTTGAATTTGCGGGAACCTTTACCTGACTTTCAGATTATACGTAGAACTATTCATTTTCCTGAAAATTCAATAGCAAATTCATCCGAAAACGAAACTGCAAACCAACCCATAATGAGTCAATTCAAATCTGAATACTTAAATTGCATCCCTGAATTCAATGGAAATCCAAATGAATTAAATCGTTATATTTCTATTTGTGATCAAATCATTCAAAATTTCTATGATATTGCCAACCCAAATAGTTTTCATAACACTTATCTATTGAATTCTCTCATATCGAAGCTTACTGGTAACGCTAGATTAGTTGTAAATATTCAATTAGTAACCAATTGGAATGATCTGAAACAAACGCTGCAGAGAAACTTTGCAGATCAAAGAGATGAAGCTTGTCTCAACAGAGACTTAGTTAAGATGAGACCATTCGAGACATAGACGAAGTAAATGACGAACAAGACGACAACACGATTCATTCCAATGCCGACCAACACCCTGTGGTAGGAATTCCGACTTCTGACTCACCGGTAAACTTCGGTCAGAATCAAATATTAATATCAACGGTATTGCACTCTCCCGCAAAACCGAAAATAACTATTTTATTTGAGAGGAAACAACGAATCAAAGTCCAAATTTCCGAAAACAATTTCGAAAATGACATTGTACAATTCATAAAAGATTATATCGCACCAAATGTACAATATCATCTGTATTTCGAAAACCCCAATATCTATGAAAAATTCTCAGTAGTACTGCAAACATATTTCAAATGGCCTTCTATTAAATTCAAAAAATGCAATAAATTACTAATTGACGTGACAGACAGAAACGACATTGAGGAATTGATAAAAAACTATCATGAAGGGAAGTCTAACCATCGTGGAATAGACGAAACCGTCCACCGAATTAAAGAAAGATACTATTGGCCCCACATCAAGGAATCTGTACAAACTTATATTAATGAATGTGAAATATGCCAACAAAGTAAATACGAGCGACATCCTATTCGAATGGAAATGAATATAACTCCAACAGCAACAAGACCCTTTGAAATAATACATTTAGATACCTTTACTCTCGAACAATCAAAATTCTTAACGATAGTAGATAGTTTTTCAAAATATGCACAGGCATACCATTTGAACTCACCCTGCGGAACCGAAATCACTGACAATTTAATTAAATTCTTTTCTCATCACGGTACCCCTAAACAAATAATAGTTGACAACGGCACTGAGTTTAAAAACACTGTAGTAACCGAACTGCTGAAATTACATAAGATCGACACCCACTTTTGTAGTCCAAATCACCCGCAATCCAATGGGATCGTCGAAAGATTTCATTCGACGATAATCGAACATATTCGACTGTTGAATACTAAAGGTTTCTCAAAAACTCCAATCCGAAAGAAAATAACTTATGCAATTATGGCCTATAATCATTCCTTACATTCCGCGACGAAATTCAAACCTATTGACATTGTGAATGGACACATCACAGACAACAACCCTTTCAATATGGAAATCGATCAAATATTGGTTAACGACTATATCAATGATCACAAAGAAAAATCGAAATTACTCTATTCCAAAATTAATTCAGACCTTATCGCACTCAAATCCAAGACCATACAAAAGCTCAATGTTAACCGAGACAAACCCGAGATATTTCAACCGGAACAAAAGACATTCGTGAAAAAACACACTAGACAAAAACAGGCAAATAAATTCAATAAATCCACTCAGCTGACAAATGTAAATAACGAATCGAAGACAGTTTCAACCCCATCACAAGAAAAAATTCACATGGACAATTTAAAACGACCACTGAAACAGACATACACCTTTAAAAAATAAATATTTCGTCTCTGTTATTTCAGAATCCCGGGGATCTTCGGCCTCCAGGAAAAAATTCAACTGCAAAAACTAGAGAATAACCCTGGTATCATTCCTGTTAAACTTGGTGTAGCAAAAGTTGAACAGTACACACATACTCTCATTCACTATTATGATATGAACTCGATTATTTCGGAATTACACGGAAAAAAATGGGTCAGTCGTAACAGCAAAATTATTTCAGTTGATGGAGTTCTGTTGCTGCCACTGGATATTCCAGTGTGATGAACAACTGGATCGTTTTGATGACCAATCGCTGTTTGTAGCGATAACTAAAAGATATAGCAACTAACTCCTTTTGATACTCAGTGATCTCAACCTGACTAATAGTCGTGAATACTCATATCGAATGATGAGCTAGACAAGAAGAAAACAGTGTTAGAAACAAGAAATTTTCGTATCTGAGACAAAATAGTTCTGCCACAGTTTATAGCTTTGCTGCATCACGCTAAACACCACGTGATATCAGCAAACAAATAGTAAGCTTCGTGAACAGATCTCATCTAATTGTTGTCATATTGTCTAGAAAAATGGGAAGTGTAGGTACAATGAAACAAAAAGGAAAAACCGTTGTGTTGTGTCCATATGGAGTGTATCTGACCTTTCTGCTTGATTTTTGTAAATATAGCTGAATAGACATAATACATTATGGTTGTCTCACGCGCATCAAAGTTGTGCATGATCATTTTATCATCACAAACTGTTAGAAGGATAATTGTTATTACTCCTCTTAAACATATGGAAAATTTCTTGGCTATGTAAGTAAATAAGTGTGAAACATTTAAGGGGGTGATTGCTCATCGAAAAAAAGATAGGATCTTTCATATAAAGAAACTTCATTGGAGCATCCCATGTTAAGATACAGCCCCTTGAAGGGGGTACATAAAATTTGTTTGACAATTTTTTTCACAAGCACTAAAGAAGTTACAGTATTGGAATTAACTTGTCATTTTCTACTACCAAAAAGACACTTAGCCAGTAATTTATTTGGTTAACCCCAACGTTACGGGGTGGAAAACGCAATCCCAAAAATTTATTTATCTGCTCCAATGAAGTTTGTTCATATGAAAGATCCTATCTTTTTTTTCGATGAGGAATCATCCCCTCGAATGTTTTACACTTATTTATTTACACCCAGTATATCCAAACCCATAACATCAAAAACCGAAAATTCTTTTAATATTGTTTCATGACTAATGAATACCTAATAACTTCAATGATACCCAATGATCATTATTATTCACGAAAAATACTCGCGGCAACACTGCTTGCAATGAGATGATATGTGATCCTGATGGGGAATGGGAATGTGTTTGGGATTCGATCATCGGTCATCGGTCGTCACAGGCAATACAACAGGTTCGTTCAGCCATTGAGTAGTGTCCATTTTGCTCAAGTTCCGTGACTTGTTAGTAGGTTACTTACTGATTCCCATGGATGATAATATGGAGGACCTACTGCAATCTTGGGGGTTAGAAGAATTAGTGGAGTTATGTAAAGGTAAGTGAACGTATTTCTTTGTGTTCGTCTCTCCGCGATACTGCGTTGAATATTAGCCACGTGTATCTATAGTTCTCCATATAGTTCACCAAAAGACAAGCATTTGTTTCATATCATAGGCGTATTTTATTGATGTAATGAATATCACATCAATGACTTATTGAAATCATGATATTTCATCATGATTAGGTATATGCCAAAAACTTCTAGGTTAACAGCCCACAGAACCTCATGTGCAATGATTCAATTAAAGTCACAGTCTGTCACAGTGGAAATGCCTATAGCAGGCCGATCTGTGTTGAGACTGAGACTGAACTTAATATCACTGAATTTCCCAATCATATCTGCTACAGTTTTGTTGTGCTAGTGCGCATTGAGAAACGGACAGACTTGCGTGTTGCGTGTTGGGCGAGGTGAATTTTACCGATCATGGAATATACAGGATGTAACATAAATATTTTAATGACGTATTCCTGAGACAATTTTGAGAAAAAAAGAATTTGTGTCCGGAAATGTTAGAAGTACCAGGTATACTGCGTAGAAAGTGTGATGATAATAAATGCAGTTGCAAAAAATTTATGACGTAGCAAATCATGTTTCGGAAAATTTCAACAATCGAGAACAAATCATTTTTCGATAAATTCTATAAGAAAAAGTTGTTCATTTTGACGAGATCGACCATATTCTCAGTTCTTGTAATGTTCACAGCAATTTCACTTAGCCCCCTAGGAGCCAAGTAACGTGCATCGACATAGAAAATTTTAAAGATCTCAAAAACGATCACCTCCAGCATTTTTGAGGAAGTATACCTTTTTTTCTTGAAAAACGTGTGAGAATAAGGTTTTTTCATTGGAACTGCCGAAAGTGTACTGTTAAAAAAGAAGTTACGGGGGGAAGGGCGACGGACTTTTGGTCCTTACTGTATATATATTGCTGAACTTTATTACCGACGTTACTTCGCTGAAGATGGGTAGAAATCGAAAATCTTGAAATAAACGAGGAGAGAAAAAAATGGAGAAATGAACATACCACCAACTTGATTAAACTACACATAGTTTTGACCCAGGTTTTGACGTTATAAATCCACTGTCAACATAGTTGATAATTATTAATTCATTGGAGAAATTAAAAATGAATTCATATTCGATCAAAACTGACAACCTTCATTATTATTCCTAAACGTAGCAATCAGTGAACTTAATTTTTTTTGTTTAATTGATAGAGTCCAGTCGCTAGTGAAACCTCAACTGGAACATCTCCATATTCACTCATTGAGCTGAATGAAACATCGGAAATAGAAGAGGAAACAAACGCATTGGGTAAGCACTTCATATTATACATACTCAAATATCTTGATATATTTGCTAGCTCAGTACCTATAACATTATGATGAACGATTAACTGGGCAATGAATTCAAACTGAGTAACTACATTGTTGTATATCTTCTGACAATGGCGATATTCTTGGAGAAAATTATTGATTCTATCCGTCTTCTAGATTATGATGTAGATACTTTTGTTGATGAACCAGGCCCAGCCAGAAAAAAACCAAAAATTGCAAATGAGTCATTTATGTTCATTGAAAAGTTGTTGAAATCATCCATCAAAGGACAGTACGTTTTAGCATATTATGAGAGGAATGGAATCTTCAATAAGGAAGCGAGACAGAAACTGGTTGAAATACTGGTAGATGATCTATTGAATGAAGATATTTGCAGGAGGTGAGTTGAATCATTTCAAAATATGAAAAAAATATTGGCACCATGAACACGGTAGAATTTATACTTTCTATATTTTGAAAACACATTAAGTACATTATTTCAAAGTAAAATCTGAATATCTTGGGCTGTCAACGTTGTGGTCACTTCAGTCACAGATTTCATCTGCAAATATAAATATTGTTCATGATAGGAATGTCTATATTCTGAATTTTCATTTCATGTTTATCATAGGTACATCAAATGAAACATATGAAAACAAGGAAGATATTATCAAATGGTTGGAGAATAGTGTGAGTCCTTGGTCAACCATTCTCAAATACTGGGACCAAACTTTCCATTTTAGAAGACAATTACTTATTAAAAATTGTGAAATTCATGATTATTTCAAACATTTTCCTGCACTATCTGTCGATAATTGATTTGAACTGGTTAGTTATTAGAAATTTTTCACATCATCTTTCATAATGCATGGAAATATTTCAGCTTGAACAAGATTTCCTGAAATAACATGAAGATAAAGAACTGGATCTTTTTGCGAATTATGATAAAATTACTGGAGCCTTCGGAAAATTCTTCAAAAATAGAAAAGATAAAGGATTGAGGCTGAAAATTGAAGAATATTTATTTGAAGAATCGCCAGGTAAGCCATATTGTCATTGACAAAAGCAATCAATATATGATCGTATTCAAGCAATTTTGATAAAAAAAATGAAAATAATTTCAGAAATATGATTCAACCTTCGGATAATTCAGTCAATAGTGACAAGTGGTCTGAATAAAAATCCAACATAACCAGCAGATAATAAAAAATGATCAACTACTTGGGCGTACACCAGTCTCAATGAGTTGTCCACCTCTGTAAACCAACCTCCACAAGTTATATACCTGACAATGTGAGATGAGGTTGCGCATAGCATGGTTACGCATAGCAAAGTTACCTGTTTAACTCAATTTTTTTGAGTATCTGTAAATGGAATGAACTATTTTTTTCAATATTGGCACATTTTGATGAACATCCTTTGTTCTTATAACTGAAGAAAAAGAATTAGTTATATTTATATATTCATTATATTCATTATATTATATTCATTATTATTGTATTGTAGTTTTAATGTATTTATTCGTTTTGATAATTTTGTAATTAACTTTCCTTAAGTTTTTAAAAAACAATTATACAAAATATCTCTGGAACAAATAAAAATTAGACTTGAGTATATTAACTTAGTTGGTTCATTTCAGCTTCCTTGTCAAGTCCATGAAATATTTCCATCTCCCCCTGGACCACCCTGTATGATGAATAGTGTTGTGCTCTAAATTCCTAGCTTGGAATCATGAGATAATCAAGTGATGAACACTGATTACAGTTCGTACCGAGTACTAAAATTATCGAGCATTGAGTCATGAGATCATCTAGTAACGAATACTGATCACAATTCATATCGATCACTGAATATTTAGCAATGAACCACGAGGCCAGTCGGAGATGGATAGTAATTGTGATTAGTACGATGCACTGAATATGCAGTTTTGGATCAGGAGAGTATTCAGTGATGAATAATAAAATTATCAGTATTTGATACTGAACATACCAGTGATGACAACTGGCTTGTGCATGTAGCTAATTCGCGTACAGTGACTATCACCTAATTGTAACAGTAATGACTACTGAATACACAAGTGATAGTTACTCAGCTAGTATTGGTAAACTAATTTGCAGTGTTCACTGAATATTCAGCTGTCTGTATAGCAACAGAACTTTTTTGCTACAAACACTGAATTTTAGTGCTTAGTGCAAACTATTTTTTTCCGTGTAGGTAGATTAAGATCAAAATCTCACAATATCACGAGCCTCATACTTACCAATAAGGATTATTCATTTGACACATCAAATTATCTGAAAATCTTACAATTCACTGAAGAAAAGGTTGAAGCAAAATTGAGAAATATACTTCCACACCATAATATCCGTAAAAGAGGATTGATTGATGGCTTAGGCTCAATTTTCAAGTCCGTTACTGGAAACTTAGATGCCTATGATGGCCAACATTACGAACAAATGATTTCACAACTAGAATCAAATCAAAAACAGATAATATCAAATATGGGAAAACAATATTCTCTATCTCTGAATGTCATAGACAAATTCAATAAAACAGTCCAAAGAATCAATCATAATGAACAACTAATCACTTCAAAATTGAACCAAATTGTTTTGATAGTCGAAAGTCATACGTATAGAGAAAATTCAATGTTGATAAAAGATATTCTGAATCAAATTATAAACATGTATGAGATAATCAATTCAGTACTCCAGGATATTGAAAACTCTATCACCTTTTCAAAATTACAAGTTATGCACCCAAGCATCATCTCAACACAAGAATTGTTTGTCGAATTGAAGAAATTGAATTGTCATACAGAGCTCAAACAGTTACCATTCGCAATAACATTCAATAATACAGAATACTTTGAGAGACTGATAAAAATTGATAGTTATATATTGAACAACAAAATCACATATATTCTTCATATCCCAATAACGTTTCCTTTTGATTTCGAATTCTATCATCTTTATTCAGCCCCTGTATATTCTGATAGTCAGTTCAAGGCAATCATCCCTAGAAATAAATTTTTGATCAAAAATGAAATGTACTTCGCATTTCTGAGTAATACTTGTGAAGAAATCCTTCCTCGATGGTATATTTGCGACAAACAAGAACTACGAGAAATCG
Source organism: Gastrophysa polygoni (assembly GCA_963576655.1). Classification (NCBI taxonomy): domain Eukaryota; kingdom Metazoa; phylum Arthropoda; class Insecta; order Coleoptera; family Chrysomelidae; genus Gastrophysa; species Gastrophysa polygoni. The sequence goes on along the minus strand of OY755082.1, from coordinate 182,016 downwards.
AAGATGGACCTTGTGAAATTCAGCTGCTTAACATAAAAAACACCTCCACGTGCCGCCAAACTCGAGTCCACCTGACCAGACCAATCCTGAGCCACCTCGATGCATCTAACCAATGGATCGGACTGTTTCCATCCGAATCAACTTCAAAACTTGAATGTCATGAACAAGAAGAAATACGGAAATTGATTGGGACGTTCCTAATCGAAATTCCTACGGGCTGCCGATTTATCATCGATCAATTCACCATAGCCAACGAACAACAGTATGCAAATCCGAATCAGCCAGTCCTGTTTCCCGACATAGACGTCACCGTCACGACGTCTCCAACAGCCAACGTCACCATCGAACTTGAGGACCTCAGACTAGACGAGCTGCAAGAAATCCGCACGCAAGTTATCGAAAATCAATCCGATTTTCAATTTGGGCATTCTCTCTACGTCCCCAGCGCTTGGACAGTTCTGATATATGGACTTATTGTTGCTGCCGCCTGCTACGTATTCTACAAGAAGTTCGCCAACAGGGTTGAAGCCACAGCATCCCCACAGATCGACCACCGTGATGTTCGTCTTCCTCTCTAACCCTCTGAAGCCAAATCTATGGGGGGAGGAATTATGTCTGCACTCTACATGGGTTCCCACAAGAAGATGCTGACATCGCAGATCCCACAGTTCAGATTTCATGAAACCGCTGTTTCCATGAAATCAGCAAGATCGTCTTCGACTCCGAGAGAAGCGAGTTCCAGTTCAGTTCATAACTCATATTCATACATTAAACATCATTTTATATTTTTCCTTCATCTTTACACATATACATGAAATAAAGTTTTTAAAAAGAGACTTCAAGCTATCAGAATTATTATTCATGAAATGATTTGAAGCGTTGCATTGATCAATTCGAATACGAATTTCGAAATCGAATTTACTAGTTGTGCTGACTCATTTTTCTTCAAAAACAAGTAGAATTGATGATATATTCGATTTAGAGAATGATATCTAAAACTAGGTCGAAACATATTCGAACCATTATGTATTTAAAATAATTAATTTGATGAAACGAAACGTCGGAGGGAGAAATCAATATCACCAAGTTGAATTATATCAAAAGTTGCTATGAAGAGTATTTTCAGTTTTTTCTATCTTCAAAAATAACATTTAAAACATATGGATTTTATCGAATTGAACTGAAAACTATGCATAATTTTGCAAATTTTCCAAGAATGTTGAAATGGCCCTCTGAATGCGCACCTTTTTGTCCATTCAACCGATTTTGTATCTCCTAACTATCTCAGCGTGACACAGTGTGTACTATATGTTAGTTGCAACTGGCTCTGATTACCTTACATTAGGTAGGGAGCAGTACACGTATCTTGATTATTTTTCCATCCTTTGATGTACCCTCCATTTCCATATTCATAAAAACGATGACTTTTTCACTGATCTATGTTAAATCATCAGCGTCGGCACGCGCCTATCGAACACAGATGATTCACCACCAACTCTTGAACTCATGTCAGTTCCATTGTATTCCATTCAACTTTGATTCTAAAATACTGCCGATTCCATCAATGTTATCTTACAGAACTGCACATGTACCACACTTTCGACCAGAATGGAAACCACACAGTAGACGTTACGGAACACCCCGAGGAATACATGTCCCCCTTTCTGCCCGATTTGGAGAACGATACTTTCATCAATTCTCTGCACTCTGACGACCACTTCGTGGACCAAAATAACCTGGTGGAGGGCCAAGTCACAATCAAACCTCCGACCCTCGAATTCGACCAGTTGAATCACACCAATCCCTTCGATAACGACACATCTGACGGTCTTGGAGTGGAAGCTTTGATGGAGGAAGCCAAAGGAGGTATTCTCATTCTTGGGGGTGAAACGACTACTTTGTTAACCACCACCGTGGAGGCTGTAACGGAAGGTGAGTAAAGGAAGTACCACAAGTGTGGAAGTAGTTTTCAACAAATACAATGTGTGTCAATACCTATATAATAATAGTCAGGATAATTTTTTATGAAAACACACGGAAAAAAATGGGTCAGTCGTAACAGCAAAATTATTTCAGTTGATGGAGTTCTGTTGCTGCCACTGGATATTCCAGTGTGATGAACAACTGGATCGTTTTGATGACCAATCGCTGTTTGTAGCGATAACTAAAAAATATAGCAACTAACTCCTTTTGATACTCAGTGATGTCAACCTGACTAATAGTCGTGAATACTCATATCGAATGATGAGCTAAACAAGAAGAAAACAGTGTTAGAAACAAGAAATTTTCGTATCTGAGACAAAATAGTTTTGCCACAGTTCATAGCTTTGCTGCATCACGCTCAACACCACGTGACATTAGCGAACAAATAGTAAGCTTGGTAAACAGATCTCATCTAATTGTTGTCATATTGTCTAGAAAAATGGGTAAGTGTAGGTACAATGAAACAAAAACAAAAAACCGTTGTGTTGTGTCCGTATGGAGTGTATCCGACCTTTCTGTTTGATTTTTGTAAATATAGCTGAATAGACATAATACATTATGGTTGTATCAAGCGCATCAAAGTTGTGCATGATCATTTTATCATCACAAACTGTTAGAAGGATAATTGTTATTACTCCTCTTAAACATATGGAGAATTTCTTGGCTAAGTAACTGAATAAGTGTAAAACATTTAAGGGGGTGATTCCTCATCGAAAAAAAGATAGGATATTTCATATAGAGAAACTTCATTGGAGCATCCCATGTTAAGATACAGCTCCTTGAAGGGGGTACATAATGTTTGTTTGACAATTTTTTCCACAAGCACTAAAAAAGTTACAGTATTGGAATTAACTTGACATTTTCTACTACCAAAAAGACACTTAGCCAGTAATTTATTTGGTTTACCCCATCATTAAGGGGGGGAAAACGCAACCCTTGAAATTTATTTATCTATCTTTTTTTCGATGAGGAATCACCCCCTCAAATGTCTTACAATTATTTAATCGCACCCAGTATATCCAAACCCATAACATCAGAATCCGAAAAATACCAAATAACTTTAATGATACACAATGATCATTATTATGCACGAAAAATACTCGCGGCAACACTGCTTGCATTGAGAAGATATGTGATCCTGATGGGGATGTGTTCGGGATTCGATCATCGGTCATCGGTCGTCACAGGCAATACAACAGGTTCGTTTAGCCATTGAGTAGTGTCCATTTTGCTCAAATTCTGTGTCTTGTTAGTAGGTTACTCACTAATTTCAATGGATGATAATATGGATGACCTACTGAAATCTTGGGGGTTGGAAGAATTAGTGGAGTTATGTAGAGGTAAGTGAACGTATTTCTTTGTGTTCGTGTCTCCGCGCTACTGCGTTGAATATTAGCCACGTGTATCTGTAGTTCTCCATATAGTTCACCAAAAGACAAGCATTTGTTTTATATCATAGGCGTATTTAATTGATGTAATGAATATCACATCAATGACGTATTAAAATCATGATATTTCATCATGATTAGGTATATGCCAAAAACTTCTAGGTTAACAGCACAGAGAACCTCATGTGCAATGATTCAACTAAAGTCACAGTCTATCACAGTGGAAATGCCTATAGCAGGCTGATCTGTGTTGAGACTGAGACTGAACTTTATCACTGAATTTCCCAATCATATCTGCGACAGTTTTGTTGTGCTAGTGCGCATTAAGAAACGGACAGACTTGCGTATTCGGCGAGGTGAATTTGGTCCAGTATGCGATTGTGCGGTTCACCTTATTACCGATCATACAGAATGTAACATAAGTACGTTAAAATATTTGAATGACGTATTCCTGAGACAATTTTGAGAAGAAAAAGACTATATATACTTGTGTCCGGAAATGCTAGAAGTACCAGGTATACTGCGTAGAAAGTGTGATGAAAATAAATGCAGTTGCAAAAAATTTATGACGTAAGCCAACCATGTATTGGAAAATTTCAACAATCGAGGACAAATCATTTTTCGATAAATTCTATGAAAGAAGTTGTTCATTTTGACGAGATCTACCACATTTTCAGTTCTTGTGATATTCTCAGCAATTTCACTTAGCCCCCTAGGAGCCAAGTAACGTGCATCGACATAGAAAATTTTGAATATCTCGAAAACGATCACCTCCAGCGTTTTTGAAAAAGGTATACCTTTTTTACTCGAAAAAAGTGTGGGAATAAGGTTTTTTCATTGAAACTGCCGAAAGTGTACTGTTGAAAAAGTGCCATTTTACGCAGCGCCCTCTAGACGCTACGTAAAAATCAATATGATATTATGATTTCCCACTTCGAAAAAACCCCGTTTACCAAATTTAGTGCGGAAAACTTATACTAATACGTCATTTGAATGTACTTATGTTACACCCTGTAAAGGTACAGTGTGTTATTTGTTAAAAAATGAAAAAAATAGTGCTGGTTCGTTCCAGTATCATACGGTTGATGATGTCGCAAAAATGTGTTCCCCGTATCCGTTTTTTATTCGAGGTTTTTCCGTTTATTTCGCCACAATGGCAAAAAACTCGAATGAAAGATTCCAATGTGGCCTACCTGGATATGCTGACCTGTTTTATTATATGTGTTTTGAAATGTGAAAAAATGACAAAACTACCTAATCTCCATTTTTCAGAACATCATATTGATATGAAGAGTTTACACCTACTCACCTTAGAATCATTGAAAATAATTCCTCAAATCGGTTTGAGGTTGAGGTTTTGGGACAAGATTCAAGCATTCACAAAACCTTTGATTGTATTAGAGAGCATTCCAGAAATAGCGGTTTGTATTATTTCGAGCATTATTTCAATCTTCAACTTGACGTTATAATTATTTATCTAGATTTCAGATTGATTCTCCTTGTTTATAGAAATTTCAATAGTAAACATGATAATAATTACTTCAATATATATGTATAAAGGCAGATCGATGGTCTTTCAAAAACGTCACTGCGATTGAAATTTAATAGTCAGTATGTACCAGTACCTTGTTTCAAAAGAGACTAATGTAGCTATGAATGAGTATCGATATTCTTGCGTTTGTGGACCTTTCGGGAAAGAATTAACTCCCATCTTCATTACAAAAAATAGTAAATTTTCTTGCCATAATTGACACTCTCAGACAGAGAAATAAACCAGACACAAAATATTACAAAGATAACATATTCAATTTCTTGGGAGCAGATTGGTTGCCGAGACGTCCCCAAAGATGAGAGCCAAAAGTTACTCTGGCAACTCGTTCGGCAATAAAGTTCAGCAATATTTTTTTTTTCATTTTGCCACTTCAGTTTCTGACAAGATATGCAATTTTCATGTTTTTGTATAATGAGCAGGATTGTTCAAAAGAGAAAACCACATAATCCAAATGCATTTTCTCTGCAAATTTAATATTTCAGTATGATGATGACAATAGGGATGGTTCGATAGAAAGAATCACATAGTCATAATAATTTTTCCGTACGTCCAGGACCGGTCTGATTGCTCTAGCAATATTTCAAGAAGAGAAAATCCCAGAAATTTTATCAAAATGAATATACCACCACCTAGATTAAACTACAGACAATATTTAATTCAATATCAGTGGCCTTCCGCATTCTCAGTTCTTCAGTCCAATTCCTGGAATAGTCCAGGTCTGCAAACCATATGAGGTATTTTCCAAATGATGTGACACTCTGTGAGTTTTAATGTGATTATCATACCGAAATATTAAAGTGGCAGACCTCATATTAAGAAAGTTGTGAAATATTGATAGCGGCACGGCAAATTAAGATGAACAGTAAGGACCAAAAGTCCGTCACCCCCACCGTAACTTCTTCATTTCACATATCAAAATCAAGAGCATAAAGGAGTTCATTTTTTGAAATATTGATGCTCTCGAGATTCTATTTTGAACATTTTTGATGAATGTTTCAAAAGGGGAAGGGCGACGGACTTTTGGTATCCTTACTGTATGTATATTGCTGAACTTTATTACCGATGTAACTTCGCTGAAGATGGGTAGGAATCGAAAATCTTGAAATAAACGAGGAGAGAAAAAAATCGAGAAATGAACCCAGGTTTTGACGTTATAAATCCACTGTCAACATAGTTGAATATTATTAATTCATTGGAAAAATTTTTGATGAATTCATATTCGATCAAAACTGACAACCTTCATTATTATTCCTAAACGTAGTAATCAGAAAACTTAATTTTTTTTGTTTAATTGATAGAGTCCAGTCGCTAGTGAAACCTCAACTGGAACATCTTCGTATTCACTCATTGAGCTGAATGAAACATCGGAAATAGAAGAGGAAACAAACGCATTGGGTAAGCACTCCATATTATACATATTCAAATACCTTGATATATTTGCTAGCTCAGTACCTATAATATGATGAACGATTAACTGGGCAATGAATTCAAACTGAGTAACTACATTGTTGTATATCTTCTCACAATGGCGATATTCTTGGAGAAAATTATTGATTCTATCCATCTTCTAGATTATGATGTAGATTCTTTTGTTGGTGAACCAGGCCCACCCAGAAAAAAACCAAAAATTGCAAATGAGTCATGTATGTTTATAGAAAAGTTGTTGAAATCATCCATCAAAGGACAGTACGTTTTAGCATATTATGAGAGGAATGGAATCTTCAATAAGGAAGCGAGACAGAAACTGGTTGAAATAGTGGTAGATGATCTATTGAATAAAGATATTAGCAGGAGGTGAGTTGAATCATTTCAAAATATGAAAAAAATATTGGCATCAATTCATATTGCAAGTTTAATTATTTGAGTTTTCTTAAGGATTCCATCATCTGAATTGAATTCACTAGCAATCAACATACATCGTATGTTTCCATCAGAAAATAAGAATACATATTTCACTATCGTGAGGCACAATGATAAGAATATCGGAAAAGGAAAACTCTGCCAGAGATATTATAATCTCCGGAGGAGATTCACAGAGGTTGGACTGATAAACAAGAGGAAAGACGATTCACATGAACACGGTAGAATTCATACTTTCTATATTTTGAAAACTGAAAGTACATTATTTCGAAATAAAATCTGAATATCGTTGTGTCGTTGTGGTCACTTCAGTCACAGATTTCATCTGCAAATATAAATATTGTTCATGATAGGAATGACTATATTCTGAATTTTCATTTCATGTTTATCATAGGTACATCAAATGAAACATATGAAAACAAGGAAGATATTATCAAATGGTTGGAGAATAGTGTAAGTCCTTGGTCAACTATTCTCAAATACTGGGACGAAACTTACCATTTTAGAAGACAATTACTTATTAGAAATTGTGAAATTCATGATTATTTCAAACAGTTCCCTGCACTATCTGTCGATAATGGATTTGAACTGGTTAGTTATTAGAAATTGTTTACATCATCTTTCATAGTGCATGGGAATATTTCAGCTTGAACAAGATTTCCTGAAATTACATGAGGATAAAGAACTGGCTCTTTTTGCGAATTATGATAAAATTACTGGAGCCGTCGAAAAATTCCTCAAGAATAAGAAAGATAAAGGATTGAGGCAGAAAATTGAAGAATATTTATTTGAAGAATCGCCAGGTAAGCCCTATTGTCATTGACAAAAGCAAGAAGTAAACAACTCTTGAAGGAAGTGTACACCACGATAATCAAAGAATGATCATATTCAATTAATTTTGATGAAAAAAAAATGGAAATTTAATTTCAGAAATATCATTCAACCTTCAAATTCACTCAATACTGACAAGTGGTCTGAACAAAAATCCAACATAGTCAGCAGATAATTAAAAATGATCAACTTCTTGGGTGTACACCAGTCTCAATGAGTTGTCCATCTCTGTAAACCAACCTAGACAAGTTATATACCTAACAGTGTGACCAAGATAAGGTTGCACATAGCATGGGGATCTCGGAAACTACGACATATACGAAGTCGGTTGAATGGAAAAAAAGTTGACAATTCACAGGGTCATTCCAACAGCGTTCGAAAATTTTCAGAATTATAGTTTTTCAGTTATATATATAGACAAAAGTGAATTATTGGATAAGACTAATAATAATTTTGAACATTTTCGAGGGCTGTTGGGATGAGTCTTTTTTCCATTCAACTTGAATGAACTTTTTTCTATTTAACCGAATTCGTATCTCCTACCGTTTCCGAGATCCCCATGGTGTGCAACCTTATCTGGGTCACACTGTATATATGATAATATTCCTTCATTTGTTAGAATAACACCAAAATGATATTTCAGAAACTAAGAATCTCAAGCTCCTCTTATTATTGCCTCACCTCACTGTACCTGTTACAGTCAAGAAAAATAAAGAGGGCCAATGGAGGCCGTCTAGATTAGAGGTAGAAGAAGCATTTATTCTTCATGTAACAGTAAGTCTAAATTGATTATACATTTTATCTCAAAGTCATTTGCAAATAAATAATATGAGATGTACAGATCACCAGCATTTGTTCATCCTTCTGAGCGATAATATCACATTGGATGTTTATTGTTTTCAAGAATCAAGGTGTGACGTAATTTCAGGATGTTGGAAAAATTCACCAGCACATTGAGAACAGAAGAGCCAAGCTTGCGAAATGGAAATCAAATCTACAACCTTTCATAATTGTTGTGGGACCAAATCTACGTGAAATCACAGACATCTATGTACAAATTGATGAAATGTCATTCAAATTACCAGGAATACTGAAAGCATTGGATGTGACATTCAAAACATTTTTTGCTGTGAATGCTCAGTATCCAGTAGAGGCAGAACAGGTTTGGATTTTGATCGAACAGTTATTTTATGGTATGAGTGTGAGCCCTAATAAATTCACTGCAGTGACAACTATCGTGAATGACATCAGGAATCTACTATGAAAACATTTCTGTGAGTAGGTAACTTTGATTTTTGGAATCATTATTCATAATGTTTGCGTGTTTTATATGTAGAGCGTCTTGTCCAACGATAGCAGGTCTATCATACCATTTTAAAATTATTCATAAACTCACATCAGAATGTGTTTATAGATGTTCTCAAGGAGATGACTGTTTCAGGGTTTTCAATAATTTTGATACATTTAAAAAACATTTGAAGAGAAAACATCTCGTAGATGATGTTCCTCTAAATGTTGAGTATGTTCCAACTAATCCAGAATCTCTAGATGAGAGTGACAATGAGCCTATTGATAGAGACATTGAAGATCTGAACGAACTCCAAAATTCTGTAGGAGTTCATGATGTTGAGATGAATACTTTCATAGAATCGATTAAACATCAGGCAAGAGTTTTTGTGATGAAAATGTATGCAATTGAGTCGTTACCTAGATCTTCAGTACAAATTATAATTGATGAGTTCCAAAATTTTTTGGGTGGCGGTTTTCTTCATTCCTTGCAAGAGAGAGTGAAATCAAAATTATCAAGATCAAATGTTGATGAAGATTTCATTAGAGATACTGATAATATGTTCAACTGCCTGCAGAGCCCGTTTCAATTCCTATCCACTGAATATTTTCGCTTCAAAGATATTAAAAATTCGGAGAACTTCATATCTCCTGTGTCATATAGGCTTGGCCATAGATATGAAACAAAAATAATAGACAATCACTCAGTTCTTAAACAAATTGATGTGAATATACAGTTCATTCCTCTGAGGCACACACTTAAGAAAATTTTTGAAATGAATAGTTTCTTTGAAACTGTTTCCAATTATATCAAATCATTGAATGATAAGTGTGAAGTGATAAATTTCATTCAAAGTGAATTGTGGAAAAGTAAAATATCAAGGTTTGATAACAACGACCAAGTATTTCCACTTTTCATATATTTTGATGAATATGAAACTTGCAATCCTCTTGGCTCACATGCAGGCATCTACAAATTGGGAGCAGTATATGTTAGTTTTCCTTTTTTACCACCACATTTACGAAGTACATTGGACAACATATTTTTAGTATCACTATTTCATTCTGATGATCGCAAAACTTTTGGAAATAAGAAAGTTTTTTCAAATCTCATCGATGAATTAATTCACCTTGAGCGCTGTGGAATTGAAATAAAAGTAGGAAGTGAAACTAGAAAAATTTTTTTCCTACTTGGTCTCTTGATTGGTGATAACTTAGGATTGAATTCAATTCTGGGATTTGTTGAAAGTTTTTCTGCAAATTTTTATTGCCGGTTTTGTGTTACTCCTCGAGTGAATGCAGAATCATCTTGCTCAGTGAAAAATGCAATACTACGAAACAAACAAAATTACAGCGATCATGTCGATTTGAATGATGTCACTTCAACGGGTGTGAAAGAAATGTGTACCTTCAATGAAATACCTTCTTTCCATGTTACAGATAACTTCAGTGTAGACATAATGCATGATGTATTAGAAGGAATATGCCATTATGATCTGAAAAATATGTTCAATCACTATATCAATATCAAAAAAATATTCTCATTAGAGACGCTCAATTATAGAATTAAAACTTTCAACTATGGCCCAACTGATATAAGAAATAGACCACCACTGATATCAGAAAATTTCAGATCGAAACCAAAAATTTCTATGTCTGCTGCCGAAATGTTGATCCTAGTGAAATATTTGGGTTTGATTATAGGGGATTTGGTTCCTGTCGGAGACAAAGTTTGGGAACTCTATCTTTCTCTTAGAGATATACTAGATATAATTTTGTCGAACGTCGTTACCCCGGGCTTGGCCAATATGTTGGATACATTCATAAGTGAGCATCATAATCTGTACATAGAATTGTTCAATGATACTCTCAAACCCAAATTCCATCTGATATTACACTATCCTCCAATAATGAGACTAATTGGGCCGCTAAAACATATCTGGACCATGCGATTTGAATCAAAACATCGTCAGTCTAAAATCACAGCAAACGTTACTCTTTCTAGAAAAAATATCATCCACAGTCTTGCGCTAAAACATCAGCTCATTTTGTGTAACAGGCTTTTGATCGACAATAGTATAAAAAAACAAACGATAATTGGTCCTGATGAATCTGATATTAGAAATTTAACGCCAATGAGAATACCTGAAACGTTTGTCTCCTCGAAATCTACGAAATGGATAACATTCAATGGAATCACTTATAAACCAAATATGATAGTAGTTGTTGATACTGACGGATTATTTCCCAAGTTTGGTTTATTAGACAAAATATTCTACAATATGAATCAAGATATCTACTTTTGTTGTAAATCAATAGAAATTGAACAATTTGATATTCACACTCATACTTATGAAATAAAAATCAATGATGATGGTATTTGGATTGGTATGTATGCTAAAGACCTGTATGATCCTTTTCCTGCCCATATTGTACATACGAATAATAAGAATTATGTTTCCTTATGTTGTTATTTTGGTTGAAATTATGTTTTCAAACTTTTCGTGAAAATGATCCTGAGATATGTATGTACCTATGTGTTTGGAAAATACTGAGCAGATATATATTGTTCCTTCAATAACATGTATGACATTTGACTGAGAGTCAATTTCTCAATCTGAGGTTATAATAACACACCTATAGTAACTTATTCTGGAAAAGTTACCTGTTTGACTCACTTTTTTTGACAAGCAACATGTACTTTTATTAAGTATCGGTTAATGGAAAGAACTATTTTTTTTATGATATTGGCACATTTTGATGAATATCCTTTGTTCTTATAACTGAAGAAAAAAAAATTAGTTATATATATATAACTATATATATATATATATATATATATATATATATATATATGTATGTATGTATATGTGAATACGTTGTTCTCTACATTATTCATTATTGTATTGTAGTTTTAATGAATATACAGTTATGTGTATAAAAATGTACATGATGTATGTACATTTTTTTCTGTGTATTGAGCAATTTCTAGGAATTTCTAGTGATTCAAGAATCTGAAGAGAATTTTATCAGGAATAAGAAAGAAATGAAATTACATTAGAGCAGAGCTAATTTTAGAATTATAGTATTTTTTTTTTCGTCTTGATAGTTTTGTAATAAACTTTTCTTGAGTTTTTGAAAAACAATTATACAAAATATCTCTGAAACAAATAAAAATTAGACTTGAGTATATAAACTTAGTTGGTTCATTTCATCTTCCTAGTCAAGTCCATGAAATATTTCCATTTCCCCCTGGACCACCCTGTATGATGAATAGTGTTGTGCTCTAAATTCCTAGCTTGGAATCATGAGATAATCAAGTGATGAACACTGATTACAGTTCGTACCGAGTACTAAAATTTTCGAGCATTGAGTCATGAGATCATCTAGTAACGAATACTGATCACAATTCATACCGATCACTGATAATTTAGCTATGAACCACGAGGCCAGTCGGAGATGGATAGTAATTGTGATTAGTACGATGCACTGAATATGCAGTTTTGGATCAGGAGAGTATTCAGTGATGAATAATAAAATTATCAGTATTTGATACTAAACATACCAGTGATGACAACTGGCTTGTGCATGTAGCTAATTCGCGTACAGTGACTATCACCTAATTGTAACAGTAATGACTACTGAATACACAAGTGATAGTTACTCAGCTAGTATTGGTAAACTAATTTGCAGTGTTCACTGAATATTTAGCTGTCTGTATAGCAACAGAACTTTTTTGCTACAAACACTGAATTTTAGTGCTTAGTGCAAATTATTTTTTTCCGTGCATGATCAAAGAAGTTGAGAACTTCCATTCCATTCATTCCACAATGTTTCCCAGCAATCTGAATTAATAGAGTGTCTTCCTTAGTTTCTTTGGTAATCATTAATTTGTTTATGCTACCTGAGGTTGCAATCAGTTTTTTTTTGCATATTCACATGAAATGTGAACGTTATAAAATTTCCCGAATTGATAAATCAAATGCAGCATTTGATAATGTTTCTTCCCAGGTATTTCTAATCCTACATATACAGTATCATTGGCATAAGAAAACAGCTTTCCTTGTATTTTGGTTTTCAAAGAAATCATTGATAAATATATATATATATAGATTCATTCTATGTTTTTCTAGGTAGCGATACAGAAATTTACCCGCAAAATTCAACATCAAGGATGGATGATATCGGCACAGTCACTACTACAACACAAGAAGACATTGCTACTATAGAGGCGCTCACAGAAAAAGCTGAAAACAACACAGAAACTACAACAAATGATGAAAATGTCGACACAACTACTGACTCTGCTCAAACGACATTCATGAATCGAAATATCACCGACGAGGAAACTACTACCCAAAGTGAATTCGATATTAGTATCGTTACAACTTCGAGCAATGAAATGAATGACACCGAGGCACATACAACAGAAAATGCAAATGATACTGACTCGACTGAAACAAGTTCCCAACCGTTGGAGGAAAATTCAACTATTACTGCATCGGTAGAAATTAGTACCATTCCCTCAGAAATCTTGAATAATGTGCATAGTGATTCGTTTTTCGACAATCACGCAGAAATAAGTAATGAAAAAGAAAGTCAAGATAGAAAAATTGACGAGGGAAGCACAACAAGTGTCAACAACTTCAACGATCTAAGGTATTTATACTGAAAACTGAAGAGCCCAGTAGTAAAACTCGTTAAACCCATTTCACATGATTTCACAGTTACAGAGGACGCAAAAAAAAATAATCACAAGTTTGATCCTTCGATGTGGACGATTTGTATCTAAAGGTTTCATCATGGAGTAAGTGACCTCTTGTTAAAAAAAAAAAATTGGAAGACAAATATATTTGACAAATACCAATATTTCTACTATCTTAGTGGTGGACTTTTCATGAACGAATCTGCTCCCGTGAAAAAATGTTTTTATTCTCATTCGCTTTGCTTTGTTTTGAAATAAATTTGTTTACAAATATTAATATATTTGTAGTAAGATAATGAATATTATAATTTTCATTTTAATTTCAAGAAACAAGGACAGAAAATCCCAAAAATTTGTAAAAAATTAATATACCACCTCCTCGATTAACGTCCAGTAGATAATAATATTCAGGAAAATATATGCACTCATTTTTTCAAGATATAAGGAGAAATATTCTGAATAGAAACAATTTCGCAATCAAATTACTCATTTAAGCAAATATGAATCAGTTTTAATGGAAAGATATTAGCATGTTTGGTTGATTGTTAAATAAAACAAATCATCATGATGAATAATCTCAATATCGATATGTTTTCATCAAAGGGTTCAAAACAGAGTGTTTGAGTTTTGCAACTGGGGCCTCAATCTCAAAATGAGTAATTTCTTTTGAATAGATAATAAAACAAAAATGTAACACTTTCACTTTACAAATATCAAGTATCACTGAACTAAATTACTATTTTTTTTTTGAAGCTCAAGCACCGAGGACCTCATAGCACTCGAAACTACAACAAACATTTTCAAAGCACCACAAGAGAATATGACACAGCAGATAACCAATGAGGTTACCACAATAAACGCAGAAGTAATCGAAAGAGCAACTGACGTAGTCAATTTCAATAAGGAAGAAACCAACGAAATCTCGTCACCTCCAACAGCAGTTTATCAAGTAGAGGAGAAGGTCAGAGATTTCACAACTACGGAAAAATTATTCGTCTCACCCAAACCCACAATAAAGATATCTTTAGAAGAAAATGAGGAAGAGGCTGATCTGTCGGTGATTCCCTTGAACGAAAATGCTAGAGAAGCTTTCAACGAGATATCTGGCGAGCAGTCTGAAGCATCGGTGGGGCGAATTTCCAATGAGCTGGCGAAGCAATCGCGACTAATCGAGGACAAACCTGTGACGGAAGACTTTGAACTTCCGAAATTCGCGAGATGCCGCATCGGCCAGTTCCAGTGCGCCAACGGAACTTCTGTCAAAGATGGTAAATATTGCATCGCGAACAGCGATCGGTGCGACTCCATTTCCGATTGTACTGACGGATCAGACGAAGTCGATTGTGAAGAGGAAGGGTGTCCCAACAATTTCCAAGTAAGCACGATCGCACTGATTGACTGTGAGAATAGCAAAAAAGATAATTTGTTGTTTATTTTAGTGTACCAGTAAACAATGTTTGAAGCGACATTTAGTATGTGACGGAATACTCAACTGCAATGATGGATCTGACGAGATCAACTGTGGTAAATATACCAGTTAATGCCATATTTCATGTTGAAAACGAAAATTCAAGCCAGTCGTTAAATGGGAATTTATGTACACTAAATTTGACGTCAGTACTCGTAAGGAATAGAAATTCAAGGGTGATAATAAAGATTTTTCCTGAAAATGACCAATCTGTTAACATCGTGCAGAATTCATTTTATGTTTCACAAATACTACAGATTTTCCTCCCATTTTGTCAATACAGTTCTCATTTTGTTTGAGAAGTTCGTACAAGTATGAACCTACTTTCATTTTTGAATTCAAACAAAACTCAAAGTTAAGATAATGATTTAGCACCATGAAAAACTGATGGTCATACCTAATTCAGTTTCAAAGATTTACAAATTCTATATATAAAAAAAATTATTATTGGCAAATTGGCACAGCATACTGTGGACAATTCTATTTGGTGATGGCTATAGCATCATTTTCTGAGCAGAGGTAGTAATGCTGTGGATGACTTTTACATCATCCAAATGCATCTTTCGTTTGTATCATAATATATTTTTGAAATACCTATAGGAAATCTTCATTTGCTTCTTTAGTATAGATCTTTCTAGGTGTAGAACTTATCATTTGATGAAAAACTAATTTGAGAACTAAACAGATGACACATCACCATGCCTATAACTACATAGCTGCAATCTCTGCTTGTGAAAGTTAATGTTAAATTCATTCATAAAAATAAGTACTTTACTGGAGAAGACAAAAAATTACGTTATACACTACATAAAACTACATCATCATCATACATTATGTGTTGCCAAGTGGCATACAGGACAAAAATACCTTAAAAAAATTTCATGTCTATACTGTCAATAAAACATTCTGTCTGATCATCGCAGAACTTTATAATATGAATGACATATCAGAATATAAATTAAAAGGCTTCATATTTGTTTTTTGTCACTTTAGAAGCAACATAATAAGATGATTTTTTTCCTAATTCTGTTCTGTTCAATTCGATTATGTTTGTGTATACTATACAAATCTATTTGTCCTTAGTATAAATGGATTAAACGATCTATCTACTGGTAGAACCTAGATTAGAATTAATATTGCGATCGTTTTAGAATCCTGGACATGCAATTTTGACGAAGTGTCTTGTGGAGCATCACAAAGATGCATTCCGATTTCATGGAAATGTGATGGAAGAGCCCATTGCCTAGATGGCTCAGATGAGCACAATTGTCACCCCAACTCGTGCTCAGATGAATCTTTCCACTGTTCTGAACAGGGAAGCTGCATCCCTGCTTCCTGGCGGTGTGATGGAAAACAAGACTGCGCCACTGGCGAGGATGAGAAATTATGTGGTAAGTATGACCCGATTCCACAACAGTATAGATCAAACACTACGTCAATTATCAAATTATCACGTCCACTCACCAGTTATATTTCTTTCCACTTGAAAGTGCACATTACAAATCGGCTTCATGATAGGTGCCACTTGGGAGTTTTTCGTATTTTACAGGCTGTGAAGATTTGATATTCGAATACAAAAGTCACACACATTCATCGACGCTAGGAATAACAAATTCAGATGTTGAAATATAGCGTTTTTTCTACAAAAAAACTCAATTTTATCACAGTTACAAAGTTCCACAGTTGTCTGAAAATATATTTGAATTAACGCACAGAACTCATAAACAAGAAACAACGCTAACCCCAGACATAAAACAGTAAAAACGTCGGAATCAAATCATAGACCACAAAACAAATCAAGAACGATTCATTCGTAGGAATTCTTGAGACAGGTGGGTGATTTCCTGCGAATAAGTATTGAAACCATATCTGCAATCATGATATCTGCATACAATTAGGAAATAATTCGTAGAGGCATTTTCCTATATTCCTATTCGCAGGTACACTGTTGCACCTTACCAGAAGTAAGTTAAGCTGATTTCTATACGAAGATAGTACCTTGTTCAACAGAAATGAATACGATGTCACATCGCACGAAGACGATTGCTCAATCGCTAGAATGCGATATAGACACTGGAGTTGTACAATATATATTTTTTTCGTTGACTTCTAGCAAACTAAACGCTTTGAGGGTCAATGACCGATATGAAAACATTTGGTTAAAAATCATAAATCATGTAGACTCACCGTATATCCTTCTTCCAACTTGGACGTGTATATTGCAAATTGGCTTCATGTCTGTTGAAGCTCAAGTTAGGAGTTTTGTATTTCTCAGACTGTGAAGATCTTGACTAACAGTATGTGAACACGATCAATTGACGCCTGGAAATAAGGGATTCAGACGTTTATAGAGCTTTTTTGTGAAGAAAAAGATTTTATCACTTCAAAACTTTCTTGAAACTGAATTTGAGGCACAGAACACAAAAATGAAAAATAAATGCACATCATAGACCTATTAATATAATATAGACAAAGAGTATATATATATATTATATATATTATATATATATATATATATATATATATATATATATATATTATATATTATATATATATGAGTATAAGAGTTTACATGTATATGTATATATATATATATGTATATATACATGTAAACAATTATTCTATGATATAGATGTCACACATAGAAGCATAGAACGGAAATTTAAAAAACACTCGAAATCACAACACAAATTCACCGATTTGTACTTATGAAAAAAAATCTGATTCAAAACAGTTCAAAACGAAATATAAATTAACATGAATCTATATTATCAATCGATTTTTTCAAAACAGATTGCAGCAACGAAGAATTTAAGTGTGCACTAGGAGGTGGCTGCGTTCCAAAGACGAGTCGCTGTGATGGCATTGAGCACTGCGCAGACAAATCTGATGAGTGGAATTGTCTTCGCTTGGATTTCCTCACCAATTCATCCAATGAAATCAGTGATAAGAAGATTCTGCAGGTACGCTTGTCCGAGTTTCTCGCACATGTTCAAAATATTTGATCAATGAAATTCTAGGTGCAGGCAGAAAATAACACTTGGTACCCAGTATGCATGGATTGGGCATTATGGAATACCACATACGCCGATATGGCTTGTAGAAACTTGGGATATGTTGGTTCCGCTTCACTTGAATCTGTTCCCAAGCCGGTAGGACTGGAATTCGATCAGGTTTACCATCTTGAGTCCTCACATAGGAATAAATTCCATCTGGAGAGGAAAAACGATGGCAAATGCAATCAGTTTGCGTCTATCAGTTGTCAAGAATATGGTTAGTGTAAAGCACAATACATAACACTCACTTGATAGTCTATGTTTTTTAAATCTATTTATTTTTGTTGCAGACATAGTTTGTCTTGAAAATAATTCATTGGATAACAAGAAATGTATTCTCTGTATTCTCTTGACAATATGTGAAAGCATTTCTCTTTTTCTTACAGTATGTGGAAGCCTCTCATCATTTGACTTGCCATCTGCACGCATTGTGGGAGGCAATAAGGCAGCTCCCAGTCAATGGCCAAGTTTGGGATTGCTGTACGACAAAAAGCACAACACATTTTGTACTGCAACATTGGTTACCCCCCTTTGGGCCATCGCAAGTTACTCTTGTGTACTTGCTAATGCCCAGTCTTCTACCGATTGGATTTTTTATACAGGAGGCACCAACAAGATGGATAATAGTAGTATCCAGATGAGGGCTGTTCAAAAAATTGTAGCTCATCCAAAGGTACTGATTTCAAAATTCATCCATTCCAGACAAGAATGAAGATTTTCAAGAAAAATCATCAATTTTTTGCCTCTTCAATGATCCATACATACTTTTTATTTTTTTAAAATTTTTATTTTATGCAGACGTCACCAATTTAAATAAATTTTTATCACAAGTCTCAGATCCAGTGAAACTATGTTATAACATAATTTTGTAATTATGTTTTTCAACTAGAAATACAATGTTTTTTTTTATTGCAGGCCAAATTTTCCCAGTTTGAATTTGTGAATGATGTAGTTCTGCTGAAACTGAAGAGGCCCATGAATATCAATGTGAATGTGAGTGCTTCTTGTCTTCCTGAGAAAGATATGGAACCAAGACAACTTTGTATAGTTACTGGTTGGGGTGTTAATCATCCTGGAGGTAAGATATCACCAATTTGATGCATTTTTCTTAGTGACAATCTATCTGGTCTCTTTGCTATCAAATTTGGATCTGAGACATTTATGTAGAGGGAAACAGAAAATTTACCTATCACCAGCATCATGCAGTTTGAAACTGAAGTGATGAAAAATATCATCATGCAAAGAGATTATCATTTCCACTGTTTTTTTGTTATTCATCAATCAGATACAAAAAAACAAACAATGAAATCAAATAAAATGGAAGAAACCATTTGACAAAATAAAATATTAAAAAATTTAAAACTTGGATGAATATGATAAATTGTCATGACTGATTATTCCTCTGCAAGAGAATGTTTCTTCACTTTCATTATTTATTATTATTTATTTATTATATACCATTATCATATATTATATCTAATAACATTATTGCATAATGTTATTAGAATTTTTTAACAAAAAAAAAAATAAAACATCATCAGGTTACTTATTGATTATTCTTTGCATGCTTGGCTTGGTGCCTGAATTTTTCTGTCCCAATTTTAGAATTTGTTGCCTCAAAATGGAACAAATTATATTGTCCAATATGATGATTAGGAATTCAGAAATTTTTTGTGAATACGAAAATAGATTTCAACTTTTTATTGATAATGTTATATGATATTTTAAGAGTATTGAGTGCTCCTCTAGAGAAAATCAATTTGTTTCAATAGCATCATACAATTGCAGTATAGTGAGAAAAGAGTAAAGAATAATCACTTTATCCTTTCCACTTTAATGTTTCATGAATTTTCTCAATTATCGCAATCACTTTAATTATATTTCAATGCATAGTTTTCCTGAAATCACCTATTCACCATTTGTTACTTCTCTAACTCTAAATCATTCGTAAATTCAATATTAATTTCATACCAGTGAATGATGTCGGGTTGTTATTCATGTTATTTCTATTTGAAATTATTGCATTATGTAATGTCAGGTTCAATAAATTTTGGAACTTCAACATTTTAGATCTGGCAAACCAACAGTATCTGTACTATCTGCCAGTGCCAATGATGGATGCTGAGGAATGTAATTCGACCAAGCATTACAACAGCCGGCTGAGTGATGATAAAATTTGTGCTGGATATGCAGATTCCAAAAAGACACCTTGCTCTGTGAGTGGAATTATTATCCTTAACATAGAAAATTTGATCATTGATTATGATATTTATGTGTTGCCACTTTTTTATCATTGTACTGAATTTTATTAATGAGAAACAGACAAGTATATAAGTCTTATACAATTCACGATTCAATCTTGAATAACTTTTCCAATTTTTTATCGATTTTGTGAGGGTGAGCATTTTCATCCTGGTCATTACTTATTTGATATTAGTTTCGTGAAAACTTCTAATGAATTTTGGTTTACACTAGGTGAAACAGAAATTTGCATTTTTTATTCGTGATAAATTCAATGATACAATCACATGTCTTCTTAGGTGATTTCAAAGTATCATCTTTTTTTAACATTACTTCATTCGATTCGTCACAAGATCTTCTTTTCAAAAAAAAAAGATACGAATTTTCAAAAGAAACTGTGTAATTTTCAACAAAAGCAAGAAGCCTTCATGTGAGCCTGATATAAACCAGAATGAGCATGTGTATGGGAGAAGTTGGAGAGTATCATTCATATATGACAACTAGTATAACTGCATTCAATCAATCAATCACTTATTTGTTCTTTCTGAAAAAATTACAGAGAATATGTCATTACACAAACACACAAAATTTGTATAGATTCAGAATGTATAAAAATGAATAAATATAAAATGTTCACCTCAAAACTACTAACAAGGTCTAGAACATGTATTATAGGGTGTTCGTATAATTAAAATACAACTAATAGTTAAGAACATCTTCAAAATATGGGACTTTCCAAGAATCATTGAATTGTCTAACAAAAACCATGTCTGTTAGTTTATTACATTAGTCATTACATTATATATCATATATTAGTTATTCAAGATCTTTTGCTCATCAAATATTTCTCTTCATTATAAGGTTTCCATTCGTGTTGTCAAAAGATAGAAATAATTTTGTCCAGTATTGTTTTTATTGTCAAGAGTGTAAATATAGCTGTTTTTTTTTTCAGAACGACGAAGGTGCCCCTTTGCTGTGCTTCTCTGACGAGACCAGCAATTGGGAACTGCGAGGAATCCTAAGTCACCATGACAATTGCGGCAGCAACAAACACCCCGCCGTTTTCACCAAAATCGATTCCACTATGAAGTCCTGGATAGCAAATACTATAGGCAGACAGGCATTCGGGGCGTTGTAGAAGAACATGTTTTTTTTTAGGGATCAGCTGTTGATAATGTAGCAGGATATTTAATATCATTGGGACAGGGTGTCCCACCGCATTTAGCATTCAATACTATGTATGTTAGATGCTGAAGCTGATGTTCCTAGAACCATTTTTTTTTTCAAAGTGATACATCTTGAAAGTACTGAAAATTGCGACCAGCCACCCTTGAATTTGCAGTCAGATATTTTGTTTGAAAAATAGATAGGTGCCATAGTATTTTTGGGAAGTCATTCAAAATGAGAGGTGAGGTGCTACTACTAATAATTCCAATTATTCAATTGCCATCTTGCATTTTTACTGGAACCTGGAATTGGGTTGAAGAATCATAAGATATATTATGATCCTTTTGTTCACTTGTAACTTTCATTTTATTTAAACCATCGTGAAAATATCATTCCCTGTGTCAAAATTTAGTTTTTAAATTAGAAATATTGCTCAATCATCACTAATAACTCCCAGTTATCAATGCTATTTATTTCTATAAGTTTCTGATGATGAAAAAATAGGAACTAGTCAGAAATTTTCAAACCATATTATGTATGACTTTTGCTCGAATTCCACTTCAACTTTAACATTGTAAATATTGTATATTATGAGGTTAAAAGCATGTTTCGATGGTCTTGATACAAGTTATATGTACTTAAAATCTTATTTCTTCTGATATTACTAGTCACCAGACGAAAATATATAAAGTGACATGAACCAATTGTAAATATACTTTTTAATGTTGAATAAAAAATAACTATATAGGACGAAATGTCTCTTGAACTTTCTTTTCATCCCGAGTTTATTCCTGATACCTAAACTAGGAATTGCTGATGAATACACTTGAATAACTTCAAATAGAATTTTTCCAAAAAATAGAATGCGGCTTATTATTCTGTTTCACTTCTCCCCTTTATAAGTGGGTTGTTGAAGTGTAACCTCTGACGACACTTGAACAATGGGATTAATTCCGAAGTTAATTATATAGATATTCTTCGATTGATTTACAGTGGCAATAATCATGAGTGGACGACAATAGGCATATTATTTGCCTCCTAATAGCATGTGGGCAGAGCTACTTTGTGCGCCAATATATGAATTGAAGCTTCATCATCAGAAATTCTTTTTTGGCAGAATTGAAACAGTCAACATCTCCACAACCAGGCATTATATGTATCAATTCTAGAATAGAAATCTGACGTAAGACATGGTAATATGCACACATAATAGTCGAAAGATGAAAATACAAATAAAAGATCTGGAAGGATACCACTCGATTTCTGTAAGAACTCAACTCTAGCTGATAAAAAATGACTTGTTGCATGAGAAGAAAGTTCAAGAATAATCACAATATTAATGTAAACTCAATATAAGATCCTCTGAAAGAACAAAAGCTGACAATGAATTGTCGGCTTTGGGAAGACCACTGAAAATTCACTCACCCAGCAGAATTCTGATGTTGAGACACAGTTTATAGCTTCTGTGGTTGAGAGTTACGGTGGCGCCATCTTGTGAGAACAGTTAATACTGATGACCATGAAACATTTTACAGCATTCTTCTAAAACGACGCACGGTCGGAATGGAGTGGAGGTGGAAAAGATGAAGATGATGTGTTCGTTCATAGTGCACCGAAGTGTAAATGTTTATTTTGTATAATTAATTTATCGATGTTTTTGCTTACAAGTTTGATAGCATCGCGATTCACAGTTCATCCTGAATTGATATGAAGGATGATGGTGGCTATCAGGGACGTGACTTTCTGAATATATTTCCCATAATAGCTTAAAGTGTACACCGATGTGCTCTGGCGTGCATCCCAACGAACAAACTACGATTTCGTTAATGGCGATTTTGCAGGTAAGCTGACGCTCGAAGAACAAGCCTTTTCAAGTAAGCATTAATCTTTTATAGCTCTTTGACTTGAGGAAAATCAATGTTATTATTACTTTAATGAACGTTTTTTCATTTATATTTGAAATTGGTGCCTGAAACCTTAGACAATGACATTTTATTGACAATATTGACATTTTGTCAAAAATTTGTCATATCAAATGCCAAAAGACGGCAATAAACATATTTCAAATGTAAATTCCCTCCAAAATATTGGGAATTTTCAAAATTGCTCAGAAGATGCTTACAGAATTGATATTGTGTAAAATTTTTCCCACGCCCATTCCTTCCGTCTACGATGACGTCATCAAATTTTCATCCTTAATAAAATGTAAAGAGCATCACATTCATCAAATCGGTTAAAGTCTGCACCATAATGCTATTCAATATTTCAGCTGTAAATTTGGAAGATCGTCGATATTACGGAATCGAAGTGGCCGTGAGTAGTAGAGAAAAGTCATAAAAAGAGTATCAATTGCCTCCACAAAATGTCCAACAATCACCACCAGTACACAATTCGAGAAGTCGTAGGTAATATTTCAGACCACCAGTTCAACTCAGCTGTTAGCAGTGCAGATGATGGAAACGAAACTGCTTCCGATGATGAACAGGGAGTCATGTACCAGTATGAAATGGTGGAAGCGATTCGAACAGTCAAACGACGAGGCCACTTGCCAAAGGACTCCGTCAAGATCCTTAAAAACTGGTTGTACGAACATCGATTCAACGCCTACCCTACTGAAGTGGAAAAACACATTCTGTCACAAGAAACTGGACTGACGGTGTTGCAGATCAGCAATTGGTTCATCAATGCCAGGCGGAGATACTTGCCAGAGATGATGCGGAGAGAAGGGTAAGTCTCTTGATTTGCAGAGTGAATTGTATATAGTATATTCTATAATGGGGATTTTCTTTCAATCGGATATTTTTATGGTGTTCAGTTTGAGGTATGAAGTTACATTCAAGTTACAGTTGAAGATTTTTTCTTTCGAATAGTTGATGCATATCCATAAACCACTAATGATAGCAAGAGTTCTTCCTCATTCCCAAAATGAAAAACTATGTTTTTGATTTAAAAGAAGCAAATGAATTGATTCATTTGAAAATGAATAAACTTATGCAAATAAAGTGCATATGTGGCATATGTAATGAGAAGAAAATGTCTTTTCACATATTTAATGATACATAGTGTTCCATTCAAATAAAGTTCATCATGTTGATAATTTTTTCATTTGACATTTATTTTTGAATTTACACATACTTTTTTTTTAACAATCTTTCAGTTGAAGAATTGAGTAAGCCATATAAAATTATGATAAATGATAATGAAAATATTTTACAAATGAAATAAGGATAATCATCAAATAAGTTTTTTTATTTGGAATATGATCAAGTGAATTGTTAAAAGAATGGAGACGTTGTGTAACAATATATGTTATAGAAAATTCGTGTAGAATAATGATGACTTTTCAGTGTTTGAAAATATCTTATTCACAAGCATAGCAAGTGAATCAGATTTCTAGGAGATATAAAACTCAGTTCTTTTACTCATTGAATCAATATGACCTAGGGGTAGCATGAATTGAATCAAAGGACAAATCATAGAACAACATTTAATAGAAGTCTTCAACTCAAAAGTATCGAATGTTTAATGAAATACATTTGATAGAAAATATGTTCGATAGATACATCTATGAATTGAAATAACATAAGGAATATTGAATGACAAAATCAATTTTAGAAAGTGAATGTTAGAAGCAACAACTTTCACATATTGCAAAAAATAAATATTGTTGTCTTCAAATTTTCCTTGGAATTGTCTAACAACTACAGCAAGTCTATAATTTTTATCCATATACAATTCTTTCGTTTGGTTATTTTAGTTCAGCACTGCCACGAAGTTGTTGCTGGAGTTTTAGTTCCATCATGCTGTGTTCTCCTCCTTTGGTGTCACGTTCTTGATAGTTGAAAGTTTTTCTCATCTAATTGCTAGGCAACAGTTTCTCATTAAACAACCCAAATTTACAACAACATAAATTTTTTTCTATCAATTGCGGTTTCCATCAATTGTATTTTCTATCATTTTCATTTCTATTAAATTTCCGCCACTCATGCTTCCGAACTTTCGAGAGAAAAGAGTTTCTAACTGTGAAACTAGTAATTTTCTTTATGATTTTCCCTCATTACATATGCACTGTTCTATTAGGACTATGGAAAACTGCTGTTTTTTTTGTGTTGTCCCAATTCAGTTTGTGTGCTCAAACTTTCTATAAATCAATCAATACACTGAAAATTCAGTGTTTCTAAAAACCACACTAGAGAAAAATTTGAAAGGAACAGTTGGACACCGACACCCGTCAAAGTTATCCGATTGACTCGAAAACCCCGTCGTTTCTCTTGCAGCTACGACTCGGTGCACTACACGATAACGCGCCGACGGCGCACCTCCTCCCCGCCGGAGGGCGGGCCGTCGGAGGGCGGCGCGCCCACCGTCTTCTACCGCAAGGCGAAGAAGCTGATGCGCCTCGAGCAGCGGCCGCTAGAGGGCGACGCCGAGTACGAGGTGGACGCCGACGGGTACGTGGAGGAGGTGCAGGGGGGCGGAGGCGGGGGCGGCGCGCAGGCGGCCACCCCCGTCCGCTCCGCCCAAGGCAGGAAGTTCAACCCGTGGAACGCGGACATCCATTACGGGCTCACCGTCAATCCGGAGAGGAGGTGAGCTGTATTCCGAGGTTGTGTGCTAATGCCATCGTTCGTTATACAGTGTCCTTCTGAAATCCGTTCCCCTCCCCCTCCCCTCCCCCTTCACTAATTTTAAAACCACCTACTATAGCGAAACTTGATCATCCTGTATATGTAATAATGAATATTTTCGTTTGACACAAAAGTTGATGAAATCGGCTCTTCAGGGAGAATTTAAAAAATGGGATGAAATACAGGGTGTTCCATTTGAAATAACAAAGTTGGTGGTACTTTTCGATAGAAACGGCAACGCCGCAGAGCTGAAAATATTTTTGATCGATAGAACAGAACTGATCACCCAATAAACCAAATTTCCAAAATAAACCAAGGTACCATCGACCGTGACTCACCTTGTATATACACACTTGTTTTCCTATTTTTTTCTATAGACTAGAGCACATTTTGTTCTAATTTTATTAAGTTGGTTATGTTTTAAATACTGTTCCAGGAGGTGGCACATTCATTTTTCAGTTTTTTGTGGGATTTTCTCTCCTCTTTTCTAAAAAATAAAGTAGAAGTTATTAAAAATTATTTCAATATATTTGTAGTAAGGACAGATTTTGTGATCTGCCCTTGAAATTAATCCTTTAGATACCTAAAAGAGAAATTCTCTATTAGTCAGTGACATAAATATATTCAATAAGAATAAAAAATTCTACTTATCAGTGGTAGTTTCGGGAACGAATCTGCTCCTCTTCTCAACACAATTAGAACACTTCTTTGCAAAATTTTTCAATGTTCAGTGGGTTTTGACAGTGAAAAATTTGGCAGACAGAGAGAAAATCCCACAAAAAACTGAAAACTGGTAATGTATTATTTATTTATTTGTTTTTTACACAGTTATTCATTAGTTGTATGACATATTCTACTCCTTGTAGGTTCTTTACTACAGGAGAAAAAAAGATTTCAAGTAGAAATTCAAGGGTGCTAGTAGAAGTACACATTATTTGAAATGTTCCACGTAAGAGAGAGTTGATAGTTGTTTCTTTGATTCCAAGATTTGTTGAAATGAATTGTATACTGAAACAGATATACAGTGTCCTTCAAAAAGTAGGCATCATTATTGAATAAACTTCTATTGACAATTCGTTTTGAAAACCAGCTCGCGCGTCAATTCCATACTAACACTCACATATTTTATCACAGGAATGCCCTAATCGAAGATATGGTGTTCATCCATTTGGTCCGTTTTTTTTTCAGTCTGTTTCCTCTGCCCAGTTTTTGTTGTGCTCACTTGATATGTGTGCCATCTCTCCTGTTATTCTTCTTTTTCCTTTGGCTTGTATGTGCTGTTTATTTCTTCCTGCTTCTCTCTTTTAACCAACAAGTTAGTTTGTCTTGTTGCTCAACTCTGCTTAGTTGTATTGTGCTGGTATTATGGGTTTGCTATATTTTCTTTTCGTTTCGTATAGTTATATGTATGTTTCTTATTTATTTTTTGTGGTCTGTCCCATGTGTCTTTCGTCTTATCTGTCCTCGGTTCGTCGGTTTTGTATGTTCCGATGATTTTCACATATTTTTCAATACGATTAATATGTTTTTTAGGACTGAAACGGTACAAGTGGTCCAACCACAACCGGCATTCATCCAAACTACCTCCAGTGGACAGGTGAACACCACCAGTCCTTTCCCTTCTAATTTGGTAGTTGTGAAAACACCATCTGGCAAAAATATCGTCTTGAAAGTTGTCTCACAATCTACAGAGGTATGTAATATTTTCTAACAAATTATTGAGTGAACGGATAATCATCAAAACATTTATTAACTACTTTGTGGTACAAACTCTTCCGCACAATTTGAGCAGACAAAACATTTAATGACCAGAGTTGAGATCCTCTAGTAGTTATTTCAGTTCTATTCATCATTTGAATCGTCATTGATTGTATTGCATGTATTGTATTTTGGTCAACAAACTACTTATCACCACAGAATTTGGCATCGATATATTATAACACTAACATGGTTTTTATACAGTGGTTTTCTTCAATTTCTTCTTTTATTTTTTGAACGGGTCTATTCAAAAAATTGAAACTTAAAATAATGAAATTGATGCATAGATACTATATCTTGGAGTAAAATTGGCGACAGGACGCCGTCTGGGGAAAAAAAAAATAATTGGAAGAAAATTGGGTCTTGTGACACATCCATTTGAATGCTCCTAGAATATAAAGTCGATATCTTCTACTACAAAATGGTGGAACATTTGATAGTTGCCTGAATATTTTTTTTGCATATTATATAGATATTTCTAGAAATATTTGTTTTTCTCTGCCATATGGCACTCCCAACAACCCAATAGGGGTTGATAGGTTATTTTGGTCGCTTTAGAATTTCTCGTATTATCATTAGGTTTTCTAGATTTACGAATCAAAAAGTGCAGAGCTCATCAGATTATTTAATTCAGGAGAAGTGCAAGACATTGAGATATTATTGCTATCAGATCCGATAGCGTTCTTGAAGTGTCACGTTTTAATACTTTTCTGTGAAACAACTTCTGTTAGAAAGGAAGCTTCGGATAAAAATTCAGGCAGAATTATTATTGTTGTGTTGTGTCTGGTTAATTTATTAACATTCCAAATTGAATCTTGAATTTTTTCCAACTAACATCTTTCAACATAATGATATATTTGGTTTTATATTTTGACATCATTTCTGAAAAATGAATTTTCACATTGAAAATCAGAACTTATATCAGTGAACATTGATTCAGAGTTTTCTATTGTTTATTAGTAAGGTATTTTCCTTCTTAGACACTGAGGTTATCTACTAACTTGAATACATTGTCATTAGGAAACACAAAATACAAAGAATTATATCGCGATTATTCAATTTTGAATTTTAAACAAAAATCGTTGTTCCGCTTGTTGTTTCTCCATTTGTCCGTTCGGAAGAGACAAAAACACGCAGGCTTTTCATCATCGAAAAAAAATTAATGATTGTAGTCTCCTAAGACGTACCTTCTGAAGACGGCGAAAAAGTCCGCTCCCGTGGTGGCTCCTGTCGTAGAAGTGCTCAACGTGCTTTCGCCCGAAGAGCAAATTTCCATCGAGCAGCACTTCATCAAGCAGGAAGCGCAAGACATGCAAGAGGGGGAGGAGCTGGAGGAGGAGCAGCAATTGGAGGAGGGGCAAGAACTGGAGGAGGGGCAGGAGTTGGAGGAGGGGCAGGAGGAGATGCAGGAGTTGCAGGAGGACGAGTACACGGATTATCAAGAGGTAATGTACCATTGATCTATGTATCCAAAGATTCAAACGATATTGTGCTTGATTCGTGATTTGGAAAACATATCATCTTGGCTGCAAATTTATAAATTGTCTCTCAGTTGGGATGAAATCTTCATATATGTATAATTCAAAAGATCTAATACAACAAATGATGCAATATCATATAATAACAAATCCAATAAATATACAGATGCAACCAAAATTTCTAGATCTCTATATTGATGAACATCTCCTGTGGAGTTAACATATAGATTATTTATGAAAATTCATCCCATCATAGGTGTCTTATTCAAAATCCGTTATATTATTCATGTTAGATATTTTCATTCATTTTTGTCTTTGTTACACAAATTCACAATATTTGATGTCTATCTGGGAGAGTAGGAATATTTCACGTTTGAAACCACTAATTAAATCACAAAATGAAATAATAGAGCATATTTTCAATTTGCCTTTTTTGGAACCACGTGTGAATGTATAAAAACATAAAAATTTTCTAAATTTGATTTCATTATATAAACTCGAGTTTCTTCATTTATTTTTTTAGGAAAAAATTAAAATTATCAAACTCAACTTTACTCACTGAAGCAAATACATTCAGTCGATCATTGGCAAACAATTAGTATTCCATATTGGAATAGTTTTATACAACTCATCATCAGATGAGTTCAAAAGTATATGTGAATCACGTCAATTTTTCTTTGCTTTAATTCTGAATTGCATGATATCATTAAAATATTTGACATCAACAGGTAGTTCATTGAATAATGAAATTAAATCGCGTGTGAATTTTTCCTCATCAATTTCAGAATCAGGAATATTCTCATGAATACGAAATTTGATTTCAACTTTTTGTTGATGATGTACTCGAGTATTTTTTGTACGATTACTATTTTCTCTCGTGGACGTGACAGATCGAGACGGAGGCAGAGTACGAGGAGCACCAGCAGCAGCATCAGCAATATCGCCTCCACCATCAACAGCAGCAGCACCACCACCACCACCAAGAGATGGTGGCGTACGAGGAGGAGGAGGACTCCGTCGGCGACACCCTCATCGGTGAGGCCATGTACGAGGGCAAAGAGGAAGACGGACAGGGATTGGGAGAGGATGAGGTGGGCGAGGAGGAGGGCGGCGAGGAGGGCGGAGAAGAGTTCATCAATGAAGTGACGCTGGAGGAGGAGTGCAACGAAGTCACCATCGAGGAGAACGTCAACGAGGTTAGTCGAAGCTTTTCATAAAATAATTCATTTGTGAATCAGTTCCATGAGAACGGATTGAAATTCTAGTTTAATATTTTCAATTTGTTTTTGACAAAGTGAATGAATCAACAGGTTATGAGTTTATATAATATACACTGTTGCATAATAGGATAGTGAATAATATAATGGTTTGTAGGTTATGGTGGAGAGTGACGACGTGCCAGACGCGGAAAGTACCGAGGAAATTCAAGTGCTGCACTACAATTGACATTCGAAGTAGAATAGATTAGGTTGTGGATGGATATTCGATCCGGAATGGGTCTCAGTCGAGCGGACTTTCTCCATCTGTTTCCGCTATGAACTGCGGTGATAGTGGGTGGGTGATTCACAGTGAATTTCACGGTTTCAGATGGTTTGGTTGACACCCTGATATTTGGAATTGAATTTATCCAATGTCTATAGTCGTTTTTTTTGCGATCGGAAACCTCTTGCCTAGGCAGAAAAACGATTTGCCGCAGGCAACTCAATATTTTACATTTTTCAACAAGAAAATATATAATTCCTGTAGTAACCACTGCCAAATCAACAACTGCGATTTCTGTCAAGTTTTGTTTGAAATTGAAACAAGAAAGTTGTTCAGTTGTCAACTAAAATCTCAATTTTGGTATTGACCACCACAAAGTACCACTTTTCCTGCCTAGGCAAAACTTTGACATTTTTTAAAGAAAAATAATTTATTACTAACGAAAAAATACATTGTAATAATTTGCAGAATATATTTCTCTACTTCAGAGCTCAACTGAATCACAGTATGTATCAAGTGTCAAAAATGATATTTCACGAGAGATTAGAATTGCAGTGTTTATCATTGTAACTTCTAGTTCCTCAATGGCATTGAAGAAAATATGTTCTGAAATCTGGTGTCCTTTCTTATTGTCTATCACGAGTGGAAACATTTTTATTACTTGAACTAAGTGGAGTTGATGATGCATTTTAGCTCTGAGATACAGATTTGAAGAATTTGCGAAAAAAATATACATTCAACTGAGCAGCAAAGTAGGAGTGATCAACTGCCTTGGCTGAATTCAGTCGATTTACTACTTTGCTGCCTAGTTGAAGAAACTAATTCGTGACCAATTCAACGATTGAAGAAAAAAATGAAAAATACAGGATGATTCCAGATTCATATGAAAATACTATATAACTTGCCAGGATGCTAGAAACTGAATCATTTTCAAGTACAAATTATATAGTAATTTATTAGAAATCGATTTCTTCACATTAACTTCATATCCTGCTATTTAATTCAGTTGATATATTTTTTTAATTTTAAAAGGTACAAATTTTTTTGTGAAGAGGAACTGTTGTATATCTAGTGAAATATCCATCTCAGATGAATCACCCTGTTGTATTTTTTGATGTTCTGTTGATTAGTGCTTTTAGCTGGGGCTGTTGGGGGAGTGAATTATGGGAAATGAATTCAAAGTTTTTTCACATTGTTTCGCCGAGTCGAGAGAGTTCCATTGTACATTTCTAGGATACTTATATATTCTCTAGTTATTGGTGTAATTTTAATGGAATGATCGTGTTTTTTCTATATTCATTCAAAATGTTGACATTGGTTCGTGCCTTTGGTATCTTGTAAATATCAAATAATAAATACGTTTTTGAATTCAGCAGGGCTTTTTGTGGCTTCGTATTTATAATTTACAAACAATTAGGAAAGTGATTTTTTGTTCAAAACGAAATTCATTATTATATTTACATCACTACAAACTGATCATTCATAATGTATAAAGGTAAATATATCATTAGTCCTCCACTTCCTCGTTTCCTTGGATCTTCAAACTCCCAAAAATCTCTGAGGGGACGCTCTGCTTCTCCAAAGGCACCTGAATTTGAAAAACAATATTATAGGCATAGTAACATATAGCAGGCATATTGAACAGTCAAAAACTTTCAATATCATTGTATATTCATCGTATAAATTTGCATAGCTAGAATAATAATGTTGCTTGATTTGAATGTAAGGTTTTGATTGATTCCTAACGTTTTTAGTTAGAAGTAGTACATAGTTTCCTTGAAAATGAGGTATCAAAGTCACATAGGAAAACACTGGACGGCATTGTTGAATTTCTCCACCGATTGTTCAGAATAATATAGTGAAATGCAACATTCGTTTTCACTCTGTAAAGCAAGAAATTTATTAGAAATTTTTGCAAATTGACGACTAAAATCGATAAAGTTACTATTTGGAGAATGTGCTTATATATTTGAATACAAAATAAATAGAAATTCAAAAATCACAATATTATAATCAGCTTTATATTCTATAATATATATTATAGAATACATGATCAATCAGATAATTATATAATCAATATAGTAATCCGCGACTCCTTAGTAATCAGAGTCGCTAATCTCTTTTACTTCTCAGATACACTGTAGATGGCAGCTTAGGTGCCGAAATACGTATTTATACTTTTCTAGATATTCCGTTGTTAGTTTGCACCAGGTGACATTTGAAATAATTTTGACGGGTTTTTAAGGGTCTTTTTCATACATTTACTAGTCAATCTTGAATTTATCTTGCTCATCTATAAATTGGTAGATATTAATTTTCCACTATTAAATTTATTCCATATCATTCGTCAAATTTCACTTCATTGTCAGAAACCATTTCCGTCCCACATGTGTGGGATTGGATTATCAAAATTCACACAAATGTTAATATAAACGTTTGTATCATGTGGGTGGTTTCTTCAAATTTACTGAGAATTGTAAATACTTGACGAGTAAGTAAGGGCTTATTTTGTACCATTATTACTTACTTGCAGGTATCGCACTGAAGGATGGCTCAAGAGCCGAAAGCACTTTGCAATTGAAATTGAATATTTTTACATGGAATACAACTCTCTTCATTGAATGAGATCAATGTAAAAATAGGGATATCGGGTCTACATATTTGTTTCATTCGCCTGAGACGACTACTAACCTCCTCCTCCTCCTCGTCGTCGTCTTCGTCGTCGCTGCCGATGTCGATCTCGTCGGGATTGGCGACGTTGCCGTCCTTGCGCGTTCCCTGCGTCTCGCCGCGCACGAAGGCGATGTTGCCGGCCGCCCCTGCCTTGCCCGCCATCTCCACCGCCTTGGCCTCGAGCAGCCGCATGCCGTCCTTGGCGCCGCCCGCCGAATCCGCCCCCGAGCCAGAGCCCGTCCCCCCCGCCCCAGCGCTCATCATCTGCACCGACATCATGTTCACCTGGACGGACATCAACGAAGAACATTTCAATGATGACATGTATCATAATGAATGTTTGATAATTGAAAAGAAAAAAATACATTAAAATCGTAAAGAATCCATGCCGATGTGTTACTTCCTTTCACCAACGTATTCAACAAAGTTGGCTTTATTTTCCGAAGAATTTCTTGTTCAGTTTCCTCTGTTGGAACAATCACGAGCTGCCACTGAATTGAATTTACTGTCAGACGACAAGTGACAAGTGATGTTACCTGCGTATTGTACATAGCCTGAACGCTACGTTTGATGCGCAGCATCTCCCTCATGGTGTCCTCGTTTCCATGCCGAACCTCGAACTCTTTCCAAATCTGCCAGAATTCGGAGGTGATGCGCGGGTCGCAGATCTGGCTGCAATGGGCGTAGATGGCGCGAGCGCGGTCGATTTCACCTGCGCAAACACGTAATCAGTATACGCAAGAACAAACAGAACGAACAAGAAAGCTTGACATTTATTTTTTCAAATATATATCTATATATATATTCATACAAGCAAGTTGTTAATTTAACAATGAAAAATATATCAATTGAGTAACAAACAAGTAGTTGAATTAACAGCCGAAAGTTTATGAATTTAACCACAACAAATCTGTAGATTCAACCACAAGAAATTTGTTAATTCAATAAGAATATTTCAAATGCAAGTTTTTGATTGAACAGTAAGAACTGTGAATTTGTTAACAACAAATCCGTTGATAATGATAATGTCTATATTGATCTCGAGTACACTATGGTGTTTTGTTAAATTAAATGAATTCCTATATTTTCATCGTGTTTGTAATAGTTACTCAACAAAATACAGGAGGAAAAGATATGACCTTATGACCTAATGACCTACCTAATTTGGTCTCCATATCGGCGAACCGAACGCACATCTCCCTGGCCTTGGCCTCGGGCAGCACCTCGATGGCCCGTTCGTAGATCTGGCGCGTCTTGGGCAGCCCGTAGATCTCCGCCGCCCTTTTCACGTACACATCGAACACGTGGAACATCTCGTGCTCGGGCACCGCCACCGCCGCCCTAAAATCGAACATATTGTGATCATATAGTCTGACTGACTGTGAAAAACTGACTCACTCACAAAAAAAAACTATCATTATATGTGAAACGAACTGTTATATTTGTTATTGTATTGTATTGTTATTTGTATTGAATGAGATTCTTCTTTCATTGCACACAGAGACGTAAAAATCTACGTGCAATATAACTCAAATTCCCTTTAGAAATATTCATGTCAGTCTCTTATATTCTTGTATTACGGCGAACTGTATTTTATGATAAATGAAATGAAAATAAATGAAATATATCGCCAATTAATTGATCTCATGTATATTTATGATGATAGGAAATTCAAGTGATAACTTCCCTCATGTATTCTTAATTTGAACAGTTTTGCAAACGAACTACTTTTGTTGAATACTGTCTGAAAGTTTCCGTCTTGATACTGAGCATTGAAAAAATCGCAATCGCATCTTTCTTCGCAACTGGGCGCCAGCCTCACATACTATCAAATCATTACTGTTGGGAATAGTTTTGATATTCTTTGTTCATCACTAGGTAGGAGGTTGTCGGTACCTTTTGAAGTTGTCAAAATGATAAAAATAAAAGTCAAATAGAAAATATGAATAATATCATAATCTCAACAATTAGATACCTTTCGTAGACCGCCATCGCGTGCCTCGCCATGCCGTAGTCCTCCTCCAACTTGGCGTACAGCATGTAGAGGGGCTGTGCCAATTCGGGTGGACACCCTTCCAGGCACTGCTCGAAGAGGTCGCGCGCGCGCTCCAGTTTGCTGCCGCCGTAGCGTCGAAGGAATTTCGTCAGATACGTCGTCCAGATGTCGTACACGTTTGGCCATTTGAACAAAGCGATGCCTGCGAAACGAAAAACAATACATAAAATGTTTGATTGTTTCTTTGTGCTGACAATGCTCCCTCACTGTTTGCTTTCATGTAGAGTTTTGTGCGAGTTCTATGAATTATATATTTTGTTTTTGAAATGAGACACAGAATGTTTCTATTCCAGCAAATGATGTACAAGCGACTGATTAGGTCTCTTCAACCAAGATATCACATGTACTGATCAAAGAAATAAATGAACTACATATTACTCTTTTGTTCCACTCTTAGTTTAAATATTCATTTCCTAGATGATATGTTGAAACAAATCTGGCTATTTATAATGCAGAAAACGGAACTCACATATAATACAGTGGTGTACTAATTTCAATTCCATTATTGCTTATTTCAACTATGTGAAGGCAAACATCTATAATAAGCATTTGAAGCGGGAACACTGTACAAACATTCAAATAATCTCACCTTTTTCATACGCCCTGAATGCCTCTTCAAAATAGTTGTTCTCCTCCAAAAACACCCCATAGTTGATGATAATCTGCGGCGTGGCGATCTTCAAATCGATAATCCTGTCGTAGATAGCCTTACAGGACTTGAACGTGCCGAAACTCTCTTCCAAGTCGGCGTACATGGACCACACCTTCAACGATTTGTACACCCTGCTCTGCACCGTCTCCGTGTCATCGTGATAGGCGACCTTGCGACTCGGCATCACTGTCGCTTTGTGCATCAGTCTCAGAGCCTCTTCGTAGTTTTCGTTTCGCAGCTCCATCTCGGCCCATTCGCACCACACCGTCGCCAGATCGTCCACCTTGACAAAGGACACTTGGGTGGCTTTCTCGAAGATCAGACGAGCGTCCTCGATTTGATTGTTTTTCTCATAAAACTTGGCAAAGTCCACCCACAGGGTGTGAAGTTTGCCGACAGCAAGCTTGGGTTCCACAGTTTGAACAGCCTCTGTGTACGTGTTGATGATATCAAATGGTTTCCCTACAAAATACAAGATTTTGAAATTGCTCATCTAAAAATAGTATATTATATATATAGTTAATCACTATTTATTACATTTTTGGCAATCAGAAGTGAATCCTTGTAGATCATCACCACTGACTCTGACAAATGTGTTGTTTTATTCAAAAGAAAGCAAGTTAACCTCAATTGACAATGCTAAATTAAGGTCATCATCACTGAGAAGAAAATACAAAAATATTGATTTGTATTAGGTATGACAGCAGCATTTCCAATTTCACAAAATTCATCAGTTTTTAAATTTGTTTATAGATTACTATTTCCATCTATTTCATACACTTGTCAATATGAATATACTGTCAAGAAAAAGTAATTGAAAATAAGTTTGCTCACATTTGTACAGTAAACATAAAACTCAATTACAGTGATGTAAAATAGAAAAAATATGTATTGTGTTTATGTATATAAGTACAATACAATATATGGCGCATTCAATTCATATTAATGATCTTCCATGCCACCAAAATTTCAACTTTAAATAATCTGACATATACCGACCTAGTTGAAGTTAACAAAATGTACTTGTAGAATTACCTACAGTATCAGTTTGAGAGAAACAGTTTTTGAATTTCCTCGTTGCATGTTGTGTTAATCTATATTGAATTTTGGATCAATGAGTTTGTAACTTCTTGGATAGGGTGGAAATATTTCTTCATTAGATACTATATTAATTTACATTTGGATGGCATTAAATTTAATTGAATGGTGTTCAAATGACTATTTCAATTAAGAATTATTATTATTATCATTAATTAATATTATTGAAGAGCAAAACATTATACCATACATTTTTCTTACCTTCATAAAGTTGTACCCTTTTATGCCACTCTTGCACATTGTGAGGATTCTGCCTGAGCAGCACAGAGTTCAA
Source organism: Gastrophysa polygoni (assembly GCA_963576655.1). NCBI lineage: Eukaryota > Metazoa > Arthropoda > Insecta > Coleoptera > Chrysomelidae > Gastrophysa > Gastrophysa polygoni. Next base: position 144,379 of record OY755082.1, on the reverse strand, counting down.
TAACAACAACCTTCTCTCCATGAGATATTCAAACCTGGCCAATCTCAGTTCAAGCTCAATATCATCATCTTCAGTGGGATTATCTTTGCTAGCAACTTCCTCCATCCTTTTGCTCATGCTCAATTCTTCAAACTGGGCATATGCATCAAACACTTGAGTGAAATCCCTCACAGTAGTAACAGTTTGAATGGCTTCTTCATAAATGTCTCTGGCCCTTTCAAATAACCCACTTCTCACATAATAGTTAGCCAAAGAGTTCCAGAGATGCCCCAATTGGTCAGTATATCTTCTAAGCCCACCTCTTATTATCGCATCAACATTCAGAGAATGTACTTTCTCAGGATTCTTTGAAATCAGCTCACAAAGTTCATTCCACAGTTGGTGCTTGGATTTCCCTTGTTGTGAGATGAAATTTTCATCATTCACTATTTTTGCCATAACTTGTGCAGCTTCATCAAGCCTTCCCATCTCTGATAAGTAATCTACATATTCTTCAGCATTTTCAGGGCACAATTTCAGATATCTACGGAATACTCTGACTGCTGTCTCAGGAATTTCATGCTTTCTGACAAACTTCAAGTATAAAGGCCATATTCTATTGTGTTGAGTGACTGGCAACGCTCTGAGGGCTCTGTCGAATACTTTTCGTGTTCTAGTTATTTTGCACTGGTCTGTGAGGAATGTACAGTAGTCCATCCATATTCTGGGCATTTTGTGCATGAAAACCAATGCTCTTTCGAATGCATTATTCACCTCCTCGAAACCAGGGTCTGATATACATTTATTTTTGATTTGTTTACGTCTTGTTCGTAAATAATTGTACCAGAGCTTATATGAACCTGGTAATTCTTTCAGAGCTCTTTCGTATATTATATTGACACCATTTTTTGGGGCAGACTTCTTGTGCTCTATATACCTCAACCAGTGTTTCACTGAATAAGGATTTCTAAGAATTTCTTCTTCATAAGGTAAATCATCTTCATGCTTAAAAAAGAGTACAGGGAGATATTTATTATAATAATAACATTAACTTGATTTGAACTTACGAATACTATTTCCATGGACTCTGACTCTCTTTCAGCCATAATAGGCACAGTTTGTTTTCAATTTTTACAATTATATTTTGATATTGGTAGAATTTTTTATTAAACAGCTATTACACGAAATCTAACCTCAAATTAACGTTTCGAAAACAAACATGACATAGAGTCGGATACAAAAAATAAGATGAAGAATTTATTGGGTTGGGAACTGAAATATTTGAAAAGAACAGAAGAATAATTTCTTCAGTCGGTAAAGTAGTAAACGATACTTCAATTTAGTGGTGTGTTGATTGTTGTTAAAAGTCCAATAAATTTTGCAAAGTGCTGTAGAAATAAGTCGAAATATTAGAATTCCAAGATTGGTGTAGTTCCTATTGCAATAAAAAAAATATGGTGAACCACTAAGTAGATCCAAAAACCACGGAGGAGAAACAAATGTTTAAATGGAAGCATCCTCCATCATTACTCAGGTGTCAAGAGACGACGAACATCTGAATAGTTATGCCACCGAAAAAGGTAATGACCCAATGACTATTTAAAGGTGAAAAATTGTCTTTCCAACAGTTTCAATACCGAAATCATAAAAGATGATGCCTGGAAAGCAAGTTAACAATCTCGCGAAATATGTAGTAGGCGTGTTGAAAGGTGTAAACATAGGTGAGGTAAACACTTGAATCGTAAACTGAGTTGCTATTCGATGATCAAATGTGTCTCGATAGATTGTATAATATGCTACTTTCTGTAATCAAGTCATTATATATTTAACGAGAAGGAATTATTTTGAGTTTTTTCTATTTTTACATTATTGTTCGGTCTGCTAGAAGTGGGATAGGTAACGTCATTTCAATATGTAAATTAATCACATTCCATTTCTACTCTCTGACCTCTTTAGGTCGGAGAGAAACTACAGTATTTTACTTTCACATTTTTAACGCCAATCTCGACGCCGATATTGTTAATATTCAATATTTATCTAAGTGTGTATAATCTAAGTGTTCATCTATAGGACCACCATAAATGAAAACAAAAAATATTACCTACCTTTACTGGATACACGGTGGCCCAATATATGGAGTGGTGAAAATATATTCATTCCAAGACATTCAAATGTTTTTCAGCTTTGGAAACTCACTGAAAAAGATAAACCATGCCAATATGGTTTATTTTATTCATCAATGATTTGAGCTCTTTGGTAGACAATCTCGACAGAATAAAAATAGTGAAAAATGCAGATGACATCAATATGATCAAGTAATACCAATATCAATATTGTTGTTCCCCAAGGGTCAGTCCTGGGCCCAGTTTTGTTCATTCTGTATATTACTGAAATCTCAAACTCATTCCCAGATATCAAATTGACAATCTATGCTGACTATACGTCTCTATAAATACTTCTGCACTGTAAAAACAGTCTTCGCTTCACAGCTGCCTCCCCAGAAAATGACGCCAAAACACAATAAAGAATGGAAAAATACACAGTCTGTAAAGCTTCACTGTCTAAATATTTTGCAATGATTCTGTAAGAATAGCACAACGTTCGATTTATTTCAGAGTTCTCTTATGTAGATCTCCCAATCTAGATTTTGGTCAAAATATGAATTCCTAAGAACTTTTTGTTATGCTCTTGAGTCACAATTTTTCAACTGAAGCTGTATATCTTGTATAGTTACCTTTTTGGTTATCGAACAAATATAGGTTGTCTTTTCTCTATTCAGAATCTATCGGTTTTTGACTAATGTTGCTGAAGACTTGTTGAAAAAAAGGAATGAAAGTGATAGCACAGTTTTTTTTTTATTCTGCAAAAACTTGTAGGATCGATTCCTGTGTCAGACAACCCGGCGCAGCCCATCAATCAGCCGCAGGCGCACCAGCAGCCGCCGAAAAAGAGCAGCAAGGGCTTCTTCCGCTCCCTGTTCTGCTGCCTGCGACCGAAAAAGCAGAAGGCCTCTCTGCAGGAGCAGTCCGTCGACGGGAAAGAGTACACCGACAGGCACAGTTCCGAGTACCTGCTGCCGGCCCTCAAGGCCGACGACTTGTACAAGAAGTGCATGGTGATAGATTTGGACGAGACGTTGGTCCACAGCAGTTTCAAGGTTTGCATAACCGATTCAAGTACTTTATTGTCGAAAATAGGATATTTAATGGGCACACATCATAATCGAATTAGAATTGAAGCATTACAAGTTGATCAAATGTTAGATTCAGGTGGCTTGGTGCTTCATAAAATGCTATTGTGACAAAAAAAAGTCTAAAAATTGCTAATGGTAATGATGATGATTTCATGTGTCTCTAGTACACCATGGTGTTTTGACAAGTCAGATAACAATAATAAATAAACAGTACACAAGTACACACATTCTACGACAAATAGAACATTTGATACTTCCACAGTTGGTGCTCAACGGAAATATCATCTATTATATCATCACGTGCGATTCCTAGTAGACAAACTAGATGAGCTCAGGCTGGTCACCCCTACACTGTCAGGCTCGAGACTTGTCGAACATCGCTATACCAAGCATCGTTCATCGATAGAAAGGCAAAGTTGTGGAATTCTTTCCTCATGCTTACAACCTCCAAACTCTGAAGAAAAATTCCAACACCTTCCTTCCCTCCCAAAATTCCACCGCTCGCTAACACGATGTTCCTCGAACATTATAGGTTTCCCTTTTGTGTTGTCAACAGTTAAAAAAAAAATCAACATCAACAACATCAACAAATAATCAATTCAATCATTAATTTTTAATTTTGAACTGAAATACTATAATTGAATATAATAAAGTGAAAAATACATCTACAATATACATAATAATATACAAATATACAATACAATAGTCACTTCATTATTTGTAGTAGCTCTTCCCTAAAAGACGGAATTATCACATTCAGAATCTAACACAATCATCAATTTCAGTTCTTTGATTGATGGGTTTCAATTTTTTTCAATAATAATTATAATAATACTAAATGTGTTTTATTGGATCAGCGAATAGACCATTGACCGATGTCCGTCAGCCTGTCTCAGTGAATTACAGATTGCTTACATAAATATTATTATCCCCTAATTGTTGACGTTTTGAATGTGCTCTCCTTCCTATTTGTACAGAAGAGATTTGAGGATCTCCAGTTTGTGTTTATTTTGTATTTTGTTATTTTTCAGAGAAATAGTTTCACTAAATTTTTTTCACATTCATCATTAGACATCGTCACTCTGATGGAACTGAAAGGTAACACAATAAAATGTAAAATGAAGTAGATATTGGTCTCCCAAAAAGGAAACTTCAGAATTTGTGTGTGACAAGAGAAGAAAAAGTTGCGATGATGAACTTGAAAATTTGTTATTCATGATTTCTGGTCTTTCTGGGGCCACTTTTTTATTGTTATTATCTTCAAGTAGAACACAAAAATGTGGATACAATAATTATTGCAAGTCACAGAAATCGTCTCATGGCAATCAAATAGTTTTTTTTTTTCATCAAAAAACTCTATTAGATATTATAGAAATTTTTCAAGTATGCATAATTAATTAATTTATGAAGGCTTGAGAGATTCTGAGTTTTATATCTGTTGATAATTTATTGTTTATACATTTTTGCGATATTGTAAATTAGTCAACATTTGGTTGTGCAACATCCTGAGTTTGCTAAAAAGATTCCAGTTAATTGTATTTTATGATTTTATGAACAATCACACTCACTGTCACTATGAATTGAGAATCATTATTTTTTTTTGATAACATCTATTGAAATTGAAATAATGACGTAAATATCTCAACAATAAGCAATTATGAACTGATATGCAGGTTTTCAGATCATAATAATTACATTCATGTGAACCATTATTTGTATTGTGCTTATTGCTTCGATCACAGTTTATAATAATAAACTGCATTCATTATACAGTCCCATGTTTCATGCCCAATTTATTTAATAAAATTGTCATAGAATCATTGTAACAAATTATAGGTAAATGAAAAAAAAACGAATTCTGGTGGGGGTACCTCACTTAAGAAGGGATATTTTCTATTCTCTCTCATCTCTCGCGAGTCTCATGAAAGTTGATATACTAGTGGCGTGCAACATCAAAGTTATTTAAACAAAAAGGAAATATTTGTGGAAGTAATCAATTTTTTTTGGGAAATTTCCGCTCTATAATAAATGAATGAATAATTGTTCGACAGCCGATCAGCAACGCGGACTTCGTGGTGCCGGTGGAGATCGACGGCACGACGCACCAGGTGTACGTGCTGAAGCGGCCGCACGTCGACCAGTTCTTGCGGCGCATGGGCGAGCTCTACGAGTGCGTTCTGTTCACCGCCTCGTTGGCCAAGTACGCCGACCCCGTCGCCGACCTGCTCGACAACTGGGACGTCTTCCGCACCAGGCTGTTCCGCGAGAGCTGCGTCTATTACAGGTACGCCCTTTTCCTAAGAATGCAGAGGAACGACGCGCGCGCGCGCGTGTTTGTGTGTGGATTAGTGTGTGGCAGCAGAAGCGATCCGCGCGTTGATTTATAGAGCATTTTTGAAACCTCGAAGATAAGCCCCTGGGCAGCGAAGCATCATAAGGAAGAGTATGTAGGGTGCAAGCATCGAAACAAAGGGAAAATCACAGCTTTTCCACCATATCTGTGGAACCAATCATTATAGATATTCCATTCTAAATTATCAATAAGCAATGCATAACTTTGCCCTAACTGTATTTCTTGTACTCTGTATACTATAATTCGTTTTTTTGAATGTTTTATTCTTTCTGTAAATTAATGTGGAATTTCCTGATTCGTCGAAATATCGAACATACAAATACAGGGGCATCCTGCGAACCCAACTTCATCTCATGATATTATTCACAGAGGCAACTATGTGAAGGACCTGAACAAGCTGGGTCGAGAATTGCAGCAAATCGTCATTGTCGACAACTCGCCAGCCTCCTACATATTCCATCCAGATAATGCTGTAAGTATATCATTTAAATGACAGTTCGTAGCGTCATCTTCAGAAACAAACTTATTGCTGATTTGAAACATTCCACGATACGATACGATATAAAATGTGGTATCATGTACTCTTAATTATTTTCGAGTTAAAAATACGATTAAAAAAAAATTGGATGCATACCACTCTATTTTTGAGAGAAAGCAACTCTAGTTGATATCAAATGACTAAGTCAATATCACAAAAGTCAAAAAAAAATCAATTAATTAATATGTATATCAAACTCGAATCGATCGACTGTGGTTTATATAGATTCACTGTAGTATAAAGCCATTGTAGTACAGCGTAGAGCTGGCACCAAAACTATGAAGCTATGAACTATGAAGCCTGGATGAAACACGGGGTGCCACAAGGCTCAATCTTAGGACCTACTCTCTTTCTTATTTATATAAATGACCTATCGCATAACATTGTTGACAGCAAAACTATACTGTTTGCAGATGACACCACAACATTAACTTCATCCAAAAACCCTGATACACTCAGAGATAACGTGGCGACCCAGAATACAACCATCAAAAACTGGTTCACGGCCAATAAATTGACCTTAAATGAGAGCAAATCTCAATCACTAGTATTCACTCTACGTCATCATGAGAAAACTCTAGCTGATCCTGTTAAATTTTTAGGAGTATATATCGATCCTCACCTAACTTGGGAATTCCATACAAAAAAATTGAGTAAAAAACTCTCTTCCATTACCTATATGATAAGAAATCACAAAAACAATGTTTCTTTGGATGTTCTCTTGACATCCTACTTTGCCTATTTTCACTCGAACATGACATATGCCCTATTAAGCTGGGGTCATTGGTGCCACCTAGACAAAGTTTTTGGAGTTCAAAGACGTTGTGTGAGAGTAATTGCAGGTCAATCCTACAGGGACTGTTGCAAACAAAAATTCAAAGAACTGTGCATTCTAACAGTGCCTTGTGCATATATCCTCGAATGTGTTACCTATGTAAAGAAAAATCTGGCATCATATAGTACAGCTGGAGATTCCTATAGTTATGACACAAGAAATAAAGACAAACTGTTCCTAAAATATCATCGCCTTGATAAGACTAAAAACGGAACTAGTTATTGGGGCCCAAAAATGTTCAATGCTCTTCCACATAGAATAAAAAATCTAAATGTAAATTGTTTCATCAAAACTTTAAAGAAATATTTTGTAACGAAGGTGTTTTACTCATTTGAGGAATACCTCAATAATGATTTCAGTGATTTGTCATCATATACTGATTAAGTCATAATGCTCAATTATATATTATTATTTTAACATCTTTATATGTGAACCAGTCTTGTATAGCCTAACATGTATAAGTGTTTTAAATATTTTTAATGAATTTTAAATTTCTACTGACTTGTGTAATGTTCTAAATCTTTACTGACTTGTGTAAATACTTAAATGTATCTAAGCACCAATAAATCTATCTATCTATCTATCTATCTATCTATAGGTTTTCGGAAGTTTCCTAGAAACCTACCTAGATCATTTGCCGTTAGATGGCATTGAACATGCAACATCATATGATACTTCCCCACTGAATGCATGAATGACTGTGTCACTCGCAGTGTTGTAAATCTCATGGACGAACGAACCCCCCCTTTTTTTAGGTGCCGGTGGCATCTTGGTTCGACGACATGAACGACTCGGAATTGCTCGATCTGATCCCTTTCTTCGAGAAACTAGCCAAAATGGACAATGTGTATACAGTGTTGTGTAACTCCAACCATCCGTACAACAACGGCGGGCCCGCGCTGCCCGCCTCCAACGCCCACTCGCCCATCTCCAACGCCCACACGCCCATCTCCAACGCCCACAACAACCATTCGCCGCCCATCAACACGTAGCCGACGAGAAGAAGAAGAAAAAGAAGAAGAAGGAGGAGATGACGTTCTTTGCTGAACTCGTGGCGAAATGCCCGTCGGACACGGTCCGGTAAACGGCCGGATATTCTTTTTGCTCTTTGTTTTATCGGGACATGAAACGATGTAGAGAAGAATGTAGAGAAGTCGCTGATGGCATGATAGTTATGAAACTCCCCAGAATATGGCGCTACGTTTGCAGATTTCTGTACGATCAGTTGGTGTTTTGAGATCACAATTATGATATTTGATCTTAATGTGATTTTCTGATGTAATGGTTCAGAAGCTGTTATCAAGTTGTCTGTACGTTGGAGTTTGTAGTTTCAACATTGTTCTCTACATCGTGGGACAATACGGAAGGAGACTATTCGGGTTAGGTTTGATATCAATCGATAACCACTTAGGTCTATTGTCAATGATTAATCATTTGACTATTATATCATTCCATCAGTTTTTTTTATGATGCAATATCAATTGTCTATTTCACCTTTTTTTAACATTTCCAACTTTATAGGTAGTTTTTACGTAAAAATAATTGACTTTGATATGGTGGTGAAAAAATAACGATTTAACTTCAATCGAACGTCATATCATGTTAGACAGTTTTATCTGTCTATGCAGTTCTAACTCTGTTAGACAACTATATTTGCCTATCATAGAATCCCAAATTTCTAGACAGTCTTTCGGACAGTCGAGAATACTTTGTCTGTCAGTTATAACTATCACTCATCCTAATCTAACCTAACCTGAATCTTCTATGCGTTCTAAATTTCCTGGACTTTTACAACCTACAATAATTTAATGTATCTTCGTAAAGTTGATTGTTTTCATCTTTTGTGTATCTTCGATAATGTATGTGAGCAGTATATTCTTCAAAACATAAGACCAAGAGCAAAAAATGAGAATTAAAATGAAGGAAATTGTGTTATTGATTGTTCAGTAATTGTTATTATTTAACTTTGTCGATTTTATTTTAAACGGAGGAGAAAATGAATGAAACCATTGTATTTTTAACAAGATGATTTGCTTTCCAAGTGAAAAATTTACCGTCTTGGAGTTGAAACTGAATATTGTGCCTTTTTTGTAGTGTTTTATTGTTTTCTAAGTGGACTACGGCTAATATTCGTATTTTATTTGAAAACCCAATCAACACCAATATAGAAATATTTTATCGCATTCATACAAATCTTGTTCAGTTTTTCCTCCTTAGAAGAATTACAGTTTTCTGTAATGTTTTATTTTTATATCAAGTCGTACTTGAAAAGATGTCAAATGTATTATTTTACATTATAACAAACACTATGAATATTATGTAGAAAAACATACAGGGCCATCCAAGTTCAGGGCTGACGGTATTTAATGCGATAATAACTTGCTTTGAATGTTTAGGAGGTCGTCGATTTCGATTTTTTGCAAGAACATTTCGTCGTACTATTCCGATGACCAATCAACTGTTCAAAGTTTTTTCTCTCTCGGAAAATTCAGATTGTAGCCTCGAATTCGAATGACCCTGTATATAGTGGGAGGTGAATATTTAATCTTTTTTTTTTCACTCGTAATTTAGCTTATCAGAGCGCGCGCGTGTAAGATATTCCCAGCCGAACAAAGTTGCTCAAAAGTCTGAATCCATTCACATCTGTTATCGTATATAGTGTTGTTACAGGGTAATTTATAGTCTCGTGGGGGGTAGGTTAGTTGTCGGAAGGAATCTTGAAAGACTCCTAGCTAGGTGTTTTGTGCTTCCAAACAGATCGACATATTTACATATCCTGGTGAATGATTCGTAACTAACACCTTGTATTGGTGATTTAATTTGAGAATCTTTGAGAAGACTTATAAAGATAGAATTAATACCTAATGATAATGATGAAACGGAAGAGTAATCCTGACTGAAATAAAATTGAAATTGAATATGAAGTTATAGGGAACAATAAATTAGACTTTCTTTCTCCTCCATTCTGTTTCTGCATGAAATAATTTTTATTCAACATCCTCTGAACATTTTATTGTCTTTCTGCAACCAATCTTTCGAAAAATACGTTGGAAAAGTGATGTAAAATTTATTTCATACAGGAAAGTCCGTAGAGAGGCGAAGGAGGTCATGCGAGAATGGTATTTCTGCTGAACTGAGATACATCACTTGTACGTTTTTATACATTTCTTGACAATATTCTGAGGAGTGTCTTACACCGACGTTACTCACACTATGATAATATAGTACCAATGTCTGTAAATTTAGTGGCCTTTGTGTTGTAAAGACGCTAATCAATCATATAGTATGATTTTTATACGAGTTTTTTCGAGATGGCGCCACCTATCAGAACTGACAGAATTCGAAAAACTGCGCCATTTAGCGAACATATCAACCATGAGACATTTTGATATTGTATTGAACAGAAAAATAGATTTTTCAAAGCTAGTAGGTTTACTAAAAGTTTTGCTACCTACAATATTTATTATGTACATTTCTGAAGGATTTTTCAGGATTGATTTTGAGAAAATCAAAACTATTTTGGGAAATTACGCCTGTGTTTGAATGACTTGAAATTTCAAATTTTTTGCTGAAGAATATTAACAATCATGCTGTAAACTAATGAAATTATGTATTGTACATAAATATTGTATTATTATATTATTAACTGTATAACTTACAACTGTAAATACACAGATTTATTTATAAATTTCTGATTCATTGAAAATGTCCAGCCGTATCTCCGAAACGGCTTCACCATAATCACCTGCCTGGCCCTACTAAGAGTGTTCTCAACGAAAACCTTATTCCGCCAAAAAAAATTACAAAAATTGAATGTAGCGGACATTTTCTGCCAAAATATTTATTGAATGCCATCTCGTTACCACGAAACGTCCGTCCAATTCCATTTTTGTTTTCGACAAGAAGAATTGAAAACTGATTTTTTATTCACTCTAGGGGCCATGTTACTATTTTTTCTTATACAGGGTGTCCTTAAAAGGTCTTTACAAAAAGCTACCACATATTCTTCAGACCAAAACAATTCGATACAAGCAAACTTACCTCAGTAAAAAGTTGCTTAGTTTGGGCGCTAGACGTCTCTGAAGTTGAAATTTTCAAATCGATTTTGCTTCATAACTTTTGAACGGCTCATGAGATTTTTTTCAAATTTGGTACGTTGGCATAGACTCATCGGGCAATGAAACTCATATCATAATCATAATGAATATCATTCCATGGGCGTAGAACTTGATTTTTTCAGTAAATAAACATCTAAAACTCCTACGCCAATGGAAAAAAATTAGTTTCAATATGAAATCTAAATTATTCAACTCATTCACTACAAAAAAGGTACTCTTGACAAAAGTCGATTCCTCTCATGGTTTCGACAAAATTTTAATTTTAGTGATTTAGAGCATAATTAATAATAAAACGATTAACAGATATTTCATAAAAATTGTTCAAAATGTTCACCATTTTCACGTATACAAAGATTTATACGACGCAAAAAGTTGAAATGTACTCTTTGCATAACTTCTTCATCGCCTGTAAGATTATTCGTCGCCTGTTGGATACGTTGCCATAATTGTTCTACAGTATTCACAGGGGTCTTGTAAACCGTAGACTTGAGATAATCCCATACAAAATAATCCATCGGTGTTAAGTCTGGAGAACGTGGTGGCCAATTCACGGGTGCATCATTACCTCTACCTATCCATCTGTCTGGGTACTGTTGGTTTAAAAAATTCCTAACATCCACCGAAAAATGTGGTGGAGCTCCATCGTGCATAAACCACATATCTACCCGATGTTGGAGTGGTAAATCTTCCAACAAATTTGGCAACGTATTTCGTAGATGTTGTAAATACATGTCTCCTGTTAATCTTTGTGGAAGTATGACAGGACCAATTATAAAATTTCCTATTATTCCAGCCCAAACGTTGATTTTGAATTCGTGTTGAAAATGGTTTATTTTAATGGAATGAGGATTTTCAATTGCATAAACGTGTTCATTATGAAAATTAGTTATTCCTCTTCTCGTGAAACAGGCTTCATCAGTGAACAAAATATTCTTTCCAAAGTTCAGATTCATTTCTCTTTGCAAATTAATGAACCTACAAAACATCAGACGACTTTGTGAATCATGGATTGATAAATCTTGAACTGGCGTCTTGTGGTATGGGTATAATAATTGTTCTCTTAGTACTTCATGAACGGCATTCCTAGAAACTTCTAGTTCATTACTTATCCGTCTAGTACTCAATTCTGGATTTTCTTCAATACGGTCTAAAATTTCTACTTCGACTTCGGGAATCCTTACATAACGCTGTCTTCCATAATCACCAGTTCTAGGAGCAAAATGACCGGTCTCCCGAAGACGTCTCTCAACTGCAGCAAAGGTTGGGTTGCTTGGTACGCGACGATTTGGAAACCTTGCCGAATACACCCTCACACTCTCTCGACCATTTCCTTGACAATATCCGAATACCAATAACATATCGGTGTATTCTTCATTGGTGTATTGTACGGCCATGATAAATCAGAAAAGTCCGATATCAACAATCAACGTCAATAAAACTCGACAAATCAACACAGATGAAACTATGGAAACCAAGAATGTGAATATCACTGTTTTCGAGCAGATAATAATAGTCTTCAGAAAAAAAAACCAGTGCTACTTATTTTCAATAAAAATAACCTATGCAAAAAGTACATCTCAACTTTTTGCGTCGTATAAATCTTTGTATACGTGAAAATGGTGAACATTTTGAACAATTTTTATGAAATATCTGTTAATCGTTTTATTATTAATTATGCTCTAAATCACTAAAATTAAAATTTTGTCGAAACCATGAGAGGAATCGACTTTTGTCAAGAGTACCTTTTTTGTAGTGAATGAGTTGAATAATTTAGATTTCATATTGAAACTATTTTTTTTCCATTGGCGTAGGAGTTTTAGATGTTTATTTACTGAAAAAATCAAGTTCTACGCCCATGGAATGATATTCATTATGATTATGATATGAGTTTCATTGCCCGATGAGTCTATGCCAACGTACCAAATTTGAAAAAAATCTCATGAGCCGTTCAAAAGTTATGAAGCAAAATCGATTTGAAAATTTCAACTTCAGAGCCGTCTAGCGCCCAAACTAAGCAACTTTTTACTGAGGTAAGTTTGCTTGTATCGAATTGTTTTGGTCTGAAGAATATGTGGTAGCTTTTTGTAAAGACCTTTTAAGGACACCCTGTAGAAAAGACCAATTTCAGTCCTTCAATTCTGGATCTCTCATTTTCATTCCTTTTAGGAATCTGGCATAAATAATTTCCGGAAGAGTACATTCTTTAATAATTTTTCACACTTTTAGAATCATTTCGGAAACTACTAGGAATACGGCCGTTTTGACTACAGATTCGTGTTCAGCATGTTGAGAACACTCCGTATGCACGATTTCAGCCCATTCTGACGACTGAAAAATGTTGAAAAGAGTTCAAAGGGGTTAGCCTTGCTACTTTTTCGGACCCAAAATTCGACTTTGTCAGAGGACTCAAATTCAGTATTTAGGAGAGCCGAAATGATGGAAGTTTTCAATAACAATCTCCATATTTCAGCAACATCTCTCATTCCATTTCGAAAACAGAATAATTCTGATATTAGTATCAGGAGAACAGAAAGGCGATAGGATGTGGCGAAAAATTTTAGAGCACCATTTTCAGACGTTATCGACAAATCAGTATCAGGAGAGCAGAAACGACTGTGGGTTTTCGGTAACAATCACCATATTTCAGCAAAAGTTTCCATTCGATTTCGAAAACAGAATAATTCTGATATTAGTATCAGGAGAACAGAAAAGCGATAGGATGTGGCGAAAAATTTTAGAGCACCATTTTCAGACGTTATCGAGAAATCAGTATCAGGAGAGCAGAAACGACTGTGGGTTTTCAATAACAATCCATATTTCAGCAAAAGTTTTCATTCTATTTCGAAAACAAAATAATTCTGATATTAGTATCAGGAGAACAGAAAAGCGATAGGATGTGGCGAAAAATTTTAAAGTACCATTTTCAGACGTTATCGAGAAGTCAGTATCAGGAGAACAGAAACGACTGTGGATTTTCAATAACAATCTCCATTATTCAGCAAAACTTTTTATTCTATTTCGAAAACAAAATAATTCTGATATTAGTATCAGGAGAACAGAAATGCGATAGGATATGGCGTAAAATTTTCAATTCCATTTCTTAGACGTTATCGAGGAATCAGTATCAGGAGAGCAGAAACGACTGTGGGTTTTCAATAACAATCTCCATTATTCAGCAAAACTTTTTATTCTATTTCGAAAACAAAGTAATTCTGATATTAGTATCAGGAGAACAGAAATGCGATAGGATGTGGCGAAAAATTTTAAAGAACCATTTCCAGACGTTATCGAGAAATCAGTATCAGGGGAGCAGAAACGACTGTGAGTTTTCAATAACGATCTCCATATTTCAGCAAAAGTTTTCATTCTATTTCGAAAACAGAATAATTTTGATATTAGTATCAGAAGAACAGAAAAGCGATAGGATGTGGCGAAAAATTTTAAAGTACCATTTCCAGACGTTATCGAGAAATCAGTATCAGGAGAGCAGAAACGACTGTGAGTTTTCAATAACAATCTCCATATTTCAGCAAAAGTTTTCATTCTATTTCGAAAACAGAACAATTCTGATATTAGTATCAGGAGAACAGAAAAGCGATAGGATGTGGCGAAAAATTTTAAAGAACCATTTCCAGACGTTATCGAGAAATCAGTATCAGGGGAGCAGAAACGACTGTGAGTTTTCAATAACAATCTCCATATTTCAGCAAAAGTTTTCATTCTATTTCGAAAACAGAATAATTTTGATATTAGTATCAGAAGAACAGAAAAGCGATAGGATGTGGCGAAAAATTTTAAAGTACCATTTCCAGACGTTATCGAGAAATCAGTATCAGGAGAGCAGAAACGACTGTGAGTTTTCAATAACAATCTCCATATTTCAGCAAAAGTTTTCATTCTATTTCGAAAACAGAACAATTCTGATATTAGTATCAGGAGAACAGAAAAGCGATAGGATGTGGCGAAAAATTTTAAAGAACCATTTCCAGACGTTATCGAGAAATCAGTATCAGGAGAACAGAAACGACTGTGGGTTTTCAATAACGATCTCCATATTTCAGCAAAACTTTTTATTCTATTTCGAAAACAAAATAATTCTGATATTAGTATCAGGAGAACAGAAATGCGATAGGATGTGGCGAAAAATTTTAAAGAACCACTTCCAGACGTTATCGAGAAATCAGTATCAGGAGAACAGAAACGACTGTGGGTTTTCAATAACAATCTCCATATTTCAGCAAAAGTTTTCATTCTATTTCGAAAACAGAATAATTTTGATATTAGTATCAGAAGAACAGAAAAGCGATAGGATGTGGCGAAAAATTTTAAAGTACCATTTCCAGACGTTATCGAGAAATCAGTATCAGGAGAGCAGAAACGACTGTGAGTTTTCAATAACAATCTCCATATTTCAGCAAAAGTTTTCATTCTATTTCGAAAACAGAACAATTCTGATATTAGTATCTGGAGAACAGAAAAGCGATAGGATGTGGCGAAAAATTTTTGAGCACCATTTTCAGACGTTATCGAGAAATCAGTATCAGGAGAACAGAAACGACTGTGAGTTTTCAATAACAATCACCATATTTCAGCAAAAGTTTTCATTCTATTTCGAGAACAGAAAAATTCCGATATTAGTATGAGGAGAACAGAAAAGCGATAGGATATGGCGAAAAATTTTAGAGCACCATTTCCAGACGTTATCGAGAAATCAGTATCAGGAGAACAGAAACGACTGTGGGTTTTCAATAACAATCTCCATATTCCAGCAAAAGTTCTCATTCTATTTCGAAAACAGAACAATTCTGATATTAGTATCAGGAGAACAGAAAAGCGATAGGATGTGGCGAAAAATTTTATAGCACCATTTTCAGACGTTATCGAGAAATCAATGTCAGGAGAACAAAAACGACTGTGGGTTTTCAATAACAATCACCATATTTCAGCAAAAGTTTTCATCCGATTTCGAAAACAGAATAATTCTGATATTAGTATCAGGAGAACAGAAAAGCGATAGGATGTGGCGAAAAATTTTAGAGCACCATTTTCAGACGTTATCGAGAAATCAGTATCAGGAGAACAGAAACGACTGTGAGTTTTCAATAACAATCACCATATTTCAGCAAAAGTTTTCATTCTATTTCGAGAACAGAAAAATTCCGATATTAGTATGAGGAGAACAGAAAAGCGATAGGATATGGCGAAAAATTTTAGAGCACCATTTCCAGACGTTATCGAGAAATCAGTATCAGGAGAACAGAAACGACTGTGGGTTTTCAATAACAATCTCCATATTCCAGCAAAAGTTCTCATTCTATTTCGAAAACAGAACAATTCTGATATTAGTATCAGGAGAACAGAAAAGCGATAGGATGTGGCGAAAAATTTTATAGCACCATTTTCAGACGTTATCGAGAAATCAATGTCAGGAGAACAAAAACGACTGTGGGTTTTCAATAACAATCACCATATTTCAGCAAAAGTTTTCATCCGATTTCGAAAACAGAATAATTCTGATATTAGTATCAGGAGAACAGAAAAGCGATAGGATGTGGCGAAAAATTTTAGAGCACCATTTTCAGACGTTATCGAGAAATCAGTATCAGGAGAACAGAAACGACTGTGGGTTTTCAATAACAATCACCATATTTCAGCAAAAGTTTTCATTCGATTTCGAAAACAGAATAATTCTGATATTAGTATCAGGAGAACAGAAATGCGATAGGATATGGCGTAAAATTTTCAATTCCATTTCTCAAACGTTATCGAGGAATTAGTATCGGGAGAGCAGAAACGACTGTGGGTTTTCAATAACAATCTCCATATTTCAGCAAAAGTTCTCATTCTATTTCTAAAACAGAACAATTCTGATATTAGCATCAGGAGAACAGAAAAGCGATAGGATGTGGCGAAAAATTTTAAAGCACCATTTTCAGACGTTATCGAGAAATCAGTATCAAGAGAACAGAAACGACTGTGGGTTTTCAATAACAATCAACAGTTCTCATTCTATTTCGAAAACAGAACAATTCTGATATCAGTATCAGGAGAACAGAAAAGTGATAGGATGTGGCGAAAAATTTTGAAGCACCATTTTCAGACGTTATCGAGAAATCAGTATCAGGAGAACAGAAACGACTGTGGGTTTTCAATAACAATCTCCATATTTCAGCAAAAGTTCTCATTCTATTTCGAAAACAGAACAATTCTGATATTAGTATCAGGAGAACAGAAAAGCGATAGGATGTGGCGAAAAATTTTATAGCACCATTTTCAGACGTTATCGAGAAATCAGTATCAGGAGAACAGAAACGACTGTGGGTTTTCAATAACAATCACCATATTTCAGCAAAAGTTTTCATTCGATTTCGAAAACAGAATAATTCTAATATTAGTATCAGGAGAACAGAAAAGCGATAGGATGTGGCGAAAAATTTTAGAGCACCATTTTCAGACGTTATCGAGAAATCAGTATCAGGAGAACAGAAACGACTGTGGGTTTTCAATAACAATCACCATATTTCAGCAAAAGTTTTCATCCGATTTCGAAAACAGAATAATTCTGATATTAGTATCAGGAGAACAGAAAAGCGATAGGATGTGGCGAAAAATTTTAGAGCACCATTTTCAGACGTTATCGAGAAATCAGTATCAGGAGAACAGAAACGACTGTGGGTTTTCAATAACAATCACCATATTTCAGCAAAAGTTTTCATTCGATTTCGAAAACAGAATAATTCTGATATTAGTATCAGGAGAACAGAAAAGTGATAGGATGTGGCGAAAGATTTTAAAGCATCATTTTCAGACGTTATCGAGAAATCAGTATCAGGAGAACAGAAACGACTGTGGGTTTTCAATAACAATCAACAGTTCTCATTCTATTTCGAAAACAGAACAATTCTGATATCAGTATCAGGAGAACAGAAAAGTGATAGGATGTGGCGAAAAATTTTGAAGCACCATTTTCAGACGTTATCGAGAAATCAGTATCAGGAGAACAGAAACGACTGTGGGTTTTCAATAACAATCTCCATATTTCAGCAAAAGTTCTCATTCTATTTCGAAAACAGAACAATTCTGATATTAGTATCAGGAGAACAGAAAAGCGATAGGATGTGGCGAAAAATTTTATAGCACCATTTTCAGACGTTATCGAGAAATCAGTATCAGGAGAACAGAAACGACTGTGGGTTTTCAATAACAATCACCATATTTCAGCAAAAGTTTTCATTCGATTTCGAAAACAGAATAATTCTAATATTAGTATCAGGAGAACAGAAAAGCGATAGGATGTGGCGAAAAATTTTAGAGCACCATTTTCAGACGTTATCGAGAAATCAGTATCAGGAGAACAGAAACGACTGTGGGTTTTCAATAACAATCTTCATATTTCAGCAAAATTTTTCATTCGATTTCGAAAACAGAATAATTCTGATATTAGTATCAGGAGAACAGAAAAGCGATAGGATGTGGCGAAAAATTTTAGAGCACCATTTTCAGACGTTATCGAGAAATCAGTATCAGGAGAACAGAAACGACTGTGGGTTTTCAATAACAATCTTCATATTTCAGCAAAATTTTTCATTCGATTTCGAAAACAGAATAATTCTGATATTAGTATCAGGAGAACAGAAAAGCGATAGGATGTGGCGAAAAATTTTAGAGCACCATTTTCAGACGTTATCGAGAAATCAGTATCAGGAGAACAGAAACGACTGTGGGTTTTCAATAACAATCACCATATTTCAGCAAAAGTTCTCATTCTATTTCGAAAACAGAACAATTCTGATATTAGTATCAGGAGAACAGAAAAGCGATAGGATGTGGCGAAAAATTTTATAGCACCATTTTCAGACGTTATCGAGAAATCAGTATCAGGAGAACAGAAACGACTGTGGGTTTTCAATAACAATCTTCATATTTCAGCAAAATTTTTCATTCGATTTCGAAAACAGAATAATTCTGATATTAGTATCAGGAGAACAGAAAAGCGATAGGATGTGGCGAAAAATTTTAGAGCACCATTTTCAGACGTTATCGAGAAATCAGTATCAGGAGAACAGAAACGACTGTGGGTTTTCAATAACAATCTTCATATTTCAGCAAAATTTTTCATTCGATTTCGAAAACAGAATAATTCTGATATTAGTATCAGGAGAACAGAAAAGCGATAGGATGTGGCGAAAAATTTTAGAGCACCATTTTCAGACGTTATCGAGAAATCAGTATCAGGAGAACAGAAACGACTGTGGGTTTTCAATAACAATCACCATATTTCAGCAGAAGTTTTCATTCGATTTCGAAAACAGAATAATTCTGATATTAGTATCAGGAGAACCGAAAAGTGATAGGATGTGGCGAAAAATTTTAAAGCACCATTCCCAGACGTTATCAAGAAATCAGTATCAGGAGAACAGAAACGACTGTGGGTTTTCAATAACAATCTCCATATTTCAGCGAAAGTTCTCATTCTATTTCGAAAACAGAACAATTCTGATATTAGTATCAGGAGAACAGAAAAGCGATAGGATGTGGCGAAAAATTTTATAGCACCATTTTCAGACGTTATCGAGAAATCAGTATCAGGAGAACAGAAACGACTGTGGGTTTTCAATACCAATCACCATATTTCAGCAAAAGTTTTCATTCGATTTCGAAAACAGAATAATTCTGATATTAGTATCAGGAGAACAGAAAAGCGATAGGATGTGGCGAAAAATTTTAGAGCACCATTTTCAGACGTTATCGAGAAATCAGTATCAGGAGAACAGAAACGACTGTGGGTTTTCAATAACAATCACCATATTTCAGCAAAAGTTTTCATTCGATTTCGAAAACAGAATAATTCTGATATTAGTATCAGGAGAACAGAAAAGCGATAGGATGTGGCGAAAAATTTTAGAGCACCATTTTCAGACGTTATCGAGAAATCAGTATCAGGAGAACAGAAACGACTGTGGGTTTTCAATAACAATCACCATATTTCAGCAAAAGTTTTCATTCGATTTCGAAAACAGAATAATTCTGATATTAGTATCAGGAGAACAGAAAAGCGATAGGATGTGGCGAAAAATTTTAGAGCACCATTTTCAGACGTTATCGAGAAATCAGTATCAGGAGAACAGAAACGACTGTGGGTTTTCAATAACAATCACCATATTTCAGCAAAAGTTTTCATTCGATTTCGAAAACAGAATAATTCTGATATTAGTATCAGGAGAACAGAAATGCAATAGGATGTGGCAAAAAATTTTAAAGTACCATTTTCAGACGTTATCGAGAAATCAGTATCAGGAGAACAGAAACGACTGTGGGTTTTCAATAACAATCACCATATTTCAGCAAAAGTTTTCATTCGATTTCGAAAACAGAATAATTCTGATATTAGTATCAGGAGAACAGAAATGCAATAGGATGTGGCGAAAAATTTTAAAGTACCATTTTCAGACGTTATCGAGAAATCAGTATCAGGAGAACAGAAACGACTGTGGGTTTTCAATAACAATCTCCATATTTCAGCAAAAGTTCTCATTCTATTTCGAAAACAGAACAATTCTGATATTAGTATCAGGAGAACAGAAAAGTGATAGGATGTGGCGAAAAATTTTGAAGCACCATTTTCAGACGTTATCGAGAAATCAGTATCAGGAGAACAGAAACGACTGTGGGTTTTCAATAACAATCTCCATATTTCAGCAAAAGTTCTCATTCTATTTCGAAAACAGAATAATTCTGATATTAGTATCAGGAGAACAGAAAAGCGATAGGATGTGGCGAAAAATTTTATAGCACCATTTTCAGACGTTATCGAGAAATCAGTATCAGGAGAACAGAAACGACTGTGGGTTTTCAATAACAATCACCATATTTCAGCTGAAGTTTTCATTCGATTTCGAAAACAGAATAATTCTGATATTAGTATCAGGAGAACAGAAAAGCGATAGGATGTGGCGAAAAATTTTAGAGCACCATTTTCAGACGTTATCGAGAAATCAGTATCAGGAGAACAGAAACGACTGTGGGTTTTCAATAACAATCACCATATTTCAGCAGAAGTTCTCATTCTATTTCGAAAACAGAACAATTCTGATATCAGTATCAGAACAGAAAAGTGATAGGATGTGGCGAAAAATTTTGAAGCACCATTTTCAGACGTTATCGAGAAATCAGTATCAGGAGAACAGAAACGACTGTGGGTTTTCAATAACAATCACCATATTTCAGCAAAAGTTTTCATTCGATTTCGAAAACAGAATAATTCTGATATTAGTATCAGGAGAACAGAAAAGTGATAGGATGTGGCGAGAAATTTTAAAGCATCATTTTCAGACGTTATCGAGAAATCAGTATCAGGAGAACAGAAACGACTGTGGGTTTTCAATAACAATCTCCATATTTCAGCAAAAGTTCTCATTCTATTTCGAAAACAGAACAATTCTGATATTAGTATCAGGAGAACAGAAAAGTGATAGGATGTGGCGAAAAATTTTGAAGCACCATTTTCAGACGTTATCGAGAAATCAGTATCAGGAGAACAGAAACGACTGTGGGTTTTCAATAACAATCTCCATATTTCAGCAAAAGTTCTCATTCTATTTCGAAAACAGAACAATTCTGATATTAGTATCAGGAGAACAGAAAAGCGATAGGATGTGGCGAAAAATTTAATAGCACCATTTTCAGACGTTATCGAGAAATCAGTATCAGGAGAACAGAAACGACTGTGGGTTTTCAATAACAATCACCATATTTCAGCTGAAGTTTTCATTCGATTTCGAAAACAGAATAATTCTGATATTAGTATCAGGAGAACAGAAAAGCGATAGGATGTGGCGAAAAATTTTAGAGCACCATTTTCAGACGTTATCGAGAAATCAGTATCAGGAGAACAGAAACGACTGTGGGTTTTCAATAACAATCTCCATATTTCAGCAAAAGTTTTCATTCTATTTCGACAACAGAATAATTCTGATATTAGTATCAGGAGAACAGAAAAGTGATAGGATGTGGCGAAAAATTTTGAAGCACCATTTTCAGACGTTATCGAGAAATCAGTATCAGGAGAACAGAAACGACTGTGGGTTTTCAATAACAATCTCCATATTTCAGCAAAAGTTCTCATTCTATTTCGAAAACAGAACAATTCTGATATTAGTATCAGGAGAACAGAAAAGTGATAGGATGTGGCGAAAAATTTTGAAGCACCATTTTCAGACGTTATCGAGAAATCAGTATCAGGAGAACAGAAACGACTGTGGGTTTTCAATAACAATCTCCATATTTCAGCAAAAGTTCTCATTCTATTTCGAAAACAGAACAATTCTGATATTAGTATCAGGAGAACAGAAAAGCGATAGGATGTGGCGAAAAATTTTATAGCACCATTTTCAGACGTTATCGAGAAATCAGTATCAGGAGAACAGAAACGACTGTGGGTTTTCGAAAACAATCACCATATTTCAGCAAAAGTTTTCATTCGATTTCGAAAACAGAATAATTCTGATATTAGTATCAGGAGAACAGAAAAGTGATAGGATGTGGCGAAAAATTTTAGAGCACCATTTTCAGACGTTATCGAGAAATCAGTATCAGGAGAACAGAAACGACTGTGGGTTTTCAATAACAATCTCCATATTTCAGCAAAAGTTCTCATTCTATTTCGAAAACAGAACAATTCTGATATTAGTATCAGGAGAACAGAAAAGCGATAGGATGTGGCGAAAAATTTTATAGCACCATTTTCAGACGTTATCGAGAAATCAGTATCAGGAGAACAGAAACGACTGTGGGTTTTCGAAAACAATCACCATATTTCAGCAAAAGTTTTCATTCGATTTCGAAAACAGAATAATTCTGATATTAGTATCAGGAGAACAGAAAAGCGATAGGATGTGGCGAAAAATTTTAGAGCACCATTTTCAGACGTTATCGAGAAATCAGTATCAGGAGAACAGAAACGACTGTGGGTTTTCAATAACAATCACCATATTTCAGCAAAAGTTTTCATTCGATTTCGAAAACAGAATAATTCTGATATTAGTATCAGGAGAACAGAAAAGTGATAGGATGTGGCGAAAAATTTTAAAGCATCATTTTCAGACGTTATCGAGAAATCAGTATCAGGAGAACAGAAACGACTGTGGGTTTTCAATAACAATCACCATATTTCAGCAAAAGTTTTCATTCGATTTCGAAAACAGAATAATTCTGATATTAGTATCAGGAGAACAGAAAAGACATAGGATATGGCGAAGAATTTTGAAGTACCATTTTCAGACGTTATCGAGAAATCAGTATCAGGAGAACAGAAACGACTGTGGGTTTTCAATAACAATCTCCATATTTCAGCAAAAGTTCTCATTCTATTTCGAAAACAGAATAATTCTGATATTAGTATCAGGAGAACAGAAAAGCGATAGGATGTGGCGAAAAATTTTATAGCACCATTTTCAGACGTTATCGAGAAATCAGTATCAGGAGAACAGAAACGACTGTGGGTTTTCAATAACAATCACCATATTTCAGCTGAAGTTTTCATTCGATTTCGAAAACAGAATAATTCTGATATTAGTATCAGGAGAACAGAAAAGCGATAGGATGTGGCGAAAAATTTTAGAGCACCATTTTCAGACGTTATCGAGAAATCAGTATCAGGAGAACAGAAACGACTGTGGGTTTTCAATAACAATCACCATATTTCAGCAGAAGTTCTCATTCTATTTCGAAAACAGAACAATTCTGATATCAGTATCAGAACAGAAAAGTGATAGGATGTGGCGAAAAATTTTGAAGCACCATTTTCAGACGTTATCGAGAAATCAGTATCAGGAGAACAGAAACGACTGTGGGTTTTCAATAACAATCACCATATTTCAGCAAAAGTTTTCATTCGATTTCGAAAACAGAATAATTCTGATATTAGTATCAGGAGAACAGAAAAGTGATAGGATGTGGCGAGAAATTTTAAAGCATCATTTTCAGACGTTATCGAGAAATCAGTATCAGGAGAACAGAAACGACTGTGGGTTTTCAATAACAATCTCCATATTTCAGCAAAAGTTCTCATTCTATTTCGAAAACAGAACAATTCTGATATCAGTATCAGGAGAACAGAAAAGCGATAGGATGTGGCGAAAAATTTAATAGCACCATTTTCAGACGTTATCGAGAAATCAGTATCAGGAGAACAGAAACGACTGTGGGTTTTCAATAACAATCACCATATTTCAGCTGAAGTTTTCATTCGATTTCGAAAACAGAATAATTCTGATATTAGTATCAGGAGAACAGAAAAGCGATAGGATGTGGCGAAAAATTTTAGAGCACCATTTTCAGACGTTATCGAGAAATCAGTATCAGGAGAACAGAAACGACTGTGGGTTTTCAATAACAATCTCCATATTTCAGCAAAAGTTTTCATTCTATTTCGACAACAGAATAATTCTGATATTAGTATCAGGAGAACAGAAAAATGATAGGATGTGGCGAGAAATTTCAAAGCACCATTTTCAGACGTTATCGAGAAATCAGTATCAGGAGAGCAGAAACGACTGTGAGTTTTCAATTACAATCTCTATATTTCAGCAAAAGTTCTCATTCTATTTCGAGAACAGAATAATTCTGATATTAGTATCAGGAGAACAGAAAAGTGATAGGATGTGGCGAAAACTTTTAGAGCATCATTTTCAGACGTTATCGAGAAATCAGTATCAGGAGAACAAAAACGACTGTGGGTTTTCAATAACAATCACCATATTTCAGCAGAAGTTTTCATTCCATTTCGAAAACAGAATTATTCTGATATCAGTATCAGGAGAACAGAATAGCGATAGGATGTGGCGAAAAATTTTAAAGTACCATTTCCAGACGTTATCGAGAAATCAGTATCAGGAGAACAGAAACGACTGTGGGTTTTCAATAACAATCACCATATTTCAGCAAAAGTTTTCATTCTATTTCGAAAACAGAATAATTCTGATATTAGTATCTGGAGAACAGAAAAGCGATAGGATGTGGCGAAAAATTTTAGAGCATCATTTTCAGACGTTATCGAGAAGTCAGTATCAGGAGAACAGAAACGACTATGGGTTTTCAATAACAATCTCCATATTTCAGCAAAAGTTTTCATTCTATTTCGAAAACAGAATAATTCTGATATTAGTATCAGGAGAACAGAAAAGTGATAGGATGTGGCGAAAAATTTTAGAGCACCATTTTCAGACGTTATCGAGAAATCAGTATCAGGAGAACAGAAACGACTGTGGGTTTTCAATAACAATCACCATATTTCAGCAAAAGTTTTCATTCGATTTCGAAAACAGAATAATTCTGATATTAGTATCAGGAGAACAGAAAAGTGATAGGATGTGGCGAAAAATTTTAAAGCATCATTTTCAGACGTTATCGAGAAATCAGTATCAGGAGAACAGAAACGACTGTGGGTTTTCAATAACAATCTCCATATTTCAGCAAAAGTTCTCATTCTATTTCGAAAACAGAACAATTCTGATATCAGTATCAGGAGAACAGAGAAGCGATAGGATGTGGCGAAAAATTTTAGAGCACCATTTTCAGACGTTATCGAGAAATCAGTATCAGGAGAACAGAAACGACTGTGAGTTTTCAATAACAATCTCCATATTTCAGCAAAAGTTTTCATCCGATTTCGAAAACAGAATTATTCTGATATTAGTATCAGGAGAACAGAAAAGTGATAGGATGTGGGGAAGAATTTTGAAGTACCATTTTCAGACGTTATCGAGAAATCAGTATCAGGAGAACAGAAACGACTGTGGGTTTTCAATAAGAATCACCATATTTCAGCAAAAGTTTTCATTCGATTTCGAAAACAGAATAATTCTGATATTAGTATCAGGAGAACAGAAAAGTGATAGGATGTGGCGAAAAATTTTAAAGCATCATTTTCAGACGTTATCGAGAAATCAGTATCAGGAGAACAGAAACGACTGTGGGTTTTCAATAACAATCATCATATTTCAGCAAAAGTTTTCATTCTATTTCGAAAACAGAATAATTCTGATATTAGTATCAGGAGAACAGAAAAGTGATAGGATGTGGCGAAAAATTTTAGAGCATCATTTTCAGACGTTATCGAGAAATCAGTATCAGGAGAACAGAAACGACTGTGGGTTTTCAATAACAATCTCCATATTTCAGCAAAAGTTTTCATTCTATTTCGAAAACAGAATAATTCTGATATTAGTATCAGGAGAACAGAAAAGTGATAGGATGTGGCGAAAAATTTTAAAGCATCATTTTCAGACGTTATCGAGAAATCAGTATCAGGAGAACAGAAACGACTGTGGGTTTTCAATAACAATCTCCATATTTCAGCAAAAGTTTTCATTCTATTTCGAAAACAGAATAATTCTGATATTAGTATCAGGAGAACAGAAAAGTGATAGGATGTGGCGAAAAATTTTAAAGCACCATTTCCAGACGTCTTCGAGAAATCAGTATCAGGAGAACAGAAACGACTGTGGGTTTTCAATAACAATCTCCATATTTCAGCAAAAGTTCTCATTCTATTTCGAAAACAGAACAATTCTGATATTAGTATCAGGAGAACAGAGAAGCGATAGGATGTGGGGAAGAATTTTGAAGTACCATTTTCAGACGTTATCGAGAAATCAGTATCAGGAGAACAGAAACGACTGTGAGTTTTCAATAACAATCTCCATATTTCAGCAAAAGTTTTCATTCGATTTCGAAAACAGAATTATTCTGATATTAGTATCAGGAGAACAGAAAAGTGATAGGATGTGGCGAAAAATTTTAAAGCACCATTTCCAGACGTCTTCGAGAAATCAGTATCAGGAGAACAGAAACGACTGTGGGTTTTCAATAACAATCTCCATATTTCAGCAAAAGTTCTCATTCTATTTCGAAAACAGAACAATTCTGATATTAGTATCAGGAGAACAGAGAAGCGATAG
Organism: Gastrophysa polygoni; assembly: GCA_963576655.1. Taxonomy (NCBI): domain Eukaryota; kingdom Metazoa; phylum Arthropoda; class Insecta; order Coleoptera; family Chrysomelidae; genus Gastrophysa; species Gastrophysa polygoni. The sequence goes on along the minus strand of OY755082.1, from coordinate 117,404 downwards.
GATGTGGGGAAGAATTTTGAAGTACCATTTTCAGACGTTATCGAGAAATCAGTATCAGGAGAACAGAAACGACTGTGGGTTTTCAATAACAATCACCATATTTCAGCAAAAGTTTTCATTCGATTTCGAAAACAGAATAATTCTGATATTAGTATCAGGAGAACAGAAAAGTGATAGGATGTGGCGAAAAATTTTAAAGCATCATTTTCAGACGTTATCGAGAAATCAGTATCAGGAGAACAGAAACGACTGTGGGTTTTCAATAACAATCACCATATTTCAGCAAAAGTTTTCATTCGATTTCGAAAACAGAATAATTCTGATATTAGTATCAGGAGAACAGAAAAGACATAGGATATGGCGAAGACTTTTGAAGTACCATTTTCAGACGTTATCGAGAAATCAGTATGAGGAGAACAGAAACGACTGTGGGTTTTCAATAACAATCTCCATATTTCAGCAAAAGTTCTCATTCTATTTCGAAAACAGAACAATTCTGATATCAGTATCAGGAGAACAGAAAAGTGATAGGATGTGGCGAAAAATTTTGAAGCACCATTTTCAGACGTTATCGAGAAATCAGTATCAGGAGAACAGAAACGACTGTGGGTTTTCAATAACAATCTCCATATTTCAGCAAAAGTTCTCATTCTATTTCGAAAACAGAACAATTCTGATATCAGTATCAGGAGAACAGAAAAGCGATAGGATGTGGCGAAAAATTTTATAGCACCATTTTCAGACGTTATCGAGAAATCAGTATCAGGAGAACAGAAACGACTGTGGGTTTTCGAAAACAATCACCATATTTCAGCAAAAGTTTTCATTCGATTTCGAAAACAGAATAATTCTGATATTAGTATCAGGAGAACAGAAAAGCGATAGGATGTGGCGAAAAATTTTAGAGCACCATTTTCAGACGTTATCGAGAAATCAGTATCAGGAGAACAGAAACGACTGTGGGTTTTCAATAACAATCACCATATTTCAGCAAAAGTTTTCATTCGATTTCGAAAACAGAATAATTCTGATATTAGTATCAGGAGAACAGAAAAGTGATAGGATGTGGCGAAAAATTTTAAAGCATCATTTTCAGACGTTATCGAGAAATCAGTATCAGGAGAACAGAAACGACTGTGGGTTTTCAATAACAATCACCATATTTCAGCAAAAGTTTTCATTCGATTTCGAAAACAGAATAATTCTGATATTAGTATCAGGAGAACAGAAAAGACATAGGATATGGCGAAGAATTTTGAAGTACCATTTTCAGACGTTATCGAGGAATCAGTATCAGGAGAACAGAAACGACTGTGGGTTTTCAATAACAATCTCCATATTTCAGCAAAAGTTCTCATTCTATTTCGAAAACAGAACAATTCTGATATCAGTATCAGGAGAACAGAAAAGTGATAGGATGTGGCGAAAAATTTTGAAGCACCATTTTCAGACGTTATCGAGAAATCAGTATCAGGAGAACAGAAACGACTGTGGGTTTTCAATAACAATCACCATATTTCAGCTGAAGTTTTCATTCGATTTCGAAAACAGAATAATTCTGATATTAGTATCAGGAGAACAGGAAAGCGATAGGATGTGGCGAAAAATTTTAGAGCACCATTTTCAGACGTTATCGAGAAATCAGTATCAGGAGAACAGAAACGACTGTGGGTTTTCAATAACAATCACCATATTTCAGCAGAAGTTCTCATTCTATTTCGAAAACAGAACAATTCTGATATCAGTATCAGAACAGAAAAGTGATAGGATGTGGCGAAAAATTTTGAAGCACCATTTTCAGACGTTATCGAGAAATCAGTATCAGGAGAACAGAAACGACTGTGGGTTTTCAATAACAATCACCATATTTCAGCAAAAGTTTTCATTCGATTTCGAAAACAGAATAATTCTGATATTAGTATCAGGAGAACAGAAAAGTGATAGGATGTGGCGAAAACTTTTAGAGCATCATTTTCAGACGTTATCGAGAAATCAGTATCAGGAGAACAAAAACGACTGTGGGTTTTCAAAAACAATCACCATATTTCAGCAGAAGTTTTCATTCCATTTCGAAAACAGAATTATTCTGATATTAGTATCAGGAGAACAGAAAAGTGATAGGATGTGGCGAAAACTTTTAGAGCATCATTTTCAGACGTTATCGAGAAATCAGTATCAGGAGAACAAAAACGACTGTGGGTTTTCAATAACAATCACCATATTTCAGCAGAAGTTTTCATTCCATTTCGAAAACAGAATAATTCTGATATTAGTATCAGGAGAACAGAAAAGTGATAGGATGTGGCGAAAACTTTTAGAGCATCATTTTCAGACGTTATCGAGAAATCAGTATCAGGAGAACAAAAACGACTGTGGGTTTTCAATAACAATCACCATATTTCAGCAGAAGTTTTCATTCCATTTCGAAAACAGAATTATTCTGATATCAGTATCAGGAGAACAGAATAGCGATAGGATGTGGCGAAAAATTTTAAAGCACCATTTCCAGACGTTATCGAGAAATCAGTATCAGGAGAACAGAAACGACTGTGAGTTTTCAATAACAATCACCATATTTCAGCAAAAGTTTTCATTCGATTTCGAAAACAGAATAATTCTGATATTAGTATCAGGAGAACAGAAAAGTAATAGGATGTGGCGAAAAATTTTAGAGCATCATTTTCAGACGTTATCGAGAAATCAGTATCAGGAGAACAGAAACGACTGTGGGTTTTCAATAACAATCACCATATTCCAGCAGAAGTTTTCATTCCATTTCGAAAACAGAATAATTCTGATATTAGTATCAGGAGAACAGAAAAGCGATAGGATGTGGCGAAAAATTTTGAAGTACCATTTCCAGACGTTATCGAGAAATCAGTATCAGGAGAACAGAAACGACTGTGGGTTTTCAATAACAATCTCCATATTTCAGCAAAAGTTTTCATTCTATTTCGAAAACAGAATAATTCTGATATTAGTATCAGGAGAACAGAAAAGCGATAGGATGTGGCGAAAAATTTTATAGCACCATTTTCAGACGTTATCAAGAAATCAGTATCAGGAGAACAGAAACGACTGTGGGTTTTCAATAACAATCACCATATCTCAGCAAAAGTTTTCATTCGATTTCGAAAACAGAATAATTCTGATATTAGTATCAGGAGAACAGAAAAGTGATAGGATGTGGCGAAAAATTTTAAAGCATCATTTTCAGACGTTATCGAGAAATCAGTATCAGGAGAACAGAAACGACTGTGGGTTTTCAATAACAATCTCCATATTTCAGCAAAAGTTCTCATTCTATTTCGAAAACAGAACAATTCTGATATCAGTATCAGGAGAACAGAAAAGTGATAGGATGTGGCGAAAAATTTTGAAGCACCATTTTCAGGCGTTATCGAGAAATCAGTATCAGGAGAACAGAAACGACTGTGGGTTTTCAATAACAATCACCATATTTCAGCAAAAGTTTTCATTCGATTTCGAAAACAGAATAATTCTGATATTAGTATCAGGAGAACAGAAAAGTGATAGGATGTGGCGAAAAATTTTAAAGCATCATTTTCAGACGTTATCGAGAAATCAGTATCAGGAGAACAGAAACGACTGTGGGTTTTCAATAACAATCTCCATATTTCAGCAAAAGTTCTCATTCTATTTCGAAAACAGAACAATTCTGATATCAGTATCAGGAGAACAGAAAAGTGATAGGATGTGGCGAAAAATTTTGAAGCACCATTTTCAGGCGTTATCGAGAAATCAGTATCAGGAGAACAGAAACGACTGTGGGTCTTCAATAACAATCTCCATAATTCAGCAAAAGTTCTCATTCTATTTCGAAAACAGAACAATTCTGATATTAGTATCAGGAGAACAGAAAAGTGATAGGATGTGGCGAAAAATTTTGAAGCACCATTTTCAGACGTTATAGAATAGAATAGAATAGAATACTTTATTTGCCCAAAATAACAAAAGATGTTTTAGCATCGTCATAAAAATTTGGTTTCTTGTTTGCTTATATATAAAAAGTATATGTAGTAAGTATAAAAGTACATTCACACATTTTAAGTATGCATAACATAGTATAAAGACATATAAAGAAAAAAAAAAAAAAAAAACAGGAAAGACAATACAGTTAAAATCTTAGTACTGAGGAGAGATCTGCTTCTATGAATTCTTCGATGGTGTAGATGTTAAGTGCTAGAAGGATTTTCTTTATTTTTAATTTGAATTTTGATGTTTGAAGGTCCCTAATATGCGTTGGGAGTTTATTGAAGAGTTTAATAGAGATGTTAATAAAGCTTTTGTGAGTTAATGTTAGTCTATGTTGGGGAATTATCAAATTATTTTTATTTCTTGTGTCATGTGAATGTAAGGTATTTTGTTTTTCGAAATTGCTTTCATTAGATTTAATGTAATATAGGCAGTGATAGACAAATAAGGCTGGGAGAGTTAATATGTTTAGGTTTTTGAAGATATGTCTACATGATTCGTTGTAGGGAGTATTTGTTATTGCTCTGATAGCCATTTTTTGCATGCTAAAAATGTTTTTCCATTCTGTGGCGTTTCCCCACATTAGTATACCATAAGAAATTTGGCTCTGAAATAGTCCCATATAGGCCACTCTGCAAATTTCTGTGGAAGCTGTTTGTGAGAGTTTTCTCAATAAAAAAGTTATACTAGCAAGTTTTTTTGATAGAGTTTGGATATGGTGTTTCCACGTTAATTTTGTGTCAAGAAAAAGTCCAAGGAATTTTATGTTTTCTATATCCCCATTGAAATCCCTAAGAGTGAAATCTAGAGTGACTGTTTTGCTTAGATTTAGACTTAGTTGGTTTGATGTGAACCAGGATATTATTTCTTCTCTTATATTTTGGTTTATAGTTTCTGAGTTTAATGGATCTTGGTGGGAGTGAAAGACAGTGGTGTCATCAGCGTAAAGGATGGATTTTGCACAGTTGATATTGCTTGAGAAATCATTCACATATAAAATGAAAAGTAAAGGTCCAATGATTGAGCCCTGAGGGACTCCTGCCAGTATGTTTTGTGTTGAAGATCTAACACAGTTGTGTTCCACCAGTTGTGATCTGTTACTTAAGTAAGCCTCTGTGAAACGGTAAGAGTTTCCCCTGATACCATAGAGTTCAAGCTTACCTAGGAGGATGTTATGGTTGACACAGTCAAAAGCCTTCGAAAGATCGCAGAAGGTAGTTGTTACTATTTCACCCCTTTCGAAGGCTTCTACAATGGTAGTGACTAGTTCTATTATTGCATGGTTGGTGGATAATTTTTCCCTGAAACCAAATTGTGAAGGGGATAAGAAGTTATTTTTATCCAGGTATGAGACTAATCTATTTTTGTAGGCTATTTCTATAGGTCTGGAGAGAATAGGAATTATTGATATTGGTCTGTGATTGTCAAGAATATTTTCGTCCCCCTTATTTTTAAATATCGGTATCACCTTAGCGAATTTTAATTTTGTGGGGAAGTCCCCAAGTTCAAAACATTTGTTTATAATAATTGCAAGAGGGTGAGAGATACCTTCACATATGACTTTTAAGAGTTTGTTGCTTAGTCCGTAAATGTCCAAAGCAGAACTATTTGACATGTTTTTTATAATGTTTTCGACTTCTGGGGGTGTAGTGGGGGAGAGAAATAACGATTTTCTGGATCTGTAGATTTGAGGAACTTGCTTAATGGGATCTCTATCTGTTGAGGGTAGTGAGTCTAAGAGAGCAGTGGAAATGTTTATGAAAAAATTATTAAAATCTTCTGGAAATATTTTACAAATGGTTTTTTCCAAGTTTTTCCTTCTAGGTTCATTTATAATTTGCCACATTGCTTTAGAATTGTTTGACGATTCGATTACCTGTTTGGATGTAAAATTTCTTTTTTGTTCCTGAATTTTATTTCTGTAAACTCTTCTTACTTTCTTAATTTCCTCATCTATGTTAGTTATCTTGTTATTTTTTGCTAATTCAGTGAGAAGTGATAAGTTATCTCTGAGTAATCTCAGTTCTTCATTATACCATTTTTTAGAAACGTTTTTTGAGTGTTTCGTTTTTGTCTTTTTTGGAAAACATTCATCTATTGTTTTTAGAAGTATGTCAAAGAAAATTTCAAAAATATTATCAATATCATGGAGTGTTTCTAGGTGATCCCATTTATATTGCTTCAATAGATAGATGCACTTTTTGATTGCCTCATCTGACATTGGCCTGAATTCAATGATGCAGGTCTCCCCTTTCATTTTGAATTTAGAATCTAGTGTGTATTTATTTTTCAAACCGATATGATCGGACATATAACAGTTAACTAGGGTTATTTCGCTAGCTTTCCTAACATTAGTTATACAGTTGTCTATGCAAGTTTCACTATTTTGTGTTATTCTTGTGGATTCATATACTAGTAATTCACAGCCAAAGGAGCTTACAATGTCACAGAATTCATTGGTCAAATTACAATTATCCTTAATATTTATGTTGAAGTCCCCATAGATAAAAAAGGGTTTGTGTGTTTTGAGAAGAAGGTTCAAAATATGGTTGAGTTTTTGTAGAAAAATACCTGGATCTCCTGAGGGTGATCTATACATACATAGCACTATAATGTTTATTGTTTTTACTTCAATTGCTATCACTTCACAATGAATATCCACTATCATATATATATCACATATATCGAGAAATCAGTATCAGGAGAACAGAAACGACTGTGGGTTTTCAATAACAATCACCATATTTCAGCAAAAGTTTCCAATCGATTTCGAGAACAGAATAATTCTGATATTAGTATCAGGAGAACAGAAAAGCGATAGGATGTGGCGAAAAATTTTAGAGCACCATTTTCAGACGTTATCGAGAAATCAGTATCAGGAGAACAGAAACGACTGTGGGTTTTCAATAACAATCACCATATTTCAGCAAAAGTTTTCATTCGATTTCGAAAACAGAATAAGTCTGATATTAGTATCAGGAGAACAGAAATGCGATAGGATCTGGCGTAAAATTTTCAATTCCATTTCTCAAACGTTATCGAGGAATTAGTATCGGGAGAGCAGAAACGACTGTGGGTTTTCAATAACAATCTCCATATTTCAGCAAAAGTTCTCATTCTATTTCGAAAACAGAACAATTCTGATATTAGTATCAGGAGAACAGAAAAGTGATAGGATGTGGCGAAAAATTTTGAAGCACCATTTTCAGACGTTATCGAGAAATCAGTATCAGGAGAACAGGAACGACTGTGGGTTTTCAATAACGATCTCCATATTTCAGCAAAAGTTCTCATTCTATTTCGAAAACAGAACAATTCTGATATTAGTATCAGGAGAACAGAAAAGTAATAGGATGTGGCGAAAAATTTTAGAGCATCATTTTCAGACGTTATCGAGAAATCAGTATCAGGAGAACAGAAACGACTGTGGGTTTTCAATAACAATCACCATATTCCAGCAGAAGTTTTCATTCCATTTCGAAAACAGAATAATTCTGATATTAGTATCAGGAGAACAGAAAAGCGATAGGATGTGGCGAAAAATTTTGAAGTACCATTTCCAGACGTTATCGAGAAATCAGTATCAGGAGAACAGAAACGACTGTGGGTTTTCAATAACAATCTCCATATTTCAGCAAAAGTTTTCATTCTATTTCGAAAACAGAATAATTCTGATATTAGTATCAGGAGAACAGAAAAGTGATAGGATGTGGCGAGAAATTTTAAAGCACCATTTCCAGACGTCTTCGAGAAATCAGTATCAGGAGAACAGAAACGACTGTGGGTTTTCAATAACAATCTCCATATTTCAGCAAAAGTTCTCATTCTATTTCAAAAACAGAACAATTCTGATATTAGTATCAGGAGAACAGAAAAGCGATAGGATGTGGCGAAAAATTTTATAGCACCATTTTCAGACGTTATCAAGAAATCAGTATCAGGAGAACAGAAACGACTGTGGGTTTTCAATAACAATCACCATATTTCAGCAAAAGTTTTCATTCGATTTCGAAAACAGAATAATTCTGATATTAGTATCAGGAGAACAGAAAAGACATAGGATATGGCGAAGAATTTTTAAGTACCATTTTCAGACGTTATCGAGAAATCAGTATCAGGAGAGCAGAAACGACTGTGGGTTTTCAATAACAATCTCCATATTTCAGCAAAAGTTTTCATTCGATTTCGAGAACAGAATAATTCTGATATTAGTATCAGGAGAACAGAAAAGTGATAGGATGTGGCGAAGAATTTTGAAGTACCATTTTCAGACGTTATCGAGAAATCAGTATCAGGAGAACAGAAACGACTGTGGGTTTTCAATAACAATCTCCATATTTCAGCAAAAGTTCTCATTCTATTTCGGAAACAGAACAATTCTGATATTAGTATCAGGAGAACAGAAAAGCGATAGGATGTGGCGAAAAATTTCAGAGCACCATTTTCAGACGTTATCGAGAAATCAGTATCAGGAGAACAGAAACGACTGTGAGTTTTCAATAACAATCTCCATATTTCAGCAAAAGTTCTCATTCGATTTCGAAAACAGAATAATTCTGATATAAGTATCAGGAGAACAAAAAAGTGATAGGATGTGGCGAAGAATTTTGAAGTACCATTTTCAGACGTTATCGAGAAATCAGTATCAGGAGAACAGAAACGACTGTGAGTTTTCAATAACAATCTCCATATTTCAGCAAAAGTTTTCATTCGATTTCGAAAACAGAATAATTCTGATATTAGTATCAGGAGAACAGAAAAGTGATAGGATGTGGCGAAGAATTTTGAAGTACCATTTTCAGACGTTATCGAGAAATCAGTATCAGGAGAACAGAAACGACTGTGGGTTTTCAATAACAATCTCCATATTTCAGCAAAAGTTCTCATTCTATTTCGGAAACAGAACAATTCTGATATTAGTATCAGGAGAACAGAAAAGCGATAGGATGTGGCGAAAAATTTCAGAGCACCATTTTCAGACGTTATCGAGAAATCAGTATCAGGAGAACAGAAACGACTGTGAGTTTTCAATAACAATCTCCATATTTCAGCAAAAGTTCTCATTCGATTTCGAAAACAGAATAATTCTGATATAAGTATCAGGAGAACAAAAAAGTGATAGGATGTGGCGAAGAATTTTGAAGTACCATTTTCAGACGTTATCGAGAAATCAGTATCAGGAGAACAGAAACGACTGTGAGTTTTCAATAACAATCTCCATATTTCAGCAAAAGTTTTCATTCGATTTCGAAAACAGAATAATTCTGATATTAGTATCAGGAGAACAGAAAAGTGATAGGATGTGGCGAAGAATTTTGAAGTACCATTTTCAGACGTTATCGAGAAATCAGTATCAGGAGAACAGAAACGACTGTGGGTTTTCAATAACAATCTCCATATTTCAGCAAAAGTTCTCATTCTATTTCGGAAACAGAACAATTCTGATATTAGTATCAGGAGAACAGAAAAGCGATAGGATGTGGCGAAAAATTTCAGAGCACCATTTTCAGACGTTATCGAGAAATCAGTATCAGGAGAACAGAAACGACTGTGAGTTTTCAATAACAATCTCCATATTTCAGCAAAAGTTCTCATTCGATTTCGAAAACAGAATAATTCTGATATAAGTATCAGGAGAACAAAAAAGTGATAGGATGTGGCGAAGAATTTTGAAGTACCATTTTCAGACGTTATCGAGAAATCAGTATCAGGAGAACAGAAACGACTGTGGATTTTCAATAACAATCTCAATATTTCAGCAAAAGTTCTCATTCTATTTCGAAAACAGAACAATTCTTATATTAGTATCAGGAGAACAGAAAAGCGATAGGATGTGGCGAAAAATTTTTAAGTACCGTTTTCAGACGTTATCGAGAAATCAGTATCAGGAGAACAGAAACGACTGTGGGTTTTCAATAACAATCTCCATATTTCAGCAGAAGTTTTCATTCTATTTCGAAAACAGAATAATTTTGATATTAGTGTCAGGAGAACAGAAAAGTGATAGGATGTGGCGAAGAATTTTGAAGTACCATTCTCAGACGTTATCGAGAAATCAGTATCAGGAGAACAGAAACGACTGTGGGTTTTCAATAACAATCTCCATATTTCAGCAAAAGTTCTCATTCTATTTCGAAAACAGAACAATTCTGATATTAGTATCAGGAGAACAGGAAAGCGATAGGATGTGGCGAAAAATTTCAGAGCACCATTTTCAGACGTTATCGAGAAATCAGTATCAGGAGAACAGAAACGACTGTGAGTTTTCAATAACAATCTCCATATTTCAGCAAAAGTTCTCATTCTATTTCGAAAACAGAACAATTCTGATATTAGTATCAGGAGAACAGGAAAGCGATAGGATGTGGCGAAAAATTTCAGAGCACCGTTTTCAGACGTTATCGAGAAATCAGTATCAGGAGAACAGAAACGACTGTGGGTTTTCAATAACAATCTCCATATTTCAGCAGAAGTTTTCATTCTATTTCGAAAACAGAATAATTTTGATATTAGTGTCAGGAGAACAGAAAAGTGATAGGATGTGGCGAAGAATTTTGAAGTACCATTCTCAGACGTTATCGAGAAATCAGTATCAGGAGAACAGAAACGACTGTGAGTTTTCAATAACAATCTCCATATTTCAGCAAAAGTTTTCATTCGATTTCGAAAACAGAATAATTCTGATATTAGTATCAGGAGAACAGAAAAGTGATAGGATGTGGCGAAGAATTTTGAAGTACCATTCTCAGACGTTATCGAGAAATCAGTATCAGGAGAACAGAAACGACTGTGAGTTTTCAATAACAATCTCCATATTTCAGCAAAAGTTTTCATTCGATTTCGAAAACAGAATAATTCTGATATTAGTATCAGGAGAACAGAAAAGTGATAGGATGTGGCGAAGAATTTTGAAGTACCATTCTCAGACGTTATCGAGAAATCAGTATCAGGAGAACAGAAACGACTGTGAGTTTTCAATAACAATCTCCATATTTCAGCAAAAGTTTTCATTCGATTTCGAAAACAGAATAATTCTGATATTAGTATCAGGAGAACAGAAAAGTGATAGGATGTGGCGAAGAATTTTGAAGTACCATTCTCAGACGTTATCGAGAAATCAGTATCAGGAGAACAGAAACGACTGTGAGTTTTCAATAACAATCTCCATATTTCAGCAAAAGTTTTCATTCGATTTCGAGAACAGAATAATTCTGATATTAGTATCAGGAGAACAGAAAAGTGATAGGATGTGGCGAAGAATTTTGAAGTACCATTTCCAGACGTCATCGAGAAATCAGTATCAGGAGAACAGAAACGACTGTGGGTTTTCAATAACAATCTCCATATTTCAGCAAAAGTTCTCATTCTATTTCGAAAACAGAATTATTCTGATATTAGTATCAGGAGAACAGAAATGCGATTGGATATGCCGTAAAATTTCAAAATACCATTTCTTGGACGTTATCGAGGAATCAGTATCAGGAGAACAGAAATGAATGTGGGTTTTTAATGAAAATCTCCATATTTCAGCAAAAGTTTTCATTCTATTTCGAAAACAGAATTATTCTTATATTAGTATCAGGAGAACAGAAATGCGATTGGATATGCCGTAAAATTTCATAATACCATTTCTTGGACGTTATCGAGGAATCAGTATCAGGAGAACAGAAATGACTGTGGGTTTTCAATGAAAATCTCCATATTTCAGCAAAAGTTCTCATTCTATTTCGAAAACAGAATTATTCTGATATTAGTATCATTTCTTGGACGTTATCGAGGAATCAGTATCAGGAAAACAGAAATGACTGTGGGTTTTCAATGAAAATCTCCATATTTCAGCAAAAGTTTTCATTCTATTTCGAAAACAGAATTATTCTGATATTAGTATCGGGAGAACAGAAAAGCGATAGGATATGGCGAAAAATTTTAAAATACCATTTCTTGGACGTTATCGAGGAATCAGTATCAGGAGAACAGAAATGAATGTGGGTTTTCAATGAAAATCTCCATATTTCAGCAAAAGTTTTCATTCTATTTCGAAAACAGAATTATTCTGATATTAGTATCAGGAGAACAGAAATGCGATTGGATATGCCGTAAAATTCTAAAATACCATTTCTTGGACGTTATCGAGGAATCAGTATCAGGAGAACAGAAATGAATGTGGGTTTTTAATGAAAATCTCCATATTTCAGCAAAAGTTCTCATTCTATTTCGGAAACAGAATTATTCTTATATTAGTATCAGGAGAACAGGAATGCGATTGGATATGCCGTAAAATTTCATAATACCATTTCTTGGACGTTATCGAGGAATCAGTATCAGGAGAACAGAAATGACTGTGGGTTTTCAATGAAAATCTCCATATTTCAGCAAAAGTTCTCATTCTATTTCGAAAACAGAATTATTCTGATATTAGTATCGGGAGAACAGAAAAGCGATAGGATATGCCGTAAAATTTTAAAATACCATTTCTTGGACGTTATCGAGGAATCAGTATCAGGAAAACAGAAATGACTGTGGGTTTTCAATGAAAATCTCCATATTTCAGCAAAAGTTTTCATTCTATTTCGAAAACAGAATTATTCTGATATTAGTATCGGGAGAACAGAAAAGCGATAGGATATGGCGAAAAATTTTGAAATACCATTTCTTGGACGTTATCGAGGAATCAGTATCAGGAGAACAGAAATGACTGTGGGTTTTTAATGAAAATCTCCATATTTCAGCAAAACTTCTCATTCTATTTCGAAAACAGAATTATTCTGATATTAGTATCAGGAGAACAGAAATGCGATAGGATGTGGCGTAAAATTTTCAAATACCATTTCTTGGACGTTATCGAGGAATCAGTATCAGGAGAACAGAAATGACTGTGGGTTTTCAATGAAGATCTCCATATTTCAGCAAAAGTTTTCATTCTATTTCGAAAACAGAATTATTCTGATATTAGTATCAGGAGAACAGAAATGCGATTGGATATGCCGTAAAATTTTTAAATACCATTTCTTGGACGTTATCGAGGAATCAGTATCAGGAGAACAGAAATGACTGTGGGTTTTCAATGAAAATCTCCATATTTCAGCAAAAGTTTTCATTCTATTTCGAAAACAGAATTATTCTGATATTAGTATCAGGAGAACAGAAATGCGATTGGATATGCCGTAAAATTTCATAATACCATTTCTTGGACGTTATCGAGGAATCAGTATCAGGAGAACAGAAATGACTGTGGGTTTTCAATGAAAATCTCCATATTTCAGCAAAAGTTCTCATTCTATTTCGAAAACAGAATTATTCTGATATTAGTATCAGGAGAACAGAAATGCGATTGGATATGCCGTAAAATTTTAAAATACCATTTCTTGGACGTTATCGATGAATCAGTATCAGGAAAACAGAAATGACTGTGGGTTTTCAATGAAAATCTCCATATTTCAGCAAAAGTTTTCATTCTATTTCGAAAACAGAATTATTCTGATATTAGTATCGGGAGAACAGAAAAGCGATAAGATATGGCGAAAAATTTTGAAATACCATTTCTTGGACGTTATCGAGGAATCAGTATCAGGAGAACAGAAATGACTGTGGGTTTTTAATGAAAATCTCCATATTTCAGCAAAACTTCTCATTCTATTTCGAAAACAGAATTATTCTGATATTAGTATCAGGAGAACAGAAATGCGATAGGATGTGGCGTAAAATTTTCAAATACCATTTCTTGGACGTTATCGAGGAATCATTATCAGGAGAACAGAAACGACTGTGGGTTTTCAATAAAAATCTCCATATTTCAGCAAAAGTTTTCATTCTATTTCGAAAACAGAATAATTCTGATATTAGTATCGGGAGAACAGAAAAGCGATAGGATATGGCGAAAAATTTTGAAATACCATTTCCTGGACGTTATCGAGGAATCAGTATCAGGAGAACAGAAATGACTGTGGGTTTTTAATGAAAATCTCCATATTTCAGCAAAACTTCTCATTCTATTTCGAAAACAGAATTATTCTGATATTAGTATCAGGAGAACAGAAATGCGATAGGATGTGGCGTAAAATTTTCAAATACCATTTCTTGGACGTCATCGAGGAATCAGTATTAGGAGAACAGAAATGACTGTGGGTTTTCAATAAAAATCTCCATATTTCAGCAAAAGTTTTCATTCTATTTCGAAAACAGAATTATTCTGATATTAGTATCAGGAGAACAGAAATGCGATTGGATATGCCGTAAAATTTTAAAATACCATTTCTTGGGCGTTATCGAGGAATCAGTATCAGGAGAACAGAAATGACTGTGGGTTTTCAATGAAAATCTCCATATTTCAGCAAAAGTTCTCATTCTATTTCGAAAACAGAATTATTCTGATATTAGTATCAGGAGAACAGAAATGCGATAGGATGTGGCGTAAAATTTTCAAATACCATTTCTTGGACGTTATCGAGGAATCAGTATCAGGAGAACAGAAATGACTGTGGGTTTTCAATGAAAATCTCAATATTCCAGCAAAAGTTTTCATTTTATTTCGAAGACAGAATCATTCTGATATTAGTATCAGGAGAACAGAAATGCGATAAGATGTGGCGTAAAATTTTCAAATACCATTTCTTGGACGTTATCGAGGAATCAGTATCAGGAGAACAGAAATGACTGTGGGTTTTTAATGAAAATCTCCATATTTCAGCAAAACTTCTCATTCTATTTCGAAAACAGAATTATTCTGATATTAGTATCAGGAGAACAGAAATGCGATAGGATGTGCCGTAAAATTTTGAAATACCATTTTTTGGACGTTATCGAGGAATCAGTATCAGGAGAACAGAAATGACTGTGGGTTTTCAATGAAAATCTCCATATTTCAGCAAAAGTTTTCATTCTATTTCGAAAACAGAATTATTCTGATATTAGTATCAGGAGAACAGAAATGCGATTGGATGTGGCGTAAAATTTTAAAATACCATTTCTTGGACGTTATCGAGGAAACAGTATCAGGAGAACAGAAATGACTGTGGGTTTTCAATGAAAATCTCCATATTTCAGCAAAAGTTTTCATCCTATTTCGAAGACAGAATCATTCTGATATTAGTATCAGGAGAACAGAAATGCGATAGGATGTGGCGTAAAATTTTCAAATACCATTTCTTGGACGTTATCGAGGAATCAGTATCAGGAGAACAGAAATGACTGTGGGTTTTCAATGAAAATCTCCATATTTCAGCAAAAGTTTTCATTCTATTTCGAAAACAGAATTATTCTGATATTAGTATCAGGAGAACAGAAATGCGATAGGATGTGGCGTAAAATTTTCAAATACCATTTCTTGGACGTTATCGAGGAATCAGTATCAGGAGAACAGAAACGACTGTGGGTTTTCAATAAAAATCTCCATATTTCAGCAAAAGTTTTCATTCTATTTCGAAAACAGAATAATTCTGATATTAGTATCGGGAGAACAGAAAAGCGATAGGATATGGCGAAAAATTTTGAAATACCATTTCTTGGACGTTATCGAGGAATCAGTATCAGGAGAACAGAAATGACTGTGGGTTTTTAATGAAAATCTCCATATTTCAGCAAAACTTCTCATTCTATTTCGAAAACAGAATTATTCTGATATTAGTATCAGGAGAACAGAAATGCGATAGGATGTGGCGTAAAATTTTCAAATACCATTTCTTGGACGTTATCGAGGAATCAGTATCAGGAGAACAGAAATTACTGTGGGTTTTCAATAAAAATCTCCATATTTCAGCAAAAGTTTTCATTCTATTTCGAAAACAGAATTATTCTGATATTAGTATCAGGAGAACAGAAATGCGATTGGATATGCCGTAAAATTTTAAAATACCATTTCTTGGACGTTATCGAGGAATCAGTATCAGGAGAACAGAAATGACTGTGGGTTTTCAATGAAAATCTCCATATTCCAGCAAAAGTTTTCATTCTATTTCGAAAACAGAATTATTCTGATATTAGTATCAGGAGAACAGAAATGCGATTGGATATGCCGTAAAATTTTGAAATACCATTTCTCGGACGTTATCGAGGAATCAGTATCAGGAGAACAGAAATGACTGGGTTTTCAATGAGAATCTCCATATTTCAGCAAAAGTTCTCATTCTATTTCGAAAACAGAATTATTCTGATATTAGTATCAGGAGAACAGAAATGCGATTGGATGTGGCGTAAAATTTTAAAATACCATTTCTTGGACGTTATCGAGGAATCAGTATCAGGAGAACAGAAATGACTGTGAGTTTTCAATAACAATCTCCATATTTCAGCAAAAGTTTTCATTCGATTTCGAAAACAGAATAATTCTGATATTAGTATCAGGAGAACAGAAATGCAATAGGATGTGGCGAAAAATTTTAAAGTACTATTTTCAGACGTTATCGAGAAATCAGTATCAGGAGAACAGAAACGACTGGGTTTTCAATGAGAATCGCCATATTTCAGCAAAAGTTCTCATTCTATTTCGAAAACAGAATTATTCTGATATTAGTATCAGGAGAACAGAAATGCGATTGGATATGCCGTAAAATTTTGAAATACCATTTCTCGGACGTTATCGAGGAATCAGTATCAGGAGAACAGAAATGACTGGGTTTTCAATGAGAATCTCCATATTTCAGCAAAAGTTCTCATTCTATTTCGAAAACAGAATTATTCTGATATTAGTATCAGGAGAACAGAAATGCGATTGGATGTGGCGTAAAATTTTAAAATACCATTTCTTGGACGTTATCGAGGAATCAGTATCAGGAGAACAGAAACGACTGTGGGTTTTCAATAACAATCACCATATTTCAGCAAAAGTTTTCATTCGATTTCGAAAACAGAATAATTCTGATATTAGTATCAGGAGAACAGAAAAGCGATAGGATGTGGCGAAAAATTTTAAAGTACCATTTTCAGACGTTATCGAGAAATCAGTATCAGGAGAACAGAAACGACTGTGGGTTTTCAATAACAATCACCATATTTCAGCAAAAGTTTTCATTCGATTTCGAAAACAGAATAATTCTGATATTAGTATCAGGAGAACAGAAAAGTGATAGGATGTGGCGAAAAATTTTAGAGCATCATTTTCAGACGTTATCGAGAAATCAGTATCAGGAGAACAGAAACGACTTTGGATTTTCAATAACAATCACCATATTTCAGCAGAAGTTTTCATTCCATTTCGAAAACAGAATAAATCTGATATCAGTATCAGGAGAACAGAAAAGCGATAGGATGTGGCGAAAAATTTTGAAGTACCATTTCCAGACGTTATCGAGAAATCAGTATCAGGAGAACAGAAACGACTGTGGGTTTTCAATAACAATCTCCATATTTCAGCAAAAGTTCTCATTCTATTTCGAAAACAGAATTATTCTGATATTAGTATCAGGAGAACAGAAATGCGATTGGATATGCCGTAAAATTTTAAAATACTATTTCTTGGACGTTATCGAGGAATCAGTATCAGGAGAACAGAAATGAATGTGGGTTTTCAATGAAAATCTCCATATTTCAGCAAAAGTTTTCATTCTATTTCGAAAACAGAATTATTCTGATATTAGTATCAGGAGAACAGAAATGCGATTGGATATGCCGTAAAATTTTAAAATACCATTTCTTGGACGTTATCGAGGAATCAGTATCAGGAGAACAGAAATGAATGTGGGTTTTTAATGAAAATCTCCATATTTCAGCAAAAGTTTTCATTCTATCTCGAAAACAGAATTATTCTTATATTAGTATCAGGAGAACAGAAATGCGATTGGATATGCCGTAAAATTTCATAATACCATTTCTTGGACGTTATCGAGGAATCAGTATCAGGAGAACAGAAATGACTGTGGGTTTTCAATGAAAATCTCCATATTTCAGCAAAAGTTCTCATTCTATTTCGAAAACAGAATTATTCTGATATTAGTATCAGGAGCACAGAAATGCGATTGGATATGCCGTAAAATTTTAAAATACCATTTCTTGGACGTTATCGAGGAATCAGTATCAGGAGAACAGAAATGAATGTGGGTTTTTAATGAAAATCTCCATATTTCAGCAAAAGTTTTCATTCTATTTCGAAAACAGTATTATTCTTATATTAGTATCAGGAGAACAGAAATGCGATTGGATATGCCGTAAAATTTCATAATACCATTTCTTGGACGTTATCGAGGAATCAGTATCAGGAGAACAGAAATGACTGTGGGTTTTCAATGAAAATCTCCATATTTCAGCAAAAGTTCTCATTCTATTTCGAAAACAGAATTATTCTGATATTAGTATCAGGAGCACAGAAATGCGATTGGATATGCCGTAAAATTTTAAAATACCATTTCTTGGACGTTATCGAGGAATCAGTATCAGGAGAACAGAAATGACTGTGGGTTTTCAATGAAAATCTCCATATTTCAGCAAAAGTTCTCATTCTATTTCGAAAACAGAATTATTCTGATATTAGTATCAGGAGAACAGAAATGCGATAGGATGTGGCGTAAAATTTTCAAATACCATTTCTTGGACGTTATCGAGGAATCAGTATCAGGAGAACAGAAATGACTGTGGGTTTTCAATGAAAATCTCAATATTCCAGCAAAAGTTTTCATTTTATTTCGAAGACAGAATCATTCTGATATTAGTATCAGGAGAACAGAAATGCGATAAGATGTGGCGTAAAATTTTCAAATACCATTTCTTGGACGTTATCGAGGAATCAGTATCAGGAGAACAGAAATGACTGTGGGTTTTTAATGAAAATCTCCATATTTCAGCAAAACTTCTCATTCTATTTCGAAAACAGAATTATTCTGATATTAGTATCAGGAGAACAGAAATGCGATAGGATGTGCCGTAAAATTTTGAAATACCATTTTTTGGACGTTATCGAGGAATCAGTATCAGGAGAACAGAAATGACTGTGGGTTTTCAATGAAAATCTCCATATTTCAGCAAAAGTTTTCATTCTATTTCGAAAACAGAATTATTCTGATATTAGTATCAGGAGAACAGAAATGCGATTGGATGTGGCGTAAAATTTTAAAATACCATTTCTTGGACGTTATCGAGGAAACAGTATCAGGAGAACAGAAATGACTGTGGGTTTTCAATGAAAATCTCCATATTTCAGCAAAAGTTTTCATCCTATTTCGAAGACAGAATCATTCTGATATTAGTATCAGGAGAACAGAAATGCGATAGGATGTGGCGTAAAATTTTCAAATACCATTTCTTGGACGTTATCGAGGAATCAGTATCAGGAGAACAGAAATGACTGTGGGTTTTCAATGAAAATCTCCATATTTCAGCAAAAGTTTTCATTCTATTTCGAAAACAGAATTATTCTGATATTAGTATCAGGAGAACAGAAATGCGATAGGATGTGGCGTAAAATTTTCAAATACCATTTCTTGGACGTCATCGAGGAATCAGTATTAGGAGAACAGAAATGACTGTGGGTTTTCAATAAAAATCTCCATATTTCAGCAAAAGTTTTCATTCTATTTCGAAAACAGAATTATTCTGATATTAGTATCAGGAGAACAGAAATGCGATTGGATATGCCGTAAAATTTTAAAATACCATTTCTTGGGCGTTATCGAGGAATCAGTATCAGGAGAACAGAAATGACTGTGGGTTTTCAATGAAAATCTCCATATTTCAGCAAAAGTTCTCATTCTATTTCGAAAACAGAATTATTCTGATATTAGTATCAGGAGAACAGAAATGCGATAGGATGTGGCGTAAAATTTTCAAATACCATTTCTTGGACGTTATCGAGGAATCAGTATCAGGAGAACAGAAATGACTGTGGGTTTTCAATGAAAATCTCAATATTCCAGCAAAAGTTTTCATTTTATTTCGAAGACAGAATCATTCTGATATTAGTATCAGGAGAACAGAAATGCGATAAGATGTGGCGTAAAATTTTCAAATACCATTTCTTGGACGTTATCGAGGAATCAGTATCAGGAGAACAGAAATGACTGTGGGTTTTTAATGAAAATCTCCATATTTCAGCAAAACTTCTCATTCTATTTCGAAAACAGAATTATTCTGATATTAGTATCAGGAGAACAGAAATGCGATAGGATGTGCCGTAAAATTTTGAAATACCATTTTTTGGACGTTATCGAGGAATCAGTATCAGGAGAACAGAAATGACTGTGGGTTTTCAATGAAAATCTCCATATTTCAGCAAAAGTTTTCATTCTATTTCGAAAACAGAATTATTCTGATATTAGTATCAGGAGAACAGAAATGCGATTGGATGTGGCGTAAAATTTTAAAATACCATTTCTTGGACGTTATCGAGGAAACAGTATCAGGAGAACAGAAATGACTGTGGGTTTTCAATGAAAATCTCCATATTTCAGCAAAAGTTTTCATCCTATTTCGAAGACAGAATCATTCTGATATTAGTATCAGGAGAACAGAAATGCGATAGGATGTGGCGTAAAATTTTCAAATACCATTTCTTGGACGTTATCGAGGAATCAGTATCAGGAGAACAGAAATGACTGTGGGTTTTCAATGAAAATCTCCATATTTCAGCAAAAGTTTTCATTCTATTTCGAAAACAGAATAATTCTGATATTAGTATCAGGAGAACAGAAATGCGATAGGATGTGGCGTAAAATTTTCAAATACCATTTCTTGGACGTTATCGAGGAATCAGTATCAGGAGAACAGAAATTACTGTGGGTTTTCAATAAAAATCTCCATATTTCAGCAAAAGTTTTCATTCTATTTCGAAAACAGAATTATTCTGATATTAGTATCAGGAGAACAGAAATGCGATTGGATATGCCGTAAAATTTTAAAATACCATTTCTTGGACGTTATCGAGGAATCAGTATCAGGAGAACAGAAATGACTGTGGGTTTTCAATGAAAATCTCCATATTCCAGCAAAAGTTTTCATTCTATTTCGAAAACAGAATTATTCTGATATTAGTATCAGGAGAACAGAAATGCGATTGGATATGCCGTAAAATTTTGAAATACCATTTCTCGGACGTTATCGAGGAATCAGTATCAGGAGAACAGAAATGACTGGGTTTTCAATGAGAATCTCCATATTTCAGCAAAAGTTCTCATTCTATTTCGAAAACAGAATTATTCTGATATTAGTATCAGGAGAACAGAAATGCGATTGGATGTGGCGTAAAATTTTAAAATACCATTTCTTGGACGTTATCGAGGAATCAGTATCAGGAGAACAGAAATGACTGTGAGTTTTCAATAACAATCTCCATATTTCAGCAAAAGTTTTCATTCGATTTCGAAAACAGAATAATTCTGATATTAGTATCAGGAGAACAGAAATGCAATAGGATGTGGCGAAAAATTTTAAAGTACTATTTTCAGACGTTATCGAGAAATCAGTATCAGGAGAACAGAAACGACTGGGTTTTCAATGAGAATCGCCATATTTCAGCAAAAGTTCTCATTCTATTTCGAAAACAGAATTATTCTGATATTAGTATCAGGAGAACAGAAATGCGATTGGATATGCCGTAAAATTTTGAAATACCATTTCTCGGACGTTATCGAGGAATCAGTATCAGGAGAACAGAAATGACTGGGTTTTCAATGAGAATCTCCATATTTCAGCAAAAGTTCTCATTCTATTTCGAAAACAGAATTATTCTGATATTAGTATCAGGAGAACAGAAATGCGATTGGATGTGGCGTAAAATTTTAAAATACCATTTCTTGGACGTTATCGAGGAATCAGTATCAGGAGAACAGAAACGACTGTGGGTTTTCAATAACAATCACCATATTTCAGCAAAAGTTTTCATTCGATTTCGAAAACAGAATAATTCTGATATTAGTATCAGGAGAACAGAAAAGCGATAGGATGTGGCGAAAAATTTTAAAGTACCATTTTCAGACGTTATCGAGAAATCAGTATCAGGAGAACAGAAACGACTGTGGGTTTTCAATAACAATCACCATATTTCAGCAAAAGTTTTCATTCGATTTCGAAAACAGAATAATTCTGATATTAGTATCAGGAGAACAGAAAAGTGATAGGATGTGGCGAAAAATTTTAGAGCATCATTTTCAGACGTTATCGAGAAATCAGTATCAGGAGAACAGAAACGACTGTGGATTTTCAATAACAATCACCATATTTCAGCAGAAGTTTTCATTCCATTTCGAAAACAGAATAAATCTGATATCAGTATCAGGAGAACAGAAAAGCGATAGGATGTGGCGAAAAATTTTGAAGTACCATTTCCAGACGTTATCGAGAAATCAGTATCAGGAGAACAGAAACGACTGTGGGTTTTCAATAACAATCTCCATATTTCAGCAAAAGTTCTCATTCTATTTCGAAAACAGAATTATTCTGATATTAGTATCAGGAGAACAGAAATGCGATTGGATATGCCGTAAAATTTTAAAATACTATTTCTTGGACGTTATCGAGGAATCAGTATCAGGAGAACAGAAATGAATGTGGGTTTTCAATGAAAATCTCCATATTTCAGCAAAAGTTTTCATTCTATTTCGAAAACAGAATTATTCTGATATTAGTATCAGGAGAACAGAAATGCGATTGGATATGCCGTAAAATTTTAAAATACCATTTCTTGGACGTTATCGAGGAATCAGTATCAGGAGAACAGAAATGAATGTGGGTTTTTAATGAAAATCTCCATATTTCAGCAAAAGTTTTCATTCTATCTCGAAAACAGAATTATTCTTATATTAGTATCAGGAGAACAGAAATGCGATTGGATATGCCGTAAAATTTCATAATACCATTTCTTGGACGTTATCGAGGAATCAGTATCAGGAGAACAGAAATGACTGTGGGTTTTCAATGAAAATCTCCATATTTCAGCAAAAGTTCTCATTCTATTTCGAAAACAGAATTATTCTGATATTAGTATCAGGAGCACAGAAATGCGATTGGATATGCCGTAAAATTTTAAAATACCATTTCTTGGACGTTATCGAGGAATCAGTATCAGGAGAACAGAAATGAATGTGGGTTTTTAATGAAAATCTCCATATTTCAGCAAAAGTTTTCATTCTATTTCGAAAACAGTATTATTCTTATATTAGTATCAGGAGAACAGAAATGCGATTGGATATGCCGTAAAATTTCATAATACCATTTCTTGGACGTTATCGAGGAATCAGTATCAGGAGAACAGAAATGACTGTGGGTTTTCAATGAAAATCTCCATATTTCAGCAAAAGTTCTCATTCTATTTCGAAAACAGAATTATTCTGATATTAGTATCAGGAGCACAGAAATGCGATTGGATATGCCGTAAAATTTTAAAATACCATTTCTTGGACGTTATCGAGGAATCAGTATCAGGAGAACAGAAATGACTGTGGGTTTTCAATGAAAATCTCCATATTTCAGAAAAAGTTTTCATTCTATTTCGAAAACAGAATTATTCTGATATTAGTATCAGGAGAACAGAAATGCGATTGGATATGCCGTAAAATTTTAAAATACCATTTCTTGGGCGTTATCGAGGAATCAGTATCAGGAGAACAGAAATGACTCTGGGTTTTCAATGAAAATCTCCATATTTCAGCAAAAGTTTTCATTCTATTTCGAAAACATAATCATTCTGATAAGAGTATCAGGAGAACAGAAATGCGATAGGATGTGGCGTAAAATTTCCAAATACCATTTCTTGGACGTTATCGAGGAATCAGTATCAGGAGAACAGAAATGACTGTGGGTTTTCAATGGAAATCTCCATATTCCAGCAAAAGTTTTCATTCTATTTCGAAGACAGAATCATTCTGATATTAGTATCAGGAGAACAGAAATGCGATAGGATGTGGCGTAAACTTTTCAAATACCATTTCTTGGACGTTATCGAGGAATCAGTATCAGGAGAACAGAAATGACTGTGGGTTTTCAATAAAAATCTCCATATTTCAGCAAAAGTTTTCATTCTATTTCGAAAACAGAATTATTCTGATATTAGTATCAGGAGAACAGAAATGCGATTGGATATGCCGTAAAATTTTGAAATACCATTTCTCGGACGTTATCGAGGAATTAGTATCAGGAGAACAGAAATGACTGTGGGTTTTCAATAAAAATCTCCATATTTCAGCAAAAGTTTTCATTCTATTTCGAAAACAGAATTATTCTGATATTAGTATCAGGAGAACAGAAATGCGATTGGATATGCCGTAAAATTTTAAAATACCATTTCTTGGGCGTTATCGAGGAATCAGTATCAGGAGAACAGAAATGACTGTGGGTTTTCAATGAAAATCTCCATATTTCAGCAAAAGTTTTCATTCTATTTCGAAAACAGAATTATTCTGATATTAGTATCAGGAGAACAGAAATGCGATAGGATGTGGCGTAAAATTTTCAAATACCATTTCTTGGACGTTATCGAGGAATCAGTATCAGGAGAACAGAAATGACTGTGGGTTTTCAATGAAAATCTCCATATTCCAGCAAAAGTTTTCATTTTATTTCGAAGACAGAATCATTCTGATATTAGTATCAGGAGAACAGAAATGCGATAAGATGTGGCGTAAAATTTTCAAATACCATTTCTTGGACGTTATCGAGGAATCAGTATCAGGAGAACAGAAATGACTGTGGGTTTTTAATGAAAATCTCCATATTTCAGCAAAACTTCTCATTCTATTTCGAAAACAGAATTATTCTGATATTAGTATCAGGAGAACAGAAATGCGATTGGATATGCCGTAAAATTTTAAAATACCATTTCTTGGACGTTATCGAGGAATCAGTATCAGGAGAACAGAAATGACTGTGGGTTTTCAATGAAAATCTCCATATTTCAGCAAAAGTTTTCATTCTATTTCGAAAACAGAATTATTCTGATATTAGTATCAGGAGAACAGAAATGCGATTGGATGTGGCGTAAAATTTTAAAATACCATTTCTTGGACGTTATCGAGGAAACAGTATCAGGAGAACAGAAATGACTGTGGGTTTTCAATGAAAATCTCCATATTTCAGCAAAAGTTTCCATCCTATTTCGAAGACAGAATCATTCTGATATTAGTATCAGGAGAACAGAAATGCGATAGGATGTGGCGTAAAATTTTCAAATACCATTTCTTGGACGTTATCGAGGAATCAGTATCAGGAGAACAGAAATGACTGTGGGTTTTCAATAAAAATCTCCATATCTCAGCAAAAGTTTTCATTCTATTTCGACAATAGAATTATTCTGATATCAGTATCAGGAGAACAGAAATGCGATTGGATATGCCGTAAAATTTTAAAATACCATTTCTCGGACGTTATCAAGGAATCAGTATCAGGAGAACAGAAATGACTGGGTTTTCAATGAAAATCTCCATATTTCAGCAAAAGTTCTCATTCTATTTAGAAAACAGAATTATTCTGATATTAGTATCAGGGGAACAGAAATGCGATTGGATATGCCGTAAAATTTTGAAATACCATTTCTTGGACGTTATCGAGGAATCAGTATCAGGAGAACAGAAATGACTGTGGGTTTTCAATGAAAATCTCCATATTTCAGCAAAAGTTTTCATTCTATTTCGAAAACAGAATTATTCTGATATTAGAGTATCAGGAGAACAGAAATGCGATAGGATGTGGCGAAAAATTTTCAAATCCATTTCTCAGACGTTATCGAGGAATCAGTATCAGGAGAGCAGAAACGACTGTGGGTTTTCAATAACAATCTCCATATTTCAGCGAAAGTTTTCATTCTATTTCGAAAACAGAATTATTCTGATATTAGTATCAGGAGAACAGAAATGCGATTGGATATGCCGTAAAATTTTAAAATACCATTTCTTGGACGTTATCGAGGAATCAGTATCAGGACAACAGAAATGACTGTGGGTTTTCAATGAAAATCTCCATATTTCAGCAAAAGTTTTCATTCTATTTCGAAAACAGAATTATTCTGATATTAGTATCAGGAGAACAGAAATGCGATTGGATATGCCGTAAAATTTTAAAATACCATTTCTTGGACGTTATCAAGGAATCAGTATCAGGAGAACAGAAATGACTGTGGGTTTTCAATGAAAATCTCCATATTTCAGCAAAAGTTTTCATTCTATTTCGAAAACAGAATTATTCTGATATTAGTATCAGGAGAACAGAAATGCGATTGGATATGCCGTAAAATTTTAAAATACCATTTCTTGGACGTTATCGAGGAATCAGTATCAGGAGAACAGAAATGACTGTGGGTTTTCAATGAAAATCTCCATATTTCAGCAAAAGTTTTCATTCTATTTCGAAAACAGAATTATTCTGATATTAGTATCAGGAGAACAGAAATGCGATTGGATATGCCGTAAAATTTTAAAATACCATTTCTTGGACGTTATCGAGGAATCAGTATCAGGAGAACAGAAATGAATGTGGGTTTTCAATGAAAATCTCCATATTTCAGCAAAAGTTTTCATTCTATTTCGAAAACAGAATTATTCTTATATTAGTATCAGGAGAACAGAAATGCGATTGGATATGCCGTAAAATTTTAAAATACCATTTCTTGGACGTTATCGAGGAATCAGTATCAGGAGAACAGAAATGACTGTGGGTTTTCAATGAAAATCTCCATATTTCAGCAAAAGTTCTCATTCTATTTCGAAAACACAATTATTCTGATATTAGTATCAGGAGAACAGAAATGCGATTGGATATGCCGTAAAATTTTAAAATACCATTTCTTGGACGTTATCGAGGAATCAGTATCAGGAGAACAGAAATGACTGTGGGTTTTCAATGAAAATCTCCATATTTCAGCAAAAGTTTTCATTCTATTTCGAAAACAGAATTATTCTGATATTAGTATCAGGAGAACAGAAATGCGATTGGATATGCCGTAAAATTTTAGAATACCATTTCTTGGACGTTATCGAGGAATCAGTATCAGGAGAACAGAAATGAATGTGGGTTTTCAATGAAAATCTCCATATTTCAGCAAAAGTTTTCATTCTATTTCGAAAACAGAATTATTCTTATATTAGTATCAGGAGAACAGAAATGCGATTGGATATGCCGTAAAATTTTAAAATACCATTTCTTGGACGTTATCGAGGAATCAGTATCAGGAGAACAGAAATGACTGTGGGTTTTCAATGAAAATCTCCATATTTCAGCAAAAGTTCTCATTCTATTTCGAAAACACAATTATTCTGATATTAGTATCAGGAGAACAGAAATGCGATTGGATATGCCGTAAAATTTTAAAATACCATTTCTTGGACGTTATCGAGGAATCAGTATCAGGAAAACAGAAATGACTGTGGGTTTTCAATGAAAATCTCCATATTTCAGCAAAAGTTTTCATTCTATTTCGAAAACAGAATTATTGTGATATTAGTATCAGGAGAACAGAAATGCGATTGGATATGCCGTAAAATTTTTAAATACCATTTCTTGGACGTTATCGAGGAATCAGTATCAGGAGAACAGAAATGACTGTGGGTTTTTAATGAAAATCTCCATATTTCAGCAAAACTTCTCATTCTATTTCGAAAACAGAATTATTCTGATATTAGTATCAGGAGAACAGAAATGCGATAGGATGTGGCGTAAAATTTTCAAATACCATTTCTTGGGCGTTATCGAGGAATCATTATCAGGAGAACAGAAACGACTGTGGGTTTTCAATGAAAATCTCCATATTTCAGCAAAAGTTTTCATTCTATTTCGAAAACAGAATAATTCTGATATTAGTATCGGGAGAACAGAAAAGCGATAGGATATGGCGAAAAATTTTGAAATACCATTTCTTGGACGTTATCGAGGAATCAGTATCAGGAGAACAGAAATGACTGTGGGTTTTTAATGAAAATCTCCATATTTCAGCAAAACTTCTCATTCTATTCCGAAAACAGGATTATTCTGATAGTAGTATCAGGAGAACAGAAATGCGATAGGATGTGGCGTAAAATTTTCAAATACCATTTCTTGGACGTTATCGAGGAATCAGTATCAGGAGAACAGAAACGACTGTGGGTTTTCAATAAAAATCTCCATATTTCAGCAAAACTTCTCATTCTATTTCGAAAACAGAATTATTCTGATATTAGTATCAGGAGAACAGAAATGCGATAGGATGTGGCGTAAAATTTTCAAATACCATTTCTTGGACGTTATCGAGGAATCAGTATCAGGAGAACAGAAATGACTGTGGGTTTTCAATTAAAATCTCTATATTTCAGCAAAAGTTTTCATTCTATTTCGAAAACAGAATTATTCTGATATTAGTATCAGGAGAACAGAAATGCGATTGGATATGCCGTAAAATTTTAAAATACCATTTCTTGGACGTTATCGAGGAATCAGTATCAGGAGAACAGAAATGACTGTGGGTTTTCAATGAAAATCTCCATATTCCAGCAAAAGTTTTCATTCCATTTCGAAGACAGAATCATTCTGATATTAGTATCAGGAGAACAGAAATGCGATAGGATGTGGCGTAAACTTTTCAAGTACCATTTCTTGGACGTTATCGAGGAATCAGTATCAGGAGAACAGAAATGACTGTGGGTTTTCAATAAAAATCTCCATATTTCAGCAAAAGTTTTCATTCTATTTCGAAAACAGAATTATTCTGATATTAGTATCAGGAGAACAGAAATGCGATTGGATGTGCCGTAAAATTTTGAAATACCATTTCTCGGACGTTATCGAGGAATCAGTATCAGGAGAACAGAAATGACTGTGGGTTTTCAATAAAAATCTCCATATTTTAGCAAAAGTTTTCATTCTATTTCGAAAACAGAATTATTCTGATATTAGTATCAGGAGAACAGAAATGCGATTGGATATGCCGTAAAATTTTAAAATACCATTTCTTGGGCGTTATCGAGGAATCAGTATCAGGAGAACAGAAATGACTGTGGGTTTTCAATGAAAATCTCCATATTTCAGCAAAAGTTTTCATTCTATTTCGAAAACAGAATTATTCTGATATTAGTATCAGGAGAACAGAAATGCGATAGGATGTGGCGTAAAATTTTCAAATACCATTTCTTGGACGTTATCGAGGAATCAGTATCAGGAGAACAGAAATGACTGTGGGTTTTCAATGAAAATCTCCATATTCCAGCAAAAGTTTTCATTTTATTTCGAAGACAGAATCATTCTGATATTAGTATCAGGAGAACAGAAATGCGATAAGATGTGGCGTAAAATTTTCAAATACCATTTCTTGGACGTTATCGAGGAATCAGTATCAGGAGAACAGAAATGACTGTGGGTTTTTAATGAAAATCTCCATATTTCAGCAAAACTTCTCATTCTATTTCGAAAACAGAATTATTCTGATATTAGTATCAGGAGAACAGAAATGCGATTGGATATGCCGTAAAATTTTAAAATACCATTTCTTGGACGTTATCGAGGAATCAGTATCAGGAGAACAGAAATGACTGTGGGTTTTCAATGAAAATCTCCATATTTCAGCAAAAGTTTTCATTCTATTTCGAAAACAGAATTATTCTGATATTAGTATCAGGAGAACAGAAATGCGCTAGGATGTGGCGTAAAATTTTCAAATACCATTTCTTGGACGTTATCGAGGAATTAGTATCAGGAGAACAGAAATGACTGTGGGTTTTCAATAAAAATCTCCATATTTCAGCAAAAGTTTTCATTCTATTTCGAAAACAGAATTATTCTGATATTAGTATCAGGAGAACAGAAATGCGATAGGATGTGGCGTAAAATTTTCAAATACCATTTCTTGGACGTTATCGAGGAATCAGTATCAGGAGAACAGAAATGACTGTGGGTTTTCAATGAAAATCTCCATATTCCAGCAAAAGTTTTCATTCTATTTCGAAAACAGAATTATTCTGATATTAGTATCAGGAGAACAGAAATGCGATTGGATATGCCGTAAAATTTTGAAATACCATTTCTCGGACGTTATCGAGGAATCAGTATCAGGAGAACAGAAATGACTGGGTTTTCAATGAGAATCTCCATATTTCAGCAAAAGTTCTCATTCTATTTCGAAAACAGAATTATTCTGATATTAGTATCAGGAGAACAGAAATGCGATTGGATGTGGCGTAAAATTTTAAAATACCATTTCTTGGACGTTATCGAGGAATCAGTATCAGGAGAACAGAAATGACTGTGAGTTTTCAATAACAATCTCCATATTTCAGCAAAAGTTTTCATTCGATTTCGAAAACAGAATAATTCTGATATTAGTATCAGGAGAACAGAAATGCAATAGGATGTGGCGAAAAATTTTAAAGTACTATTTTCAGACGTTATCGAGAAATCAGTATCAGGAGAACAGAAACGACTGGGTTTTCAATGAGAATCGCCATATTTCAGCAAAAGTTCTCATTCTATTTCGAAAACAGAATTATTCTGATATTAGTATCAGGAGAACAGAAATGCGATTGGATATGCCGTAAAATTTTGAAATACCATTTCTCGGACGTTATCGAGGAATCAGTATCAGGAGAACAGAAATGACTGGGTTTTCAATGAGAATCTCCATATTTCAGCAAAAGTTCTCATTCTATTTCGAAAACAGAATTATTCTGATATTAGTATCAGGAGAACAGAAATGCGATAGGATGTGGCGTAAAATTTTCAAATACCATTTCTTGGACGTTATCGAGGAATCAGTATCAGGAGAACAGAAACGACTGTGGGTTTTCAATAAAAATCTCCATATTTCAGCAAAAGTTTTCATTCTATTTCGAAAACAGAATAATTCTGATATTAGTATCGGGAGAACAGAAAAGCGATAGGATATGGCGAAAAATTTTGAAATACCATTTCTTGGACGTTATCGAGGAATCAGTATCAGGAGAACAGAAATGACTGTGGGTTTTCAATGAAAATCTCCATATTTCAGAAAAAGTTTTCATTCTATTTCGAAAACAGAATAATTCTGATATTAGTATCAGGAGAACAGAAATGCGATAGGATGTGGCGTAAAATTTTCAAATACCATTTCTTGGACGTTATCGAGGAATCAGTATCAGGAGAACAGAAACGACTGTGGGTTTTCAATAAAAATCTCCATATTTCAGCAAAAGTTTTCATTCTATTTCGAAAACAGAATTATTCTGATATTAGTATCAGGAGAACAGAAATGCGATTGGATATGCCGTAAAATTTTAAAATACCATTTCTTGGACGTTATCGAGGAATCAGTATCAGGAGAACAGAAATGACTGTGGGTTTTCAATGAAAATCTCCATATTTCAGAAAAAGTTTTCATTCTATTTCGAAAACAGAATTATTCTGATATTAGTATCAGGAGAACAGAAATGCGATTGGATATGCCGTAAAATTTTGAAATACCATTTCTTGAGCGTTATCGAGGAATCAGTATCAGGAGAACAGAAATGACTCTGGGTTTTCAATGAAAATCTCCATATTTCAGCAAAAGTTTTCATTCTATTTCGAAAACATAATCATTCTGATAAGAGTATCAGGAGAACAGAAATGCGATAGGATGTGGCGTAAAATTTCCAAATACCATTTCTTGGACGTTATCGAGGAATCAGTATCAGGAGAACAGAAATGACTGTGGGTTTTCAATGGGAATCTCCATATTCCAGCAAAAGTTTTCATTCTATTTCGAAGACAGAATCATTCTGATATTAGTATCAGGAGAACAGAAATGCGATAGGATGTGGCGTAAACTTTTCAAATACCATTTCTTGGACGTTATCGAGGAATCAGTATCAGGAGAACAGAAATGACTGTGGGTTTTCAATAAAAATCTCCATATTTCAGCAAAAGTTTTCATTCTATTTCGAAAACAGAATTATTCTGATATTAGTATCAGGAGAACAGAAATGCGATTGGATATGCCGTAAAATTTTGAAATACCATTTCTCGGACGTTATCGAGGAATTAGTATCAGGAGAACAGAAATGACTGTGGGTTTTCAATAAAAATCTCCATATTTCAGCAAAAGTTTTCATTCTATTTCGAAAACAGAATTATTCTGATATTAGTATCAGGAGAACAGAAATGCGATTGGATATGCCGTAAAATTTTAAAATACCATTTCTTGGGCGTTATCGAGGAATCAGTATCAGGAGAACAGAAATGACTGTGGGTTTTCAATGAAAATCTCCATATTTCAGCAAAAGTTTTCATTCTATTTCGAAAACAGAATTATTCTGATATTAGTATCAGGAGAACAGAAATGCGATAGGATGTGGCGTGAAATTTTCAAATACCATTTCTTGGACGTTATCGAGGAATCAGTATCAGGAGAACAGAAATGACTGTGGGTTTTCAATGGAAATCTCCATATTCCAGCAAAAGTTTTCATTTTATTTCGAAGACAGAATCATTCTGATATTAGTATCAGGAGAACAGAAATGCGATAAGATGTGGCGTAAAATTTTCAAATACCATTTCTTGGACGTTATCGAGGAATCAGTATCAGGAGAACAGAAATGACTGTGGGTTTTTAATGAAAATCTCCATATTTCAGCAAAACTTCTCATTCTATTTCGAAAACAGAATTATTCTGATATTAGTATCAGGAGAACAGAAATGCGATTGGATATGCCGTAAAATTTTAAAATACCATTTCTTGGACGTTATCGAGGAATCAGTATCAGGAGAACAGAAATGACTGTGGGTTTTCAATGAAAATCTCCATATTTCAGCAAAAGTTTTCATTCTATTTCGAAAACAGAATTATTCTGATATTAGTATCAGGAGAACAGAAATGCGATTGGATGTGGCGTAAAATTTTAAAATACCATTTCTTGGACGTTATCGAGGAAACAGTATCAGGAGAACAGAAATGACTGTGGGTTTTCAATGAAAATCTCCATATTTCAGCAAAAGTTTCCATCCTATTTCGAAGACAGAATCATTCTGATATTAGTATCAGGAGAACAGAAATGCGATAGGATGTGGCGTAAAATTTTCAAATACCATTTCTTGGACGTTATCGAGGAATCAGTATCAGGAGAACAGAAATGACTGTGGGTTTTCAATAAAAATCTCCATATCTCAGCAAAAGTTTTCATTCTATTTCGACAATAGAATTATTCTGATATCAGTATCAGGAGAACAGAAATGCGATTGGATATGCCGTAAAATTTTAAAATACCATTTCTCGGACGTTATCAAGGAATCAGTATCAGGAGAACAGAAATGACTGGGTTTTCAATGAAAATCTCCATATTTCAGCAAAAGTTCTCATTCTATTTAGAAAACAGAATTATTCTGATATTAGTATCAGGGGAACAGAAATGCGATTGGATATGCCGTAAAATTTTGAAATACCATTTCTTGGACGTTATCGAGGAATCAGTATCAGGAGAACAGAAATGACTGTGGGTTTTCAATGAAAATCTCCATATTTCAGCAAAAGTTTTCATTCTATTTCGAAAACAGAATTATTCTGATATTAGAGTATCAGGAGAACAGAAATGCGATAGGATGTGGCGAAAAATTTTCAAATCCATTTCTCAGACGTTATCGAGGAATCAGTATCAGGAGAGCAGAAACGACTGTGGGTTTTCAATAACAATCTCCATATTTCAGCGAAAGTTTTCATTCTATTTCGAAAACAGTATTATTCTGATATTAGTATCAGGAGAACAGAAATGCGATTGGATATGCCGTAAAATTTTAAAATACCATTTCTTGGACGTTATCGAGGAATCAGTATCAGGACAACAGAAATGACTGTGGGTTTTCAATGAAAATCTCCATATTTCAGCAAAAGTTTTCATTCTATTTCGAAAACAGAATTATTCTGATATTAGTATCAGGAGAACAGAAATGCGATTGGATATGCCGTAAAATTTTAAAATACCATTTCTTGGACGTTATCAAGGAATCAGTATCAGGAGAACAGAAATGACTGTGGGTTTTCAATGAAAATCTCCATATTTCAGCAAAAGTTTTCATTCTATTTCGAAAACAGAATTATTCTGATATTAGTATCAGGAGAACAGAAATGCGATTGGATATGCCGTAAAATTTTAAAATACCATTTCTTGGACGTTATCGAGGAATCAGTATCAGGAGAACAGAAATGACTGTGGGTTTTCAATGAAAATCTCCATATTTCAGCAAAAGTTTTCATTCTATTTCGAAAACAGAATTATTCTGATATTAGTATCAGGAGAACAGAAATGCGATTGGATATGCCGTAAAATTTTAAAATACCATTTCTTGGACGTTATCGAGGAATCAGTATCAGGAGAACAGAAATGAATGTGGGTTTTCAATGAAAATCTCCATATTTCAGCAAAAGTTTTCATTCTATTTCGAAAACAGAATTATTCTTATATTAGTATCAGGAGAACAGAAATGCGATTGGATATGCCGTAAAATTTTAAAATACCATTTCTTGGACGTTATCGAGGAATCAGTATCAGGAGAACAGAAATGACTGTGGGTTTTCAATGAAAATCTCCATATTTCAGCAAAAGTTCTCATTCTATTTCGAAAACACAATTATTCTGATATTAGTATCAGGAGAACAGAAATGCGATTGGATATGCCGTAAAATTTTAAAATACCATTTCTTGGACGTTATCGAGGAATCAGTATCAGGAGAACAGAAATGACTGTGGGTTTTCAATGAAAATCTCCATATTTCAGCAAAAGTTTTCATTCTATTTCGAAAACAGAATTATTCTGATATTAGTATCAGGAGAACAGAAATGCGATTGGATATGCCGTAAAATTTTAAAATACCATTTCTTGGACGTTATCGAGGAATCAGTATCAGGAGAACAGAAATGAATGTGGGTTTTCAATGAAAATCTCCATATTTCAGCAAAAGTTTTCATTCTATTTCGAAAACAGAATTATTCTTATATTAGTATCAGGAGAACAGAAATGCGATTGGATATGCCGTAAAATTTTAAAATACCATTTCTTGGACGTTATCGAGGAATCAGTATCAGGAGAACAGAAATGACTGTGGGTTTTCAATGAAAATCTCCATATTTCAGCAAAAGTTCTCATTCTATTTCGAAAACACAATTATTCTGATATTAGTATCAGGAGAACAGAAATGCGATTGGATATGCCGTAAAATTTTAAAATACCATTTCTTGGACGTTATCGAGGAATCAGTATCAGGAAAACAGAAATGACTGTGGGTTTTCAATGAAAATCTCCATATTTCAGCAAAAGTTTTCATTCTATTTCGAAAACAGAATTATTGTGATATTAGTATCAGGAGAACAGAAATGCGATTGGATATGCCGTAAAATTTTTAAATACCATTTCTTGGACGTTATCGAGGAATCAGTATCAGGAGAACAGAAATGACTGTGGGTTTTTAATGAAAATCTCCATATTTCAGCAAAACTTCTCATTCTATTTCGAAAACAGAATTATTCTGATATTAGTATCAGGAGAACAGAAATGCGATAGGATGTGGCGTAAAATTTTCAAATACCATTTCTTGGGCGTTATCGAGGAATCAGTATCAGGAGAACAGAAACGACTGTGGGTTTTCAATGAAAATCTCCATATTTCAGCAAAAGTTTTCATTCTATTTCGAAAACAGAATAATTCTGATATTAGTATCGGGAGAACAGAAAAGCGATAGGATATGGCGAAAAATTTTGAAATACCATTTCTTGGACGTTATCGAGGAATCAGTATCAGGAGAACAGAAATGACTGTGGGTTTTTAATGAAAATCTCCATATTTCAGCAAAACTTCTCATTCTATTCCGAAAACAGAATTATTCTGATATTAGTATCAGGAGAACAGAAATGCGATAGGATGTGGCGTAAAATTTTCAAATACCATTTCTTGGACGTTATCGAGGAATCAGTATCAGGAGAACAGAAACG
Source organism: Gastrophysa polygoni (assembly GCA_963576655.1). Lineage (NCBI taxonomy): Eukaryota > Metazoa > Arthropoda > Insecta > Coleoptera > Chrysomelidae > Gastrophysa > Gastrophysa polygoni. The sequence goes on along the minus strand of OY755082.1, from coordinate 81,603 downwards.
ACTGTGGGTTTTCAATAAAAATCTCCATATTTCAGCAAAACTTCTCATTCTATTTCGAAAACAGAATTATTCTGATATTAGTATCAGGAGAACAGAAATGCGATAGGATGTGGCGTAAAATTTTCAAATACCATTTCTTGGACGTTATCGAGGAATCAGTATCAGGAGAACAGAAATGACTGTGGGTTTTCAATTAAAATCTCTATATTTCAGCAAAAGTTTTCATTCTATTTCGAAAACAGAATTATTCTGATATTAGTATCAGGAGAACAGAAATGCGATTGGATATGCCGTAAAATTTTAAAATACCATTTCTTGGACGTTATCGAGGAATCAGTATCAGGAGAACAGAAATGACTGTGGGTTTTCAATGAAAATCTCCATATTCCAGCAAAAGTTTTCATTCCATTTCGAAGACAGAATCATTCTGATATTAGTATCAGGAGAACAGAAATGCGATAGGATGTGGCGTAAACTTTTCAAATACCATTTCTTGGACGTTATCGAGGAATCAGTATCAGGAGAACAGAAATGACTGTGGGTTTTCAATAAAAATCTCCATATTTCAGCAAAAGTTTTCATTCTATTTCGAAAACAGAATTATTCTGATATTAGTATCAGGAGAACAGAAATGCGATTGGATATGCCGTAAAATTTTGAAATACCATTTCTCGGACGTTATCGAGGAATCAGTATCAGGAGAACAGAAATGACTGTGGGTTTTCAATAAAAATCTCCATATTTTAGCAAAAGTTTTCATTCTATTTCGAAAACAGAATTATTCTGATATTAGTATCAGGAGAACAGAAATGCGATTGGATATGCCGTAAAATTTTAAAATACCATTTCTTGGGCGTTATCGAGGAATCAGTATCAGGAGAACAGAAATGACTGTGGGTTTTCAATGAAAATCTCCATATTTCAGCAAAAGTTTTCATTCTATTTCGAAAACAGAATTATTCTGATATTAGTATCAGGAGAACAGAAATGCGATAGGATGTGGCGTAAAATTTTCAAATACCATTTCTTGGACGTTATCGAGGAATCAGTATCAGGAGAACAGAAATGACTGTGGGTTTTCAATGAAAATCTCCATATTCCAGCAAAAGTTTTCATTTTATTTCGAAGACAGAATCATTCTGATATTAGTATCAGGAGAACAGAAATGCGATAAGATGTGGCGTAAAATTTTCAAATACCATTTCTTGGACGTTATCGAGGAATCAGTATCAGGAGAACAGAAATGACTGTGGGTTTTTAATGAAAATCTCCATATTTCAGCAAAACTTCTCATTCTATTTCGAAAACAGAATTATTCTGATATTAGTATCAGGAGAACAGAAATGCGATTGGATATGCCGTAAAATTTTAAAATACCATTTCTTGGACGTTATCGAGGAATCAGTATCAGGAGAACAGAAATGACTGTGGGTTTTCAATGAAAATCTCCATATTTCAGCAAAAGTTTTCATTCTATTTCGAAAACAGAATTATTCTGATATTAGTATCAGGAGAACAGAAATGCGATTGGATGTGGCGTGAAATTCTAAAATACCATTTCTTGGACGTTATCGAGGAAACAGTATCAGGAGAACAGAAATGACTGTGGGTTTTCAATGAAAATCTCCATATTTCAGCAAAAGTTTTCATCCTATTTCGAAGACGGAATCATTCTGATATTAGTATCAGGAGAACAGAAATGCGATAGGATGTGGCGTAAAATTTTCAAATACCATTTCTTGGACGTTATCGAGGAATCAGTATCAGGAGAACAGAAATGACTGTGGGTTTTCAATAAAAATCTCCATATCTCAGCAAAAGTTTTCATTCTATTTCGACAATAGAATTATTCTGATATCAGTATCAGGAGAACAGAAATGCGATTGGATATGCCGTAAAATTTTAAAATACCATTTCTCGGACGTTATCGAGGAATCAGTATCAGGAGAACAGAAATGACTGGGTTTTCAATGAAAATCTCCATATTTCAGCAAAAGTTCTCATTCTATTTAGAAAACAGAATTATTCTGATATTAGTATCAGGGGAACAGAAATGCGATTGGATATGCCGTAAAATTTTGAAATACCATTTCTTGGACGTTATCGAGGAATCAGTATCAGGAGAACAGAAATGACTGTGGGTTTTCAATGAAAATCTCCATATTTCAGCAAAAAATTCATTCTATTTCGAAAACAGAATTATTCTGATATTAGAGTATCAGGAGAACAGAAATGCGATAGGATGTGGCGAAAAATTTTCAAATCCATTTCTCAGACGTTATCGAGGAATCAGTATCAGGAGAGCAGAAACGACTGTGGGTTTTCAATAACAATCTCCATATTTCAGCGAAAGTTTTCATTCTATTTCGAAAACAGAATTATTCTGATATTAGTATCAGGAGAACAGAAATGCGATTGGATATGCCGTAAAATTTTAAAATACCATTTCTTGGACGTTATCGAGGAATCAGTATCAGGACAACAGAAATGACTGTGGGTTTTCAATGAAAATCTCCATATTTCAGCAAAAGTTTTCATTCTATTTCGAAAACAGAATTATTCTGATATTAGTATCAGGAGAACAGAAATGCGATTGGATATGCCGTAAAATTTTAAAATACCATTTCTTGGACGTTATCAAGGAATCAGTATCAGGAGAACAGAAATGACTGTGGGTTTTCAATGAAAATCTCCATATTTCAGCAAAAGTTTTCATTCTATTTCGAAAACAGAATTATTCTGATATTAGTATCAGGAGAACAGAAATGCGATTGGATATGCCGTAAAATTTTAAAATACCATTTCTTGGACGTTATCGAGGAATCAGTATCAGGAGAACAGAAATGACTGTGGGTTTTCAATGAAAATCTCCATATTTCAGCAAAAGTTTTCATTCTATTTCGAAAACAGAATTATTCTGATATTAGTATCAGGAGAACAGAAATGCGATTGGATATGCCGTAAAATTTTAAAATACCATTTCTTGGACGTTATCGAGGAATCAGTATCAGGAGAACAGAAATGAATGTGGGTTTTCAATGAAAATCTCCATATTTCAGCAAAAGTTTTCATTCTATTTCGAAAACAGAATTATTCTTATATTAGTATCAGGAGAACAGAAATGCGATTGGATATGCCGTAAAATTTTAAAATACCATTTCTTGGACGTTATCGAGGAATCAGTATCAGGAGAACAGAAATGACTGTGGGTTTTCAATGAAAATCTCCATATTTCAGCAAAAGTTCTCATTCTATTTCGAAAACAGAATTATTCTGATATTAGTATCAGGAGAACAGAAATGCGATTGGATATGCCGTAAAATTTTAAAATACCATTTCTTGGACGTTATCGAGGAATCAGTATCAGGAAAACAGAAATGACTGTGGGTTTTCAATGAAAATCTCCATATTTCAGCAAAAGTTTTCATTCTATTTCGAAAACAGAATTATTGTGATATTAGTATCAGGAGAACAGAAATGCGATTGGATATGCCGTAAAATTTTTAAATACCATTTCTTGGACGTTATCGAGGAATCAGTATCAGGAGAACAGAAATGACTGTGGGTTTTTAATGAAAATCTCCATATTTCAGCAAAACTTCTCATTCTATTTCGAAAACAGAATTATTCTGATATTAGTATCAGGAGAACAGAAATGCGATAGGATGTGGCGTAAAATTTTCAAATACCATTTCTTGGGCGTTATCGAGGAATCAGTATCAGGAGAACAGAAACGACTGTGGGTTTTCAATGAAAATCTCCATATTTCAGCAAAAGTTTTCATTCTATTTCGAAAACAGAATAATTCTGATATTAGTATCGGGAGAACAGAAAAGCGATAGGATATGGCGAAAAATTTTGAAATACCATTTCTTGGACGTTATCGAGGAATCAGTATCAGGAGAACAGAAATGACTGTGGGTTTTTAATGAAAATCTCCATATTTCAGCAAAACTTCTCATTCTATTCCGAAAACAGAATTATTCTGATATTAGTATCAGGAGAACAGAAATGCGATAGGATGTGGCGTAAAATTTTCAAATACCATTTCTTGGACGTTATCGAGGAATCAGTATCAGGAGAACAGAAACGACTGTGGGTTTTCAATAAAAATCTCCATATTTCAGCAAAACTTCTCATTCTATTTCGAAAACAGAATTATTCTGATATTAGTATCAGGAGAACAGAAATGCGATAGGATGTGGCGTAAAATTTTCAAATACCATTTCTTGGACGTTATCGAGGAATCAGTATCAGGAGAACAGAAATGACTGTGGGTTTTCAATTAAAATCTCCATATTTCAGCAAAAGTTTTCATTCTATTTCGAAAACAGAATTATTCTGATATTAGTATCAGGAGAACAGAAATGCGATTGGATATGCCGTAAAATTTTAAAATACCATTTCTTGGACGTTATCGAGGAATCAGTATCAGGAGAACAGAAATGACTGTGGGTTTTCAATGAAAATCTCCATATTTCAGCAAACGTTTTCATTCTATTTCGAAAACAGAATTATTCTGATATTAGTATCAGGAGGACAGAAATGCGATTGGATATGCCGTAAAATTTTAAAATACCATTTCTTGGACGTTATCGAGGAATCAGTATCAGGAGAACAGAAATGACTGTGGGTTTTCAATGAAAATCTCCATATTTCAGCAAAAGTTTTCATTCTATTTCGAAAACAGAATTATTCTGATATTAGTATCAGGAGAACAGAAATGCGATTGGTTATGCCGTAAAATTTTAAAATACCATTTCTTGGGCGTTATCGAGGAATCAGTATCAGGAGAACAGAAATGACTGTGGGTTTTCAATGAAAATCTCCATATTTCAGCAAAAGTTCTCATTCTATTTCGAAAACAGAATTATTCTGATATTAGTATCAGGAGAACAGAAATGCGATAGGATGTGGCGTAAAATTTTCAAATACCATTTCTTGGACGTTATCGAGGAATCAGTATCAGGAGAACAGAAATGACTGTGGGTTTTCAATGGAAATCTCCATATTCCAGCAAAAGTTTTCATTCCATTTCGAAGACAGAATCATTCTGATATTAGTATCAGGAGAACAGAAATGCGATAGGATGTGGCGTAAAATTTTCAAATACCATTTCTTGGACGTTATCGAGGAATCAGTATCAGGAGAACAGAAATGACTGTGGGTTTTCAATGAAAATCTCCATATTTCAGCAAAAGTTTTCATTCTATTTCGAAAACAGAATTATTCTGATATTAGTATCAGGAGAACAGAAATGCGATTGGATATGCCGTAAAATTTTAAAATACCATTTCTCGGACGTTATCGAGGAATCAGTATCAGGAGAACAGAAATGACTGGGTTTTCAATGAGAATCTCCATATTTCAGCAAAAGTTCTCATTCTATTTCGAAAACAGAATTATTCTGATATTAGTATCAGGAGAACAGAAATGCGATTGGATGTGGCGTAAAATTTTAAAATACCATTTCTTGGACGTTATCGAGGAATCAGTATCAGGAGAACAGAAATGACTGTGGGTTTTCAATGAAAATCTCCATATTTCAGCAAAAGTTTTCATTCTATTTCGAAAACAGAATCATTCTGATATTAGTATCAGGAGAACAGAAATGCGATTGGATATGCCGTAAAATTTTAAAATACCATTTCTTGGACGTTATCGAGGAATCAGTATCAGGAGAACAGAAATGACTGTGGGTTTTCAATGAAAATCTCCATATTTCAGCAAAAGTTTTCATTCTATTTCGAAAACAGAATTATTCTGATATTAGTATCAGGAGAACAGAAATGCGATTGGATATGCCGTAAAATTTTAAAATACCATTTCTTGGACGTTATCGAGGAATCAGTATCAGGAGAACAGAAATGAATGTGGGTTTTCAATGAAAATCTCCATATTTCAGCAAAAGTTTTCATTCTATTTCGAAAACAGAATTATTCTTATATTAGTATCAGGAGAACAGAAATGCGATTGGATATGCCGTAAAATTTTAAAATACCATTTCTTGGACGTTATCGAGGAATCAGTATCAGGAGAACAGAAATGACTGTGGGTTTTCAATGAAAATCTCCATATTTCAGCAAAAGTTCTCATTCTATTTCGAAAACAGAATTATTCTGATATTAGTATCAGGAGAACAGAAATGCGATTGGATATGCCGTAAAATTTTAAAATACCATTTCTTGGACGTTATCGAGGAATCAGTATCAGGAAAACAGAAATGACTGTGGGTTTTCAATGAAAATCTCCATATTTCAGCAAAAGTTTTCATTCTATTTCGAAAACAGAATTATTGTGATATTAGTATCAGGAGAACAGAAATGCGATTGGATATGCCGTAAAATTTTTAAATACCATTTCTTGGACGTTATCGAGGAATCAGTATCAGGAGAACAGAAATGACTGTGGGTTTTTAATGAAAATCTCCATATTTCAGCAAAACTTCTCATTCTATTTCGAAAACAGAATTATTCTGATATTAGTATCAGGAGAACAGAAATGCGATAGGATGTGGCGTAAAATTTTCAAATACCATTTCTTGGGCGTTATCGAGGAATCAGTATCAGGAGAACAGAAACGACTGTGGGTTTTCAATGAAAATCTCCATATTTCAGCAAAAGTTTTCATTCTATTTCGAAAACAGAATAATTCTGATATTAGTATCGGGAGAACAGAAAAGCGATAGGATATGGCGAAAAATTTTGAAATACCATTTCTTGGACGTTATCGAGGAATCAGTATCAGGAGAACAGAAATGACTGTGGGTTTTTAATGAAAATCTCCATATTTCAGCAAAACTTCTCATTCTATTCCGAAAACAGAATTATTCTGATATTAGTATCAGGAGAACAGAAATGCGATAGGATGTGGCGTAAAATTTTCAAATACCATTTCTTGGACGTTATCGAGGAATCAGTATCAGGAGAACAGAAACGACTGTGGGTTTTCAATAAAAATCTCCATATTTCAGCAAAACTTCTCATTCTATTTCGAAAACAGAATTATTCTGATATTAGTATCAGGAGAACAGAAATGCGATAGGATGTGGCGTAAAATTTTCAAATACCATTTCTTGGACGTTATCGAGGAATCAGTATCAGGAGAACAGAAATGACTGTGGGTTTTCAATTAAAATCTCCATATTTCAGCAAAAGTTTTCATTCTATTTCGAAAACAGAATTATTCTGATATTAGTATCAGGAGAACAGAAATGCGATTGGATATGCCGTAAAATTTTAAAATACCATTTCTTGGACGTTATCGAGGAATCAGTATCAGGAGAACAGAAATGACTGTGGGTTTTCAATGAAAATCTCCATATTTCAGCAAACGTTTTCATTCTATTTCGAAAACAGAATTATTCTGATATTAGTATCAGGAGGACAGAAATGCGATTGGATATGCCGTAAAATTTTAAAATACCATTTCTTGGACGTTATCGAGGAATCAGTATCAGGAGAACAGAAATGACTGTGGGTTTTCAATGAAAATCTCCATATTTCAGCAAAAGTTTTCATTCTATTTCGAAAACAGAATTATTCTGATATTAGTATCAGGAGAACAGAAATGCGATTGGATATGCCGTAAAATTTTAAAATACCATTTCTTGGGCGTTATCGAGGAATCAGTATCAGGAGAACAGAAATGACTGTGGGTTTTCAATGAAAATCTCCATATTTCAGCAAAAGTTCTCATTCTATTTCGAAAACAGAATTATTCTGATATTAGTATCAGGAGAACAGAAATGCGATAGGATGTGGCGTAAAATTTTCAAATACCATTTCTTGGACGTTATCGAGGAATCAGTATCAGGAGAACAGAAATGACTGTGGGTTTTCAATGGAAATCTCCATATTCCAGCAAAAGTTTTCATTCCATTTCGAAGACAGAATCATTCTGATATTAGTATCAGGAGAACAGAAATGCGATAGGATGTGGCGTAAAATTTTCAAATACCATTTCTTGGACGTTATCGAGGAATCAGTATCAGGAGAACAGAAATGACTGTGGGTTTTCAATGAAAATCTCCATATTTCAGCAAAAGTTTTCATTCTATTTCGAAAACAGAATTATTCTGATATTAGTATCAGGAGAACAGAAATGCGATTGGATATGCCGTAAAATTTTAAAATACCATTTCTCGGACGTTATCGAGGAATCAGTATCAGGAGAACAGAAATGACTGGGTTTTCAATGAGAATCTCCATATTTCAGCAAAAGTTCTCATTCTATTTCGAAAACAGAATTATTCTGATATTAGTATCAGGAGAACAGAAATGCGATTGGATGTGGCGTAAAATTTTAAAATACCATTTCTTGGACGTTATCGAGGAATCAGTATCAGGAGAACAGAAATGACTGTGGGTTTTCAATGAAAATCTCCATATTTCAGCAAAAGTTTTCATTCTATTTCGAAGACAGAATCATTCTGATATTAGTATCAGGAGAACAGAAATGCGATAGGATGTGGCGTAAAATTTTCAAATACCATTTCTTGGACGTTATCGAGGAATCAGTATCAGGAGAACAGAAATGACTGTGGGTTTTCAATAAAAATCTCCATATTTCAGCAAAAGTTTTCATTCTATTTCGAAAATAGAATTATTCTGATATTAGTATCAGGAGAACAGAAATGCGATTGGATATGCCGTAAAATTTTAAAATACCATTTCTCGGACGTTATCGAGGAATCAGTATCAGGAGAACAGAAATGACTGGGTTTTCAATGAAAATCTCCATATTTTAGCAAAAGTTCTCATTCTATTTCGAAAACAGAATTATTCTGATATTAGTATCAGGGGAACAGAAATGCGATTGGATATGCCGTAAAATTTTGAAATACCATTTCTTGGACGTTATCGAGGAATCAGTATCAGGAGAACAGAAATGACTGTGGGTTTTCAATGAAAATCTCCATATTTCAGCAAAAGTTTTCATTCTATTTCGAAAACAGAATCATTCTGATATTAGTATCAGGAGAACAGAAATGCGATAGGATGTGGCGAAAAGATTTCAAAGCCATTTCTCAGACGTTATCGAGAAATCAGTATCAGGAGAGCAGAAACGACTGTGGGTTTTCAATAACAATCTCCATATTTCAGCAAAAGTTCTCATTCTATTTCGAAAACAGAATTATTCTGATATTAGTATCAGGAGAACAGAAATGCGATTGGATGTGGCGTGAAATTTCAAAATACCATTTCTTGGACGTTATCGAGGAATCAGTATCAGGAGAACAGGAATGACTGTGGGTTTTCAATGAAAATCTCTATATTTCAGCAAAAGTTTTCATTCTATTTCGAAAACAGAATTATTCTGATATTAGTATCAGGAGAACAGAAATGCGATTGGATATGCCGTAAAATTTTAAAATTTTTTTTCTTGGACGTTATCGAGGAATCAGTATCAGGAGAACAGAAATGACTGTGGGTTTTCAATGAAAATCTCCATATTCCAGCAAAAGTTTTCATTCTATTTCGAAAACAGAATTATTCTGATATTAGTATCAGGAGAACAGAAATGCGATTGGATATGCCGTAAAATTTCAAAATACCATTTCTTGGACGTTATCGAGGAATCAGTATCAGGAGAACAGGAATGACTGTGGGTTTTCAATGAAAATCTCCATATTTCAGCAAAAGTTCTCATTCTATTTCGAAAACAGAATTATTCTGATATTAGTATCAGGAGAACAGAAATGCGATTGGATGTGGCGTGAAATTTCAAAATACCATTTCTTGGACGTTATCGAGGAATCAGTATCAGGAGAACAGAAATGACTGTGGGTTTTCAATGAAAATCTCCATATTTCAGTAAAAGTCTTCATTCTATTTCGAAAACAGAATTATTCTGATATTAGTATCAGGAGAACAGAAATGCGATTGGATATGCCGTAAAATTTTAAAATTTTTTTCCTTGGACGTTATCGAGGAATCAGTATCAGGAGAACAGAAATGACTGTGGGTTTTCAATGAAAATCTCCATATTCCAGCAAAAGTTTTCATTCTATTTCGAAAACAGAATTATTCTGATATTAGTATCAGGAGAACAGAAATGCGATTGGATATGCCGTAAAATTTTAAAATACCATTTCTTGGACGTTATCGAGGAATCAGTATCAGGAGAGCAGGAACGACTGTGGGTTCTCATTAAAAATCTCCATATTTCAGCAAAAGTTTTCATTCTATTTCGAAAACAGAATTATTCTGATATTAGTATCAGGAGAACAGAAATGCGATTATATGTGGCGTAAGATTTTAAAATACCATTTATGGACGTTATCGAGGAATCAGTATCAGGAGAACAGAAACGACTGTGGGTTTTCAATAAAAATCTCCATATTTCAGCAAAAGTTCTCATTCTATTTCGAAAACAGAATTATTCTGATATTAGTATCAGGAGAACAGAAATGCGATTGGATATGCCGTAAAATTTTGAAATACCATTTCTTGGACGTTATCAAGGAAACAGTATCAGGAGAACAGAAATGACTGTGGGTTTTCAATGAAAATCTCCATATTTCAGCAAAAGTTCTCATTCTATTTCGAAAACAGAATTATTCTGATATTTTAGTATCAGGAGAACAGAAATGCGATTGGATATGCCGTAAAATTTTGAAATACCATTTCTTGGACGTTATCGAGGAATCAGTATCAGGAGAACAGAAATGACTGTGGGTTTTCAATGAAAATCTCCATATTTCAGCAAAAGTTCTCATTCTATTTCGAAAACAGAATTATTCTGATATTAGTATCAGGAGAACAGAAATGCGATTGGATATGCCGTGAAATTTTAAAATACCATTTCTTGGACGTTATCGAGGAATCAGTATCAGGAGAACAGAAATGACTGTGGGTTTTCAATGAAAATCTCCATATTTCAGCAAAAGTTCTCATTCTATTTCGAAAACAGAATTATTCTGATATTAGTATCAGGAGAACAGAAATGCGATTGGATATGCCGTGAAATTTTATAATACCATTTCTTGGACGTTATCGAGGAATCAGTATCAGGAGAACAGAAATGACTGTGGGTTTTCAATGAAAATCTCCATATTTCAACAAAAAATTTCATTCTATTTCGAAAACAGAATAATTCTGATACTAGTATCAGGAGAACAGAAATGCGATAGGAGGTGGCGAAAAATTTTCAAATCCATTTCTCAGACGTTATCGAGGAATCAGTATCAGGAGAGCAGAAACGACTGTGGGTTTTCAATAAAAATCTCCATATTTCAGCAAAAGTTCTCATTCTATTTCGAAAACAGAATAATTCTGATATTAGTATCAGGAGAACAGAAAAGCTATAGGATATGGCGAAAAATTTTGAAGTACCATTTTCAGACGATATCGAGAAATCAGTATCAGGAGAGCAGAAATGACTGTGGGTTTTCAATAACAATCTCCATATTTCAGCAAAAGTTTTCATATTATTTCGAAAACAGTATAATCCTGATATCAGTATCAAGAGAACAGAAATGCGATAGGATGTGGCGAAAAATTTTCTAATCCATTTCTCAGACGTTATCGAGGAATCAGTATCAGGAGAGCAGAAAAGACTGTGGGTTTTCAATGAAAATCTCCATATTTCAGCAAAAGTTTTCATTCTATTTCGAAAACAGAATAATTCTGATATTAGTATCAGGAGAACAGAAATGCGATAGGATGTGGCGAAAAATTTTCAAATCCATTTCTCAGACGTTATCGAGGAATCAGTATCAGGAGAGCAGAAACGACTGTGGGTTTTCAATAAAAATCTCCATATTTCAGCAAAAGTTTTCATTCTATTTCGAAAACAGAATAATTTTGATATTAGTATCGGGAGAACAGAAAAGCGATAGGATATGGCGAAAAATTTTGAAATACCAATTTTAGGACGTTATCGAGGAATCAGTATCAGGAGAACAGAAATGACTGTGGGTTTTCAATGAAAATCTCCATATTTCAGCAAAAGTTTTCATTCTATTTCGAAAACAGAATTATTCTGATATTAGTATCAGGAGAACAGAAATGCGCTAGGATGTGGCGTAAAATTTTCAAATACCATTTCTTGGACGTTATCGAGGAATTAGTATCAGGAGAACAGAAATGACTGTGGGTTTTCAATAAAAATCTCCATATTTCAGCAAAAGTTTTCATTCTATTTCGAAAACAGAATTATTCTGATATTAGTATCAGGAGAACAGAAATGCGATAGGATGTGGCGTAAAATTTTCAAATACCATTTCTTGGACGTTATCGAGGAATCAGTATCAGGAGAGCAGGAACGACTGTGGGTTCTCATTAAAAATCTCCATATTTCAGCAAAAGTTTTCATTCTATTTCGAAAACAGAATTATTCTGATATTAGTATCAGGAGAACAGAAATGCGATTATATGTGGCGTAAGATTTTAAAATACCATTTATGGACGTTATCGAGGAATCAGTATCAGGAGAACAGAAACGACTGTGGATTTTCAATAAAAATCTCCATATTTCAGCAAAAGTTCTCATTCTATTTCGAAAACAGAATTATTCTGATATTAGTATCAGGAGAACAGAAATGCGATTGGATATGCCGTAAAATTTTGAAATACCATTTCTTGGACGTTATCAAGGAAACAGTATCAGGAGAACAGAAATGACTGTGGGTTTTCAATGAAAATCTCCATATTTCAGCAAAAGTTCTCATTCTATTTCGAAAACAGAATTATTCTGATATTTTAGTATCAGGAGAACAGAAATGCGATTGGATATGCCGTAAAATTTTGAAATACCATTTCTTGGACGTTATCGAGGAATCAGTATCAGGAGAACAGAAATGACTGTGGGTTTTCAATGAAAATCTCCATATTTCAGCAAAAGTTCTCATTCTATTTCGAAAACAGAATTATTCTGATATTAGTATCAGGAGAACAGAAATGCGATTGGATATGCCGTGAAATTTTAAAATACCATTTCTTGGACGTTATCGAGGAATCAGTATCAGGAGAACAGAAATGACTGTGGGTTTTCAATGAAAATCTCCATATTTCAGCAAAAGTTCTCATTCTATTTCGAAAACAGAATTATTCTGATATTAGTATCAGGAGAACAGAAATGCGATTGGATATGCCGTGAAATTTTATAATACCATTTCTTGGACGTTATCGAGGAATCAGTATCAGGAGAACAGAAATGACTGTGGGTTTTCAATGAAAATCTCCATATTTCAACAAAAAATTTCATTCTATTTCGATAACAGAATAATTCTGATACTAGTATCAGGAGAACAGAAATGCGATAGGAGGTGGCGAAAAATTTTCAAATCCATTTCTCAGACGTTATCGAGGAATCAGTATCAGGAGAGCAGAAATGACTGTGGGTTTTCAATAAAAATCTCCATATTTCAGCAAAAGTTCTCATTCTATTTCGAAAACAGAATAATTCTGATATTAGTATCAGGAGAACAGAAAAGCTATAGGATATGGCGAAAAATTTTGAAGTACCATTTTCAGACGATATCGAGAAATCAGTATCAGGAGAGCAGAAATGACTGTGGGTTTTCAATAACAATCTCCATATTTCAGCAAAAGTTTTCATATTATTTCGAAAACAGTATAATCCTGATATCAGTATCAAGAGAACAGAAATGCGATAGGATGTGGCGAAAAATTTTCTAATCCATTTCTCAGACGTTATCGAGGAATCAGTATCAGGAGAACAGAAATGACTGGGTTTTCAATGAAAATCTCCATATTTCAGCAAAAGTTTTCATTCTATTTCGAAAACAGAATTATTCTGATATTAGTATCAGGAGAACAGAAATGCCATTGGATGTGGCGTAAAATTTTAAAATACCATTTCTTGGACGTTATCGAGGAATCAGTATCAGGAGAACAGAAATGACTGTGGGTTTTCAATGAAAATCTCCATATTTCAGCAAAAGTTTTCATTCTATTTCGAAAACAGAATTATTCTGATATTAGTATCAGGAGAACAGAAATGCGATAGGATGTGGCGAAAAATTTTCAAATCCATTTCTCAGACGTTATCGAGGAATCAGTATCAGGAGAGCAGAAACGACTGTGGGTTTTCAATAACAATCTCCATATTTCAGCAAAAGTTCTCATTCTATTTCGAAAACAGAATTATTCTGATATTAGTATCAGGAGAACAGAAATGCGATTGGATATGCCGTAAAATTTTAAAATACCATTTCTTGGACGTTATCGAGGAATCAGTATCAGGAGAACAGAAATGACTGTGGGTTTTCAATGAAAATCTCTATATTTCAGCAAAAGTTTTCATTCTATTTCGAAAACAGAATTATTCTGATATTAGTATCAGGAGAACAGAAATGCGATTGGATGTGGCGTAAAATTTTAAAGTACCATTTCTTGGACGTTATCGAGGAATCAGTATCAGGAGAACAGAAATGACTGTGGGTTTTCAATGAAAATCTCCATATTTCAGCAAAAGTTTTCATTCTATTTCGAAAACAGTATTATTCTGATATTAGTATCAGGAGAACAGAAATGCGATTGGATGTGGCGTAAAATTTTAAAATACCATTTCTTGGACGTTATCGAGGAATCAGTATCAGGAGAACAGAAATGACTGTGGGTTTTCAATGAAAATCTCCATATTTCAGCAAAAGTTCTCATTCTATTTCGAAAACAGAATTATTCTGATATTAGTATCAGGAGAACAGAAATGCGATTGGATATGCCGTAAAATTTTAAAATACCATTTCTTGGACGTTATCGAGGAATTAGTATCAGGAGAACAGAAATGACTGTGGGTTTTCAATGAAAATCTCCATATTTCAGCAAAAGTTTTCATTCTATTTCGAAAACAGAATAATTCTGATATTAGTATCAGGAGAACAGAAATGCGATTGGATATGCCGTAAAATTTTAAAATACCATTTCTTGTACGTTATCGAGGAATCAGTATCAGGAGAACAGAAATGACTGTGGGTTTTCAATGAAAATCTCCATATTCCAGCAAAAGTTTTCATTCTATTCCGAAAACAGAATTATTCTGATATTAGTATCAGGAGAACAGATATGCGATTGGATATGCCGTAAAATTTTGAAATACCATTTCTTGGACGTTATCGAGGAATCAGTATCAGGAGAGCAGAAACGACTGTGGGTTCTCAATAAAAATCTCCATATTTCAGCAAAAGTTTTCATTCTATTTCGAAAACAGAATTATTCTGATATTGGTATCAGGAGAACAGAAATGCGATTGGATGTGGCGTAAGATTTTAAAATACCATTTCTTGTACGTTATCGAGGAATCAGTATCAGGAGAGCAGAAACGACTGTGGGTTTTCAATAAAAATCTCCATATTTCAGCAAAAGTTTTCATTCTATTTCGAAAACAGAATTATTCTGATATTAGTATCAGGAGAACAGAAATGCGATTGGATATGCCGTAAAATTTTGGAACACCATTTCTCGGACGTTATCGAGGAATCAGTATCAGGAGAACAGAAATGACTGTGGGTTTTCAATGAAAATCTCCATATTTCAGCAAAAGTTTTCATTCTATTTCGAAAACAGAATTATTGTGATATTAGTATCAGGAGAACAGAAATGCGATTGGATATGCCGTAAAATTTTAAAATACCATTTCTTGTACGTTATCGAGGAATCAGTATCAGGAGAGCAGAAACGACTGTGGGTTTTCAATAAAAATCTCCATATTTCAGCAAAAGAACAGACATTATCAGTATCAGGAGAGCAGAAATGACTGTGGGTTTTCAATAACAATCTCCATATTTCAGCAAAAGTTTTCATACTATTTCGAAAACAGTATAATCCTGATATCAGTATCAGGAGAACAGAAATACGATAGGATGTGGCGAAAAATTTTCTAATCCATTTCTCAGACGTTATCGAGGAATCAGTATCAGGAGAGCAGAAACGACTGTGGGTTTTCAATAACAATCTCCATATTTCAGCAAAAGTTTTCATACCATTTCGAAAACAGTATAATCCTGATATCAGTATCAGGAGAACAGAAATACGATAGGATGTGGCGAAAAATTTTCTAATCCATTCCTCAGACGTTATCGAGGAATCAGTATCAGGAGAGCAGAAACGACTGTGGGTTTTCAATAACAATCTCCATATTCCAGCGAAAGTTTCCATTCTATTCAGAAAACGGAATAATTCTGATATTAGTATCAGGAGAACAGAAAAGCGATAGGATATGGCGAAAAATTTTGAAGTACCATTTTCAGACGATATCGAGAAATCAGTATCAGGAGAGCAGAAATGACTGTGGGTTTTCAATAACAATCTCCATATTTCAGCAAAAGTTTTCATACTATTTCGAAAACAGTATAATCCTGATATCAGTATCAGGAGAACAGAAATGCGATAGGATGTGGCGAAAAATTTTCTAATCCATTTCTCAGACGTTATCGAGGAATCAGTATCAGGAGAGCAGAAACGACTGTGGGTTTTCAATAACAATCTCCATATTTCAGCGAAAGTTTTCATTCTATTCAGAAAACGGAATAATTCTGATATTAGTATCAGGAGAACAGAAAAGCGATAGGATGTGGCGAAAAATTTCCAAATCCATTTCTTGGACGTTATCGAGGAATCAGTATCAGGAGAACAGAAATGACTGTGGGTTTTCAAAGAAAATCTCCATATTTCAGCAAAAGTTTTCATTCTATTTCGAAAACAGAATTATTCTGATTTTAGTATCAGGAGAACAGAAATGCGATAGGATGTGGCGTAAAATTTTCAAATACCATTTCTTGGACGTTATCGAGGAATCAGTATCAGGAGAACAGAAATGACTGTGGGTTTTCAATGAAAATCTCCATATTTCAGCAAAAGTTTTCATTTTATTTCGAAAACAGAATTATTCTGATATTAGTATCAGGAGAACAGAAATGCGATTGAATATGCCGTAAAATTTTGAAATACCATTTCTTGGACGTTATCGAGGAATCAGTATCAGGAGAACAGAAATGACTGTGGGTTTTCAATGAAAATCTCCATATTTCAGCAAAAGTTTTCATTCTATTTCGAAAACAGAATTATTCTGATATTAGTATCAGGAGAACAGGAATGCGATTGGATATGCCGTAAAATTTTAAAATACCATTTCTTGGACGTTATCGAGGAATCAGTATCAGGAGAACAGGAATGACTGTGGGTTTTCAATGAAAATCTCCATATTTCAGCAAAAGTTTTCATTCTATTTCGAAGACAGAATTATTCTGATATTAGTATCAGGAGAACAGAAATGCGATTGGATGTGGCGTAAAATTTTAAAATACCATTTCTTGGACGTTATCGAGGAATCAGTATCAGGAGAACAGAAATGACTGTGGGTTTTCAATGAAAATCTCCATATTTCAGCAAAAGTTCTCATTCTATTTCGAAAACAGAATTATTCTGATATTTTAGTATCAGGAGAACAGAAATGCGATAGGATGTGGCGAAAAATTTTCAAATCCATTTCTCAGACGTTATCGAGGAATCAGTATCAGGAGAGCAGAAACGACTGTGGGTTTTCAATAAAAATCTCCATATTTCAGCAAAAGTTTTCATTCTATTTCGAAAACAGAATAATTTTGATATTAGTATCGGGAGAACAGAAAAGCGATAGGATATGGCGAAAAATTTTGAAATACCAATTTTAGGACGTTATCGAGGAATCAGTATCAGGAGAACAGAAATGACTGTGGGTTTTCAATGAAAATCTTCATATTTCAGCAAAAGTTTTCATTCTATTTCGAAAACAGAATTATTCTGATATTAGTATCAGGAGAACAGAAATGCGATTGGATATGCCGTAAAATTTTAAAATACCATTTCTTGGACGTTATCAAGGAATCAGTATCAGGAGAACAGAAATGACTGTGGGTTTTCAATGAAAATCTCCATATTTCAGCAAAAGTTTTCATTCTATTTCGAAAACAGAATTATTCTGATATTAGTATCAGGAGAACAGAAATGCGATTGGATATGCCGTAAAATTTTAAAATACCATTTCTTGGACGTTATCGAGGAATCAGTATCAGGAGAACAGAAATGACTGTGGGTTTTCAATGAAAATCTCCATATTTCAGCAAAAGTTTTCATTCTATTTCGAAAACAGAATTATTCTGATATTAGTATCAGGAGAACAGAAATGCGATTGGATATGCCGTAAAATTTTAAAATACCATTTCTTGGACGTTATCGAGGAATCAGTATCAGGAGAACAGAAATGAATGTGGGTTTTCAATGAAAATCTCCATATTTCAGCAAAAGTTTTCATTCTATTTCGAAAACAGAATTATTCTTATATTAGTATCAGGAGAACAGAAATGCGATTGGATATGCCGTAAAATTTTAAAATACCATTTCTTGGACGTTATCGAGGAATCAGTATCAGGAGAACAGAAATGACTGTGGGTTTTCAATGAAAATCTCCATATTTCAGCAAAAGTTCTCATTCTATTTCGAAAACAGAATTATTCTGATATTAGTATCAGGAGAACAGAAATGCGATTGGATATGCCGTAAAATTTTAAAATACCATTTCTTGGACGTTATCGAGGAATCAGTATCAGGAAAACAGAAATGACTGTGGGTTTTCAATGAAAATCTCCATATTTCAGCAAAAGTTTTCATTCTATTTCGAAAACAGAATTATTGTGATATTAGTATCAGGAGAACAGAAATGCGATTGGATATGCCGTAAAATTTTTAAATACCATTTCTTGGACGTTATCGAGGAATCAGTATCAGGAGAACAGAAATGACTGTGGGTTTTTAATGAAAATCTCCATATTTCAGCAAAACTTCTCATTCTATTTCGAAAACAGAATTATTCTGATATTAGTATCAGGAGAACAGAAATGCGATAGGATGTGGCGTAAAATTTTCAAATACCATTTCTTGGGCGTTATCGAGGAATCAGTATCAGGAGAACAGAAACGACTGTGGGTTTTCAATGAAAATCTCCATATTTCAGCAAAAGTTTTCATTCTATTTCGAAAACAGAATAATTCTGATATTAGTATCGGGAGAACAGAAAAGCGATAGGATATGGCGAAAAATTTTGAAATACCATTTCTTGGACGTTATCGAGGAATCAGTATCAGGAGAACAGAAATGACTGTGGGTTTTTAATGAAAATCTCCATATTTCAGCAAAACTTCTCATTCTATTCCGAAAACAGAATTATTCTGATATTAGTATCAGGAGAACAGAAATGCGATAGGATGTGGCGTAAAATTTTCAAATACCATTTCTTGGACGTTATCGAGGAATCAGTATCAGGAGAACAGAAACGACTGTGGGTTTTCAATAAAAATCTCCATATTTCAGCAAAACTTCTCATTCTATTTCGAAAACAGAATTATTCTGATATTAGTATCAGGAGAACAGAAATGCGATAGGATGTGGCGTAAAATTTTCAAATACCATTTCTTGGACGTTATCGAGGAATCAGTATCAGGAGAACAGAAATGACTGTGGGTTTTCAATTAAAATCTCCATATTTCAGCAAAAGTTTTCATTCTATTTCGAAAACAGAATTATTCTGATATTAGTATCAGGAGAACAGAAATGCGATTGGATATGCCGTAAAATTTTAAAATACCATTTCTTGGACGTTATCGAGGAATCAGTATCAGGAGAACAGAAATGACTGTGGGTTTTCAATGAAAATCTCCATATTTCAGCAAACGTTTTCATTCTATTTCGAAAACAGAATTATTCTGATATTAGTATCAGGAGGACAGAAATGCGATTGGATATGCCGTAAAATTTTAAAATACCATTTCTTGGACGTTATCGAGGAATCAGTATCAGGAGAACAGAAATGACTGTGGGTTTTCAATGAAAATCTCCATATTTCAGCAAAAGTTTTCATTCTATTTCGAAAACAGAATTATTCTGATATTAGTATCAGGAGAACAGAAATGCGATTGGTTATGCCGTAAAATTTTAAAATACCATTTCTTGGGCGTTATCGAGGAATCAGTATCAGGAGAACAGAAATGACTGTGGGTTTTCAATGAAAATCTCCATATTTCAGCAAAAGTTCTCATTCTATTTCGAAAACAGAATTATTCTGATATTAGTATCAGGAGAACAGAAATGCGATAGGATGTGGCGTAAAATTTTCAAATACCATTTCTTGGACGTTATCGAGGAATCAGTATCAGGAGAACAGAAATGACTGTGGGTTTTCAATGGAAATCTCCATATTCCAGCAAAAGTTTTCATTCCATTTCGAAGACAGAATCATTCTGATATTAGTATCAGGAGAACAGAAATGCGATAGGATGTGGCGTAAAATTTTCAAATACCATTTCTTGGACGTTATCGAGGAATCAGTATCAGGAGAACAGAAATGACTGTGGGTTTTCAATGAAAATCTCCATATTTCAGCAAAAGTTTTCATTCTATTTCGAAAACAGAATTATTCTGATATTAGTATCAGGAGAACAGAAATGCGATTGGATATGCCGTAAAATTTTAAAATACCATTTCTCGGACGTTATCGAGGAATCAGTATCAGGAGAACAGAAATGACTGGGTTTTCAATGAGAATCTCCATATTTCAGCAAAAGTTCTCATTCTATTTCGAAAACAGAATTATTCTGATATTAGTATCAGGAGAACAGAAATGCGATTGGATGTGGCGTAAAATTTTAAAATACCATTTCTTGGACGTTATCGAGGAATCAGTATCAGGAGAACAGAAATGACTGTGGGTTTTCAATGAAAATCTCCATATTTCAGCAAAAGTTTTCATTCTATTTCGAAAACAGAATCATTCTGATATTAGTATCAGGAGAACAGAAATGCGATTGGATATGCCGTAAAATTTTAAAATACCATTTCTTGGACGTTATCGAGGAATCAGTATCAGGAGAACAGAAATGACTGTGGGTTTTCAATGAAAATCTCCATATTTCAGCAAAAGTTTTCATTCTATTTCGAAAACAGAATTATTCTGATATTAGTATCAGGAGAACAGAAATGCGATTGGATATGCCGTAAAATTTTAAAATACCATTTCTTGGACGTTATCGAGGAATCAGTATCAGGAGAACAGAAATGAATGTGGGTTTTCAATGAAAATCTCCATATTTCAGCAAAAGTTTTCATTCTATTTCGAAAACAGAATTATTCTTATATTAGTATCAGGAGAACAGAAATGCGATTGGATATGCCGTAAAATTTTAAAATACCATTTCTTGGACGTTATCGAGGAATCAGTATCAGGAGAACAGAAATGACTGTGGGTTTTCAATGAAAATCTCCATATTTCAGCAAAAGTTCTCATTCTATTTCGAAAACAGAATTATTCTGATATTAGTATCAGGAGAACAGAAATGCGATTGGATATGCCGTAAAATTTTAAAATACCATTTCTTGGACGTTATCGAGGAATCAGTATCAGGAAAACAGAAATGACTGTGGGTTTTCAATGAAAATCTCCATATTTCAGCAAAAGTTTTCATTCTATTTCGAAAACAGAATTATTGTGATATTAGTATCAGGAGAACAGAAATGCGATTGGATATGCCGTAAAATTTTTAAATACCATTTCTTGGACGTTATCGAGGAATCAGTATCAGGAGAACAGAAATGACTGTGGGTTTTTAATGAAAATCTCCATATTTCAGCAAAACTTCTCATTCTATTTCGAAAACAGAATTATTCTGATATTAGTATCAGGAGAACAGAAATGCGATAGGATGTGGCGTAAAATTTTCAAATACCATTTCTTGGGCGTTATCGAGGAATCAGTATCAGGAGAACAGAAACGACTGTGGGTTTTCAATGAAAATCTCCATATTTCAGCAAAAGTTTTCATTCTATTTCGAAAACAGAATAATTCTGATATTAGTATCGGGAGAACAGAAAAGCGATAGGATATGGCGAAAAATTTTGAAATACCATTTCTTGGACGTTATCGAGGAATCAGTATCAGGAGAACAGAAATGACTGTGGGTTTTTAATGAAAATCTCCATATTTCAGCAAAACTTCTCATTCTATTCCGAAAACAGAATTATTCTGATATTAGTATCAGGAGAACAGAAATGCGATAGGATGTGGCGTAAAATTTTCAAATACCATTTCTTGGACGTTATCGAGGAATCAGTATCAGGAGAACAGAAACGACTGTGGGTTTTCAATAAAAATCTCCATATTTCAGCAAAACTTCTCATTCTATTTCGAAAACAGAATTATTCTGATATTAGTATCAGGAGAACAGAAATGCGATAGGATGTGGCGTAAAATTTTCAAATACCATTTCTTGGACGTTATCGAGGAATCAGTATCAGGAGAACAGAAATGACTGTGGGTTTTCAATTAAAATCTCCATATTTCAGCAAAAGTTTTCATTCTATTTCGAAAACAGAATTATTCTGATATTAGTATCAGGAGAACAGAAATGCGATTGGATATGCCGTAAAATTTTAAAATACCATTTCTTGGACGTTATCGAGGAATCAGTATCAGGAGAACAGAAATGACTGTGGGTTTTCAATGAAAATCTCCATATTTCAGCAAACGTTTTCATTCTATTTCGAAAACAGAATTATTCTGATATTAGTATCAGGAGGACAGAAATGCGATTGGATATGCCGTAAAATTTTAAAATACCATTTCTTGGACGTTATCGAGGAATCAGTATCAGGAGAACAGAAATGACTGTGGGTTTTCAATGAAAATCTCCATATTTCAGCAAAAGTTTTCATTCTATTTCGAAAACAGAATTATTCTGATATTAGTATCAGGAGAACAGAAATGCGATTGGATATGCCGTAAAATTTTAAAATACCATTTCTTGGGCGTTATCGAGGAATCAGTATCAGGAGAACAGAAATGACTGTGGGTTTTCAATGAAAATCTCCATATTTCAGCAAAAGTTCTCATTCTATTTCGAAAACAGAATTATTCTGATATTAGTATCAGGAGAACAGAAATGCGATAGGATGTGGCGTAAAATTTTCAAATACCATTTCTTGGACGTTATCGAGGAATCAGTATCAGGAGAACAGAAATGACTGTGGGTTTTCAATGGAAATCTCCATATTCCAGCAAAAGTTTTCATTCCATTTCGAAGACAGAATCATTCTGATATTAGTATCAGGAGAACAGAAATGCGATAGGATGTGGCGTAAAATTTTCAAATACCATTTCTTGGACGTTATCGAGGAATCAGTATCAGGAGAACAGAAATGACTGTGGGTTTTCAATGAAAATCTCCATATTTCAGCAAAAGTTTTCATTCTATTTCGAAAACAGAATTATTCTGATATTAGTATCAGGAGAACAGAAATGCGATTGGATATGCCGTAAAATTTTAAAATACCATTTCTCGGACGTTATCGAGGAATCAGTATCAGGAGAACAGAAATGACTGGGTTTTCAATGAGAATCTCCATATTTCAGCAAAAGTTCTCATTCTATTTCGAAAACAGAATTATTCTGATATTAGTATCAGGAGAACAGAAATGCGATTGGATGTGGCGTAAAATTTTAAAATACCATTTCTTGGACGTTATCGAGGAATCAGTATCAGGAGAACAGAAATGACTGTGGGTTTTCAATGAAAATCTCCATATTTCAGCAAAAGTTTTCATTCTATTTCGAAGACAGAATCATTCTGATATTAGTATCAGGAGAACAGAAATGCGATAGGATGTGGCGTAAAATTTTCAAATACCATTTCTTGGACGTTATCGAGGAATCAGTATCAGGAGAACAGAAATGACTGTGGGTTTTCAATAAAAATCTCCATATTTCAGCAAAAGTTTTCATTCTATTTCGAAAATAGAATTATTCTGATATTAGTATCAGGAGAACAGAAATGCGATTGGATATGCCGTAAAATTTTAAAATACCATTTCTCGGACGTTATCGAGGAATCAGTATCAGGAGAACAGAAATGACTGGTTTTTCAATGAAAATCTCCATATTTTAGCAAAAGTTCTCATTCTATTTCGAAAACAGAATTATTCTGATATTAGTATCAGGGGAACAGAAATGCGATTGGATATGCCGTAAAATTTTGAAATACCATTTCTTGGACGTTATCGAGGAATCAGTATCAGGAGAACAGAAATGACTGTGGGTTTTCAATGAAAATCTCCATATTTCAGCAAAAGTTTTCATTCTATTTCGAAAACAGAATCATTCTGATATTAGTATCAGGAGAACAGAAATGCGATAGGATGTGGCGAAAAGATTTCAAAGCCATTTCTCAGACGTTATCGAGAAATCAGTATCAGGAGAGCAGAAACGACTGTGGGTTTTCAATAACAATCTCCATATTTCAGCAAAAGTTCTCATTCTATTTCGAAAACAGAATTATTCTGATATTAGTATCAGGAGAACAGAAATGCGATTGGATGTGGCGTGAAATTTCAAAATACCATTTCTTGGACGTTATCGAGGAATCAGTATCAGGAGAACAGGAATGACTGTGGGTTTTCAATGAAAATCTCCATATTTCAGCAAAAGTTTTCATTCTATTTCGAAAACAGAATTATTCTGATATTAGTATCAGGAGAACAGAAATGCGATTGGATATGCCGTAAAATTTTAAAAAATTTTTTCTTGGACGTTATCGAGGAATCAGTATCAGGAGAACAGAAATGACTGTGGGTTTTCAATGAAAATCTCCATATTCCAGCAAAAGTTTTCATTCTATTTCGAAAACAGAATTATTCTGATATTAGTATCAGGAGAACAGAAATGCGATTGGATATGCCGTAAAATTTCAAAATACCATTTCTTGGACGTTATCGAGGAATCAGTATCAGGAGAACAGGAATGACTGTGGGTTTTCAATGAAAATCTCCATATTTCAGCAAAAGTTCTCATTCTATTTCGAAAACAGAATTATTCTGATATTAGTATCAGGAGAACAGAAATGCGATTGGATGTGGCGTGAAATTTCAAAATACCATTTCTTGGACGTTATCGAGGAATCAGTATCAGGAGAACAGAAATGACTGTGGGTTTTCAATGAAAATCTCCATATTTCAGTAAAAGTCTTCATTCTATTTCGAAAACAGAATTATTCTGATATTAGTATCAGGAGAACAGAAATGCGATTGGATATGCCGTAAAATTTTAAAATTTTTTTCCTTGGACGTTATCGAGGAATCAGTATCAGGAGAACAGAAATGACTGTGGGTTTTCAATGAAAATCTCCATATTCCAGCAAAAGTTTTCATTCTATTTCGAAAACAGAATTATTCTGATATTAGTATCAGGAGAACAGAAATGCGATTGGATATGCCGTAAAATTTTAAAATACCATTTCTTGGACGTTATCGAGGAATCAGTATCAGGAGAGCAGGAACGACTGTGGGTTCTCATTAAAAATCTCCATATTTCAGCAAAAGTTTTCATTCTATTTCGAAAACAGAATTATTCTGATATTAGTATCAGGAGAACAGAAATGCGATTATATGTGGCGTAAGATTTTAAAATACCATTTATGGACGTTATCGAGGAATCAGTATCAGGAGAACAGAAACGACTGTGGGTTTTCAATAAAAATCTCCATATTTCAGCAAAAGTTCTCATTCTATTTCGAAAACAGAATTATTCTGATATTAGTATCAGGAGAACAGAAATGCGATTGGATATGCCGTAAAATTTTGAAATACCATTTCTTGGACGTTATCAAGGAAACAGTATCAGGAGAACAGAAATGACTGTGGGTTTTCAATGAAAATCTCCATATTTCAGCAAAAGTTCTCATTCTATTTCGAAAACAGAATTATTCTGATATTTTAGTATCAGGAGAACAGAAATGCGATTGGATATGCCGTAAAATTTTGAAATACCATTTCTTGGACGTTATCGAGGAATCAGTATCAGGAGAACAGAAATGACTGTGGGTTTTCAATGAAAATCTCCATATTTCAGCAAAAGTTCTCATTCTATTTCGAAAACAGAATTATTCTGATATTAGTATCAGGAGAACAGAAATGCGATTGGATATGCCGTGAAATTTTAAAATACCATTTCTTGGACGTTATCGAGGAATCAGTATCAGGAGAACAGAAATGACTGTGGGTTTTCAATGAAAATCTCCATATTTCAGCAAAAGTTCTCATTCTATTTCGAAAACAGAATTATTCTGATATTAGTATCAGGAGAACAGAAATGCGATTGGATATGCCGTGAAATTTTATAATACCATTTCTTGGACGTTATCGAGGAATCAGTATCAGGAGAACAGAAATGACTGTGGGTTTTCAATGAAAATCTCCATATTTCAACAAAAAATTTCATTCTATTTCGAAAACAGAATAATTCTGATACTAGTATCAGGAGAACAGAAATGCGATAGGAGGTGGCGAAAAATTTTCAAATCCATTTCTCAGACGTTATCGAGGAATCAGTATCAGGAGAGCAGAAACGACTGTGGGTTTTCAATAAAAATCTCCATATTTCAGCAAAAGTTCTCATTCTATTTCGAAAACAGAATAATTCTGATATTAGTATCAGGAGAACAGAAAAGCTATAGGATATGGCGAAAAATTTTGAAGTACCATTTTCAGACGATATCGAGAAATCAGTATCAGGAGAGCAGAAATGACTGTGGGTTTTCAATAACAATCTCCATATTTCAGCAAAAGTTTTCATATTATTTCGAAAACAGTATAATCCTGATATCAGTATCAAGAGAACAGAAATGCGATAGGATGTGGCGAAAAATTTTCTAATCCATTTCTCAGACGTTATCGAGGAATCAGTATCAGGAGAGCAGAAAAGACTGTGGGTTTTCAATGAAAATCTCCATATTTCAGCAAAAGTTTTCATTCTATTTCGAAAACAGAATAATTCTGATATTAGTATCAGGAGAACAGAAATGCGATAGGATGTGGCGAAAAATTTTCAAATCCATTTCTCAGACGTTATCGAGGAATCAGTATCAGGAGAGCAGAAACGACTGTGGGTTTTCAATAAAAATCTCCATATTTCAGCAAAAGTTTTCATTCTATTTCGAAAACAGAATAATTTTGATATTAGTATCGGGAGAACAGAAAAGCGATAGGATATGGCGAAAAATTTTGAAATACCAATTTTAGGACGTTATAGAGGAATCAGTATCAGGAGAACAGAAATGACTGTGGGTTTTCAATGAAAATCTCCATATTTCAGCAAAAGTTTTCATTCTATTTCGAAAACAGAATTATTCTGATATTAGTATCAGGAGAACAGAAATGCGCTAGGATGTGGCGTAAAATTTTCAAATACCATTTCTTGGACGTTATCGAGGAATTAGTATCAGGAGAACAGAAATGACTGTGGGTTTTCAATAAAAATCTCCATATTTCAGCAAAAGTTTTCATTCTATTTCGAAAACAGAATTATTCTGATATTAGTATCAGGAGAACAGAAATGCGATAGGATGTGGCGTAAAATTTTCAAATACCATTTCTTGGACGTTATCGAGGAATCAGTATCAGGAGAGCAGGAACGACTGTGGGTTCTCATTAAAAATCTCCATATTTCAGCAAAAGTTTTCATTCTATTTCGAAAACAGAATTATTCTGATATTAGTATCAGGAGAACAGAAATGCGATTATATGTGGCGTAAGATTTTAAAATACCATTTATGGACGTTATCGAGGAATCAGTATCAGGAGAACAGAAACGACTGTGGATTTTCAATAAAAATCTCCATATTTCAGCAAAAGTTCTCATTCTATTTCGAAAACAGAATTATTCTGATATTAGTATCAGGAGAACAGAAATGCGATTGGATATGCCGTAAAATTTTGAAATACCATTTCTTGGACGTTATCAAGGAAACAGTATCAGGAGAACAGAAATGACTGTGGGTTTTCAATGAAAATCTCCATATTTCAGCAAAAGTTCTCATTCTATTTCGAAAACAGAATTATTCTGATATTTTAGTATCAGGAGAACAGAAATGCGATTGGATATGCCGTAAAATTTTGAAATACCATTTCTTGGACGTTATCGAGGAATCAGTTTCAGGAGAACAGAAATGACTGTGGGTTTTCAATGAAAATCTCCATATTTCAGCAAAAGTTCTCATTCTATTTCGAAAACAGAATTATTCTGATATTAGTATCAGGAGAACAGAAATGCGATTGGATATGCCGTGAAATTTTAAAATACCATTTCTTGGACGTTATCGAGGAATCAGTATCAGGAGAACAGAAATGACTGTGGGTTTTCAATGAAAATCTCCATATTTCAGCAAAAGTTCTCATTCTATTTCGAAAACAGAATTATTCTGATATTAGTATCAGGAGAACAGAAATGCGATTGGATATGCCGTGAAATTTTATAATACCATTTCTTGGACGTTATCGAGGAATCAGTATCAGGAGAACAGAAATGACTGTGGGTTTTCAATGAAAATCTCCATATTTCAACAAAAAATTTCATTCTATTTCGAAAACAGAATAATTCTGATACTAGTATCAGGAGAACAGAAATGCGATAGGAGGTGGCGAAAAATTTTCAAATCCATTTCTCAGACGTTATCGAGGAATCAGTATCAGGAGAGCAGAAACGACTGTGGGTTTTCAATAAAAATCTCCATATTTCAGCAAAAGTTCTCATTCTATTTCGAAAACAGAATAATTCTGATATTAGTATCAGGAGAACAGAAAAGCTATAGGATATGGCGAAAAATTTTGAAGTACCATTTTCAGACGATATCGAGAAATCAGTATCAGGAGAGCAGAAATGACTGTGGGTTTTCAATAACAATCTCCATATTTCAGCAAAAGTTTTCATATTATTTCGAAAACAGTATAATCCTGATATCAGTATCAAGAGAACAGAAATGCGATAGGATGTGGCGAAGAATTTTCAAATCCATTTCTCAGACGTTATCGAGGAATCAGTATCAGGAGAGCAGAAACGACTGTGGGTTTTCAATAAAAATCTCCATATTTCAGCAAAAGTTTTCATTCTATTTCGAAAACAGAATAATTTTGATATTAGTATCGGGAGAACAGAAAAGCGATAGGATATGGCGAAAAATTTTGAAATACCAATTTTAGGACGTTATCGAGGAATCAGTATCAGGAGAACAGAAATGACTGTGGGTTTTCAATGAAAATCTCCATATTTCAGCAAAAGTTTTCATTCTATTTCGAAAACAGAATTATTCTGATATTAGTATCAGGAGAACAGAAATGCGCTAGGATGTGGCGTAAAATTTTCAAATACCATTTCTTGGACGTTATCGAGGAATTAGTATCAGGAGAACAGAAATGACTGTGGGTTTTCAATAAAAATCTCCATATTTCAGCAAAAGTTTTCATTCTATTTCGAAAACAGAATTATTCTGATATTAGTATCAGGAGAACAGAAATGCGATAGGATGTGGCGTAAAATTTTCAAATACCATTTCTTGGACGTTATCGAGGAATCAGTATCAGGAGAACAGAAATGACTGTGGGTTTTCAATAAAAATCTCCATATTTCAGCAAAAGTTTTCATTCTATTTCGAAAACAGAATTATTCTGATATTAGTATCAGGAGAACAGAAATGTGATTGGATATGCCGTAAAATTTTAAAATACCATTTCTTGGACGTTATCGAGGAATCAGTATCAGGAGAACAGAAATGACTGTGGGTTTTCAATGAAAATCTAAATATTTCAGCAAAACTTTTCATTCTATTTCGAAAACAGAATTATTCTGATATTAGTATCAGGAGAACAGAAATGCGATAGGATGTGGCGTAAAATTTTCAAATACCATTTCTTGGACGTTATCGAGGAATCAGTATTAGGAGAACAGAAATGATTGTGGGTTTTCAATGAAAATCTCCATATTTCAGCAAAAGTTTTCATTCTATTTCGAAAACAGAATTATTCTGATATTAGTATCAGGAGAACAGAAATGCGATAGGATGTGGCGTGAAATTTTCAAATACCATTTCTTGGACGTTATCGAGGAATCAGTATCAGGAGAACAGAAATGACTGGGTTTTCAATGAAAATCTCCATATTTCAGCAAAAGTTTTCATTCTATTTCGAAAACAGAATTATTCTGATATTAGTATCAGGAGAACAGAAATGCCATTGGATGTGGCGTAAAATTTTAAAATACCATTTCTTGGACGTTATCGAGGAATCAGTATCAGGAGAACAGAAATGACTGTGGGTTTTCAATAAAAATCTCCATATCTCAGCAAAAGTTTTCATTCTATTTCGAAAACAGAATAATTCTGATATTAGTATCGGGAGAACAGAAAAGCGATAGGATATGGCGAAAAATTTTGAAATATTTAATGAAAATCTCCATATTTCAGCAAAACTTCTCATTCTATTTCGAAAACAGAATTATTCTGATATTAGTATCAGGAGAACAGAAATGCGATAGGATGTGGCGTAAAATTTTCAAATACCATTTCTTGGACGTTATCGAGGAATCAGTATCAGGAGAACAGAAACGACTGTGGGTTTTCAATAAAAATCTCCATATTTCAGCAAAAGTTTTCATTCTATTTCGAAAACAGAATAATTCTGATATTAGTATCGGGAGAACAGAAAAGCGATAGGATATGGCGAAAAATTTTGAAATACCATTTCTTGGACGTTATCGAGGAATCAGTATCAGGAGAACAGAAATGACTGTGGGTTTTTAATGAAAATCTCCATATTTCAGCAAAACTTCTCATTCTATTTCGAAAACAGAATTATTCTGATATTAGTATCAGGAGAACAGAAATGCGATAGGATGTGGCGTAAAATTTTCAAATACCATTTCTTGGACGTTATCGTGGAATCAGTATCAGGAGAACAGAAATTACTGTGGGTTTTCAATAAAAATCTCCATATTTCAGCAAAAGTTTTCATTCTATTTCGAAAACAGAATTATTCTGATATTAGTATCAGGAGAACAGAAATGCGATTGGATATGCCGTAAAATTTAAAAATACCATTTCTTGGACGTTATCGAGGAATCAGTATCAGGAGAACAGAAATGACTGTGGGTTTTCAATGAAAATCTCCATATTTCAGCAAAAGTTTTCATTCTATTTCGAAAACAGAATTATTCTGATATTAGTATCAGGAGAACAGAAATGCGATAGGATGTGGCGTGAAATTTTCAAATACCATTTCTTGGACGTTATCGAGGAATCAGTATCAGGAGAACAGAAATGACTGGGTTTTCAATGAAAATCTCCATATTTCAGCAAAAGTTTTCATTCTATTTCGAAAACAGAATTATTCTGATATTAGTATCAGGAGAACAGAAATGCCATTGGATGTGGCGTAAAATTTTAAAATACCATTTCTTGGACGTTATCGAGGAATCAGTATCAGGAGAACAGAAATGACTGTGGGTTTTCAATGAAAATCTCCATATTTCAGCAAAAGTTTTCATTCTATTTCGAAAACAGAATTATTCTGATATTAGTATCAGGAGAACAGAAATGCGATAGGATGTGGCGAAAAATTTTCAAATCCATTTCTCAGACGTTATCGAGGAATCAGTATCAGGAGAGCAGAAACGACTGTGGGTTTTCAATAACAATCTCCATATTTCAGCAAAAGTTCTCATTCTATTTCGAAAACAGAATTATTCTGATATTAGTATCAGGAGAACAGAAATGCGATTGGATATGCCGTAAAATTTTAAAATACCATTTCTTGGACGTTATCGAGGAATCAGTATCAGGAGAACAGAAATGACTGTGGGTTTTCAATGAAAATCTCTATATTTCAGCAAAAGTTTTCATTCTATTTCGAAAACAGAATTATTCTGATATTAGTATCAGGAGAACAGAAATGCGATTGGATGTGGCGTAAAATTTTAAAGTACCATTTCTTGGACGTTATCGAGGAATCAGTATCAGGAGAACAGAAATGACTGTGGGTTTTCAATGAAAATCTCCATATTTCAGCAAAAGTTTTCATTCTATTTCGAAAACAGTATTATTCTGATATTAGTATCAGGAGAACAGAAATGCGATTGGATGTGGCGTAAAATTTTAAAATACCATTTCTTGGACGTTATCGAGTAATCAGTATCAGGAGAACAGAAATGACTGTGGGTTTTCAATGAAAATCTCCATATTTCAGCAAAAGTTCTCATTCTATTTCGAAAACAGAATTATTCTGATATTAGTATCAGGAGAACAGAAATGCGATTGGATATGCCGTAAAATTTTAAAATACCATTTCTTGGACGTTATCGAGGAATTAGTATCAGGAGAACAGAAATGACTGTGGGTTTTCAATGAAAATCTCCATATTTCAGCAAAAGTTTTCATTCTATTTCGAAAACAGAATAATTCTGATATTAGTATCAGGAGAACAGAAATGCGATTGGATATGCCGTAAAATTTTAAAATACCATTTCTTGTACGTTATCGAGGAATCAGTATCAGGAGAACAGAAATGACTGTGGGTTTTCAATGAAAATCTCCATATTCCAGCAAAAGTTTTCATTCTATTCCGAAAACAGAATTATTCTGATATTAGTATCAGGAGAACAGATATGCGATTGGATATGCCGTAAAATTTTGAAATACCATTTCTTGGACGTTATCGAGGAATCAGTATCAGGAGAGCAGAAACGACTGTGGGTTCTCAATAAAAATCTCCATATTTCAGCAAAAGTTTTCATTCTATTTCGAAAACAGAATTATTCTGATATTGGTATCAGGAGAACAGAAATGCGATTGGATGTGGCGTAAGATTTTAAAATACCATTTCTTGTACGTTATCGAGGAATCAGTATCAGGAGAGCAGAAACGGCTGTGGGTTTTCAATAAAAATCTCCATATTTCAGCAAAAGTTTTCATTCTATTTCGAAAACAGAATTATTCTGATATTAGTATCAGGAGAACAGAAATGCGATTGGATATGCCGTAAAATTTTGGAACACCATTTCTCGGACGTTATCGAGGAATCAGTATCAGGAGAACAGAAATGACTGTGGGTTTTCAATGAAAATCTCCATATTTCAGCAAAAGTTTTCATTCTATTTCGAAAACAGAATTATTGTGATATTAGTATCAGGAGAACAGAAATGCGATTGGATATGCCGTAAAATTTTAAAATACCATTTCTTGTACGTTATCGAGGAATCAGTATCAGGAGAGCAGAAACGACTGTGGGTTTTCAATAAAAATCTCCATATTTCAGCAAAAGAACAGACATTATCAGTATCAGGAGAGCAGAAATGACTGTGGGTTTTCAATAACAATCTCCATATTTCAGCAAAAGTTTTCATACTATTTCGAAAACAGTATAATCCTGATATCAGTATCAGGAGAACAGAAATACGATAGGATGTGGCGAAAAATTTTCTAATCCATTTCTCAGACGTTATCGAGGAATCAGTATCAGGAGAGCAGAAACGACTGTGGGTTTTCAATAACAATCTCCATATTTCAGCAAAAGTTTTCATACTATTTCGAAAACAGTATAATCCTGATATCAGTATCAGGAGAACAGAAATACGATAGGATGTGGCGAAAAATTTTCTAATCCATTCCTCAGACGTTATCGAGGAATCAGTATCAGGAGAGCAGAAACGACTGTGGGTTTTCAATAACAATCTCCATATTCCAGCGAAAGTTTCCATTCTATTCAGAAAACGGAATAATTCTGATATTAGTATCAGGAGAACAGAAAAGCGATAGGATATGGCGAAAAATTTTGAAGTACCATTTTCAGACGATATCGAGAAATCAGTATCAGGAGAGCAGAAATGACTGTGGGTTTTCAATAACAATCTCCATATTTCAGCAAAAGTTTTCATACTATTTCGAAAACAGTATAATCCTGATATCAGTATCAGGAGAACAGAAATGCGATAGGATGTGGCGAAAAATTTTCTAATCCATTTCTCAGACGTTATCGAGGAATCAGTATCAGGAGAGCAGAAACGACTGTGGGTTTTCAATAACAATCTCCATATTTCAGCGAAAGTTTTCATTCTATTCAGAAAACGGAATAATTCTGATATTAGTATCAGGAGAACAGAAAAGCGATAGGATGTGGCGAAAAATTTCCAAATCCATTTCTTGGACGTTATCGAGGAATCAGTATCAGGAGAACAGAAATGACTGTGGGTTTTCAAAGAAAATCTCCATATTTCAGCAAAAGTTTTCATTCTATTTCGAAAACAGAATTATTCTGATTTTAGTATCAGGAGAACAGAAATGCGATAGGATGTGGCGTAAAATTTTCAAATACCATTTCTTGGACGTTATCGAGGAATCAGTATCAGGAGAACAGAAATGACTGTGGGTTTT
Organism: Gastrophysa polygoni; assembly: GCA_963576655.1. Classification (NCBI taxonomy): domain Eukaryota; kingdom Metazoa; phylum Arthropoda; class Insecta; order Coleoptera; family Chrysomelidae; genus Gastrophysa; species Gastrophysa polygoni. The sequence continues at coordinate 47,366 of OY755082.1, read as the reverse complement.
CAATGAAAATCTCCATATTTCAGCAAAAGTTTTCATTTTATTTCGAAAACAGAATTATTCTGATATTAGTATCAGGAGAACAGAAATGCGATTGAATATGCCGTAAAATTTTGAAATACCATTTCTTGGACGTTATCGAGGAATCAGTATCAGGAGAACAGAAATGACTGTGGGTTTTCAATGAAAATCTCCATATTTCAGCAAAAGTTTTCATTCTATTTCGAAAACAGAATTATTCTGATATTAGTATCAGGAGAACAGAAATGCGATTGGATATGCCGTAAAATTTTAAAATACCATTTCTTGGACGTTATCGAGGAATCAGTATCAGGAGAACAGGAATGACTGTGGGTTTTCAATGAAAATCTCCATATTTCAGCAAAAGTTTTCATTCTATTTCGAAGACAGAATTATTCTGATATTAGTATCAGGAGAACAGAAATGCGATTGGATGTGGCGTAAAATTTTAAAATACCATTTCTTGGACGTTATCGAGGAATCAGTATCAGGCGAACAGAAATGACTGTGGGTTTTCAATGAAAATCTCCATATTTCAGCAAAAGTTTTCATTCTATTTCTAAAACAGAATTATTCTGATATTAGTATCAGGAGAACAGAAATGCGATTGGATATGCCGTAAAATTTTAAAATACCATTTCTTGGACGTCATCGAGGAATCAGTATCAGGAGAACAGAAATGACTGTGGGTTTTCAATGAAAATCTCCATATTTCAGCAAAAGTTTCCATTCTATTTCGAAAACAGAATAATTCTGATATTAGTATCAGGAGAACAGAAATGCGATAGGATGTGGCGGAAAATTTTCAAATCCATTTCTCAGACGTTATCGAGGAATCAGTATCAGGAGAGCAGAAACGACTGTGGGTTTTCAATAAAAATCTCCATATTTCAGCAAAAGTTTTCATTTTATTTCGTAAACAGAATAATTCTGATATTAGTATCAGGAGATCAGAAAAGCGATAGGATATGGCGAAAAATTTCGAAGTACCATTTTCAGACGTTATCGAGGAATCAGTATCAGGAGAGCAGAAACGACTGTGGGTTTTCAAAAACAATCTCCATATTCCAGCGAAGTTTTCATTCTATTCCGAAAACAGAATGATTCTGATATTAGTATCAGGAGAACAGAAAAGCGATAGGATGTGGCGAAAAATTTTCAAATCCATTTCTTAGACGTTTTCAAGGAATCAGTATCAGGAGAGAAGAAACGACTGTGGTTTTTCAATAACAATCTCCATATTTCAGCAAAAGTTTTCATTCTATTCCGAAAACAGAATAATTCTGATATTAGTATCAGGAGAACAGAAAAGCGATAGGATGTGGCGAAAAATTTTCAAATCCATTTCTCAGACGTTATCGAGGAATCAGTATCAGGAGAGCAGAAACGACTGTGGGTTTTCAATAACAATCTCCATATTTCAGCAAAAGTTCTCATTCTATTTCGAAAACAGAATAATTCTGATATTAGTATCAGGAGAACAGAAAAGCGATAGGATGTGGCGAAAAATTTTCAAATCCATTTCTCAGACGTTATCGAGGAATCAGTATCAGGAGAGCAGAAACGACTGTGGGTATTCAATAACAATATCCATATTTCAGCAAAAGTTCTCATTCTATTTCGAAAACAGAATAATTCTGATATTAGTATCAGGAGAACAGAAAAGCGATAGGATGTGTCGAAAAATTTTCAAATCCATTTCTCAGACGTTAACGAGGAATCAGTATCAGGAGAGCAGAAACGACTGTGGGTTTTCAATAACAATATCCATATTTCAGCAAAAGTTCTCATTCTATTTCGAAAACAGAATAATTCTGATATTAGTATCAGGAGAACAGAAAAGCGATAGGATGTGTCGAAAAATTTTCAAATCCATTTCTCAGACGTTATCAAGGAATCAGTATCAGGAGAGCAGAAACGATTGTGGGTTTTCAATAACAATCTCTATATTTCAGCGAAAGTTTTCATTCTATTCCGAAAACAGAATAATTCTGATATCAGTATCAGGAGAACAGAAAAGCGATAGGATGTGTCGAAAAATTTCAAATTCATTTCTTAGGCGATATCAAGGAATCAGTATCAGGAGAGCAGAAACGACTGTGGGTTTTCAATAACAATCTCCATATTTCAGCGAAAGTTTTCATTCTATTCCGAAAACAGAATAATTCTGATATTAGTATCAGGAGAACAGAAAAGCGATAGGATGTGGCGAAAAATTTTCAAATCCATTTCTTAGACGTTATCAAGGAATCAGTATCAGGAGAGCAGAAACGATTGTGGGTTTTCAATAACAATCTCTATATTTCAGCGAAAGTTTTCATTCTATTCCGAAAACAGAATAATTCTGATATCAGTATCAGGAGAACAGAAAAGCGATAGGATGTGTCGAAAAATTTCAAATTCATTTCTTAGGCGATATCAAGGAATCAGTATCAGGAGAGCAGAAACGACTGTGGGTTTTCAATAACAATATCCATATTTCAGCAAAAGTTCTCATTCTATTTCGAAAACAGAATAATTCTGATATTAGTATCAGGAGAACAGAAAAGCGATAGGATGTGTCGAAAAATTTTCAAATCCATTTCTCAGACGTTATCAAGGAATCAGTATCAGGAGAGCAGAAACGATTGTGGGTTTTCAATAACAATCTCTATATTTCAGCGAAAGTTTTCATTCTATTCCGAAAACAGAATAATTCTGATATCAGTATCAGGAGAACAGAAAAGCGATAGGATGTGTCGAAAAATTTCAAATTCATTTCTTAGGCGATATCAAGGAATCAGTATCAGGAGAGCAGAAACGACTGTGGGTTTTCAAAAACAATCTCCATATTTCAGCGAAGTTTTCATTCTATTCCGAAAACAGAATAATTCTGATATTAGTATCAGGAGAACAGAAAAGCGATAGGATGTGGCGAAAAATTTTCAAATCCATTTCTTAGACGTTATATAGGAATCAGTATCAGGAGAGCAGAAACGATTGTGGGTTTTCAATAACAATTTCAATATTTCAGCGAAAGTTTTCATTCTATTCCGAAAACAGAATAATTCTGATATCAGTATCAGGAGAACAGAAAAGCGATAGGATGTGTCGAAAAATTTCAAATTCATTTCTTAGGCGATATCAAGGAATCAGTATCAGGAGAGCAGAAACGACTGTGGGTTTTCAATAACAATCTCCATATTTCAGCGAAAGTTTTCATTCTATTCCGAAAACAGAATAATTCTGTTATCAGTATCAAGAGAACAGAAAAGCGATAGGATGTGGCGAAAAATTTTCAAATCCATTTCTTAGACGTTATCAAGGAAACAGTATCAGGAGAGCAGAAACGACTGTGGGTTTTCAATAACAATCTCCATATTTCAGCGAAAGTTTTCATTCTATTCCGAAAACAGAATAATTCTGTTATCAGTATCAAGAGAACAGAAAAGCGATAGGATGTGGCGAAGAATTTTCAAATCCATTTCTTAGACGTTATCAGGAATCAGTATCAGGAGAGCAGAAACGACTGTGGGTTTTCAATAACAATCACCATATTTCAGCAAAAGTTTTCATACTATTTCGGAAACAGTATAATCCTGATATCAGTATCAGGAGAACAGAAATGCGATAGGATGTGGCGAAAAATTTTCAAATCCATTTCTCAGACGTTATCGAGGAATCAGTATCAGGAGAGCAGAAACGACTGTGGGTTTTCAATAACAATCTCCATATTTCAGCAAAAGTTTTCATACTATTTTGGAAACAGTATAATCCTGATATCAGTATCAGGAGAACAGAAATGCGATAGGATGTGGCGAAAAATTTTCAAATCCATTTCTCAGACGTTATCGAGGAATCAGTATCAGGAGAGCAGAAACGACTGTGGATTTTCAATAACAATCTCCATATTTCAGCAAAAGTTTTCATTCTATTTCGAAAACAGAATGATTCAGAAGAAAAGAAAAGCGATAGGATGTGGCGAAAAATTTTCAAATCCATCTCTTAGACGTTATCAAGGAATCAGTATCAGGAGAGCAGAAACGACTGTGGGTTTTCAATAACAATCTCCATATTTCAGCGAAAGTTTTCATTCTATTCCGAAAACAGTATAATTCTGTTATCAGTATCAAGAGAACAGAAAAGCGATAGGATGTGGCGAAAAATTTTCAAATCCATTTCTTAGACGTTATCAGGAATCAGTATCAGGAGAGCAGAAACGACTGTGGGTTTTCAATAACAATCACCATATTTCAGCAAAAGTTTTCATACTATTTCGGAAACAGTATAATCCTGATATCAGTATCAGGAGAACAGAAATGCGATAGGATGTGGCGAAAAATTTTCAAATCCATTTCTCAGACGTTATCGAGGAATCAGTATCAGGAGAGCAGAAACGACTGTGGGTTTTCAATAACAATCTCCATATTTCAGCAAAAGTTTTCATTCTATTTCGAAAACAGAATGATTCAGGAGAAGAGAAAAGCGATAGGATGTGGCGAAAAATTTTCAAATCCATCTCTTAGACGTTATCATGGAATCAGTATCAGGAGAGCAGAAACGACTGTGAGTTCTCAATAACAATCTCCATATTTCAGCGAAAGTTTTCATTCTATTCCGAAAACAGAATGATTCTGATATTAGTATCAGAGAATGTGGCAAAAAATTTCAAAGTACCATTTTCAGACGATATCGAGAAATCAGTATCAGGAGAGCAGAAACGACTGTGAGTTCTCAATAACAATCTCCATATTTCAGCTAAAGTTTTCATTCTATTCCGAAAACAGAATGATTCTGATATTAGTATCAGAGAATGTGGCAAAAAATTTCAAAGTACCATTTTCAGACGTTATCGAGAAATCAGTATCAGGAGAGCAGAAACGACTGTGGGTTTTCAATAACAATCTCCATATTTCAGCAAAAGTTTTCATTCCATTTCGAAAACAGTATAATCCTGATATCAGTATCAGGAGAACAGAAATGCGATAGGATGTGGCGAAAAATTTTCAAATCCATTTCTCAGACGTTATCGAGGAATCAGTATCAGGAGAGCAGAAACGACTGTGGGTTTTCAATAATAATCTCCATATTTCAGCAAAAGTTTTCATTCTATTTCGAAAACAGAATTATTCTGATATTAGTATCAGGAGAACAGAAAAGCGATAGGATGTGGCGAAAAATTTTCAAATCCATTTCTCAGACGTTATCGAGGCATCAGTATCAGGAGAGCAGAAACGACTGTGGGTTTTCAATGAAAATCTCCATATTTCAGCAAAAGTTTTCATTCTATTTCGAAAACAGAATAATTCTGATATTAGTATCTGGAGAACAGAAAAGCGATAGGATGTGGCGAAAAATTTTCAAATCCATTTCTCAGACGTTATCGAGGCATCAGTATCAGGAGAGCAGAAACGACTGTGGGTTTTCAATAACAATCTCCATATTTCAGCAAAAGTTTTCATTCTATTTCGAATACAGAATAATTCTGATATTAGTATCAGGAGAACAGAAATGAGATAGGATATGGCGTAAATTTTCAAGAAAATATTTCTTAGACATTATCGAGGGAACAGTATCAGGGGACCAGAAACGACTGGGTTTTCAATAACAATCTCCATATTTCAGCATATTGCAAAATCGAGTCGATACACGTATTCTGCACACGAGTAAGAACGTTTTGATGAATTTTCAGCGATTTTGAAGCACGATTTTTTTTTTTCGAAAAATGCTCATATCTCGGAAACTACTAGAAATACGGCCCTTTTGACTTCAGATTCGGACTCAGCACATCAGAAACACCCTGTGTGCAAGATCTCAGCCCATTCGGACGCCTGAAAATTTTTGAAAAAAGTTCAAAGGGGTTAGCCTTGCTAATTTTTCAGACCCAAAATTCGACTTTGTCGTAGAGGCCTCCAATTCAGTATTTACAGCCCTTGGAGCATTGCCTAGTGGGGAATAGAAGCACAGCTCTCTACTCCGGAAGATAAAAAAGTAGCAATTTTTGACCCCACTTCGCGCTGATTTTTTTGCACGTCTTGATAACTCGAAGACGATGAATAATAATAGGAGGGACTTTGCACTTGCTAAAATTGCTGAAGCGACCTTATATATTTGATATATCTTTCGGAATTTTACGATATTTCCAATACGGGCACTATTTCTCTTAGTCACACTGTATAGAATAGATATAATTAGTCGTAGTTGTTTACGTTAGGAGTTTTGTGCCGCGGCGCGAAAGCGGAACCGACAAAGGAACGGGCAGTCGTTTGTCGGCAAATGAGTTTCCGTGGGAAAGGAATGATGGAAGGGATGAAGAATTGAAGAATCAGAGTTTCGATGGAACAAGAACAAGCAGGAAGCAGGACACAGGACAGTCATCTTGAGGATAGCCTGGAGTGCACAACGTACTTCGTAATTCCATGGTCATCGTTTGCAGAATAGTGCATGACTATTGCGTAGGATTGTGAGTACGATTTGATTTTATTTTTCATGTAGATTTCATTTGCGGGTAAGTCGTCGTATGGCATATTTATAATTCGATTAGAACATTTATTTGCTAACCCAAAATGATTCCATACAAGTCATGCATTTACCTAATAGTTACTCGAAATGTTGTTTTCATCTCAGTTCATTTTCATACAGGCGGTACATATTATGTATTGAAGTGGAGGTAATTTATTGTTAGTTTGTATGCATATACATTGTATTGGGTCACCATGTATTTTGAGAATAGATATAATAAGTCGTAGGTAGCTGTTTACGCCGTTATGAGTTTTGTGCCACCGCGCAAAAGCGGTACCGACAAAGGAACGGGCAGTCGTTTGTCGGCAAATGAGTATCCGTGGGAAAGGAATGATGGAAGGGATGAAGAAGCAGAGTTTCGATGGAACAAGAACAAGCAGGACACAGGACAGTCATCTAGAGGATAGCCTGGAGTGCACATCGTACTTGGTAATTCCATGGTCATCGTTTGCAGCATAGTGCAGGACTGAAAAAACGTACAGTTACCCAGTTACCTAATTATGGTGAGTACGATCTGATTTGATTTTTCATTCAGATTTAATTCGTGGGTAAGTGGTAGGGCGAATTTCTTTTTTTTATTAATATCCTGAGAACTCTAAAAAAGTCTGATTTTAAAGTGCTGAGAACCTCAAACTACTGAATGGCCAAATCTCAAGTTGCCAAATATACATGGTGATTTTAGAAATATTGTTATCGAGTTTGCAGGTAAAAGAGAAAATATGCCAATTCATTTATATATTCTGTATTTGTACTCGGTGTATGAGTATACCAAGACCTATTTGTACAGTGTATTTAAAAAAAATTCCCAATCAAAAATAAGTTTGTGTTCTTTCATAGAAATGAAGTCAAGTGATCGTTTCCACAATGAATTCGTTTTTTTCTTCTTTAGACAGGTGATGAATTACATAAAGTCGGTGATCAACCAACACTACTGATCAATGACTCGCCTGATTAGGGTAATGGAACCTAGCCAATCCTAATCTAACCCAAAGAACATCGTGTACAAGATGAACGAAAATCGCTTTGAAGGTTGAAGATAATATGAAGGTGAGTCTTTATTTTAAATACCAACACTGAGAAATTATGGTACACAGAGGCCCAGAGTTGTGTATTTTTTGAAAACTTTTTTTTTAAAGCTTATGTATAATGTATAATGTAGAGTTTTTCTTCTGGGATGATACTGTGATACATGCAATGTATGTTTTCATTTATAGTCAAAGATTCCAGAGAAATTCAAATTATTTTACTTTTATGATTATAATGTAGCATTTGGTTTCAATCTTAATTTTCAAGATGAATATGATCAAGATTAAAATCCTGTTCATGCTGGCTGAAAATAGTGAAGTCTTTTTGAAGCTCCAAAGGATGACATGAAGGTGAGTCGATTTTTGTATTCAAAATATATTCGACTTATTCAATAGTTGTTTCCATCGATCAAGAAAATTTTCAATTTGTTTTTTTTTGTGTCGAGAAATGTTTAGATAAGGATGAGGTAGGGTGTTTCTTCGTTCCTTGTTCCACTTATTTACGAATTCAAAAATTTTCAGAGTCTGAAGTTGTGGAAGCGAGGTCATCGAATATGAATCTGGTGATTCCTGGAGGATGATGAATGAAAGAGATCAATATGAAGTCTGGACTAAGAAAAGGACAAACAGATGTCATTTATGCAGATATTTCTCAAGAGTTTCATAAGAAAATTAGGCTGACGGTGAGAAACATTTATTTTGTATTGGTTTTCCCATAATAGTTTGTGTCAAGGCAAACTATAGTTCAGCTAGGACAGCACAATAACTAGTTTTTTCTCGAATGTCCAAGTCTTTCCTGTGCCTATAAAAATCCTCACACCATGAACGATTTAGTTTTAATTTATTTTTGATTATTTTTATATAAGTTTTTGTCATATTAAAAATAATTCAGTCTACAGAGCCCAAAAACCTATTTCAGTTGTTTTTCAATTTTCAAGTTTAAAAATCTCTAAAATTCCCCAGACATTCATATCGCTTTGACGATGACAGATTAAACTAACGAATCGTCGGCATTTGAATGAAGTTGAATTCGTTGGAGAATCAGTAATTCAACAAAAATTATCCGAAATAGGAAAATCTGTCGTTCTATTATTGATTGATGTCTATTTTAAGGTGATGGAGAAATCGCTGGCAGAGGATCAGAAGTTGAGCAGAGGCAGTGGAAGCGGCAGCAGAGGATCAGAAGCTGAGCTGAGGCGGCGGTAGAGGATCGGAATGAGGCAGGCGGCAGCAAGAGAAAAATTGAGAAAATACGGGTGGTGAGCGAAAACAAAAGGGTACTTCTGATGATGGCGGTGGCGTTTATTGTAGTTATTATTAGTATTATCATTATTATTATTGTTCTTCTTCATCCGTGAAACTTTATGAAATCGATCCACAGGCGCTCAAAATAACTTTTTCTCTTCATTTTAAGTAATAATTATTCTTTATTTTAGTCATTTTTTTTATTTGAGCTTCAGAAAGAGTAATCATTGTTATTGAATCACCTCATTAGTTTAATTTTATAGTTCTATACTGAGTGGTTCATTTAACAATCTTCAGTAATTATAGTAATTCCATGAAATTCATGGATGAGTCAATATTGTGACGTATAAGAAATCAGAAGTATTTGGTCATTGAAGCAAAGATTTTGTCGGGTGGGGAATGGATGATTTGCAATATTTTCCCCTGGAGAAGAAGCAGCCTATTTCAATAGTTTTCGATTAAGAGACATTTTTTATGATTCTTTCAATAATTTAAAAAAATCTGTCTCAGCAACCATCTGCTGAGTTCAGGACATTGTTGTTCAGGACGTAGTTGAACTTTTATTCACTCTTATTTTTACATTTCAAAAACTCTTCATACAATTGGTAACATTTGAATATTCATTCAGCCTCCATGTGAAACTGAAAAATGTTTTTTATTGAACTAAAAATGTCTGTAATTCGAAAAGTATCGGAACAAATGGACGGACCTCTACTTCGAAAGATGAAATATTGTAAATCATTGTTTTAACACCCTGTAAAATCTTCGCATTCCTATACCACAAAAACTTTGTCTTTGAAGAGTTTTCTCAACAAAGTTTGGCTTACCAATAAACTGGATAGATAAAATGGATAATGTGTGGAGGTAAAGTTTTCTTCTCGGTTTCGAGCTCCGCGATATATCAAATGGAATATTCGAATGAATTTCGTATTTTTGACCCTGCGTATCAAAATTTGGAAAGTGAATCGGATTCTCTTATATTATATATTTTATTGATTTTTTTTTGTGTACGGCGATTCTGAAAGTTGTTTTTCATCTGATAAACATCACCTCATAGTTTTTTGCTCTCTCTACTCAAGTTTCATTGAATTTATTTCTGAGGAAATCAAGGAGTCAATAATTGCTGGCGGCATAAACCATACAGAAAATCTTTGGATTTTAATCATTTCATAATCGTTCACTCGATAAAAATTCATTACTCTATATAAGTAATTTTGATGCCTGCGAACATTGTTTTTATTATAGGATCAGGTAGAGGTTGACGATTACATTCATTTTTATCTGTTATTGACATTGACTGAAAAAAAGAATGTAATAGTCGATAATCGATGAGTACAAGTTCAACATCACGAGATTGATGTTATACTGTCTGTATGTCAAGTCAAAAATTATTTGCTGTGACCGTTTCGACAGTCATTTGCAAAAATTGGGCAATTTTGCAAATAACTGACTGAAGGTTTATAGCAAAAGTGATATTTGATTTGGCGAACGGCAATTCAAGTCTTTCTCTCTGACGTTGGATTCTTTTTTCAATTCACATACGAAAAAATGTATTAATTTCGGAACCATTTAGTGATTATTAGTCAAATATCTCTTAATTTTTCCTCATAACATTTTTAAGAAATTCGAATGATGACAAAAATGTTATCAAAGTTTGCTTTTCGTGTGTTCGGCAATCTCTACCTGATCTTTCAACTTTCCACAGCCAACTGTTCTTTGATTAATTCTTCAAATTCCATCGTCATGTGCTTGTTATGTATTATTTTTTGATAAGAATGTTGTCAAGTAGCTCACTCTTTTCGAATACCTGGTGAGTTGTAATGAGGTGATGATAGTTTGGCGGCGGCTTGTCGAATTTCGGAATCGCACGTTAACATATATTTTGTATTTGGTGTTTCGTTGTTCTTGGGTTTTTTTTTGAAAGTATCAAAAAGTTCAGAATAAGGAGTACTTTTCTATTGTAAACGTTTCGTTTTTCTATCGTCATCTTCGGACGCATTGAAAGATACAGTAATCATCAGATTCATAAAATAATTAATGGATGTACAGGGCGATTCGTAGATTTCTGTGTTGGGTGAAAAAAAAAATATGGAGGTGCTTTGAATTCTTTCACTATTATGCATAATGAGTAAGACTGAAAGAAATGTTTAAGCAGCACAACTCAATCTTACTGTCATACTCATCTGACATACGGTGAAAGAACTTACAATATTCTCCTACAAAATTCTCTTAGATTTTTTGACAAATCATATCAATCATTGGACAATCACATCATGGAACTATTGTCTAATCAAAAACAAAGGGAAGCTTTTAGCTAACACTATGTATAAGGGAAATGATTGATTCATTCCAGAATATCCTCCAAAGTAGTCTTTTTGAAACCTTGTTTCACATGATGGGGTTATTTGGCCCTGCATTGTATATCCAAAAATGACGATAGGAAAATGTATGGTATTTTCCATTTTCTACTATCTGATCATTTTCGATACAAAAATGGCACTCAGTTGATTTACAGGGTGTTTCATCAATATCTTTGATATTTTGATCATTTACAGTTGTAAATTTTGATGTTCTAAATTTTATATCCAAATTTATACTTGGTGAAATTAGTTCGACATGTATAATTATTTCTTATACAGGGTGAATCGCCATATATATCTCCTCCCCCTGTAAATAATTTAATAATTTTTTGAATCGTCGAGATATCATTATCCAATTTCAAATTAATTAATTATTGATCATTATTCAAATTTATTCAAAATTCTTGAAATACAGGTTAATTCAAATAAACCAATTACAGGATAGTGGCGGATTTCATTCTTGTTGGATATCCTCTTTCATTACTTTTACAGTTGGTAGTTCAGACTGTTCTACTACTGCTTTATGGTTCGTCTAGTTCGTATACCCTATATAAATTCAATGAATTTCCGGATCGATTCTTAAATTATCGAGTTACAGGTGGCAGGTCATTTATGGTGAATTATTCTGTTCAGATTTATATTTCAATAGTAATTTTTATTAGCTGCCTGCTGTTCATTATTGTTAACTTTTTTCAATTGATATCAGGAATGAATCATTTGACATGTCGAACTAGTTTTGCCATGTATAATGGTGATACTGTCTGTAAGTTCTTCGAGGAGGTGGTACATTCATTTTTCAGCTTTTCATGGGATTTTCCTCGTTTCTAAAAAATAGAGTAGAAGTTAATTAAAAATTATTGCAATATATTTGTAGTAAGGACAGATTTGGGATCTGCCCCAAAATGTCACTGCGCTTGAAATCAAACCTTTAGATACCTAATATAGAAATTCTCTATTGTTCAGTGACACCTTGTTTTTGAAAAAATTTGTAAATACAAATATATTTAATAAGAATGAAACTTCTACTTATCTTGGTGGACGTTTCGGCAACGAATCTGCTCCCGTTCTCAACACAATTAAAATATTGTTCTGTTCGTAAAATTTTTCAATGTTTTCGATTTTAACATTGAAAAGTGACAGTTTGGTAGACGGAGGAATTCTGGTTACAAGGTGTTTTCATTAATTGATATCGAATTTTCCATTTTCATATTCAAGTTTCAGAAGTGGATGCCAAGTTCTATCTATATCAACTGAACAAAAAGCAATATTATTGTCTCCGTTCAGGAGAATGCAAGCAGACTCTTTGATCTCCAATCGGCCATATATGTTGTCCATTTTCAGTAAGGATATGACATTTTAGGCAGATCCCAAATCTGTCCTTACTACAAATATATAGCAATAATTTTTAATAACTTCTACTCAATTTTTTAGAAGCTAGGAGAGAAAATCCCATGAAAAGCTGAAAAATGTATAATGGTGATGTGTGATATTTCATATATGATATCTACAAGTTGCAAATCCTCGTTGCTACTAATAAAATATATCATCGCCTGTTGTTTTATGCTCAAGATATTCTTGAATGGGTAAGCAACACTTAGATGGTCTACCATACAATTGTTAGCATGTAGATGTATTCTTCGGCACATAGGCGTACATTTATTTCAACTGTATTCCCCATCATGATCCTATAGCTAAACCAGTTACCCACCTATAATACACCAAAAGGTGGCCTACCGGTCTCATTCCTATAATCATCCCAAAAGGCGGCTTCCTTATCCCGGAAGTCAGCTTCCTACCTTCTTTTGCCCAAGAATTAACCTTCCTACGTCTATCTATCACATTTTGGTAGGCGTCTCTCCACCTTTATTCATAAGTGGCGGCTCCGTATCTATATTTGTCAGAATCATCTTACTACCAGGGAGCCAGCTCCCCTCGCCTAAAATCCTCTCAAGAAGCAGTCTATAATCATCCCAAGAGGCGGCTCCCTACTTATATTCATTCCAGAAACCAGTTTTCCACTAACACCCATCGCAAAAGTTACCATACTCGCTCGCCACCGAAAAAAGGCTCCCTACCTATTGTAATCCAAAGCGACGTTCTCCTACCCTTCCTCACGAGGGAAACAATACCAGGTTTCATCCCAAAAGACGGCTCCCTATATATAATATAATTCAAGTCAGCTTACCACCTATATTCTCGAGGCGGCTCTCCACCTGAAATTATCCTAGAAGTCAGCTCTCCACCGCTATCCATCCCTACAGTCACCCTCCTACCTAATAACAGCTCCCTTTCTAAGGGGGCGGCACCCCACCTATTGTCATCCCGAGTTGCAGCTTCCCGTTTAAAATCATCCAAAAGATACCTTCCTACCTAAAATCAGCCCGAGTGGCATGTCCCCACCCATAATTTCATGAGGCAGCATCCCGCCCTAAATCATCTCAAAAGATACCTGCCTTCCTACATAAATCAGCCTTAGAAGCGAATCGGCTCCCCACATAATATCAACTCGAGGGGCAGCTCCCTACCTAAACTCAACTTGAGAGACGGTTCTTCACCTAGAATCATCCCAAAAGGCTGCTCCTTACCTGTATTCACCGCAGAAGATGACTCCCTACCGAAATTTATCCCAGGTGGCAGATTTCTACCTATCCTCACATGGGAACCGGCCCAATTCATCCCAAAAGGCGGCCCCCTACCTAAAAACAACCCAATTCAAGACAGCTTACCACCTATATTCATCCCGAGAGGCGTTTCCTCACCCAAAATCATTCCAGAGGCCAGCTGTCCAGTCACCTGCCCACCTAACCTAAGATGCAGCTCCTAACCTAAATAATCCCAAAACCTACCTACCTAAAACCCACCCGAGAGGCGCTCGCCTGAAGTCTTCCCATACTAAGTTTTCCTACCTATGATCATTCCGAAACGCGACCCCCACCTAGTCATCCCCAGAGATACCTTCCTACCTAGCACACCTCCACACTTGAAATCATAAGTCATCCCAAACAATACCTACCTACCTAAAATCATCCCGAGAGGCCCCTCCCTACATAAAATCATCCCGAGATGTAGCGGTTACCTAAAGTCGCCCCAAGAGATATACTCCTACTTAACAATTCCCGAAAGGCGACCCCCACCTAAAGTCATCCCCAGAGATACCTTCCTACCTAACAAATCCCGAGAGGCAGCTCCCCAACTGAAGTCATCCCAAACGATACCTTCCTACCTAACAAATTCCAAGAGGTAGCTACACACCTAAAATCATCCCAAGAAATACCTTCCTACCTATATTCTACCCAAGAGGCGGTTCCCACCTATACAGTTTTTACTATGAATAGAAATAGACGGTCCAATAAATTTGAAAAATTTCGGCCCCAAATCGAAATTATTAATTACGTGGGTGGGTAATTCATGCCCCCCACAGTGTAAGAATATTTTATAATTCAGTATGTATTGAAAAAATGAAATAAAGGAAGTTCTTACACTGTGGGAAACAGGGAAACCTAACTCATCTACGAAATTATAAAATTTGCTTTCGAAGCCGTTCGAAATATACAGAATCTTCACATCTGTATAAGACATCTCCGAGCTGTCCGCTGAATGGTTAACCATCTCAGTAATCTCCTGGTGGTGGTTAACCATTCAGGAAAATCTTGAGAATGAAACAACAGGCGAAAGTACATTTTAATAGTCGTAACGAAGCCCTACTTGCCGTAGAAATGGTATACGAAATAAATCCTATTACAAAATAAATGAAATCTTTTACGATATCAATCTCAGTCTTAGTAATTTTGACCCATTCATCAACCTATCGACTATATCGACTTGAGATACCCAAATTTGCAGGAGCTACAGTAGTGCCAAAGATATACTCTACGATCTACATTGGTTATCATCAGTGGTATACACTGCTCGCCAGCAGCAATGGAATGCTCTACCATTTCCGAGAGTGATAATAGGAGACACGGTAGGTTGAAATCTCTTCAGATTCGGCACTTAGGTATCAAATTCATTCGCTAGACAAATTCATGAAACTTGCTAGGTATGTATGATTCTGAAATGAACAAGAGCGAAAGAGATACCGAAGATACATTCGATGACTGAGTGAGATGAACACATCTTCAGTGACATACACTGCAGCTGCCACGGAATTGCCAACTTTTCCGTGGCAACTGTTGGCAAGCGGTGTATATAAGTAAGGATGTGGTCATCTTACTCAGTCGTTGAGTGTATCTTCGGTATCTCATTCGATCTTCTAAATTTCAGAATCATACATACCTAGCAAGTTTCATGAATTCGTCTAGCGAATGAATTTGATACCTAGATGCCGAATCTGAAGAAACTTCTAACCTACATTGCCTCCTATTATCACTCTCGGGAATAGTAGGTAATTTCATTGTTGCTGGCGAGCAGAGTATATCACCGAAGATGACCGATCTAGGTCGTTGAGTGCATCTTTGGTACTCATTCAGCTGCTGCAAATTTCATCATGAAAGGAAAACAGACCGATGATTGGAATTTATCTTTACATGTTGAACCACGTATTCGTGATGAAAATTCAAAAATCAAAACCATTGAAAATAATTCGGTGAACATTGTTTCCGAGATTTTGTGGACAGACTGGTTCTTCTATAAATATTATTCAAATATCAACAAGTAGAAAGTAGCAATGAATAAAACTTCTACTTTAGTGACAATTGGCATTGACACAATGAACACAATCAGAATGACACGAAAAAATATGAAATAGATTTGCTTTCAGTCAGTCATATTTCATTAGAGTAAGAACTGAAAATTAACCAAGAGAAAAGTAAAGTTGGAACATCTGAGGCAACAATAAGGTATAGGATCAGATAAGAGGTTAACGCACCCACGGAGATGAAATTCTAGACTCCCTGCAGTCCAAGCAGTTGAATGTGTTCCACTTTTAGAGAGGATCGAAATTCATCAGTTTGTCAGTAATTCAATCAAATTTCCACGCTGCGAGATAACAAATAATATGAAAAATAATCATACGATAAGTCAAAAAAATAGCTACTCTACCAACTCTTGGATCATTCGCAAAAGTCGGGCAGTTTTTGCGAATATTAATTTGCCGTATCTTAGGATCTACATAACATATGAATATTTCTTCAGATTATTTACCAACATGAAAAAGAGATAAATTATTACTGACAAATTGATGAATTCCAACACTCAGTAGAGATGGAACGCAACCCAATTAGTTGAAATGCAAAGGGCCCAGAGTATCACACCTTCGTGCGCCTGTAAACATCTACCTGATCCTATACGCAAATTGTAACTGAAAGAACATGGCTGGCTAGTTTGGAAATGATACTTGGTTAATCTTCATATCCCAATGAAAATTGACTACATTCACACTCGATGCGATTCACTTGCAATGCCACAGAGTAGTTCATTGTAATTATGTCAACTAACTTTGACATCGGAGGAAAAGTAAATTCTGAATAATTTACAGATTTGAAATAACGCTCCTCAACAGTACAAAGGTAAGATTTCAATCAATCGGTCGAATTTACAAGTACGTTTAAAAATTCAGAAGAAAGCAAGAAAAACATCAATGAAGACAGGGTTGTCACCAATATGAATAACTTTTTAGCAAAATGTACAGGTTGTATCACAGGTATTATCTTTACTCGAGGTGTTGTTCCTTGTATAAAAGATGAAAGAGTAAATAAAATATTATCATTTTCGAAAAATATGATTTCAAGATGTACAAACTATTCACTATAAATGTTTCACGTTTGTATCTCATTCTAGGTACTCATTCTTCGAATTACAAACGGTTTAAAAATAACCAATTCAAAAGGGGGTGAGACATTTACAGAGAATATGATCAAATCATCAATATTCAGAATATCAAAATGTAAGAGATATGATAAAGGATGATTTGTTTTTGAAATTTAAAGGAAAATAACACCGTCGAGCTACGGATCATACTGTGTGTGTGTAGAAGTTCGGAAAATATCTGATAATTCATGGTTTTGCTAATTGGAGGCAACCCGTCATCAATTGGCCCTTTTGTAAAGTCAACAACCTCTGAGCAAAACTATTTTGAACAACTTATATACATTGTATACAACAGCAGTTATATACAGGGTGTTCTTGTAATAGACCGACAATGTTTGATAGGTGATTGCTCTCAAAATTTCAAAGATGATATTCAATAAGAGGTCCAGAGATTTCAAAATACAGAGAAGTTCATGTTGACAAATTGGAATTTTCCTTAGACAATCATATTTTCAAACGTGAATTATCAAGAAGAACAATTTCGGATGTGAGGTCACGCTCGGAGGCTTTATGTGCCCAATTTCAAGGAAATTAATACATTGAAAGACATTGAATATTAAAGAAATCATTGGATTGGAAATGAAGTGAAGAATTTGAGTAAAAAGTTTGTCGGACATATACTGACTCACCCTGTATATAAAGCGAACGCAAGAGAACGTTTTCTGACACTGTCTAGAGGGAACACTGTGGAAACATTTCCTGGCATTCGAACAAAAGTTAGTGAAAATAAATGAAAACTTATATAAAATATACATGAAATGAACTGACTATGAAAAATGAAAATGAAATTTCAACTATTTCAAGCAATCATAATTCATCCATATCGTTGAAGATGACCCAATTTTTTTGTATCCTTCCCTGATTGTCTGCCGTCTCTGTCACCACCTCGTTCAATAATAACATCCTTGTAGATCTGTTTGTCATCTGTTGCTCCTACTTTCCTGTCCTAAAATTGCTGTAGGGAGAAGAACCAGGAGTGAAATTAACAAATGTTTTATGAAAGAGAAGACTAAGTTTTTTTGGGAGACAAAATGTATAATTTCATTGAAAAATTTTTTTAGAACTGTTTTTGATTGCACTGTATGAATATCATGAAATAAATCTAAGTTAGTCACAGAATTTCCTTGTGGAGCCTAAATTTCTTATTGAATTCAAAAACAATGTATGTATTTTAATAGTGTACTTGAGCAGTCGCAAACTAATGTAAATCAAAGGAAATATACTAGCGGATGTGCTGTCCTGACGGAAATATTTTTCTCAGAGAACAACCAAAATGAAAAAAATTAAATTCAATAATCCACATTATAGTCATCAATTAGAATATAATGATTGGAAAGTGCCAGAAGATTCTCTCATACTCATACCAGGGACATGGAGAATTGAGAAAACCCTAGTGTATAACGTTGTGCTGACTGAACCAATTTTCCTACACAGAAACTAATGAATATTTTCATGCTCCAAATTGGTCATCAATTGAAATAGTTGGCAAGGGTGTGAGGACAATAGAAGGTATAGGAAGGATTTGGAAATTTAAGAAAACCAAGTTTTTGTGCTGTTCTGGCTGATATTTTCTAGTTGAAATTGATAGAAAAAAAAAATAGTTTTCATTACTCATCAATTGGAAAATAAGGGTTGGAAAGAACACCAGGAAATTATACTCATAGAAAAGACTTGGAATTTCAAGAAAATCTAGTTTCTGTGCTGTCTTGGCTGAACTATTTCAAACAATAACATAAAAAAATATGTTTTATAGCCTGGATTAGGTATCCATCAGAATAAAAGTGTTGGAAATGGCCTAAGTTTTCTTCCTGTTCTCTTTCCTAGATGAAGACTATTATAAAAGAATGAAATCTCAATAAATATAACTCACCATTAAGACAGCTTTTCTGATAGAAATCTCTGGATATAATATGAGTTAACATCATCTATTTTTCTTGCAGAATGCAGATCTATGTCCATCATCGTCTTCAATAAACCAACAGACTTATCTTCAGTTGCCTCTCATCCACGCCAGCAAGACTGAAAATATTTAAATTTGTAAACAAATGGAAAAAGAATCACTCCATGGCTTAGCTTTACAAAAAGTTCATGCAGACAAAAAGTTTAGAATTCCAAGAAATCCAAATTGTTAAGAAAAATAAATGAGCTTTAGATCACTAGATGAAAAATATAAAAGAATTATGAATAGTGAGAAAAGATTCCCAAAATTTCTTGAAGAAGGCTTTCAACAAATATATTTTGAACAGACCTCAATCAATAATAGAATGACAGATTTTCCTCTTCTTATTTCCTGAAATAAAATTTCGGAAAATTTCTGTTGAATTACTGCTTCTCTAACAAATGCTACTTCATTCCAATGTCGAAGTCTCGTTAGTTTAACCTGTCATCGTCAAGGCGATATGAATGTATGAGGAATAGAGTTATAAGCTTTTGCAAATTGAAAAACAACTGAAATACGTTTTTGGGCTCTATAGACTAAATTATTATTGATATGACAAAAACTTTTATAAAAATTAATTGTATTGATAGTCCACATTAATCGTTCATGAAAATATAAAGATTAGAAAGAGCTTGGGAAAATTTATAAGAATAGGAAATACATTCGTATTGGATAAAAAATTAGCTTTTGCTAGACAGAAACTTATAATAAAAATTAAAAATTATGGTTAACAGCAGTCATGAATCTAAACACAAGGATTTTGAAGGGTGTGAGGATTTTCATAGGAACAGGAAAGACTTGGACATTCGAGAAAATACTAGTTATTGTGCTGTCTTAGCTGAACTATAGTTTGCCTTGACACAAACTATTATGGAAAAACCAATTCAAAATAAATATTACTCACCATCAGCCTAATTTTATTGTAAACTCTTGAGAAATATCTGCATAACTGGCATCAGTTTGTCCTTTTCTTAGTCCAGACATCATATCCATCTCCTTCATCATCCTCAAGGAATCACCAGATTCATCTTCGATGACCTTGCTTCCACACCCACCTCCAGACTCTGAAAATATTCGAATTCGTAAATAAATGGAACAAGAATCATAGAAATACCCTAGCTTATCATTATCTAAACATTTCTCAACACAAGGAACAAAAAAAAAACAAACTTTCTCGAAGAAAACAACTATTGAATATGTCGAATGTGTTTAGAATACAAAAATCGACTCACCTCCATGTGATTCTTTGGAGCTTCACTATTTCCAGCCATCATGCTCAGGATGTTCTATTTTTTGAATCAAATGAAATTCTTGAACTAGTTTGTTGTTGAAAGCAGCCGCTATATCATATTCATCTTGAAAATAAAGAGCCATTAAATATAATGAATATATTCAATATGTTTGGTTGAAAGTAGAAGCTATATAAGAGTAAAATAATTCAAATCTCTTTGGAATTTTTGACTATAGATGAAAACATACATCGCATGTATCACAGTATCATCCCAAAAGAAAAACTCTAATTATTCATGAGCTTTGAATAGAAAAGTTTTCAAAAAAGAACACAACTAGGCCTATATCACTTTGTGTACCATAATTTCTCAATGTGGCTATTTGAAATGAAGACTCACCTTCACATCATCATCATCAACCTTCACAGAGATTATCGTTCATCTTGTACAGGATGTTCTTCAGGTCAGATATGGATAGAATAGGTTCAATTTCCATAATCAGGCGAGTCATTGATCCATATAGTTGGTTGATGGCCGGCATTATGTATTCCATCACCTGTCTGAAAAAGAAAAACGAGTTTTTCTTTAGTACAATCTTTTGAATTCATTTCTATAAAAGCAGCAGACTTTTCGATTTGGAACGTTTTCTTATCGTCCATCCTCAATATAGATAGTCCTGTATACCTACATGTGGACAGAATAATTGAAAGAATTGGCATGTTTCCACTTTCACCTGCAAACTCGATAATGCTATTTTCAAACCACCCTGTAGATTTGGCAACTTGAAATTTCGTCATTCAGTAGTTTGAAATTTTCATTAGTTTAAATTCAGACTTTTCAAGATTTCCCAGGAAACATATGTAATCTGTATCTCGGAGTTATCACAGAAAGGTGTGCTGAGAAAATGCAGGAAGAATTGAATCGGTGTTCCCGATAAGATTCAAAATAGTGTATTTCTTTTAAATCTATCAATATGAAAAGAAATACAGGTGAAATGATGTTGTAACCAATCCCTACGGATGGAAATCTCTTCAAATCAGGGTGGATCAGCAAATCGATGTACTGTTCCAAATTGATATCTCAATATTAATAAAGAAATGAAATATGCCCTGAATGAAAAATCAAATCAAATTGTACTCACCATACTGGATAACTATAGGTAACAGTCCGCTTATCGAGTCCTACCGCACTTTGTTGCAAAAGATTGTTCGCTCCCTCGTTGGCGTCCGCATATGCTGCTCGCCCCCAAAATCGTTATGCACCAAGAACAGCTTACCTATACAGAAAAATCACACTCTGCAGTTACGAGTTATGATAAATTGTTGAAGAATAATTCTATTGATTATTATCCTGCAACGCCTTTCGGTTCGTTATATGAAACGACGACCATGGAATTACGGAGTAGACTGTCTTGTTGTTGTTGTTGTTATATCGAAACTCAGCTTTTTCATCCCTTCCTCCCTTCCTTTCCCACGAAAACTCATTTGCCGACAAACGACTACCCGTTCCTTTGTCGGTACCGCTCTCGCGCGGCGGCACAAAACTCCTAACGTAAACAACTCTCTGTCGTTTCTTCAACCTGTTTGTTGTGAAATCGAAAGCGAATTGCGTCGTTATCATTTTTTGTGCTCAAACTGGATCGTAAACAAAGCGATGCAATGTATCATGGGTGATTCCCCAGGCCACTAGATTTAATTTCGACTCGCTCGAAATAGGTACCAACATAAGAAATATTATGAAGAGAGATAAAAACACGACATTACATTTTGTTTGTAGAACGAGTCTATAGTGTGAAAAATATATAGGGGTCATTATTGATTCATATGTAATTCGGACCTACTCAATACAACTGCAAAGAATATACAGAGAGATAAAACACAACGGCATTTTTAAATTTGATATATTAGATGAATGTACGTTGTAATAGACCACTATATCAGGATAGATTGATTTTTGGGTATTTGTCGACACAGAAAAGCCAGAGAAGGTGGGGCGGCAGTTTTATTTGGCAAACGATCCACGATCCGATTCAATGTCCAAACTTTACATACCAACTATACTGGAATTATAAACCTCTGCAAGTTATACGACTCCTAATACTATGCCATGAGTTACTGGTTGCCTACCAACTCAATTATTAACTACTACAGGAACAATGCAATGGACAACAATTAATAGAGAAACAAGGCCCTGTGGAATGAAACTATACAGTGCGTCATGAAAAATAAAGCATGTATGATACAGAATATATAGCGTCATTAATTCACCCATAAGCAATATAGACTTACTTAATACACCTATAGAAAATATTATACAGGGAATTAAAACTCAACGACATATTGAAAGAAGAAATTTTAGGTGGATGCTTTTTTTTGTACCGTGTTCAAGAAAAATAGATCCAGTACGAGAAACATTCCAAGATACACAGGGATACATAGGGTCGTTCCATTCATTCCTAGGCAATTTGGCCCTACTTAAGTATACCTACAGGAAATGTTTTCCAAGGGTAAATAATGTGCATATTATTATTTTCTAGGAATGATGAGATTAAAGTTTACCTATGATTGATAAAACTAATGCAGCTTCCTGTATTATGAATATCTATACAGGTAGAACAATGAACACTATTGATAGGATCAATTCTTTTTAACAATCAAGAAAATACCTGGTTATTCAATGATCATGAATGATATCAAAGGAAAAATCAAAGCAAATTGCATCAAATTGAAATTCAAACCAATTGAAAAAATCAAGAAGTCTCACAAGAGTCAAAAGTTTGGTAATCAATGAAATAATTGGAAAATGTTTTGAAATCTGCCAGTGGTATACTCAATATATCAACCACCTGTGAGTTGATCAATGTTACTACAAGCTTTTCGAGCATAAAAGTCCCATTAGTATATCTACTCAATCTCAAGAGTTGAATATATGAAAATTATTCGAGATTCTCGTTGAAACCATGCAAATTAAATGCCCTCTAAGTCATAAGAAGGAATAATATCGTAAACTATATCATGAAATAAGAATGTATATCACATGTCTTTAGCCTTCGGTGTGTTCTAAATTCTGTCTTCCTGAGTTTTAATATTCATAGTTCAAGATCACAATCCAAACATTGTTCGAATTTTGATGATGCCACATGTAAAATATAGAAACTGAGCAGATGCACCATGAAAGGCAGCTCTAAGGGAGCTTCCACATATAATATCGTTTCCATTTCACTATCAAAAATGCCGGCCAGTAAATCGAGCACTAACCTGTAGCCTCCAAGTACTTTTTTCAATGCTGTCTGATTCTCCACCATTTGCTGTGCTGAAACTTCAACGAGGTACGAACAGACACCTATTTTAGGATGTCCTGGAGGAACAGCTTAAGCATATGACGGATATCTCATCTTCCATATCGAACTGCAGCTTCTTCTTTTCAACCCGGTGGTCCTTCTGGAAGAGCTCCATACACAGCCGGTGGTCGAATATGCCTGCAAAAGATCGAAATTCGAGTGGCGTCACTTCGACCAGCGCCTCAAGAAGAGTCAACAATAACTATTACCGTCGTGATCGATGTAAACAAACCGGCGACTACAAACGAAACACACATGATTTAATCTAAACAAACACATTCAACACTATTCAAGACCGATATAACGTAATTCAGTGTGAAAATTATCAAATCAGGTATGAGTTACTCCCCCACGTCATAAGAAAGCAGCACCATGGAATGGAAAAGGAAATTTGTAGGCGAAATGAACAGAAGGCTGTACTGTCTAAAATACTGTTTACACCATAAACTTTCATGCTGTCTAAAATATTTTTCACAACAACAGTGTTCTTTTCGTACATAATAGTTCTGATAATACTCTTCAACGGTCTATCAACACATATCTATAAACATTTATTATTATATCTTCTCCTCCATCATTAATAATTCATGATAAACGATATGATCGCTCTGACATAGAACAGAAGAGCAACACCGACAGTAACAACATGCGCATGCGCCTACGAAAACGCACGAACGTTCGTACGCGCATCATGTGCTGGGTATGTGGTACGGATGTCATAATATCACGTGATTTGTTTTGATGATATTTTGTTTTGTTAGTGCGTGTGCCGGTGTCGCGTCGACCGTATTGTATTAATCATCATCGCGTTACTGTGAGAACTAAAAAGTATTAGTGAAATGACAAATTGTTGTGCAAATCATAGTTATTCATCCAGAACAGATAGTGAGTGAGAAAGTGAGTGAGTTTTTCCAGATTTCCCAAGGATCCCGAAAGGTATTGTTATATGATATAGATATTTGTTGTTGTTTACATTATGATACATTTATGCTTTTTTCTCTCGAACGATTCGAATATTCATCCAAAACATATAATGATACAGTGAGCTTTCGGACGGTTAATATTCATTTTCGTGAAAATAAGTGCGAATAAAATGCGTAGTAAAATGCACAGTGATATTACTTGGGAGATGTCAACCATGTATAAATTTTCCAAAAAGTTATTCCCAAGAATGAATACTTTGTTATTCTATCAATTATACAAATATATATCGAAATGAGAGTCACAGAAGGCATCGACATATTTTAGGTCGAGCCGGAACTTCGGAAATACACAGCGTACCGGCGAATTTTTTAATGGCCTTCTTTATCGAAAGTTTTATAATATTTTCTCTACAGGCTTCTATTAATGCAAAATACATATAAGTTTTGATGTATTCTGAGTGAATGCCTTCGAAATTTGATCGTTAAATAATATATTTGCAAATGATAGAAATGATGACTGCATTATCTCTATGAGGGGCAGAGTGACTGACTGTATTATTATCATTAGTGATTCGACTTCGATGAGGCTTTTGAATTGCCGAAACAGAGAAATGAACATAAGATTCTAGAACAGGAAAGAATAGGATGGATCGTTCTGGAACAAAATAGGATATAAAAAGTAAAAAGAGTTGGAAAGTGATAATCACAACATAATTATTAACCTTATCGCATTATTGTCAGTATCATAGTATCAGTAAAATCAGTCATACTATCAGTACATGCATGCAGATGATCATTTTTGTAAAAAATATGAGTTGGCGCCATCTAGGGGTTGATCGTCCAAGTAAATGAACTTAATGTTGTGATAGATCAGTATCTCAGGGTTGGTTGATTTTTCGGGGTCGGACCTGGGTATTTGTCGGCACAGAAAAAAAACAGATGGTTTTTTTGGCAGTTGTATTTGGCAAACGACTCACGATCAGGAAAAGATTCTACAAAGGAATGCAGGCACAGGTTGGAATATAAGTTGCTTATTATATTTGAAACCATTAGGGCCACAAGCAATTTCCTCTGGAATTGCTGTCCGTTGATCGTGACTCCGCACTTTCAGTAGCTCCAATTCAAAAAGCACAAATCGAAAATACATAAAAAGGTAGTTTTTATAATCCCTCGTTTTTATACTTATCCCCATTCCCGAGTACATGGTCAAGGCCAAGAATCTACAACTCGACACCGAAAACGAATACCCCGGCAAGTTATACTACTCCTAATACCATATCATGAGTTACTGGTTGCCTATCAACGCAATTACTATAGGAACAAGGCAATTGACCAACATTATGAGGGTACTGACTACTGAGACACACAGACAACGGATGTTTTTTTACAATGTATCGAAGAAGAACAGGCTAGCCAACCTTGTGAAAAATTGTCCATATCAAAAAATATTTGTTTTTTGCATTATTATGTTAATCCTTTACTCATTGTTTTTGTCTAATCGAGAGTTTGTCTTGCAATAGGTTTCAATGTCTTGATATGATTTTATTAGTAATGAATTCAGGAATCAGGAGACATTCAATAGAGAACAAACAAGATAGTTATCTATGAAACTGTTCACTTATTGGTATCTCTCCTCAGCTGATTTCACTCATTCTTATAGCCGTTGATGTATAATTTTACTTATCGATAATAATCAATGAGACTGATTATAAAACAGATGGTATATGAAGATGGGGATTCTTACTTTTCTGCGTTTTTTGTTCAGCTAGGTATACTGTGTTCTAGATGCATCGTTTCTGTCCTAGCTATTGTATGATTTTTATTGAGCCCACTTTCAGCACATATCATATGACAATCAAGAATAATAGTCCTTTTTTTTGATTTCAGGTCTCATGGAAAGAACAGTGTTGAATTCTTGGTTTCCTGATACAAGTTCACAATGGTGAGTACCTCATTCAATACGTTTCAGTGTTTGGTATCATGATGGGCGTTCGAATGATGAGTAATTAATTCAGGAGTCATTCAATGTCAAAGTGCTCACTAATAGGTTGATTTCACTCATTCATATTGCCATAGATGTAATAATTAAGGAAAACTGATGATAAACCTGATGGTATAGGAAGATAAGGATTCTTACTTTTCCGTTTTCTTCGTTCAGCTGGACATTTGGCGTTTCTATTGTATATAATGTATAATGTAATCAATATTGTGTTTCACATGTTTCTGTTTCGCTACTGTATGATCTTTATGGAGCTCACTTTCAGCACATATCACATGACAATCAAGAGAATCATAGTCCTTCTTCCTTCATTTCCAGGTGATCTGGAAATAGAACAGTGCTTGATAATAATAAAAATAATATGTTGATCGCATCAAAAAATACATTCAGATACATGAATATTTTCAAAATGTACACAGTACTGCTAGGCATATTTTATCATATATTTTCATATGTACCCTGACTAGATTAGAAAACACAAATATTCAAAAGACAAGCTGGTACAAACATTGATCAATAGATATGTCAGAGACTCTAATTTTTATCTGAGCTTGGTTTCAAATGAGTCACTACGTGAGTTGGGCTTGGTTGGTAATAGGATATACACTTGAGCTCCTTGATAACTAAAACAATTTTCAAAAAACACAGTTTTATGTCTTGGTATACATAAGTTATTATTATTCCTAGTACTTGAATCATGAATGTTATTGTGTCTTATTAGTAATGCTGCTAGATATGTCAGACAGTTATTATTAACATTAGTTATTGGGCAACTCATGTGGAGAAAATGTCTTTCACCTATCTTCAATAAACATGCACCTCGTAGTGTTGGAGTAATATGGTCACGCCTCTTTAGGTTGAACACATATCTTTTAACAAAGACATGTATTTTCTGTATTCGATTCTTGTACGTTACTGTTCTGAGAAAGGTCCATAAACATAGTCCATGTTGTTTGGTATGGATCAAACTTAATACGTTTCAGTGTTTGGTGTCAAGATGGGAGTTTTAATGATGACTTGACATGATTTTATGAGTAATGGATTTAGGAGACATTCAATCAAGAATCAATGAGGATGATATATTGAGGATGTGGATTCTTACTTTTCAGTTTTTTTCGTTTAGATGGATATCAAGCGTTTCTATTGTACATAATATATAATGGAATCACTACTGCTTTTTACATGTATCATTTGTGTCCTTGATCTTCATCGAGCCCACTTTCAGCATACATCATATGAGAATCAATAATAATTGTCCTTTTTGTTGATTCCAGGTGTCATGGATAAGAACAGTGCTGAATACTTGGTTTTCTGCAACGAGTAACAATGGTGAGTACCTCATATTATTATGAGTAATTAATTCAGTAATTTATTGGTATTTCTCCTCATTTGATTTCATTGATTCATATGGCCATAGATGTATAATTCTACTGATCGATGATAATTAATAATGAAACTGGTAATGAAACAGATGAATGAAGATTTGGATTCTTACTTCTCTGTGTTCTTTGTTCAGCTTTTATACTATGGTTTACATGTATCGTTTCTGTCTCAACTACTGTATGATCTTTATCGAGCCTACTTTTGGCACATATCACTTGACGACAATAAAGAATCATAATACCTTTTTCTTCAATTCCAGGTGATCTGCAAAGAAGGCGAAGCTGAATACTTGGTTCCTGAAACAAG
The DNA here is from genome assembly GCA_963576655.1 of Gastrophysa polygoni. NCBI lineage: Eukaryota > Metazoa > Arthropoda > Insecta > Coleoptera > Chrysomelidae > Gastrophysa > Gastrophysa polygoni. Next base: position 19,290 of record OY755082.1, on the reverse strand, counting down.
TTCACAAAGGTGAGTACCTCTTACATTACATTTCATTGTTTGGTGTCATGATGTGAGTTGGACATATCGAACTTATCAGGAATCATCAAAAATCATCAAATATCTGGCAACGAAAAGCTGGGTTTGTGTTCCTTCTCCTGCTACGTTTTGCATAGTCAATTGTTTGATGCTTCCATCGATCAATGAAAACTCGTTTCCAAGCCAGTTATAGTCATATGTCTACCCATACGATATTTCTTGGGAAACTTTCAGTGGTATTTTCTTGAGACCATCTTCATTCTGAAATCAGAAAGTGGATGAAAAGTATATCATGATTTAACGAATCATTCACTCAATATCATTCAATCAATACTCGCAAAAGAATTGAATATTGTTATAACAAACCTCTGTTGCGAAATATGTACTGAGGGCTCGTATTGGTATAAAACCCCAAAAAATTATCATAATGTATCCCAGTATCGTAGTTTATGTAACATTATGAGAGCAAAACTGTAAAGAGTTCTTCAGTGTTTGCAGAAAAATATTGCTTCGAATAATTCCATCAAAAACTAAAGTGGACAATAACAAAACGAATGATGTTTGATGTATACATTAAAATGAGAATTTATGATGTAAATGAGATTTTATACAGCGTAGAAATTTATGGTGTAAACAAGGTTTTGGACATCATGACAATTATGGTGTAAACAAAGTTTTGGACATCATGAAAACTAATGATATAAACAAGGTTTTAGACAGCATTAGAAATTATAAAAAGGAATCATGGTGTGATTGAGATTAGAGACAGCATAAGAACTATAGTTATATGTGTTCGGAGCAGAGCTGGGCAGATACTTCAAAAAAATTATTCAAATTTTACTTTAGATTATTGAAAAGATTCAAATACTAAATATTTTCGAAGTCCAAGAAGTATTTGAATGAGAATTACAATACTATTTGAATAGTTTACAGTGAATATTTTAAATATTTCAATACTTTTAACTAATTTAAATGAAAAATCTGAAGAAATAAAACATTCGATTCTTTGGGCACGAGGGCCGAAGCTAAAATCACATAAATTTATTATCGTTTATTTCATAACTTCTTGTTGGTGTTAAGTGTTGATATTAACAGTTCCCTTTCCTCTCAAAAAGACGAATATTTGTGAAAATTCAAATATTCTGCAGGTATTTTAATACCCCAGAATTATTCAAATAATCTTTGGATATTTAAATACCGAGGGAGTATTTTGATAGTTTCGATATATTTGGATACTTTTCTGAACTATTTGCTAATACCGAGGTATAACATATTTCAAGAAATATTTGTGAGTATAAATATAATAACCTAAACAAGACATTATTCAAATACTCATTAGTATTTAGATACTATCAAGAGTGTTTTTACGTACAAATAATGCCCAGTTCTGGTTCCGGGATTACTTATTGTCGTTGGATTTGTGGAATTTTCGGTCGACAATGATTCACGATGAATCAGTGATGATTAATAATTGGTTTATCGAGTCTGATGTCCAACTCACTGAAATGATGCAGATTTATTATTCACGCATTCGTAGTCGACAGTGGTTCATTCCTGCGTTCATCAGTAGTTCTTTTGGTGAATATACAGGGTGACATTAGTATATATATATATATACGGAGTGATTGATTGAAACGGTTTATTAGACGAACCTGGCGAACCAACCAAGGAATCGTTTTGAAAGTTGGGTTGATCGCATGAACGAACAAGCTCAATGTTGCTCTAATAATTTCAATAATGCTGTGTTGCCGCTTCTACCAAAAAGAAGCAGCAATTTGATATTTCAAACGGAACACCCTATAAATAATATTACTGTTAGAATCTTCAACAATTTTCTGTCAACTTCTCCTGATATTTCCCCATACTTATTTGTGAGCGTTTTCGTGAATAATTATTTTGTATTATTTTCTTAGAAAACATGACTCCAAAAAAGTTGATATTTTACAGCTGTAACTTACTGAGAGGATGAGATGATGATCAGGGATTACTAGAAAGCTCATTGTCAAGTAGTAAGATCAAATTTAATTCAGTACAGGGTGATTCATTTGATCACTTAAAAAAGTGATTGAGAATTTCGAAATTTTTCAAACGGAACACCCTGAAATTCATCATCGCATCGAATAGCAGGGCAGATCATCTACTCATTGATGTTTATCATACTCATACCTATCTACTCAGGGTTTTCGATCAGAAGCAATTATTAGTGATCCTCGTTTAACTTTGTGATCATTGTTCACAAATCTCACGACGTTTACATTTTTATATCTACTTAATCTATTGATTTTTTTCAATTGTACTGGTACTGTGTGATATGTATATCTTTGGTTGTGGATCATCTGCAAATCGAGTTTTATATTTGTTGTGGACTTGGTATTTCGTTCTGTTGACAAAAAATATTCTCACTAACCGCTGTAAAACATATAAGCTTCTTATGCTCAGTTATTGAGTCAATAATGAGTAGGTAATCTGAATTGCTCTTCGATGCGATGATGACATACAGAGTGTTTCATTTGAAAAAATCGCATTTCAATGACTTTTTCAACTGAATGAATTAAACGAGAGCATTCGTAAAACCCTGAGATCTCACTATAGGACAACGAGCCTTCTGGTATTCTTTGATCATTATTTTATCGCCTCAGTAAGTCACAGTTGAGAAATATCAACTTTATTCAGTTGTTATCATTGAATAATAAAATGTATTTAACTAGAAGACGGAAGCTCATTATTATAATCAATTCCCTTCATCGGTATCATAGGTACATAAAATACAAAGTACTTTTTAACTATTACAGAAGTCATGTTTTGTGAGAAAAAAATACAAAATGAGTAATTCCTCGACAACGCTTAGAGATAGGTATAGGGAAATATTAGAAGAATTTGTCAGAAATTTATTTGAAATTCTGATAATAATATTACATACAGGGTGTCCCATTCAAGATATCAAAATTGCTTTTCTTATGCGGTCATTCCAACTATCAAAACGATACCTCGGCTAGTTCGACAGGTACGTCTAATGAACCGTTCTAATCAATTACCCTGTATATAGATAAGAACACAACTTCTAAAATCTTGTTCTTGTCGCCTCATATGTCAGAAACTATTAGGGATACGGCACTTTAGACTTTTGATTCGTATTCAGCACATCGAAAACATTCTGTTCAAGATTTCAGCTCATTTTGACAACTGAAAAAAGTTCTCACTTTTTCGGACTCTCAAAATTCAATTTTGTTGTTAGAGGTTCAAAATTCAGTATCTAGAGCCCTCAAGGCATTGCCTAGTGCAGAACAGGAGTACAGCTCATGTATGTTACGCTGGGACAACCACTTCAACAAAATCCAAAAATTTTTATACCAGAATTTAGTGCTTTTTTGTTCCTCTTTTCAAAAATTTGTTGCTTGTGCCGAAACAGAAAAATCGAGTACTTGTCAGCTTCACGATAAGCTGGCACAGCAACTTTTTCATTTCATCACCGAATTCAAAAACACATATACCAAAATGTAGCACTAATTTGGTGCTAATTTGATCCCCTATTCGAATATCTAAATTTCTAACCGTTACAAGAAAAATGATGTCTTGCCAGCTTCACGATCACCTGACAGCAACTTTTTCATTTCATCACCGAATTGGAAAACAAATATACCAATATGTAGCACTAATTTGTTGCTGATTTGTTCCCCTATTCGAATATCTGAATTTCTCTCCATTACAGAAAAAAAATATGCATAGCAACATGTCATCACTGAGTTTTCACGATACTTTCGTTATCTGACATATGATATGATAATACAAATGATGATAAAAAACTGCTTGTTCCTTTAGAAAATTATGATGGAAAATAGCGCCAAGCCAGGTTAATTCTATGATAATTTCGTCATATGACACTTAAACTCGAAAATGATCGAACCAACATTCGTTGCTTTCTTGTTGCAAATTTGTTCCTCTTTCGAAATTTTTCTAGCTCATTCTTTCAAAAATTATACAAAAAATTACTGACATACTAGATTATTTCACGATAACTTCTTTATTTGACATATGACCTCAAAACTGAAAATACGAGAATTTGTTGCTTTCTTGTTGCTAATTTGTTCCCCTTTCAGAATTCTCATGACTCATTCTTTCCAAAATTCAAAAAAAAAATATGCTGACATGCTAGATTTTTTCATGATAACTTTTTTATTTGACATATAATTTTCAAAAGAAACTAGCAACAAAAATTCTGAAAGGGGAACAAATTAGTAACAAGAAAGCAACAAATTCTTGTGTTGTCATTTTTGAATTCGTATGTCAAATGAAGAAGTTATCGTGAAATAATCTAGCATCGTAGCATGTCAGTATTTTTTTCAATGAAATTTTTGAAAGAATGAGCTATAAAAATTTCGGATGAGGAACAAATCAGTAACAAGAAAGCAACAAATGTTGGTTCGATCGTTGTAGAGTTCAAATTTCACATGACGAAATTATCATGGAATTAACCTGGCATGGCGGTATTTTCCATCCTTATTTTATGAAGGAACAAGCAACAAAAATTCTGAAAGGGGAACAAATTAGTAACAAGAAAGCAATAAATACTCGTGTTTTAATTTTTGTATTCATATGTCAGATAACGAAAGTATCGTGAAAATTCAGTGATGACATGTTGCTATGCATATTTTTTTTTTCTGTAATGGAGAGAAATTCAGATATTCGAATAGGGGAACAAATTAGCAACAAATTAGTGCTACATATTGGTATATTTGTTTTCAAATTCGGTGATGAAATGAAAAAGTTGCTGTGCCAGCTTATCGTGAAGCTGGCAAGTACTCGATTTTTCTGTTTCGGCACAAGCAACAAATTTTCGAAAAGGGGAAAAAATTAGCAACTGAAAAGCACTAAAGTGGTTGTGCCAGCGTAATATACATGCACAGCTCTCTTGGAACAATAATTGAAAAGATGCAATTTTTGATCTCAATTCGGGCTGCATTTGTTCTCATGTTTTGCTAACTCGAAAACGATCGAAAATACTTCGAAATCGACTAAACACACGCATTCTGCACACGAATTTGAACGCGTCGAGTTATTATCGACGATTTTGGAGCTCGAATATTTCTCCAAAAAATGTTCACATCTCGGAAATTATGGAGAATACTGCCCTACGACTTTAGGTTGGAGCTCAGCTTGCCGAGAATACTTCGGTAAGCTAGATATCTGCCGATTCTGGCGCCTGAAAATTGCTGAAAAAAAGTTCAAAGGTAAGTCTACTTAATTTTAAGGATCCACAATTTGATTTTGTCGTACATTGCGGAATAGGAGTACAGTTCTTTGACTTGAGTTGAGTTGAGTTGCGTTCACTTGCGTTTATTTGAGTTGACTTGAGTTGAGTTGACTTGAGTTGACTTGAGTTGAGTTCTGTTGCGTATAGTTGCGTTGCGTTTAGATGAGTTGAGTTTACATAAGTTGCGTTGAGCTGAGTTGAGTTGATATGCATTTTATCTTTTATCATGGAGTTTTATGAATCCATCTATCTACCTATAGTTATAATTATGTCTACCTATATGATATTCAAGATGTGTTGAGTTGCGTTTAGTTGCGTTGAGTTGACTTGAGTTGAGTTGCGTTTACTTGCGTTTATTTCAGTAACGTTTTCAGTTGTTGAGTTTAGTTGCGTTGCGTTTAGTTGCGTTTATATAGTTGACATGAGTTGATATGCCTTTTTTATCTTATCATGGAGTTTTATGAATCTACATATATCTACTTCTAGACCTATTATTTTTTACCTATATGATATTTGAGTTAAATTTAGTTGATTTGCGTGTAGTTGCGTTTAGTTGCGTTTGATTGAGTGGAGTTGAGTTTAGTTGCTTTTTATCTCTTATCATTTTATAATTTTAATTATGTCTGCTGATATTATATTTGAAGTAAGTAGAGTAGAGATGAGTAGACTTGAGTTGAGTTGCGTTCAGTTGCGTTGCGTTTAGTTGCGTTTAGATGAGTTGACCTGAGTTGATATGCCTTTTATCTTCTATTATGTCTTATATTTATGTCTAGATCTAATTATGTCTACCTATATGATATTTAAGTTAAGTTTAGTTGATTTGCGTGTAGTTTTTTTTTTTAGATGCGTTTAGTTGAGTATGTATGCCAATATGATATTTAATGTAAGTTGAGTTGAGTCGTGATGAGTTGACTAGAGTCTACCGATATCATATTTAATGTAACTTGAGTTGAGTTGTTATGACTTGAGTTGAGTTGTTATGGGTTGGGTTGACAAGAGTAGATTTGCGACTAGTTGCGTTTAGTTCAGTTGACTATAGTTGCGTTTAGATGAGTTGAGTTGCATATAGTTGCGTTGCGTTGACTTGAGTTGTGTTGATTTGCGTTTAGTTGGCTGGAGTTGATTTGCGTTGAGTAGATTTGCGGTTAGTTGAGTTGTTTCGTTAAAATGAGTATAGTTTGGTTGCGTTTAGTTGACTTGAAATGGCTTGACAAGGTTAGGTTAGGTTAGGTTAGGTTAGGTTAGGTTAGGTTAGGTTAGGTTAGGTTAGGTTAGGTTAGGTTAGGTTAGGTTAGGTTAGGTTAGGTTAGGTTAGGTTAGGTTAGGTTAGGTTAGGTTAGGTTAGGTTAGGTTAGGTTAGGTTAGGTTAGGTTAGGTTAGGTTAGGTTAGGTTAGGTTAGGTTAGGTTAGGTTAGGTTAGGTTAGGTTAGGTTAGGTTAGGTTAGGTTAGGTTAGGTTAGGTTAGGTTAGGTTAGGTTAGGTTAGGTTAGGTTAGGTTAGGTTAGGTTAGGTTAGGTTAGGTTAGGTTAGGTTAGGTTAGGTTAGGTTAGGTTAGGTTAGGTTAGGTTAGGTTAGGTTAGGTTAGGTTAGGTTAGGTTAGGTTAGGTTAGGTTAGGTTAGGTTAGGTTAGGTTAGGTTAGGTTAGGTTAGGTTAGGTTAGGTTAGGTTAGGTTAGGTTAGGTTAGGTTAGGTTAGGTTAGGTTAGGTTAGGTTAGGTTAGGTTAGGTTAGGTTAGGTTAGGTTAGGTTAGGTTAGGTTAGGTTAGGTTAGGTTAGGTTAGGTTAGGTTAGGTTAGGTTAGGTTAGGTTAGGTTAGGTTAGGTTAGGTTAGGTTAGGTTAGGTTAGGTTAGGTTAGGTTAGGTTAGGTTAGGTTAGGTTAGGTTAGGTTAGGTTAGGTTAGGTTAGGTTAGGTTAGGTTAGGTTAGGTTAGGTTAGGTTAGGTTAGGTTAGGTTAGGTTAGGTTAGGTTAGGTTAGGTTAGGTTAGGTTAGGTTAGGTTAGGTTAGGTTAGGTTAGGTTAGGTTAGGTTAGGTTAGGTTAGGTTAGGTTAGGTTAGGTTAGGTTAGGTTAGGTTAGGTTAGGTTAGGTTAGGTTAGGTTAGGTTAGGTTAGGTTAGGTTAGGTTAGGTTAGGTTAGGTTAGGTTAGGTTAGGTTAGGTTAGGTTAGGTTAGGTTAGGTTAGGTTAGGTTAGGTTAGGTTAGGTTAGGTTAGGTTAGGTTAGGTTAGGTTAGGTTAGGTTAGGTTAGGTTAGGTTAGGTTAGGTTAGGTTAGGTTAGGTTAGGTTAGGTTAGGTTAGGTTAGGTTAGGTTAGGTTAGGTTAGGTTAGGTTAGGTTAGGTTAGGTTAGGTTAGGTTAGGTTAGGTTAGGTTAGGTTAGGTTAGGTTAGGTTAGGTTAGGTTAGGTTAGGTTAGGTTAGGTTAGGTTAGGTTAGGTTAGGTTAGGTTAGGTTAGGTTAGGTTAGGTTAGGTTAGGTTAGGTTAGGTTAGGTTAGGTTAGGTTAGGTTAGGTTAGGTTAGGTTAGGTTAGGTTAGGTTAGGTTAGGTTAGGTTAGGTTAGGTTAGGTTAGGTTAGGTTAGGTTAGGTTAGGTTAGGTTAGGTTAGGTTAGGTTAGGTTAGGTTAGGTTAGGTTAGGTTAGGTTAGGTTAGGTTAGGTTAGGTTAGGTTAGGTTAGGTTAGGTTAGGTTAGGTTAGGTTAGGTTAGGTTAGGTTAGGTTAGGTTAGGTTAGGTTAGGTTAGGTTAGGTTAGGTTAGGTTAGGTTAGGTTAGGTTAGGTTAGGTTAGGTTAGGTTAGGTTAGGTTAGGTTAGGTTAGGTTAGGTTAGGTTAGGTTAGGTTAGGTTAGGTTAGGTTAGGTTAGGTTAGGTTAGGTTAGGTTAGGTTAGGTTAGGTTAGGTTAGGTTAGGTTAGGTTAGGTTAGGTTAGGTTAGGTTAGGTTAGGTTAGGTTAGGTTAGGTTAGGTTAGGTTAGGTTAGGTTAGGTTAGGTTAGGTTAGGTTAGGTTAGGTTAGGTTAGGTTAGGTTAGGTTAGGTTAGGTTAGGTTAGGTTAGGTTAGGTTAGGTTAGGTTAGGTTAGGTTAGGTTAGGTTAGGTTAGGTTAGGTTAGGTTAGGTTAGGTTAGGTTAGGTTAGGTTAGGTTAGGTTAGGTTAGGTTAGGTTAGGTTAGGTTAGGTTAGGTTAGGTTAGGTTAGGTTAGGTTAGGTTAGGTTAGGTTAGGTTAGGTTAGGTTAGGTTAGGTTAGGTTAGGTTAGGTTAGGTTAGGTTAGGTTAGGTTAGGTTAGGTTAGGTTAGGTTAGGTTAGGTTAGGTTAGGTTAGGTTAGGTTAGGTTAGGTTAGGTTAGGTTAGGTTAGGTTAGGTTAGGTTAGGTTAGGTTAGGTTAGGTTAGGTTAGGTTAGGTTAGGTTAGGTTAGGTTAGGTTAGGTTAGGTTAGGTTAGGTTAGGTTAGGTTAGGTTAGGTTAGGTTAGGTTAGGTTAGGTTAGGTTAGGTTAGGTTAGGTTAGGTTAGGTTAGGTTAGGTTAGGTTAGGTTAGGTTAGGTTAGGTTAGGTTAGGTTAGGTTAGGTTAGGTTAGGTTAGGTTAGGTTAGGTTAGGTTAGGTTAGGTTAGGTTAGGTTAGGTTAGGTTAGGTTAGGTTAGGTTAGGTTAGGTTAGGTTAGGTTAGGTTAGGTTAGGTTAGGTTAGGTTAGGTTAGGTTAGGTTAGGTTAGGTTAGGTTAGGTTAGGTTAGGTTAGGTTAGGTTAGGTTAGGTTAGGTTAGGTTAGGTTAGGTTAGGTTAGGTTAGGTTAGGTTAGGTTAGGTTAGGTTAGGTTAGGTTAGGTTAGGTTAGGTTAGGTTAGGTTAGGTTAGGTTAGGTTAGGTTAGGTTAGGTTAGGTTAGGTTAGGTTAGGTTAGGTTAGGTTAGGTTAGGTTAGGTTAGGTTAGGTTAGGTTAGGTTAGGTTAGGTTAGGTTAGGTTAGGTTAGGTTAGGTTAGGTTAGGTTAGGTTAGGTTAGGTTAGGTTAGGTTAGGTTAGGTTAGGTTAGGTTAGGTTAGGTTAGGTTAGGTTAGGTTAGGTTAGGTTAGGTTAGGTTAGGTTAGGTTAGGTTAGGTTAGGTTAGGTTAGGTTAGGTTAGGTTAGGTTAGGTTAGGTTAGGTTAGGTTAGGTTAGGTTAGGTTAGGTTAGGTTAGGTTAGGTTAGGTTAGGTTAGGTTAGGTTAGGTTAGGTTAGGTTAGGTTAGGTTAGGTTAGGTTAGGTTAGGTTAGGTTAGGTTAGGTTAGGTTAGGTTAGGTTAGGTTAGGTTAGGTTAGGTTAGGTTAGGTTAGGTTAGGTTAGGTTAGGTTAGGTTAGGTTAGGTTAGGTTAGGTTAGGTTAGGTTAGGTTAGGTTAGGTTAGGTTAGGTTAGGTTAGGTTAGGTTAGGTTAGGTTAGGTTAGGTTAGGTTAGGTTAGGTTAGGTTAGGTTAGGTTAGGTTAGGTTAGGTTAGGTTAGGTTAGGTTAGGTTAGGTTAGGTTAGGTTAGGTTAGGTTAGGTTAGGTTAGGTTAGGTTAGGTTAGGTTAGGTTAGGTTAGGTTAGGTTAGGTTAGGTTAGGTTAGGTTAGGTTAGGTTAGGTTAGGTTAGGTTAGGTTAGGTTAGGTTAGGTTAGGTTAGGTTAGGTTAGGTTAGGTTAGGTTAGGTTAGGTTAGGTTAGGTTAGGTTAGGTTAGGTTAGGTTAGGTTAGGTTAGGTTAGGTTAGGTTAGGTTAGGTTAGGTTAGGTTAGGTTAGGTTAGGTTAGGTTAGGTTAGGTTAGGTTAGGTTAGGTTAGGTTAGGTTAGGTTAGGTTAGGTTAGGTTAGGTTAGGTTAGGTTAGGTTAGGTTAGGTTAGGTTAGGTTAGGTTAGGTTAGGTTAGGTTAGGTTAGGTTAGGTTAGGTTAGGTTAGGTTAGGTTAGGTTAGGTTAGGTTAGGTTAGGTTAGGTTAGGTTAGGTTAGGTTAGGTTAGGTTAGGTTAGGTTAGGTTAGGTTAGGTTAGGTTAGGTTAGGTTAGGTTAGGTTAGGTTAGGTTAGGTTAGGTTAGGTTAGGTTAGGTTAGGTTAGGTTAGGTTAGGTTAGGTTAGGTTAGGTTAGGTTAGGTTAGGTTAGGTTAGGTTAGGTTAGGTTAGGTTAGGTTAGGTTAGGTTAGGTTAGGTTAGGTTAGGTTAGGTTAGGTTAGGTTAGGTTAGGTTAGGTTAGGTTAGGTTAGGTTAGGTTAGGTTAGGTTAGGTTAGGTTAGGTTAGGTTAGGTTAGGTTAGGTTAGGTTAGGTTAGGTTAGGTTAGGTTAGGTTAGGTTAGGTTAGGTTAGGTTAGGTTAGGTTAGGTTAGGTTAGGTTAGGTTAGGTTAGGTTAGGTTAGGTTAGGTTAGGTTAGGTTAGGTTAGGTTAGGTTAGGTTAGGTTAGGTTAGGTTAGGTTAGGTTAGGTTAGGTTAGGTTAGGTTAGGTTAGGTTAGGTTAGGTTAGGTTAGGTTAGGTTAGGTTAGGTTAGGTTAGGTTAGGTTAGGTTAGGTTAGGTTAGGTTAGGTTAGGTTAGGTTAGGTTAGGTTAGGTTAGGTTAGGTTAGGTTAGGTTAGGTTAGGTTAGGTTAGGTTAGGTTAGGTTAGGTTAGGTTAGGTTAGGTTAGGTTAGGTTAGGTTAGGTTAGGTTAGGTTAGGTTAGGTTAGGTTAGGTTAGGTTAGGTTAGGTTAGGTTAGGTTAGGTTAGGTTAGGTTAGGTTAGGTTAGGTTAGGTTAGGTTAGGTTAGGTTAGGTTAGGTTAGGTTAGGTTAGGTTAGGTTAGGTTAGGTTAGGTTAGGTTAGGTTAGGTTAGGTTAGGTTAGGTTAGGTTAGGTTAGGTTAGGTTAGGTTAGGTTAGGTTAGGTTAGGTTAGGTTAGGTTAGGTTAGGTTAGGTTAGGTTAGGTTAGGTTAGGTTAGGTTAGGTTAGGTTAGGTTAGGTTAGGTTAGGTTAGGTTAGGTTAGGTTAGGTTAGGTTAGGTTAGGTTAGGTTAGGTTAGGTTAGGTTAGGTTAGGTTAGGTTAGGTTAGGTTAGGTTAGGTTAGGTTAGGTTAGGTTAGGTTAGGTTAGGTTAGGTTAGGTTAGGTTAGGTTAGGTTAGGTTAGGTTAGGTTAGGTTAGGTTAGGTTAGGTTAGGTTAGGTTAGGTTAGGTTAGGTTAGGTTAGGTTAGGTTAGGTTAGGTTAGGTTAGGTTAGGTTAGGTTAGGTTAGGTTAGGTTAGGTTAGGTTAGGTTAGGTTAGGTTAGGTTAGGTTAGGTTAGGTTAGGTTAGGTTAGGTTAGGTTAGGTTAGGTTAGGTTAGGTTAGGTTAGGTTAGGTTAGGTTAGGTTAGGTTAGGTTAGGTTAGGTTAGGTTAGGTTAGGTTAGGTTAGGTTAGGTTAGGTTAGGTTAGGTTAGGTTAGGTTAGGTTAGGTTAGGTTAGGTTAGGTTAGGTTAGGTTAGGTTAGGTTAGGTTAGGTTAGGTTAGGTTAGGTTAGGTTAGGTTAGGTTAGGTTAGGTTAGGTTAGGTTAGGTTAGGTTAGGTTAGGTTAGGTTAGGTTAGGTTAGGTTAGGTTAGGTTAGGTTAGGTTAGGTTAGGTTAGGTTAGGTTAGGTTAGGTTAGGTTAGGTTAGGTTAGGTTAGGTTAGGTTAGGTTAGGTTAGGTTAGGTTAGGTTAGGTTAGGTTAGGTTAGGTTAGGTTAGGTTAGGTTAGGTTAGGTTAGGTTAGGTTAGGTTAGGTTAGGTTAGGTTAGGTTAGGTTAGGTTAGGTTAGGTTAGGTTAGGTTAGGTTAGGTTAGGTTAGGTTAGGTTAGGTTAGGTTAGGTTAGGTTAGGTTAGGTTAGGTTAGGTTAGGTTAGGTTAGGTTAGGTTAGGTTAGGTTAGGTTAGGTTAGGTTAGGTTAGGTTAGGTTAGGTTAGGTTAGGTTAGGTTAGGTTAGGTTAGGTTAGGTTAGGTTAGGTTAGGTTAGGTTAGGTTAGGTTAGGTTAGGTTAGGTTAGGTTAGGTTAGGTTAGGTTAGGTTAGGTTAGGTTAGGTTAGGTTAGGTTAGGTTAGGTTAGGTTAGGTTAGGTTAGGTTAGGTTAGGTTAGGTTAGGTTAGGTTAGGTTAGGTTAGGTTAGGTTAGGTTAGGTTAGGTTAGGTTAGGTTAGGTTAGGTTAGGTTAGGTTAGGTTAGGTTAGGTTAGGTTAGGTTAGGTTAGGTTAGGTTAGGTTAGGTTAGGTTAGGTTAGGTTAGGTTAGGTTAGGTTAGGTTAGGTTAGGTTAGGTTAGGTTAGGTTAGGTTAGGTTAGGTTAGGTTAGGTTAGGTTAGGTTAGGTTAGGTTAGGTTAGGTTAGGTTAGGTTAGGTTAGGTTAGGTTAGGTTAGGTTAGGTTAGGTTAGGTTAGGTTAGGTTAGGTTAGGTTAGGTTAGGTTAGGTTAGGTTAGGTTAGGTTAGGTTAGGTTAGGTTAGGTTAGGTTAGGTTAGGTTAGGTTAGGTTAGGTTAGGTTAGGTTAGGTTAGGTTAGGTTAGGTTAGGTTAGGTTAGGTTAGGTTAGGTTAGGTTAGGTTAGGTTAGGTTAGGTTAGGTTAGGTTAGGTTAGGTTAGGTTAGGTTAGGTTAGGTTAGGTTAGGTTAGGTTAGGTTAGGTTAGGTTAGGTTAGGTTAGGTTAGGTTAGGTTAGGTTAGGTTAGGTTAGGTTAGGTTAGGTTAGGTTAGGTTAGGTTAGGTTAGGTTAGGTTAGGTTAGGTTAGGTTAGGTTAGGTTAGGTTAGGTTAGGTTAGGTTAGGTTAGGTTAGGTTAGGTTAGGTTAGGTTAGGTTAGGTTAGGTTAGGTTAGGTTAGGTTAGGTTAGGTTAGGTTAGGTTAGGTTAGGTTAGGTTAGGTTAGGTTAGGTTAGGTTAGGTTAGGTTAGGTTAGGTTAGGTTAGGTTAGGTTAGGTTAGGTTAGGTTAGGTTAGGTTAGGTTAGGTTAGGTTAGGTTAGGTTAGGTTAGGTTAGGTTAGGTTAGGTTAGGTTAGGTTAGGTTAGGTTAGGTTAGGTTAGGTTAGGTTAGGTTAGGTTAGGTTAGGTTAGGTTAGGTTAGGTTAGGTTAGGTTAGGTTAGGTTAGGTTAGGTTAGGTTAGGTTAGGTTAGGTTAGGTTAGGTTAGGTTAGGTTAGGTTAGGTTAGGTTAGGTTAGGTTAGGTTAGGTTAGGTTAGGTTAGGTTAGGTTAGGTTAGGTTAGGTTAGGTTAGGTTAGGTTAGGTTAGGTTAGGTTAGGTTAGGTTAGGTTAGGTTAGGTTAGGTTAGGTTAGGTTAGGTTAGGTTAGGTTAGGTTAGGTTAGGTTAGGTTAGGTTAGGTTAGGTTAGGTTAGGTTAGGTTAGGTTAGGTTAGGTTAGGTTAGGTTAGGTTAGGTTAGGTTAGGTTAGGTTAGGTTAGGTTAGGTTAGGTTAGGTTAGGTTAGGTTAGGTTAGGTTAGGTTAGGTTAGGTTAGGTTAGGTTAGGTTAGGTTAGGTTAGGTTAGGTTAGGTTAGGTTAGGTTAGGTTAGGTTAGGTTAGGTTAGGTTAGGTTAGGTTAGGTTAGGTTAGGTTAGGTTAGGTTAGGTTAGGTTAGGTTAGGTTAGGTTAGGTTAGGTTAGGTTAGGTTAGGTTAGGTTAGGTTAGGTTAGGTTAGGTTAGGTTAGGTTAGGTTAGGTTAGGTTAGGTTAGGTTAGGTTAGGTTAGGTTAGGTTAGGTTAGGTTAGGTTAGGTTAGGTTAGGTTAGGTTAGGTTAGGTTAGGTTAGGTTAGGTTAGGTTAGGTTAGGTTAGGTTAGGTTAGGTTAGGTTAGGTTAGGTTAGGTTAGGTTAGGTTAGGTTAGGTTAGGTTAGGTTAGGTTAGGTTAGGTTAGGTTAGGTTAGGTTAGGTTAGGTTAGGTTAGGTTAGGTTAGGTTAGGTTAGGTTAGGTTAGGTTAGGTTAGGTTAGGTTAGGTTAGGTTAGGTTAGGTTAGGTTAGGTTAGGTTAGGTTAGGTTAGGTTAGGTTAGGTTAGGTTAGGTTAGGTTAGGTTAGGTTAGGTTAGGTTAGGTTAGGTTAGGTTAGGTTAGGTTAGGTTAGGTTAGGTTAGGTTAGGTTAGGTTAGGTTAGGTTAGGTTAGGTTAGGTTAGGTTAGGTTAGGTTAGGTTAGGTTAGGTTAGGTTAGGTTAGGTTAGGTTAGGTTAGGTTAGGTTAGGTTAGGTTAGGTTAGGTTAGGTTAGGTTAGGTTAGGTTAGGTTAGGTTAGGTTAGGTTAGGTTAGGTTAGGTTAGGTTAGGTTAGGTTAGGTTAGGTTAGGTTAGGTTAGGTTAGGTTAGGTTAGGTTAGGTTAGGTTAGGTTAGGTTAGGTTAGGTTAGGTTAGGTTAGGTTAGGTTAGGTTAGGTTAGGTTAGGTTAGGTTAGGTTAGGTTAGGTTAGGTTAGGTTAGGTTAGGTTAGGTTAGGTTAGGTTAGGTTAGGTTAGGTTAGGTTAGGTTAGGTTAGGTTAGGTTAGGTTAGGTTAGGTTAGGTTAGGTTAGGTTAGGTTAGGTTAGGTTAGGTTAGGTTAGGTTAGGTTAGGTTAGGTTAGGTTAGGTTAGGTTAGGTTAGGTTAGGTTAGGTTAGGTTAGGTTAGGTTAGGTTAGGTTAGGTTAGGTTAGGTTAGGTTAGGTTAGGTTAGGTTAGGTTAGGTTAGGTTAGGTTAGGTTAGGTTAGGTTAGGTTAGGTTAGGTTAGGTTAGGTTAGGTTAGGTTAGGTTAGGTTAGGTTAGGTTAGGTTAGGTTAGGTTAGGTTAGGTTAGGTTAGGTTAGGTTAGGTTAGGTTAGGTTAGGTTAGGTTAGGTTAGGTTAGGTTAGGTTAGGTTAGGTTAGGTTAGGTTAGGTTAGGTTAGGTTAGGTTAGGTTAGGTTAGGTTAGGTTAGGTTAGGTTAGGTTAGGTTAGGTTAGGTTAGGTTAGGTTAGGTTAGGTTAGGTTAGGTTAGGTTAGGTTAGGTTAGGTTAGGTTAGGTTAGGTTAGGTTAGGTTAGGTTAGGTTAGGTTAGGTTAGGTTAGGTTAGGTTAGGTTAGGTTAGGTTAGGTTAGGTTAGGTTAGGTTAGGTTAGGTTAGGTTAGGTTAGGTTAGGTTAGGTTAGGTTAGGTTAGGTTAGGTTAGGTTAGGTTAGGTTAGGTTAGGTTAGGTTAGGTTAGGTTAGGTTAGGTTAGGTTAGGTTAGGTTAGGTTAGGTTAGGTTAGGTTAGGTTAGGTTAGGTTAGGTTAGGTTAGGTTAGGTTAGGTTAGGTTAGGTTAGGTTAGGTTAGGTTAGGTTAGGTTAGGTTAGGTTAGGTTAGGTTAGGTTAGGTTAGGTTAGGTTAGGTTAGGTTAGGTTAGGTTAGGTTAGGTTAGGTTAGGTTAGGTTAGGTTAGGTTAGGTTAGGTTAGGTTAGGTTAGGTTAGGTTAGGTTAGGTTAGGTTAGGTTAGGTTAGGTTAGGTTAGGTTAGGTTAGGTTAGGTTAGGTTAGGTTAGGTTAGGTTAGGTTAGGTTAGGTTAGGTTAGGTTAGGTTAGGTTAGGTTAGGTTAGGTTAGGTTAGGTTAGGTTAGGTTAGGTTAGGTTAGGTTAGGTTAGGTTAGGTTAGGTTAGGTTAGGTTAGGTTAGGTTAGGTTAGGTTAGGTTAGGTTAGGTTAGGTTAGGTTAGGTTAGGTTAGGTTAGGTTAGGTTAGGTTAGGTTAGGTTAGGTTAGGTTAGGTTAGGTTAGGTTAGGTTAGGTTAGGTTAGGTTAGGTTAGGTTAGGTTAGGTTAGGTTAGGTTAGGTTAGGTTAGGTTAGGTTAGGTTAGGTTAGGTTAGGTTAGGTTAGGTTAGGTTAGGTTAGGTTAGGTTAGGTTAGGTTAGGTTAGGTTAGGTTAGGTTAGGTTAGGTTAGGTTAGGTTAGGTTAGGTTAGGTTAGGTTAGGTTAGGTTAGGTTAGGTTAGGTTAGGTTAGGTTAGGTTAGGTTAGGTTAGGTTAGGTTAGGTTAGGTTAGGTTAGGTTAGGTTAGGTTAGGTTAGGTTAGGTTAGGTTAGGTTAGGTTAGGTTAGGTTAGGTTAGGTTAGGTTAGGTTAGGTTAGGTTAGGTTAGGTTAGGTTAGGTTAGGTTAGGTTAGGTTAGGTTAGGTTAGGTTAGGTTAGGTTAGGTTAGGTTAGGTTAGGTTAGGTTAGGTTAGGTTAGGTTAGGTTAGGTTAGGTTAGGTTAGGTTAGGTTAGGTTAGGTTAGGTTAGGTTAGGTTAGGTTAGGTTAGGTTAGGTTAGGTTAGGTTAGGTTAGGTTAGGTTAGGTTAGGTTAGGTTAGGTTAGGTTAGGTTAGGTTAGGTTAGGTTAGGTTAGGTTAGGTTAGGTTAGGTTAGGTTAGGTTAGGTTAGGTTAGGTTAGGTTAGGTTAGGTTAGGTTAGGTTAGGTTAGGTTAGGTTAGGTTAGGTTAGGTTAGGTTAGGTTAGGTTAGGTTAGGTTAGGTTAGGTTAGGTTAGGTTAGGTTAGGTTAGGTTAGGTTAGGTTAGGTTAGGTTAGGTTAGGTTAGGTTAGGTTAGGTTAGGTTAGGTTAGGTTAGGTTAGGTTAGGTTAGGTTAGGTTAGGTTAGGTTAGGTTAGGTTAGGTTAGGTTAGGTTAGGTTAGGTTAGGTTAGGTTAGGTTAGGTTAGGTTAGGTTAGGTTAGGTTAGGTTAGGTTAGGTTAGGTTAGGTTAGGTTAGGTTAGGTTAGGTTAGGTTAGGTTAGGTTAGGTTAGGTTAGGTTAGGTTAGGTTAGGTTAGGTTAGGTTAGGTTAGGTTAGGTTAGGTTAGGTTAGGTTAGGTTAGGTTAGGTTAGGTTAGGTTAGGTTAGGTTAGGTTAGGTTAGGTTAGGTTAGGTTAGGTTAGGTTAGGTTAGGTTAGGTTAGGTTAGGTTAGGTTAGGTTAGGTTAGGTTAGGTTAGGTTAGGTTAGGTTAGGTTAGGTTAGGTTAGGTTAGGTTAGGTTAGGTTAGGTTAGGTTAGGTTAGGTTAGGTTAGGTTAGGTTAGGTTAGGTTAGGTTAGGTTAGGTTAGGTTAGGTTAGGTTAGGTTAGGTTAGGTTAGGTTAGGTTAGGTTAGGTTAGGTTAGGTTAGGTTAGGTTAGGTTAGGTTAGGTTAGGTTAGGTTAGGTTAGGTTAGGTTAGGTTAGGTTAGGTTAGGTTAGGTTAGGTTAGGTTAGGTTAGGTTAGGTTAGGTTAGGTTAGGTTAGGTTAGGTTAGGTTAGGTTAGGTTAGGTTAGGTTAGGTTAGGTTAGGTTAGGTTAGGTTAGGTTAGGTTAGGTTAGGTTAGGTTAGGTTAGGTTAGGTTAGGTTAGGTTAGGTTAGGTTAGGTTAGGTTAGGTTAGGTTAGGTTAGGTTAGGTTAGGTTAGGTTAGGTTAGGTTAGGTTAGGTTAGGTTAGGTTAGGTTAGGTTAGGTTAGGTTAGGTTAGGTTAGGTTAGGTTAGGTTAGGTTAGGTTAGGTTAGGTTAGGTTAGGTTAGGTTAGGTTAGGTTAGGTTAGGTTAGGTTAGGTTAGGTTAGGTTAGGTTAGGTTAGGTTAGGTTAGGTTAGGTTAGGTTAGGTTAGGTTAGGTTAGGTTAGGTTAGGTTAGGTTAGGTTAGGTTAGGTTAGGTTAGGTTAGGTTAGGTTAGGTTAGGTTAGGTTAGGTTAGGTTAGGTTAGGTTAGGTTAGGTTAGGTTAGGTTAGGTTAGGTTAGGTTAGGTTAGGTTAGGTTAGGTTAGGTTAGGTTAGGTTAGGTTAGGTTAGGTTAGGTTAGGTTAGGTTAGGTTAGGTTAGGTTAGGTTAGGTTAGGTTAGGTTAGGTTAGGTTAGGTTAGGTTAGGTTAGGTTAGGTTAGGTTAGGTTAGGTTAGGTTAGGTTAGGTTAGGTTAGGTTAGGTTAGGTTAGGTTAGGTTAGGTTAGGTTAGGTTAGGTTAGGTTAGGTTAGGTTAGGTTAGGTTAGGTTAGGTTAGGTTAGGTTAGGTTAGGTTAGGTTAGGTTAGGTTAGGTTAGGTTAGGTTAGGTTAGGTTAGGTTAGAGTTAGGTTAGGTTAGGTTAGGTTAGGTTAGGTTAGGTTAGGTTAGGTTAGGTTAGGTTAGGTTAGGTTAGGTTAGGTTAGGTTAGGTTAGGTTAGGTTAGGTTAGGTTAGGTTAGGTTAGGTTAGGTTAGGTTAGGTTAGGTTAGGTTAGGTTAGGTTAGGTTAGGTTAGGTTAGGTTAGGTTAGGTTAGGTTAGGTTAGGTTAGGTTAGGTTAGGTTAGGTTAGGTTAGGTTAGGTTAGGTTAGGTTAGGTTAGGTTAGGTTAGGTTAGGTTAGGTTAGGTTAGGTTAGGTTAGGTTAGGTTAGGTTAGGTTAGGTTAGGTTAGGTTAGGTTAGGTTAGGTTAGGTTAGGTTAGGTTAGGTTAGGTTAGGTTAGGTTAGGTTAGGTTAGGTTAGGTTAGGTTAGGTTAGGTTAGGTTAGGTTAGGTTAGGTTAGGTTAGGTTAGGTTAGGTTAGGTTAGGTTAGGTTAGGTTAGGTTAGGTTAGGTTAGGTTAGGTTAGGTTAGGTTAGGTTAGGTTAGGTTAGGTTAGGTTAGGTTAGGTTAGGTTAGGTTAGGTTAGGTTAGGTTAGGTTAGGTTAGGTTAGGTTAGGTTAGGTTAGGTTAGGTTAGGTTAGGTTAGGTTAGGTTAGGTTAGGTTAGGTTAGGTTAGGTTAGGTTAGGTTAGGTTAGGTTAGGTTAGGTTAGGTTAGGTTAGGTTAGGTTAGGTTAGGTTAGGTTAGGTTAGGTTAGGTTAGGTTAGGTTAGGTTAGGTTAGGTTAGGTTAGGTTAGGTTAGGTTAGGTTAGGTTAGGTTAGGTTAGGTTAGGTTAGGTTAGGTTAGGTTAGGTTAGGTTAGGTTAGGTTAGGTTAGGTTAGGTTAGGTTAGGTTAGGTTAGGTTAGGTTAGGTTAGGTTAGGTTAGGTTAGGTTAGGTTAGGTTAGGTTAGGTTAGGTTAGGTTAGGTTAGGTTAGGTTAGGTTAGGTTAGGTTAGGTTAGGTTAGGTTAGGTTAGGTTAGGTTAGGTTAGGTTAGGTTAGGTTAGGTTAGGTTAGGTTAGGTTAGGTTAGGTTAGGTTAGGTTAGGTTAGGTTAGGTTAGGTTAGGTTAGGTTAGGTTAGGTTAGGTTAGGTTAGGTTAGGTTAG